>JAECWK010000126.1:11491860-12832325 GCA_018150405.1 Drosophila varians
TTCTCCTGCCATTCTTTCACTTTTGTGGCCTTTGTTGGCTGCGTTTGAGCTTTTGTTGTTCAACTTGGCACCACCGAGAAAAGCGACAGCACCACCCAAAGCCACCCAAAGACATCCACTGCCATCCACTGCCATCCAGAGCCACCCACAACTTTTGTGACTGCCCTCTGGTTTGACATTTCGTTGGATTGTCGTCGGGCCCTCTCGGAAAACGCTCGATTTCATTTGATGGTCCAGACTCATTTTCTTGATTGGCGAAAAAAATAATAAAAACCCGACTACAATATGGGAATAGGACCAACAAAGGATTCTTAAAGACAGCGATAATTCCATTTGCTGGAAATGAAACTTTAAAGGGGGAAGGAGGCGTATTTTGAGAGTATTTGGGAAAAAGGATTTAAAACTACAAAAGGATTGCATTTTGGGGAGAGAATTCTTTAATTATTTTTAAATATTTTAAGCGTATTTTTATTGTCAAAGTTTTATTCTAAAAATTATTCAACTTGAGTCACAAACTTTTGGAGGAGTTTCTTCCAAGATTTAAGATTCAAGTTTTTCTATTTTCCCCTTTTTATGGTCAGTTTGGAAATTTTTGAGTAAACAGATACATTTCAAAGCATTAATATTTTATTTATAAATACTTTTTTTATTAAATTACTTTTTTAAAATTAAGATTTTTTAAGATGTCCTTTACAATTTCTTCTAGAAATAATATTAAAGTCGCAAAAAGTCAATTTATCGTTAAATAAATAAGAAAATAATATTTTTTAAACTCTATTTTTTAAACTAATATATTTTGGAGAAAGAAAAAAGTTAAATCTTAAAGAAAAACTTGAGAAAAATGAAAAGAAATGACAGAAAAATAAGGTTTTGCAGCTTGGTGGTTGGTTAATTAATTTTAATAAATTATATTTTCTGTATGAAACCTTAGTTAAAGTTAAAAAACAAAACCTGCAACCTTTAATATAAATAAGAAAAAGAAACAGCCCGATTTTTGATCCAACAAGATGGAAAAATAAGCAAATTGTTCCATTAGTTCTGGCACGCAAATCCCCGTCTTGGCCATGTTTTCATGTTTGCCCATCGCACCTCCATTAAGGAGGGTGGGGGGGATGGGGGGGATGGGGAGGTGGTGTAGACCAGAACCAGAAGAGGGTGTGTTGACCCTTTGTCGCCGTTCTTTGGGAAACTTTGGCATTTTCTTCTCCATCGCAGCCATCCGTCGATTTTAGCCATTGTGTGGCATAATTGCTGAACGCGTCGTCGGGCTGGCGCCTTTTTTATTGCAACGCCCCCTTTGGCCAACGGCGCCCCTCTCGCCCCCCTCCCCTCGGCCACCTCCCAAACGTATACGCCGGACTTGTAAGTCCAAAGCCAAAGCCAAAGCCATCCCCCCCTCCCCCCTCCCTCAAAATGCAGGCAAACAAACTTGGCACACACGCACACAGCCGCAGGTCCTGTAATGAGGTCCTGCCACTGCCCCGGCACCTTTTCCGCCGCCTTTCTCCCATTTCTTTATCCGCTGGTCAGCGCACCTCTTCGGGAAGGTGCAAGGGTGCTCCTCAAGGATTATCCTTCGGAATATTTATACACACTTTTAAGGTATATGCTTTTTAAAGGACTAAAAAGCATGCTTTTTTAGGGATTTCTTACAATTTTATACAAAAAATACTTTTTTTTGAGGATTTTTTTGTTGTGTTTAAATATTCTGTTTTAAAAGTTCCCATAAATAATATGCTTAATATTTTACTATTTATTTACCTGGAACTTTCAATTTTTAAACTTTTTTTAAACAAAATATGTAATATTTCACCAAAAAGCATGCTTTTTCGGGATGTGATTGGTTTTTAAATATCCTGAAACTTTTATTCAAAACAGGAACATCCTGTAAATATTATTACTATATGATTTCTAAGTTTTTCATCCAAAACTCTACATTTTCAACAATTTTTTCAAAAAGAAGAAATACCTTATAAATCCTTAAAACTCCCCAAAAAGCATGCTTTTCTCTTGAAAACTTTTTAAAACTACAACAGAAAAGTCAATGGAAGTTATTAATTATTCGAAAATGGAGTATAGAGTATAGGAATCGTTGCTAGTTAGTTTCTTTCTTTTCATTTTTTTTTGTTTCCTCTGCAGATATGCTCTTTGCATAATAAACGGAAAGTTTGCTTTTTAGCGCATCATAAAAGTTGTGCCAGGTGTCATGTTTTCATTTACACTTTGCTCTCTGCCGCTGCCACTCCCCCCCTCCCCTCACACACACACTCACACACACATAGTGCGCTTTTCCTCGCTTTTCCAGCATTTCCAGCAAAATGCACTGCATGGAGCCCGAGTTTTATGAGAGTTTTTGTTGCTTTCTGCTTATTGCTTTTGGCATTTGCTTTTGCTTTTGCTATGCTTTTGGCATGCTTTTTGCTAACCCGGCCATGGCTGGGCTTGTTAATGGAATCCCGTAGTTGGCTTTGAACAGAGTCCTGACACGAGTCAGACACTTGAATGCAAACACACACCACAAATGAATAAATAAATATGTGAATAAAAGTTTTTCCAAATGCTTCACACACTCAAACACACACACACAGACACACAAGCAATATCCTGAAGGCAAGATAAGTTTTCCTCTATTGCTGCCAATCGATTGACAACATTTTCGATGATTTATAATTAATATCAAATGGGTTTCCTACTAATTTCCTCATCTGTTTTTGACTCATTTTTCAAACGGGGCGGCCAGGGGCGGCCAGGGGTGGCCAGGGGGGTGTGGGGGGAAATTGATTTTCTCGAAATTGCCTCAAAAACTTTGGCCTCGTTCGGAAAATGTGGAATTAATCAAAAGAACTTATTTATCGATCAAATCAAGTGCCGGATTTATTTACCTTCACATTTCTTCGGGTTTTGGGTTTAAAAATAATTTGTATGGCAAAGATATTACATATTTTATGGGGTTTTATGGCACTTTTAGGGCTTTGTTTGTCAGTTATGGGATTGTATTAATGGGATTTGCAGGATTTGTAGCTAAAACATCCTTTAAAAATCCTTTTCGTTTTATAGATAAAAGAGGAACACAGATTCGATATTTCTTTCTCGCTTTAAAAAGTAACACTTTGGCGGCTTGAGAATTATAAAGAAAAGGATACTCTCCCAAGAATGAATTAGCAATCCTTAAAGCAATCCTTTTTAGCTTTCAGCCTGGAATTATGTGTGTTTTTTATGTCCTTTTTATGCGGATGTATCTATGACAGCTTTTAATGGGGATCAGATCCTCTTTTTGGCATCCTTGACACATCCGCAGCTGCTAAAGGAAAACAATGCGGGTGTGTGTGTGTGTGTGTGTGTGTGTGTTATTGTATCTGTGTGTGGGTGCTTTTGTATCTTAGTATCTTGGTATCTTAGTATCTTTGTATCCCAACACATATCGTAGGTTGACCGGCTTAGAAACGAAGACAATTTTGCCGTCTGCCCATTGGCAAGCCATCGCCTACACTCTCTCTCTCCCACGCCACTTGCAACGCTCTCTGTCGCACCCACACCGCCCGCCAATCGTGCCGTCCTCCTCTGTCTGGGGACACACACACTCGGGCATTTCCATTTTCCTTTTGAACTTGTGTGAGTGGGGAAATTGTCAAGTGTTGGTGTTGGTGTGAATTTTGTGTACTTTGGCCACTCCTTCGCCGTTGAGACGCCCATCCTTCGGCCCCCCATGACCTCCCCCCCCCATTACCACCTCCACCCGCCCACCGCCTTGTTGGTCTCGCTCGCACCGTTCGCCCTCTCGCTTGCACACTTTCTGTGTCTTGGCCAATCGCTTGTGTAAACACTCGAAGCCCAGACATTCCCTACGCCCTCAGAGCTTTTCACACAAAAAGTGTTGGCTGCACACACCACCTTCCCCGTTTCCCGTTCCCCGTTCCCCCTCTCCACTTGCCACTTTCCGCTACCTTCGCTCCTTTGGCACCCACTCCGTATACCTCCATTTCCCGACCGGAAAGCCCCCTTCCCCCTTCCTCCCCAGCGCTTACACCAAAAAAATTGAAGGGATTTCTTCAATCAATTTATGAGAAAAGTGCAATTAATCGAAGGTCTATCGATGATTTCGATAAATCCTAAGGAACTCTTCTATCTACTTTTAATAATAGGGACATGAGGAAATCGATTTAAGATTTGCATTCTTAAGGATTAAAGTGATATTTGAAGAAAGGATATATATTCTCTTTTTATCGAAATGCCCATTCTACGATTAAAAGTTTATTCTTAAAGGAAAAAACCTAAAAGAGAATAAGGAAAAAGGAAAGGAATTCAATATTTTATAAATGAATGCAACATTTAATACAAGATCCCCCCTTTTACCCAGTTTTTTTTTCCAGTGCAGACCCTTTTTAGCTAGGCGATTATTCATATTGCAGTTTTGCAGCTCAGCTTGGAGTTTGCCGTCCATTTATCTTGGCCACATTGTTGGTGCTACCAACTCCAGACCAACTCTTCGCCACCCACCTCCCCTCTCCGTCCCCCACATTGCATCATCATCCCGCCCAGCCGAGCCCCTCCCCACCCCTTGCCCATTTATTGTCCGTTTCGCTTGCGGCGCGGCGTGCAAAACGCTTTTGTGTGTTTAATTGCTTGTGAAGAGCGCTTTTCAATGGAAACTGCCAAACAGCGGGAAGAAAAGAGACAGGCGGGCGAAGGAGGATGCGGAGGGGGCGGGGGCAGGGGGGCCAAGAAACGCAGAAAGGCGAAAGGAGCATGAAGAATGGAGAATCGAGAGGCAAAACAAAAGCAAAATCAAAAGCTGACCCGGACCCGGCCCCGGACCAGTAGCCGTAGCCGTAGCCGGCACCAAAGTGCCGGAAGGTGGAAAACGGCGGAGAAAATGGGCAGGAATAAAGGAGCTAGGGAGTAGACACAAAAAAAGGTAGTAGATAAAAAAAGGGAGTAGGAGCAGGACTCGCAAAAAAGGGGAGTAACAAAAAAACGTAGTAGGAGGTGGAGTAGGTGTCGAAAAATGGGAGTAGAAATAGTCCAAAAAAGAATAAAACAATAAAAAAACGGTGGAGATGAAAGTTAATTATGTTTTTTATGGGAATTAATCGAAATCGATAATTTTAAATCCATAAAAAATAAAATTTTATGGTAAATAATAATATAATATAGGAAAACATGGATTAAAAAATATATTCCTTTTAAAAATTTGTCGAATTATTTAGGCCCTTAATAATGTATAGTAATACTTAGCATTTCTATAATCGAAATTTACAAACATTTTATTATAATTCTCTATTACCTTTAAATGGATTAAAACTAATCCCATTTTGTGGGAGTTTTTTTCTCTGTTACTCAATCGATTGGAGGGCGATAATCGAATTAAATCGATAAATCCCCGAAAAGCCACTCCATTCGATATGCTGTGACGTGGAGTCCGATGTTAGCTGTCTAGTTAAGCTAACGAGCTTACTTACTTATTATGCCACTCCAGAAACGTAATCCTGCTGCTTTCTGCTCTGCCCCCACCGATAAACGATAACACAGACAGATGGTTTTGGGCGGGGGAGGATAGAGCAAAAGAGGGAAAACTCTCGAGGGAAATGCATTTTGTTTTTCACACATTGCCCTAACTGATTAACTTTTGTGTTGAGCTGTAAAACAACAACAACAACAAAGGCGTCAAAATGGAGGTGACCGAAGGAGAGGGGATAGGAGAGGGGCAATTGGGGGTCTGTGTAACAGCAGGATGCAAGGACTATGCACTGGCAAGCACACACATAGACACGCACACGATGTACATATAAATGCCAGACAGAGAAGATAAAGCCGCGCAGAGCAAACAACGTTGCTGTCTGCCATGTGTGTGGGTGTATGTGTGCGATAGACAGGCGTAAAGTTAATTAAACAATAAATACACACACACACACACACACATGGACAGATAGACAGGCAGGCAGGCAGGCACACCGACACACACGCAGACGCGTTAAAAATGGCGAAAAAGTACGGACTACACTTGGCAGCCTGGCGTGAAATTCAACACAACATAACACACTCACAGGCCACCACTGCATGTGTATGTGTGTATGTGTATGTGTGTGTGTGCATTGTCTGTTGCACTGTAATTGAGCAATTGCAGTTTGCCACCCAGCAAGGACCACGGCGAAAGGACCACCCACAGCCATGGCTTGGCTATTTGCTTGGCGCTCCAAAGTAGGCAACACCCGTCAGGATGGGGGGGTCCAACAAGGATAACAAGGATGCTGGGCTCTAAGAATAGTTCTCTACAAAAAAAGTTTCCAATGGAAAGTGTTTAAAAAAAACGGGACATAAAAACCATAAAAAAATCCCTTAAACATCAAAAAAAGGATAACAAGAAAATGCTTTCTATATAAAGTTTATATAAAAAGGCTGGAAAAGCTGGAAAACCAAAGAAAAGCAAGAAAATCATATACCATATGTGACACACACACACACACACACACACACGCTGTTTACATAAGGCTAGACATTTTCTCTTCGTATGTCCTCCTTCCCCCCCACCCCCTCTCTCTTTTTTCCATTGTTTTCCTTGGCCATATACATATATACATATGTAGATATATAACATTTAATTTTATGCTAATTTTATCGATTGCCTCAGCAAACAAACAAGAAAAACAAACTTCCGAAAAATGTTTTCTTTGGCCAAAAACATAAATTAACCTAAAATGATGGTAATAATATGGATAAAAAAAATGCAAATGGAAAGTACAAGAATTACATTAAAGTATTACAATTTATCGATAGTCTTTATAATTTAAGACAAACTAAAGTAATTCAACTTTTGGAAAAGTTACCAAATTTTAAGAGAAAACATCTTCTGAGTTGGGAAATATTAGAAATTTTGCAAATATTAGAAATATCCTTTACAGAAAACAAAGAAAATTCAATTATAGACGTTTTAAAGATGTTAAATTATCGAAAATACCAAAATA
Organism: Drosophila varians; assembly: GCA_018150405.1. Taxonomy (NCBI): domain Eukaryota; kingdom Metazoa; phylum Arthropoda; class Insecta; order Diptera; family Drosophilidae; genus Drosophila; species Drosophila varians. Next base: position 11,498,823 of record JAECWK010000126.1, read on the forward strand.
TTGCAGAAACTTGAGCTTCAAAGTGGGTAGTCTCTCAATAAAATACTTTTAACTTTTTCAAAAGGCTTAAGATTAATTATTTTCAGTTAAAATTCATTACAAATCCAGGACATTTTTATATTATTTCTACGCAAATATAACAAAAATACTTGAAAAATACTTAAATGAAAAAAAAAGCTTAAGGAAAAATAATCCTTCTGGTCAAAATAACCTTGTATTTTGGTTTATTGGTTAATTTTCTATGAAAAATTGTAATTCTTAGTATTAAAAACCTGGTAACTCCACTATAATACCGAAAAATGATGGAAAATTATAGAAAACCGAGAGGTATTCATTGATTTCCAAATCGAAATGAATATTTTGGGGTTTCTGGCAAAGTAAATTGGCATGAATACAGTTATTGGTGCAACATTTTCAACAGGATCCTTGCCATCAAGGACTACCATGCACCTACACGAACACAAATACAAACGCAAAAGCAAACACAAACACAGTCGCTTTGAAAGTGTTAACCCCATTCGTCGTCACCTTTTTGCCCCCAAACATATTTAGATAATTTAACGCGCGCCGCTCGTAAATTTCCACAAGCACAGACACACACACACAGACACACACACACAGACACACGCACACAGCGAGAGAAAGGATTCACCCATACAGAGGCATGTTAAGTAAATAAACAAGCGAGTGGAAGCGAGAGGGTTAGATAGGGGGGAAGGGAATAGCTGTAAAAGGCAGCCAGTGAAATAAATGCCGCCAAATAAAGTTTTCCCAGGATAATTATGACTTTGGTGCTCCCCTTTCTTCTACATTCTTTGGCCTCAACCCCCCCTCCCCCCTCTGCCCTTTTCGCCGTGTATGTATGTGTTTTTACACATAAACTTTTAATTAGCTACAAAGCGCCAAACAAAACAAAACCAAAAACAAAACACAGGAGAAAAGCCAAAGAAATCACTTGAAATCGCACGCATTAATGTGAGAGTGAGCGAGACGGCAGACGGGAGATGATGCTGTGGGGTGTAAGCTTTTCAACCCACCACACTCACACACACACACACACTGGCTAAATCAATACCCCCCCCTACAACAAGAGAGAGCGAGAAGACGCCTGCTAGAGCGAGAGAGCAAACAAAGATGCAGTCTCTTTGAAGAACTCGAAACTCAAAGCTTAACTTTTTTTTTTTTTAGCCCTTTTTGGTTGGTTGTTTATTAACACCTTTTCTGCTTTTACTTCCCTCTGACTTTTCATGGTGTGTTGGTATTTCCGGTTCAAACAAAAGTTTGCGTCAAATATCTAAGGATGCTAACGGTAATTGTTTTGGCCATTTCTAAATGTTTTGTTTGGATGTACTTGGAACTATGGAACTAAGAATAGGACGTTTTTTTTATAGGTAATATTTTTAGTTTTGAAGAGACTTTCAAGATATTCTTTGGATTTGTGAAAATTTAAAGGTTTGCAATGGAAGAAACAATATTTTTAAAATGATAAGATTAGGAAATCCAATAAGAAGATGGTTTAAATCTTCAAGATACTTTTGTTAAATAGGAGAAATACTAAATTCCCATTTCAAAATAATATATAATATATAACAAAATAAATAATAAATAAAAAAATTCTTATAAGAAGGATAAGAAATGGTAAACATTCTTCCAAATTAAAGTGTAATCTATAGATTTTCCTTAACATTTTCCGTCTCTTCCAATTAAATCGCCGCAGAATCCTTATTTTCTACACCTTACCTCCCATTCCCCTGAGGACTCTTCTTCCAATTGGAATCTCCAGCTCAAAAAGCTGGACAAAAACCAAAAAAAAAAAAAAGAAGAGCCAAAAAACCAACCAGCAAGCAGAGAAGAAGAAGATGAAGAAGAAACGAAGCGAAAACGTCGCTGCTGCTGTAATTTTTCACACCACAAACACACACCACACACACACACAGGGACAACAAATGTTGTCACCTCAGCTGGCGCTGTTGCTGCCACCGTCGCCGTCGCTGCCTCTGCCCGCTGCCACCGTGCCTGGCGTCTCGCTCCCACTCCCGGCCGGCAGAGGGTGGTGGCGGTGGTGAGAGAGAATTAGAGGGGCCGCCATTGTGAGGTGTGGTGCTAACTAGCTGCCGCTCTCTTCGCCTCGTTCTGCGTGTGTGTTTGGCTGTGTTTGCGTGTGTTTGTGCCTGTGTTTGTGGTTAAACTTGTCACACAAGCAAGAGGACGAAGCAGAAGAAGCAGCAGCAAGTTCTCAGCTTGTCGTCTTCTTCTTACACACGCCATTGCCACCATATTGCCGGCTCGCTCTTTGTCTCTGGCTTTGTTTGGGTGTATGTTTGTAGGTGTATGTGTGTGCGTGTGTGTGTTTGTATGTGTGTGTGTGTGTAAATCAACGTGTGACAAAATACATTTGCGTTGCCGTTTTTGCTTTTTGGCTTCTTTGCCACTGTGTGTGTGTGTGTGTGTGTTTGCTGTTGCATTTGTGTTTGTGCGACTTGAGCTTGTGCCTTTCATTTGCACGACGCCCCTGTCTCGCTGCTGCCGTCTCGCTCGCTCTGCCGCTGTTGGCACTTAACTTAGCGTCAAGTTTGTCACACGCGTCGCTGCCGGCGTCTCTGCCACCGCCGGCAGCTCCTCTGCCTTTTTTTCGCATTCTTTTTTGCTTTTCTTCATATTCTTTTTTTTTCCACTTTTCGTTTACATTTCGGCATTTTTGGACGCATAAAAGCTGCCAAAGCGGCTAACAAGCGTTTAGCGGGGGTAGGCGGATGGCAGGAGGCGGCAGGGGTCGGTGGGTGGCAGGGGGTGGTGGTGCCATTCGGTAGGTGGCATTTGGTTATGTAAGTGTGGCGAGGCATCAAAATGAGAGGATAAATAAAAATAATAAATTAAGGCAATCCCAAGAATCACGTCGTATTCCAAAGATTTCAGGGATTTACCGTAAGAAATAAGCATTCTTATCGATTCTTCTGTGTCCTTTTTGGACGGCAGGGTTTTGCTTTTGTTTTCGGAAAAGTTTTTATAAAGAAGGTCGGGAAATTTTTTTTTTAAGAATTTCCACATAAAAGTCTTAAGGTTTTCCGTTTCTTATAAGAAATTCTAATAAAAATATTGAAAAAACAAGAAAGGCGAAGAAAGTATTGACAAGATTTGATTCGAATCTCTTAATTTTTAGACTAATAAAGAAAAGATTTTTTATAAAACTTTTAAAATTAAAGATTCTGGTAATATTTCAATCCATTTTATACCAAAATTTATACAAATAACTGTTAAATCAAAGATTTTCTACCCATTTCCTTCGTTGAAGCCTTTTTCTACCTCGAAATCTTTAACAATCTTCACTAAACTCGAAAGAAATTCGAAAGAATTGATGGGATTACGAAATAAACATATTTTAGCATCAATAAATCGTTTAATATTTATTCCATTTTCTGGCAGTGCCATTTTGATTGTCTGGAGGTCATTGTAGGTCAACTTTTGTGCCTTAAAGTGCTTCTCCGCTGCTTTATCTCTGTCTCGCCCCCAGCCCCCAGCGCCCCACCACTCCTCCCTTGCGCGCGAGGTAGCGCCACCCACCGCCCAACATTTGACCATTGAAGCGCATTTTTCGCTTGCGCGTCATTTGTCAACTGGCCTTCCACCACCCCCTCCCCCTCCCCATCCCTTATCCCGTAGCCCCCTGCTCCACTTTCCTGTTATCCCCCGGCGGCTGTGATTTACTGTTATATTTTTTTTCCTTTTTGTAGATTCTCCTGCATCGCCACCCATAAGACAACCCCCCACCCCCACCACCCCATCCACCAACCACCTTCTTCTGCTTCTTCTTCTTCTCGCTGTGGTGTCAGCTGCCTTGTTACTTCTAACACGCTGCCGTGACGCGACGTCGCTGCCGCCGTCCTCGCTGGTTGGTGCCATTTCCCATCATACACACACACACACACACACACACACATATACACGCACACAGTTGTAGAAACAGGCTCTCTTGGCTTTCTTATTGGAACCGCAGCTCTCTCGCTCACTCGCACGCGACCGAGTTGGGCGGCGAGAGAAAACTCAACACACGCGTATTGAGCCTACGGCCATCTCGCTCGCTCTCGCACGTCCAGGCGCCGGCGCCGTCGACAGCGCTGTCGACGCACCAGCTCTCGCCCTAACAGCGGCCTAACAGCGCTAACAGCCGCCTAACAGCCGGCGAACAGCGGGCGAAGAGAGCGAGAGAGGCGCTGCCGGCGCTGGCAGAGGCAGTGGCAGCGTCAGCGCCGCTTAAAAGCATCAACAACTACAAAATTGTTTTTTTTCCGACAAAATCGCCTGGTCAGGTCGCACCGCTGTCGGTTGTTTATCGGAAAAGTCGGAAAGTCATGGAAATTCGGCGGTTTGCATTCGCGGTGTTATCGGCTAAGTAGGCGTCGCAATGCGTTTCTAAAACTCGCAATTAACTGCCTAATACCAGTGACCATCTAATTGAGAAGAGAGTCTTTGAGAATCTTCTGCAAAAAATCTTCGAATATCATCGATAAAACGTCGCGTTTCTTCCGTCGCCGCCGTCTAATTCCTTGTTCTTTGCTGTTTTTTTTTTGTTGTATCGTCGCCTACTTATTGTTCCTATTCCACGGTATTTTTGTTGTTCTACTTTCTTTTTTTTTGGGTTCTTCCAATAAGTAAAACAAACATCAGAAGAAACAAACAAATGAGAAGGATCAAAAACAAAGTTTCAAAAAAGGAGTGAACAAAAAAACCAAAACATAAACATAAACATAAAAAAGTTTTCGACGTTTTGCCGTCGCAAAAGAACAAAACGGAAAAGAAAGAAAATGATTATCAAAAGCTGTTAGAAAAGAAATTGAAATCTCAAAAGCGGCAAACCAAAAATCTAAATATTAATATATAATCTGTATATAAACGTAAAGAATCTCTATTTTTTTTTTATTGTATTGTATAGAAAGTAAACCAAAAGCTACAACAACAACAACAACAACAACAACAACAAGAAACAAGTGCAGTGAAAAAAGAAACACAAGATAAAGTGCAGTGCTAAAGAAAAAAGAGAAAATAAACAAAAAAAGTACCTGTAGAACAAAACACAAAAATACAAAATATAAAATAAAAAATAAAAATAATAATAATAAAAAATTGTCTGCATGACGCACATGGTTGTTTGAAACGGTTATGTGATGAGATACGACGTCCAGGAGCTGCTACTTCATCAGTCTGCCGAGGATCCTTTCGCCAGATTTGCCAATGGGATGGCATATCATCCATTTCTGCAGCTAACGCAACGACCCACTGACTTCAGCGTCTCCTCGCTGTTGACGGCGGGTAATTCCAACAACAACAACAACAACAACAACAACAACAGTAACAGCAACACAACAAGCGGCAACAACACCAACAATAACAACAGAAACAACAACAACACTTTGGGCAACCTAGGCGCCGCAGCAGTTTCACCAACGGGTGGTGGTGGTGCACAGCTATCGCCGCAGAGCAACCACAGCAGCAGCCACAGCACCACCGCCAGCACCAACACCACCACCAACAACAACAACAATCAGCTCAATAACAACAATAACAACAACAATAATAATAACAACAATAATAATAACAACAATAATAATAATAATAACAGTAAAGGACATCATTTGAGTAGCAGCGAAGATTTGCATTCGCCGGCTGGAACGCCACCGCCCACAAGTGGTGCTGCTGCTGGTGCCGCACCACCGCCGCCGCCCCCATCGAACCACCCGCCGTCGCACCATCCGCCCTCCTCCCATCACTCACCGGGAGCGGCCGGAGCAGGAGCAGGAGCAGGAGCACCACCACCCACGCACCAGCCACAGCCGCCACCGCCGCCGCCACATTTGCAACCACAGCCGCCCGTCGGTGGTCCGCCGCCGCCACCGCCCCCCTACTTTCCGGCGGCGGCACTGGCCGCTCTGGCCGGCAGCCCGGCCGGTCCGCATCCGGGCCTCTATCCCGGCGGCGGACTCCGCTTCCCCCCGCACCATCCAGCTGCCCATCCGCACGCGCATCCGCATCACCACCCACTGGGCAGTGCCTATACCACCGCCGAGGACGTTGTCCTGGCCTCGGCCGTCGCCCATCAGCTCCATCCGGCGATGCGACCGTTGAGGGCCCTCCAGCCGGAGGACGATGGCGTTGTCGACGATCCCAAGGTCACCCTGGAGGGCAAGGACCTGTGGGAGAAGTTCCACAAGCTCGGCACCGAAATGGTCATCACCAAAAGTGGCAGGTGAGTCTTTCAAAACAATTTTTAATTTTTAAGGATAGTGACGTGCCTTCCAAATCGATTTCTCCAAAAAAAGAGTTTCTCCCAGAATCCCATTCTTCAAACATTTTTCTTTCAAAAATAATATTTTTGAATTGTTACGAAAGTGGTTATAGTGTTTACAAAATCCAAAATGGTCTATAATGGTTAACAATACTAGAGTCTGGTATCTGTAGAGCCAAGATAGAGTTACTTCCTGAAAACAGTTGTCTCTACCTATTGATCCAAATGTGTGTTTGTGTCTTTAGAGAATCAATCGTTAAAAGACTGGGTTTACATGGGATATACGATCCACATTTAATAACAAATCTGCATTAGAAAATTATATTGAGAATTACAAATAGGTTAAAGGAATACTTCTGTTTTTGTGTCCAGTTTTAATAATATAATCCAGTTATTGAAGATTTCTAGAATCTAGATTTCTAGATTTTATCTGGGAAATAGTGTTTAAAGATTTCCCTATATAGGGCCAATATTTTAGATATTCTTGGCTTACGAATAGAGAGTTTGATAATGGAGAACAATATTTCAAGAAAAGGTTTAGGATTTCTCGTTATTTGTTTCGATTTCTAGAGAATTTAGAACACAAGTTTTAGAATTCTGAATTCTTTGCAGTTTCTAAAACAAATTGAGAAATAGAATAGAATCTTTATTTCAATCAAAAGTTTTGAATTTTTAAATCCCTTCAAGCTCTATGAATGGAAAGAAAAGAACCTATTTTTCCACATCCAACTCTTTGGTTTAAGTCTTGAAAAAAATTTTAATATATAATATATTTTATTTCGTTTAAAATATTCTTTTTAAAGTTTTAATTTCTAAATTTGAAATAAAGAATACGATTTTTACAGAGAAAGAAAAGATTAGAAAAATCCTAAAAGTTTCTGTGCTTTTTTTTTGGAGATTGTCAGCCTAGATCTTGGTTTTCAATCTATGGGTCGTTTCCAAGTGAAGGTCACAGACAGTGCGGGATCCGTGGGGAGAGTAAGGGTTTTATATATTTAGGGGTTACGGGTTTACGGGTTACGGGCTTGCGGGTTATACTAGTCGCCGGCGACGACAACGGCAACGGCAACGGCAACCTTGGCCACTTGAGCACGTGTGGCGACGTCTCAAGCTCCCGTTAACCGTTAACCGCTCCCAGTTCCACGCCCATTTTGCTCGAAAAAGTAGGTGAAGCGACGCCCAACCCCACCCACATTCTATATATTATTTTCCATGCAGCCTCATCGGTGTTGGGAATCTTTGCCCCCCTCCTCCCCCCGAGATATTTATGAGGATTGGAGATGATGAGCCCAAGACTGGCGACCACGTTTGACATTCAAGCTGCGTTGGCGCGTGAAAATGCGTTTTCAGCTTCACACCTACTTGAGAAAGTATTCTCCCCGAGACACTCACACACACCCCATTAAAAAAATTATGAATATAATAAAAAAATAAAAAAAGAAACACTCGTATACTCAGACAAAATCGCAGAGTGAGTGTCGAGTGAGTGCAAGGATGCAGTCTCTCAAAATCGCTGCGGTTTCTACTATTCGAATAAAGGATTTCCTTTTTTATTTCGAATTTTGGATAGGAATCTATAGGTAGATAAATGGGGAAATATTCTTTTTCATTCACTCTAAAACTTGAATAAAAATGAATAATTTCAAAACATGGCCAATAACTTTTGAATAGGTAGATTTTTTTCTTTCTAAATAATTTGAGAAACTATTATGACAAATATTTAGTAAAATATTGGGAGAAATCTAAACTTTATTATTATATTAATGGAAATATATAAATGAATATCTTTCAAACATTTTGTGAATAATTTGTGAATAGAATAAATTTATATTTTTGAAATACTTTTAATAAATTTTTTAAAAGAAAACAATAGGAAACCCCAGAAAATATTAAATATGATTACAAATATTATGCAATAGGTGTTAAACTTGCATTTGCTTTTAGTATTGGTTCTTGGCCATTGCCCTAACTTGGCCAAATTCAATTAGCCCAAAGGAGAGGCGTTAGCTTGTTGCTTTTTTTTTTTTTTTTTTTTTAAGCTACAAATTGCTTGACGCCTCGCCTAAGCTTCTTTGGCCAACGCCTCCGTTTTCGCCCTTTTCTTTCCACACCCCCTTTCACCGCCACCGCCCCCCATATTTGTAAATATATTTATTTAGTTTTCAATGCCAGCCTTGTGCGGCGGGGGCGTGGCATTTGACTTTGCCCAAGTTGGAAAAACTAACAAAAAAAAAAAAAAACGGAAAACAACAGCAATGGTGGAAAGTGGAAAATAAGCGAAAAAATGAAATATTTGCAAATAGTTTTGTTTTGCAGAAAGTTGCAAAATACGTCTGGCCAGGTGTCTAGAGGCATCTGGTCACGCCCCCCTCCCCCTAGCCACGCCTCCTTAGCCGCCCACGCCCTTGTGTTGGCAACAGAAAACTAAAACCACAAAAAAAAACAGCAAACACTCTAAAAGTTGATGAGAATATTTTATACATATATTTTTTTATATATATATTTTTATTTTTCGACTCGAAACTTGTAAGGCTGGCAGGGGGTGGGAGGGGGTGGTGTGGTGGTGGCTATTATATCCTTAAGCTCATTAGCAGTTTGGCGACTTGAAGTGTGAAACTAAACCAAGTGGCCAGTCACTGGGCATAAAACACAGAAAACATTGCACCGCCAGCCACCCAACCACCCAACCACCCACCACCCCCAAAAATACTTGAGTTTTGCGATTGAGTACAAATTGGATGCACTGAATAAAAAATATTAAAGTATTTAAAAATATATATAAATTTTAAAAAGGGTTTAGATTAGATAAAAAATATAGAGTTGCAAACTAAAATTTAAATTTAAAGAAAAACTTGGGAAAACTTTAAAAAAAAATGTTTAATAATATTAAAACCTAGAGGTTTATGTTTTCAAATATTTCAAGTATTCATTTCCAAAATATTTAAACCAATCTTGAATCAAACAGTAAGCCTTTTGCTTTTCAAAAATTCTGTTTTGAAAATTAAAAAGCATTAAATTAGGAATTATTAGGAAAGAATAATCTAATCCCTTTTATAATAACAAACTAAATAAATTCTAAAACACTTAAATGTTTATTTAAATGAATTTTAGACATTTATGAATTCGAAAGTTTGTTATTAACATTTTTTAACAAATCTTTAGGGGTTTTTCAAAAGTTTTTGAAATCGTTTTCAAAGCAAAAGAACGTAAAGTGCTTAGAATATATTTGAACCGATAAAAATATTAATAAAAAGTTAAACAAATAAATTAAATATATTTTTAAAACGTGATATTTAAATGGAAATTTTTCTGCGTGGCTTTGTGGAGTTCATGACCCGCTGCAAGAAGTAACGAAAGCGGCGAAAGGAGGTGGCTGGATGGGGGAATGGGTGTTAGGGAGCCTGCCCCAAAGTGTGGCATGCAATTGTTGGGTCTGGGGGTGGGAGGGGGTGTGGGGAGTGGAAGGTACCGGCCCAGAAAGAGAAGGCAGAGTGGCTTGTAAAAGTTTTAAGTACTTGTACCTCCAACACACACACACACACACACACATACACACACATATGAGAAGATTACCAACACATACGTTGCAACTTTTTTGCACGCCACACACGGCTGGGATGCATTGTTGTTGTTGCATTTAGTTGTTGCATGCTTGGGAGACGTGCGAAATAAAAGCAACAACAAGCTGCAAACGGCAAACAGAATTATTGTTGCCGCCGCTTCTGTTGCAGCGCCGTTGTTGCCCCATCATCATCAATGTCAAAATTATTGTTTTTCCTGCCACAACCCCACCCATTCCTGCACCGCCTCGCCTCGCCTTGCCTCGCCTCCCTCTCATTTTTGGCCTCTCGATGTGAGTGCCACTTGAATGTTTTGCGAGTGGATTTGCATTCACTTGCCACACGCTGCCACCAAACGTTGCCACAAAAAAAAAAAAAAAATAATGTTTCTGTTATTAGTTTCGATTTATGTTTCTTTTTGTAATTCGAAAAAGTTTTGTTAACTTTTTAGAACAAAGAATAAGATTAGCATTAAAAGTAATTAACCAAACAATAACTTATTAGTTTTAGTTTTAGGTTACGGAGAATTTTTGGGGGAATTGAGAATTATAAGTACATTTTCCGTCACAAATATTATTTGAAAGATTATTTCCAAGATTTCCAAAAAAATCACGATTTAATCTATATTCTGAGAAAAGTTATAAAATAATTATAAAATAAATAAAACATTTAATAACTTTTAAATTTAAACCCATAATCATTATTCCATTGAAAAATGTATTTAGATGCAATTTCCACAATTTCAATATTCTTTAAAAATAAATCCATCTTGTTTTGATTACTGGAAAGATCTAAAATAAAATATTACCCATTCCCATTCCCATTCCCTTTCAATTGAAAGAAATTTTTGTCGCTTTCCCCTCTCACGGGGCCTTTGATTTTTATTTATTTCCATACATTTTCGTTATCTTTTTTTTCTTCCATTTGTGTTTTTTCTATTTGTCGCTGGCAATTAAATCGGCAAAGCAAATTGCGTGAAATCTTTGTGGCTTCCTCTGCCGCTTGTTGCTCTGACTTATCAATTAATTGAAATTGCTGTCTAAGCGCAAATAAATAAAATGTCGACTTGTGGACTGTCGAGGGGCCCCCATACACTCACCACCCCCCACCACTCCCCCAGTGGACACTTGACGACACTTTTAGTGCAAAGTCAAGGAAATGAATTTCGCTTTAAATACAAATTAACAGATTAAAATTAGAATACAAGTAATATTTTGGAGTCATAAAATAATGAAAAAATCATAAAAAAAATTATTTCTTAGCAACAGATGTAGAATTCCTTTCGTCACTGGTATTTTAATCCTTCTTGAAAATTTCTAACTTTGCCAAAAACCTCAACAAATGCGTCAAAGTCTGTTTGGGGAAAAAATGTTTATAAAAAAAAGGAAAAGGAAAAAAAAAACATATTATTTTTATTAAATAAAGCAAAACAAGTGAGAATTGCTTTCGTCACTGGTATTTTAATCCATCTTAGAAACCCCATTTCTTCGCCAAAAACCCCACCAACTATGCCTCTAATTTCTGGCTACTTTTCCGATAATTAAATGTGGCAACTTATCCCCCTTTAATCTCCATCCTTTTTTTCATACGTAGGACCCACTTGTTTTATTTTCAAAAATTCCCCCCCGAAGCAGCGTTTCTAACTCTCTAATTGATGTCAGACCCGGTACTAGGCATGCGATAATGTGACAGACAAAAATATTTAATGACACGCCAAAGGACGCAGCAAAGGCAACCCCTGGGCTTTGGATTCATTTCTAGGGTCAACCCCTGGGCAACCGCCTGTCAAAGTTCACTTGTTTAATTTTCATAAATAAAAATTTTCCATTTCCTCCATTTTTTGGTTTTTTTTTTCTTTTTCATATTTTTTTGTGTGTTTTTTCGTTTTGGGTAAAAACTCAGCTGACGGCGACAAAACGCAATCAAAGTGCACTGGCCTGACCCCACCCCTCCCCTCCCCTCCACCCACAACTCCTCCCATTTTGCCGCCTCAATTAAGTGGGCGTGTCCGCCTCCCATTTTTCGTATTCTCCTCCATTAAAGCTGCGCCAGAAGGGGCCAGCGGGGGTGAAAAGGGGTCAATCGGGGGGTGAGCAACAAAATTTCGTTACAATACAGAGGCCACCCCCTTGAGCCACCGCCCCTGGAGAGCCTCCACCATCTTGGAAACGTTTTTCATAATTGTGTTAAAATTGTCGTCCTTCGGAGGGAGCGAAAATCAAAAGGAAAAATACCAACTGTGTTTAGTAAAATTATCGATGTGCTAAGTTGACAAATAACCCCCCTTGAACACAAAAAAAAAACACAGTACGTCCACCACCACTCCCCCCCCATCAAATTATACGTAATTTGCTTTAGTAACTTGGACATTTTTCCAGACTTTTTTGCAGCAATTTCTTCCATCGTTTCCATTCTCGTTGTTTTTTCCATTTTTAAACCCCTTTTTGCGCTTGACAATTTTCAGTTTGATGAAAAATGCATAATAATTGGCATAGCGATAGATATATGTATATATGTATATGGCGGCTTTTCCGACTGACACGTGTGTCGCATTGGAAATCCGCTGGTCATCGGGGTTCTTGGAAAATTCATGAGTCCGTTGGGTAATTTGCGCGTAATTTGGTTTCAAATTGATTTTGCCAGGCGGCCTATGGGAATTGCGGGAATCTAATGGATGCCTGGACATATTGTTTATGCCCCGAGGTAAACCATTAATTATAGTCCCGGGGCTTTTCTTTGGTAATTTTTGGGGGAAATCGTAAGGCAAGTGGGGCGTAAAGGTTTTTCTCTTTGAAAAATACGATATTATTAATAATTATCGATTGTTGCGATTATATAGCATACCAGCAGAGATCCATTACTATTTTAAAGGCATGGATTCTGAATTTTTCGGATTATTCTCGAGGTTTTTATTGCCTTTCTACTCTCAAGAGGTTGCCTTTTATCTGAGAAACTAGGAAACTCTGTTCTTCCGATAATTATCGACTTTTTCGAATATATTCCTTCCATTAAAGCCGTAGTTGTCGATTGTTTCGATAAATTTATTTGTAAATCTCTATTTTTAATACAAAACTTACCCTGTGGCTTGATGGTCCGCTTTCATTGTCAGGAATTCCTTTGTATTATCCTTCTCCTGATCCTCTTGTAATGCAAAAATTGTCGATCATGGCCGACGACAGACAACCCCTCCGTATTCGATCGCACCCTGTAATCTTCAGCCATAATAAAAGGCGATAAACCCGTTTCATTCAAACTACAATCCGCACCACCAAAAAACCATCAAGACCACACCACCCAAAAACCAAAAACCAAAAGAAAAAATCCGAAACCCTTAAAAACCAAAACTCAAATCTAAATCCAAATCTGAGCCGTTGACGGCGCTGCTTAAATTACAATAAAAATGTCATAAAAAAAATGGAAAGAAAGAAAAAAATTAAAAAGCGGCGAGAGTGGCATTAAGTATTTGTTGCTGGCTGTTAATTTAAATTGCATTTACGCCCACTTGGAATTAAATGGAAATTAATTTGACGAACACCCAAAAAAGCGAGAGGGGCCAGAGGGGATGTGGGGGGAGGGGGATCTCGACTAATTAAGTGGGCGCTTCCGTCGGAACGGAAGTACCAAGTTGTAAAAATTTCGTTAGTTTTCGTTATTTTTTCGTTTATTTTTTTATAAGGTTTTGTTGGGGGAAATTGAAATTGAAGCGCGGCTTGAAGTCTAAACTTGGCTTAATGGCCGGGCAAAATGCCGCTAAATGGTTTTTGGTCTAATCGAGACAGAATTCCGCTGTTTACACGCTCCGCTTAGCTAATTAGATGCCAAGTTGTATATTTTTCTTTTTTATTTATTTATTTATTTCTTGCCTCTAAACAGATAAGAATAATAATGAGTGATCATCATGCCAGGTGGTTGGAAAAAATACAACAAAAAAAAAAAATGGAATATATAAAATAAAAAATAAATGGCAGCGTTGCGAACCCTTAAGTTTACTTTAGAATTTTTGGGAATTTGAAACAGGCCCGCCTGGTATGGAATATTTAAAACGCATTTGTGGGATTTTTTCCTTTTCGTTTTTCCTCTTTATTTTTTATTTTATTTTATTTTTTTTTTTTTGTAAATGCACAAAGCAAACAACGCAAAATATGACAACCAACAGCCCAAAAACGATGACGATGATGACGTCCTTATAATGAACAACATGAGTTCAGAAGAACCCCAAAATATACAACAACAACAACAAAAACTTAAATAAAAACTAAAAAAAAATCGAACAGAAAAAGGAGAGCCGGGCTGCAAAAAAAAAAAAACTTTATACAAAGAATGGAGCAGGAAGGCATACCAACAACAACAACAAAAAAAAAAAAAAATTCCCAAATTCCATGCAAACGAAAGAGAGGGGGCTATGCGAGGTGAAAAAGACGGCAGGAGGACAGCCCGGCGAGGACGAAGACGGAGACGGCGTCTTTTTGGCGCCAGAACGCCAGAAAAATAACGACAATGCCTGACGAATGTGCGTGGTCTTCTGGATGTGGCGACGGCTTTGAAGCCCAGGCCCAACCTGGAGCAGGGGGTGGTGCCGCCAATTGGGGGGCTGTTAGGGCCATCCACTACAATATTGGCCAAAAATATAGCATTTCTTCGAATTCTCACAAGAAGCTTATCAGATTTTCTTCAGGTTTTCTTTGATGGTTTTTCAAAACTATCAAAAAGATTCCAAAAACCTTTTGAAAGAAAATTTATGAAAAAAAATTATTTTGTACAAATTATTCAAAATATTCATTTCTATAATGGATTTTTTGAAAAGGTTTTTGAAAAACATTTTAATACAAAATGTAGATTTCTTTGAAACTGATACGTATTATCATTAAGAACTTGATAATTAATAAATTATTGTTTTTGAAGACAATACAAATATTTTCAAAAATTTTAAAGTCAATATTTTTGCAAGTTTTTGAAAAACTCCCCAAAAAAGTCGGGAAAAAAAGCTGCCCTCCTTGTCTTTCTTCTCAAAGAAAGACGAAATCAGAGAAAGTGATCGAGAGCAGACGACAATCAAGAAGAAGCACACAAAAAAATTAAAAAACAAAAAATAAATAAAAACAAAAACAAACAAGAAGAGGCTGGCTACAGCAGCGGGGACTAAAAGAAATGTCAAAAACAATGAAAACGGTCGAATGGATTTGACAAACATTTCCTAGATGTGCGCTGGCAGATCAAAGGGATCTGCCGACGTCGGCAGAGCGGCGGCGGCGACAGCGACTGCGCAGCATTAGCATCCCCCACCCCCCACCCCCCAGGCATCCCATTCGCAGCAACAAAGTCAGATCCCCATCGCCATCGCCGTCTCTATCGCACACTTTACGCAAATTAGTCAAATTAGCTAGCCCTCTCGCTCTAGAAAACGAAACCGAAAGCAAAAAGCATCCTTGTGATCTCCTCGGGGAGGATCAAATCTCTGGCTTTAGGTCCATTGTTTAGTCTCCTTTTACCTTTTATCACTCAAAAAAATTATGAAATAATATTCTTTTAAATATTATAGATCATAATAATATGGGGAATATTACGAATTTTATGGAACTTTCAAAAGAATTCTTTGAGATTCAAAATAATATCAACAATTTCAAGTTTTTTTCCCACGCTTTTCATTCCATCTTTAATATAAAAACTTTCAAAGTAATTCCCAGTAATTTTTTTCCGTGTATTTCCTTTTTTGTTAGCTTTTTTTGGGGTTTGTCTTTTGTCTCGTGGCAAATTCACGCGTTCGGGGCAAACTCGGCTTGGCTTTTAGCATTAGTTTACACTTGATTAGAACGCTAATTGGCCCAAACCAAAAAAAAAAAAATAATAATACAAAAAAAGGGTTTAAAAAAAAAGTAGGAAAGACCCTCGCTCAGTGAGCTGGGAAATTTTCGCGGAAATAATTTTTTTTTTTGGGTCCCCAAAGTGGGCTTTTGATCTATGCGATATACCTGAACCTGATCTTATCTTCAAGTGGCGCGGAAACTAGAGGTATCGCTTTCAAGTGGCGTTCTTGGGATATTGATATAAAATTTAAGGACAATCGATATATAATCGATAATAATATAATAGAATCTTTTTAAATACATTACAATTTGAAAGGAATCAAAGGAAAGCGCTTTAAAATAATTGTCTTTGAGGATTTCTTGGCCAAATGCATTTCTTCACTCCGATTCTTCTGCTGCCAACGTTAGCAGCGACGCTGGCCGAGGCAGAAGCAGAGGCTTGGGGCCCGAGGCTCGAGGCTCGAGGCGACGCTTTATGAATTTTAAGTGGCAAAAAATTGACGAGTTGCTTTGGTTTTATTTTTTCTTTATTATTATTATTATTATTGCCGCTCTCCGGCCTGGGCGTCAGTGTGTGTGTGTGTGTATATATTTATATTTAATATTTTTCTGGACTGAAAAATTATACAAATTGTATGGGGCATTTGGTGAGTTTTAACAGCTCTGCGTGTTCTGTTTGCCTGATTACGTTATTTCCCAAAAAAAAAAAACAGAAAAAAAACAGAAAACAAAAATCCAACTAAAGCCAAATACGTTTTTGGTAACAAGGGGCAGCTCTGCCACAGGCGCACACCACACTCGTCGAATTTATGTTGCCACTTGATTTTTATGAATAAAAATTCTTCTTATTTCGGTTTCAGTTGCTTTTTTTTTTCTTTCTTTTCTGGGAAAATAAAAATCAAATTTATGTAGCACCTATGTAGCCTGCCCCCTTGCCCCATGCCCCATGCCCCATGCCTCTCGTCCGTTTCTCGTTCAAGTTTTCTGATTTTTCCTGTCAAGGGTTTTCCACAAGGGAAATTAACACGAATCCAAAAGGCAATTACGCACGCACCTCTTCGCATAGTTGGGTGAGAGGGGGCGACTAGCGAGGGCCCACTGTTCCCCTTTTCGAGAGTGCAGTGGGCACTGGCAGTGGCCAGAAATGCCTTCTATTCAAATCCAAATTAGAATTAGAATTGGAAAAGAATTATTTAGAAGGTTTATAATACTAGATAGTAGGTGTACTAGATATATATTTATTTCATTATATTATAGTATACATAATATACCTAATATTTATACTATAATAATTATATTATACAAAGTATACTTTTCCACAAATTTTATCTGGAAAAATTAAAATTTTAAATCTTTGCCTCGGTAGAATCCATTTAAAAATACTAAAATACTTAAAAAAAGTAGTTACCAGTAATAAAGTATTTAAAATAAAAAAAAGAGTTAAAATAACATAAATTAAATATATTTCTGATTCTTAAAGCTTTAAAAAACGTTGCAGAGTACAATTTTGAAAATCATTAATAAACAAACAAAAAAAATGAAAGTTGAATGAATACAAAATAATTGTTAATGTTTTTTTATTTTATTAAATTTTATATATTAAATAAAATAATATTGAAAAACTAGGTAGTCGCTTGATGTTTCTTAGGTTTTGTAGGGAACAAATTTTTTGTTTTAAAAAAAACTTACCAAATTTTGAAGAATTCTCTTTAAAGTTTAAATTCGATGCTAAAGCTTTGATTTTAGGGAGTAACTACTGTACAGGCACTGAACCATGGTCGTTGCTGTTGTTGTTGGTGTTGTTATTGTTAGGTGTCAATGACGTGCGCTATCAGTTTTCATTCATGGCCCAGTCTCTCTCTCTCTCTTGTTGCTGTTGTTGCTGTTTTTTTTGTGATTTCTTGCCAAGAACTCTTTGCAATTTTTGCAAGCTGCCTTCTCGCTCTAGCCCAGCCAGCCCTTGGCCACCCACTTGCACACCCCACACCCCACACTTGTCTTTCTCGCTCTCGCTCTCACTGTAGTCAATTAACGGGAAACAAAAGTTTTGCACTCTGCTGCCTTTTTCCACCCACTTAGGGGGGTGGCAAAAAACAACAAAAAAATAAATAAAAAAAAATATAAATAAATATATATAAATGTTTGTGTGTGTGTAAAATATTTTTTGTTTTTTTTTTGTTTAATGCTTTACATATGCCTGGTTTTTGTTGTTTTTTTGTTGGTTATTTTTTGGTGTTGTTGTTGTTGCTGTTTGTCTGCCTGCATCGCGTTAATTGAGTGTGAAGTTGGGCCATTGTTGTTGTTATTGTTCTCGCTGTTGATTTTAATTGTTAAGCAACAAAGGCGCGAAATATGTTTTAGCTGTTTTGGCTTTTAATTAAGCTGCCAGCCCCAAAAACGGCAAAAAAAAAATAAAATAAAACCGGAGACTGTAACCAAAAGCACGGCAGAAACAAAAAAAAAACAACAAAAACAAAGTTTGCGTGCAAGTGGCAGCAAAAGTGTTGATTTCATTAAAAGCAATTGCAACAACAACAATTGCAACAACAACTGCAACAACAACAACGATTGCAGCTGCAACAAAGTCAAAGTCGAGCTCATTCTGACTTTTTATCTATTATTATTTAGCATTTTTTTTTTTAAATTTTTTTTTTGCATCGTGTGTTGTGGAAGAGTTGCATTTAATTGTGGCACGGACGGCACCGGCATCGCTGCCCGTTGTCACTTCAATCTCGAGTTAACAACTCGATTACACGCAGCTCGGCCGCTGTCGACGCCTCCGTCACCGCCGCCGGCCATGTGCAATTTTTTGAATTATTAATGAATCTCAGCAAAGGCCGTAATAAAAAACAGCAGGAACGACACGAAACCCCAGTAACGACTAAGCAATACCTCCTAAAAAAAAGGGGGAGAAAAAAAAATTAATTAAAAAATGTGACCTTGGGACGAAGTTTGACCTATGACCTCCTGAAAATTTGTATATTTTTATAAGGATGTGTTTAAAACTAATCCTTGAGAGAAGTAATCCAACTTGGAAACTTGGAAAAATACTCCCAAGCCTTTGGAAAGAAAAATTTTCAATCTTATGGAAAGCAATACCCCTTGAAAAATGGAGCAAACTTTAAGTCCAAAATTCCAGGGTAAACGAAAAAGCCAACTTGAAAAGGAAGAAACAAAAAAATACAAAAAAAAAGAGCAAGTGCCGAGACTACAGCAGCCGGATCGTGTTAATAAAAAACAATTAATATTAAGTGTATGTTTAGTGGAGCTCTTGACGGTGTTGCTCTTGCTATTATTATTGTTGTTGCAGTTGCTGTTGCTGTTGCATTGTAGTTGTCAGTTTTCAGGCTGCACTCGTTGATTATTTGTACTATTAGCGCGTTGTTAGTAGAACTCGTTATGGCATATGCCGTCTCGCTTTCGCGTCGCGTGTAATTACTTTTAGTTGGCCATAATTTGTCAATAGCTATTTTGTTGCATTGCCAATTGCCACTGTCCCAACAACACACGTCACGGCGGAAGTGCAAGTGTGCAGGAAGAACCTCATTGGTACGGGAGGGAGGAGGGGAGGACAGCGAGCGAGCGAGCGAGTAGGGGGGGAGGGAATTGGGAAGGGGGTTTTGAGGGTCGGTCGGAAAGTGGAACAAGTAAGGTGACAGGCAGAAACTGTGAGAGAAACTGTGATTGACAGCCATCAATTGCCGGCATTCACTCTGGCCCAGGGGGGCTTCTATTACATTACTCGCTGGCTCCGCATAGCTACTCGTTATTGGCCACTCGTTAATGGTGATTATGTCCACAGATAAATTGTTATTTCCACAACAGATTTTCTAATTATTGGGTCACGAGGTTTTCGATGATGGATGTTGATTGCTACTCGCTACTCGTTGACAATTATTCGTTGAAAAATTACTCCTTGATGGGTAACCTGGCATGTGCTTTCATTTTAGGGTTCTCTGTCAAGTGAATATTATTTATAATTTTTTTTGATGCCAAACCAATTCGTTACTCGTTACTCGCCACATCAAATGCTTGCTAATTAGCATAATTGAGATACACAATGGGGGCTAATCCCCGTTTAGCAGTCTTCCCCTTCTGGCACTACTGTGTCCCCGCCATACCCTTTTCCCTCTTCCGGTTCTCATTCTCTGCGGAATCCTCCTTCTCGCTCCAATGGCCAAATCCCTCTCGCTTAACCTGTTCCCTGCTACCCTGCGCCGGCGCCAGGCCGCTTCTTCTTTTCGTTTTTGTGGGTTTTTGCGATGAAAATTCGCAAACAAAAGACAAAAGACAATGGTGGTGGCGGAAGGGGAGGAAGGTCAGCTGCCCAAAGGGGATCCGATCGCAACCCTCGGGGTTTGTTGTTGTTTGTTCGTAGCGCCAGGTAAGCCACATCCTCTACTGTCCGATCCTCATCCACATCCACATCCACTCGTCGTCCTTTCATCCTGATCCCCCTCATCTATGTCGACCTTCTCTCCTCTTTGGGCTCCTCGTTTATTTTGTTTGCTTTTCGCCTCGTTCTCGTCTGTCGTTTGTATCTGCATTTTATTATCATCAAAAGCCGCTGGGCTTTTTGGCTTCCTTGTCTTCTTCCCTCGATATTCCCTTCAACGATCTACTGTCCCTTTGTCCCTTTGTCCGTTTAGCAGAATATTTGGCCATCATTTTATGAGTTCTAAAGTGATTCTAATCAAACTTTTCTAATTTTTTTTTATTCTAGATTAAATATCGAATTTTAGAAGTCTGTCCGTTGTCCGTCTGTCCGTTCAACAGAATATTTGATCGTAACTCTGTCGTTTATAATAATATTTTGATGAAAATCCTCCAGCTTGTTGAGAGATTTTGTAAAGTGCAAATGGGTGGAGACATTTTCTTGATTTATCATTCCGTTGCATCAGCTGATAATGTGAGTTTTGGTTAGTCGTCGTTCTCTTTCCGGGGTTGTCGTCACTCCCTACCCGCCCCGCCCCGCCGAGGCAAGCCACTTGCCACTTGGCCAGGAGCGGAGGCAAACTGGCCAAAAGGTAAACAGACCACAAATTGGACAGTGGAACACATGTTTGGCGCGTTAAATGCTCGAGCGTGTTATTTATAACGTTTTTTATGCGCTCAACAGCTTCGCATCGCATCGCAGCCATCCGGGCCAAGTTGCTTCTTTTTCTGGTTGCTGCTTGCTGCTTGCTGCTGGCTGCTTTTCTTCCCAACCAACCCCCCTCTTTACTTTACTTTACTTTAGTTTTTTTTTTTTGCTCTTCTGGCTTTCTGTGCCGCGCCCGTCTTTTGGCTTCTACATGATGGTGTTGTTGTTCTTGTTAAGACGCGTGTACCCAGTTGCCCCTCGTGTTTTGTTTTGGCCAGTTGCTGTGTTGCTGTTTGGTCAACACCTTTTGTAGACTCTGGGCTTGGGGCAAAAAGAACGCTCTTCTTCCAAAAAAAAAAAAACATCAGAAAAGAAAAGAAAAGAAAGAAGGAGAAAAAAAACGGCAGCAGTTGTAAGTTTCTGTTGATTCTTCGTGTTGCTCGCATGACCGCAAAAATATGCGTATGCCTCGTCCCTTTTTAGGGCCTTATGACAGCCATCGGTCATCGGGGCAGTTCCCGAGTCCTTGAGCACAACTGTCGCCTCGAGGAGATCACGCAATCCCCTTCGCTCGCACACAAACAATGAGAATTCTCCCAAGGAGACTGGCCATCCGGAGAGCGCCATCAAAGAATTCCCATTCCGGGTTACTGATCGGTATCTCCCTTAAAAAAAAAACGAAAAGGATTCTTAAATTTTAACAAGGAATAAAACAATAACTTGTTATTAAAAAGATTCTTTAAAAACCTTCTACAAAAGTACCGGGTATCCATATGTCTTCAAGCCAAAGAATGAAAACTATAAAAAAGAAAAACTAAGTTATTTCCATAAATATATCGGATTCTACAAATAAAAGTAAACTCCAAGTACCGGGTATCAATACTAAAAACTTTGTAAATATGATTTGGTGGCAGCTGCGGCAATCTGCCAGATACTTGCCACTTAATCTCTTCAACGTGGAACAGCCTCCGGCAAATCGGAGTCGAAATGCAAACCGAAGTCCAAAAAGAATTGAACAGAAGACACAAGAAAAAGAATTGAACAGGTGATCAGTAGATCTCTTTGGCAAGATTCTTTCCCCCTTGGGATGAACAAAAAATGGAATGGTAGAAGGTTTCTCCGAATCGTGTTGATTTGATTTATTTAAAACCAACAAACGCAACGGGCGAATGCGAATTTATCGCTGTTCGATCATAAATAAGAATTATATAAACATGCGTTTGCGTTTCTTCAGTCCACCACCCATACTACTCTGTTCTTTTCTTTTGGTTTTGCTCCTCTGTGGGTTGCAACATGTTGCAATATGTGTTGCAAGATCGTTATGATGAGGCAGGCAATTCGCCGTGTGTGGGACACATTAGAATCCGGTCCTTCTCCCAGCCTTCTCCATATAGTTTGTGGCTTGGCTTTCTGTTAACAACATTTAAACGCAGCTCGTTTAGAATCTGAAATCTCGCGGATGCGCCTCGGCGTCCATTGAGAAACTGGTAACTGCAACCTGGTAACTGGAAGAAACCGGGGGAAGCTTCAGTCTCTCTCTCTCTCTCTATCTCTCTCTTTCTCTAGGCTCGTTTCGTTACGATCCCGAACCCGTAGCCCTCCGTCTGGCTGACTTTGAGGATTTATGAGTGTCTGACGTGTGTGATGACTGTTATTAGCCGGCCTCGCATCCGCGTCCTCTCTAACCAACTCAACAACTCGACAACTCGACAACTCTACAAGTCGACAACAATCGCAGTAACAACCTACGAATAATATCCAACAAAACACTAAGCTTTTAAAATTGCAATACAAAAAATATTATCAAATATTTCTATAAAGGTTTCCCCATAACGAAAATAATATACATTTCCTAAAAAACTATTAATACCCGGTACTACAAAGTTTATTATTTTACAAACATTGTTTTTTGGGAAACTTTTTTAGAAACTATGGAAAATATTTTATAGAAAATATACCATAAAAGATTTTTTAAATAATATTTATTAAAAAATATAATCCTATTTTTCTTAGTGTAGTTCAACCTCCACATTTTGCAATTTTTTTTTAAAGCGGATGTGCGGATGTGTGCATCGACATGGCCATCACTGTACCCTCACCCCCCACCCATCATCATCATCATCATCATCAGGATGATGATGATCATCTTGGTTCGTGATCGTGATCGAAATAAGGATATTCCTGCTTTGGCTTTATTTTCAAAGAAGAAAAAACAAAAAACCAAACAAAAACGCGTTAATGGCGCCTACCACCATAATTTAGACATTAAACGTGGGCGCTGGGGGGGGGCGTGGCAGCCATCGAGTTTGTTTGTTTTAGCGATTACTCACTGTACGTCCACTTAAATGAAAGGGGAGATCTCTGAAAAGGGATGGAAAATAAAATAATTCATAAAGGATCGGGGGGAAAATTATTAATTATAATTTTTTAATATATATTAAGTTATTTTCAATGTAATTTCTTAAAAAATTATTTTGCTTTAAACTATTTAAAGTTGGAAATAATTTTTTTTTAAATTATTTGCCTTCTTAGATATTTTTTTGGAAGGGAATATTTATTGAAATATTTCGTCCCTTATTAAAAAGGATTTTAAAGCTTAAAGTATTTACTTATATATTAATTAACACTCGGATTAATGATTTAATAATCAAATTAATTTATTTTTAACTTCCAAAAGGAAATACTCTAGAAACTCCTTCAATTTCTTGAGGCCTTCAAACGGAGTAAAGTTTCTATTTAATGTCCCCTTCCCTCCCTTTTGAGACTCCGGCCCGGCTCCTGCCCCGCCCACTGGCCACGCCCCCTTTAGAGCAATCCAGAGCATCTTGAGCTCATCTTTCCTTTATCTGGTCGCTTTGAGCTCACTTGAGCACTAAATGCGCATAAATTACTTACACTTTGCCAGGCAAACATTGACAGCAAAGAAAATAGTCACAAAAAAAATTGAAATACGGTAACGAAAAATGGGAAAAACCAGTCAGGACAACCTGCCACGCCCCCCAGTTACCACCCATCCACCCACCCATCTTGGCCAACGAGCTGCAAAACATTTGACGCACAATTTAATTAAAAATTAAGACAAACTGCTCTTCATCCCCCCCCCATAGCATGGCCATCTCTTTCGGACTTGACTAGTGCGCTCTCTCTCTCTATCTGTATCTATCTCTGTCTCTATGGGAAATTTAAAAGTTTGCCATAAATAATTTATCACCAGGCTGTTTAG
This sequence comes from Drosophila varians, assembly GCA_018150405.1. Lineage (NCBI taxonomy): Eukaryota > Metazoa > Arthropoda > Insecta > Diptera > Drosophilidae > Drosophila > Drosophila varians. The sequence goes on from JAECWK010000126.1 coordinate 11,522,773, forward strand.
GGTCGTGTCGTATCTATGAGATACTTTTTTGCCCCTTCCATCGCTACGAGTGCAAGTTGCAAGTGGAAAATGCCACTTGGGGCAGGCAAAAGGACCTAATTGAGGTTCAACCAATTAAATTTCGTATCCTCGAAGGATTTTGTTTATTCTATAAATTTTTAAAACCATCTAGATTTGTTTTTCTTTCAGGCCTTTGGGGGGAGAATTAAAATCGAAAAAAGATAGAACCCGCATTTTGAAATAATTTCGATTAATTGAAAAAGTCAATTAGCTTTTGTTATCGTTTTAATCGAAGCGTTTTATTTAATTTCTCGCTAAAACGACTTTGCATGTGCCGCAATAAATGAAAATTAAATAAAAATTGCCGATAAATTACTAATTCTTTTTTTTTTTTTTTAATAGATTTTTTATGTGTGTAAAGGGGAGGGGGGGGTGGCTTTGATTATTGTGCGAAAAGTCACACAACTGGGGAAGCCTACGGCTTGAATATTAAACAGATTGGCGTTGGACACTCCAAATTATTAATAAATGAATGTAAATAAGCAAAGCTCACGCATACAAAAACCAAACCATAAAACATATCTATATATTTTTTTTTTTAAATAATAAAAAAAAAGAATCTTGACAAAAGTTTAGAAGCCGCGCGTCTTGCATGCAAACGAGGCAGCGCCGTCGACGTCGGCGTGACAAGTGTAGTGCAAGCGAGAGGGGTGATGGGCGGACCAAGCTGCAATAAAAAAAAAAAAATGTAAAAAAAAAACTGACCAGCCAGCCGGGGAAAAAATATATAAAAAAAAATAAAAATAACAAAGCAAATCGGGCAAAATGCCAGCACACATGCGGGGGCGTCGCTGGCCTCTCTTTCTGGCCAAAAGTGAGCTGGCGAGGCGGCCAACAGGGACAGCAACAGTCCAAAAGCAGAGCAGGTGAACAGAAAACAGAAAGAGAGCGCACATAAAAGCAAGGTTAGAAGGAAATTTGGTAAAAGGGGTAAGAGAGCTTATTAGGGGGTGTCACATGTTTTTATTTCTACCTTTTTTTTTCCGTTCTTTTTTTTATTTTTTTTTGCATATGTGTTTGTGGCAATTGACCAAAAATGATGGCGACCAAAAAAATGGCGCAAGTGCCAGAGTGTGTGTGTGTGTTTGCAGTCGCAATTATGAGCAATTATGACAAACAAAAAAAAAAAACAAAAACAAAACAAAGGCTTCGAACAAACAAAAGCAGCGACAATACAATAAACAAAAAAAAATAAAAAATTAAAACCAAAAGGGGTGGACCTTGTTTGTATGTCAATTTGGTGCACCCCCACCAACACAAAGGCAGCCATAATTATACATATTGGCAATGTCCGGCATTTCGACAAAAAAAAAATGGCTCGTAATTCTAAAAAGCCACTAAATTACGATTCGCTTCATCTAATGGAAATAAAAATTTCCATACACTTTTTATGCGCTTTGTCCGAGCTAATAATGTTGCACAATTTTTAATGGTTTGTGTAAAATATTTATTGACTTGCCATAAACTTACATAAAGGTTTTAATAAAGTTTTTAACTGATTATTATTATTTATTGTTAAAGGGAAATATATAGAATAATTCAACTATTATTATAGTTATTAATTCAACTATTATCCCAAAATCCAAAAAATGTTTTTTGAAATTTTCGATATTTTCGATAAATTAAAAAAATCTGTATAATTGTGTAACACGCAAAATTTGGACATACATTTCAATGTTTTCCCATAAAGTCAACAACAAATCTGAAACCGAAATAAAAACACTTGAAAAGTGACGTTTTAAGCGCACTTGTTGAACATCCGCACTTTGTGGCCTGAGGTTTTGTGTTTTTTTTTATTGTTGTTGTTGTTGTTGTTGTTGTTGTTGTTGTTGTTGTCATGTTTTTCGGGTCGTGACCTTTTCCATTCGGAATCCAGGGGACGAGTCGGGAACGGGACGGGACAGACATAAATCAGGAACGCAAACCAAAGTGTGACCCCCCGAACCCTGAACCCTTGTCTTTTCTATATTTTCCGCTTATCTGCGTGACAACTGCATTTCAATTCATAACAATTAAGTTGAACAGAAGAATCTGAAAAAAGAAACCATTCTAATCGTTGACAAGGTTAACGGGGTTGAGCCATGTTTTTCAAACAAAAAAATAAATAAATAATAGAAATACAAAAAAAAACTAAAAATCATGTGTGATTTAAGGGGGACACTTGCCACCTTATCGTGCCACATTTGCCGCGATGACAGCTTCTTCCAAAATCTAATCGTTAAAATTGGGAGTTTTTTATGACAAGAGGGGAGGGGGTTTTTGAAAAGGGGGATTCTCCGATTATATTAAGAAAAACTGTGGTGCTGATAAATAAATTATTTTGATAAATGCTACAAGACTCTTTATTAGAATTTGTTTTTGAAAAGATATATTATTTGTAATCGATTAATTTTCGATAAATATTTTCTGAAAAGTGTATGATTATGTTTTTAAATTCTATAAAATGATTATTAAATTATATACAATAAATGTTTTTCGATCAATTTCCTTGTAAATGTATAAATGTATCGATATTATTGCGTAATATTTCCCCTTTCCCTTTTCGAAAGAGCATTAATAATTCGATTAGTTTCCCCAAATTTGCTTCGGTTGTTAAACGCTCCACTCCACCAAAAATGAAGCGATCAAATTGTAATTGCAATCGATTTCTTGCCCTGCATTTGATTTATCGATAAGCGTGTAAAAATGTATGAGAAGAGCGATAGTTTTTCCCAGAGACAACCTGCTCCTGCAGACGGAATTGGAAGGGATGCGGTGGTTCTTAATGACATGGCCATCCATTTCGGGCCAAAACGAGACTCTCGAGTGGGCGTTACCACTAACTGACAGACTAAAAGAAACGGGCAGCCTGTTTACGAGGACTTGGGGCCGTGGTTATGCCTTCATAAATTGTTTTATTATTATATAGACTTGATATATGGGCCCAGCCACTTGGTCAGTCAGTCTGGTTCCCGGGTCTCCCTGGTCTCCCTGGTCTCCCTTGTCCCTTGTCCCTATTCCCTGTTCCCTTGTCCCTGTTCCCTGGTCTCCTGTCAGTTTATTGGTTTAACTAATTTGGCCCGATCCTTCTTGTTGTGCCTTAGCTTGTGTGGGTAATTAAGGTTTATGATGCAGCTGCCTTTGGGCCCCGATCCTTTTACCCATATCCTTGCCATACACAAATTTGTCAAATATCCCCAAGATTGATCTTTTATTTATTTTTCTTTTTCTTTTTTTTTTTGTTTTGTTGAACAATTTGCATGCAATTGTCATTCAATAAAATTCAAATTAAATGCAATGCAAAACTGTTGAACGAGAAATAAATAAATAAATCAACAAAAAGGAGCCAGGACAGATGTTCTAGGCAAATGATGTAAAAAGGACCCTTTTATGCACCCTTTTTTGGCTTGAAAATGTGTTGACAAAGTTGGCCAGGAGATTATTGGTGTTCGATTGGGGAACAACAATTTTGTTGTCACAAAGCCAAACTGTCAACGGGTCCCCCTCCATATAAATATTTCTCTTCTCCCCTCACCGATCTTGACAATATTTTTCTTTTTTTGGCGCAGGTGCTACTTTAATCCCCGACAGCTCTTCCTTGTTGACAAAACCCAACCTTTTGTTGTCCTTCTGTTTCCCTGCAGCTTCTTTTCTTCTTTACTTTTCGATGGTTTTTTTTTTATTTTTTGGGCGGCTGTTGGATTGACTATCAGATAATGTATTGACGCTTCTAAGGCAGGTCCTTCCCCTCACCTGGCCTGGCCAGGCCTGTCCCAGCCCGGCCCGTCCTGGTCCGATCCCGAAACAGGTGCGTTAATAGACGCCGTTTTGGGTGCAGGAGCCGGAGCAGGGTACCGAAAGGTTGCCCAGATAAGGGGCACAGGACATGATGAAAGGACCATGTCACCTGGCCTGGTTAATCGATTACATGGGTAGCCAAGATTTAGATAAGTAGAGTGCCCACTGTACTTGACCGCGCCGCCGGTGGCAACTTCCACTTGATGGATGTCTCAATTCGGGGATGGATTCCTTTTTCTTTTCTTTTTTTTGGTGTTTTTTTTTTTTAGAAATTGTCGTTCGGCACTTTCAGTTTTGTTTGCAGATAAAAATAGGAGCGGGTTTTGGAAATGATTGTCCTTAAATTCAAGCAAATAATTCCAAAATTTATAGTTTGATTAATTTTGTCGCTTTTTCTTAGATATTATTTTTAGTTTATCATCTAAAGAAGCATTTAATAAAAAGCATTTTAATATCAAGCTTTAATTTTTTTGAGGCTACAATTCCCAACAAGTTCTAGCTGCGAGTGCTTGAAATAATTCCAACGTTAAATTAGTTTTTCTTTGTAATCTTCTAGGAAAAGTCCCTAAAAATGTTCAAGCTACCAATAGAAAAGTCCCTAGACTTCTACGCCGATAAGAAAGTAATTCCCAAACTTAAATATAAATACCCGGTACCTCCCGGAATACCTCTTGCTACTCTTTTTTTTTTTTTTTCTTGTAAGAGCAATTACAACTCAATCGCTGGGAATTTTATTTTCGGTGCGGGCTAATTGATTAGCCATTAACCCCTATGTGGGCTAAGGACAACCGAAAACACCTGAGAAAAAGGAGGCAAAAAGAGAGAGGGAGAGAGAGAGAGGGGGAGAGGGAGAGGGAGAGGGAGAGGGAGAAAGGAGGAAAGGAGAACGCACTGGCACTGGCTTAATTAGGCTTAATTATGGGCTCAGGGGCTCCCTTTTGTGGCAGTTGTGCCTTCAACACTTTTGGCGCGGGGGAAAATTGAATAAGCCAAGAAGGATCAACAGGAACTCGGAGTCCGACTCGCGACTCCCGACTCCGTTAAATGTTGGTGGCAAAAAACAAACAACGTGGTCAAAAGGTGCAAGTTTTACACGTAACGATTTGCACGAACCTGAAATCTCAGAGCCAACACACTCACTTTTTGTTTTTGGTTTTAGCCAAGTTTTTCGTAAATTTTTTTTTTTTTTTGGATTTGTGTGGAAAGAGCCAACACAAACGAGAGCAAATCGTTTTGTTGTCGAGCAAGAGCCAAAAAAAAGAAAAAAATAAGCGGCATGCGGTGTGGGCCCAGGAAACTGGCTCCAAAGTCGGCCTCGCTTGGGGCCATGTCTCTGGTCTTCCAGTCTTTTTTTTTTCGGTCTTCCAGTCTTCGGTCGCCCAAGTCTCCCAAGTCTCCCAAGTCTTCCAAGTCTCTAAAGTCTGTGCAGGCTTTTGGACCCTGCTTTCTGGCCATAACAAGCTGCCAACAACTGGCGCCAAGTGCTCAATAATGTTAACGAGCTATTCAGTTAAGACAACACACATACAACAACAACAACAACAACAAAAAAAAAAAACAGCAACAAAAAAAAAAAGAATGCAAGACAGACGTGCCTTGGTTCTTCTGGCAAATAAAAAATAATTTGCAGTCGAAAAAGGCAGACACCCTCTGCCTTGGGTCTCTCCTCCGAAATAGAAACATCCTCCAACCTGGCCCTGTCCCTGGCCCTGGCCATGGCCCAGAGATGACGACGAGCGAGCCTTCAGACATCACTCAGCTTGTTAGGTAAAGGCTGTGGAGGTCCTCCCTCCCGCCAGCCCCCGCCCAGGTTTGTTGGTTTTTACTTTTTTACTTTTTTTTTTTTATCAAAATGCAGTCGCAGCTGATGATGATCTGTGAACATGAACAAGACGTTCGTTAAATTTGATTCATGAGGCGTTCTCGGCCCGAAACTCCCCAACCTCCTCAAGCCCGAGTCTTCACGGCACTCTAACAAAATGCGGGGGCACTTTATGCCATAATCCACAAGCTATAAACTTTATAGCTAAAGTATTGTATCCTTTTTTATACCACATTCTATAAACTATAAAGTTTATTGATGAAATATTTAATTCTCTGAATAAACTTTATTTAAAATGAATATTGTCTTGAATGAATTTATTTTTGGATGAATTTTAAATGAATTCTTCTGGAAATAAATGAAAGTCTTGATGAATCATAGAAGAATTCTCCAAGAATTCAATTTTAAATGAACTTGAAGTGAATTCTTCTGAAAATGAATTTTTTTTTTATGAATTCTTATTTGATGAAATATTTTTCGATGAATTTGTTTTAGAATGAATAAGAATGAATATATTCATTATTTTTCGTATAAACTCTAATAAGAGTAAACTCTAGTAATAATATTATTATTATTTTTATTTAAAAATCTACTTTTTATCCAAAACTGAAAACAAATATAATTTGATTACTAGATGCCCCTAATTTTTTTTCTCAGTGCTTTTGTGACTGAACCTGAACCCGAACAGCGATTGAGTGATTGCTACTTAAAGTTATAATTTTCATATTTATACCCGACTGTGTGTGTGTGTGTGTGTGTGAGTGAATGCAGGGCGAGATCTCCCTTGGCCAGAGGCCTTCTGGATCCTCCCCCCTCCCCCTCCACCTTTTTGGGTGGATCGGATGGGGATCGTGGAGGGACAACGACATCGCATCGCCTGTGTGTGTTCCCCCTTTAATTTTTGCTTTTGTTTTAGTTTTTTTTTTTTTGTTTTCTTCCTTGGCCGGGCCATGTAATTTTCGAGTTTGCACATTGCCACCAACATGGCTAATCAACTTGGCCAACTCCAGCTCCAGCTCCAAGCTCTGTGGCTCTCTTTTGGGGCCAATTTGAATTCAAGGCTTGGAGGAGAGCTGGAGCCCGGGAATCTCCACGAGTCGAGTCGAGAAACAATTTGTGGCTTGGCGCCACTTGATAACCTGGCCCCGACATTTCAGTTTTTCTTTTCTTTTCTTTTCTTTCCTTTTTTTTTTCGGCCTCGTAAGTTTGTTTGCTTTTCTGGTCTTGGTCTTGGTCCGAATCTGATAATGATGATGATGATGATTGTGGCCACGGCTGTGGCTTCAGCTTCAGCTTCAGCTCCATCTCCAGCTCCAGCCCCAAAGGTGGGCCCCTGAGAACCACGGAGCGGAGCCATGGAGGAGAAACCCTGATTAATGTTTTATTTGATTATCCCGGCAAAATGACTACACACACCCCACACACACACACTATCGCACACACATGAAGAAAATTCATCACTCTAATCCTTAATTTCGCCTGTTTTTTTTTCCTTCTCGCTCTCTCTCAGACAAATGTTTCCGCAAATGAAATTTCGTGTTTCGGGACTGGATGCCAAGGCTAAGTACATCCTGCTACTGGACATTGTGGCGGCGGACGATTATCGTTATAAATTTCATAATAGGTAAGTGATTACATTGTCCTTCGGGGCATCCTTAGACTATACGAAAAAATGCACTAAAGAGTAAAGGGGGCTTTAAACGCTTTCGATAATTTTTCGATAACTATGAATAGTTTAAAAATAAATTTAACATTAACTTTCTCAAGCAAAGTTTTGAAACAAGTTTCCAATTAGTTATCGATGGATTTCGATAGTATATAACTACAATGCAAAAAATCGTAATATTTTTGATGATAAATATAGAAAAAAATCAATAAAAGATAATACCTGTTTAAAAAAAAACTATCAAAATGCTCATGATGATTTATCGAGTAATTTCGATAACTTAAAAAACAAAATACCTTCCCCAATCATCTGAAATATTTTATTGAAAAGTTTTGATTTGATAGTTTTCATATTTTTAGATAATTTATTGCCAAACTTTGATAGAAAAAGAATTCCCGATAAATTTGAATTTATCGAAAACGTTAATTAAAATTTTTGTTTTTTTACAGTCGCTGGATGGTGGCTGGGAAAGCGGATCCTGAGATGCCAAAACGCATGTATATCCATCCAGATTCGCCCACAACGGGTGAGCAATGGATGCAGAAAGTTGTTTCATTTCACAAATTAAAATTGACCAACAATATTAGTGATAAACATGGATTTGTAAGTACTGTACGTCTTCTTTGTTTACCGCATTAGTTATCTAAGTTTTGTCCCCCCCTTTGTCCCCTAAAAAAAGATGAGAAAACTTGAAGGCGATCATTTATTCATTTTTTAGATTTGATTAAAAAAAAAAGAGAAAAGTATTGTTTGGCAGTAAAGGAAGTTGCAACTCCAAAAGCTATCGCCCCAATCTAGTCGCCCCTAATTCCCCCCTATTCCCCCCTTTTCCCCCTATTTCCCCCCTATTTCCCCCTGTTCTTATCAAATGGAAATTTGCATGGGATGCGAGGCGCTTTGAAGTGGCCGTTGGGAGTACTCCACTTGTCCGGCTTATCTAAAACTTCTCACACGCATGGATAAGTCCAGGATGGATCGGAAAAGATCAGAGGAGAGACAGTGGGGGGGGGGAGGGGGAGAGCGCCGGGCAAATTGTCGGTGGACTTTTCATTTGAAGGCCGAGGCGCTTCTTTTTCTTTTTTTCTTTTGACTTTGTAGTTGTGCCGACGCCGATCGCGTAAATTTCATCAACTGCTGGGCAAAATTTTCATTTCATTTCTTTTTTTTTTTCTTCTTATTTTTTTTTTTATTGATCCAACGCGGCGACTGGGGCCCACCCGTTGCGACCATTCGCCAACGATCTTGGGCGGGCGCCATGTGGTTAGTTGTCTGGGCGGTGCTCCGCCTCCTTGCCGCGGATCGTTTTTGCATGCCAGAGTCATAAATCGCCTGGCGAACAAGCGGCGGATAAGGGCGCCATCCCTGTCCGCGCCCACCTCCCTCCTCCCGTGAGCGGACAAGCTTTTGTGCGTGGGCCTCCTCCGCCCAAGTAGCCTGTGTTGGCCATTAATTTCGCCAAGTTCAAAAAAAATAAAGCCAAAATGCCGACAAACGCTGCGTGTGGGATCCTTTAATACAAATACTATTTCCTTTTTTTTCCAATACGATTTAAAATTTTTTGAAATTAATTCCGGAAACATCAACAACCCCCGCGCCAAGGATACGCCATTGAGCAGCTGTTGGGGCTCTCAAAAGCGTTACAATCATATAATAATGGCGATATTAAAGTCTATAATTTAACACTTTTTGCGGTCAGTGGTCGTCTCTACTCTACTATTTATTATTATTAACTATTTTCCCTTTGGTTGCCTTTTTTTCTTGACTGGCTGCGTGTCAAAACAATGGAAAAAAGTCGGGAACCCGGAGTCGAAGGGAGCGTAAAGCCCGTGAACTCGTAAACCCGTAAACCCGTTAACCCGTAAACCCGTAAGCCTGTGCAGGACCCGTAATTGTGGGGCATAAATAATACGAGGATGGAGAAGCGATACAAATAAAAGGAAAAGGAAATGGAAATGAAAACGGAAGCGGCTTTTCATACATTGAAATGCACTTAGCGGGCGGCAGAAAACGCGCGCGCGTTTTTAAACGCCCTTAGCTCGCGCTCTCCCCCTTTCCTTCATCCTTCTTTCTTCCTTCCTTTTTTTTTTTTCTGTGTGTGCGTGTTAGTCGGCCATGTTGTGGCCAAAAAAAAAAGAAAGAAAGAAATAAAGAAAGAAAGAGAGAGAGCCACCCTAATAAGGTATAATGAACCACCAGGTCCGACAGGGGGTGGGTCGAAACGGGGTGGCAGGATGGAAGGATGGCAGGATGGCAGGATCGAAGGATGGCAGGAGCAGGGCGGTTGAAAGGTGTCGCCTAATGCGTTTAATTGTTGCAGCTCTACACGGGACACACTCTCCACTCCCCACTCCCCACTCTCCACTCCCCATCCCAATTAGCCGAAAGCCCACATCCTTGCACCTCCTTCTGGGCATCGAGTGGAAGCTGTGCAGAGAAAAAAAAATTTGTTTATTCAAAATAATCCTTTTACTTGGCAAAGGAGTTTTCAAAATAATCATATCCTTTAAATCTTAAAGGAATTAATTTCCTTTTGAGAAAAAAGTATCCTTTTTTGTTGGAAAGTAAATCCTTTATTCCTTATGGAAGTAGATCCTTAAATATTTTTCTCTATATGAATACCAAATATTCATCTCCCTTTTAAAAGTTTATTCCGAAAAAGTAACAAAAAAAAAATATAAAAAAATTGTTGAGGAGGAGGACGAGGAGGATTAAATAAGAGTCTTGTGCCCTGTCTGGTGCCATTAGTTTCTCCATAGTTCAAAGCATAGTTGGCCATCTTGTGTGCCCATTCAGGCATGTCCAAGTGGTCTCGAGCATCCCAGAGAATCCCAGAGAATCCCAGCGAATCCCAAAGAATCCCCCTGGACATCTAAAAACGAAGCGAAGCGAAAAATACGAAAAAAAAAAAAAAATGAAAATAAAAATAAAACGGAACGGAACGGGTTGACAAACTAAACTCAAGTGGAGTTCCATTTCCGGACATCAAATTAATTGAGGCACATACACACACACCGCACACACACACACAGGGACACACGAGTATCCTGCAAACAGGATCAACCTCAATCTCTGGTGGTTTTCTTGAAACAATTCGCTTAGAAAATCAAAGGCGGCCCGGCCGCTCTACACGTGTGTGTGTGTGTGTGTGTGTTTCTGAGTCGTTGTTTTTTTTTTTGTATTTTGGGATATCCTTGGAAAGGATATGCTATATATGCATGTGAGTTATGGGATATGGCCAATTTGTCTGCTGTTTAAAAGGTCAGGTAGTTGGCAGCCTCTTGAATGGCTTAGGTGTTGCCCGAAATACAATTTGAAAGGATCTTTTGAAGTTGACAGGACCTTCTCTCCATCCTTTGGCTCGTGTGTCCATGTGTGTGTGTGTGTGTGTGTGGGGGAAGAGGGGTGGCCCAGGCTGCCCTGTCCTGTCCTGGACTGGAATTGAAGTGGATTCAAGTGGATGGGAATGCTCATTGTGCCACCAATTAAGGTCCTGGACAAGGTCCTGGTCGATATGGTAACAACCACTTGGCTGCTGCGTCCTTACATCCTTTAGAAGGCTAGTTACCAAAAAAAAAAAAAATGGGATACTTTTTATTTGGGGATTTTTTCTTACTTGAAAAGCTGAGGAAACTTTAATTTTCTTTCAAAGACAAAATGTTAAGGACTTTAAAAGTCCTTAAAAAGAAGGACTAAGAAATATATAATTATAAAAATTTTAAAAACAATATATATATATATATTTTTTTTCGCTGGAATATACACTCTAAAAATATATTCCAATGCATTTTATTTCCGATCGTTTCTTTTTTTTTGATCAAAAGGTCACAGAAAAATAGTTTTTAGCAGCAAGGACATGCAACCCCGAATGCGAGGACTTGCAACCCTTGAAAGGCTAAGCCATTAATGAGGATGCTTCCTATTTTATTTTTATTCTTTTATTCTTGTCTAAAGATGATAATGATGATGTTGCCACTGCCGTTGCCGCTGCCGCTGCCGCTGCTGTTGCAACCACAAAATTGTTGCCCTTCCACAGGCGGCGGCCATAAATGTCTGATTTCTTATCTAACGCCTAATGCCATCAATTGCGGCTGCTATCTGCCCTCCCTATCGTCCATATAATATACCAAAAAAAAAAGTATATATATATAGGGAGGGAAGGGGGAATTGATCGGAGGAAAAGGGTATCAATGGCTGGCTATCAGTTTGCGATCAACTTTCCGGCTAGAAGATTATTTCAGGCCTGCTGCTGCTTCTCAAGTGAAAGGAGCAACAGCAGTTAGTTTTCAGTTTTTTTTTTGCAACAGCTGGCCAACTGATATTGCCATCTCTATCACTTGGGCAGCAGGCCCTCTCTTTCGTAACTGGTCTGGGCCCATCAATCATTCAACTGATGGAAGCCACACGCAATTTGCCGGAGGGCGTAACTCGGTTGGAGCATGGTAATGGGATTGCGATTGCAAAAAAAAAAAAATAAACTACAAAAAATATATATATATAATTATATACCTTCTATATATAATATAATATGTATTGGAAAAAAGAAGAGAGAGAAGCAGATTAAGTCGAGGCTCGTGATTGGAAAGCCATTTTCTCAAGGATCTAAGAGCCTCAATTTCTGACCAGATTCTTGATTGAAACTTAATTGTGTTTGGCTTTAAAGAGATTCCTTTTAATATTTAATACTAATTATTAATAATAATAAAATCAAAGTTTAAAATTAAAGAGACTGTGCGATAGTTGGTACTTATGAGAACGTTTTCTATTGATTTCGGGAAACTTTTCCCAAGAGAGAATTTCAAGAATATTTTAATATAGTTTGGGGATCATATCTGGGACTATATGATAGTCGGTACTTGTGGGAAAAAGTTTTTCTAATTTCTAGAAGTTTATTTCGAAAAGAATGTAAAAAGAATGAAACGAAAGAAAAGAAATACTGTGTTAGAAAATGATGTATAATACCCGCTACTTGTCCTACATATTATAATTTTTTACAATTGAACTTTTAAAAGTCCTTTACACAGTATTAATCTCTAAGAAAATTCTACTTTAAATAATAAATATTTTAGAAAAGGTTCCTCCACTTAAAGTGCCTTTTAATGGCAACTGGAAATCCTTGCAACCAATCCTTTATCTTGGCCAAGTGTTGGCCTCAAATGTGGACAAACCGATGTTGATAAAAACGCAAATTCCTTGGCCCCAACTGGGCGCAGTCCATCAAGGATTAAGGCTTCAAGCATTAGCATATTACAGAAAAAAAAAAAACAGAAAAAAAAGGATTCCAAGTAACGTGACCAGCGGCACTTAAATCCTGACTTTTCGGGTGTTTTGTCACAAATTTCGGTAACATTTAGCCGAGGCGAGGTCCTTTGCCTAGTAAGAGTGTGAGAGAGAGAGAGCGAGAGAGAGAGAGGGTCCTTGCTTAAGGGGTCCTCCTCTCAAGCTGGGCGTTGAAACTAATTAACATATTTAATGTTTTTGGCACGTTTGACTACCGAATCCTGAATTCTGGGCTGGGCTGGGCCGGTCACCTGGCCGGGTGTCCTGGTGCTGCCGGGAGTCCTTTGGCGCCGCCAGGCCTAGTTAAAATCTAATAAAAACCTGAGCATGCCTCATAAATTTCACCGCAAAACTCCCTCTTCTACATATTTTTATTTTTTTTTGTATATTTTTTATTTTTGGAGAGTTTGGAGGGTTGGTTGGTTGAGCGCCTAATGGCGAACGCGCTTTTATGTTAAATTAAAACCGAGATCCTTCCACATCCTTAGCTGCCAGACTGCCAGGGTGGCACTTCCACTTACATTACCATTTTCCTTCCCTCCCTCCCCTCTCCCCTCTCCCACTTCGCCCATTTTCCTTTTATTTTCCATTTTCCATTGAAAACAAGGTGGCAAGTACGTTGTCGTGGAGGTGCGACAAAATATCGCAAATAAAAATTCCATTTTGTGTTTCGGAATTTTTTAATATTCAAATGAAGTTTCCGCCGTCAACGTCTGGGAAGGTGAAAGGTGAAAGGTTATAGAAATACGCGCAATTCTCCTTTGCTCATATTTTTTTTTTTCTGTTGGGGTAACTTTCAGATATTTTTGGGAGAAGGACTTTAATGGGTAATGGGTTTATGAAATATATGAAATTCTTGGATTTATTGTGATTGTGATTTTCTTTACTATATGATAGCCGGTACTCGCAGTTATTAAATAACTCGTATCGAGAGGCTATACGATACCCGCTACTCTCAAATGTTTTTTAATAAAAAAGTCCCTCTGGCATAGTTGAATTTTTTTTAAAGCCTAAAACCTAAACAAAAACTATATAATACCCGGTAATTGCCACATAAAAACTCTTTTAATTTTATATTTAATTTTTTTGCTTAGCTAATTAATTAAAAAGTAAGAATAAAAGGAAAAGTAAAAGAGAAAACCACTGATGAGGATAAATGTCAATAATTATTCGGTCCATGTTGTTGGCTTCTTGTAAGAGGTTTTCCACATTGTAAAATATTCCCTTCATTAAGAGGACCCGGAACAAAGCAGAAAAGTCAGAAAATAGGGTCCTCTGCTCCTCTCAATGGCAGTTAATCCCCTTGATGATTAGTTGCAGCCCGCCCCTGGAAAATATCTCTACTCTGTTTAAATGGGTTTCAGATAGGATCGGATCGTATCGTATCGGATGGGATGGGATCGGATGGGATGGGATGGGATGGGATCGGATGTGACCTCGTTTGGGCTGGATTATTGCCAAACCGCTGCAACAAGATTATCCTGCTTGCCATCTTCTAATGTCCTTAGGGAAAGGCAATATTCTATACAGAGAGAGAGCAACAAAAAAAAAAGAAAAGACGCATCTTTCGGTTTACTGATCGTTGTCTAACAACATAATTAACCAGACCCACGCCCACTTTTCCGTTGGGCTCCTCTTTCTTCCACTCTCTGTGGCTTCTCTTTTATTATTTTTAAACCTTTTCTCTTTTTTTTTGTGGGTTTTTGTGTGCGCCTTTGCACTGGAAGAAATATACTAATAGACTGTATGATACCTGGTACTCCGTTAAGAATATTAATTTGGTTTAACAATTTTTTTATGGTATTTTACCAAAAATTGTACAAGCGTCTATGACTGGAGAGTTGGGGGCTGTATGATACCCGATACTTTCTTGAAAAATATTTTAAAATAAATATTTTAAATAAAAAAAATAATATTTTTTCCTTAGTGCTTTATTAATTTGGATTCCAACGATTGCTCATCCGTCGCTTTTTGGGGCGTCTCCCGTGGTGCAGTCACCGCAAATCTTCTGGCCTCTCCCCGCCCCCCTCGGCCACATCAGCCTACGCCCCTGCTCCTCCTGCTTTCTCCTATTGTGTATCCTTGTTGTGTCTCGCAGCGGTGTATGTCTAAACAAATGCTTAGAAATTAAGGGCGCGCGACGACAGCTGAAGACGACGAGGACGATGCCAGGACAATGCACACATGCTGCGCCAGTGAATCCTGTGAATCCTGCGGCTCATTGTGGCGGCGGCAAGTGTGCGTGTGGAGAGGCGGCCAAAATCCGAAATCTAGCGATTAAGTTCCACAACCACTTTCACATATTCAGGATATAATATAAATACAAAGTCCTGTGGCACAAACTTCCAATTTCCAAGTGAGCAGCGCCAGCTGGCAAGGAACAGGAACAAGTCCATTGTTTGGCCATTGTTGCCAAAAAAGGAGATCACAGGGAATACTCAAAAGAGGGGTGGGGGCCCATGTTAAGCATGGGCGTTGGTGGGGAGGGGCTGGATTTCCATTAGGCCAAAGCAAATAAGACAAGCTTGACTTGGATTTCGAGGGGCGAGGCGGAAGTGCAATATTTGCCAGGCAAATAGATTTCTAAACGCGACTATCTAGCCACAAACTGCCTGAAGTGTGCCCCATACAGTGAAAAAAATCGGAAGATTAATAATTTAAAATAATAGGAAATAATAGAAAATAATACGAATAGAGATTAAAGTATTACTATCAAAAAAAGCGAAAGAGAAATGCTTTCTTCATGCTTTTTTCATGCTTTGTTCATGCTTATTAATGCTTTATTGCTTGCTTTTATAAAAGTTGTTAAATTTCTTACAAGATACCCGGTACTTCTACTTGATTCTTCCAAGAATGCTTTGTTTTCTTAGGTTTCTAAGTAGAATTAATACTTTTACAAAACTTTCCCTTAAAAAACCTATTAGATAATCATAAAGTAAACCAACTATTAATACCCGGTACTTGAACGAATAATCCTACACCTTTTTAAAGGTCACTTGGTTACATAAGCCCAGTTACTGCCAAAACTTTCCTATAAAAACCTATTTAATAATAAAAACAAATTTAATATACGATACCCGGTACTCTTTAAAAGAGTTTTCTTCAAAAATTTCCAAAATTTTAAATGCCCAGGGAAGCTAATAATTTTTTTTGTAATCCCTATTTCCCCCAGTGTATATTTCTTTTGTCAATTAAAGTTTGCTCGAGTCTCTGTTTGGTTTATAATTCTTTTTTTTTTTTTTTTTTTTTGGGTAGCCTCGCAAGCGCCACCAGAGATTGAATCTCTGGTCTTGGTTTTGTTGTGTTTTTTATTTTTTTGTGGGGGCCATCTGGAAAGTAAAGTGCCTAAGTCTGAGGTGACAGTTAAACACCTCAAACATGCTACCACATTGTGTAAATCTCTATTGGTATTCAGATGTTTGTGCCCGAAGCGCAGAAGACTCGTCAGCCCGGCTGTCTTGTCTCTCCCCCTCTCTCTCTCTCTGGCTGTTTGTCTTTGTTTCTATTTGAATTTAAGATATTTGCCTTGTCTTCTGAGATTCACCTGCCGCAGATAAGTGGCCGTCTTTTTTATCAGTGGAAGAAACGGAAGCTGCCTCAGCCGGCGCCTACAAATATAATCCCAGAAGCGGGGGTGGGGGAGAGTCTTCAATACAAAAAATTATTTAAATGTAAAACAAATGTTTTTTTTTTAACTTTAAAATATTTTTTATATTTAATAGAAAATTGTTTTTTTTTTTTTTTTTTTTTCTACTGTGGCGCCACTCTTTAAAGTCTGGGGTAACCTGCCATGTTGATCTTTACTTACTCGAATGGACAAAAAAAAATTGTTTAAAGAGGCATCCATTCTTCTCCTTTCTTCTGTTTGCCCATGCCTCTTATCGCTGTTTGATTTTCAGATTGTTTTTCTCTCAGTGAAAGTCGGAGACTGTCACTCCCGACACTTTTATGGTTGCAATTTTGTGGCAGGTGATTCGATTATTGATTTCTGATTTCCTATTGACTTCCCGTCCTCGCCATGCCACATGCCACTAAACATTAAACATTAAACATTAACCATTAACTATTCAAACTATTAACTATTAGGAATTAACTCTATTAAATATATGGCATGGGGGCCAATTATTCCACAGCCAGAACACGCAAATTCTGTGTCGCTTATAAATTATAAAAAACAATGTGGAAATGTAGAATAGGGGAGGTGTTGTTGTGAAAGATTGATAGTATATATATATAGATATATATTAGTTTGTCTCTACATATATATCTAGTTCTATGTGAACACGATTCTTGCGTGTTGACAACAAAGTTGTCTCCGTCAAAGCGTCAATCACTGGGAAACAATTTTATCCAAATGCCTGGATATGTCTATTTGCATAAAAATAGGGGGAAAGAGTGCTACGGGGTCTATAAAAATATTCCAATATATTATGAAAATAATGAAGAAGAAATTGCTGGAAAATGTTCTATAACCTAAGGGGAAAGGGGAATGTCAGGAATCTAAGGGATCTATAGACATTTTCAATATAGAAAAAATTTATTTACAAAAAGTTCTATAAAGATAATAAATATAACATCTGTAGGAACATCTATCCAGATATTATAATACAACAAATATTATTAAGAAAACCCCTGAAAAGTGAAAGAAAAACATTCTATTATTTGGATAATTAATTGAATCAATCGATCGCCCCTGCCCCTGCCCCCCGGGCCGTAAATGGAGCGTAGCCCATTCCAATTAATACCACTAAATATTACCCACTTTTCTACCTCTCTCTCTTCGTAATTTCCACCCGGATCGGATGGAAAAAAAAACAAAAAATAACAAAAAGAAAAGGAAAATGTTGGGCAATTATTGTTATCGTTGCACCTCGACTGCCAGATGATGGGAGTCCAAAGTCTATATATCTTCCTACTTCTACCTGCCGCCTGCCTGCCCTCAATGACTATATGTCTATATGCAGGGGAGGCGTTAACAAAAGGGGGCGTGTCAGCTGAGGCAGCAACAGCAGCAGCGGTGGCAGATAATAGCCTCGTTTTGTCTTGTCGCGCAGTTTTCTCCGCTCGAGTGGAAAATATTCCGCCGTGAAAATTCAAATTACAATCAAAATGAAAATGAGAATGAAAATTCATATGGCAGTGAGAAATTCGGAGAGGAATTCAATTAGTTTCAATCAAAAACACAGCCACTAAATGCAAGTAATCATAAATAATTGTGTTTATTATCTTGCATTTGTCTTTTAGTCTCAAAAACAAAAGGGAAATAATAACTAAATTGAATATAAAAAGTAGTAAGACTAAATAGATTTTATAAATTAATAATATATTTAAAGAAGTATGGAAAAAAAAAATATTTAAATAAATAATTTAAAAGTGTAAGGACTATGGTTATTTTTTTTTTATCATTTTTTGTATAAGAGTTTTTTGATTGGTAAAATATTTTATACCAATTTTTAAAAAATAATAGTTCATTAAACAGCTATCGATTTGCCATAAAATATTTCCTATAAAAAATGTACTATAAAACATTTACTATAAAATATTTTCTATAAATTATATATTATTCACCAAGAAACCCTTAAAAAGAAAACCCAATCAACAAATGGATTTCCAAGAATAATAATTTTTTAAAGACCTTGAAAACCTTTTGAAACAAAAGTAAATTATTTCGAAAACTATAATATAAAAAATATTATAGTAAAATATAAAGTCTAGTAATTTGTAAACCCGGCAAAACACACAAATTAAAATGTTATTAAACATTTTTTTTTTGTTAGTAATTTTTTTCCAGTCGCTTGCTTTTGGTTTTAATCGCGTTTTCCAGCTTGTTGATAAATTATCGCTCTTAACGAGAAAAGCGCATGAAATTGGCACCCGACCTGGTCAACACCCCGCCGCCCCCTCCACACCCCCTCCCCCTCCACCAAACCTATTGCCACACATTGCACATGCAACTCAGGCAGCCAAGCGCCGCCCGTCATAATTACCAAAAAAAAAAAAATATTGAGGGTAACAAAAATATTAATGAATTATTTGGAAAAACAAACGCCAGGGGGCAGGGGTGTAGGCTGGAAGGGGGGAGACACGAAATTAGGCATTTAATTGTGGTGGCCTCTCGCTCTAACTAGCAGCTGACAGGCGTCATATTGAAAAACCAACAAAGAGAAGAAAAAATAATAATAAAAAGGGAGTGGGAGTCGCAAGGAGGGGGAGGAGGGGAGGAGGAGGCAGGCTGTGGAGGAGGAGGAGGTGGCACATGCAACGCCGTCCCAACTGGCGCCACAAAATGGGCGCAACGTGCTTCAAAAAATCGCTTTGGAAATGAAAAAAAAAAAAAATTAGTATGCGTCGGCAATTTCAATATTTTTTTTTTCGTTTTTTATTTTTTTCGATGATTTATTAAATGAAAAATTTGAGGATCCTTTTTCGCTCGCTCGGTCTCTGTCTGGCCTTCGTGTGGCATTTCTACACGCGTCTCATTATTAAATGAAATTATACTTTTTATTATAGATTATTAATAATTTGTGACACGTAGTCGTTGCGTTTTGTGTCTTTCCACAGAATTGAAACAAAAAAAAAAAAAAAAAAAAGAAAATGCAACATTTTATATAAAATTTTTGATTCCCGACGGGCGCCTTCTTCGATTTTGATTTCAATTTTAATTCTGATTCCGATTCCCATTCCGATTCCGATTCTGTTTCTGTTTCTGTTGCCAATTTTGAGTCACGACATCCTCGAAAGGAATTCCTGATCAATGTTTTATTCCCGTTTCGATGCGATCACTTCTAAAAATAAATTACAAAAAAAAAAAAAAATAAATAAACTTATATATAAACGCGACAGTATTCAAGGCTGAATAATTAATATATTTTATGGGGAGTCTTTAAAAAAGTTGTCATAAATCGAAAGTGAATGGGGGAATCGGGCAAAAGATTGAAAGATTGAAAACTTTGACATCCAATTTTTGTTTAGTAAAATCTTGGGGAAACATTTATTTATTTTTTTCCCCCTTTTGTCCCTTTTATCCCTATTATTGTACTCCAACCATTGAACCCTGAAAATATCTATTTGCTCAACAATTTAGATACCTGGGATTCGGGGAGTTTATCGACGGGGCTTACCTTCTCTTTGGGGGGGAGTCTATAACTATTACCAGGGCCTTTGGGTTGCCTAATGACCGGCTTCATTTATTGATGACGATTATAAAGCAATTTGTGCAAGTCAACAATTCCAGTGACCCACTGGGTCCAGTGGCCTGGTCCGGGTCTGGCCTGGTCGGGTCTGGCGGTGCTCCGGTGGCTTCCATTCGGTAATTAAGCGGGCGACGATCGACGCCAAGTGGGTTGGCAATTAACCCACAGGTCCCACCGGCTATTTATTATTTATATTTAATTTTTTTTTTCCAACCCCCCCCCTTCCTGGTTTTTCTTTTTATTACGATTAGTATTTTGATTCGAGGTGCATGGTGTGCGATTAAAATGCACTCAAGGCGCTGACAAATTGCCGGTAAGGGGAGGACAAGGAGGACAAGGAGGGGAAGGACGAGGTGGCTTTAATTACCTGGGCGGACGAGTGCGTTTTGTGTGCGTTTTAAATCGCGCACTAATTATGCTTTGGCTCTGTCTCACCTTGGGGCCACCTCGCGCTCTCTCTCTCTCTCTCTCTATCTCTCTCTGTCACACCCCACCATCGCCCACTCTTTCGCACTCGATGGCGGTGGCCCCTTTTCACACATTTCCGCCATTGTGGCAGAGCCATTGCATTCTTCGCTCTCCTCGCTTCGCCTCTCTTTCTGGCCTTTGGCATTTTGGGCTTTTGCTTTCGATTTCTTCTGTTCGTTCCCTCTCTTTCACTTGCCAGCTTCGTCATCTTTATTTATACATGTTTGTTGTTGTTTTTTTTTTATTAAATTTTTTTTTTTTTTTTTTTGCCGGTTCAAGTGTCTTTTGTTGTCATGGCTGCTGCATTTCTTTCACTCCTCCTTCGGCCCCTTTATCACCTTTCCTTAATTTATTCTGCTCATTTGTTCGCTGCATTTTGCATGCAAATTCTTCAGCCATCTCTTTCGCACACGCAACCCGACACCTGAAAGAAAGGGCAAAAAGAATGAAAGAAAGCCCAGGTAGGACAATGGCACAGAAGAGAAGAGAAGAGACGAGACGAGAGGAGAAGAGAAGAGAAGAGGGAGAAAGGTGGCCGGCCCCAAAGTCCTTGACAAACACCCGAAAGCCCAAGGACCCTTACACCCTCTCTCTCTCTCTCTCTCCCTCTCTCTTTCTCACATTGAATTCTCCATCTCTTTCTCCATTTGGGCACTCATTAGAGACTGAAAATTTGAAAAACATTTCCTTTAGACGAGTGGCATGCCACATCCTTGCATCCCCAACCACCCCCCTCCCACCACCCTCCCACAACAGGTTCAAGTGCGCTAATGTCTTTGGAGTGTTTCGCACTCTTCACACTCCACTCCTCTCACTTCCTCATTATTAGGATTATTATGCAAGGACTCAATGGGCATCCTGGTTTTTCCCCATTTTTTCGCCCTTTAATTGGATTCCTTGAAAGCCTCCCTGGAGGGGTGTGGGCGGGTTTACTGATTTTGTGATTGACGATTTACCGTTTTTTCTTTTTTTTTTTGGAGTGGGATTTAAATGGGATTTATCCCAATAGCTACTCGAATTAATCCCCCAAATGAGTGGCAGGTGGCAAGGTGGCAAGGTGTTGGCAAATACGACATACGGCTGGGGGATTATCCGCGTTTTATTGGATTTTCTCAGTTTAAAGTTTCCAGAAATTTTGCATTAAAGGGGCTTTACGTGGTTTTGGGGTCTAGAAAAATAAGGATTTCCAGAAGAATTGTTTAAGAATCTTACCTTTGAAGGAAAAATATTGATATAAACTCCCTAAGATCATAGCTTTTAATCCAATAAATATAACTCTTTTTTTAACCCATCAATAGGTAATACCATACTTGGATTCTTCCAAATTCCCATATCAAACCCATCAATAGGTCATCGCTGAGTTCTACCAATTTTTTTGGTTATCCGGGTTAACCCCCCGAGTGCGTGTGTTCCACTTTTGTCTGTCAGCCATTTACGAACGATTTGTCAACTTTTGGGTTTCATGATACCAGGTTGTTTCCATTTTTTTCTCTTTTTCTGTTTGATTTGGGCCCAAAAATCGTGGCTTGTTAGCCTTAGCCGACGGTGGCCCTTGGCTAAGAACTACTCAAAAACATATTAATCATGCAGCATCGGCCCAGGCCCAGGCCCAGGCCCAAACCCAGACCCAGACAGCTGAAGACAGCACACGAAACGAAATCGTTTAATTGCCACAGAAACAGAATTTCAGTCTGGGATCCATGATGGCCCAGACCTCAGAGTCTTTAGGCCTGGCTTGTGAGTCAGTTAGGGCCCAATTATGCCCGATAGCCAACGAGACGCGTACACGCTAAGAAAATAATGCCTAAATAAATAGGTTTTTGTTTGGTTTTAAAAGGGAAATAATTGAAAGTTTTAATTCTACTTTATTTCAAGTTAATAAATAACTGTTAAAGAATAGAGAGATTAGGTGTGGAGTACCGGGTATTACATAGCTTCATTATCTTTCCCTATTAGAGTATTTAATAAAAGAATTATGTAGCTTTTTGCTTATTGTTTTTTGATAGTTTAATTATAGATAATAATATTACGATGCAAGTACCGGGTATCAGAATGTTAGTTCCTCTTTTTTCCATTTAAATGAGCAGAAATGTAAAGATTTAAAAAGTATTGTTAAGTACCGGGTATCATATAGCTTTTTTTCTTTTTATAATATTTGAATATTAAGAGATTTATTGTGATGATGTACCGGGTATCACGCCTCTTGTTGCAGTGCACAAATATGATCGAGTGGCTGCGAGACGATGATATTCTAATCTGAAAGTCGGCCAATATTCATCTATCAATTGGGTCTTTTGCTCAAAATCAACAATGCTAATATATGTGTAGGCCGCCCGCAGGTCAAAAGCCACATCTTTGGCTTTGTATCTTTGTATTATCTCTGTGTGTGTGTTAACTACTAATTTCCAGTTCCCACGGAGATTTCAAAATTAACATTTTGCTTGGCTCTTGGCTGTTTTGGGTTTTCGGATTTCGGATATTTGGATATTTGGATATTTGGGCTTCGACTTTGTGGGCTTGTGGGGGGCCAAAGCTAGGGCTTTGGTTTTGTTGTTACAGTTCCTGCGGCTAAAATCGAATCGAATCCACCTGATTACCTGAAACCCAAACAGAAAACACACACACACTAGACCCCCAGACCCCCAGAGCCCCCGACCCTAGAGCTAATACCCCCAAGACCCCCGACCCCATAGCCCAGACCCAATAATTTTGTAATTAATGATGTGAGAATGAGCTGCGGACAGGCTGGATTCTGTATCCGAATCCGAATTCTAAATCCAAAGACCGAAAAGCCCCAGTAGAGAGCATCTTTAACCCTTGCCAGCTGTCGACAGGAGACCCCCAGGGCTGCCTTTTTGTCATCATCATTATCATCATCATCATAGGCAGAAGTAGCATCATTAGAGCCAGATTATACACTCGTTTTTTTTTTTTGTTAGCCCCCTCCCTACCCCCTCCTTATTTTTTTTTGTATCTCTGCGTGTGCCCCTGTTTTGTATGTTTGAGGTTGGAATCGGCCTTGTCTCTCGCCGCGTCGAGTGTCGCCAAAGGCTTCGAGTGGCTTTCTATTGTGTATGGGGTCTCCCCTCTTCCCCGTTGATTAATTGACTCGAGTCGTGCTTTGGACGTAATAACCAAACAATAATCCCCCCCATTTGCTACTTCAACGCCACATTTTCAGATTTTCGAATTTTCGGATTTTCGGATTTTCGAATTCGCTAATGAAGGGAAAATCGTAATGATATTTGTTTCTGTAAACTAATTAATTAATTGATATGCCTCGAAGCAAGATTTAAATTGTTAAGATTATTTAAAAATAAGAAATAGGTTTAATTTTTCCATTTTGGTTAAAACATGTTTGAACTTGCACGAATAGATTTCTTTTTCTTTTTTGTAAATTTTCAATATTTTTGAATCTATATTTTATTTTATTTGAGATTAAAACTTAAAAACTAAACGCTACTCACTTTAGCAAACTTTATTTTTTATGAATATTAAATATCTTCTTTTTTTGTAAATTTCTAAACCATTTTCCTTGACATTTTCCCCCATGATTTCCCCTTTGATTTTCCTCTGCCCTGTGATTGGGGATTTTTCCAGCTACCATCGAACGGTGGCAACTTCTGTTGCAGCTTTGAGGCATTTTCCTCATTTTCTCTATTTTCCTTTCTTTTTTTTTTGGCCCAACCATCCCTCACCGTGTCTGTGTGTGTGTGTGTGTGTGTGACTGGCGGCCATTTGGGGCGGCCACCCGCTGCTTTTCACGACGCCTGGTTGGCTTACTGATAGGTTGGTTGGCTTGCAACACCACCACCACCCCTCCCCATACCCCCATACCCCCCATACCCCAAATGTTGCACCACCTTGGGTTGGCGCTAAGTGTTGGCTGGCTTGTAGTTTTGTCGTCTTTTTGGTGGCTGGCAAAAGGTCAGCCCCTTGGCTTGGCTCGGCTTAGAGCCTCCTGGCCCGGTGCCATGTTGCAGTTGGCTGTCGTGCCAGCAACATGTGTACCCCATCACATGGTCGCCACGACAACCGAGAGCACCGAGGAGGGCTCCTTCCCACTCCTCCTCCTCCAGCATTATTTTTTCCTTTTTCCGCCACCGCCCCCCACTCCCCACCCACCCACAAATGCGATTTCGATTTCTATCGAATGAATTTCATTTGTGTTCTATTTACTGATAGCCATCTAAACGGCCATCCTTGCTACCGACGCTGCTGCTGTTGCTGCTGTTGCTGCCTCTTGGCCAATTTGTTTTTGGCCCAGACAAAGACCAGGGTTCTGTGGTGGAACCATCAATATTGGAGGAATACACATATATATATAGGTTTGAAACCGGTCGGTATTGTCGCTACCTTTGGGTGCACGAGTTTTCAGCAAAAATTTCTTATCTCTCGCTTCCTCCTCCATGCATGCATGCGGGGGGTGGTGGGGTTTCTTCAAAAATAATTTTATGGCAGAAGCCATGGCCTGGCCCGGCGTTAGCAGCAGCAGCAGCAGCAGCTGAAGGTCGCTCCTTAAGGAGTTGCCACCAACAAAACGAGAAAATATTGAATGGGAGACAAAACAGAGGTACCCTTCTTTTTGGTAGCAGCTTCTAATCCCCTTCTAATGGGGTTATAATAGACTGTGGCTACCCGATCGCGACAAATGAAGCTTATAACCTGTCTAGCACTCAAAGTAAACCCATATACCAAGTTTCAGCTTAATAGCTTTTGAAATGTTAAAGTTATAGGGCGAGAAAGAGAACCCATGTACCCCTTGTTTAGGGTATCCACGCATTTGTCTCTACGCCATAAAAATGCTGGCAAGATGCTGCTTATTATTTTGGCAGTTCGAATTTGTTTTGGCCTGGGACGAAAGAGTAGCGCCAACGCACACACATACACACACATCACACACACACACTCTTGGAGAACAGCAAAGACCAGGCTCTGCTTTTTGGGGTCTCGAGTTGATTTCGAGTTAAGATTTGAATGTCGCTCCTCCTTCGCCTTCACGAAGACAATGCCCAGTGTCCAACGTTTGTCGTCCGTTTGTCCCACTGTCCGTCCTTGTCCGTTTCTGTCCAACGTTTTTGTCCGTTTCGTCCGTTGTCGTCCTGTGGCGCTCACAAAAGCTCGTGCTTGAAAAATCCATATCCCCTCGATTTGTGGATCCCTCTCCCGAGGATCCCCCACTTGGGCATTTTTGTTGACTGGACGCTGGTGGCCTTAACGTCGTCGTCGTCGTCGTCGTCGTCGTCTGCATCGTTGTCTGGGGGCCTTCTTTTTTTTTCATTTTTATTTTATTTGCCCTGCTCAGGCAGCTTGCTTTTGCTTTTTGTTAAAGGTTTGCTTTTCTTTTTCTTTTACTTTTTTGTTTTGTTTTGTTTTCTGTCGTTTTTGGGCTGGCTGGCGCCTGCGGTATTCCTTTGTCGTCGTTGTTTCGCTTGTCGTCGGCCTGGTGGACCGCTCGCCTCTATATGAGAAATGATCGGACATGGGAAACAAAAGATTTGCAAATGTCTTTGGCTTTTTGGTTGCCGAACCTCGTCCTCGTTCGCGTCCGCGTCCGCGTCCGACTCCATGGACCCTCGACCAGAAGACAGTGGGCGACAGGTGACGCCAGTGGCCAGCCATCCAGCCAGCCAGCCAGCTAGCCATCTATTTAAGCGAGCCAAGCCAATTACATACAAAATACAAGGCCTGACAACAACAAAAGCAACAACAACGACACACATTCATCTTGGGAGGAGGCGACGCGACGGCGGCGGCAATCCAGGCGCCGGCTAAGCCGCCGTCCTGTAACAAGCTTTCGGGGGCAATGTAACTCCCCAATTGAGAAGGTAGATCCACACCCCCTTCCTGCCACCCAGCCACCCAGCCAGCCAGTCTTTCCTTTCCTGCTTTGCATGAGGATGTTGGATGTTGGATGTTGGATGCTGGATTGTTGGATTGCTGGGATGTGGCTACTGCTTTTGGGCGTGCGCTGGATGACGCCGCCAACTTGTTAATTAGCCACAAACGATCCGACGACACAAAAACCAGAAAACAAAAAAACAAACAAACCAGAGACAAGGTCGTTCTCTAACGGGTTTGCTTGTTTGTCCACCAACATGAGCAAGTGTGGCATGCCTCCTGTGGCAAGAGTGTGGCATTGGCAGTGGCCTGGGAATTAAGGGCTTTCCGGGCTACAAAGCCTCCAGCTCTAAAAGCGACAACCCTATTTTCACACAGAGAAACGTCCACACTAATATTACAAAGCATATACCAAGTATCATCTTCCATCAGGAATTATTATCTCAGACACTATATCGTATAGAAAAAAGCCTTAAAATTTGTCAAAATTAAAACGGCAACCCTAGTTTCATATACAGAAAGGGCCACACTAAAATTGACATCAAAATATAGGGCAACTCTGCCAAAGTAAACAATAAAGTTTAAGAAAAAAGTTTAAGAATTTGAGTCAAAGCTAAATGGCAACCCTGTTTTCATAAATAGATACAGCCACACTGACAGCAAAGAGTAACTGTACCCATTTCAAAGTATGAGGTATTAACTATTCGGCTATTTATTTTACAAACTTTATCCCAATTAGTGCCAGTAATTAGTTTTTTTTTTGTTTAAATTGGAAATAAAAGTAAAAATTAATATCTGGAAAAGTGTGGCCCTAATTGGTGTCATCTACTGGGCACTGGGCGCCGCCTCGCAGTTGCAACAATGGGATATACTTTCGCCGGGTGGCGCCGCGGTGGGGCCAGTGCCACATTGGGGCGCCTTATCGCAGCTCGTTTGTGGCGTCAGAGTCGCACCACTGCACCACTGCACCGCTGCACCACTGAGCCACCGCTGTGGACCACCGGGTAGCCATGGTGGTAGCAGCGGTGGCACCAAGAGATGTGGCATGGTGTGGTCCGTCCGCGAAAAAGCGGAAAAAAAAATAAAGAAACGCAATGTGGCACTTAAGGTGGCTACCGCTGGCAGCTTGCTACGCAGGC
The DNA here is from genome assembly GCA_018150405.1 of Drosophila varians. NCBI lineage: Eukaryota > Metazoa > Arthropoda > Insecta > Diptera > Drosophilidae > Drosophila > Drosophila varians. Next base: position 11,550,016 of record JAECWK010000126.1, read on the forward strand.
GCCCCGTAACCATTCGCTCCCCCCTCTCTCCCTCTGTCATTTCCCATTCTTCTTTATCATTAAACGCATAAATGCGAATCTGCAACATCCGAGGCAGCAACATCCGAGGCAGCAAGGAGCAGCAGCAGCAGCCTTGTGTGAATATTTATGGGACGTAAATTTTTATGTCCACAGCCATGGGGATCGATATATGTAAGTTGGGCATGGGATGGCATGATGATGGCCAGCCTATCCCATCATCGTCATCGTATTTCCCATCGGTAGCCAAAGGACCTCCATCCCCCCAATCCCCCTCTCTATCGCCTATCATCGTCGCATCATGAATCTGCCATTTTATTGCCAACTTCACTTTGGCGGCAATGTTATTAACGCACATTTTTATGGCGATACTCTGTTGGTCTCCTTTCTGTAGATTTTCTCTGTAGATTTCTGTAGATTTCTAACTTTGGTTGGCTTTCTTCTGGGTCAACAACTAATTAGCATACAAAGTTCGAATGTCGGAAATTGTGGGCTGGAAACGGATGACCACACCATCGACCTACAACCTTATAAGACTTGTGTTTTCATTTTCTCCACTTTTGGGATTTCCGTTGCAACTGATTGGGGAAACCAAAAAAAAAAAAAAAAAATAGATATATACAATATCTATGAATGAACAAACAATTTCCTCAATCAACCTTATCAGGAAGGGGGAAGGGAGCGGGAGGGGGATTAAGTGATTAACATAATTTTACACTTAATTTCTCGATTAGTGGGGAATGGGTATTTTTTTTTTCTTTTGAGTGGCGATCAAGTGTTTATGGCCTAAAAAAAAAAAAAAAAATTCAATTGGGATACTTTCAAAAAAAAAATAAAGCAGCTAGGTTTGTGTTAATTAATTTTTATATCCAGCTCATCGCTACGCTTCTTCTGTTTTTTTTTCTGCCTTTTCCTTTCGTTAATTAAGCAAAGAAGTTAAATATCTCCACTGTTCTGGGCTACCACTAGGCTACCCTAGGCCATAAAATCACAGGCCTCTCCCAGCGTGTGTCCAGGGGATTGTTTCTATTTTTTTTTTTTTTTGGTTTGTTTTTTGGTAACCCTGCCCACACACACGCTGCCTGGCCATCCCATTATCATTCTCATTTCCATTTTCATTCATTAAAACAAAAAACAAAACCAAAACGTTTCCAAAATTTGAATATCGCCCCCGAAATGGAGGAAAACAAGTGACGATTTGTAATGTCCGTTTTTTTTTTTTTGTTTTCGTTTTGTAATTAAGTTATAAAACAATTTTAATGCTCTAATGATTTTTTTTTCTCGAGCGGCTCTCATCAGAAGTTGAAAGAAAGAAAAAAAAAAATATATATATATATATATATATATATATATATATATATATATGTATATATTGAACCCAAATCGACTGTCAAATTAAGAATCCAAATGCGACTCATTAGCCGGATCGCTTTGGCCATTAATTGCCTAGATATCTGGGCTATATCTTGACCTGCTACTGTATTTTGCCATCTCGCCTTTGAATCCAGTTTGCTTTTTTTTTTTTTTTTTTTTTTCCTCCTTTTCCTCTTATTATTATTTCATTAACATAAAATGTTTTGTGTTGATTTTTATATACTGTAAATTATCGGGAATTTATGCGCCGGCCGGGGCGGTCCAATCTCGTTCTTTTCTTTTTTTTTTTTTTATTTCTTCCTTTGTATTTTTTTGAACCTTTCACATTTTCTCAGGGCAGAGCGGCTTCCCATTCATAAAAATATCGCGGGGCGAACGGTGCGTATGCTTAATTTATCGACACTTACTGTCAATGATGCGAGTCGGGCCGCACTTCAATTAAAGTCGCCTCCTCCTCCAGAATCCCCTCGAGAGTCCCCTCCAGAATCCCCTCCAGAGTCCCCTCGAGAGTCCCCCTCCAAGGTCCGGGGAGTGTGTCTGCATTATGCTTAACACTTGTCGAACAGTAGCCTCGGTCTCATTTCAACTTCACATCCACATCCCGATCCCGATCCCAATCCCAAATCCTCGAAAGCCACCAAAGCATGCGTGCAAATAAATTTGTCTTTTGGTAATTGCCGAGTTTTTGAGAAAAAAAAAAAAAAAAAAGATTGGAAACGATCAGATCCCGAGATCTTGGCGATCCTGGGACCCGGGCACCCGGGCACCGCCAACCACCTATACCTATGGCCTGCCTGCCTGGCCCTCATTAACGCTTCCCCTTGAATATCATTAAGGCCGCGGTCGCTGGAAGGAGCTGTCGGACCGCAAAGCCCCAAAGATATCCATAGAATTAAAGGTCCAGAAGAATTGAAGATCCTGAAGAAAACACCTGTGACTTCAAATCGATTTTTGGGGAAACAAAATTCTTCAACTACAAGTTTAACAACAAACTTTCAACAATAATAGATCAGAATAATAGAGCAGAAATTCAACATTAAAAATAGAAATATTAAATAAAAGAATTGGAAATTTAAGAACTTATTTGTAGAAACTCTACAAATAATTATAATAATTATTTTTTAAATTGAATATAATTATTATTTCTATAGATAATTTATGGTGTTGAATTATGGAAATAAAAATTCACCAATAATTTTTTTTTTACACCAACAACTTAGTATTGCCATGAAAAGTATTAGAAAATCCTCAAAAGTAACGAATTTTTATGCTTAAATCATCATAGAGTTCTATAAATCCCCTATACCAGTATATATTTCAAAACACCAACAAGAATAATAAACAATTTTAACAACAATAGAATGTTTTTAATAAAAATGTTAGTTCCCCGGAAAAAATAGAGCATAATATTCGATTGAAGAGGGGGGCTTCCTTAAGAAGCAGCTGAGAACTACTTAAGTTAAACAACGACACCAATCGGCAACACCAACAACAACAACAACACTAACACCAACAACAACAACACTGCGACACCAACAAGCAGAAAGCGAGCAACTTTGGTGGACAATCGCTTAATGGCTCGCCTGCGGAACATGAAAAAATACTCAAGTGTTATCGATTAATGTCCAAGTCTAGCGGCTACCGAACGAGCGGCTGAACCTGAACCCAAAAACCCACAGAAATACCCCAGAAACTGGGAGCCCAAAAACCCGAAGAAACCGAAGAAATCGAAGAAAGATGCGACTTGGAACCAAAAATAAAAAAAAGAAACCAGCTTGGTGGTGCAGAGAAAAAAAATGTATTAAAAATTTCATAAAAGTTCTAACGAGTTTTTGGTTGAAAAATAATCAAATAAGAGGAAGATACTTTGTTGTTATGTATACATTTTTTTAATAAGTTTTATTATTTATTTTTTTTATTAATACTTGATTCTAGATATTTTCTATTTGTTATCAATTATTTCTTTTGGTGTCTCATCGACGGCTGCTCAGCCAAAAGTCAGTGGCTAAATGGACGACAACAAGTTGAACGACAGCGTCGGGAAGGAGTTGTTGGTTCTTTATTATGATTATTCGCCTTTTTAATAAAGAAGAACAAAAGCCGCCGACAAATATGGCAAAACGTTGAAAGGCTAAAAAACAGAAACAGAAAGAGGAGAGGAGCAACGAAAGGGAGTTGGTCGGCATTTGGATGGTGCTAATGTCATCGAGCGTTGAACACCTTTATCAGTGTTGCATTGAAATGCACACACGCATGCGCCGCATGGTGGCAGTTGCAAGTTGGCGGGTTGCCGGGTTGCCGGGTTGCCGGGCTGCCAGGCTGCCTGCCACTTGCATGTTGCATGCAACGAACAACCGACCGTCCCCAGCCTTATCGCCAGGCCCAGGCTCAGACCCAGTCCCAGACCCAGACCCCGGCCAGGCCCAGACCCGGGCTAGTTAGAGCTCAGTGGTGGGTCGCCATTCAATTTATTAGCTGCAATAAAACGCAAATCATCCAACTATAGTCGGCATCGTCATCGGCATCGGCATCGGCAAAGTGTTGAAATCATTTGAAATATTTGTCATTCGCTGATAGTCAAAAGGGGATCGCAACTGGTAGCTCTCTTTCTTCACCGATTCTCCTCTTTTTTTAACCACTTTTTCCTTTTTTTTTTTTTTATCTATCTCCATAACTTGGCTCATTTATAAACAGGCGGCAGCGGCGGACTTCACATAGCCCGGTTACGGCTACTCTCTTGACCAGCCGCCAATTTATGGCTCTAACCGTGGTATGCGGGGCGGGGGGTTGGTTGGAGGAGAGGCGATAAATAATCATCGATAGACGGGCTTTAGGTGTTTGCTCTATGGGTGGGTGGTACGACTACAAAACGATTATTAATGAACCGGTGGCCAGTGGTTATTACAAATCGATTAATGTCCACAGCGGAGCGTACTTGTTTTTCTTTTCGTTTTATGGGTTTTCCCAATACTAAGCATAAAGCTATGGAAATTATGGGTATTATTGGGTGTTTGAATGAGTAATTGGGTATGCAAATTTATCGATTAATAATCGTTTAATAACTTTCAAAGGGGAGATACGTAGTCTTACTTAAATTAACTAAACTTATCGATTGATAATCATTTGCAATCGTAAAGTTGTTTTCCTCGAAAGAAACTCTCCCTTTATTGCTAAAATCAATCGATTATTTATCGTTAACAAATAGCAAAGCTACAATCTCTTTTTCTTCCTCTCCTCCCCCCAAGCGCCAAACTGCAAACTGCAAACAAAATGAATGGCAAATAAAATTGCCATTATTTCTGCTCGAATTACCAAACTGACCGCGGCCGCGATCACGACAATGAGACTATGAGTGCCTGCCTATCGATAACCCGTGGCTATCGAGCCGCATCCAACCGCAATCACTGAGTGCCAGAACTCGTGTTAGGCCTGAGCATTTCCCTTCCAGTGTTCCAGCTTTCCAGTGGCCAATCGACTGTGACTGGGAGGGAGACAGAGGAAGGGGGAGTGACATCCCCGATTGTATATATTTTGTTAGAAGGCGGCACGATCGATTTGCATACAAAAAGCGGACAGGGAAACGGCATCATTAGGCAGGCACAGGAATTGTCTTGGATTTTCCTGCCTTCCGAAGTCCGAGGAAACCCAAAAACGCCGCCCATTTTGTTTAGCAAATTTGCAATTGGCTGCAGTCTTTGTGTATTTTTTTGTTTCCTTTTTATTTGGGGGGGGAGGGGTTTCTTGTGTATCTCAATCGGTTTGGAGCTTTTGTTGGCCTTCGCTTCGTGTTGTCCATTAAAATGTAAATCCGTTTAATTAACATTTTTTCCTAACCCCGACGACGACGACGACGCCGACCACCGGCCGATAAGCGGGGGTCTCCGACAAGAAAAAAAAGAATTGTTATAAATTGTAAATAAATTTTCTAGTCGAAATCGAAATCGAAATCGGAATCTGTGAATGTAAATCCAAAGTCAAAGTTTGAATTCGTTTCGATTGCCAGACTAGCAGCTGCAGTTCTTTGTTTTTTCCTTTTTTTTTTTTTTTTGTCTCACACTTGGGTGGCTGTTTTTATTTTTATTTTAGTTTTAGCTTTACCCCCCCTCCCCCTCTTCGATGTTTCTTTTTTCGGGGGCATTAAAATTATGCATAATTTACAGATTAATATGAGACAGCATGGTGGCCCGGCCTCTACCTGATCCGTTGCCTTAATTAAGACATGGGGATGTGAGGCGACGGCGATATTTATGGTAGAGATCGCTCAATATGCATATCGATTTAACGTTCTCCGATATACAGCTTAATAAATACACACACAGACACAGGCACACATTTTAGAGGCTTAGTCATCGGAGTCGGCGCTTCAATTATGACCATAATTGGTCAACAGGTAGCCGAAAATGGCTGGGCAGCCTAATTGAGAATGGAGATTCGAGTGGATCCGATCCGGAGATCAAAGATCAGAGATGATCGAAGCTAAAGCCGGACCGGAGTTTATCATTGTCATGGCGCGGCGCGGCGCCTTTAGAACTCGACGATCGTTTTCAATTGGCTGCGATCACTGAACTTGTATGATCCACTAAACCAATGATCCAGTCCCAAGTCCAGTCCCCACTCCCAAAGTCATTCAACAAAACGATCTTGCTGCCAATTTCAATTTGGCATCGATCTTCTTCACACGATCATGGTTGATCAATCAAACGTTCGATCACCTTTCGCCCAAAACAAACTTATTCAGAGCCAATTAAAATGAACTTGTTGTGGTCTACGGTAATGGTGATGCTATAATACTATAATACACATGGGAAAATAATCGATTAAAAATCGGTATAGAAATAAAAAAACTAAGAGTTTTGAAGGAAAAGTTAAATATAAGTTAGAATAAAATGATTTAGATTGTTAAAAATCGATTTAAATGATAAATAAACAGTAAAAAGCATGAAAGCATTTGAAAATCGATAAGAAATCGATTAAAGCTTCGAATAAAATATCGAAAAATATATTCAAAAAATAGTTTTGTGTGCAACACTTGGCAATTTTGTTGGCTGGCATTCATTCACGATCACCTTTGGTGAACTTTTGCGATGCGATTGCGAGTCAATTCAATCTAACTGGCGATCACCGTTAACTCGCTGGTTACATGCCAAATCGAATCCAAAGTGTGAGTGATCATTCAATTAACCCAGCACGCCAGCAACACCAGCAACACCGGCAACACCGGCAAACAACCCAAAAGCCGACAACAACCTGACGACAGCAATCACACAAGGTAGAGGCTGAGAGACAGGCAGTGCCAGTGCCAGTGCCAGTGCCAGAGCCAGAGCCAGTAGTGCCATCATCAGTTAAATTATGTGATAATATGCCAACAATGAGTGTGCAACAACAGCAGCAGCAGCAGGAACAGAGCAGAGCAGAGCAGAGCAGGAGGCGGCAATAACAACATGCGACAGCAATCTGAGCAACAACAGCAGCGATTTTTACCTTTTAGCAATCAACACGCAAAAGCCCAAAAGCAAACAGAAGCTCAAAACCAGCGACACGTAGCAAGGCAACACCGAACGACAGCAGCAACATAAGCAGCAACTGCAATAGCAACAGCAACAGCAACATAAGCAGCAACTGCAACTGCAACTGCAACACCAAAGGCAACATGAAATTGTCGCACCATTTTTGGTATTGACCGCCGGCGGCTCAATCAGTTGTCACCCGGGCGATATATAGAGTGATTAACTGCTCCACGGATTGGATTGTACTTTGTCAATATGCGACACTATGCAGCAGCAGCAACATCACCAGCAGCAGCAACAGTTGCTACTTAAATTGCCAACTGCAACTGCAACTGGTACGTGCTACGTGCAGCAATGTGCAATCATATGTGCTCAAAATCTAGACAATATTTGATGCATAATTGCCAGCGGTTTTGTTCGTCAATCAATTCAATCAGCGACTGCAATCAAGGCAGCAACATTAGCAAACAAAAAAGTTATGAGAATAGAAATGCTATAAAAAAATATATACAAAAATTTTCAAGAAGCTTGAGAATATCCTTGTATATTTTTCAATATTTCCAAGGTATATATATTTTTTTTTTTGAAGTCGATATTTTTTTTTTAAGTGCAACAATCTGGTTGCTGGCTGTTTGAGTGGCGTCCGTGTAATCGCACTTCATGTCTAATTAGACTTGTTTATGCCCATTTGGAAAAGTGCAGAGCAAAGGCATTGCATGCATCTCTATATACATACATACATATGTACTTATATATATATATATATATATATATGTATGTATTATGGCTATCTTCACGGTTATTTTCATTTAAATCGCAATTCAAACTCGCAAACAACTCAACAACCAAATGACATTTTAAATGACAATTTTGCGCCTTGTGCGCCCATACCATGCCATGCCATGCCATAATGAAAAATTAACGTAATAATGCAAATTGTTTTATCAATAAATTCTACACACACACACACACACACACACACACACACATATGTACAGTAATTATGATGATTGTTGCCGTGTCTGTGGAGCAAAATGAATTTATGTGTCAATAAATTTAAAGCAAATTAGCAAATGACGTTTTAAGTAGACGCGCCAGCAACTGCGACGCTTTTTGTCGGCGATTTATGGACTGCCTTCCACTTGAATGCACTTAAAAAAAATTAATTTTTTAACATTAAATTATTTTAACATTTTAAATAAAATATGTGGAGTGTGGAGAATATTTAAATACTTCTAGAATTTTTTTTTTTTGAATGAAAACTTTATAAAAACGGCAACTAGACTCTTGTTGCAAAACAAATAAAATATTTATAAGAAACACCTCTCCAAAACTCTGGCTAATTATTTTCTGTGTAACTCAAACAATTCGATTACGTTTCGAGTTTAGTTCGAGTTTTGATGGATGATCGCCGGCCATAAAGTGTTTGCCTCTAAAAGGCTTTCCCACTTGGGGAACCCACAAAAAAAGCATCTAAACACTTATATACTTTGTTTATATATATTTTTTTGGGTATATATTGAATGGTTTGCTATTTAAAAAGCGGGTGGAGCATGGCATTTAGTTGAAAATGGCCGGCAATTAATCAGATTTTGTCTTTTTTTTTCGGTTTTTCGTTTTTATTGGCATTCGGCTTGGCCATTTTTGGTTTGGCTTTTACGGTCGGCCAAAGTGTTCGATTGGCAACGCGGTTTTCATTCCAACAAGTCTCAAGTTTTTAAAAAATTACTACTATTAAGTTTTTTTTTATTTTTTTTTAATATTTAGGGGGTTTAATTGTTGATTGTTTCCAAGTTTTAGGTTTTTGTTTGCTTTTTAAAGTTAATATTCGAAATTGTTAAAAAAGTTTAGGTTTTTATTTAAAATAATATACTTTATCGCATTATTATTATCTATAATTTTGTTTATATTTTATTTCTTAAAGGAATATATATTTGAATATTAATTGAATTAAGATTGTAAGCCTTGAGGGTTGAAGGTAACTTTTGCGGCTGCCTTTTGGCCGCGTTAGTCACACCTTTTGTGGCCCGAATCGCCGTCGCCGTCGCCATTGGTGGTCTTGGCTGTTGGAGAGGCGTGCGAATCCGGCGCAGATACAAGATACAAGATACTCGTACTATGAGATACACATTGTGGGCTGTCTTTGTTGGCTCTCTCGTTGCTTTTGCTTTTGCTTTTGCCGATTTTGTTTTATTTTTTTTTTGCAGTCTCTGTAGAGTTGTTTCTTCGTGTTTGATTCTTTCTTTTATTTTTTATTTTTTATATATAAACGTATATATATATATTTTTAATTTTTTTATACGAAATTACACAAACAAAATGGCGACGCTGGCTGCTTGTGGGGTCTCGGCACGCAAAAAAAGAAAAAAAAGAAAGAAATACAACATCAACTTGTCCGGATCGTCTAGGCCAGTTTGTCGCTTAATCGAAGCCGAGCCGACGAGTTATGGTAATTAAAAAGGTGTTCCTTTCGAGCCAAAACCAAAACCGAAACAGAAACCAAATCGAATGATGGGGCCCAGTGGTGGTGGGGGGATTGCATTTTTCTTGGGGGGTCTCTACTCTACTCTGCCGTGCCGGGCCTTGCCGGGCCTTGCCGGGCCGTGTCCAGCCAACTCAAAACTCTGCCGTTCCGACAAATTCATAATTTTATGACAACGCGCGACTTTGTATTCCAGCTCCTTTCCTTTCAGCTCCTTTTTTTCCTTCTCCACTCTTTTTTCTTTTTTTTTTCTTTCCTTCTCTTCTCGTGCCTTTTGGTGGGTGGTCGTCTTGTTGCAATGTTGCAATGTTGCTGCCTGTGTTGCTGCCTGTGTTGCAATGTGTAAGTGAACGGCAACTGCAATATCGTTGGATTTTTCTACTTTTTGCTAAATCTATCCAAAAGCTTTTCTTGAAAAATCCTTTATTCTTATAAAAAAATTAAAAAAATATAAAAAAAAAAAAAATAATTTAAATAACATTTTGAAAAGGTTTTCTTGTTAAACTTTCTCATTCCTTGGGGAAGTCCTTGGGGAAAGCCTTGGGGAAAGCCTTGTGAAAAACAAAAAAGTATATTCCCTAGTAGTAGGCCCACTTTTCTCTCAGTGTGATTTTTTTTTTACTGCCATCAGACTTTTTGTGAATTCTTGCGCCGTTTCTTGGTCTCATGTTTTTGTTTGCCAGCCTCGTCCCGCGACCATTCCACTAATCTCAACAATTTCTTTATTTTTGTTCATTTTTTCTCGACCTTGTAATACCCATTGGCAGACGATCCTGAACTCGATGCACAAGTACCAGCCGCGTTTCCACCTGGTGAGAGCTAATGACATCCTGAAGCTGCCGTACTCCACGTTTCGCACGTACGTCTTCAAGGAGACGGAGTTCATCGCCGTGACTGCATATCAAAACGAGAAGGTGAGTGCCCCATCCCATCCCCCCATGCCCTTTCCTTCACCTCCTATAATAATACATATATTTATGGATATTTTATAATAAATTTTACAACTCGATAACAGATAACTCAGCTGAAAATCGACAACAATCCCTTCGCCAAGGGCTTTCGTGATACTGGCGCCGGCAAGCGGGAAAAGAAGTGAGTATCACTAGTTTTTGCTTTTAATATTAAAAATAATAAATTGGTTTAGTTAATATATTAGTTAATACATCTATGTTTTTATTGGCTTTGATTAGAAATACATTTTAATGCGAAAAATAAATCGATAGTCTTTTGAAGGTGACTTAAAGTTTTGAAGACAAAGTAGGGAAAGGTTTTATTAATATTTAGAGTTCTTATATTATATCCCTAAAAAAAAAAGGATATTATCCCCTATTAAGGATAAACTAATGGAACCCAAAAAGGCTTTTAGCAAAAAAAAAAAAACACAAAACAGAAACAAAACCAAAACTCATTTGTGTCTAGAATCCCCTTCTTGTTTTTCGTAGTTTTTGTTTCTGGATGACAATCGGCAGCAGCTCAATCAAAGTGGTCTTTGATTAGCAGCTACAGATACACAGATTGAGATACAGAATGGATGGAGATACACAGAGAAGATACCAAAGAGACATTAACTTTTGTGAAATCTATGCGGAACTAATTAGCCCGAAGCTTGTCAAATTGCAAGTCATACAAATGCCGGCCGCCAGTGGGCGGTGGTTGGCATTAAACCAATTTGGGGGCGTGGCCAATGTTGGTCGCTTAATGATGCTTTTCGGCTATTGACGGGATTGGGGGGGGGGAGGGGGAGGGGAGCAGGGTTGGGTGACTTTTTGGCCTTCGGCTGATGACTGGCACCTCGACTCGCCAGCTGGAACATGTAATCCATATTGATGGATTGATTTCAATTTCCTGTCTCTGTGCAAAGCCAACAACACCACCCACTAAGCCACCCAAAAGTCCACCCACTAAACCACCACCACCCCCCCCTAAAGGATGTTGGTCAGGGAAGGATACGAGTTTGAAGCGAGCCAGCAGATTTTTCAAATCTCTGTAGGGAACAGCGCACTTGGAGTGGTTCCGGTTTCCGGCCAGAGCTCTATGCCATCCACTGAGCGAAAATAAGGCTGCGTATCAAAGGAAAATATTAGAAAAGAAAATAGTTGAAAAGAAAGGGGAATTAAAAGAAACTTTGTATAAAAAAAATAAAGTCAAAATAAATAATCAAGAAACTATTTAATATTTTAAATATATTTTTTAATATATTTAATCATATTTATATTTATTATGTTTTTTTTTTTATATATATTTCTAAAAAATCATTTTTTAGAACAAAACTTAAAATACAAGAATTTCTTCCTGCAAATATCCACGAAGAATCCACACACTTTTTCTGCCAGTGTTTAAATGGATTTGTGACTAATGTGGGTGGTGGTGTAGGGTGTGGGTGGCGTTTTTTTTTTTCTGTGTGGTTTGGCTACTCTGTGACTTAGCATAATGATGAATGACATTTAATAGCCGGACAGACTTGTTTGCTCCTCGTCCTCGTCCACATCCTCGTCCATGTCCATGTTAAATGTTACAAATCAATTTTCACCCACTGGTGGTTGGGGGTGGGTGGCAAGGATAACAAGGATGGCAAGGATGGCAAGGATGGCAAGGAAAAGCAAAGCAACCACCCACACCCCCCCCCGTCCATTGACACAAACAATTTACTCAAGTCGAGTTTTTGGTTTACTGATTACTTCTGGCTTGATTGGCATTAGCGTGTCTGTCTAACCAAAAAAAAAAACAAAAAAGGATCCCCTTCCCCTCGACAAAAAAAAAAAAATAAAGTAAAATCATTGAGTTTGTTGCCTGGTCATTGATGTGACAGCCAAATGTCAGTCAGTCATTCAGTCATTCAGTCAGGAAACAAAAATAAAAGAAAAAAATTGAAACCGCTAAACCGCTTACGATGCGAGGAACAAAAAGCCAGAAAAAGGATTCGAATAGCTGCCAAAAATCCTTGGCAATTAGTGAGGACTTAGTCAACTCTTTTTGCCGTTAGCAACCCTTCATCTGCCACGCCCCCGGCCGCCCCTTTGCCCCATTCATTAGCGGCTGCGACAAAAACAATTCCTTGACAACAACAAAGTTCCTTTTGAAGAAAGTCTGCGGGAGAGAGGGAGTACGAATATTTTGATGCACTTGGTCACACTGGAGTTTTTTTAGGTTATATGTAGAAGCTTTTAAAATAGTCGGAGATAATATTTTAAAGTCCTTTTTGTTCCACGTTCCTTCTTTTGATTTTTACTTTTGTTTAATTTACATTTTTGGTCACACTGAAATCCTTGATCGTTTTTAGAGGTTATAAAAAATACAAAAAATAAATAATAGTATTTTTAAAGGATAAAATGTGAAAGCAATAGAAAATCCCCCGCCCCTTTGGTCACACTGGTATCACCTCATAGAGTCCTGCCTACGCCTGTGAGAAGAGTTAACCTCAAAATGTTGTGAAATACAAAAGAGTCCTTAAAACACAATGCATGCATGCCCTCCCGGGGCAGGGTATGGCGTAGAATGAAGCCAGCAATGGGTGTTGTCCTGATGCTCCTAATGCCGCGAGTCCTTCACAGCGAGAGATGCTAATTGGTGGCAATCTAGTGCGCAACTTCCGCCGGAATGATATTCATCTCTAAGCCCCCCCCTCTCCTCCTCCCCTTCTCCATCTCCATTCTTGACGGGGTTAAACTCCTTTAGCACCCTTTTGCTGTATTTTTGGATTTTATTTCATTTTTTTTTGTGGCCTCGGGCACAACGAGAACCGGAAATCCAAAGTGAAAACGTTTTAACGGCAGCAATTGAAATTCTCTTTACGGCGGCGCTGCTTTTGTTGTGCGATTTCTATTTCTATTTCTATTTCTATTTCTATTTCTATTTATTTTTTTTTTTTTGCAAAAACTCTCACACCCCCAGAAGTCCATGGGGCACTTCCCTTCCTTCCTTTTTTTTTTTTTTTTTTGTATTTTTGCAAACGGCGTAGAATTTTCGCTAGCTCGAGGCGTTAGTTGACAATGAAAGTATTCTGTCTTAAATATTTATAAATAAATAATATATATATATATATATGTATAAGATTAAAGGGCTTGTGTGGGCGTGGATGGGCGTGAGTGGGCGTGCGTTGGCTGTTTAAGCCGCAAATTTGGAGGTAATTCAAAAATTACAGGGCACCCCAAACACAGGCCAGACCAGGCCCCCGGACACACCCATGGACAAATTGATATAGAACTTTGGAAATTGCAACCCCTCCCCCCCCCTCACACACACCCCACACCCACCCACACCAACAACAATGAGAGACAAAAGGGCAAGAGATAAACGTCTTTGGGGTTTGGTCTTGGACCGAATTTTATGGCCTGGCTGCATGAGAGGAACAGGAGCGGATTCAAGGGACCTGCGGGCTTAGTTTGTTACTTATTTTTTTATTTTTTAAGGGGGGGTATTTTTTTTGAAATGAGATTTTACTTAAATAATAATTAAAGTAAAGTGCAAGAGCAGTTTTTTGAAAGCTAATAAGCTTTTGAGTTTAAAAATAAATTAAAATATAAATATATATATTTTTTAAAAGAGTTTAATTAAAAGAAATTAAAACCTATTAGAAAAGGCTTTTAAAATATATTTTTATTATATTTTTACATCAAATTTTGCTCCGCCACAAAAATTTGTTACTTTTTTTTTGTTAGCAAAAAGCGTCTCGTCCTTTGTGGTTTGTGGATGGGTGGGTCTGGATGTGTTGTCTGGATTAACACAAATTGATTTGCTATTAAATTAGGAACCCCCCCCCCCCCTCCCCGCCCTTACACACACACACACACGCTTAGAGACATTAGGCAGGTGAAAAAACAGTTAAGTGTAAAGGAAGACGCCTCTGGCAGAATGCCAGCAATGCATCGAGTGGGTGGTTCCAGGTGGTGGGTGTGGTTGCTGTGATAATGATACACACACACACACACACCTACACACACACACATGTATGTGGTTACTAAAATTGCCCAATTTGCGAGGCCTGGCCTGGCCTGGGCAGGAGCGAGGCTTTGATGTGTGCGGTGGTGAAAAATAAGGAAAATTGAAATGGAAAAGCGCGATTAGGAGGCGGTGTAAGGACAAAGGACGAAGGACGAGGGACGTAGAGGCAGAGGCACTAAATTACACTAACGTGTTTTGAATTATTTTTCAATTTCATTGTCAGCCGCAGACATACACGCCAAAAACGTACAAACTGGCGGACAGGCCGGCAGAAGGACACGCGGACAGAAGGACGAATGGATCCGTTTCCGCCTGCCATTGTTACATTTCAATTAAGGTTGAGCGCCAAAAAAAAAAAACACAAGAGGGGGAAAACAAGAAGGGGAAAAGTAGGGTGGGAAGGGGGGGAAGGAAGGGGGCAACGGGGAAGGATCAACCGCCGCCAGCGCTGGTCTATCATCCTGCTAGCAACAATATTATCAGAGCCTGATCCCGAATTCCGCTACAAAATCAACCAGAAAATGTGTCGGCAAGAAAATCCTTTTTTGGGGATTTCGGTGGCAAAGCGTTTGCGAAAATAAACAAAAAAAAAATATAATATATATGTTAGTTACCACTAAGAGCCTTTCGTCCTTTCGATTTAGACAATTGGATGTTCTAATTTGTGGCCTTGCCACTCGTACAACTGTTGTTACAGGCAAGCTCTGATGTCGAATCGAGGGTCCGACTCGGACAAACTGAATCCCACGCACGTGAGCAGCTCCCGGGCGCCGCTCCATCTGGGCCATGCCGGACGTCCGCCCCACCTCCATCCGCACGCCTCGTTGCTGGACCAGCAGCAGGACGACGAGGACAAGCTGCTGGACGTCGTTGGGCCGCCCCAGAGTCCGCTCTTGCCGCTCAGCCATTCGCTGCAGCAAATGCACGCCCACCAGCACTCCGGTGAGTAGTAGTCCTTCAAGGATATTCCCAGCAAATCCTTTCAAACAATCCTCCCATCCTTTCCATTGTTTCTTTTTCTTTCTTTTTAATAAACAAATTTTTGTTTTTTTATTGAAATCCCTTTTACAGCCCTGGCAGCCTGGTTCAATCATCTGGCCGGAGCCGGGGCAGGAGCCGGAGAGCATGCGGCGGCGGCGGCGGCCAATGCCAGTGCGGAGGATGCACTGCGGCGGCGCCTGCAGGCGGACGCCGACGTGGAGCGGGATGGCAGCGACTCCAGCTGCTCGGAGAGCGTCGGCGGCAGCACCGGCGGTGCCTTTCGCCCCACCTCCACCGGCAGTCCCAAGGAGGCGGTGATGGGCGGCGCCAGCGGCAATGGCGGCGGTGGCGGGGCAGCAGCAGCGGCAGCGGCGGCGGCCGGTCTCAATCCCGGCGGTGGTGGCGGCGGCGGGGGCAGCTACCCCTCGCCGAATATATCGGTCGGCCCGCCCATCCACCCCTCGCCGCATCTGTTGCCTTACCTGTACCCCCACGGCCTGTACCCGCCGCCGCATCTCGGCCTGCTGCACAATCCGGCGGCAGCGGCGGCGGCCATGAGTCCCGCTGGCCTCAATCCCGGCCTGCTGTTCAACGCCCAGCTGGCCCTGGCCGCCCAGCACCCGGCCCTGTTCGGGCATGCCTATGCGGCGGCCGGACACACGCCCGTCTCGCCGCTGCAAGGACTCAAGTCGCATCGCTTCTCGCCGTACAGTTTGCCCGGGAGCCTGGGCTCCGCCTTCGATGCAGTGACGCCCGGATCGCGGTCGGGCGACGGCGGCGGCGGACCCATGCCGCCGGGCGGGCTGTCGGTGGAGAATGGGCCGCGCAGCCTGAGCTCCAGCCCCCGGCCGCGCCCCTCCTCGCACTCGCCGCCCACGCGCCCCATCTCGATGTCGCCCACCACGCCCCCGTCGCTGATGAAGCGCTCCACCCAGAACTCCCAGCACTCGCCCTCGGAGCTGAAGAGCATGGAGAAGATGGTGAACGGGCTGGAGGTGCAACACAATGGATCGGCGGCCGCGGCGGCGGCTGTGGCAGCGGCGGCCGCCCTCCAGCTGGCCGAGGAGGCGGCGGCCCAACAGCAGCAGCAGCAGCACCACCACCATCACCACCACCACCCGCAGCAGCAGCAGCAGCACCCACACCAGACGCAGCCACACCACACCCAGGCGCACCACCAGCACCATGGCAGCGGTGGGGCGACGGTGGATCAGTGACAATTACTGGACGGCCGCTCCGAGGGTGATGACGTAGGAGCAAGAGGAGGCGGAGGAGGAGGATTAGGAGGAGGAGGCGGCCAGGATCTGGAGTTGGAGCTGGAAATGGAGGAGGATAATATGGAGGAGCTGGAAGGCAACGATGAGGACAGGGACGACGAGGATCGCAGTTCGGTGATCGATCTCGATCTGGATGTCGATGTCTGACCGGGAAGCCAAGGACTCCACGGCCTCTAGCCTCCGGCAAGGACATTTCTAGTTTCGGTAATTTAACAACAATAACAACAACAGCAACAACAACAAATCAATTGAAAAGCTAAACAAATGGAAATGTAAATAAAAAAAAAAACACAATTAAAAAAGGAAAAGAACACGAAACATAAACAAAAGCTAATTAAAAAGCTAAACAAAATCGAAAACATAAAAAAACACAAAACCCGCTTTAGTATGTAAAAAAAAAAAAAAAAAAAAAATTGTGTAGTTACAGCCTGGTAATAATTTTTTTTTTTCGTCTAACTTAAGCTTAGCCGGGCAATATTAAAAATAAAATAAATAAACAAAAAGATGAATTGATGAGAAAAGGCAAACCTAAAGGACGAAATGATGGGTTTATAACCTAAAAAAGGGAAAGTTGCAAAAAAAAAAAAAACAGAAATATGAAATGCGAGTAAAAAGTAAAAGCTACAATCTATATATGCATCCACACAGTTGAGAAACAAAAAAAAAAAAAAACAATTAAAATAAACCCAAAAAAAGGGAACACCCACACACGTACATATACATATACAATATAAATATGTATATTAAACAATTGAAAAAAAAAAAAAAAAAAAATAGCAACATCAAAGATGGCGCCTCTTTATATACAAAAAAATAACAACAAAAAAAACATATAGAAAACGTATATAGAGTATAAATAGATGCTGATATATATATAAAAATAAAAAAAAAATAATATATATATATATATACAGATTGTAACCATAGAAAAACGTAAAACAAAAAAACGAAAACAAAAAAAAAATAAATGCAATTTTTTTTCTTAGGCTTAGGATGGAGAATTTTTTTTTTAGTAAACGTAAATGAAAATAATAAAACCTATATACCTAGAATTACATATATATACATGGATTATATATATATATTTAAAAATAATTTATGTAGTTTTTAAGAAACAACAAAAAAAATCACAATCACTCACACACACACACACACATGCAGCACCACCCCCTACGACACACCACCACCCCCTACGACACACCACCACCCCCCACCCCCTCCCTCTAAAGAAAAAGGCAAACACAAAACTAAAAAAAAAAAAAATACACTCAGAGAAACACTCACCAGTGAACAATTCTCCAGCGGAGACGGAAAATGCTACGTATATATATATTTTTTGGGGAACTCGAGTTTTCCTTATTTAACTATAATATATAATTTTTTTTTTTTTGGATATACATAAATATATATATATTTTTTTCGTACGTTTAAGTTCTAAAACCAAAGAACAAAATAATAATTTTTTTGTATTCTTATTTTTATTTTTATTTTTACCCAAAACCTGATTAGGGCATGAGTTTTGTGTGTGTTTTATATCATATATGTCTAAACTATGCATTGTATACACTTGAAAGCAAAAAAATAGAATTTTTTTAATTAATTAGCAAAGTGTATAAAGGAAAATTGATTTTTTTTTTCGTGTCGCGTAAGATTAAAGAGAATTCAACGCATGTTCCTCGCATAATTTAAGAGAGAGCGACAAAGACGCAGCTAACAAACAGGCCACGCCCCCCACTTCACACCCCGCACACCTACACACACACACCTGCACACACCAACACTCACACACACACACACACTTGAATTTACACTTGAAGAAAACGGATCAAGAATACAAAAGCAGAAGCGGAAAAATTCACAAACAAAAAAAAAAGTAAAGTTTTTTGTTGGAAAAATTAAAGTTCTGTAGCTATTTGTGTTGTCCTTGTAACAATCCTTACGATTATCATTATCATCATCATTGCATTTACAGATCCATAAAGAATTACAACACTATATATATATATATATGTATGTATATGTATATGTATATGTATATAATATATAGCTTCCTTTCTGTTGGTTTAGCTGTTTTTGTTTTTGTTTTTTGTTTTTTTTTTTTTTTTTGAGAAATATGAATTATACGCAAAAGCAATATTAATTATAGTTAATTAAATTTAAAACAAAAGCAAACAATCCGAACAACAACAACAGCAACAGCAACGGCAACAAAATAAAGAAAAAAACAAACAGGACAACAACAACAAGAAGAAGAAGAAATTCGATATGTATTTGTATATGTACGAAAGGATATATATGATATATATTTCAGTATATATATATATATATATATATATATGTGTGTAGTATATATATATATATATATATATATATATATATATATATATATATATATATATATATTGTTGTTATATATATATATATATATATATATATATATATATATATGTATGTATATGTATATGGATAAAATTAATGAAGAAGCAACAACACCTCATGTCACTGCAATTATATATAAAAATTAATTAAACAACAACAAAACAAAGGAAATTAAATAAAAATTATTACTAAAAAACAAAAAAAAAACAACAACAATAATATGGACAATTATTTAATGGTTGGAAAATAGAACATGATATTGAGTCAGTTTGTGTTTTATTTATTATTTGTTCAAAATTTTTTTTGTTTGGCCTTTTGTTTTGAATTCGCCATGAATTCAGGAATTATTTCGGTTTATTGTTTGTTTTCCAATGGCATCCCCTTCCATCCTACGCCCATGCAAAAAAAAAAAGAACATCGCCGCTGGATAGGATAGGTTAGAGGGGAGGAGGGGGACTGGATATTAAATAAATGAATAAATAAATGGCAAAATGCATCGGCAGCTGGCAAACAGTGCGTGTCATAATTAACTCGCTCTGGTTTCTCCGTTTCATGCCTATCCTCGCCCCGCTCCCTCCACCCCCACTGTCTGCCAGAGTTGCCAGGCAATGACAAAGCTGCCAGGCAATATTTTTCCTCTTTTCTTTCCAGGAATACGAAGAATCCCTTTTTTTTTCGTTGGCTGAATAGTATATATTGAATCTGCTATAAAAATACTGGTATTTTTTAGACCTTCGTTCTTTTAATTTCCTAAAACCCTTCCAAGTCCTTCCAATTTTCTCTACTCACACCCATCAAGATAATAAAATATCCTTTGATTTCAAAACACTTTCCAAACTCCCATAATTGAGTTTGGACAAAATTTGGATTACCTTCCCGGTTCAAGTGTTAACTCAATAATCCCCAAACTTTTGTCAAACTTATGAAAAGGACTTTGACGATGAGCTAAACGCTTCGGGCAAGTACAGAGTCCTGCCAGCAGGAAGTCGAAGGTGTAACATTTAATTTAATAAAAACTTTTTGCCATTCGAAAGGGGAAAAGGGAAAGGGCCGTTGGGATTAACCGAATTAGCCAAATCGGCGATTATCGGCGGCTAAGCCAAGCGTTGAAGAGTTGGCTAATAGAATTTCGGCACGAACGTTGCCCATCCAGCGGATTATCCAAGGATCCGCCAAAGGATATACTTAAGTTTCATTTTATTTAATTTTTTTGGATGTGTAATTGAAAGGCTCCGAAGCCCGCATTCTTTTTTTTTTTTTGGAAAAAACTGGAAAGGGGAGAAAATTTGTTGGTTGCGCTTGAATTGGCCGACTGGGTTGTAAATTGTAACGCTTCACTAGAAAGGCGCAAAGAGTTTAAGTGCGGCAGTAAAAGCCGCCAGTTAACCCCTGCCAGCCGCTAACCAAACTTAACCCTTTCTGCCCACACTCGAGCGGGGAACTGTCAATATGGGTTTGAGTGTTTTGGGCCGAAAGTCAAATAGAATTGAATGCGGAACATAAATTACGTATTATTAATTGCCGCCGCCGTCGCTGTCACCAGTGTCGCCAATGACAGCACCACCACCGCCACCACCACCATTGAACCGCCAAACCACGATACCCACTCATCCACTGGAACCACCAACTGTTCCACAAAAAGGGTTATGTTCATGTCGACAACAATAACTGGCGCAGTTTCCACAATGCCACACTTGCCCCAACCCCGCAAACCCACGCATTCTCCTCGGGGAATTTCTTTGGGATAGAACAAGGGAATAACTTAAACTATATTTCAAGGATAGTAACAATTCTAAAGCTCAAATTTCTCTCAACAGTTTCAAAGAAAAGTCCTTTAAAAAATAAGTAAAACTTTTTCCCTATTTTAGACTTTTTCACATATTCGATAACGGATTTTAAAGCCATTTCGCAATCGATCTGGGAATGGAATACCTTTTCGGAATCAAAACTTGACTCTCCTTCGATCTGCATCCAACGATTTTGGAAATCGAACAAAAAGTTGATTTCCGATTTTTCGCAATTTAAGAAAGGGGTACTATGTCATTTTGGAGGAGAAAATGGGCGCAGCGAGCCTCCTTTTATACTTTTCGGGCCAGAACCGATTGCGAATTATAGCGCACAGGGGAGCGACAGGGTTCGAATGTCGCGTTTTTTTATGTTCATTGGCTTCTATTAAAAGGGTCTATGACACTTTCCAACGCATTCTATGTTTTCTTTGCATTTGGCCAAAGATTTGGTTCCGCCAGCAGCCTTTGTTTACATTTTGCCAAGGACTTTGACAAGCGCATAATATGGCCATTTCTCAACCGATTTTTGAAAGGATGGTGTCAAACGACTCGTAAGGACATTTCCCTTCGATCTACATCAAAATCTTACAAAAAGTTGATTTTCGATTTTTTGAAAAAAATCGTGATGGTACCCCTTTCCTAAATTGCGAAAAATCGGAAATCAACTTTTTGTTCGATATCCAAAATCGTTGGATGTGGATCGAAGGAGAATAAAGTCCTGATTCTGAAATGGTATTCATTTTCCCGATCGATTGAGGAATGGTCACACTAATTAATTTTAAAGCTATGAAAATTTATGGTCTTTACGCGTTTCGTTGCGTATAGTTATTCCATATCTAAGCCGATTTGGGAGTGGAATACCATATTAGAGTCAGCTCATGATGCCCCTTCGATCTGCATCAAAAAATTTTATAATTGGGGAAAAAAGCTAATTCTCGATTTTTGAAAAAAGTCAAAGGGGTACCATCACAAATTTTTGGAAAAAATCAAAAAAAATCTTTTTCTTTGGTTTTGAAAAACTTTAGGTACAGATTGAAGGACCTTGATGTCCTGATTCCGAAATGGTATTCTGTTCCCAGATCGGTGTTGAAATGGCTGAGGAATCAGGTATTCCCTAATATTCCATTAAAAAATACTGGGAACTGTTTTATACATTAAATCGAACTGAAAATGTGCAGAGAACAATTTGAAACAATTTTTGTTAAAGTTCTGTGACAGTTCCCAATAAAAACAATTACATTTTTTAAGAGATTTCTAAAGATTATTTTGAAATAAAAAAGTAAAGACTTTTTCATACAGAATCGCTAAAGAAATATATGCACCGAAAACCCTTTATTTATTTCCCTTGAGTAAATATATTTTGAAGGCCCCACACCCAGATGTTAAAGGGTATATGTATATTTCGTATCCCACCTGCTGATCCACGACAGCCATCCATCCATCCATCCATCCATCAAGAGGAACACGAAGCAGTTTGTGCATGTCATTGGGTCGAACATGCAAACACTCGGCCGGCGGTATAAATATTTAGATATCTACGCCACTAAACATGAATTGGCATTATCATAACTTGCGCTTTATTGCCAAAACATTTATGAGACTGACAACACGATAATAGGGAGTTGGGGGGGTCATAGGTCGCAGGTTGCCCTTCGCCGGTCGCCGGTCGCAGGTTGGGTACACACAATGGTGTGGAGTGTGCGTCAAAGTGCGTGTTGAAAGTCGGCTGGGTGTCCCTCAAAGGATACGCATGTCCTGCCGGGGTGGGCGGTGCCAGTGCTAGTGACAGTGACAGGTTCCCCGCCATAATGATCATAATAATAGTTTTACGGGTTAGAGAAGTCACAGTCGCAGCGACAGCGACAACGAGCAGCCATAATTTAGCAGCAAATCGGCATTTCGGTTAAATCGACGAAATATCCTTTTGTTTCTACCTTTTTCAATGCACTGAGAGAAATAGATTTGGTATGGGAATATTTTGCATAATATTTTTCCATAGAATAATTAATAAGTTATTAAATAGAATTACATTATTCTGGCAGCAACATAAAAATTTCCCTTTTACCATAAAATGTAGTTGCTTTAAAAAAATTATCTTCTAATTTTTGTCCTTTATAAATTAAATTATATTTTATTTAATTCAAAGAAAAGTATATTAATTAAGAGTAGAGTTTTTGTAAGCTGCCACCGTTAAGGACTTTTAATTCAATTTCAAAGCCCAGAGCTGGAGAATTGGAATGCCGAGTGTGGCCTTTAACCCCTTGACGGTGCGTGGATGTTGCGTGAGTTGTTGGCCAAAAAGGGGTTGGCATTCGTTGGGTGGCTCAAGTTTTGTTATGCATATTTGATTAGTTGGCGCATTTTGTGGATACGCACAGGAAGTTGACTCTTTGCGTGCAATAAATACACTCAAAGGGTAATATTTTGGCCCTCATTTTGGCTTTTTGTGGGCGGAGTTGTTGCCGTTGTTGTCGTTGTTGTCGTTGTTGTCGTTGTTGTCGTTGTTGCCGCACGGCGGCAATTAAAATGCTCAACTTGTCAACGACGCATTCGCCCCCTCCTTGGGCCCAGTGTCAGGTCAACCCCTTGACAAAGCTCCTGTCAGTCCTTTGATTTGTGGACAACAAAAGTCCAAAAGCTGTTGACAACCCAACGTTCAAAATAATGATGATGATCCGGCGATGACGCGGCAATGATTCAGTTTGGAGTTTTGCTTTGGATTTCGCTTTGACTCTCGGCTACTCCCCGATGCTGGACACATTTTTAACGATTGCCCAGTCATTGGGGAATTTTTTGAAGTTGGTCTCCGGAAATAAACGACAATCTGTCCATTTTTAGGCTCTGTTTTTTGGTGTTTTTAAACATCTATAAAACATAATTAAATAGTATTTCAAATTGTATTTAGTAATTTTTAAATTTTAAATAAAACATGTTTCCTATTTTTCCTATTTTTTATATTAAATATTATATCTAAGCTAAAGTATATATTTATAAAAATCAATAACGTTTCAACACTATTTTTAAAGGTTTAAATATTAATTTAAAACAATAAATATTTAATATTTAAATCCTAAGGCATAAAATATAATTAATAATTTTAAAAACTTTCCCTTAAATAAACCCTAATACCAGTTATATTTTGGCTAAAAGGACTCCCCAAAGAGTAGCTTCAAGGCAATCATGAGTATAAAATCCGCACCGGTTGATTGGGGCAACAAAACCAATCTGCAGGATTATCGCTGGGCGGGCACCAGGACCTGCCACTAAAAAAGCCGCCACAGTCAGCACCTCGATTAATGGACACGGCCTAATCAGGAATCCAGCCCCGCCCTCTCCCCTCCATACAGCGATTTCCCGAAACATTTGCGTATCCTTTCGCTCTCTGATCATTTTATAAGCGTCATTTCCCCCCACCCCCCTTTTTACGATTATCCTTTCAAGCGCAACCGGCGCAAGGGTTAAAGTCAGGGTGCCCTGAGAGGGGGGGGTGGGGGATCCAGCTATCAATATGTGGAAATTTGTTTTCAATTTTTTCGGTTGCAGCGGTCATAAAAAAAGGAGCTCACGCACACACACACACACCTGTGCCAAAAAAAAAATATATATATTTATATATAAAAGGGTTGACAGAAGGGTCCTATATATATGTATATACTCTATATATATATATGTTTTGGCTGTGTGTGTGTGTTTAACCATTAAAATGCAAATGCGCGACCATAAATAATGTGCACAGACAGCCTAATAAAAACCACCCAAACGATTTAAAAAAAAAAAAGGAAAAATATACCATATAAACGGAAAGTGTGAAAAATAAAATAAAACAGAAAAAATAAGAAAAGGTTTTTTTTTTGGGTTCGGCCAGCAACGAATTTTAAATACTCTTTAAGGTTTCATCTGAAGGTGTTTTGGTGACTTTAATTAATACTTTTTACTTATTATTTAGTATATTTTTTTTATAGGATTAATTGAAAGTTTATTCTTTTTTTAGATCCTTACAAAATAATTTCAGAATCTTTAAAGTTTTTAATATTAAATGGAAAAGCTTTTAGAATGGAGAAACTTTTCCAGGAACAAACGGGATATCAATCAAATAAAAGACATAATTCCAAGGACTTCTCTCTTTATAAAAAATATTTATCAAATATATCCTATAATATCCAATAATATCCTTGAAAACCTTACAAAATCCCTTTCGAAATTATGGAATACCCTTCCAGAAGTGTATAAAAGTACCGCGACAAAATCCAACGCTGCCAAAATCGAATGAATAAAGGTAGTGGGCGTGGCATTGGTAAAAGAAGGGGGGCTCAGGCGGGTAAGGCGGGTAAGGGGGGCGGTTTGGTCCCCCCAGTAACGCTTCATTGGCGTTAAAGGGTTGCCATGCTCGCGTTTAAACGACGCGACAAATTAAAATTCCCTACATCCGGCAGTTACACCGCCACGAGTGTGGGGCACCCCTCTCCAACCGCCCCCGCCCCCGCCCCCGCCCCAGCCCCAGCTCCCTCGTGAAAAATTCCCCCACCCCCATTCCACGAACGCCCCTGGTTTTCCTGCTGCTGCTGCTGCTGCTGCGTAGGCGTTGCTCTACAAGTTTAACCAAAAGTCATGCTCGATTAAATTGCTTTTGTTGGCGCGCACAGAGTTTCGGGCCGGAAGTCGAGTTACCAAAAACCGAAAAAGCCCAAAGAGCTACCAGATAGATAGCCCCACACCCTCTCCACCCCCTTTTCCATCCATTGGGCTGTGACGTCGTAGGTGCGGCATTTGCATCACATCGAATTGCCTCGAATTGGAATGGTTTTTTTTTTTGGTTCGTAATGAAAGGGAGTTGCCAGCATTGTTATTTCTTTTTGTTGTTGTTGTTTTTGTGGTTGTTGTTGTTGTTGTTGTTGGGGCGCAAATTTGAAAATCAGTTAACGGTCAATTTGGTGGCCGGCCGCAAAAGAGTAGAAAATAATGCGGTGCCGCTCGGTGTGGCATTGTCCCAGCTCGGCCCACAAAACGGCACTTCAAAAAAATCTCATACACCCCAGCAATAAGTTATGCTTTTTTCTACTTACTATTAATAATAATTTCGAAGAAATAACTTTTGATTACTCAGAAACTATTCCAGAAAAACCGATTCCTTCTTGAACATATAATTTAAAAATACTGGGAACACATTTAAAGCGCTATAAAAGCGTTACAAATGCAGGTGAATGGGTACAGGAGAGCACCGAGAAGGTTTTATGTCAAAATACTGGGAAAAGCCTTGAAAAAAAATTTGCTGGGTTTTTGGTATTTTCATATTTTTGAAATCAATTTGCTTGGCCATTCCGCAACCGATTTGGAAAAGGATTATCATTTATTAATCAGCGCTTATAAATGCTTCGATCTGCGTCCAAAGTTTTTAGAGATTCAAAAAAAGTTGGTTTTCGATTTTTTGCAATTTAGGAAAGGGGCACCATCACGATTTTCTTAAAAAAAATCGAAAATAAATTTATTGTTCGCTTTTTGGAAACTTTTGCTACAAATGGAAGGATATTGAAATCTTGATTCGGAAAAGGCATTTTATTCCAAAATTGGTTGCAAAATGGCCTAGAAATTCGTTTTTATAATATTAAAAACAAAGTGTAAACTGGAATTTTAAATTTTTTATATTATTCCTTTTCCCATTTCCTGTATTTAATGTATTTCGTAAATGTATTTCCCCGTATTTAATGTATATTTCAGATCTGCTCATGATGGCTTCCAGTCAAAAGTCCCCACCTGAAAATGGAACATCCGACCAATTAAAAATATTTCAGTCAGTATACCAGATTTTCTTTATATTTATTTTCATTTTAATACGTAAATTTTTGAACGATTTACAGGTTAATTGTATAGCGGAAGTTGGGGGATATCCTGCCACGGACGTCGAAGTGCAACAGGCTATCCTCGAGCAGGAAAGATGTCCTGGATGGGGGGCAACCGAATAATCCAAAGTATCATATCCTGGAAGCGCTGGAGACCAACTGGAACAACTTCATTAATGGCCGCAGTCCTGGAAGTATTGGAATGCCTATTTAGTTATTTAGTTAGTTTGTTTATAATAAAATGTTATATAAATTTATAATAAATAATATTTAATATTATGATACAAATAAATATAAGAATACATTTGTGGAGAAAATAAATTAAAAAATAAATATAAAAGCAAAAATTGAGTTATTGGTTTATTTACAGGGAAATGAGGGGAAAATTATACAGGGTTAAAGGCAAAGATATGCACAAAAAACAGATACGGGGAACAGCGGCTTAAGAGAAAATTTTAATAAATAATACTGAGTAAAATACAGGGAATCGAATTTGGAATAAATCTAAAAAAGCATGCTAGAAAAATCAACTTTTCGTAGGCAGCAAAAATCGCATGCGATATTGACTTTGCCAAAAATTTAATATTTCCGCAGTTATTGGCGACTATTTCGGACAATTTTAATAGTGTCCTTGATCAGGACAGCGTCAAGGATAAATAATAGCCCCCAGAATGAAAAAAAACACGCCATATTCTTTTTAAAACATTTATTTCAGATAATTCAGAAAATAAATACAATTTTATTAAACTACAACTAAAACAATAAACATTCAACAAAATAGAAAATAATAGGTACAGATATGATATCCTGCACCAATGGATTCTTTATGAAACGCCGAGCTGGTGTCCTTTCTGTTGTTTTCCTGACATTAAAAAGACTCCGCGATGGTTCGTGAAGATCCGATCCGCTGCGCTCCATATCTGGAAATATAAACTTTATAAAAGAAAATTCTTGAGTGCTTAATTAGCTATTAAGGGGAGAATTAAAAAACTAAAATACAATTTAAGAAAAAAATTAACAAGCTGAGGTGTTTTCCTTAGGGAAAATCTCATATATCTTGGCCATTTCCCAATTGATTTGGGAGTGGAATACCTTTTTGGAATCAGGACAAAATTTAGCTTGGATCTGCAGCAAAAATTAGCAAAAAGCAAACAAAAAATGTATTTTCGATATTTGAAAAAAATGTGATGGTACCATCACAATTTTTTCAAAAATCGAAAACCAATTTTTTTTTTGAATCTCCCTATTTTTTGATGCAGATCGAAGGATATGAGAGCCCTGATTCAGAAAAGGTATTTCATTGCCAAATCGGTTGCGAAATGTCTTTAACATTTGTCTTGAAATTTGGGCATAAAATACAAATTTGTGTTAAATTTTTCCCAGGCAAAAATACCAAACCAATTGAGTTTTTTTTTTCTAAACTTTTCCCAGTATTTTTGCCAAACAAAATTCGTTTTTTAAAGTATTTTTTGCCATAAAAACAATTCCTTTTCATAGGCATTTTCAATTTGGAAGTGTATTTGCCATAAAAATTGTATAAACTTGGCACTTATTTTTGCGAGTGTAGCATGGAGCCATCCAGTAGCCATCGATCCATTTACTTATTAACGAAAAACATTTTCCACATTCGTCGCGGCGACTGCCAAAAGATGACAAGATGATGTGCCGCCGATATCTGAGCCTGCAGTTGCGCCGCGGAACTCTATTTGCGGTAAATGGCCAGCCCCTGCCCTGCCCTGCCCTGCCCTGCCCATGGTCAGAGGACCCCCTAAGCCCCCCTGATTTTCATCCAAAATGAGTGAACGGTGGACATTGCCCCCTCAGCCCCCTGCCCCCTGCCCCCTGCACCGACTGACTGACGGACGCTGCCATTATCCAATTTCCATATGCAAAGCCAGTTGACATTTTGCGGCAGCTACAATCGCCTGCCCCTTTCCTGCCCCCGGTGGTGGAGTCGGCGCTTCGTCCACCAACCCCCCAGCCCCTCTGTTGAGTCACCCCCCCCTCCGCCCCCTGGTCGACGGGGCCCAGTGTGTTCCACTTGCATCGCAATTTCGTCTGCGCCGTTGTCGTCACTTTGATTGATTTGACTTTTTGTGCTGCGATTTTCGTGTCGATTTCGAACGATTTTGCGGGGGGATTAAGGGGGCGGGGGTGGAAGATTAAGGGGTAGTAGTGGAAAGGGGATTAAGATGCAGAGGGGGGGTTGCAGAGTTTGCAGTTTGAGGAAATTTCGAGAGGGGTTCCTATTAAAAGTGTCTCTCAAAAATAATTGCTTCTAAATCTAAACAATTTTTTAAGACTATGTAATAGATATTATATAAATGTTTAATAATATTTAAAAACAAAGGATCCATTAATAATTTAATACTTAAAATTATGTGAAATCTATTACAAGAAAAGGAAAATTTCGATTTAAAGCTTTTAAAGAAAATTCGATTCGTTTTTCCAAAAACAGTTTCAAAATAATATTAGAAATATTATATTAAATATTATTATTTTGTATCTCATCCAAATATTTATAAATTATTTTAAATTAACAACATTTAAGCCTTTTTTTGGGTTTCAATTCTTTTCAGTGTGGCGGGGCAGGAGAAGCGCAACTAGACGAGCCCCCCTCGCACTTGCCCAGAGAGTTGATAGAGACGTTTGGATGCCACAATGTGGAAAGTATCTTGCAGATGCAAAGAGCCAAAGCAGATGGGAGGAGATGGCAATGGGATGGTAGATTGGAGATGGAAGGATTTTCAGCGCCAATTGGCGATTGCTGGGCCGACACCCAATAAAACAGTGGGCCAATTATATAGTTGGCCAAAGGAGACGAAGGGAGGGGGGGAGAGGAGGAAGAGGGGGGTGATGGGGAGGAACAATCAGCCAGAAAGTCGCGAATAATCGTAATTTCCCGCAAAAGTATTTGAATGTCGTGTAAAGTGTTAAATTGTTTTACATTTTTTTCTCCCGTCTCCTGCCTCCTGTCTCCCGTCTCCTGCCTCCTGCCTGGAGTCGGGACTCTGCAGCCACATAAATCGCGGCTGCGATGCAATAATTTGCATAAAATATGCACAAACACACTCGCCAAACAAAAAATCCAAAAAAAAAGGAGAAGGAAAAAGGAAGAAAAAAATAAGTGGCAAGGGATATCAAGGGAGTCCCAATCGAGGGATTTAAACGCTTGAACTTTGCCGCATTCGGGTGTCGATTGGAATTTTAAACGGAGCATTGACAATAAAGATTTTTAGTCGCCATCCTTCGTCCTCCGTCTGGGCCTCCGCCGTCTGATCCCATTGTTTCGCTTCCCAATTTATCCTTTGTCTGCGAGTTCAACTCCTTGGACTTGTTATGGTTTGGGGCTTATTTGGAACAGGACTCGCGGAGTTGTTCAATTCTTCAGTAATTACCTTTTCTGAATTTTCGTTTTCTCCCGTTTAAGGTAATTAAACAAATGTATACTTTATTTTTTATTCCTTTATATAATATTTAATATTGCTTACAGATTCCAGGCTCCTTAATTTCGAGGCTTTTTTGTTACAAAAAAAAAATTGATACAAATCCCTTCTTGAGATCCTTTCATAAAGTCTAGACGCTAGACGCAGCTTATCTTGGCAAAAAATCAAATACACACAGAAAAAAATAATGGAAGATTTCGAAATAAAGCAAAAAAAAAAAGAATAAATAATTACTTTATGAGAATGAGAAAGGAATAAATACTGGGAACACTTTGCTGGGAATTTTCTTAAAATATTCAACATGCCAAGTACCGGGTATTGTGTTAATTTATTTGTTAATTTATTTATATATTTTTTTAGTAATTTTTTGGCAACTGTAAACAAACAAATGGCTTATTGCAGATATTTATAAAAAAAATATTGATAGCCGCTAAAAAGGAGAGTCGAAAGGACAATGCAAGGAATATTAACAACAACGACATCTGCATTAGGAACTACAGTAAACACTCGGCCACGACAACAAATCGACAACAATGCCAATAACAACAAAAAACATTCGATCCGAGCATAATAAATTGGCTTCCACTGACGGATTGTGGGCAGACATTTGTCTGGAGAGGAGGCGGGGAGTAGGAGTAGGAGTGGGAGAGTGGGAGTGGGAGTGGGAGGATGGAACTACTCGCACGGCTGAGCAGGGGGTGGGGGTGGTGGATGGGGTGCAAGGGGTGCAGGGGTGCTGGGTCCAGCATTTAACACTCAATTTAATACGAAATTTATGGCCAAGCGTCAGCGATGACATGCGACTTCGATTGGGAGATTGCCACAAAATGCACTGCAACAAAATCTTAGTTGATTCTAGTTAATTTTTTTTTTTAAATCCTCATTTATTTGAAAAGTATCTAAGCTTCAAGAGAATATAAACTGGTATTGGGAATATAGAATATTAGGGAACAATATCTATGGTGTAATACCCGGTACTCATAGTATTTCACTTTTTATATTATATAACAATTTCTTTGGGAATTTCTCTGAAAAAAATAGTGTTACTATTTTTAAAAGTAAACTAAATAATTTCTTGCTGTTTTTTTGCCCAGTGTAAAAGAGTCTAGGAATTGAAAGACTAACCGACTGCACACTCGACTGCCCCGATCGATGGGTATCAGAGGATGGTAGAGAGGAAGGGGTGAGGCGGGGAGGGGAGGGGAGGGGAGGGGTGTAAAGGATGTGTTGGCCAACTCAAACAAATTAAAGACATTAGAGTTGATTTAATTTGCGCCTGGCCAGCTGACGCGGTCACGGGACCTGCAATTGGCACTTTTAACGCTGCCCCCTGTGACAAATTGTCCGGCCACCGGCATTGACCCTCCTCGGACACCACCACGAATCATCCACATATATATATATATACATTTCGATTCCATATGGGCCCGCACAAATTTAATTGGCAAGGGTGGCAAATGAGATGACCTCCCCCCCTTGGAATCTTTTTGCCGAATCTTTCGAGTGTCAATTTCGTAAATTACAACAATTTGCCAAAAAGGCAACAGCCAAGAAAAAAAAAAAAAGGAAAAGGAAAATGTAAAGGAGGGAAAGGGGGAATGGAAGGCAAGGCAGATGGGTCGGAGGTCAAGCTCGCAGGGGTTGCAGTGCATATTCATTGCGGGAATTAAGCCATCAGGATAATGTCTTTTCAATACTTGCCAAGCAATTTTCTAATGAGACTCCTGCCATTGACAGGACATCGAATTAAAAACTAAGCAACTATGAAGGTCTCTTGCTTTTCTGTTAAAAATATTTAAAAAAATATATAAAATATTTAATGGGGTTTTTAGATAATTATTTATTTTTTTAAGAGAGCAATGGTGTCTGGATAAACTTTTTTAGACTTTTAACTCTTTTGAAAAAAGGGAATAATATTCTTTAAAAAAAACATTATTTTATTGATTTATTTGTTTATAATTATAATAAATATAATAGTAATATATTGAGCTACCTGATGGGAAATCAATAACTTTTATTATATATTTTTTATATATTTTTTAAAACAAGTCAAACAAATAATTTTTGAAGCCCCCATTGTCTCTTTAAGTTTTCCAAATTTCGAATGAATCCCCGTCTCAATAAATTAATTTTTATTATCTATTTTGTGTCTTTGAAAATAATATCCCAGCCGCTTTTGAATAAAATTCACTCGATCGCAAAATCGATTCGAATTAAGGCTAATCCTTAAACTCAAAAATAACAAAAAAAAGAAACCCAAACAAAAAGCTAATCAAACCCAAACTTGGAGATCAAATCGACGTCAAAGATCCTTTTTTTTATACTTTTTTTATTTTATTTTATTTTTTTTGGGTTAAGGTCCGATTGTTGCGCCTCAATGGGTCCTGGGGCAAGGGGTTTTTTTTTATGATCTTCGGGGGAAAAAGGTTGCCTTTGGTGCCCTTTAAGGCCTATCGCGTGATGCGATCGCATAGCCGAATGTCGTCTTTGTCTATACTTTTCGCGCCAGGAAGCAGACAGGACCTCCCGTTTGGCTTTTTTACAGCTACAAAATGTGGCTGGAAATATTCAATACTTGTGAGTATCGATTTAGTGATACACTAGGGAGTCTTAGTCGCTCTAAAATATTAAAAATAAAACAAATAAATCTTAGATTTAAAAGTTAAAAGTCACAAAGATGGTTTAATTTTAAATTATATAATATTCTTTTTTATTTTATATTACTTTACATTATATTTTATTATATTATATTGCACATTCAAACATTTATTTACTATTTCTTGATCATTTATTTATTCTTTATCCCTAAAACCATTTATTTTTATTATTCAAACATATTTAAATATTTTGGTATTATTTCCAAGTTGCTTGCAAACATTATTTTTATATTATAATAAATTATTTTCAGCTATTCTTTATTTTTTAGCTATTTTTTTCCATATCTTTGGAGGGCATCTCCGTCCTGGGATCGGATAGGTGCATATGGGGCTGTCGTTACGTGCGATCGACCATTTGGAACCGATCAATTAGCCCTACAACAACAACAACAACAAAAAGAGGGGGCTATTAGGGGGCATGGCTATAAGGAATTCGCATAGGCGTAGGCCAAGTGCGATTCCCAAAACGATATTTACAATCCAGTCTAACAATTTAGAAATAAAAAAGGGAAAGATTATGGAAAGTAAAATCTTTGACTTAATAATTTACTAATCAAACTAATAAAAAATATAATATAAATACTAATTTACTAATTAACAATAATATAGTAATAATTTGTCATCATTAACATTTATTTTCCCTAATAATTATGCATTTTAATTTATAGTTTTCAGTTACTATGATTTATGCTTCATAACTTATTTATATTTATATTTTTTTATTTATATTTTTATATTTATATTTAAAGTTTTATAATTATCGATTAATTAAAGTGTTCCTATTATTTCCACCCGCGGTGTCGGCTCGATCGATTCCCAACCATTTGCGGCGATCGATGGCCACTGGCTTGGTGGTTTGGCGGTTCACTGGCTGGCTCTGCGGTGTCAGTGTCAGAGGTCAAAGGAGGTTCGAGGACGAACCGTGGGCAAGGACATGCACCTGACGGATCAAGATCCTTTGGGATGCGGAAACTTTGGAACAAATGGTATCTGCGGTTTATGCCAGTTGGCTTGGCTATAATTTTTGGCACGAAACGTTTTTTCTTTTCCTGTTTTAACCACAATGGGAGAATCGAGACTGGAGAATGGAGAATTGAGACTGGAGAATTGGGAATGCGTTGCGTATTCAACTGTCAAATGGGCTTTGAGTTTTGGGCGTTTTAATCAGCGAAATAACAAGGACATGTCTCCCGGCAGCGTCTCCGGCGATTCTTCGCTTCTGGCATTGAAATTGAATTCGAATCGAATTGGAATTGAATTTGGAATTTCTTGCAGTTGTTGGGTGTCAGTTTGATAAGTTGGTTGCTTCGACTCCTGCCCCTGCCCCTGCCCCTCCCCCCTGCCTCTGCCCCTGCGCCTGCCCCTCCTGCTCCCCCTGTTTAATGGTTGCCACAAAAAACAATGCCCCAACTGTTGCCGCTTCTTCTTGCCGCCTTCGTTTTTTTTTCTTCTCTTTTTATTCATTTTTTGTTTTTATTTGGCATTCCGAGAGTCTTTTTTTTATATTTTTGTTAACTTTTTTATTTGATTTTTTATTTATATTGAGGAAATGCAGTTGATAAATCAATCTGGTGACAAAAAAAAAAGGACATTTCTCTTAGAAAATATTTTAAAATTTTTATTTTTAAATCAATTCTTTAATGTGATTAATTTATAGTTTCTTAAACTTTAAACCCTATTTTTTACAGTGCATTGCCATCGCCTCATAATTGACCGTTGATGGCCAGGACACTTCCCGCTGCCTTGCATCCTTCGAAACGGACCTCTTTGCCGCTGGTTAAAGATTCATCCGTTTCGTATGGATCTATGTCTAACACCTCCCTCCCCCTCCTGGAAATGACCCCCCCTAAAAAGGACTCTTGGGCAATTAAAAGGTTCCACGGACTTTGCATGACTTGGAAGCATATGGCGAAAGCCGAAATCCTGGAAATCCTCGAAATCCTCCGGAAAAATTCCCCAAAAGCGATGCACACACGTGGCCAGCTGATTAATCACGTAAATGCG
This sequence comes from Drosophila varians, assembly GCA_018150405.1. Lineage (NCBI taxonomy): Eukaryota > Metazoa > Arthropoda > Insecta > Diptera > Drosophilidae > Drosophila > Drosophila varians. The sequence goes on from JAECWK010000126.1 coordinate 11,584,706, forward strand.
TACAGGAACCACTGTATCCTTTCTCAAATATTCTTCTAATAGCACTGAAAAATATTGGGGATACTAAAGAGGAAAAATTATTTAAGAAAAAATTTAAAGAAAATCGAAATTTCGCAACTCTTTCTCATAAGTTAAGGACTTTTAATCCTTCCTAACTTAATTCCCTTAATTCTCCCTGTGTATCCCCCACCTAGTGGCTATCCCCGCCTATATCCTTGTTCCTCGTACACGAAGGATACGTGCAGTCGGAGTACACATTGGCTCTAATGAACCAAATGGCGGCAAACGACGACGGCGACGGCGACGGCGACGGCGGTGGCAGTGGCGGTCAGCTTGAGTTGCCAGCCTCGTGATGTGCCACACGCATGCGAATGATGCATGCCCCCATGCCCCATGCCCCATGCCCCGATGCGATGCCACAGCCACGCCTCCCTGGGCAGGCAGTTGGCCAGCCAGCCAGCCAGCCAGCCAGCCAGGCGACCCGATTAAAATGCCAGGCGAGCGCTCAAATTGCAGGACATTCCTCCTCAGTCCTCCTCCAGAAGCATTCGAAGCTGCAACGGAAATGTGTCTGTTGTCCTCGCTCCTCCTCTCCCAGCTCCACTATCCACTGTCCAGTGTCCACTCTCCAGTGTCCTCGGTCCTGTGTCCTGTGTCCGGTGGTGTGGCCACTCCTCCAGGACCTGCGTCAGTTGCAAAAACAGAAACAGAAACAAAACCAAGCCAAGCGGGCGCAATTTGGCAGCTTCAAAGTTAACTCTCACGATGGTGGATCATCATTAACACACACGGCGACAGGCGGCAAAAAAACAAGGATATACACTCGAGAAAAAAATTTAAACAAAAATTTAACAAAAAAAAGTAACAAATATATCTTACAAAATATATTTTTATATATATTTTATTTATATTTTTTTAATCCTACCCCCTCCTATGATTATTTTATTTGCTGGTACACTTTTTGTGGCAGTGTAGAGCTACAATTCAGCTCCAGCCAATTGAGTTGTGTCCGAAGCACACACATCCAAGGGGCGAGTCAGGAGTGCAGGACTGCAGAGTCCTGGACTTAAAGGTCCTGTTTGCTGGGGCCCCAGCAGCAGCGGCGGCAGCCGCAGAGACGAACGGACAAACAACAAATGGTTTACGTGCCCTCCCCCCTCCCTCCCCCCCTCCACCGAAACTAACGTGCCACCGCCCACAATCCTTTCCCCCCCTCCCCCCCCTTGCCCCTGATGCCTCATGCAAATGCGTGTCGGGACGGGGGGGAAGGACTGGATTATGTAGTATGGACCACAGAGACAGATGCCGAGCACCAACGAGCCAAGAGGAGAGTCCCAGAATATTTGCAAAGTACTATGTATGCATCATTTATATGTTGTCCTGGCCACGGGACAGTCCAGTGGCCAACTGGATTAATCCTTAAACCCAAATTCTGGGGGTCCTTTGCCTCTTTGCCTCTTTGCCTCTGCACTTCCTTTTCCCATTTCCTTGATACGATTTCTTTAAAGGAGTTTTCCTCTTCATAAGAGTTAAAGGACAAAATAAAATTTAAATATTAAGAATACTCTTTATTTAATAAAATTAAATTAAAAAATTAAATAGGTAGTTTTTTTTTAATTCCTTGGAAGCCTTGGAAGTTGAAATGAAAAATAGGAAAAAACTTTTGAAAAAAAAAATAGAATTCTGGGAGATATCTTTTAGGATTATTATTAGAAATATTTTTAAAAATTCAATAAAGAAGGGGGACTATTTTATTATTATTTAAAATTATTATTTATTTGTGTTGAGTATTTATTATTTATTTAAATTAATTAAACAAATGAATCTTTACATTTATTGAAAATAAAAGAAGCTTCCATTCGGAGTGTAAAGTTTGCTTTTTATATAAAAATATAAAATAATATTAATATACAATAAAAGTATAATATAATAAAAGTAAAATAAAAATAAAACAAAAGTATAATAAGCCCTTTAAGACACTTGAAAAAATTAGTATATATTTTTGCAAACCCTCGAAAGTCGAGTGGAAGATTCTGCGAAAAGTGTGGGGATTGTGACAGTTTTTAAATAAAGTTAAATAATGTTAAGTAAAGTTAAACTCGAGGATGTGATGACTTGAACACCACTTTTGCCACAAACTCCAGCAACTGCCTCTCCCCCCCAGAATCTCATAATTTTTTTTGTTGTATTTTATTTATATTTTTTTTTGTGGCATTTGCCAGACAAAAGCACAATGTGTCGCCGCATCGGGCATCCCAGCAGGTGATCCCTTCTCGGTTTTCGGTTTTCGGGTGACAAAATGCGATGGTAATTGCTGGAAATGATCCCCCAATCAAGGGGCCTTTGTCGCCGAACTTCGTTAACTCCAAGAATCCAGGAAGTTGCACCGGAAAAAATATTAAGCCAAAGAAATTGCCAAAGTTTTTTTGGGGTGAAGGCGAAGTTTGAATGTCCTTAAAGGAAAATAGATAAAAGGCACTTTTCGTATTTCATTAAATGTTTAGTAGAGAAAGTAAAGTAAAGGATATGCTAGCCTATAGTCCTGTATCCCGAGTTTTTGACTAAATAAAAAATTATCCTTAGAAAGGATATCTATTATTTAAAATATCCTTCTCAATAGAGTATCACAAAATAATTCCAAAACTGAGTCGCTGTGGTTTTCTGCGTCACAACCACAAAGTCACCGCCACACCACCCTCCTGCCACACCCCCCTTTTTGCCACTCTTGCCACGCCTTGGCACCCCTTACCCCCCTCCTGGCGGGCAACCCCTTTCGTGCGGCCAACTTCCTTTCGCCGCCTTCCAGTGGGGTGGCTGCGATAATTTGGGTGCAGCATCCACTCGCCGCGGGAAATGTAATAATACATCCGAAAATCAGTTGTTATTATTGCTAAGCGTAAGCGATACGGACACCCCTTCCACTGCACTCACAAAAATCGGGCAATAATTATCTTAAAAGAAAATAAACAATATTCAATAAAAGAAGTCAAATAATTCATAAACTACTTATCCAAAATCATTTAAAATCCCTCTATATGAAGTTACAAATATCCTTATCCATAAACTCAATCGATATTTTTCCCAGTGCACATATATACGTCCGAGTTTCTCAGCAGAAAACCAAACGCACTTCCTTGGCGGCATAATCCCTGTAATCCTTAGCCCGGGGGAGGGCTTGGGTTGGGTGCCAAAGGGATGGAGAAAGAGAAAATATATATATAAAAAAAAATATAAATAGAGATGGAGTGGAAGAGGGGGGAAGAGGGGGGGTTGGCACCCCATTTATTGTTTATTTTTTGCGCTGACTCAATAGAAATGTTTTGTGCAATTGCGACTCATAAAATCACAGCGGGTCGGCGTCTGGACGGAGATCGGGGATTCCGAGAATCATCCAAGGATTCCAAGTCCAAGCCAAGGGGGAAAAAGGGGAAAAAAAGGGGAAACTGTTTTGCAAAACGATGACAACAGCAATAAAAAGCCGTTTGCCCTTCAAAGCGAGAGCTTACTGTGTTGTTAAAAAAAAAATTGATTCTCTAATTGGTTGGGAAAAAATTCAAGGATTAAGGGGAATATTTCTTCAGTTTTAAGTCATAACCTTTTATCACTTAATATTCCTAATTTTTCAATTCTTTAAATGTTAAATAATAATTATTTAAATTTTAGTTAATTATTAAATGTTTTTTTTTAATAAAAATTCTGCTTTCGATATTAAAACTTTGGCATTTTATTTCTTAGTTTCAAGTTGAAGAAAATATTTATTTTTTTACTTAAAGGACTTATAGGTATAATTTAAGTTGAGTTTTAAAATATATATTTTATTAACCGTAAGTAATATTATAAAATTAACCTGAAAAAAAAATAATAATAATAAATCTCAACAAATAAAAAAAGTAAAAAATTAATAATCATATTTTTATAAAATATTCTCTAAAATAAAAATAATATAATTAAGAATATATCCCATATTTAAAAAAAGATTTAAAAACTTTTACCAAGTTAACAAAAATAAAAAAAGAAAACCCCTCAAAGAAAGCAGCTAGCTTTGTCGAAACCGGATAAAATATTGGACAACATGGAGGTCCTCATGTTCGACCTATTTCGTAACCCCCTTAACCCTTCCGGCGGGGATGGAGAGGGGGGGGGGGCACCTTAACCCGCGGCAGCCAATCGCGGCCACATCAATATTAATCAGCATAAGCTGCAACCTAATGGTTGCCATAGCCGGGTGTTGACACCACTCGCACCACCCTTTGGGGTGCCTCTTGGATTTGGCGTGGATCCACCTGCGTGTTTTGCCTTGCGTCCTGTTACCCCCTCCCCTCCCCTCCCCTCCCCTTCCTGCTTCTCCCACTCTCTGCTCCTTTTTGGTGGATCCTTTTCGGCGATGTCACCGCCGCTTTGCATGTCTCGAATCCACAAAAAGGAGACAGCGCCACCGAAACGAAAGAGTTGCAAAAGGATTTTGTGTGGTGGTTGGGTTGGATGGGTGGTTGGGTGGTTGGGTGGTTGGGTCTTGCAAAAAATTAACGGAATAATAAACAGGCGCTGCTAACGACACGCGGACAGGAGCGCCAAGTCCCAAGTCAAGTCCTTGCGGCCACGAATCCTTGCCAATTAATTGTAATTCATGCGCCGCAATTATCACAAAAATAAGTCACAAACTGTGCAAAAATCCCCTGGAATACGATCCTTGTATCCCTTGGAATTTCGCTCATTTTCCAGTTATCATATTCCCTGGGCACTGAGAGAAAAATATGTGCAAAATATGTGTGCTATTTCAAAAATAATAAATATTTTTAAGCTTTCAAGATATCTTCAACTGAGGAGGAATTTTGTCTCAAAAGTAAAAAAATATTTAAATATTCGAAATAAAATATCATTAATTTAAACATTAATAAAATAATTTGTAATATTTGTATTTTTTTCTATATATTTATTTTTAAATAATTTATTGTCAAATACTTATATATTCAAAATATATTAAAATTCTTGAAAACATTTATAAAAACATTATTAATATTATTATATCTTTTTATAACCTATAGAATTATGTTTTTATTTTCTATTTATTGTTATAATAATTTTCAAACTTATTTAATTTTTTTGTTTTTATTTTTTTATGTTTTATTTATATTCTATATTTAAAGCCAATGTAAAAAATATTAAAAACATTTAAAGAATTATTTATTTAGACTTTTAATCCAAATATTTATGGATGCCTTTGCCATTGTTTCGCTCCTAATATATGCAAATTTTTTAAATGTACTCCCAATTTTTAAAAGTGTATTGTGTCGAAGGCTTTGGAGGCCTCCCACCCCGGACCGTCGCGGACCGTTTCGAAAACAACTCAAACTGTCAACTGTTTTCGAGGTCATAGCCTAACAACGACAGAGGCGGCGGTTTGGGGGGGGGTAGGAGGGAGGGGGGAAAGGAGGCAAGGAGGTGGGCGGATCCCGAGACGGAGGCTCTCGCGCTTATTTAGTGACACTGATGAGTGGGCGTGGCAACAGCAATGAGCGTTAAAGTGAGCAGCGAGGCCAGCGAGGCATAACCTTTGCCACTGGCATAGTGGCCATCCCCCCCCTTTACCCCATTTTAATCAGGAGGGGCAAAAAGTTTTCGCCAGGAGCAGGAGCTGGAGCAGGAGCGGGGGTCCTGGAGTTTTGGCCACAGAATTATGTTGATTGGCAGCAATTTGTCATAACCTGAAATGAGTTTGTTGTCGTAACAAGCTTAAAAAAAAAAAAAACAGCGTGAGAGGGGGTAGGCGGGGATTAGAGAGGGGGTGGGGGGGGTTAAGACCCCCCCATCCTTATCCTTGGTCCTTGGCGAGGGCAAAAATATGTCGATAAAAACAAACAAATTAACATTAAATGAAAAGATTAAGTGTTTAAGTTTTGTCCTTTTTTGCAGGCACGAAAGACGCCACCACCATCGCTGGCACGCCAAGGATATCCTCAAAGGATTGTTCAACCACAAAATGTCAGCCACAAAATTACGTTTCGAATAGCCCTAAATTATGCAATAATTTTAAGCCGCCCTTACACTAATTTTTATTCCCCCTAATTTCGATTTAATGGCCCATTTGGTTGAGTTTTTTTTTTCGAGTGTTTTTTGATGGAATAAAAAGGATCTGTTAGGGAACTTTATTAAATATTCTGGGAGTATTTTCTTAAAAAATGCGAAAATGTTTATATTATTAAACAAAATTAATTCAACAAAAGTCCATTACATTAACAAACGTAGGAGTTTAAAGAAAAACACTTTTTAATTTATTTTTAATAAAAGAAAAATAACATTTTCTAAAAAATTCCATTTAAATTATTAAGTATTTTTCTATAAATTAAATTAAATAAAAAATCTATAAAAGTAACAATTATAATTAATACTCTTTGCATTAAATGTTTTCAAGACTTTTATTACTAATTAATTTATAACAAAAAGAGCTTTCAATAGTTTAACGGGAATTAAATCAATAAATTTGTATAATAAACTATTTGAATAAAGGATATCGAATCCAATTAATTTTTAATCGACGTAGCAGAGGAAATAATCTAATCCATAATCTGAGCCTGCAGCTGATGTCCTTTTCGCATCCTTCGAGTGTGCTTCCGTTTCGGTGACGAGGACAAGCTGCTGCCACGGCTCCGGCTCCGGCTCCGGCTCCCGGGGTACAGTTGCCACTTCCGTTAGATGGCAGAGGGGCGGGGCGTGGAGGGAGGGGGAGGTGGTGCCGCTAAGCCAACGGGAAAACAGGATAGAAAAGAAAAAAAAGGACAAACGACCCGGGGCGAGTGCACAGACGCGACCGCCGTGAGAGTCCGGATGTCGGGCAATTTCAGGCTATTTAACTTGGCCAGCCAAAAGCAGCCGGGACAGCTCGGGGCACTCCGGGCCTCGCCACGCTTTGTTGACAATAGTTTCACAGCAAATTAAGAAAAGGTTGGACACGGGCAGCCCCTCAGCCCCTCAGCCCCACAGCCTCCCAGCCAGCGGGACAAAATTTGTGGCGACACTTTCTATGCAAATGACGCACAAACACATGTGAAGGGGCTCACACATATTGCCAAAGTACAGTTACCGCTGCGGAAGTACAGTCACCAAAACGGACGCAGTGTTGCATGCCGCTGCCTGTATACGTATGTGTGTGTGTGTGTGGGTGTGTGTGTGGCAAGTTTTTGGGGCAAACTCTCATAAATCTTCGCTTACACAATGTTGGCGGGCCCGGACTTGGGCCAGTTTGTTGTAACCACACATCCCCTCCCCCCCCCGCGCCGCCACCTCCTCCTCCTCCTCTGTCGTCCTTCTCGGCTCTTTCAGCTTCCTCTGCAGTTGCGGCAGTGTGGCCAGTCTGGCTATTTTGCAGCCAAATGTGACCAGCCTTAAAGATAATCTAGAAAAAGCCATTCTACTCAGGGATTGCTTTTTTTTTTGTTTAATTGAAAAAAATCTTATAAAAAAAATCTTTGTATTATCTTTAAAGGATATTGAATATTTCTGCAATAAAATAAAAAAGGATAACAAACATTTAATAATTATATTTTAAAAACAATTTTTAATAATAACTGTCAGTGATTCCATAATATATTTTTTATTGTGAATAACTCAAGTGCCATAAAATTTTATAGCACCTCTAGCAGCCACCGCAGGACTCGCAAACTTTGGCATATTCAAGGAGGCAGATGTTTTGCCAAGGATTTGCCAGGCTGGAAAGTTGGATCGAACATATTGTCTAAACAATATTAGCCAAAAGCCAAAGTTTATGGTTTCTGGCTGCTGGCTGCTGGCTGCTGGTTTAGTTTTCGAGTCAATTGAAATTAATTATGTTGTTTCGTGGCCGGTTAGACAAAATTTATGCGCCCTAACTTTGCGACCGCAAGTGTGTGGCGGCATAAATTTCCTTTTTGTTCTGTTTTTTTTTTTTTTTTGTTTTTGTTTTTTTTGTTTGGCCCACAACATGACCATCGATTCGGGCAATTTCCATAATGGCCACAAAAATTACACTGCCAAACGCTGACAAATTTCCAATCGAGTGTCGACCGACACTTTAAACGCTTCTGTCCTGTCCACCTATCCACCTGTCCACCTGACCAATGTCCCATTTGGGATAAGAAAATTACAAATTTCATGTGACACTCCGGCCATCGCAATTGTCCAGTCAAAGGAAATTACCCCCCCCCCCACCCCCCACCAAAGGCCACTGCCTGGAACGGAGGACGGGACTGGAATGAAAAATGAAACAGGTCGCATTTTATGAATGGAAAGGAATCTTGAAAGCGTGTCGATTCTTAACACACCCCACCCCCCACACAAAAAAAAACAAATAATTTTAAAAGATTTTTGTTTTGGAGACGTGACAATTGCCCTTTAAATGGTTTTATTTTCCAGGAATGGGTTTTCCATTGTGGAAATGGGTTTCATATTTTCTGGGTCATGGGTGCACTGGAAAACCAGTTTCTAATTTTCAAATAATATTAAATACAAAAAAAGAAAGGCAAGTAATAAATATATAATTAAATAAAAATGTAAACAATACAATAACAATGAAAACAAAATCATGTTTCTGATATATGATAGTCGGTACTTAACAAATATTCGAAATATAATTTTTTTTTGTTTTTAAGATTTTATAAAATATTAAAAAAAAATTAAAACAACAATTTTCACAATATCTCACCTTTTTTGAAGTATTAATTATCTAATATTATTAATTTCTTACTTAAAAAATATAAAAATAAGATTTAACAGAAATAAAGACAGTAAGAGAGTTAGAGAGTCCTTTTTTTTAAGGACTACCGGCGCCACTTGATTGAACGACTCCTTGACAACGAAAAAAAAAAAGAAACGGAAAAGGAAAATAAATGTAATGGGAAGACTAGAACAGGACTTGAGGACATCCTGCAAAGGATCAAGTGGAGCACTTTCCTGCCTCATATGTGTGTGTGTTTGTGTGTGTGTGAGATTCACACCTGCGGACACTCCCCCCACCGTCCTGGCCACGGATTGCCGGGCAGGAGTGCCACTCGTCAGATAATCGCAAAACGGCCCAAGAAGAGCCCCCTCAAGAAAATTATTTATAAAATGGCAAATGCCGGAGAGCCTTAGAGCCTTAGAGCCTGCCCGAAAGCCATATCCTTTTCGACCAAGTCGACACATCAAAGCAAGTGCACAAATTAAGCTAAACAAAACCAAACAACGCAGTCCGCCAGGAGAAGTCAGCCAACACACACACACACACACACACACACAGTCTAGTATATGCAGGTCCTGGGCAGGGGCTCTGGTAACAGGGGGTCTTCCTTTGGGGGTCTTCCAATGGGGGGTTACCTGGTTTATGCTAAAAATTAATAAAATATTTATAATTAAATAGTCTTTTTGTTTTTAAAAAGCAAAAATGTTTTAAACAAAAATATTTAATACTAAAAAACATTATTTATATATTTTTTTATAAAATAAGTAATAATAAAATATAAAATATCATTTTAAAAGCAATCTCGTAATATAAGAAAAAGTTAATTCTAATACAATTATTTTTGAAATTATTAACAATTATTAAATTTTTTAATAAATTCTCATTGTTTATAATTTTATAAAATATTCATTAAAATATTTGTAGCAGAGAAGAAAAAAAAACATTTTTATTTTATTTTTATCAATTTTTGATAATTGAATGGAATTTTTGATTTTGAATGGAAAAGAATTTTGAAAAGTATCCCCCTTGCGGGGACGCCCCTGTTGGGGACAGTCTTGTCGGCATTTTTTCAAAGAGAGACTCCAGCCCCGGTTGCACAGGTTGCCCCCAAGTTGCAGATGAAGATGAAGTTGCCCCACTCGAAAGTCAACACACCCACACACACACACACACACACTCGCGCACTTGCTCTCCGCTTCGCTGAGCCTGTATGGATGGAGTGTGTGGCAGAGTGTGTGTGTGTGTTGGAGAAAGTTCAACTTGAAAGTAGCTGCCTTTTTTTTGCGCAACTTTGCCGACTCCTTGGCCCGCAGGACGAGCGAAAAAAAAAACGCCAACAAGAAAAAGGCGGCCAAGAAGACATTCTTTGGGGGGCTAGGAAATATTTTTGGGAAAATAAAGGACAAGGTTTTTATAGGAGAGAAATAGGGGAAAATTATTGACAATAAATTATATTTAAAAGAATTCTTTTTGTAAATGAAATATTTTTTATATGTTAATGGTTTTGTAAAGAAAGTATATTTTATAGTAAGTATATTTTAAAGTCCTTAAATATGTTTCTACTCTTCCCATAAAATAATCGCATAAATATCTGTAGATTAATATTTTGGAAATTTTATTTGTGGGGAAATAATTTTTCTATTAAAAGAAAACCTATAAATAAACAACGCCATTAAAAATATATTTTATAGTGAAGAAGCTATAAAGTTTATAGGAAATGCTTATATTATATTTCCCCATAAAATAATTGTACTTTCTTTATAAGAAAATCCTGCACAGGTCGGTTGAAAAACTTTCAAAAATGTAATTATGGAAAAAACCGAAATAAAAATTCAATAGGCAATGACGTTTATCGATTAATTTTTGAGTGACTGGCTTTTTGGCCATATTTTATGAGGGCCTGGGGAGCCTGGAGAGCCTGGGGAGCCTGTCAATTACCAAAAATTTCACACACAGATGCCAAAACAAATGCCACCTGAGGTTGCACATCCGAAGCCGGATAATAAATGGAATCGAAATGCATAAATAGTTTCCTGATGGCCCGAAATCGATTTATACAAATCGAGAATTCTCACCGCTTTCCAAGGAAGTTCTGGTCCTCGTTTCGGTCCTTGTCATGGAAAGTAAACCTCCTTGCCGCATGCCGCATGCCCCATGCCGCATGCTTCCTCTTACACCTATTCCCCCGTTCTATTAACTAATTTTATTAAGCCATCATCATCATCATCAAAGGCGGACAAATTGCAGGACGAAGTGAAAGGACGAAAAGGAAAAACTGCGGGCTAGCAGCAAAATTAAATGGACTGGAAAACTGGTCACCCCCGGAAAATGTCCGAGGAAAAGCGAGGGTGGATTCATAAATACATACGTCTGCTGGACAACCATCCAACCATCCATCCATCCATCCATCCATGTTCATCCTGTTCGTCCTGTTCGTCCTGTGGAGCGTGCGTGCATAAAACATTGCTTATTACAAAACCAGCAACAGCAAGAACTACAAGGTCCTGGCATATCCTGGGACAAACACTGCCCACAACACAACATTCCGCAAATTTTGTACACACAGGACGAAAAGGAGCGCTCGATGCAAATTTTCCGGGGATGAGGGGAAGTGGGGGGGGGGGGGGGGGGTTGCCCCAAAACCAAGCTGCTCCTTTAGGACCGTCTTCTTCTTCTTGTGCCAGTGCTGCTGCTGCTGCGGCTGCTTCTTCCCGTTTGTTGTGGCAGAAACTAATGGGGCACAATGTGTCCACACTCACACACACACACTCGCACACCCGCACACTCACGCACACAGACACGCACAGCGCCCCGGGTCGAGAGCAAAGAGTCCTGGCCTTAAACATGAGCTAAATCATCTGTAAATGCGGGCCTCGGCACGAGCGTCAAGGCTCACTTTTATTACACTGCGCGAAAATACAAGAGTTTATTTAGGAAATTAGAATTATATAAAGAAAAAGATATTTCAGGAAAAGCCCATTTTATATATTAATTTATATATATTTTAGTTTTTACATAAAATATAAAATATAACAAAGCCTAGAAGAAATATTTTTCAGTGTATTCTTGGCCTGGCTTCGGTCCCGTCCGGCTCCGTTCGGTTCAGTTTGGTTTAGTTTGGGGTTTGGGTTTTTGGGGTTGGGATAGGGAAGGGGGAAGGGGATGCTGGGAGGTGGGTCAGGAGCTGGAGCTGCAACCACGGGGGTGGGGGTGGGGGTGGTCATTGGAGCCACCTACTCGACGGCATCATCGAATGGCCTCATCATCAGGAATGGCCATCAGCACAGTCGACCACGTCCTCACAATGCACATGTGTGTACCGAGTGGGTGTGTGCTTTGTGTGTGTGTGTGTGTGTATGGGTCGTGGTCGTGGTCCTGGTCCTGGTCAGGCTGCTCCTGCTCCTGCTGCTGCTGCTGCTGACGTTGCCGTATAGCCGTTTCAGGCGAGAAAATTAAATTGGCCAAAAGTTGAATCCATAACTTTTGGCTATGGACTGGACACACACACACACACGCACACACGCACACACAAACAGTCCTGCGAGCCTGTGAAAATTGAGTATGTCCTGCGGATGGGCAGTGAAATGGAAATGGAAATGAGGTTGGAGCTGGCAGGATGGCAGGATGGCAGGATGTGTGCCGGAGCAATGGACAAGAGTGAGAGGGGCAGAGAGTCGGCCATTTTGTTTCGACCCCAATTGGGAGTTACTGCGGAAAAAAAAACACGAATATGCCAAAATCACAAAGCAACAAATTAATAAAATAGATCCATAAATCGAAGTTACTTTATAGCATTAAAAGAGTCCTTAAAGAAGAATAAGGATTATTTTATAGAAACTACAAGAAAATCCTGGAAATCAATTTAAAAAAATTAATTTAAAAGCTCAAAATAATAAAGAATATTATAGATTATTTAGTATTTAAGTTTTTATAGCATTATTATGAATTTTTTAAATTCCTTTTATTCCTTTTATTGGAAACCTTTTACTATTTACATAGAATACAATAATATATTTTATAGAATACATATTTCTTTAATGGATAATATATGCTTTAACGTTTTTTAACAACAATTGAGTTTGTAAATAATAATTTTCGATATAATTAAATCTAAAACAAAAAACACAAATAATTATAATTATTTCTCTCATTTTTTATTATATCTAAATTGTTTAACAAAATAAATGATGACAAATATAAATGATTAAAGTGGTTTTCAACAAAATTAAATATATTTTTTACCATACATACACTCTATAATAATATACTCTAATATATAAATATCTTAAAACCATTTTCATTGAAATAAATAAATAAAAACCCAATACTTTGCCATTTTTAAATCCTTTTTTGTTTGCTAAAATATTTGTAAACAATAGGCAATAAATGTAGTCCCTTTTTTTCCAAGTAAAAGCCAAAAACACTTATCCCCAGGACGGCCAAGGAGAGGTCCAGTTTTTGGGGGACTCTGTCCATCCATGCATAACTTTCCCATGATTCTTGGGCAACAAGGATGTTGCAGATAGGTGGTGGGGGAGTGGTGGGGGAGGGAGTGGTTGTGAACAACAAACAGCTGCCGGTTATATTTTCCAGTCAACAAGGCAGCAACAAACACTGGCAGGACCCAATTTTTGGCTGCTGGCTAGCTGGCTGGAGGATGGCAGGACATCCCTGCTAAGGACTCTTTATTAGAGTGACCCGAAATGGAGCTCACATGTCCGTGGTCTCTGGAACTTTCCCCATTCCAGTTATTAAGTGAGTCCGACCTCGTATTGCATTCCATCCTGGACATCCTGGAAGAGTCTCCGCTTCTTTGGCATTTCAAGTATTAATTTTAATTTTTCCATTTGGCATTTTAATTTAATCGCAAAAATACAATAAAATGTACATTTTTAATAGGGGAAGTACAACAAAAAATTTGCGGAATTTGAAGTAACCTAGAAATCATTTTTTTAAACCCCCAAAGGAATGGAAGGAAAATAAATTCCTTTCTGGGAAAAAAATATAAAAATAAAATAAAGAATATTATTATTAAAAAACATTTATTTACTTAAAAACAACGTATTTCTATATTTAAAACAGGAATCTAAGCAAAAACCTTTTGACATTTTTCTTTATCGTCTCAAACGTTCGCCATCTGTTGGGCCATGACGAGAGCTCACTGCTGCCATCTGTGGGATGGTGGCCGTAACTCGAGACGGGCTTCTTCCGCGCTGTGGTGGCTTGAGAAAAACAAAAACAATGCCAAAGGGGCTGGTCGTCTTCGCTTTAGGGGTGGAATCTAAAAAGACAGGGTTGTTATGCCTCAGACGGTGCAAGGAAGCAATATCCTATCCTTAGGGATATGTGGGCTCTTTGCAAGATCATTATTGCGGCACTCCAAAAAATATAAATAATAAAATAAAATTTAATTAAAAGGATTAATAATTTAATTAACTATTATATGTAACTACCTTAGTCCTGTTTACAGACTTAGCGGGAATAGAAAAGTTCTAAGGACGCTACCTTGTAATGTACAACAAGGATGCAGTTTTAAATTAGAAAAAAATTAGAATATGTAAAATTTTTTAAACTATAAAATACAAATATATTTTTTTGATAATAATATAATTTAAAAATGAACCGAATACAAATTCTAACCTGAAATGAAACCTTTTTTTCCAGCCGGCACCACTTGTTGCCCCATTGTGGCGCTATCGACTATTTTGTCAGAGTTTAGCATGCGCTACGTTTTGGCAAAAACAAAAAGCCATAAAAAAGATAGGGATTTGCCAATTTGGAAGGATAATGCCTGCCATCCAGCTGGCAGGAGCAGAGGCTGGAGGGGGGTGGAGGGATGCGACAGGGTGGGTGACGATGGGCCGCCGTGTCCTGGTGGTCATGTGTCACCATTGGCCAAGTGGTTCTCTAAGGACGACGAAGACACTACACACACACACACACACACACAGACACACATTGTCACCCGCAAGGACTTAGATCAAAGTCGAAGCGAAAGGGAGAGAGCGAACGAACGAGAGAAAGCGAAGCGAGGGTAGTTTTCCCCGCACCAAGAGAAAGGGAAAGAGGGCGAGAGCTCTCCTCAGTCGCTGTTCTGTTGGCGGCGCCGTCGACGTCGCCGTCGTGGTGAGTTTCTCCGTCACCGTCACCGTCACCGTCGCTGTCGACGTCGCTGTTTTAGATTTGTCACGTCCAACGCCAAAGAGGGGGTGGGCGGTGGGAGAGTTGTTGTTGCCTACTCTCTCACCGGCCGCCTGCCCTCTCACTCTCGCCGCCCGGCAGAGAGCCGGGTGTGTGGCTTGTTTTTTGACAAAATGGTGAATTTGCTCTTGCCGCCGTTTTACATGGCGTTTTCTAATAAAATGGCAGCGCGTGTCCTAGCAAAAGGACCAAGGACCCTCCCTACACTCACACCCCCAATCCCCCCCTTGCGACAATCTCGTTTTTGGGAAAATAAAAGGACAGCTTGACAAGGATGTTGATGAAATTGGGTGTCGACGTCGCGTTTCCTCCTGATAGTCCTTTGTTTTGATCTTTTCCCAAAATATAAATTGTCTGATTTCCGGAATGTAAACATGTTTTTCACTTTCCTTTTTATTTTCTGAGAGGGGTTTCTTTTCCAAGAGAAGGGAAATTAATTAATAAAAATAAACTATTTTAAGGTTATGTTCGTAAATTAAAATACTAAAAACAATGGTTAATTTTACATTTATTCTATTTAGAAAAAGAATTTTAAAAGCTTTTAATGTCTTTGAATTATTTTTTAGATCATTTCAAGTATAAATGAGGTATAAAAATATTTGATAAAAAATATTTACTAACGGTATTCATAAGAATTCCCAATTCTTGGTATTTCTATTACATTATAACCTAAAAGAAATCGTACCTTCTTCAAAATCTTCTCATCTGGTACCGTCGGAACAAATAGTGAAATATTTTGATTAAGTTTTTATAAACAAATAATGTAATATAATATATAATCGGCCTTAAAAAATGTGCTTATATTATAAATATTAACGGGATCGAAAATATATATCCTTCAACACCTATTTATGGCTGTTTCTAGTATCCCCAGTTTTTTTTCTTTTTAATAACATTTTTAGTTTAGAAATTGCCTATATTTCTTGGTCCCAATGGCTCCAGTCTCTGGTCCTTCCATAGCCCCACTCCCCCCCCCTTGTCCACCTTCCCCACCTTCCCCGTTCCATTCAATCTAAAGGACCTGCGATTTTTTTTCGTTGGTTATTTTCAATTTGAGTTCTCGTGTCAACCGTCGTCAGCTTCAGCCGTCATTGTTGTTCTTCTTCAACTTTTGCCAAGTTGTTGTTGCTGTAGTCCTTGTTGTCCTTGTTGTCCTTATTGTTGTTGTTGTTGTTTTGGCGTTGGCGTTGGCGTTGTCGCCCTGAGGGTGAAAATAAGGCATTCAAGCGAGAGACACATTCAACATCTATCTTATGCAGCCTCACACCCCATCCCCCGCGACACACTCTTACACAACACATATATCCCTATATATCCTTATATACACATATATAAATATATAAGTATATTATGTGTAAAAGTACATACGTTTTGCGGCAGCCGGCTGCTTGCAAATTATTTAAGATGCCATCATTTATGTATATTGATTTGCCCAGGATGCGGCAGCAAAAACAGCGCCAAGGCTACAGGACCTAATATGAGGCCATTTGCCATCACTAATTGATATACTTTTATCAGTGATTGTTGCATTAGTTGTGCACAGAGAGAAAATGCTGTGCAATTAGGCACCTAAAACGTTTTTAGTTTCTAAATAAAAAAAAAACAGGATATGTATCCTTTAGAGGCTTTCATCCTAAATATTTTGTAAGATCTTTTTTTATTTATAAATTTCCCTCAGACTTCTCTCAGTGCCTCCTCAGGTCCTGTCCGCTTTCTGCAGCCTCCCTGGGGACTAGGACTAGGACCTAGGCATCGATATGATCTAAGGGCTGCGGCAACAAAGTCCTTGCTCCTTCTTGGGTTTTTATTCAATCTTTGCGTTTCTGTTTTTGTTACTTGCGCCTGATTGCGCCAGTTTTTTTGGTAATTTTAGGAAAATATCCTTGGAATCCTTCTCAGGTAGAGCAGATGAGCATCTTTGAAAATAAAACTAGAGATCCCGTGGGCCAAAAGGTGAATAAATATTTGAAAATGTGCGGCGAAAGCCCAAGGGGATTTATTCCTTTTAGCCCCAAACTGGGCCAGAAAATGCCAAAAAAATTGGAAAAGTCACCAACCGGACGGATATGTGTGTTAAATATTTCAATTTCAAATCCAATCCAATGCAATTCTAATAACCAAATCCGGCCACTATGCAATTTGCATGCACAGCTGCTGGCCAAAAACTTTCGACCAACAAACTAGATACCCCCTTCCACCCCCGCCACCCCCCTGCCAAAAAAAAGGACACCGAGAAATGGATGAAAATATAGTTTTTGTTTATTATTTAGTTGGGAGGGGAGGAGACAACAAATTGAATTTTTGTCTTATTTTCCCAGATTTATGAGTTGGCCAAGTGATTTGACATATACATTTCCTCCCATTTGATAATATCCTTTCGATCCAGCCGCACCAGGAATTTGTGAAATGGAAAGGAAAGCCAGTTTTTCCACAAAATCCAAACGCATCCTTTTGGCTTTGCTTTCTGAATATTTGGATTTTAACTATGTCAGTCCATGACGTTTATCGCTTTTAAAGGCTCTCTGTAAAATAGTTTATAGAAGGACCCTCCTCTTTTTCCTTTTTATTGGATTTGATGAGGCAGCTTGATGCTCCTCTTGGCCACAATTTTCATATTTTTTTATATATTTTTTATTATGTTGTATATTTTTAATATATATTTTAGTAAAAGGCTTTGCTTAAAAACTCTTGAAAGGTCTCAAAAGGAATCCTTACAGGTTATTCTTAGTTTTTTTGGATTTAATTTGATTTTAAGAATTCGAATAGAGACTTTGAATAGTTCCTCTAGTTCCTTAAGAGATTTTAGTATTTTTTAAACATTTTAAACATATAAAAAAATATATAAAAATATTTCATTTAAAACTCGAAGCCACAACACAAAACAAGTTCGAAAGGAGTTAAAATATTTCCCAAAATATTGACACTAATTGGAAGTAAATGGCAAAGTATTATTTCCGAAATGAATAAAAAATGTTGAGATGGGAGAGGGAGTGGCATTGGGGGGGCATTCGAGCTCGAAGCTAATCAAAAACCGAATTCAAAATTCAAATCTCGTTCGCTCACATATGCAGAGGCGTTCGAAAGTATGCAACGTGTTTAAAAATGCAAACGAATCGGCGAGGGGGCGGGGCAGGGTGGGACAGGTGGGGGTCATTCAAATGGTGGGGTGGGGGGGGAGGGGAGGGGTAGGCCAAAAAATATGCAAATTCAAAATAAATCAAATCAAACGCGCCGCACGGAGGTAACGGAGCGGCAGAAACACCAAGCGCCTCGCTGACCAGGACCCAAAATTCAGGGCTAGGGGGGGGACGATGGGGGGATTGGGGGGAGGAGGGGAGGAGGGGCTTCAATATTTTATGTTGTATTTCGCGCTGATTGTTCATCGGCAAATTGCCTGGAAGCGCTCGCAACGCTCCATGGAGCGCCCAAAAACAAGTGCAACATTTTCCAAAGTTTTTCCAAAAAAATTATTTTTATAAACAAGGACTAAGGGATGCCCTTACCAAGGCTTTCATACAACCTTTTCATATTTTCCCAAAAATTTTGTTGAACTACTTTATGCATTTCATATTATTTTTCTATTATTTTTATTTAATTTCCATTTACAAAATATCCTTTCCCCTTTTCTATCAAAAATTTCCTTTTTTTTTTTTGGGGGGGCGCAAAATCCGCACAGCCACGCCCCCTGCAGTCATATAAATACGCAACAAACATAAAAATTAAACAAAAAGCGAAACAAAAACAAAAAACATAACAAATTCATAGCAAGGATGTGTGTGGGCGGACAAGGCAAATATTTTCATGCACTGCAAGAAATCTCCATAAAAGGATAAACTATAAAATATTGTAAATAAACTTTAACAAACTGGCATTGATTTTAAATAAATTTCAAGAAAAACAAAGGAAATCCTTTTCGTAGCAAGGATAAATAACTTTCAAGAAACATTTCAAAGCCTAAAACCGGTTTTTTTTTTAATAAAAAATAACTAAAAATAGTTTTTTATTATTTTATTAAAAAAAAAAACTTTAATAAGCTTTAATATTTTGCAGCCTTGCGATTTTTTATTTAAAGTTTTATCAAGTTATTTAAAACCAGAAAAAGGTGTTCAAAACAGGAAGCCGCATGGGTGGCGGGTCTGGAAGCGGGGGGGGGGGGGATGGGGGTTGAGAGTCCTTGTTCAGATTCCGCAGGAGGTGGTAACCACGCCGGTTTCGGACTGGGATCCGGATGGATAGGGTGTTTGTGTGGATTTGGCGAGTCCTTCGACACTATTGGCAACCATGGAATCGGCACATCCTGCGGGGCAGTTTCGAGTCCATTGTGCATATTCAAATATTTTTCACCATAAATTTCGCACGTCCATCAAAAATTGATTGTGCAACGGACCGAGCGGCTCTTGCACCTTTCACCTACACACACACACACACATATATATATTTATATATCCTTACATATCCTTGCACCAAACAGGAGCTGGCATTGTTAGTGTTCAAATTTGGAATATTGTTTACATTTGGGCATTGTCCAGATTTTCCTGCGGGTGGCGTAACCTTGTTTCTCTTTTTTTTCATTATTTTCTTTTATTTTATTTTTTTACTTTGGAAAATATCCTTTTTTTTTGGTGGCGAAAAGTTGTTGCTTTACTTTTTGGATTCGGAGCTTAGGGTTTGTCTAAAATCGCATTGGAACTTCCTGTGACTGATGGTTTTTGATTGAAAGTTTCAAACTTTTTAAAATCTTTTTAGTATCTACAAGTTTTATATTTTTTTATTAGATAATATTTTAAACAACTAAGGAAATCTTTATTAATTAATAACTAAATTAAATTATTCCTATCTATTAATTTAAAAAGAAAAGGTACTTTTATTATTATTATTATTATTATTTTTTTTTTTTTAATATGAAGTATTAATCTTAAGATCATTATTATTTTCCTCAATTCCCTAAAGATTCCTCATTGAACGTGGTAATATCCCCGATGAAAGGACCTACAAAAAATCTATATTAATATTATTCTTTAAAAATACATTAATATTTTTTGAAATTATTATATTTTTTTTAATACAAAAAATCTGTTTACAAGAAAAGGACTTTTCTTTGAGAAGCAAAGCCTTATCACATGTCCTGGCTGGCCAAGAGAACAGGACATCCTTCCAACACAACAATTTCGATTAGCACTTTGGTTTAAGCTGGTTTTAAAATCACTTTAGCCAATGGTTGCCCCGCCCCCTTGAGTGTGGTAGATCCTGCGCCCCCCTCCCCCCGCCAGGATTTGCAACCCTTGAATATTTTGCTGTCCCCAAAATGGAGAAACGAATAGAAACGCAAAAAAAGAAAAAGGAAAGTTGGGATGAAATGGCTGAAAGTCGAAGTGCAGCAATGTGCACTAATTTCATTGCTGAGTGCTTTTAGTGGGCCTTGGAGTGGCACCCACCTGGTTGCACCACCACGCCCCCTCCCCCCTCCGTACAGCCCACCTGCCCCCCCCCATCGCCAGGCAAAACCGAGTGGAAACTCGGGGGGAAAAAATAGAAAAAGGAAAAAAAAAGGAAAGATGTCAACAGCACCAATTAGTTTGAAAAATTGGCATAAATGAAGCCCGAAGTGAAAAAGTGTGGGCGGTGTGGGCGGTGGGCGGTGTGGGCGATGGGCGGTGGGAGGTCCTGGCGACAAGTGCTCCTGGCTGGCTGTGGCATTGCCATGTTGTAAATAAATGTAGTGCTGGCTGAACCGTCGAGGGCCACTCGAAATTCGAATTATGAGCACCGCCCCGACTCGAATCCTGGCTAATGAGAACTTCCCTTCGAGTGTCCTTGGCCGGCAGGTCCTGCGACATTTGGTTAGCCAACGCTAACCACGCTTTTCGCCTTTTTGGTCATTAATTAAAATAAAAAACCTGAAGCGACATTTTTTGTCCAAGTCCTTAAAAGTGGTTCAATACGGTTTTCTCCTTTCCTCCTATTTCCTTTTTTTTTTTATTTTATAGGGGGCTCCCCCCCCTTTTAATTAAGTACAGTTGAAGTTCTCGTCTCTATTTTTTTTTTGTTTTTTAAATTGCAATAAATGGCACTTTGGTAAATGAAATTCTTCCCATGCCATCAGGATTCCGATTTCCAGCGAAGCCAACAAAATGGCCGCCTCCGCCTGGGGGTGGTTTCCCTCCCAAGGGGGTGGGGGCGGGGTTCAACTGTCGCCCTAATTAATACCAAAAAGCCCATCCCCCCCCACCTACATTAGGAAAGGAGTTGAAGGAAAATACAAAGGCTGGCATTTAGGATTCAAGTGACTCTCAAGTGACGGCGACACATCCGCATCTGCATATCCTTGAAGAACCGTTATAATATCCGCATTAACATCAATAAACCAGCACACCCTAAATACCAAAAAAGAAAAAAGAAAAAAAAAGATGTTGAAATTAATTTTTCAGCGCTTTTAATCAAATGCTGGCACATGTCCTTTGCCAGGACCCGGGGGAGGGTTACAATATACCAGGATTACCCAGGCATTTCATCAAATCAAACAACTTGCGACAATTCCCGGGAGTTAGATCAAAATGGTGGCAGCCACCACCCTCCCCTCCCCCTCCCCTCCACCTCCCCTCACCACCATCCAACCGCCTGGGTCCATTATTAGAAATATCCTGGAGCGGCCATTCGAACTGACAAGGAGTTGAGCCAAGTGGAAAAATAATGAAAACATTCGAGGATAATGATGACGTCGCCGTCGCCGTCGCCGTCGTCGTTCGGTCCTTGGTGCTTGAAATCGATACGGGGACAGGATACGGGGCTAAGCCGGGGATAAGCGAGCTATAACAGCCACCCCTTGGCAGTCAGGACCAAAAAGCACTCAGGACCAAAAGTACCAACCCCATGCACCCAGCAGCCTCAACCGCCAGGACTCGCCAGGCCTTAACAAAAGACTGCAGTCAGAGGGGGAGAGTGAGAGGGGGGGAGGGAGGGAAAGGGAAAAGGAGGCGCTGGCAGGACACTCGACACAACAACAGCCGTCAGCGGAAGTCCTCGATAGGCCTCAAGGAAGTAAACACTTTTGCACATCCACATCCTTGCGCCCAAAATAAAAAAAAAAAACTGCAGTTTGCGGCAAAAGCTTTGAAAAAGGATACGCGGGGCTGAGCGCGGCACAAGGATATTTATTAAAAGGGTTACCAGCAATCAAAATAAAGTCGAAATAGGCAAACAAAATCCTTGTGAGCCTTTCACAAAATTAATTATGCAGCTTTTCGCGAATCAATCATTTTTGATTGACTCTTTTTGATTGTCGCGAATTTTTTAATATTCCTTAAGGAAGTAAAGGAATCTAAATATTAAGATTTGTTATTAAATAAATTAAAAAGGGGTGCTATAAAAATTATTATTTTGGGCATTAAACTTTGACATTTTGTTTTTTTTTTTAATTATTTAATTAAAAGATTAATAAATATTGGAAAGTGCGGTTTTCGTATTGGAAAATAATAGAATTAAAATTAAAAGGAAATTATTAAAAATCATTTGAATGCATTTTTTAAACAGTAAATAATGATAATAGAAAAATAATACTTTTTTGTTTATTTAAAAAGAATTAAAATAATTCAAGCATCTTCATAATTTATTTCTGTTTGACTTATTTTATAATAATTTATTACATTTACCACAAAACTATTACACTTTAAATATTCTTAAATATATTCTTTAAATAAAACTCAAATTCTTTTCATTTATTAATTAAAAATTACGAATTAATATACAATTAAAGGGAATACCTTAAAAAAATTAAGCAACTGAGAATTATTAAGGATAAAAAAAATAAAGGGATTTGTCTCACACAAAAACTTAATAATATATTTCAAATTTTATATCTTTATATATATATATATATATATATATATATATCTTAAATATTTAAAATATTTTTTTAAATAATTTATTTAAGCTCTGGAAAGTTGTAACTAAAAACAATATTTTCTTCCCGCCGGAAAATACTCACCTGGCAGTATCCTTACAGCAACTTTAACGCCCTGTATCCTGTGTCCTTTTTTGGGTGGAATGAAAGCAGCAGGAGGATCCAGATCCTCATTCCGATTCCGTATCCGAATCCGAATCCGATTCGTCCTGTAAAATGTTTTGTCGTTTGTAATCTATTTACACAAAAGGATGCTCCCGACTCACTCGTCCTGGCCATCATTTTGTAGTGTGTGTGTGTGTTTTTCAAGAGCATTCCGAACAAGAAGGACACACCAGCACACACCCACGTATCCTGGATGGACTCGCAAAAGGACGAACTGCGGCAAGGATGACTGGTTGGATGGATGGCTGCTGGGGAGGCGACATTTCATGACAAATCCTTTGTGCATGCATTCCAGGCTCCACAGGCTCCGGATCCAGGACCAAGGACCAGAGCCACAGACTCAACTACAGTGAGAAAAATTATTGAAATAAGTTTTGTATTAATTATTATGAAAAAAAATATAAAAATTGAATAAAAAGGACATTTTTGGGATTTCAAGGATTATAGTTAAAAATAAACTGTACCTCTCTTTACTTATTTATGGAACTATTTGGACTTTTATCATAAAAAACGTTTATAAATTATTCACTATAATATTATTAAAATAATAACCTTTTCCCGGCAGTGTCCTTGAAAAAGTTGCTCCTCTGGTGTTGGCGACACAGTTGACGCGCACTCGCCAAATTCTTGCCCCTTCCCCCTGCCACGCCTATCCTTTGGCTCCTCACCCTATGTTTTTTTTTGGGGGCCAAAATGTTGAGTGCGGCATGAAGGGAGGGGGGGGGGGGAAGGAGGAGCAAATAAAAAGCGAAATGACATGGAACACCCATGTGTGCTCCTCCATCTCCTTCCCTCTCTCTCCTTCCCGCTGTCTGTCTCTTTCGCTATCTCTTTCTTTTGTCGAGTCCCCCCCCCCCAAAAAAAAAAAACAACAATAACAGGACAAAACAAAAACAACAACAACAACAAGAAGCCATATGTTTCTCCAGAAAAAAAAAAACTTTACTTTAGTTTTTTTTATTCTCCCAATGTCCCCAATCCCTTTTCCATTCTCTTTTATTCACATTTCCCTTCTCCTTCTTTATCCTTTTTGGCTTTTCATTTTACTTCGCTTATTTATTACTTAAAATTCTGTAAATAATAAAAAAGGACATGATTTTTTATAGATGCTTTTGCAATCGTCAGATCCTTAAATAGACTTCCAAGATTTCCTTAAATTAATTCTGGAAAAGGACTTGAATTCCTATCTGGAAAACAGGATCGCAAGAGTCGTATATAGCATTCTTTGTTTAATTACTATCCTTACGATTTTTATCCTTAATTAAAGGCAATACAACGGCACCATAAAGGACGGGAGTACAGGATATGGGATTAAAAGCGTTACAAGGAATATAGGAAAGTAAACCTATATACTATATATGTATTTGGTGCTGTAATTAAATTGAACCTTTTGAAGGACTCAGAAGCAGGGCCCCCGCAAGAATTGGGAAATGGGGGAATCGAGACCAAAAGGATCAAAAACGAAAGGACGAAAGACAGCCCTTTTCTTGTCTATAGCGAAATATTTAGCTGGCATACATATATATATATATTCGTATGTAAGGACGACGCCACAATGCCGCCCCCCAGCCCCAGACTGGGACGTCCTGGGACGTCTCGTCCTGCAGGACTGACTATGTGTTATGTGCCGTGGCGCTGTCGAGTGTTTGGTAAATAACACGTTCGCTGTGTCGCCGCGTCCGAATCTGCACCACCATCACCATGAGCACCCCCCCACCCTCTTTCGGTGTGTAGCAACCCTGTTGTAGGGTTGCTTTATGCTTTTTGCCTTCGACTTTCGTCGCTTTGGGGGTTGCAAAAACAAAAAAAAAAAAAACACCCAGGACCTTCCGTACGTATCCCGAAAATCCTGTATTCATAAAAACGAAGGGGGCGGGCGGGCAGCTGAGGCGGAGAAAAGCGAAATAAAGTGCCAGGTCGGCCGCCATTATGGCAATCATTTTTTTTTTTTTTTGTGTACAGCTGGGCGGTGCTGTGGCAACCCTGGCCGAAGCCTAAACAACAAAACAAAGCGATGCGAAGCGAAACGAAACGAAACGAAGGAAAAATAAAATAAAATAAAGGCCCGGCGATGCGAAAGGAAAATGAAAACGAAATTAGATGAGGGAGATGGATGAGATGAGATGAAAGTGCGACACGTGTAACCACCCGACCACCCCCTAACGCCGCCTTTGTCCCCCAGGACCTTTTGACTTTTAATGAAATGAATATGCACCACCACCACCACCACCACCCCCTACCCCACCCTCCTCACCCTCATTTGGCAACGCCATTTTACACATGGGAATATTTTACGCTTTTTATCCGAAACAACGCATTCCGCTCTAAAACAAAACTCAAACTAACAAATTACTGTACTTTTTCCCATTTTTTCTATTATTTTTTATTATTTTAAATAATTAATAGATTTTTCAACAACTAAAAAAAAAACAAAAAAACAAAGGTCTTTCTGCCTTTTAAAATAATTTATGGATTTTAAATTGAACTTTAAACTAAGTAAGATGTCTTTTAATAATTATATTTTTTAATAAAATAATTTATGAGTTTCAAATTTTTTAAATGGGCGTTGCTCTAAAAAAGATATACTTTTGATAGGGTTCATAAAATTTATTTTTAATATTAATAATAATTAAAATATTATTATTTGTATTTTATAAATTAATTTAATAAACAAATAAAATATAGCATTAAATGCTTTAACTAATGCAAAAATATTCGGAAAATAAGAAAATCTTATAAATAGATTATGTTTTAAATAAAATCAATATACAAATTTAAATATTATTTTATTTTTAATCTTAAATTGTTATTTTTAATAAAGTTTTAATTTTTAAACTCGTTTTAAAGTTTAAGGTGAAGAAATTAAAGATTTCTTGTAGAAAATGCGTGTAAAAAATGTATTAAAGGGAGAAAAAATAAAAAGAATTATATAAAAAAAGTCCCTAAAAAATATAATATAGCTTGAAATCCTTGAAATTTTTTCGAGTGTGCGTAGCGGAAAGTCCGACGGCTTTTGTGCCGCCCTTTGTTTCCGTTCAAGTGTCGATTTGAGCGCCCAAACCCCCCTTTTTTGGCGCCCAAGCGCCACCACTGTGCCGGCACTCGTTTTCCGGTAACTGCATCCGGCGGAGAATGTGTGTGGGCCGGATACCGTTACCCATTACCCGTTACCCGGTACCCGTGAACAGTAAACAGTAAAGCGTAAACCGGTGCCGGGTGTTGCCGTAATGCACTTGAACATAATTTATGCTGTTAATTAGTCCCAACTCATTCAATGGCCATTCACACGATTTTGCCCGATTTTTCATTTTTCATTTTTGCATTTTTGCATTCTCCTCTCCATTTCCCTCCTGCCTCTCCCCACTCCCCTCGCCGCCGAATGCCGCTGGTTTTGGCCAAGTTTGTAGAGGAGCCCGATTAGGGCCCGAAGTGGGTATTAGGAACTGGATGGCATGGATTGCCAGGATGGCCTGGCTGGCCTGGTTGGCCTGGTTGGCCTGGTCGGGATCTGTGATTAACGCCAACCGAGACTCATCATTTCGCATCCTTCGCATCCTTGGCAGGTGTGAAGGAAGTGGATAATGCGGATGATTGATGATTCATGGTTAAAAAGGAGCAAGTCCTTCACATCTTATCGGTATTCAAATAGTTAATTAGTCCTTGCCCTTTTTGCAAAACACTAATTGAAAGTTTTTCAATTAATTTCGATTATTTGAAAGAAAAAAATGGGGATATTTGTGGGAATATTTGGTACTAGGTAATATTCAATAAAAAGATTTACTTATAAAAAAGTTATATGTTGTAATTAAACATTTAATCTTTAGTTACAGCCATTTTCTATGGAAATATTCCAATTATAGCGCAATACTGAAGCATTTATAGTAGAATTCCCCAATTATAATATAATTGGTATTTTTTCCCTATTTAATTTTTTATTAATAAATTATAAATTTTAATAGTTCTAACTTAAAGGACCTGAAAGTCTGAATTCCCAAATCGAAAGATATATATTTTGCATTTGTTGTCTAAAAAAAATGTAAATAAAAACATTAAATTGAAGGCGTACGATAAACGGCAGCGCTCCTCGGTCGGTTTAACTTTAATGCAATAAAAGAAATCCTGAAGATGTGACCTTAAGTAGATAATCTTTTTAATTCAAATCCAAAATAAAAGTTTCAAAAAGTTAGAAAAAGCGAAAAAGTGAAAAAGATTTCAAAGAACAACAACATTAGTCAGGCTTAAGTCAGAATCAAAATTTCCATTTGTGGAAAAGTTAGAAAGAAAAAATAAGAGAAAAAGAAAATTTCCAGCGACTTGAGCACGTTTTGTGATTTTTGCCCCATCATTTTCCAGAATTTTCCGCCCATCGAAAACATATGGCTAAAAAGGAACACAAAAACAAACAAAAAAAGTGAAAAGAAGATGAAAAAAAAAGAGACCAAGAGCTGCAAAATGGCTTTTTTGTCATTTCTCAAGGATATTTTGTTGCTGCTCCAAGCGAGCGATTTTAATTAACTGCAAGTCGCTCTCTCCTCCTCATTTTCTCCTTTCACATGCTCTCGATGGACCCATCCCCCCCCCCTTTGCCTTTCTCCCCTCTCTTTTTGGGGCTTTGAGAAAAGCGGGTGGAGGGGAAGGGGGGTTGGGGTGTATCTGCAAAAAAAAATCAGCAAGTGTTTTTTCTTTTTCCTTTTTCTATTTTTTCCTCGTTCTTCCTTTTTTTGGGGAGGGGGGCGTGGGCGTTTGACAAAAGCAAATGGTGGGGTGGGGCGGAGTGACGAAATGAGAGGGAATATTTTTTTTGGGGGTGGGACAGAAAGGGGGGCCTTTGTTTGGTGTTTGCTGAAAAGATTGTTTTGTTGTAATGCCGCCATTTTGAAACGGAGTGAAGGCACTCCATCCAACAACAACAACAACTGCGAAAAAAACGGGAATTACCAAATGGCAACGTAATGGGGGGGGGAGTCGTGTGGTGGAGACAAAATAAATAGGGGAGAGCCAAGTGGATATAACAAGGAGACATTATGACCCATTTGGGGCCCTGATCCTCAGAATTTGTGGTATTTATTTTCCAAGAAAAATTGGGTTTTCTTTTTTTTTACTTTTATTATTTTTAACTGGTGTTTGAAATGGATTAGCAGAAGATTTAAATAGATCATTATAAACTATATAATATTATCTTAACAAATTTTTGCTTAAAACCCAATAATAAAGAACAACT
The DNA here is from genome assembly GCA_018150405.1 of Drosophila varians. Lineage (NCBI taxonomy): Eukaryota > Metazoa > Arthropoda > Insecta > Diptera > Drosophilidae > Drosophila > Drosophila varians. The sequence continues at coordinate 11,612,885 of JAECWK010000126.1, forward strand.
TTATTCAAAATGCTTCAAAAATATAAAAAGTAACTTTAATTTTTTATTATTAGTATAATTCATTTTGTTTTTAACTTTTACATACAATGTGCTAAGTAAATAAAACAATTGCCTTTGATTTTTTAACAATTATTAAGTAATATTATGGTAATAGTTATACAATTAATAATTTTATTTTAAATATATTAAAAACAGAAATATTTTTAAGAGACAAAAATATCCAATAATTTTCATTTAAAGTTATACACTGAAAAATAAGTTCTGATTAATAAAATAAAAACGCAATATTTCAATAAAAACTATTATTTTAGTTTATAATATATTTATAATTGGGATTTAGATACGGAAATATTTAACGAAAATCTTTAAAAAGTATTAATTTTTTATTTATTTTTTAACCGAATTATAACTTTTATAAGAAATTTATAAGAAAGCCTTATTAAAAACAAAAAAAGAACCAGACAGCCTGATCTTGAACTGGAGTTAATTTAAGTGGACTGTAGTTTTTTATTTGTACTTGACGCTTTCACTGCCCTTTTGCGACTGATGAAATTAGTGCAGCGTTGCCAATAGTTGCCACTCAGCCATATGTGTGTGTGTGTGTACATTATTAGTGGATCTTAAGTCTAAAGTATATCGAAATTCTAAGTAGGACAAAAGCTTATTGATATGTGATTAATAATAACGATATTAAACTTAACAAATCTAATTTGGTTCACGAACATCCCGGCCCGCCCTGAAACACGGTTTCTGAACGGGGTAGTTCTGCTATTTTGGTAATCGGCCGTGTCAATTCTCCAGATGCCATCCTGAGCCTGACCGCTCGAACCATGTTGTCCTTTCCGGGATAGGTGTCGATAACCCTTGCAAGGTGCCATGATGCAGGTGGTGTGTTGGACTCCTTGATGAGCACAACGCTGCCGATTGAAATGTTGGGTTTGGTGGTGGTCCACTTGGGACGCTGCTGCAAACTGGTCAGATACTCCTGGTGCCACTGGTTCCAGAAGCCTTGAAACATTGATTGTATACTTTGCCAGTATCCCAAGCGGCCCACAGGAATGTGGCCAAGATCCGCTTCAGGGATGGTCGTCAATGGTCGCCCGATCAAAAAGTGGGCTGGGGATAAGTAATTGTCATCCGTGTCTGATGTGAAACATAATGGTCGGGAGTTGACAACCGCACTGATTTGCGTTAGCAGGGTACGCATTTGCTCATGTGTGAGTATTGATTTCCCAATGACTCGTCGAAGATGCAATTTGACGCATCGAACTGCTGACTCCCACTTGCCACCCCAGTGAGGAGCACGCGGCGGGATGAATGTCCATTGAATACCCTCATCCGCGAGGGTGTTTGTAACCTTGTCTTTGTGTTGTTGTGAGATAAGCAGCTGCTGCATTTCATCGAGTGATTTCTTTGCTCCAATGAAATTTGTTCCGTTGTCGCTGTACATGCGTGTACATTTGCCTCGGATAGAAAAGAATCGCCGTAATGCCGCTAGGAATGTTTCCGTGGATAAGTCCGTGGCGAGTTCCAGGTGAATCGCCGAAGTGACCATGCAAACGAAAAGGCATATGTAGCCCTTGCTTATGCGCGGTTTGCGCACCTTCGCATGCTTGAGAAGGATGGGTCCTGCGTAGTCGCAGCCAGTGTTGACAAATGGTAGTGCTTGCGTGATACGTATGCTTGGTAGATCCGCCATACGTTGATGCATTGTGTCTTGTCGTTGTCGAAAGCAAGCCATACATGTGTGGGTGATTTTACGAATCAGATTTCGTGCGCCGAAAATCCAGAACCTTTGGCGAACGATGACGAAGAGAGATGAGACACCAGGGTGCAGGTTGACTCGATGTTCATGCTCCAAGATTAGGTAGGTAATCCGATGATCCTTTGGAAGCAAAATGGGATGTTTTGCCTCTGCCGACAATTGTGAGTGTTGAATCCTTCCTCCCACTCTGAGTAAGTTGTCCTTGTCGATTATCGGTGAGAGTTTTTGCAGCTGAGATTGATTCCGTAGAGGTTTCTTTGCGAGTAATAGCTGGAAATCCTGTTGAAATCCAGATTGTGCGTGCTGCAGCCATCGAATCCTTGCTGCCTTGATTTCGTCAAACGTAAGGCTAGTCGATGCTGATTTCGAAGATGGATGTTTGATGCGATGGATGAAGCGCAGGATGTAAGCAAGCGTGTGGATGAGCTTCAGCCAAGAGGAGGTGCGATTGAGAAGCCGATCTAAAAGATTCTCCCTTGGCACAACTACCTGCGCAGCCAGGCAGTTCGATTTGACTTCGTTTTGAATGCGTTTGTCTGAAACAGAAGATCGATTAATCGGATTGTTCAATTTTGATGTGAGCTGCTCATTGTCCCTCAACCAAGAAGGACCCTTCCACCACAACTGGAAGTCGAAGAGTTCGGATACTCCCATGCCCCGGGATGCGCAGTCAGCCGGGTTTGTTTTTGAATCTACATGGCTCCAAGCATGCCTTGGTACGATGTCGAGTATTTCCGAAGTGCGGTTACCAACAAAGGTCTTGAGTTGGGCTGGTGAATACGATAGCCATGACAGGACTATCGTGGAGTCTGTCCATGCGAAGATTGTGATTTGTTTGCCCCTTAATCCAGCCTTAACGGATTGAAGAAGCTGACTTAGTAGAAGTGCACCACATAATTCTAGGCGTGGCAGAGATTGTTGCTTTAACGGTGCCACCCTTGTCTTTGCTGCAAGTATTGCTACCGATGTTGTTCCATCGCTATTTACCACTCTGCTGTACACCACAGCCGCGTAGGCTTTGGTAGATGCATCCGAAAAGCCGTGCAATTCGATGTTGTCCACGTTGCTTTTAACGAAGCGTGGTATTTGAAGCTGTTGTAGCTTGTCAAGATCAGCTCGCCATTTAAGCCAGGTTTCCGCTAGTTTTGCCGGTAGCTTGTCATCCCAATTCAAGTTTTGCAGCCACAGTTTTTGGAAGAGTATTTTGAATTGGACTACGATTGGTGCCAAAAGACCGAGAGGGTCGAAAATTCGAGAGACATCCGACAGGACTTGCCTCTTTGTGCTGTTAGGACTCCCAGATAGATTTACATTGTACGACAATGTGTCCTTTGCGGGGTGCCAATGAAGCCCTAAAACCTTGACTGGGGTGTTCGAGGAATCCTTGTTATCCTCTGATTTGATGCGTGTCGTATTCGATACCCATTTCCCGAGCTCCAAGTTAGCACAGGACATTAGTTGGACGAGTTCGTCCCTGTTGCGCAGCAGCTCGTCCTCACTGTTCGATCCAGTCAGGACGTCATCCACATAAAAATCTTCCATCAAGATTTTTGCTGCATTTGGGAACTCCTGCTGGTGGTCAGCAGCCAGTTGCTCGAGTACGCGAACCGCTAGGAAGGGTGCGCTTGATGTTCCATATGTGACCGTGCAAAGTTGGTAATGCTTGATAGGATCTGAAGGATCCTCTCGCCATACGATTCTTTGAAAGTCTCTGTGTTTGTCACTCACCCAAATTTGCCGGAACATCTTGACTATGTCCGCTGAGAAGACGTATTTGTAAAGTCGGAACCGCAGGCAGACAGCAAACAAGTCTCGCTGTATACTCGGTCCGATGGAAAGCTTGTCGTTTAAAGCCTTGCCGTTGGCGTCGCGATATGAGCCGTCGAAAACTACCCTGAGTTTCCGACCCAATACAGGATGGTGTGGCAGGTAGAAATGTTTTCCGTGGGGAATTCCGCTTGAAGAAATCTCCCGCATGTGTCCAAGGCTTTGATACTCTCTCATGAATTTCACGTAGTCGTTGCGTAATTGCTGATTTTGTGCTAATCGTCGTTCAACTGATTTGAACCGAAGTAGAGCTCCTTGGAGAGTATCTGCAAATTCTGGATTTGACGATTTAAATGGAAGCTCAACTATGTACTTCCCATTCTTGTCCCGTGTGTGTGTGGCAAGAAAGTGTTTCTCGACCTCTTCTTCTTCAGGTTTCAGATCGGCTGCCCGGTGAATGCTTTCCAACTCCCAGAACCTTTTGAGAGTGGCGTCGATGTCAATCGTTGATGTTAGCGTCATAGTTTTGTTTGTTTGAGGTGAAAATATTGATGTAATCACCCATCCAAAGATTGATGAGATTGCGATCAGCTTTCCCTTGTCGTCGAAGATCTTCCTTCCAGTGATAGCACTCCATACGTGCTCGCTGCCCAAAAGAATGTCAATTGGCGCATTTGTGCTGAATTGTGAATCTGCCAGTTGCAGATCGCTGAAGACTTGAAGTACAGATGCGTCGATGCTCTGCCTTTCCAATGGTGAAGTGATCTTTCCAAGCACATGAGCTTGGACAACTAGATGATCGGTTGAAATTCTGGATTGGATGCGTAGAGTACTGCATCCCCTTGTAGTGTCTGCTTTTACCGATGAGATTCCCGTAACCAATATGCGTGATGGTGTACGAGCCAAACCAAGTGCTTGAATACAGCGTTCAGATACGTACGACAATTCTGAACCGGTGTCCAATAGGAGTCGGCAAGCTACCAGATCTCCGTTTGCGTTTTGAACGTTGACCATAGCCGTGGGCAAGGTGCTTCTGTTCCATCCATTTGTTTTGGTGTTCGTAGTGGCCTGTGCACATACCATGGCCGCCGAACCTTTAGCATGTGCGATGTGACTGCTAGTCACCGTTGCGTCGTGTAAGTTTGGATCTTCCTGATCCCCAGGTGTTTGAATGTTTGCGCCAATAACCTGTTGCATACCTTGCAGGTGCAACAGCGTGTGATGATTTCCTTTGCAGTGTCTGCATTTGAATTTAGATTTGCATTTGCTGATCCCATGACCAGGCTTTAGACAATTGTAGCAAAGCGAGTGTTCCTTAGCAAACGATCTCCTTTGCCCTGCAGACAGACCCATGAATTGCTGGCATCCATATAAAAGATGCTCCGTTGAATGACATTTGCTGCACTTGTTTCCTTCAAGCGCAACCATAGAATGTGTGACTTTCTTTGGCCGATTGTCACCGATTGAGGCTGTAGATTTGCCTCCAATTGCTTCACGCTTGCTGAGTTCCAGTTCCTCGCAACATGCATCCAGAAATTTGAAGAACTCGTCCAGTGTGGGTGAGTTTGACTCCACACTGCGCTCGATCCACCTGCGTCGAGTGTCTGCGTCCAGTTTCTCCAGCGCCAGGTAGATGATCCAACAGTCTCTTTCTGTTTCCTGTATAGCATCTAGACCACGAACGATTTCGTTTGCGCCGTCTGACACCTTCCGCAAAGTTGTAGCATCTGTCTTTGTTGTTGTTGGCAGCTTCATAAACTGCTCCAAGAATGAGTTTACGATGTGCCGTGGACGATTATACCTTTCGTTTAATCGCTCCCATGCCGTGTCGTAAGCTGTATCCGTAATTGCTAGGTGTCTTACCAGATTAGCAGCTTCGTCGATTAGAAGTGATTTCAGATGATGAAACTTGTGCGTATTTGACAAATTCGCCTTGTTATGAATTGTGCTCTCGAATATGTCTTTGAAAGCTGGCCACTCTGCGTAGTTTCCAGCGAAACGTTGAATTTGAATTTTAGGCAATTCGCTTTGAGCTATTACCCCTCCCTCGGGTGCAGCGACCGAATTCGCCGCGTTGATTTCACCAGAGTTTGGCCTTGAAAAATGTACCGTTGCTTGGTTTGCTGCTAACTGCTCGAAGAGTTGTTGTTGTTGTTGTAGCAAATTTATAATTGCGTCGTTGTTGATCTGCAGCCCGCCGCTGCCGATCTCGTTGCTGGATATTGATGGACTAGGTCTTGTACATACCATCGCCGAAAGTAATGATTTTGTCCGTAGATATTTTTCCTCGTAGATTGCGTTGTCTAGTTCTGGATCAACATAGCCTTCTATTTCGTCTAGAACCGCTATTTCATCCCCAAATCGATTGAATTCCTTCCATGTAGTGTTAAGGTGCTCCAGCCGGGAGGCCACCTCTTCCGATGTGCTGTCTGATTGCTGCGCATTTTCCGCCCAAGCCAAGCTACGTGTGATATTGGCCTTGAGACGGGATCGACTCTTGATGAGTGCTTTTAATTGTTCCATTGGAGAAACAATTACCGTGAGTCACAATTACAGGAAAACCACAATACAAATCCGGCTCGAAGGACCAAACAATGATCTTGAACTGGAGTTAATTTAAGTGGACTGTAGTTTTTTATTTGTACTTGACGCTTTCACTGCCCTTTTGCGACTGATGAAATTAGTGCAGCGTTGCCAATAGTTGCCACTCAGCCATATGTGTGTGTGTGTGTACATTATTAGTGGATCTTAAGTCTAAAGTATATCGAAATTCTAAGTAGGACAAAAGCTTATTGATATGTGATTAATAATAACGATATTAAACTTAACAAATCTAATTTGGTTCACGAACACAGCCTATTAATACCTTTTCATAAAAGTTCAATCGCATTGTCCGGATGGATTAATGTAAGTCCTGGCTATTGTCCTTTGATGCCCCTGGAAGGATATAAGCAATATTTGATGGCCCAAAGGCAAGGCCTCTCGAATTAAATGGCCTTTTAGACTGTAAATTAATTTCGCCGCTTAGGAAATCGTTTCTCGTTTCGCGTTTCCTTTCGAGGGGAAAAAAACAGGACCAGAGAGGTCCTGGGGACCACAACAAAATAACCATGACATCAGCGGGAAGGGGGCGCCACGTATTATATGTATTTATGTATAGAGTATATAAGAGAAGGGGGAGGAGTGTTCGGTGGAGAGGCGTTCTAATTAGAGAGCAAAAATTCACGCACACAGGGGCGTAACAAACGGTGGGTCGGTGTAGTCGGTGGAGAGGGGGGCGGCGACAGGACACCCTCGACACAGGATGAAAGTGCGGGGCGCAAATTCTTCAATTTAATAACTCACATCCGGAGGCGGTGACGATGATGAAGCTGATGAAGAACTTTTGCCCGCACATGCCATACAAATATAACAAGGACATACACCCACACACACACATATATATATATATTAAATATATATATATATATATATATATACATATACATGGCATGTGAACAATAAGATGCTGGAACAACAACCACTGAAGGACTCCTCCGCGCCTGACGAATGGTTGACACGGACACGTACACGTACACAAAAATATGCCAGGACAACAACGATAAACGGGTCCTTGTCCATGGACTGGCATTTGTATAGTTGGGGGGAAGGGGTGTGTGTGGGTGTAACAGCAACAGCAACAGGAACAGGAACAGGGCCAAGGGCTGCTAACGGCGTTCCTTTTATTTTTTTTTTTTCTGTGCCCGCCTTTTACACCCAAACAGGGTGAAAGGATACAGGGTATATGACGGAAGGACTTGTCTATAAGTCGGGGGTTTTTATTTATAACCTAAAAATATTTTTAAAACTTAAAATAATATATACAATTTTTGGAGGACATAGTTTTGCTTATTATATTTAATTTTTATTTAATCTATTTTTTATATTATTTAGAATTTTTTATAAAATATCATTGATTAATATTCCGTCTTGTCTTGCATTAAATGCAGCTGGAATTGTCTGGAATAGGCTGGAATTAGGCGCTCATCATCTCTCCCTCACCCGCTCAGTCGATCGGCCCGGCCACCCCACCCACCTCTCTTCTTTTACCTGCGAAGGTTGCTCCGCTAAGCCGCTCTCCAACATTTTTCTTATCTTGTTGTCCAATCTCTCGCAGACCGTTTGCTTTCTCTTGTAATGCTAATTACCAAACATTGGAAAACTGGAACCTGGGACTATTAAGGTGTTTTTATGTGTTGGAATTAATACAATGCAATGGAAAAGATTCCAAAAAGATTTCTAATCAAATTATTCACTCTTCATATTGTTTCTATTATTTATTTATTATTTGTATAAAAGTTTATCAACTATTGATTAAAATTTCTTAAATAAAACGATTCGATTCATGTTTTTATAATATAATAATAATAATAGAAAAATATAATATATTATTATTAAATATTTTTAATATTTAAATACTTTTATTGAGGGGTATCCTTCAGTTGTCCTTGATACTTTCCTTATCGTATTATTGGCGGGGGTTGTTTGCAAAACAGAAAAAGAGGGTGGTTGCCCAGAGAAGATGAGGGGGGGGGATGGGTGGCTTCCAGGGGGGGTGGTGATGAATTGGGTGGCCATAACGGAAATGAGACGTTTCATTTGCATTCACACAGTGGCGCTGATTTGGGCTCGAAAATTGGGATATACTTTGGAGCTTGACAGCCCAAAATTCTCGGCTCTTCATGACTTGGGCAGAGGGAGGGGAAGGGGCAGCAGATTGGGGGCGGAGGAGGTGGAGGAATCCGGATTTCAGATTCCGGATGTACGGATAGCGGATGGCGAAGGCGGACTGAGACATGCAAGTGACAGCCGGGCAGGTGGAGCAGGAGTGTCCTGCGGGGCGATGGGGAAGGGAGGTACATAATGGGGACGGGCGGCGGTTAGGAGGAGTCTGACTGACACGGAACTAACAGGTCGAGAGGCGACTGTACCTGCCTGTCCGGATCTCTTGCCTCATGCATATTGTATGCGTTGCGCCGGACTCGGACCCGGACTCGGACTCGGACCCGGGACCCTGGCCCGGATCCACATTCCTGGCAGCGGGGGCTGTGGGGGACGGGGCTCGGGATGGCGGAGCATTTGTATTTCCGGTGCTTAAGACAAATTTTAAAAGAGGCGCCATCAATATTTGATGCCACTTCCTGGCACGCTGGCCACTCCGGCTTCTGTAAATATTTATACACACATATATCCTTGCGACAGGATGTCCGTGGGTGGCTCTCTCGGGTGCCTTATCCACTTTTATTAAAACATTTCATCTAATTCGAATGTGATTCCGGATTCAAATTATTGAATCTTTAAGGCATTTAAATGGGAATCGATATTAAGAAAATGAAATGAAAAGGACAAAATGGATAATGGAAAGGTCCTTAAATAATAAAACAGAATTTTGGAGGAATTTTAAAACAGAAAATTGGGTTTTTCAAATTCATTTTTGGTTTTCCGATTGGAGAATAGTTTTTTTGAAAGTCCCTCCAGCAAGGACTTCTTTTGAATTCTTTCCAATACCCAAACTAAACATCAATAATCTATAAAATATTGAAATAATACTAAAGAAGAGAAATGAAAATCAAGAAACTGGAAAACAAATAAGAAAATAATTGCCACTCGAGATACGTGCGCTTGGTCAGGAAAACAGGACATCCCATTATCCTGGCGAGACGCAATACTACCGAAAACATCTCGAATGTCATCGTAATGAGCTGCCCATTGTCCGGCTGGATGTCCTGGCAGGATCAGGGAGAGGAGCAGCAGCCAAATCGAGGACACAATCCCAGCCAGGACCAAACTATTTGCAACTTTAGACGGGGCCGTCCAATTAGTGACCCTCAAATAGCAGCAATTGCATTTTAAGAAGGACATCACTTAGCAAAATATTTCTCTATAATACATTTTGGATAGGAAATAAAATAGGTATTTATTTTAATAATTTATAAGAAAGTTTTTAAAATTAGAATTAAATTTTCTTTTTCTTTCGTTAGAAAGTACCTTTAAAAAAATGAGATTTCCCCACATTTTTTTACAGTGCAAGTCCAGTTGACTGTTGGCCATCGAACAGAGCCACTCATCAGTCCCACCCACAAGGGGAGAGAGCCACGGGGACCAACCACCCAACACAACCGACGCCCCGTTTGGAGATTTTTGCGCCGCAGCACTTAGAAAATTGCGCCATAATCAGCCGCAGATGGTAGATGGATAAAGAATCGGCCTAAAGTCAACAATAAGTCGTAGGACCTGGAGGTCCTGGTGGTCCTGGTGGTCCTGGTGGTCCTGGTGGTCCTGGTGGTCCTGGTGGTCCTGGTAGTCGTGGTAGTCGTGACGCCAGGTCCTGGCCAGGCAAGGACAACAAAAGCCAATGCCATGCCCGGGTCCTTGCCAAGGCAAAAGTGCTGACTGTGACAGCTTACTTTATTGGCAAAATCAAATCAACATGGCATTTGCATGCACTGCCAAAGATACAACATCCTGGCTTACTTCGTCCTTTCCACCCCCCCCCCTCCCATGGCCATGCCATCCCCCCGTTTATGTTTTTTTTTTGTGTGTCCTGGAAGAGCGGCAGCCAATCTGCAAATATGATGATGAAATGCTCCCTGGTCCTTGGCTGCTGGATACCGAATTGGAATTGGTTGGAGGATAAAGGATTCGGGCTGGAGTGGAGTCGTCATCCTGCGTCGTCTGCGCTAAATGCAAGTCAAACACAAGTCAAGAACGGAACGCCGAGGGGCAGGACCAGGAGCGGGGCAGGCGGCCCGACCACTCCAGCATCCAAAGCGACAACAGTGGGGTCGAACGCAAAAATTTGCCATAAAATATGTTTACATTTTAATTGAAGCTATAAATAATAAATAATAAATATACTATACCTGGTACTTTGTTTTTTAATTAATTTACGTTTTTAAACATAATAAACAATTTAAACATAATATATTTTTTTTAAATAATAAATATAATTTATAATTTTTTAAACTATAATTATATAAAATATATATATTATATAATATAATAGAGTCTTATATAATAACATATTACATATTTAAAATACTTTTTAAACTATAACCTTGGCATATCCTTTCGCAGGACACTGTCTCCGCGACGGCGACGCCCTCTCGTCTAGGTATTGAAGCTTGCAAAAATTGCATGGCGCTGCAATGCCGTTGAAGTACCGTTACCGTTACCCCAGCTAAGGCGCCCCCTTGCCGCCACCGCCCCTGCAACCAACGGCAGCCATCTTAGCCGAGAGAGAGAGTCTAAAGGCTGAAGGTTTATTCTGGGCCTGTTTTTCCCTCGATTCTGCCAGTCCTTCACATGCATTCAAGTGGCCCAAGCCCCCGTAGGGCCCCCCACCCCCCCTGGGCGCACGGCACTGTACACCCTTGTTTGTCACGCCACCCCCCCCGGAACGGGCCACCCTTTTTTACGCCGCCTCTTGGTTCTGTCAACAAATAGCATTCATGACATTTTCTTGCATTGACTGGGCCAATCTTAATGGGGCGGGCAAAAACAGCAGGGGGGGGGGGGGGGTATCCCGTTAAGGGGGAGGAGGTGGGTTTGGTTGGGGCCGCCATTTGCCTTTTTAGCCGCTTCGAAGGGTTGCTTGCCTCAGATTTGTAATGAGCTGCAGTTTTTTTTTTCCCCGTTTTTTTTTTTGTCGAAATTGGTATCAAAGGGGGGGAGCGGGATGGAGGGGGCGGGAGGGGCGGCTCTGGCTTTGGCGCACTTGACGCGTTTTATAATTTCCGTAAATAACAAACGGCTTAATTTGCGCATATTTCCGTTTGGATTTTCACGACTCGAGTGCCGTTGGCGGCGGGTTTTCCTTCCTCTCCTCTCCCCTCCTTCCCTTTCGTCCTGGCATTATCCTGGCAAATGTCAGGGGACTGTCAGCTGTGGAGAGCAGTGGTCGGGAGAGATGGTGCAAGGGGTGGTGGCTGTGTTAAGGCACTTTTTTTCTTTTCTTCGCAGGACTCCACCAGGACACCAGGACGCCAGGACACCAGCGCAATATGCGTAATTAAAAACGAGCAAGTTTCGAGAAGAGGAAACCAATCCTAAATATTTCACTTTGACATTTTGTAGTTATTAATTGACATTTTTAATACATTTATTAGTTGAGGAATCCTTTAAAAAATAATTTTAAAATGATTAACATACTACAAGTTTTATTTTAATTAAAAAGAAACTTTTACACTTTATCTCTTTGATTAAAAAATTCTTGAATAATATTTATCTAACAGAGATTTAAATATTTAGTTTATATAAACTCAATAAAAAATTTATTCAAATTAATTAAAATTAATTAACCTTTGTATAAAATCCCAAATAAACTTTTATCATTTTTTTATAATAGTTTAGAATCCTTTGGAAAACCAAAAACCTCGATTTGGCTGCCCATGTGTGAGGAATATCCTTTGGCATCCTTTTTTTGTCTCCTGGCTGTTGTTGTTGTTTCTGTTTCTGTTTCTGGTCCTGAGGATCCTTATGACAAAAAGCTTTTCAACGTCGTTAGCTTAATAACTGTCAAGTTGATGTACGAGGATGTCATATGTGGGCGTGCCATAGGTGCTTAGCCATAAGGGGCGTGGCCTGTAGCCAGTCTGATTTTTCCCCCCCCTTTTTTCCGTTTTTTTTTTTTTGTTTGTGGCGCATATCCTTTAGCTCCTCCAGCTTTCGAGCTACATAATTACAGCCACATGATGGTTAAAGGGGGGGACGGGGTGGTGGGGGAGAGAGGATAAAGGAGAGTGGAGAAGGGGGTGGACGTGGTTATCCATTCAAAGGACATGTGCCAATATGACGAATTGCGGTTGCAAGAGACAAGACTGTGAAAAAGGATGTTTCGAAAAAATAAAAGGAGTTGATATTTTCCATACCGTATATTCGTATTTAAGGATTTTTTTAAGGATTTAATTTTTAGTAGAACACATTAAATTAATAAAAACCAATTAAATTCTTAAGTAATTAATTTAAATTAATGTAAAATAATTAAAACGCAAACCGTTCCCTCTCGAAAAAATACTTCCAGGGGTATTGGAAAGTCGCTGGAACATTTCCAGCGAGTGCCATTGATGTTATTCCTGGGTCCTTGTGGATGGGACTTGGAACCCCCCCACTCTAGCAGCCTCCCTCCTGGCTAATCCCGCAGGCCAGCCCCCCTCCTCCCCCCACCCTCCAGCAATCGACGACCTCGACAGGCTCATTTCCTCGAGTGGCGACCAAAACAAAGGATTTCTACTCGCTGCACCTTATCATCCGGCTTGCACTTTATTAAACCCATATCAGCCAAGCAGAAGAGTCAAATGCACTGATGATTAGCCTTGTGGTTACAGGGGGCTGGGCTGGGGGGAGGGGGACACAAAAAGGACTCGGAATAAAAAGAGAGACGAAGCAAGGACTTGCGTCCTTGTGGTCGAAATTGTGTTGAAATTGGCGCTTGAAAGCAAGCTTTTGCTAAATTATCCCAACACTTTACATTTCCAAACAAATGAGAAAGAAAACTTCAAAAATCTAAAGTCCTTTAAAGATCCTGTACCTGTAAAAGTCCTGGAAAATTACAAAATTATTTCGCCAACCGAACAAAAAACCAACAAACAAACAAACAGAAAATGGAGCAAGCAAAAGTAAACAAAAATAGATAGAGATCCCGAAAAATTGGAGGACTGGTGGGGACAAAATGTCGCAGGACCAGGCAGGACAACAGAAACGGCAGCGATAAGGACCAGGAGCAGAAGCCCAACGTTGTACATACGTCCTGCCACCCGATTTCTATATACATCTCCGACGGCCCTCCTCGAAAAATCGAAAAAAAATTACAAAGGAAGGATATTTTAGGAGAGAGTCGCAAATGTAATATCCTTTTGAGAAATATTAAAAAAAAGGATATCGATATTATAGATATTATAGATATTATAGATATTATAGATATTATAGATATTATAGATATTATAGATATTATAGATATTATAGATATTATAGATATTATAGATATTATAGATATTATAGATATTATAGATATTATAGATATTATAGATATTATAGATATTATAGATATTATAGATATTATAGATATTATAGATATTATAGATATTATAGATATTATAGATATTATAGATATTATAGATATTATAGATATTATAGATATTATAGATATTATAGATATTATAGATATTATAGATATTATAGATATTATAGATATTATAGATATTATAGATATTATAGATATTATAGATATTATAGATATTATAGATATTATAGATATTATAGATATTATAGATATTATAGATATTATAGATATTATAGATATTATAGATATTATAGATATTATAGATATTATAGATATTATAGATATTATAGATATTATAGATATTATAGATATTATAGATATTATAGATATTATAGATATTATAGATATTATAGATATTATAGATATTATAGATATTATTATAGATATTATAGATATTATAGATATTATAGATATTATAGATATTATAGATATTATAGATATTATAGATATTATAGATATTATAGATATTATAGATATTATAGATATTATAGATATTATAGATATTATAGATATTATAGATATTATAGATATTATAGATATTATAGATATTATAGATATTATAGATATTATATATATTATAGATATTATAGATATTATAGATATTATAGATATTATATATATTATAGATATTATAGATATTATAGATATTATATATATTATAGATATTATAGATATTATAGATATTATAGATATTATAGATATTATAGATATTATAGATATTATAGACATTATGGATATTACATAATAGACCATGTAATATATAGAAAACTCGGGATATCCTCTCAGAAAGAGTAGAAAAGTAAATAAAACATTTGCAGGAGGATTTCTGGGGGGAAAAGTTACCCAAAAGCTGGGGAGCGCCAGGCAGGTGAGCACAACAACACCTGAAGGCTCCCAGCGGGAGCGGAGGTGGGTGGCGGTAGGCGACAGGATACGACAGGACACGACACGGCATGGTCGAGGCAGGACGCGACAGGACAGGACAACAGATGACACTAAGGCGAAAATAAAACAAGGTCTTGTCAGTCCTTTACACTGGAAACAAAGGGTTTAGCTTTGAAAAATAATAAAAAATGTTTAAAACAAACATAAAAAATAATATTTAATTTAACATTATATTACAGATTTATTTATTTTTAAGTATTTACCAAAAATTAAATGCGAAAGAATATAATTAAATATAATTAATAAATTGTCATAAATAAGACTGCTTTATTTTTTACTAAATCCTAAAATATTAATCACTGTTTACGACATTTTTTTTTATATATTTTTTTAAAAATGTATTTATTTTTATTCCCTTTTTAGGGATATCAGAAAGGTTTAGTTATCATTAAAATATTCCATAGCTGCCAACAATTAAATATTAGTTTCCAAAAGTATTTCCAATTCAAACAACAAAATAATATCCGTTTTCAGGTTAGAGTTTTTTTTTGAATTTTTCAAAACAAACTTTGCGACTTTTTTGTTTTTTGTGTTGGGGCCCCCGAAAAGTTTCCACTTCAGTTTTGGGCCAAAAATTCGGTGGCAGATCCACGGCCAGGGCCAAGAACCAAAGGACGAGGGGAGTGGAGGAGGAGGGGAGGGCAGGACGATGATAAGGACGACAAGGATGATGGCTGAAAAGGTTGGGAGAAGCGTGACACAAAGGGACGCCCCGCAGCCACCCCAGACATGTACGATAAATACGGTATATAAGACCATATTATACATATATATGGGTATATAACGGTAAAGGAGGGTTGATACATAGGGGAGGGTTTGGGTCTGGGTTTGCTGGCAAAAAGCGAGGAAAAGTAAAGCGCTATAAGAGCAAATATGGCTGCCAACACCCGAATTCGACACGTAAAGTGACGCGTTATCCTGCGTTGCTATGACAACCCTGCTCGTCCGTGTCCGTAACCGTGTCCTTGTCCGTTTCTCCCTCCCCTCGTCGCACTGGGGACTTTCCCTTTGAACTCCGCCCATGGAAAAATCTATATTGCTGGGTCAGTGCAATATTACACCCGGAATCATCGGATTTCGTTTAATGAGATTTTTTCTTAGACATTCTACAGATAGAGAGGGGGGGAGGGAGGATGCTACCACTATGACTACGGTAAATTCCCGGGAGAAACTTACCGTTAGCCTCCAGGGAAATCGCAAATATATAAGTTAATTAAAACACACTCCATTGGAATAACTCGCAGGATATACAAAATGCCTTTTATGGCTTCGGTAATTGAAGATTTGCGGGTGCATTATATTATATTTTTCTTTTTTTTTTTTTGGGATTTAATTAAAGGAAAATGAAGAAGGGAACTATTCGAATAGAAAAGGTATATCATAGGTAAAAATAATAATGTATTGTTTAATTATTTTATTTTATTCTTCAGTAGAAAGTAAGGAAATAACTTTTATTTTTTAAAATTATCTCTGCTTATTAACGGTTTTTGGAATTGCTATAATTTACTTTATAGGATAATAAAATACTATAATAAAAGATAATATAATTGTGTAATCTTTGCTATAATGCCTAAAAGAATTTTTGGATACTAGAAATATGTATGTGTTAAGGGTAACCAATTAATAATATTTATGATTAAGTATTTCAAAGTTTTATTTAATAAAAAACATGTAGTATATTATATTATATTATATTATATTATATTTTATTATATTTGGAAAAGAAATTTAGAAATATGGATTAAAAATTAAAACTATTATTAATACCTTAAAGATTATTAATAATATATTTATATATAATATATCCTATTCTAACATTCAATATATTATAATTATAAATATAATATTAATAGTTAATAATATTAATAATTATAATTAGAATTCCCCTTTCCCCGTTACACCCCAAATAATTTCTATTCCATCCCAGGGAACATAGTCCTTAAATTAAGCCAATTTGTTGAATCCAGGATATAGCATACAAATGGTGGCAGTTCAGTGCCCTCGCAGGATTTACTTTCTCCCTTTATTATTGTTTATTTATTCCGCGTTTTCCTTTTTTTTATTTATTGTATTGTTACCATTTCGGTTTCGGTGTCGGCTCCCTTATGTATAATTTCTTTTTTTTTATCATCCAACTATCATCTGTCTATTTGGTTGAATTGAAATCAGCGAGCAGGACTCGCAACTGGCAGGACTCGCCGGTGCTTTCAGTCTCCCTCGAAAACAATTGTTTCGATTGCGCAAAAACGTGGTACATGAATTTCCTTAACGATCCTGCCAGCCAGCCAGCCAGCCAGCCAGCGGCAGGATAATAGCTCAAGGCTGTATGGCTCTATTGTTCGGCTGGCAGCAAGGACCTGGGATCCCCGATGCCGATCTGGTTCGGCCCGATCCTTGAATAAACAGTTTGTCGGCTAAGCAAACAAAGTAATTGGGTTGCCAAATATTGCGCAGGATCTCCTCACCGGCTCACTCCCTCGCTTTTCAACCAAAAAACAATATCCTTCGATGATTTCAAGATTTCCGATAAGGATGCTGAAGGTGCTTCCCTTTCTTTGGAGTCGGCGGAAACAGACAATTGTCAGAGGAGGAGGAGGGGTATGAGAATTGGAAAAAAGGGATTCCGATTGCCGATTCCAGATAGTTGATATCCTTGCCAAAGGATATTTGGGCCACCATTTAAGTCTAAGCCGAGAAGCTAAGTAGCTGCGATTGCCGCTCCTAGATAGACGCACTTACAGATACAAGATACAAGACACAAGGACTCTAGACGAAAGCAAGGACCTGAAAAATAGGAAAGAGTTGTCCCAGGATTACCCGCAAATCCTCCAGGATCAATCGCCTCTAATTGTGCGTGCCGAGCCAGCTGTCGAGGATCCCGCATTCGAAGCCAAATAATGGAAAATCATAAACAAGGACTAAGGAGCAGGGGGCGTAAGGAGCAACCCGTTGAAATTCGTCCAAGAAGTTTGGACAAAAGCTCGGGGCCCGGCACTTTAAAGTGGCCGCCGACTTTGACAGCAGAAACTTGTACACCCCAGGAGAAATATTAATTATAGTTACTATTATTAAATAATTATTAAATAGAAATATTTAAAAATACTTTTATTAGAAACATACTTTATTTTTTTTAAATCTTATTTTTCTCGTTTGTTTCGTTTGTTTTAGACAAAAATAATAATAGTATTTTTATATTATTTTAAATTGGAAATATTATTATTATTAAATATTTTTCCAAACAGCTTTTTTCTTGTTTAATATTTAATGTTAAATAAAATCCCATCCTGGGTGTTAAGAATTACAAAAACAAAAAAAAAAAAAAAACAAAAACTTTCTGAAAAACTATTTTTGTATAAAAATTGTAACTTTAAAGTCAAAATTCTGGTTAAATTTTCATAATTTTAATAAAAATATCCCCTTTCTCCTCAAGTCTAAAAAAAAAACGCTTTTATTTCGAATACTTTCCGTGAATAAATTAGCATATCCTGCTAATATCCGATTGGCCTATTCAGAGCCGGTAATCCCTTCGAACATTTTCCCTTGGGCGTGCTTTGTTGGGCAAAAAGGATCCTTGCTACTTGGTGAAGGGGGACGCCTGTCATAACTGCACAATGGGATCAGAGGACTCGCGGCCAGCGGCTGGCAACTTCCCAACTTCCAGTCTCGACTTCCTTCCTTTGTTCTATCGGATTCTCCCCCCCTGGATTCCCACCGGATTCCTCCGGATTCCCCATATACATTTCATTCCATTTTGTCGGCGGTAACCGATACTGGATGGGACTGCTGGATGCCTGGATGGCTGGATGCTTGTTCTTTTAATTGCTCGCAAACGTTCCAAAATGACAGGCAATCATCATCATCTTTGGTGGAAGCCAGGAACTGGAATCAGGACATGGATATGGTTATGGATATGGGACAGGTCAGAGGGCAGAGGAAGGGGGGACGGACGGACCAAGGCGGCGTCCATTTGGCGGTCGGACGGTCTCGGCGGCATTTTGATTGTCGGCTTTTGCGGCCAACACAGAACTATATCGGATTACACAGCTCAGTGACTGACTGACTGGGGATCGGACAATATATACATATATATGCATATTATAAATATATACATCACCCGCGTTCCAGGCACTTGGAAAGCAAGGGGGCTTCCCATAAGGGAGAGAGAGACAGCCACACAAATGACACAAAACTCCACAAGTTGCCTTTAAAAAATAACAAAAATATTAACAAACAATAAATAAAAAACATAATTTTAGTTACAAATTAAAAAAAATTAAGACATTATTTTTTATAATTTTCTTTTAATAAACTAAAGATTATAAATCAAAAAAATTAAAAGTTAAAAAAAAATATTCTTCATAAACAAATAAATTACATAAAAATATAAACACCAATAAAAAATGAAACTTTTAGCTTAATAATTAACTAAAATTCATACTTTTTCACAATTTCTTTGTATATTATCACTAAAGTTATTAGATATTTAAATTTAAAAATAAAAACTGACATAAAAAATACTAAACCATTAGCATAATTTTTAAAAACAAATTACTTTTGTTACTTATTAATGTATATTTATGAAATGTAACAAAAAAGCTTAACTATTTA
Organism: Drosophila varians; assembly: GCA_018150405.1. Lineage (NCBI taxonomy): Eukaryota > Metazoa > Arthropoda > Insecta > Diptera > Drosophilidae > Drosophila > Drosophila varians. Next base: position 11,632,069 of record JAECWK010000126.1, read on the forward strand.
GTGTTAAATTATTAAAAAAATTCATTGTTTAAACTATTGTTATTATATTATCTGTTCCCATAATATATAACTTACATTTTAGAAAAAAAAAATCTTTAAAAGCCACAAAATCGCGCGAGAATTCAAAAAAAGGACCAACGACCCTGTCTTTGTAAAGGACTTCCAGAGAGCGCCATCCGGCGGTCGGCAGCCACACCAAAATCCGTATCCTGCCACCGATAACAACCTGGAAGTAAACCGTTAACAACGTTTCCAACCAGACTTAAGCCAAAAACCCGAAGCACTTATAGTGTTGAAAAACCCCGAAAAAGGACGAAAAGAGTGCTATAAAATATTGCAAAAACATAAAAACTTTATAAAATGAAATCTATTCATTCGAAAATCCTTTAGAAACTATATTTTTTGGCCATAAAATCGTTAATAATATAAAAGTTTCCCAAAAACAGTGCTGGAAAACAAGTGTGTTGAAAAACTTTCCAAAACCAAAGTTGGAAAGTGGCGAGCGGGCCAAAAAAAGCCAAAAGGATAGCCCCAACGGAAATCGCAGAAACGCAGGACGCGAGCCAAAAAGGACACAAAAACTAGACCCAACCGAAAATATAATAAAGACCGTGTCCCCGCCCCGTGTCCGCAAATTTAATTAAACGCGAAAAATCGAGATCCGGAAAAGTACAATTCCCTTCGCTTGTGTCCCAAAAACTTCATTTGTTTTTTTTTTTTTGGTCGAAGACGAACAAAGGATAATTGCCCCGTCGTCCCCGCCCGCCCCCCCTCCACACACAAACGCCCCCCGGAAACGGAATTGTCACAAAACACCTCGCCAGGACCTCTATATATAGTCGTCCCCGTGTATAGTTGGAAAAGTGAAGGAATAGTAAAGTAAAAATCGGATAGCTATATACGGAATATATAGATTACGTCTCCGTTTCCCATTCGGATATCCTTTTCGTCCTGTGAGTTGTGTTGTTATTGTATTATTATTATGTAAGCTCTGTGTTTTTGTTGTTGTTGTCGTTGTTGTTGTTCGCAATGAACTCTGTATTGTCAAAGGCAATTGAACGTCCTGCCGCCCATGCCCCACCGTGTCCCCCACCCTTTTCTTAGTTTGCGAAAAACCCCCTCGCACCCTTTGGGTATATCCTTGTGCCACCCTTCACCAATACAAAGGCTGCGAAAGGACATGTTGTTGCTGTTGCATTTATTTGATTTGATGACTAAGTGCCAGGTCCTGGGAGGTGGCATCTGGCAGGTAGCAGGTAGCAGGTGGCATGTGTCCTGCAGGGTCAGCGGGGTTAACAAAGCAAATGGTGGGGGGGAGGGGAGGAGGGGGCGGTGGCAAGCTTATCGATCGCCGCACAGGCAATTCTCGATAAGTTGCATGACGTGAGCTGCAAAATTCAGTTCAAGGCAACGCCTCTGTCGTCTTGTCTCTCTTGTCTCGTCTCCTTTCAATTTTCCAGCCTACCTACCTCCCTCCCTTCCTCCCTTCCTCCCTCCCTCCCTCCCTCCCTCCCTCCATCCACCTCCCATCCGCAGTCGCCTTTTCGTCCTTTATTATCCTGCCACAAAGCAACTCAATTTAATTAGAGTCGATCTCATCTTTCAATTCGTTTTTTTTCCAGGGAAGGTCCTTTTTTAATTTTCTGTTTAAATTATTTTTTAGGTAATGTTTTTATTAATTAAAATTTATATTAAACTTAAACACATTTTATTATCATAAAAGTTTTTAATTAAAGATAAAGGATATCCTTGAATAATTTTTAAAGTACAAATATTTAATAATTTATTTAAAATTATTTAATCCTTTTTTAGAATCCTGGCCAAGATGTTGTCGCTGCTGCTGCCCGTGCTCCTCTTCCTCATCACGGACGGAGGGGCCACGGTGACCTCCATTTTGGCGGAGAACGTGACGTCGGCGAACCTGCCAGCGTCCTCCGCATCCGCGGCTGCCTCGTCCTCGCCGGCGGCCGCATCGGTGGCCACTCCGTTTACCGTTAGCTTTAGCACGGCCGCCTCCGACCTGGACAACCTCACCCTGAGCGGCAACGGCGAGGCCAGCGACGAGGTGGCCAGCAGCAGCATCCCCACCAGCCTGGGAGGAGGCAGCATCACCGCCACGACAACAACAACAACAACAACAACAACGGCCTCTGCCGGGGCGGAGGATGCGCCCGGTGTTGTCCAGGGCATCCTGGCGACGGCCGCAGCACCAAACGGCACCCACGAGCCGCAGATTATTGGGCCGGCCCCGCCCACCAAGGGGGAGCAGGAGGCGATCCTGCGGGCGCTGGACTGGCTGAAGGAGAAACGCGCCTCGGACTACGGCTGGGGCAACGACACCCATGTGGTGATCCTGGCCAAGGAGCTGTCTGGAGGCAGGGATCCCAACGACAGCGTCGACGCCCATGTCCAGGTGATCCAGGAGCTGGAGGACACGCTGTCCGTCAAGGAGATGGAGATCGAGATCCTGGCCATGCTGGACCGCCACCACACGCTGCCCAAGCCGCTCGACCTGGACAAGCTGGCGCGGTATGTCCTGGCTCTGGGCTCGCTGTGCAAGGACCCGAAGCACTTTCACGGCCACGACCTGGTGGCCACACTGCAGCACCATGAGCCGGCCCAGGATCTGGAGTTCGCCCTGACCACACTCTCGGCCTGCAGCTCGGCGGCCCACGTCCGGAAGCGCCAGATCCGGCGGCTGCTGGACATCGCCAGCGGCGTGACGGACCAGAGCGTGGACGCCATTGCCATGGTGATCCTGGCCCTGAGATGCATCGTCACCGACCATCGGCACCGGCACCTGCAGCACTTTGTCCGCCGGCCGGCCCGGGGACTGGCCAGCCTGCAGGACCAGCGCGGCAGCTTCGGCTCCCTGCGCAGCACCGCTCTGGCCATGCAAGCGCTCCAGGATCTGGAGTACGACCCGGCTGGGCACTGGAATCGGACGGCCGCCTCCCGTTACATCCTCAGCCGGCAGCGGGCGGACGGCGGGTGGAGCGAGGAGCCGCTCCAGGACGGCCAGGAGCCGGACATCGGTGTGGGTCTCACGGCGGACATTATCCTGGCCCTCGGCTGGAAGGGATTGGGCGCCGTTCGGGCCCTTCAATGCGACCATGTGATACGCGAAAGCAGCGATCCTACAGGTGAGCTATTAATGTGTCCTTTTGTGTCCTTTTTGTATTTTATCCTTGAATTTGTGCAGAGAATGGAGAGCCGAAGCTGGCGCTGCCCTTCGGCCTGACCTTCTCCGCCGAGGAGTCCGACGGCAAGAACATCTCCTACACGTACACCCTGTGGGTGGGCTCCAATGTCACCGAGGCCTTCTCCCTCTCCCTGGTCTCCCCCAAGAACACCAGCTTCTTCAAGGCCATGACCCAGGCGGCCGAAATGGATCCCAGGTGGGTTTTCTAATTGTAACGGGAATAGTAACGGGAATTGTAACGGGTATTGTAACGGGAATTGTAACGGGAATTGTAACGGGAATAGTAACGGAAATTGTAACGGGAATCGTAACGGGAATTGTAACGGGAATAGTAAGAAGAATAGTAAAGGAAATTGTAACGGGAATTGTAACGGGAATAGTAACCGGAATCGTAACGGGAATCGTAACGGGAATTGTAACGGGAATTGTAACGGGAATAGTAACCGGAATCGTAACGGGAATTGTAACGGGAATAGTAACGGGAATTGTAACGGGAATTGTGACGGAAATTGTAAAGGGAATTGTACCGGGAATTGAAACGGGAATTGTAACGGGAATTCTAATGGGATAATTATAAATAAAATATAAATAAAATTATTAAAAAAAATTAAATATTTTTAAAACTTTTATAATAAGAAACTGATTATTATTTCCAACCCTTTCAGATTCATTTTCGAGGCTCGTGAATGGCCAAACGGTCACTATGTCCACACTCTGTACGGAAAAAAGGAGGAGCCGCGAGGGTTTGTATTACATCCTTTAACCTTTATCCTTAATATAATGCAATCAATGATATATTTTGGAAACTCAGGTATCATTACTGGCTACTCTATAGGCTGCCCGAGCTGCCCGATCCCAACAATACGCCTGGGAATCAGCTTATTGCGCCTGTTGGTAAGTTTTTTAATTAAATCGAGAATATTTTGATAAAAATAATCGAAATAGATGAATATTACATGTACCTATATACCTATATAATGCCCATATTTTTTCAGGTGTGGACGAGCTAATGGTCGAGGATGGCGAGCACTATCTGTACTGGTACAAGAAGCTCTAAGCACGCGGCCTTAGACGGAGCTGCAGTCGAACCCACTAAGCAAAGTCGATAAACACCCTATGGCTATCGGATCTATTATGTATATCGAAAAATATAGCCACATCATAGAGACACTGAGAGAAACACAAAAACACGACAAGCACACCGGCACACACAGACAAACGCAAAAGGCACACACCTGCACATGAATACCTGAGGGTTTCCAGGGGTTAATGTGTGGGTGTGTGAAGGTAACATTCTATATAAAGCATATAGATATCTAGATATATATATATATATATATATATATATATATATATATATATATATATTGCATATATATGTAAACTGCATAATAATGGCGTAATCAAAAAAAAAAAAAAAAACATAATGAAGAGAAAAGGAATCACCCATAAAAAAAAACTGATCTCGATTAGGAGGAGCACCTCAGGCCATTACTTATGCGATAACGATAACGATAACGAAAAAATGAAAACAAAAACAAGAAAGACACAGGCATCGAACGGTTAACCGTTAACTCCTAACGGTACCAATCCGTCCGTTTTAGGCTCCCCCGTTTTGCTCCGCTCTCAGTGCTTCGCTTGCAGCTAACGGTTATCGATTATCGATCGATTATTTCGATTATATAAGAGACGCCATCGCCACAATCGGCAAACGTTGTGTGCTAAAAAATTTTCGTTGCAAAAACCCAAACAAAAACTCAATGATAAAACCGAAAAAAAATGCTTTATATACAATATAAATATGTTAACCAGATGAGGGGAGTATACATACATAGATTAAAAGGAGGCAAAGAGGATACGGAGGAGAGAAAGCCAAGAAGGTAACGGCCATCGAGCTAGTCCAAGCGAAGCATGTTATACCAAACACCGTACGTAACAATAAGTGATTGAAAATCATCCTTAGACATACACACCATACCCCATAAATCAATATATACATTAAAAATAATATTTAAAAAAAAAAAAAACACACATGCATATACATACATACATACAAACAAAAAAAAAATGGAAAACTAAAAAAAAAAAAACTAGTTTTATATGAAGTTAAGCAAAGCAGAAGGCCGTGGCATATTATATAACGATTATACAGGATAACAAGAGAGGAGAAGATAACGATACTACCCCAGGACACTACTAGATATACACATATATACAAAAAAAAAGCTCTATGCCTCTCATATTTACTCGATTCCCCCCCTCCCCATACATACGAAACATACTTCAGAGATTGACCTCTGACCTCCCCCCACCCCCCTATCTATCACATATACAAACATGCTATCTATATGTCATTATGAGAATACTAATCATCCAACTACTCATCTCACCTATTTCTTCACTTATCACTCGGAACCGCCGCTATCGGAACTTTCAAGCCGTTGATCTTAAAACCCAAAAAAAAAAATCGAATATCGAAAATCGAACCTAGCCTAACCTTAACCTAAAAAAAAAAAAAAAAAAACCAAAAAAAAAACAAAACAACTACTAAACTACTAAACTTGAATCAAAGCAATGAGATTTTTAAGTGCAGCAACTAAACATTTACTAACCTAGCGATCTAAAAACTAAAATCGTTTATATGATAAGCATTAAATTGAGCTTTTTAATTGTGCAGAACCCCCCCCAAAAAAAAAACAACAACAAATCCTTAGTACACCTAAAAAAAAACACCTCTTACACCCACACAATGACACAAAATACAGTGAGAAAAATAAATCAGCGTAGGATTTGAGGAATGTGTTATGTATGTTCTACCCAAAAGTATGTCCTTTTCTGCCCACTAATTCTTTTATTGTCCCCAAAATCTTTCAGGCAACAGGAGAGTTATGATACAAAATATGCCACATTTACACTTACACTTACACTGAAAAAAATTAAGTGGAATAAGCGTAGTTCATACTTTTCTGTTGCCCACAAATTCTTCTATTCTGTTTGGTGAGTGGAGAAAGTAAGAACAAGCGTGAATAAACATCAAAATAATTGAGAACTAAAAATAAATGTTTTTTTATTTAAGGAAATATAAAAAAATAAGTATAAAATTTTGATTATTTTAGGGTTTTTCCGAAATTAGTTCCTGTGTACTTTTTAGTAAGTATAAAGTATACAAATAATTACAATTAGGGGACTTCAATTATATAAACAAAAAATTAATTAAACTTTAAAAAAAAAAAAAAAGGATATTACCACAATTTTCCCAAAAAAAGAGCTCTATATTTATCTATGAATATCTATGAATAAATATAATTGACAAACTACTAAAACATAAAACTGAATAATAAACTAAAATAAAAAATAAAATAACTTTTTTTATAAAATTTAATGAAATTTTATGAAATAATACCAGTGCAGCTGGAAATTAATTTAGAAAATTAAAAACAAAATACAAATAACGATTAATAAAAAATGAATGAATAAAATCGATCTAAAAACTTATTAATCTATTAACTAATTAAGCATCTTATAGAGGGACCCCCATAAAAAAAATTAAAAACCTTTACAATTTAAAATTCAAGCTTTATTTCATTCTTTTGATGGATTTAGCTTAGTTTGAGGGGAGGGGGAGAGGGGAAAATCGATGGAAACAAGGACCTCCCTTTATTTTCGATTGGTTTAGTAATTGCTTTGCCAAAGTTTTTGCGCAGTGTATTATATGAATTATAATATATATGCATATATATTATGTATATATTGATTCGATATTCGTTTGTCTTGGCTACGATTTGAAGAAGGCCGCATAGAGCACGAAGGCAACAGATTTACAACATCAAACACTTTACAAATTACACATTAATTATCGATTACATTCGATTAATCGAAAGCGATCCATACATATACACACAAACCACACACACACACACATACAAACATATACACACATGATCATAACTAGCTAGGAAGGATGTCGATTCTTTTTATCTGGAATTTCATAGTTTTGTATATAAATATATTGTATAGGAATAGTAAAAGCGATAGAATCATGATTGGAACGAAGCGAGCGGAGATCCTTGCGGCCCAAGGATACCCAATTACGGCTCGTCCTTTACGTTATACATTTAATGCTTAGAGTTTACGTAGTGAGGCGGCGGCTTTGCTCTTCCTTATCGCTCTCCATATCCATCTCGCTTCGTTTCGCTGAGATTTGCTTGGATTCACATGGCGAAGCTGAGCTGGAGGGCATTGCGCAGCTCGTTGAGCACCATGGAGCCAATGACCATCTTCTCGCAGTTGACCAGCAGGGTGAGGGCGTCCTCCGATTGCCAGTGCAGCGTCAGCAGGACGAGGCTCTTGGAGGTGAGCGTTTGGCCGGCGAAGCAGTGCAGCTGGCCGTTGGCGGAGCTGTGCGTGTGCGCCACATTGATGCACTCGACGACCTTCTGGCGCAGGGCGGCGACGTCGATCAGGTCGCACCGCAGGCCGCGCAACTCGCACTGGTGCTCGTTCATGCCGCGCAGCTTGGCCCGCTCCTCGCGGTGGCAGCTCTCCCCGATCTGGACGGAGCGCACCAGCTCGCCCACCGGCGGCTTCAGCTGCACCCGGGAACTGCCCGCACTGGAGACCACCTCCAGATCAACCGCATGCGTGGAGTCGTTAAAGTCCAGGCCCAGGATACCGCTGGCCACGGCCTGCGGCAGCAGAACGGCCACGGGAGCAAACTCATTCAGCTGCATGCCCCCCGGCAGGGTGGTCTGGCCCAGGCGGATGTTGGTGATCTCATGGTCGCCGCGATTCTGGAACTGCAGCTCAATGGAGCACATGGCCGAGGAGAAGAGATGGGGGGCGCGGGTGAAGCGATAGCCCAACTGAAGGCCATGGCCGCTCACCTTGTTCAGCAGCTCCTTGTGCTTGAACTCGATGTGCGACGGTCCGACCAGCTCCACCCGATTCCTGGCGTGCTGCGGCTGCAGTGGCGCCGCCTGGCCACCAACTAGAGGAGTACCTGTTCCCGGAAGACATGAAAATGAACCCGATTTGGATGAATCTGTCTTTAAAGCTTACCAGGCGTTAGGAAACCACCTAGCGAGGGTGTCATCACAGGACCTATGGGCGGAATATCATCCAGATCGAGCAGCAGATCCAGATTGCTCTTCGAGGGCTGCTTCTCCGACTTCTCCTTCGGCTTCGACTTGGTCTCCGCCTCCGGCTTTTTGGCCTCCGCCTCGTTGTCGCTGCCCGAGTCGCTGTCCTCGCCGCTGCTGCTGCTCCCGCCGCTGTACGAGGAGGAGTCCCCGCTCTCCGAGCTGCCGGAGTAGTTGTTGTTCGTGGCGGCCTTTTCCGGTGCGGCAGCCACTGGCTCAGTGCTTCCAGCATCGATTAGATCGTTTGAGGCCTGCGGCTCCGCCTTGCTGGCCTGCTCCGTCTTGGCTACCACCTCCTCGTCCTCGTCCTCGCCGCTGCTGTCTTCGCTGTCCGACTCGCTGTCGCTGGTGCCGCTGCCGCTGCTGCTGCCGGACTCCGAGTAGGCGGAAGACTTATCCTCCGACTCCGAAAGGAAGCCCTTCTCGCGGGCGGCGCTCTTGTTTTTCCCACCACCCCCGCTGGCGGCGTCTTTGGAGTGACCTGCCGGCGACTCCTCGCCCGGCAGCTTCTCCTGCATGAAACCGGCTATATTCCGCACAGAGGAGTCCGGCGCAATGGCCGGGAAGGGCGGCAGCTCCTTGTAACCGGCCGCCGGCATGTTCAGGTAGTGGGAGAGCGATCCCAGCTGGAAGTTGTTTCCGTCCCGGTACTTGCTCTCCGGCACCGGAGCCGGCTTACTGGCGAGGAACACCTGCCGGGCGTGCTGACTTAAAACGCTGCTTGTGCCGCTGGCCGGGAAGATGATCTGGCGCAGGAAACGGGCCCGGTCGCGCACATCGTAGTTGGGATCGTACCGGGCCAGGGTGAAGACGTACTGGCACAGCAGCGAAGTCTGCTGCGGATTGGTCAGGTAGAGTTTCACGCCGAGATTCAAAACCTGCAGCTTCACCACGTCCTGCTCGTCCACAAACGATTTGGCCATTTTCCGCAGCACATCCGGAGCTATCAGCGGCACCTTCTCGTTGTACTCGCCAATCAACCAGATGATGGCCGCCCGGGCCGCCGGCACGTTGATGTAATCGATCAGCTTGGCCATCTGGGTGATGATCTCGAAGTGCTCGGCGGCCTTGGTCTGGAGCAGGCGCTTAATCACCACCACGCTCTCGGCCACCACGTGCTCTGCATGGGGAATGGGGATTATCGGAGTGTTTAAAATATACATGGATTTGGGGTTCATACCGTCATGATTGGAGAGAAGATGCACCAGGCCGCTGAGGCAGGTCTCGGTCACCTCCTTGATGCTGGAGGCGCATCTTCCAATGGCCTGGATGGTGGCCGCCACAAAGGAGCGATCGCTGCTGGAGATATACGTCTGGAACTCGCGCAGAATCAGTGAAATGCTGCCCGCCGAGGCCAGATTGGTGAGGATGTCCAGCTTGAGGAGCTTCAGGTGCGTCGCATCGCTGGTCCGAACGAAGAAGGACTTCAAATGCGGCTCGAAGATGGCCTTGCGCTTGGTGGACATGGAGGCGATGCAATTGAGCACCACGCTCTGGACCTCCTTGTGCGAACGCAGCAGCCGGATGAGGGCCTTGGCTATCAGCTGCACCTCGTTCTTGGGCGCCACATGGTGGTACAACTGGGCCACGGCCATCACCACCGAGGCGTTGCGCGATTGCAAAAGTGGCTTCGTCTGCCGCAGCAGCAGCCGGTGATCGACGTCGATGTGGTAGCTGCTTCCCGGGGAGCTGGGCGTGCGACTGCCACCATTGTTGTTGTTGGGACGCGACTTGGTCTTGGCCTCGTCGTCGCTGCTGGCGTCGTCGCTGTTCGAGGAGGAGGAGTGCGAGGACTCGTCGTAGAAGCGCTCGTTGGTTGGCGTTTCGGTGACGCCATCGGCCAGGTCGTCGTCGGCATTGGGATCCACGAACTGGGTGCGGGCATAGCGGGTCAGCATATTGATGATGATGACCTGGCCCCACTCGTCCACGTCCACCAACAGGTTGCATAGCTTGCGGTAGTTCTTGTGGATGAGATCCACTCGCTCCGGGCAAACCTCATCGAAGGCCATCACGGCCGAGCCCACCACTAGCGTCGTCCTGTCCGACAGCAGCTTCTCAATCACCATCACCAGCTCGTCCTTCTGATCCGCGTCCAGGGAGTACAGCTTCGGGATGGCATGGGCCGCCGTCTTACGCACATAGGGACTCAAATCGGCGGCGCTGTCCCGGATCGCCAGCATCACAATCGGCACAATCATGCCGACCCGAATGGAGGAGAGAACCCGCAGGGCGGAGGCTCGGATCAGTTGATTGGGATCCTTGAGGGCGCGCTGGAACGTGGAAATCGAGAGCAGGGCCAGGTCCTGCTGCTCCTCGGCGTAGCGCACCAGGTAGACGTAGACCAGTTTCTTCACCTCGATGTTCTTGGAGACAACGTTCTTGACGACGGCCGGGAAGAGATCGCTGGCATCCCTGCCGCGGGCTATCATCCCAATGATCCGCTTCATGGCCTCCAGCTTCAAGCCGTCCTTGTTGCTGTCCAACATCTGCTTGAGGTCGTCGTGCTTGCGGCCGTCACTCTGGAAGAAGGCGGCTCCGCTGGCCGGATCAGCGCCAAATTCCACATCCAGACCCATTTGGGGTCGCTCCACGTACGTGGACATCGAAAACGGATTGCTGGCCGCGTTTTGCTGCATCCTCTGGCCTCTGCTAGCTCCGTTTTGGTCCGGTGCGTGGGCGTCGAAAGAAATGGGGAAGTTGGCAACGAACCGAAGAAAAAAAAACTACAAACTGGCAACCGTGGCAGGAGCGTTCGCGTTGAAACCTGTCTGGCTCTTTCTGTCCTGGAATGTGGCGTCTCTGGGGGAAGTCTCTGGCCACTTGGTGCAATTTGAAACGGGAAAACTACGGTCCGCGGTGCAAGGACAGCCGTAAATTATTTCATTTTCCTCTTTTCTTTTAGCTTTCCTGAAGTGTCGCAGTGATGGGCAGCTTTCGATACCCCACTCTGATAACTACTTTCGCCGATAACGATAAAAACCGCTACTTTCTCGGTTTAAATATAATTTTCTTTCGTGTTTTTCCTAATTAACTGCTTTGACTGACAGATTTTCCTAATTTTGTATTATTTAACTTTATCATTGTTTTTATCAATAAAAACTCTGTTATTTTTAGGGTTTGGTATTTTTCTATCGATAACAGATATTGTCTAAGGTGTTGCCACACTGTAAAAAAAGTAATAGCAGGGATTACCATCCTGACCAATAAACATTTATTCTTGGTTCTAAACCGCGAAAATATGATTATATTAATTATTTTATATATTATATTCGTTTTTTAAATCATTCGTTTATATAAGCTACCATATAAACCTCTAAAAAGTCCACTGTTCAAACACGTTCTAAATAAATAATTTTCTTAGCATTATATATTTGTATTTAATTTTTTTTATCTACAAAAAGATTTATTAAATTGTAATTCGTTGGAAGCGTGTTCCTTTTTGTAGATGTACATGTTATAGTCATTCTTATATACTCAAACAATTAGTTAACATTTAATATTTCTTAAAAACAAAATAATGTTAAAAATTGAAACTTTTGAAATATTTTATAATTGTTTAAGTATAAACAAATAAACAATATTAAACAATTCGAAGACATTTCTGGGTTAATATAAAAAACAAAAGATTTAACAACAGCTTAAAAACTAAAAAATATTTTTATATATATTTTAAAATATAATATATTTTAAAATGTTATATTAATAAGTTGCACATTTAGCTAGAAAAAATGGACTAAATACAACAGGTTTAAGGAATATTAAGTAATATTTAACAATTTGCCACAGAAACCGATAATTTTTTAAGTTGTTAAATGTTTTTTCAACTTTTTTTTTTAACAATAAAATAATTCTAATCCTTTTCAGTTTAAAACTTAAAAATATGAAACACACAACAAAAAAGTTAAATAATAAACTTTGGAGTAATATGGTTTGGAAAGTTCCCCTGAGATTTCCGTGGCATCCCCTCCTGACCGAAACCCACTTTATCCTCCGCTTTTCAAGGCTTCCAAGACATGGGAATGACCTCCGCGCTCCGCGTAGTCCAACGCCGTCAGGCCAAGCATGTCCTTCTCGTTGGGATTCTCAAAGTAAGGGAGCACGTAGCGTATCACCTCCGGGTGGCCGTGCAGGGCAGCCACATGGAGGGTCGTCCTGCCCGAGGGATCGGCCTGGGCCAGATCGGCGCCAGCCAGCTGGAACGACTTCATCCTGACAATGGAGCCCCGCGCCGCCGCAGCGCACAGCTGCTCGCCCACCGCCCGCGAGGAGCCAGTCAGATGGGCGCCGCAGTTGATAAGCAGCTGGATGATCTCGTGGTTGTCGGTGGACACCGCCTCCAGGAGGGGCGTCCGATCATACCTGTCTCGGACATGGACAGAGACGCCGTTGTGGAGCAGGTACTTGACGATATCGACGCTGCCCAGCTGGCAGGCCAAATGGAGGGCGGTGCGCTGGTCATGATTGATCCCGGAGAGGTCGGCGCCGTAGGCCTTCAGGTTGTTGATCTTCTTGAGATCGCCCTCGGCCACGGCGGCGTTTATCATGGCCGGGAAGAGGGTGGCTCCCAGTTGGTCCAACTCCTGGGGCGAGGACAGGTGCAAGGAGCGAGCCACTGCATCTACCAGGTCATAGTCTTCGATCTTGGCGCCCTTTACGGAGGTCAGTTCGCCGCGCAGATTGGACTGCATCATCTGGGAATTAAATTAAGTCTTTATTTTAATTTTTAAGAGCAAAGACATCTCTACCCACCTGCTTCTTGACCTCCAGGGACCACTCCGTCTTGCCAATGACGTAGGCCAGCTTGGAGAGCGCCGCCTCCGGGGTCATGTCGTAGCCGGGGATCACCCCCACATCGCAGAGGACCTTGCCCGTGTCGTAGATCTCGGCCACGGTGCCATTGGGGCACTGGGTGCAGTTGATGATGATGACGCCTCGCTCGTCGGCGGCGCGCAGCTCCTCGATGAGGTCCTTGCGGTTGGAGGGGATGTTCCCGGAGCCGAAGGACTGCAGCACCACGCCACGGATCGGGGGCGCCAGGAAGGCACGGAAGGTGGAGTGCGAGATGCTGGGGAAGATGCGCAGCAGGCCCACGTTCTCGTCGAGATTCAGGTGGACGCAGAAACGCTCGATGCTGCACGGCCGAAAGATTAGGCGATAGTCCACATTGACATCAATGCCGATCCTCGCCAGCGGCGGCACATTTGGCGAGTCGAAGGCGTCCAGGGCATTGGAGCTAACCTTGACGGTCCTGTTTCCGCGCATCAGTTTGTGGCCAAAGAAGATGCACACCTCCGGTATGATGTAGTTGCCGGCGATGATCAGTGCCGAGGTGAAGTTGTCCTTGCCGTCGGTGCGCGTCTCGAAGATCGGTATTTGGGAGCCCGTAATGATCACCGTCTTGCCGAGATTCTCCAGCATGAAGGAGAGCGCCGAGGCGGTGTAGGAGAGCGTGTCTGTCCCGTGGAGCACCACGAAGCCATCGAAGAACTCGTAGGATTGCTGGATATTACAGAAAAATTCGGATTAGGGGCAATTATTCATAAAACTTATGCAAACTTATGGACATCAACCTGAATATCGCTAGCGATGCGGGCCCAATCGTTCATGGTCATGTTGCTGCTGTCCAACAGTGGCGTGTACTCCGTGATCTGGTAGAGGATCCGGCGATCCACGCCCTGGACAAGGGGCAGGACCAGTGGAGCCATCGACGCGGAGGCTCCAAATCGTTGCGTGGCATAATCCTCGTCGTGGATGTTCGGGTATTTTCGGATGTGCCGCACCAGGGCATTGGGAATGGGAGCCAAAACTACAAAAAATAAACAAATAATTAATTAAGTAATGTTAAAGCTTTAGATTGTATATCTTCTTAATTAAATATTTGTTAAAAAGCTTATCAAATTTTGAAAATGATTTGCAAAAAAATGGATTATCTTAAAAATATTTGCGTATTTTCTTATCAACTTTGAAGAAAACTTAATTAAAAGTAATAATGGAAACATAAAAATAAATATATTCTATAAGAAAAATAATCTTATTTTTAAGTTTAACGAGAATAACAATATTTGTTTATAATCATTTACATATTGCGACTCTTGTGGTCGACCTATTTGCCAATCACGATTTCACAAATAAATATAAAACGATTTACCTTAGATAACCTTTTTCCCACTTGAAAAATTACTCTATTAATCAGCTTTTGTTAATCATTGTTTGTAAAGACACTTGTAAACACAAATGTGTTGACAGTAACTAAATAAATAAATAGTTTTTGTTAGAAATTTCAAACTATATTATACCCGCTTCTTTGTTTATAACATAATTTTGCAATTTTTCTTAATTTCTTGGAACATATGGATACACTTTTTAAAGACTATCTGTTTCACAATCAATTCCTTATACAATTATGTAGTAGAACTATCCCTAGTCTCTCTTTATCTATTATACAATCTTCTAACACCTAGAACTCTTAAGCAGAGGCTTCTATAGCAACTCCGGCCATTTGAAATCTCCCTCTCCAACGCCTCCACTCACCACTCCGCTCATTTCGCATCATGCCGATGGTGCCGCCGGTATAGATGACCTTCACCCGGGCCTCCTTGATGTCCTGGGCCATCAGTTTGCCGTCGCTCTTGTTCCGCCGGATGGTGGGACTGGGCAGGGTGGGCGAAGCGGGTGGCATGCCCTTGTCCAGGGAGGTAAGCCGCTCGTGGACCGACGGTAGGCGGACACTGATGTCGATGGGCTTGGAAGCCAGGGTTTCTGGTGGCGAGGGAGCCGGCGCCTCGTTTCCGTTCGCCGACATGGCTGGCTGACTGGCTATTAAATAATCCGCGAAAAAATTCCGGAACGCGGTGAGATCTCTCGCTTATCGGTGTGGAACTGAGCTGGGAATCGACGTAATCGGCAAATCCATTAACCCGTGCCGTAGCTGTTTGTTTGGGCAACTCGTTATCATGCAAATCCAAAGACAATTTCAATTCCAAAGCCCCAAATTCGCGGGGGGGCTGAGCAGCACGTGGTGCGGTTACTTCTGGAGGAAATTAAATTAAAAAACGAATGACAATAGAGACAAAAAAAGACTGAAAGCCACAATCACCTGAAGGCACTCTTTTTATCTAAGAGATAGCTCCACGACAGTCATGACTAATCTAATGAAATTCAAATGAAATTCGCCTGTACACTCCCATTCGGAGCAATGTTTTTTTTTCATTTGCCAAAAATACGCATTTATCAGCTGCTCGTCTATCGATAGATGCTGTTTTTCTTGTCCGATTTGTATATTTGCTTAAGAGATTTATGTTTATTCTAAATTTAATTTGTTTACTATAGGAATTTCAAGTTAAAACGTCGTTTTTGTTACTCTATTGGACTTGTATTGATTTGTTTACGAATATAAACGTTTTCCAGGCATCTGGCAAGGCTGTCAATAAATAAAGTTTAACCAGATAGGCACAAATTTAAATTAATGTGTTAATAGTAAAAATAGATTTAAGTTTTATTACAAAAAAAAAAAAAAAAAGTATATCTTTGCAATACATTAACAAAAAAATCAATTTGAAACTAAATTGTAGCCACAGAAATTTTGAAACATAAAATTTAACTAAATATTCAATATTCAAGAAACCTAAAAGTTCTACATAATTGTAATAATTTAATAAAAAAATGGAATATTAAATATTTTAAATTAATATTTTAAAAAAAAGCCCCTTATAAAATTCCAACAAACTGGCAACACTAAAGCTTCGTCCATTTTGAGAAAATCACCGTTAGGTGAAAAATAAATTTAAATTTTTGTTGTTTGGCGTCATATTTATCTGCATGGCGTTCTCCCAATCACCGATAAAATAATACAGAGTGAAAAAAAAATAATACATTAGCTTCTAAGGACTATAGTTCGCTGTGGGGATGGCTGGCTGGCAAATGCGGTTGCAAATCGCGCCAGAAATCGACGCGGTGCTGCATCAATTCGTTTTCCAGCCTGAAAAGTGACGCTTTGGTGGCGGCCACCTGGTCATCCGCCTTGGTGCCTAGACGGACGTACTCCACCGGGTAGCTGGAGGCAGGGTTCCACACGGGCAAGCCAGTGGTCACGTTTGTGGGATTGGGGTTGCTGGGCAAGATTTCTCAATGATTTTATGGACTAAGCAAACTTTTTTGTTTCAGATTTCACTCACCCGGTCGTGGCGAAGCTCACCCACAGTTGGAGCATCAGTTCCCGCAGCTCCAAGTCCTGTTTTGTGGGCACTGCACTTACAAACAGCTCCCGACCAATGGGGAAGAGGTACTGCAGTTCCTCCGCATGACAGGCGCCATAGAACTCGTTTCTCTCGCCCTTGAAAATCTCTGAGAAGCTGGCGGCGCCTTTGTGATCAAATAGGTAGACGTATGTGGGGGCCACGTCCTCCTGGGACATGCGAAGGCGCAGGTATTCGTCAATTCCGGCCACAAACCATCCATCCGAGATGAGCTAAAGGGATAATTTATGTAAAACAACACCCGTTCCAAGGAGAATAATCCCAGTCACTTACGTCCGTCAGATTCTGGTGGTTGGCCTTGTCGTAGTCGTGCCCGGCTTTGAAGTAGAAGCTCTCGATCCTTTGGGTTATGCTCTGCCTTACGGAATCCTCGTGATGGTCGTAGTTCAGCACCACCGGAAGCACCTGGTCGAACTGCGACTTAAACTCCGCCATCAGATGCGGGAGATTCAGCAGAGCGGCAGTTTTAAGAAGACCCTCCTCGGCGGTGGCGCCCACCATCAGAGGCAGCTGGAGGCCATGAGGTTGGGGGGCCTGGCGAGGCGGTACGGTCAGGAAGGCTCCCTCATGCTCCAGTTCAATCACCGGCGGGAAGGGAATCATCGGATCAAAGTCCCAAACCTATGAAGAGGCTAAGATTTTATCGAATTTCAAGCAATTTCAAGATTTTACTCACAAACATATCGTACAGGGAGGCGACGACGTCCTCGGCCGGCTTCTCTCGCAGGCACTGCAGCTTCTCTGGCCAATCTCCAGCAGAGCCACAACCCACCAACTCTGCCAGCTTGGTGGCCCGACTCGCGGCCACACCCTTGTGAGCGGGCTGAGCCCAAGGATTGAAGTAGGTTCCCGACTGGGCGATGCCACGGTGAAGCAGGCCCCTGGATTTGGGCGACAGCATGTGGTAGGTGACACTGGCGCCACCGGCGGATTCGCCAAACACCGTGACACTCTTCGGATCGCCGCCAAATGAGGCGATATTGGAGCTGACCCAGCGAAGGACTTCCAGTTGGTCCTTCAGGCCATTGTTTCCCGGACAATCCAAGGTCTCCGTGCTGAGGAATCCTAGGGGCCCGAGCCTGAAGTTGGCCGAGACCAAGACCACGTCGTGATCCAGCAGGAAGTCAGGACCGTAGAAACTACTGATGCCGGAGCCGCACTGCCAGCCGCCGCCGTGGAACCAGACCATGACGGGCAGGGAACCATTCACCTTCGGCGCCTCCGGCGTATAGACGTTGATGTACAGGCAATCCTCGGAGCCCTCGATGATCATGTCGCGGCGGAAGGGATCGCGCTGCAGGCAAATGGGTGCGTCCTTCACCGCCAGCCTTTCGCCGTCCCAGGCGGCCTTGGCCACCGGCGGCCGGAAGCGGAGATCGCCAACCGGTGGCTCCGCATAGGGAATGCCCATGAAGGCGCGCATGTGCCGCCCATTGTGGGTGGTGAGGTGGCGACCGATCAGCCAGCCACCGTGTGGCAAACGCACGTGCAGGCTCTGGGAGTTACGGGCATTGCTCCACTGTAGAGCCAAGACGAGTATTAGTACCACCAAGTGGAAGCCACGGCTGCGAGCTGCGTTTGTCATTGCGTCCGAATCGAGACTGATTAAGTGGGTCCGAAGCTCTGGCCGTTTTAAGATTACAAAATCATCGCCAGTGCCGCTGTCCGAGCCAGCCAAGCTTCTGTCCGTCCAACCTGCAGCGAACTTGTTTACCAAATTTTGTCGCGGCCCGTCTCTTGGCTCATTAATTCTGCTTATGTTTTGCTCTCCCCACGGGGGGCTACTCTAAAAAAAAAGCTTTAAAAGTAACTATCATTGTCTGGAAGATAATAATTAATAATTTGTATAAATCATTTTGGTTCAAGTAATTACATTTAGTTGCGAAAGTGTATAGGAATTCATAGATTAGTATTAAATTTTTCAATTAATATTGAAAAATCAGGTTTGATATTAACGTATCCTTACAATTATTCTTAATTTGTATAATAATTTCCAACTTTTTATCTTGTAGAGTATGTAAACTTCATGGGATCTGCATAGCATGGCGTTTTTTGCCACTTAGCATCGTAATCACCATCAGCATCAGCATCAAGCATCGACATCAATGTTTCACATGTTTAATGTTTCGTTTTGGGACACTGGTCGGCTTCAGGTAAATACCGTGGTTCCAGACGCCGCTTCTAGCCTATTATTTACTGTTTTTTAATTGATTATCATGTACTTGTTCTGTTATTTTTTAAGAAATTGTATGAGGTCATCAAAAGAAATAGGGGTGATCGAGTGATCGGAGTGGGTTTCTAGATTTTGTACAATTTTCGAAAGGGTGTGTAGGTTAGGTATTTATATTTTGCTAGTTGTGATTAGAATTAAGTTATTTTAAGTATAAGTTGTCTCTAAATAATGTCTATTTTTAAACTGTTTATGCAATATTTAATATATGTTAAGTTTCAATAGGTTTTAAACAATATACCAAGTAGTTTCAATTTTATTAAATATGTTCAATACGTTAAGCTTCAAATTGTTTTTAAAATCTATAGTCTATTAGATCGTTATTTTCTTTCGTCCTTACAATTTTAAACTAGTTTCGAAATTTTTGACAAGTAGAAGATAATAATACGTGAAATGTTTGAAAAATTGTTTTAATAATTTTACGTCCTACTATATTTGTCTTCTACCAATTATTTATGAAGCATGTATTTACTTTTTTATTTACTTATTCCTTAAGACTATATAATATATAAGTTTTAATTTTAAACCCTTTTGTGAAAACTCTGTTTTAACACATGATTTTTTTTTTAAAAGCTACTCGCTTGGGCATTCCATAATCAATATTTAAATATAGTTAATACTTTAAATACTAAGTTTAAAATTAAATTTTAAGTAGTTTTGGGCCACTGTCTCACAGTTTAATAATTTAATTTTGGCCAGCACTTGTTGACGTCTTAGTTCCAATGACAAGGCACATTAAATCGAGTTAAATCAAGTCGATTCGAGAACATAACGTCACATAATATATCAAAAGTTATTTTGGGTAGATGCAGATCTACACAAATTTATGTATTTCAAGTCAATTACTAAAAAATCTTGACGACATGGCCTTGGAATCGGGCGTTTGGGCCTAGGTATCGGTATTGGGCCAAGGCTCCAACAGAATATGTCGTATCAACGACACGGGGAAGGGAACGTGTGGGCCCGATTAAGTAATATGTTAATTTAAATTTTATGAATTCGCCAGGCCGTAGTTTATGCATGCATGAGAAATATTTTCGACGACGAGCCCCGAAAAAAAAGAAACCGAAACCAAAACTTGAAAGTTGGAAAACAAAATAAAAGCACAAAAAAATGTAAAATCGAAATTAGGGCTAAGACGAAGTTGAGACGCCCTTTATGAAAATGGATTTAAAATTTTATTTTAAAATATAAAGAAAAATGTCAGTTTTATGTTTGTTTTCGTTGTTTATCTATATTGATAAAGAATTTAACTAAAATGTATAATGGAATATATTTTGAAAATAAATCCATAATGGATTTTATAAACATTTTGTACTATTTAAGTTTTGTTACATTTTAGAGTAAATCCTGTACAATTCTCTAAAAAATAATAGAAACAGTATTCTTTAAACATTTTAGTAGAATAATACAAGTTCCTATAAAGTGGATAATCTATAGTTGAATATTTTTCAAATAATAGCTATTTTTGTTAGATTTATGTATTTATAAATGTAAGTAATGCATAGGATACATTTTATATATTATATATTATTATATATTCTTATATTATTATCACACTATATTATTATATTATATAAACTTATTGCAAACAAAGATACCAGCTTTTGCAGAAACATATTATTAAGAAATAATCCCAATCTTTTTTTGAGAGTTATTCAAGACAAAAAGAAAATAATACTAACCATAAATTGTAAGATTAACTAATTTTGAAACACCCTTAGTCAGTGTATAAAAAATGTGGCAGTGGTGAGAGTAAGACTAAAAACTGAAACCGAAAACGGAACCCACCTGAACTGACCCGAGATGAAATTAAATAAAATAAAATAAAGTGAGATGAGATGAGATGAGAGATGAACGGCTCTTAAAAAATGCCTTTGCCTTTTGGCTTTCGAAAAAATGCCGTCGAGCTAATAACTGTCTGAGGTGCCCTTTGAACTCTCGAGCTGCCGATGAGTCGGAGAGGAATACTTGGGGGGGGAGGGCAAAAAATCGCTGGCAAGTGGGGAATTTCTAATAGAGCGAGTGCCTCATAACTTTTCATTTGGGCGGAAGCGCATTTTTTCATCTCGCTTTTATTCTCATAACTTGACTCGAAGTTACCTTTATGGCAGAGCAACTAATATGCGACAGGAAAGGACACACTGCCTCTATGCAAATACACTGCGAGAAATATTTAACTTACTTATTCAAATATTCAAAATGACTTGTAAACTAAGGGTTTATTTATTTAATATTTTTTTTGTAATTTCCAAGGAGTATTTAAATTTATATTCTAATAGTTTATTTTATTTAAAAAGTTTAGCAAATTAAAACACATTTTAAATTTAAATTTATTTTCGTTTTTATATATAAAAGGATTGTTTTTATATACCAATGTGTTTATTAAATATATTTCAATTTATTTTCTACCTATAAGTGTATCTGAAAATTATTAAAGTTTCATTTTTATATTAATTACAGATGAAGTATAAATACAGCCAATTATTGTCCTAATAATTTACTTGGAAAATGTTTCAATTTTTAAATCAACTAAAGATTAGTTATAATTTATTGTGTAGATCTATTTATCGTTCTTACTCATATTTTAATGCAAGTTCCTTTTAAAAATAGGATTTATGATGTACAAAATAGTATTTAATAGATATTTATAAACAAATTTATTTATTGAATAATGTTCAGAATGTAACACTATTATTTACTGTGTCCTTGTCGTATTAGCTCATATTTTGCTTGCGGCCAGACAAATGTCCTGGCCGAGGACATGGATTTATTTAGCTGCAAACAATTTTAATCCACTTGAGTGCCAATTTATCAAAGGACATAACCAAAAAAAAGTGAATGGTCAAGGATAATTGATGTGTGTAAATATCAAATAGTTATACTAGATTATTTTTCGGAAAGGAGGATATCAGAAGTAGCAGGACTCTTTTTCCCCTTTAAAAATATATATTTTAAAAATTTTAAGGCATTTAAAAGGAGAAAGCTCTTGGGGGTTGACAAGAAACCCTTTTTTTCTGGAAGGGTTACCCGCGTTTTTTTTTTTACTTCGGAGGTGTAAAAGGGGATTTTGGTGCCCAAAAGCGAAAAATGTAAAATGATTTATTGAAGGTGAAATATTTATTGTTGGCTCGTATTTTTATTTATTTTTGTTTTTGTTTTTGCGATGCTTTTGGGGTTTGTTGTTTCAACAGTCGAACAATGGCTATGCGGCATCTTTTGAATTCTTGCCCGCCGCCTTTTATATAATTATTAACAAAAACAAGGACCCATCCCATCGCCTTTCCCCATCTTTCGAATATTTATTTATTCAGCGTTTTGGGTCAATTCCTCCTCTGGTTTCATTTAATTAAAAAGAAAAGCGAAAAAAATATACTACATGGCCCAGTCACACGCATGGCGGCATGTCCTTGTATTTACTTAGGATCAGGTGGATGGGCTGGCTCATCCGAGGTCCTTTTCTGCTGAATTTTTCATTTTGTTGTTGTTGTTAAGCAACAATGCAAAGAAGCCGCGGCGACTGGCGAAGCCAAAATTTCAATTTCGCGGTTCCTGCATATTTTCCCATCCTTTATTCCTTTGACTTTATTTTTTTTGGTTTTTTTTTTTTTTGCCGTTTACCACGAAACCGGAGTGAATCCTGGGAGAAGGCCACTTTTGGCAATGGAATTTAAACGAATTTTTAAACAGGGCCCCGAAAAGTCAGTCTTTTTTTTTTCTTTTGGTTTTTATTATTTTCTCTCAATTTTAAAAGCCGAAAACGAAGAAACTGTGAGCTTAAGCGATAATTGGCCAAAAGGACATGTCGATGATGTTGAAATCAAGGGAGAATTTCATGAAAATTCATGGAGACTCGCTACGATATGGTATTTCGGGGAAATGCAAATTGCCAATGTCCGGAACGGGCTTAGTCCTTCTAAGACCAAGTCCAATAACCCAGAGCGGAAAACTTTTCGACCAGGCTTTCGTTTTTTTTTTGGTATTCCAATGGGCTTATGTCCTGGCGACCTGACATGGATCAGGTTAAGCGTTCGCCGTTCGAAGGACACAAATTGATATGCAGCAGCTGTTGCGAGCCTTACATCCATAATAGTAATAATAATCAGGGTCTTCGGGGGAGCATCCTTTTATTTATGACGAATTTTGAATACTCTTTGGGGTTGAAAATATTATCCCTCAACGATTGGGATTATGATACAATTTCCTTGGCTTTTTCTTTAACTCGAAATAATATTTATTAAGTTGTACATTTTAATTTATACCAGTAAGACATTTTGTAATTATTATTTTTATTTAATATTCGTTCAGTTCCTTTTTTTATAATCTTATAACTTTTTTGTTTATTTACTAATTTAATTTATATTGTTTTGTATAATTTTCATAATTTTTTAATTCATAATTTATTATAAACAATATTATTTATATTTTTTAAGCTACTTATTTTGTTAATTGTCTATCAATACTAAGGTTCTTCTCCATTTTTTACCAAAAAACGATAAACATCGATCGATAAAAACGATAAAATCATAAATATATATTTTAATATTAAAAAAATAAGATATTAAATATTTAATTAAATATATATGAAATACAATTAAATCCCAAACTTGTTTTTAAACAAAACCTACTAAACTAACATATAAAATATAAAAATAAATATTTAATACACTTAAAAATATAAAGTTCGACTCCGTTATGTGACTTAAAAATTAATACTTTTTTAATTGATTAAATACTTTACTTAAAGTATATTTAAAACTTAATTATAAAAGAATAATATTAAGTATTCTTTAATTTTAGGTCCACCTATAATTTTCTATGTATTTCCTTAATTAAATTCCTTTTTAAATTTTTAAATATATATTTTTATAAATATAATTAAAGTATTCCCCTTTAAAATTTCAAAAACTTTTTCGGAGATTCTACAAAACGCCATGTACCCAAAGGCCCGGTAAGGACATTGTCATGAAAATATCAAAATAAATAGCGATGAAGAAATGGTCCAAAGTCAAAATGAAAGTGGCAGGACGACGCAGGATGGAGACGGTGGAGTTGCAGGAGTCGCCGGAGTCGGGGTAATGTCGAAGCCTGTCAGAGGGATTAGCTCGCCTGATTGGACACGATGTGATTAACTTGTCGTCAACGCGGTTACTCTCCACCGAATGCCGGTTCTGGATCGGAATCAGAAACAGAATCTGAATCCGACTTGGACTGTGACGTCGACACGTTCCACGGGTGCTGCCATCACCACACCATAAGCCATCCAAAGTCACCCAGAACCACCCACTTGCCTGCTGTCCTTTTGCTAAACAAAAGTGCAAACATTGACAGACGGATATAAAGATGGTGGAGGTGGAGGTGGAGAGGCTGTAGAGGCTGTAGAGGCGCCACGACAGGAGTGGCTGGATCAGGACGTGGGCGATGCCAGCGTCATTCCCGGGCCCCAAAATTAACCCATTACGCACTCCATTAACGCAGTTCGCCTATGCATGTGGGGCCCGGCTAATTAGTTGTGGCAGCTGAGGCCTCATCCACGCATCCTGCCACGCATCCTCCCACGCCATCCTTTCCCCTCTGTACATGTGTAGTTAATACAATTACCAAGGACTAACAGGAGCAGAGCCAGTTGCCAAATTTAGTTATTCAGGACGATTTAATACATTTTCAAAAAAAAAAAAAAACATGAATGCGGGATAAAAGGATAATTATATTATTTCCATTCTACAGTCTTTGAAATAATATTATAATTATATTTTATATTATTATGTTTATTAGTTGATATATATTCACTTTTTCCGAAGCATATTCATCTTTAAAGGGCGCTGACTTGTAATGTACCTCTTTAAACGAAAGGGTTTTCAAAAAGGTTAAAGAGTTCCGTAATCGATTAATATTTGTGATCTAGTTTTAATGGAGAATTATCTCCCAAATTAATGAAAGTATTCCATTTTAGAATCGAGCAGATATTGGTAAGGATATAGCCTTAGCTTCCTGCTAAATAATTCATATTTTTATTTACATATTTTATTAAATTCCTTCTTTTGTATTTTTAGGTAACTGCGCCCACGCACTTTTTTTTCCCAACCATTTTCATTGTTATTTTGTGGGGTAAGTTGGATGAGGACCACCCCTCCGAATCCTTGGCCCACCCACTCGTCTATATATATATAAAATTTTTTTCGTTGTGCTCCTTTCAGATTCTTTCATTTCGAGTCAAGTGCATTCTCAAGTCAAGTCTTTCGATTGCCGGCTGCGGATTCCGCGCGAGTGCATCCGAATGCCAGGCATTTGCATGCCCAACAATAACAACAATGGACTAAACAAAAAAAAAAACACACACAGCAAGGACTGGAGCAACAACAAGAACAAGAACAACAGCATCCCTTGGCCATATGGCTGGCGGATTAAGGATTGCGGTCTGGGATTCCTGAGATCCTAAAGCTTCGCCCTGTTGGCTGCCCAACAAGTCGCTAACAATCAAGTGCGCACAATTGCCATGAGGCCCCATTTTTAGCAAGGACGTCAAGGATGAGGACGCAGGATATGGATGTGGAACTGGAGATGGAGATGGATATGGAGATGGAGATGGAGGGTTTGGAGCCAAATGGCCGGGAATGCCATTAAATTGCAATTTTATGAGCCGCAATTCGGTTTGATTTACCATCATATTTGCCATCCTTTTGGGATGCGAATTTACGAGCTAGTATTTAAGGACCTTTTAATTACGTTTGATAATTAAGGGGAAAACGAAATGATTGTTGGTTTAATAACCGCTACTTGTCACGGTTTTTCATTTTCTTTTTAAAGCCAAGTTGGTTATAAAAATTTGACCAAGAATTTTTTAACTTACTAATCTTAGCAATCTTTAAAATCGTTATGAGCTTTCGATTTTTAAAAATATTTTTGCTATTTTATAAAGGATAATTAACGAACTTATTGTATAAATATTATTTTCGTTTTTGGTAATTTTAAAATATTAAGGATACCAATTAAAAGTTAGTTTCTAAAACAAAAATTGCTTAAAGAATTGAAAAACTATTTGGAAATATTTGGTGTTTTCTATATTAAAAAAGATTTTAAGAGAATTAAACCCAGAAGAATGTAGAAAAAATACTAATAATTGAATTCAAATTAATTTGAGAATTTTTAGAATATTTTATTCAAATGTTTTCCATATTTTTTAAACGGAATGACTTTTTTGAAATAAGAAAATACAGAAACGTTTGTTTTTAAGGATCCCATGTTTATAATAATTTTTACTTAATAATTCGAATAATTCTTACTTTAAAAGTCGAAACCCATATTTTATAATAGTCCTTGCTTACTAAAATTCTTTTTATGTTTTTAAAAAATGTATTTCTATCCTAAAATCCTTTAAAGTTTCTAAAAAAATGTATTTTTAAATGTTACTTTCAAGTGTAAATCTTAAATTGAAAAGGAATAAGCAGAATTTAATGGTCAACTGTTGAATGACTATTTATACAATTAGATGAGAATGTTTAGGAATGCTAATCCTGCAATGGCAAGGACATTTTCCTTGAATTTCAATCCAGGAGCTGTGCGTTTTCGTACAGGACACGTCCGCTTCTTTATCCAATTATGAATTTTTTGTCATTACGCCATGACCATGGCAATGGTCCTGGTCCTGGTCCTGGCTCTGTTCCTGGCAATTGCTGCTACCGCAGATTGACTCCCCACCCCCGCATCCTCCTCTACACCGCCTCCCCCCCTCGTTCCATAAACAATATCTCATTTAAACATTTCCAATCCCAGTCCCTCCACTGCGGCGACAAAAAACGAACGCAAAAATCTCATTATGATTTCATTTCGTTCAAATGAAGCTCTCGTGCTGGGACTCCGCATCCACAGCCACATCCACATCCACATCCGCATCCGCATCCGCAGTCGTGACGGTATCGGTGTCCTCGTTTTCTTTTTTTGTCCTTGTCCAGCTGCCAGCGGGTGGCACATGCTTAGCCACACCACTCCCCCCGCCCACTTTTATCCCACCTCCAAGTCCAGGACCCACCTCCTCCTGGTCTCATGTGTTCCACGGCGGTCCGGCAATTGCCGCTGTGGGGCATCCTGCATCCCAAAACCAAAACACAACAAAAAGTATTCAAGAAAAAATCGCAGGACCTCCCACTTACGATTTTTGAAATACTCTAGGATTTATTTTTTTTAAATAAGTTAAGTAATGAGGAAATAAATAAATAGAATAGGAAAATAATTAAGAAATAAATATACTTGATATTTTAGATTTTAAATGTTTAAATAGTTCCTTAAATTTAAGGATAATGCTTACTTTATTACCTAAGATTCTTTCTAAAAGGAAACTTTTTTTTTTCAAGGATTTTCAAAATATTCTGATCCTTTTAAGAATTATAGATTTTAAAATGTTTCAAATTTTTTTAAAGAAAGAGCATTTAAAATATTTTTGAAACTAGAGCTGCTAACGCTTGATGGGGAGGGGGAGTGGTTGAAGTAAAAGAAGGTCCTGGACGGGGAGCTGTTCCTGTGCCGCGGCTGCCGTGGACAACGGATAAGGCGATAAATTTATTTTAAAATAAAATTTACTTCCCCACTGTTGACTGCGTCTTCCGGCACCACACCGCACCACACCCCCCCTTGCCGCACTTTCTCCGGCTACTTTCTCCCACTTTCACCCACACCCACACCCACACACACACACCCACACCCTCCATGTTGCGCTGTTTAATTTTGTTTGCTTCTCAGGCCGAGTAGATCCTGTTTAAATATGTATTTTTTTTTTTTTGCTGTCCTTGCTGTCCTTGTCGTCCTTGGTCGCCACTCCCCCTCCCACCCAGCCGTTGTTATTGTACCTTCTGCTTACCTTAACGGCAAAAAAATATTGTTTTGTCCTGCCGTATTTAAATTAAAATGTTATTTATGTCAGCTGTTTGATTTCTTAACTTGTCCTTGCCACCACCGAACCACCGAAGGACCCCCAGGACCACCAGGACCACCAGGGCCACCACCACACCCCCTCCCCCCTTATTATTTTTCCAGATTTTTTTCTTCCCTTTTTTTTTTGTGTCCTTCTTGGACTGGCCCTTCCTTTTGTTGTTGCATTAGAAAGTCGGAGAGAAAGTAAGCGGCTTAGTTAGTGTTAAACGGCTGGTAGCCATGCCCCAAGGGGGCTGGGGAGGCGGGGCAAGGATACATTCCATTGTTATTCCTTCAAAAACGGTTTCATCATCTTCCAAAATCACAAAATAACAGTCTATTCAAAGTTAAGTGGCTTCCAAAATTTATAACAACTTGTACTAAGGACTTTTTTTTAAATTAAAATAAAAAACATTTAAAAAATGATTACATTTTTATTTTTTTGGGATTTAATGAATCGAAAACTCAACTTGTTTTTATCGATTTTATCGATTAAAATAAAAGATTTAACCCATGAAACCCTGCTAGTATTTCCCCCACCCCTTCCGTATATCCTTTTTAGTGTCCTTTCGGTTAGTTTTAAACCTGTTTTGTGTTAAAAGGGTTAATCTTTTATTGGCACTCGGGCCTGATCCCAATCGATGTTCAGTTTTTGTCCCCAAAAAACAAGGCGACACCTTAACCCCAAAACAAAGGACCTCTCGCACATGCAGTGTCCTTCGAACTGTGACAGTGTGTGCGTGTGTGTTTGTGTGTGTGTGTGTGTGGCAAGTGTGCGGCTCATTTGTCAGTTCGTTCGCTTGGATAATTGTCCTGCGATAAACAAAATTAGCAGCAATTTACGCGAAAATAGCAGAATGCCTATATCTGTGTATGTCCCGAATGTCCTGAATGTCCTGGATTGTCCTGGATTGTCCTGGATTGTTGTGGAACGGCCGAACGAACGGCGACAAATGCCATCAGCAGCGTCATCAGTGGAAAAACACATTTTCTCGCCGTCTGTGAATGCGTATCCTGGCATATCCTGTCGTATCCTGGCGTATCCTGGGCGAAATTTATAGTGTCAGGATATTCATGTGTCTCTCGGATTGTGGGGTTGCTCAACTGAAGCTACTAAAGGACTACAGGATATTCAGGCTAAAAGGCTACAGGACACAGGACCCTTCAACATTCGTTATAGTTTTGATGAGTGGCATTAATGAGTCGCCGTCTGTCTGTCGCCCAAAACCGGGGGTTGACATTAATGACACCCACACATGGCATCCTGCCATCCTGCCATCCTGCCGTCCTGCCATCCAATTTGACAGTCAACACGACGACAAATTAGTAAAATCACAATAACAGTCCCTTCCCCTCCCCTCCCCTATTCAGTGGGTTAAAAAAAAATAAATAAAGAAATATATAATTTAAAGGATAACGTTTTTTCAAAGGATAATTCTAATTGTAAACATTTCATTATAGATTTTAGAAATGCTTTAGTTTTGGGATTGGATAAGATTCGAAATAATTCCCAAAATATTCCGTTACGTTTCTAAAATGGCGGACCTTTTGGAGGTCCTTCCAAAATATTTAAAAATCATAAAGGATTCAAATCGAAAGATTTAAATCTAAAAAAATAAAATGTATTTATTAATGAGGTATTTCATTATCCTTGTAGAAACCCTTGTGGGAATTATTATTCTCCATTTTAAAGGACCAAAAAGCTTTAAGAAACGCAAAAAGGACGAAAAGGGAACCCCCCGGATGAATAAAAGTGTCCGAGAAAATCTTGTTATGTCGGCAACAATCTTGGCGCTAAATCTGAGTGGCCGGAGGCCACTTAACCCACTGTTGCCCGCCTGTAACTGAGTAGTTGAGCCACCCCACGACCTGATCCCAGCTTGTCCTTTTCCATGTCCTTTTTCTTTGCGATTCCGGCTATCGGACTCTATTAAAAATGCTTACAAATGCGCTTAGCAGCGCAAATAAATCTCCATATGTGAGATGACAGCTTCGACTGGATATTGGCTGAGGGGAGCGGGGAGCGGGGCAGGGATATCCTTATATAATATATATATACATTCCAATTCCAATTGCCGATCCTGATGCTGATTCTGATTTCTATTCTCAGCAGATCTGGGCTGTCACTTAAAAGCCATAAATAACTCATGGCCCCGCAGCTCATTTCGAATCCTGTCGATTTCTATCGCCTGGCAAGAGATTTGCCACAAGGACTCGCCTCGTCCTTCGTCCCGAGTCCTGAGTGAGATTTTATTTTTTTTTTATTTTTTTTGTTGGTCAAAAGCAGCTGACGCCGCTCACAGGATATTGGACGGGGTGAAAGGATATATGTAACTACTTTCCCTTTACTCCAGGACTCTCTTCATTTTTAAGGACTCACCCTTCGTTTTTTTTAGTATTTTTATCCTTAAATTGAAATCCTGCATAATTAAACAATTAATAGAGTCCTTTTTGGGACTGAAAGTTCATCGAAGTCCTTGCCGCAGGTTCAATATTTGCATTTAAAGTTGAAACAGATAACGGTAGCCGAAAATCCAGGGACAGGTGCAAGGAGCATATGGCACCAGGACACACCTGCCAGCAATAAGGACGCCCCAGGACTGCGTGATAGAGAATTTTACTTAATTTTATTATAAAACCAAAAGGAACGGCCCAGTGGCAGGAAGAAGGAGCAGCGGCAGGACGAAACGAGACGAGCAGGAGCAGGAGCAGGAGCAGGACGCAAGTCCCCCTTGAATATTATCCTGCTGCTGATAAGACGGCAGCGTCTTGTGACTTTGACTTTAATGACTGGATTTATAGGTCCTTGGAGATAATCTCGGCCACACATATAGACAATCCAGGGCGGGGGGATGGCTGTTTTGTTTACCAAACTGTTTTTGGGGTGGTGGCAGGACTCCAAGGGGGGGCAAAAGGACCTCCTCGTTGTTACAGGGTAATTAACATCAAAGCCCGACAAAGCTCATAAAAAGAAGCCAGCAGCCAGAGAGCCGGCGAGATAAACAAGCTCACATGAGAGACTAAGGACGCAGGACCAAGGACTAAGGACTAAGGACTAAGGACTACTGACTACTGACTACGGGCTGCGCTATATGGCTACGGGCAAGGACAAAGGACACTGGAGAGATGGTGGCACTGCTAAAATATATAAATGGAGAAAATCCAGAGAGTTTTAAATAAAAATTAAGGACTAAGACTTATT
Source organism: Drosophila varians (assembly GCA_018150405.1). Classification (NCBI taxonomy): domain Eukaryota; kingdom Metazoa; phylum Arthropoda; class Insecta; order Diptera; family Drosophilidae; genus Drosophila; species Drosophila varians. The sequence continues at coordinate 11,663,006 of JAECWK010000126.1, forward strand.
ATGGTCCTTTGGGGTTTATTTTTTGGAAGTAAATTAGTTTTTTTTGGCACTCTTGGAATGATTTGTTTTTTTTTAAATAATCTATTATTTAATATAAATATATAATAAAAATTGTATAGGATACTTTTAGCTTCGAAAATATAAATTTTAAAATTTAAAATATAAATATGATATAATTTATAATAATAATAATATAATAAATATAATTTAATTTAAAGGACAAATTTTATAGGTTATATTATTATCCTACATATATATTCTATATTCTATATTATATTACATAGTTTACAGTTATATTAAAAATAAACCCTTCTATTTATAGATTTATTTTTAATAATGTTTAAATATTTATTTTTTTTTTTTTTTAAAACGAGAAAAACTCTTTGAATTTTTTCGAAAAGGTTCCAAAACATTTTTGGAAAGCTCCTATATTATTTTGAAAAAGTTATCTACTATAATTATATATCAAAAATTATTTATAATACATACATTTCCTTCCAAAATTTTTAATTTTTCAAGATTTATTCAAAAAGCCGAAAGTATTTTTTTAACGTGTAGGGAGTCAGGGGATGAGTGAGATGAGGGGCGGGGGTGAGGGGGCCTGTAGCGGGGGGTAGTTTGGGGAGTGGAGGTCATCAACTTGTCTGGAGTGACGACGTGAACGTTTGGCGACTATTCCCGGCACCTCCCCCTCACCCATCCACCTCCCCCCTCCCGCTTATGCCCCCGCTCCTTGGGTCCTTCCGATGCTGTTCCTGTTACAGCTCCTTTTTCCCTGCCAGCCAGCTCTTCAGCGTGAAATAATGTTGACAGCGGCAAAAAGGATGCTAGACACACACATACACGTGTCACGGCAGGATGGGACAGATGTGTGCCAGTGTGTGTGTGTGTGTGTATGTGTGTGTGAGTAGAAAGGACAATGATGTGGCACGCACATGCTTGAAGCAATTAAAATCAGATAAGTTATAGAAAATGGCCTGTCGTCGACATTTAGACATGGAGCGCCGCATCCACAAATTAAATGGAAACAGAAAAGAGCAATACCAATGCCATGTGACACTACAAGGATTAAATCCTTTCCAATATTATTTCTATTCTGTTTATTTTTATTATAAAAAAAAAACTTGAAAAGTTAACGTAAATGGTATTTATTATATAATTATTATTATATAATATTTAGGAAATCCTTGGGAAATCCTTTATTGTTCTTTCTTTAAAATTAATCTTTTTACTTTTATGTCATTTATTTATTTTTTAAATATTTTCCATTTAACTAATATATAAAAGTTGATTTTTAACTTTTATTTTAAAAGTTTTTTAAGTTGCAATTTATTAAATATTTTTCTAAATCCTTTTTTTGTATGAGGATATTTTATAATTATTAATATTATTACCTTGTATATTTTTCTATTGATTATATAAACGTCTATTTTTTTTATAACATTTTTATATATAATACTTTTTCTAATTTTTTTTTTATATTCTTATATATTTTTCTTTTCCAAAATATTTAAGTTTTCTCGAAATAGTGTCATATGGAAATCCTAAGGACTCCAAAGGTAGCTCCTGGGACTACGAGTCCGTTTCCTTTCCATTCCATTCTGTTCCCTTTTTAGCTTTGGGGCCTGTCCTTCTGTCCTTCGTTTTGTCCGTTTGTCCGCTTGTCCGCCTATCTGTCTGTCCGTTGTCTTCCGTTACGTTGCGTTACGTTTGTCACGATGTCAGTGCCACGCCCCCACGCGCCTTTGAATGAATCTTCCGCTGGCTTGACAACCGGGGGAGGCGGGGGATCCCATCTTCGGGCTTCTCATAATGAATTTCAACGAGCGCTACGAAACTGCAAAGTGCCAGTGCAAAGTGACAGCCAAGCGAGCAATCCCCCCCTCCAACAAAAAGCTACACTGAGAAAAATTCATTAATTTCTATGATTATATAACAATTATAGAAAGTTGTAGTATATTTAAAAAAAAAAAAAACATATTTTTCTAAAATATATTTCAATATTTTATAATTCCCAAGTCTTAAATATTTTTTTTTTGGCAAAACTTGAGTATAATTTTTGTCAGTGCACCCACATCCACCTTTTGTCGTACGTGTGTGCATAGGTGTGAAATATTTTTCGGGTTCAAATGACGGTAAACATGGAGACATGGCACCCCGCCACCCCGCCACCCCTTCCACAAACACAAACACACTCAAACTTTACACTCACTTTGCCATTCACATTCGCATTCACGATTTCAACTCCCAATTGCAAACTCCAATTGGAATTGGTTGGAATGGGTGGCTGGTGGTGGCAGGGGGGTGGCGTGGCAGTGCTGATGTATTCATGGCCTTGACGTTAACGGAGTGACAAAGTTCGCACCCTTCAGAGAAGAATCACATTGTTTTTTCTTTTCTTTTCTTTTTTTTTGTTTAAACGGATTTTGAATACTCTTACAAAAAATAAAAATAAAAGAAATAGTTTAAATATTTTTGCAAATATGGGATATATTTTTATTAAACTTAAAAACCATTTAACTCAAAATTTTGACCACCTTCATGAAATATTTTCAGGACCCTCTGTAAGGACATTCTCCACAAAGCTATAAAAATATAAAACGCCTCCAAAAATTCGCCTCTCACTCCAACTTGTGGCGTTGATGGGTCTACTTTGCGGCGCCAGAGAGAGAGAGGGAAGCTTCGGTCCTGGCCAAAAATTTGAATCCTTGGGATGCCTTAGACCTCGAAGGTGAGATACTTTCCATAATGTCCCCGGATAAATGATGTCCTCCAATGGGACAACTGCCTAACGAGAAAGTCCTTAAAGTTTTTGCCATAAACTAGATTTTGCTTCGAAGGATTTTAAAGATGTTAAGGATAAATATGTTGGAAGTATATTATTATTATTATTAAATTTATTTATCTATTTATCTTTTAAATTTTTAATCCATTATAAATATTTTTTAAATATATTTTTTGAAAACTTAAAGATTTGTAAAATAAATTCCAAAATATTCGAATCATTGATTTGGAAGAACTCCACATAATTCCATAATTCTCTCCTCTTTCCAGAATTCTTTGGAAAGGCCAATCAGTTGGATTTTTTTTTCTTTTGGAAAAGTTCAAGTTTCCAGACAAGTAGGATCCATTCCATCTCATTTTCGTCCTTATTTTTTATTGTTTTGTGTGTGCTTGTGGTGCGAGTGTGTGTGTGTGTGTGTGTGTTTTTGAGTCCTTGTAGTCCTTGTAGTCATCTGTTCCACCTTTTGAATGCAACTCGCATCACCATCAGCATCAGCATTAGCAATCTGCAGCTACATCGCCATTTCCATATACATTTTCATTTTTACACTGAACGAAATTCAATACTCAGCTTTTTTTTTAAACATTCTTTTAAACAATTCTAGATTTTTTTAAGAATTTGGAAAAATTGCCTTTTAGTTCTATTATATTTTTGACTTTTTAACAGAGTTCAAAGGATTAAATTTTTAAAAATTAGAAATTACCATTATTAGAAACAAATAAATTAATATTAAGTATTCAAAGTAAAACTATACTTTAATCAAGAAAAAATCACAGCTATTTATTGTTTAACACATTTTTAAGGTAAATCTATTTTATTTTAGAACTAACTAGATTTTCTTTCAGTGTCTGACACTTCAAGTGCATCAGTGTTTTCCACATTCGCTTGTTGGTTTTTCCAGCTGCTTAAAAATTTTTTCGTTCTTCGTTTTTTTTTTTTTTTTTTTGGTTTCTTTTGCATTTGGAGCAGGATCCTCTATCCACCATCCTTGGCCATTATCCTGACAGGCTTTTGTTGATTTCCAGCTGACTGGGTCCCCATTGCCCGCCCTCCCCCAGCCTCCTTTTCGGCCCCTCGGCTACCTTCTTCTTGCTTTCTTTCTTCCACTCGCTATGTGTTTCTTTCTTTCTTTTTTTCTGCTGGTCTCCTCTTTTTTTTTACCGTACGAGTGTTATTGTTATTGTTGTTGGTATTGTCACTGCGGGGGAAAAATGGAGCCAGAAAGAGAAAGCCGGCAAAGGCCAGAGAGAGAAAGAGAGGGGGAGAGAGAGAGAGAGAGATGGAGAGAGGGAGGCCCCATGCGGGCATCTCGAATGCCCCGACTGTGGGTGCGTGTGTGTGTGTGAGTGTTTGGTTGGATTCTGATTGGACACGTCACCTCCCCCCAGCACACACACACATGCGACACCCACACACATGGCCACGGCGGTGGCTCCACCCACAGATGGCGCTTTCTATATACAAAAAAATACATATGCATGTACATACATACATACATACGTGTATATAAAACACACGCCTCTCCTACATAAGAATTATTGTGTATGTGTGTGTGTGGGATCCCTCGACTGACGTGTGTGTGAGGGGGTGTTGGCCAATCCCAACCCCCCAAACCCCGCCCACCAATACAACAGATAAATCGATTCCCTTTTCGTCCTTTCCTTATTTTTTTATTTTATTTCCTTTTCATATCCATTTAGTTGATTTGTTGCCAAAAAATAAAAGTAAAAAAATTCTCAAATATATGGCTTTTAATTAAATTAAACCAAAAAAATAACAACACATTGCTAATGGCGTTTGGTTTTCCGTTTAAAGTTGAAAACTTTTCGTTTTAATTGTCGATTTGATAAACTAAAACATAACGGGTTTAATATATTTATTAAAAACAATAAAAATATTTAAAAAAAATAAACTTCCTTGCATAAAAGATTTCCAAAATGATTAAGGACTCATCTTGTCATCCTTTGACTTTAAATTTTAAAGGATAATTCAATTCTTAAATACTTTATTTTTTTATATAAAACATGTTGAATAGTAAGAATATATGAAATTAAAAAAAAAATATATCGAAATATATTTAAAACATTACATAAACATATTTTGCCAATTATCCTTCGGATGTTAAAATTGAAACAATATTTTGCCTTTTTGTTTATTTTTTACTAACTAAATATAATTAGAAACAATGAAACTAAGTTTTGTTTTATTTATTTTTTGATTTATTATTTAAACTAAAGCTAAAGTTGTAGCAAACTTTTAGTAATTTAATTATTATTTATTAAACTAACTTACATATTTCCTCTGAATAAGAAGCTTCCTATTTAAATAAATATTTTATTTAATTCCAAGAATAAAAATAAGTTAATAAATAAACAATAGTTACAGCTATTTTAATATTATTTTAAAGTTACTCGGTTTTAAAGTTATTACAAAACCTTGAAATAAAATAAATATCCAACTAATTGAGTAACGAATATTGTATTTCATTTGTTTATATTTTTTAAGTTTTTCAAACAGATTCCCCCCCTTTTTTAAGGGAGTGTGAGGTATTGGAAAGGGAGGGGGGATGTAAAGAAAAAGGACCAGGACTAATTTGGCATTCCGCTGGCAATCGTCGGCAAGTGGAGCACGAACTCCCAAAAACACAAAAACACCAAAATAATAAAAACCCAAGGAGGCATCCAAGGCGGCACGAACGGAACTTAATGCGATCATGCCCCAGAAGGACCAGAAGGACTAGAAGGAAACTATATTCCTTAGTATCTGCTAACTGATAGATGTTGGCTGCTAACTGCCAACTGGTACCTGGTTGCTGGTAACTGGTATCCTGGATTGGTAATGGCATTGCGATTGGAGCCACGATTGAACCTGCTGCTCCTGTTAATCCTGCTGAAAAGTTGAAAAGAGCAAAAGGAAATGATTTCATTACCAGGCACGTTCCAATGCACTGCAAACAAATTCGTTTGCGTTTATTTTAATTATTATATTAATAACTAATTATTTTAATTAATAAATAATTACTTATAGAATTGTTTAAAATAATATTTTTCCTATTTTTGAGTACCAGGTATGATTATTGATTAAAAATTTGTGTTTTTATTGCATTTTTTTCTTTTTCAAACTGTTGCTAATATAAAATTATGGATTATTTTGTTTTAAGACATTTAAATTATACTTACAATTAAAAAATTAAACTCTGGGAGTACCGGATATGAATACAATCCACAAGAATATAGTTAAAATTCCGTTTATTTTTGGTTTTAAATAAAATACATTACAAAATGTTGATCTAATCAGTCCAATTTTTTCCTAAATCGAACCATTAATCTTCACAAGTACCGGGTATAAATATTTATCACTAATATATGTAATTTTCTAGTTAGTTATTGAAAATATATTTCTTCGAGTGCATTGGAAAGAGGGGATTAAAAGGCGTGGGTGGGGGAGGTGTGTGTACTTATGGGTGGTGCGGGAGTGGCTGGTGGAGGGAGGCGTGGTTGGGGGGTTCAAAGTGTGCGTAAAGTCTTGGGCCCCGGGGTCACGTACGCTTTTATTAAGCCCGTGGAGCGTAGCGGCATTGATTACCAATTCAGCGGTCATCTAATCACGGACGGGCGTCGGTCTCCGGTGCTACGTGCCCTCTATACTATATGTTTACCGTTACCTTTTCAGATGGAGATAAAACCCCAAAAAAAAAAAAACAACGAGAGGGAGATAGAGAGAGAGGCAGCTAATTAAAACGCACTAAAAGCGACTGCAAAATGCCTCCAGCGAGGGGGGAGGGGGGGATTGCAAGGATGTCAAGGATATCAAGGCGTGGGAGTAGAATTTACTCTCCCACCCCCCCTGCTAGCAACCCCCTTTGGCAAAATTGTGTCACACTACCCATGCGCGAATTATGAGCCATAATTTGTGTTAGCGCCAAGTGTCGCCAGAATCCTTGAAGTCCTGCTAGCTGATCCTGCCTCCACTAACCCACCAATCCACCAATCCTCCAAAGTCGCGACAAATGCGGCGGCAATTTAGTTAATTGCCTGCAATTATCCTAATGAGCGCCTTGCCTTGCCATGCCTTGGCATCGTCCTGCCAACAAAAACAGCCCCGCCTTATACCATAGTCCTGTAACCCCCTCTCTCTCCCCATACATACATATATATGTATTTCTTCCCCCCAAAAACTGACTTATTGTATTTATGACCTTATGGCGTTTTGTCATGCATAAAACAATTAGGGCGCTACAGTGAAAACTAACAACACGGACACTGACTGACGCCGACAGGCAGTCGCCTTTCGTTTTTGATTAAATAAGTTTCCCAATATGCAAAGGACGATTCAGGCGATTCACCAAGGATATCAATCAATACTTGTATAAATAAAATAATAATAAGGGTTTTAAAAATTTAACTTAATTTTTGTTTTTTTTATTTTTATTGTTTTAATAGTTTTTATTTGTATTTTAAATAAAGGATACCTTGACTGATTATCAAGGACTCTTTGTTAAAACATTTTTAAAAAGTTATTTCGTCACCTAAGTTTTATGCGATGTATTCGTCACCAAAATTTTTAATTTTTTATTAAAAAACTTGTAGAAAATGTTGTTAAATAATAATCCTTTTATAATATTGGTTTAAATTATAAATTTTTGAACTTATTGTTTTAATTATTCTATTTTAATCTTTTCTACTCAATAATAATAAAATGAATTTCATTTTTTGTTTTATTAAAAAATAATTTTTAACTCAAAAACTCATTTTAGGTTTTGGTAAAAAAGTTATGATTTTTAACATTGTTTTTAATAAAGAAAAGTTTTTGTTTTGAATAGTTAAATAATAAAAATTAAACATTTTTATAGAGAAAAATATTTTGGAAATAAATAAATTATAAAGGTAACGAAAGAAAGTTTTTTGTTATACTTTGTATTAATATATAATAGTACCTCATTTTTTAGATTATATTAATGTTATAATTATTTTTATTTTCTTATTTCTTTAATTAATATAAAATATTAAAATAAGTACAGTTTCTTCGCCCTCCTTTTTGCGTAAAATAATTCCCTGAAACATTTTTTTTCTCGTTTCCGGTTTTGTACTCACTGTACGGTGGAGCCTGGCACCTGTCCTCGCCTGTCACCTGCACCCACAGAGCCAATTCCCCCATCTCCGATTAATACATCCATTAAATAGTTTTCAATCGAACTGCTGGCAGGCGCTCGTCCTTGCAGCTCCTTGCTGCTCCTTGCTGCTCCTTGCCGGGCAAAGCTTCGAATGCAATTTAGTCAAATTTGATGATGTGAAGCAAAGCCATTTAAGACACACACACACACACCGTGGCGAAGCAGGGGGGGATGGGGGCCTAAGACACAACCGCAAGGACTCGCATGTGCTCCTGACATGCCGTTAGTCATGCGAGCTGTCTCTGTGTGTGTGTGGAGTTCTGCCGTGTTTCGTCCCAAATGACATGCCATTTAATGTTAAACTTTAATGTTTCCTTGTAAGTGAAGTCATAATTTTGTCAAGCGGTGTGCGTCATATATTCCACCCACCCTCCACCCCCTCAAGCCCTCAGTCCCTCTCAATCTACTCCGTCAACGCCACCCCCCGTGTCCTTTTTGCCAGCCAACGAAGAAACAGCCTCGTTTTCGGTTCTAAATCGAAGGACGCAGCACAGGTGGCAATATTTACGCAGTTCCCTTGCCGCCATACACTGTGCAAAAATGTGCTATACATTAGAATAATTATCACATATTTTAATTTATTTTATTTTATTATTAACTCTTAATAATATTATTTTCAGTTAGTTTTTATTTCCTCAAATAAGGATATCTTTGATCACCTTAAAAAAGTCCTATTTCAATTCTTTTTCCGTTTTTTTTTTAATAAAATTTATAATAATAATTTTTTAATATATAAACCTCATTTATTTCTCTGCGTGTAACGTCTTTTGGAGTCGAGCGTCTGTTGTTATTTATATGTTTGGTGCAAGTCCATTCGAAGGAGCAAGTGTCCTGGAGGAACGTGGAAGGAAGGGGCACCCAGGACCACACCGGGAACAGAACGCGTTGACTGTAACGACCTCATGAAATAATGCGCCAAGTGGCGTCCCCTTCTCGTCACCGTCGTTTCTTCCTTTTTTTTTTTTTGCAGCCTCCGCCAAAGTGTTTTATGCCATAATATTTATCTCTATATGGGTGGGGGAGGGGGGTGTGTGTGTCCTGGCCGCCCCCCCTCCCCCCTCATTATGGAAATCGTGGATTTGCCAAATGCTTGCACGATCATTTGTCATTCTTTTTTACAGTCTCAGTCTGCTACAAGTCCTATTTTTATGCTTTTTTCCGTTTTTTTTTTTTTTTTTTGGTTGGTAACCCCCCCTGGAGCCTTGTAAATTATTGAAAATTGTTTGGTGGGCGATTCGAGAGCATCATGAATGATATATAAGCCAAGCCACCGGCTGTCATACAGGCTTTAGCCGCTAAGTGCCGACTCCTTGTCGTCCTTGTCGTCCTTCTTTCTCCGCCGCGATTTACAATGTGTGAGCATCGGGGGGTTGTGGTTGCGATTTTTCACGATTTTTATGGCGACACTTTGGCCCTCGGTGGGGAAATTGCAATCGAATGATTGATCAGCCGGGAAATGGAATCGGTAGTTTGGGAATACAACAACAACAACAAAAAATATCACTTTCGTTACAAAGTTCTATCGGGGAGTTTAATAATTTATGCATTTTGGAGAAGGAGCCTTGATAATTTTGTTCATTCGATATTTTCGATAAACCCATCTTCGATTAATGTCAAATAATATGAAATGAAACAATTAAAAATATTTCCTTTAATTAAGAAACTCTCAACCGTTTGTATTAAATTTCAATCCCATTAAAAAAGTCCTTTCAAGAGGCCCAAAATGTACGCACTTGGCCCAAAAGTCGTCGACTTTTATCGATTTTATTTATCATTTTTTTGTTTTTTGTTGTTGTTGTTCGCTTAGGACGAAACCCTTTGCTTGCCACGCCCACTTCGCAGGAGTTTTTGGCGCAGAAGTTTGGAGGCGCTTTTGAGGAACTTTTCAAAAAAAAAAACACACACAAACGCAAAACTTTTGAGGTCTAGAAAACCATTCGCAGCCGCCGTCGCCAAAGAAGTTAAAAAACAACAACAACAACAAAATATATAAAACTTTTGCGACGCACTAAATGTTATCATTTCTGTTGCCCTCCTTGTCTAAGCCAAATCAAAAAAACAAAAAGACTACTTAATAAAAAAAAAGAAGGAAAAATAGGCCAACTCTCACGCAACTCTTTAAAGCTGTCACGCCCCCTGCAGGATGGCGTCGTCGTCGCCGCCCCCCACCGATATCAAAAAGTTTGCAATTAGGTATTGTCAAAAGTTTGTTGTTGTTCCGAACTTTGGCGACGACGGTACGGCCTAATAATAATAATAATATGGGACTATGGGGCTATGGGAATATGGGAAACGAGTGTGCTTAAGCTTTTAAAGCCAACGAAATGGAAATGAGGCGTTTTGTTTTGTTTTTGTCGACCGAAAACAGCTGATTTGTGGCTTTTTTGGTTAAATCAGGAGAAGAAGACCGTTGTTAAGTTAGGTTAGGAATGTAGTGGAATGAAACGCCGCGGAATGAAGCGGGAAAAGCGAACGCCGGCTAAAAGGCGGCCAGACCAAAAACTTTTGTCTCAAAACAAAGTTTCCAGACTGCGTTTGGGGGGCAGAGGGGGCGCTATACGGAAATCTGGGGAAATAGGCGAAGAGGGGGATAAGGAGTTGGGCGGGAGGGGAAAGAAGAAACAAAGAACAAGAACAATTTAAGCCTTTCACTTTTACCGTTATCATCTTATGTTGGCTAAATTCTTCTTTCCTTTTAAGAGTATTTTTGAATATTTTGTTTCTTTTGAATCTATAGATCTATAAAAGTTGTATCTAAATTTTTCCGCTTTTCTTAAATCAATCAAAGATTTGATTCTTGCTTCAAAGGAATTGGAAATATGCCAACTTATATTGAAATTAATTGATTATTCTTTAAGTATATTTTCTAAAAGAGAAAATTACTTTTTATTTACCAAATTTTAAAATTATATTTTTTATATTTTGAATTAAACTTTTAAAATATTTCTTTAAAAATTTCGTTTTTAAACATTTCCGATCCTAAACACATAAATATCCTTTGCTAACAGTTCCAGTTCCATTTCCATTTCCGGTTCCGTTCCCCACTTCGATGGGGTCAAAGTTCAATGGACGACGCACCGCCTCGCTCGCCACTTTTCGTAATTTTGTATAAAATTTTGCTTAAAACTGGCGTAAGTTAAAAATTTTTTTCCTTTCTTGGCCAACTTTTAGAACAAAGTTTCCTGTTGCCCCTCGCCCCTGTCTCGCTCTCGCCCTGCGCTTCTGTCTCTTTCGCTCAAAAGTTGGCGTAGCTGTGTTGGTGACTGGGGAGAGGGGCGGTGGAAGGTGGGGGTGGGCGTGGGCGTGGAAGGGGTTTTTGGCACGCCTTAAAGTTTAGTTGCTGGCCGCCGCCATACGCAAAGTTCTTTGGGATTTTTCTTTTACAGTTACTTTTCCACAGTGTCAAGGTCATAGCGAAGTTTTCTTCTTGTTCTTCTTGTTGTTACAGTTATCGCTTTTGTTATTATTGTTGTTGTTGTTGTTGTTGTTGTTGCAGTTTGCTCATTAAATGCGTAACAGAAAACAAATCCGGAAAAGCGGGGAAAAGCTGCAAAGTTTGCGGGTAGCAAGGATCAAGGTCACCAGCGGCATTATAACCCGATTCTCCACCAACTTTCTATGCCATCAACTTTTTCCCTCCACCAAATAAAAAAGTTTGTTAGAAAACATGTTTAAAAAATATATATATAACGCCACTGATATCCGCAACTTGTTAACAATCGAATAGCAAAAAAAAACTGGAAGAATTATGGGTTATTTAATAAATATTGAAGATGAAAAGTTTATTTAAAATTATGGGACATTTTATAGGAACTTTTAAAGGAAAGTACTAACGATTACTACCAATTGGAAAAAAATATTTTCGAATAAAAGTGTTAAAATATTATAAGAAAAATATATATATCTTTATGGACTGTTTATATTTTTAATAGATTATTAGTAAGGGATTACTTCCTATAATTTATTAAATGCAAAAATAATTTTTAGAATTAAAATTGATTCATTTATTTTATTTAAGAATTGTTAGGTTATAGATTCGAGGAGAAGGATTCTATTATTTACAATTGTTTATCTTTAATTATCAATTTTCTTTATGTTTTATTTATAAACAATAGTTTATTTCTTAAATATTTCTGTATTATATCTTTAATATAATATTATTTATTTATCTCTTTTGGATTTATTAAGGAAACTCTTTACTGAATATTATTATAAAGTCGAATATCCTTAATTTTTATAAATTAATCTTTATTTCCTTAAATTTATAATGAATATTAATTGTATTTGTTTATTTATAATTAATTAAAAAAAATATGAAACATTCTCTCAATCCTTTAGCTTAGAATGCACCCATAATGAATAGTCCTGGCAGGCAAATCCTTACAGAGTTTTAAATTAGTTTTGAATCCTTTTTATGTGTTTGTTGTTGTTGTTGTTGGTTTTTTTTTTGGTGTTTGTGTTTCCCAGCGGCTTTTCACATTAGATGGAAAAACAAAGGACACCATTCGCTTTTGTGGCAGCGATGTCCTGATGATGTCCTGCGACATTTTCGCCCAGCAAGGCTCCACCACTCAACAAGTTCAATTTGGCTCAACGACAACAAGGATAACAGAAAAATGAAAACAAAAACAAAAACAAAAGCAAAAGCAAAACAAGGAAGACGGGAAGGACCTCCTAGTCCAGTGGCAGTGGCATAATCAAGAGGAGATTATGTAATTAGTCTGCAGCTGATTGATGAGTCCTGGCAGCTGTGAGCTGAAAGTGTCCTTCGGCCGGCAAATCCGAAGGCAATCAGGATCTCGGCCTCGGCCCCTTGTGATAAAATTTAAATATAGCCAATCCCCTCCTCCTTTGTCCCCACACCCCACACCCCCCGTCCCCCTCTCCCACTCTCTGCCAAATATCCTTCCATATCCTTCGTTCATTTTGCGGACGGTAAACAAACAAATAAAAACAAGATTTTCCCTTAGAGTCCTTCCGAGTCCTGGCGCCCAGGCTCATCAACCACCAAAGGCGCTGATGATGAGCAAGGACCTGGTTGGCAGGTGGGGCATGGCATGGCATGGGATGGCATGGCATCCCACTTGTCTGAATAAAATGTCACAAAAGGACTCACCCTCTCGACAAGAGCCGGGCGAGTGGCTTTTGTGTCCGGTAGAAACTTTATTAAGGATATGCAAATATCCTTAATTCGAAAATGATTTTTAATAGGATCGAATGGAATTAGTTTATTACTTTTAATGAATTTTTTATGTCGCTCTCGTTCTTCGTCCTTCGTCCTTCGTCCTTGCTGGCTTTTGTTGCGCATGAATATAATGGATTTCATTTGCCTGGGGATTTCCTCTTAAAAGCCAATCACGTGGTTTTAGCCATCGACAAAAATTTTATATAAATAGCGAGAGAGAGAGAGAGAGAGACAGAGAGGGAGAGAGAGGGAGAGAGAGATCTTGAATGGCTAAAAAGGAGCAGGACATTGCCTGGCAAGGACAATCCGTGTCCAAGCAAGACTAATGGTCGCTCCTCCCCACCTCCAACCAACTAATTTCCTTTGCAGATGATTTATTGATTTAAGAGTGTCTCCCCTCCCTCCCTCGTCCTTTTTTTTATATCCTCTATGTGGATATTTTTTTTTTTTTTTGAGGCTAATTGATTTTCCCAGCCAGCTAATTTCCATCCTTTCCTCCTTTTTTTTCGGTGGTGGGGGGGGCAGGGGGAAAGGACTTTGTGGTAATTAAAATTTTTGTCGTAATTTAAAGGACTGTTGCTCTCTCTTTAAAACTAGGACAATGACTTTAATTTAAAATGGAAATCAGGCGAAAGAGGCGAAGGATATGGAAAGGACTTTAGTCCTGTAGGTTTTGAAAACCTCTTGGAAATCCATTTATTTCCAGACCATCGATTGTTTTCTGGAAATTCCTTCAAGAGTTTCAATTTCCAAAGAAAAGAGTTCGCGTAGCCCTTGCAGGACACGGGGAGGTCCTTGCAAATTGTTGGCTCGTTTCGATAATGGTGGGGAGGGGGGGGAAAGGCAAAGCCGACTCCACTATTTTCTTGATTTTCAAAATTCATTTGAAGAAATTACAAAATTTATTATGCCCAGGCCGTGGCTGAGGCGAAATTTGTCAAGCCGAAATGTCCTTTCGGCCATGTCCTTGTTGTTCTTGTTGTCAAGCAAATGCCGCTGTCCGCAAAAACCCAAACACGTATTTTCAATTATTTCCGTGCCAACGTCAAAACGTTGAGGTAGACACGGCGGGGCAGCCACGTAGCTGCCCCATCCTCCTAAGCAGTGTCCTGCCAACCCCTCCCCGCCGCCCCCTTTCGGGGACAAATGGTATCGATGAAATGGACGCGCGGGGCTTATGAAAATTTCGTATGCAAGACATATTTGGCCAAGAAACAAAAGCCAACAAGCCATATTCTTTAAAGCTGCACTGGAAAAAAATGTTGTATAATTTATTCATTCATTCAAGAATATATTATTGAAGGTGTTTATCTTATTTTTTTATATTTTTTTAAGCAATATTTTAAGGACCTAATAGGAAAGTGAAACATGAAACTCGCTTTTTGGGAATTTTTTAAAATAAAAAAAAATTAATATACTTTGTTTCAAAATTAATGAAATTTAATTAATAAAATATTTATAAAGTATATTTTCTATGTTTTTATTATTCATTATATATTATTTTTGTGTTTAAAACTAACTTAAACTTTATTGAAAAGAGTTTTAGGAAAATATTGGAACAAATATTGAAATAAAAATGCTTTAATTTTATTAGAAACATTATCTTAAATTAAAAAAATGTAATTTTATAAAATTATAATATTTTAGAGGTATACAAATTTATACTCTATTCCTAGTCTTAAAAACCTTTGTTTTTTGTTATCCTTAAAATTAGTAGTTTTAAAAAAAAAATATTTCAAAAGAAATTTTTTTTCATTTTTAATCCTTGAATTTTTGTTCAAGGATATTCCCATCCTCGAAAATATCCCTTGTGTATTTTCCATTCTATCGCCTCGAAGGCAACGTCTTCGTGTCATCGTCTTGTCGTCCTGGCCAGAATTTAGTCATTGCAATCTACTTAATCATTTTGAGGACGAAAGCTTCTAGCTGGAAAGGAGCAGGGGGAGAGGGGGGAGGAGGGAGGAGGGGGTCCTCAGGTGGCAGACAGATGTGGCATTCGTAATTTGGTAACTGCAGCTCTCGCCGGGAGGACAGTTTTTTGGGAGGTCCGGGAAAATTCCTTAATTGTTCCGGTTAGCCGCACAATCCATTCTGTGCATTTTACATTTTAACCTCAGCATCCTGGCAACGTCCTGGCGACTCCAGGTGCCACTGACACTACAAAACACATCCCCTCTCCCCCTCCGGAAAATGGAAATATGGAAATGGAAAAGCCGTGGTCTGGGCGGGAGGGGGAGGGGGAAGGGGAAGGGCAAAGGTAAAACCACAGAAATACAAATCAAATTTTGTTGTGCGGCCAAAAAGCGTTTGCTCTCTCCTTTTTGGCCACGTTCCTGCTAGTTTCTGGTCCTGGCCATATATCCCTGATATTTGCAACGTGTCCTGCCCGTTGTCCTGGAGCTGTTTCTCCTTTGGTAGTTTCTAGTTCGTGTGGCTTTCTCCAAACCGAGCTCTTCAAAAAGGGGCATATCCTTCGTTGACTCGCCTCGACTTTGCATTTTGTACTTAAATATTTTATTAACTATTAGTAACTGGTTTTTTAAATGGAATTTAATGGAAAAAGGGTTAATATTAAATTTATTAGATTTATTATTAATTGAAATTAAGAAATGTATTTTATTTTTCAGCTTTTGGATACTGAAAAAGGAGTCTCTCCTCGAGTTTCCTTTAAAAAAAACTATGCTTTATGTTTTTGTTAATAATATTTATTGAAATTAAATATCGTTCGAAAAATAGAATTTTAAACTCATAGAAAAGCTAAATTTTATATTTTTATATATTTTAGTTAATATATTTATATTTTCTTTATATAAAAGAAAAAACAAACCTAATGTTAATATTATTTTCACACCAAGCCCTTCAAATAGTTTCTTTTTAAAATATTTAAATAAAATAAACTCCCCCACTTAATTCCAGGATATCAGTTAGTTAAAATAAAGCTGCAACGTATCCTTGTATAAATTCGAGAGTGCATATGTCTAAGCCAACTAACTCCTCCGACCCGTGATATTTTATCCTGATCAGGCGAAGCCCCAAAAACCAGGTGTACACCAAACATATGTATATAAATATGTATATGTATTTATATTTATGGGTGCTTGTGTATTTTCCAAGGGATGAGGGGGGAGGGGGGAGGGGATGCAGGATGCAGGAGGGGGTGTATCCTGTCCCCGGCAGCCAAAAACCGAGACGAGGACCTCGAACTGACAGCGACTGACTAACGCACTGACAGCTGCCACCCGCAGATTTTTTTTTCGTCGTTGTTGATGTTGAGCTTAAGGATACGGCAAGGATATGGGGTCCTGGCGCAGCGGCGGCGGCGGCGGCGGCGGCGGCTATAAAACCTCAACCTTAATTGTGCGGCGCACATTCGGCGGTTAGTTTTACGCAATTCAATTTGGCTGCAAGTGCTTTTCCAGCTTTTCCAGCTCTAACAGCTCTTTTCCTGCAGGACTCGGGCTCCTAAACTCCAGAAACTGGAAATTTTCCTAAGGTCCTCCCAGCTACGCTCCGATTCCTCTAAAATTTATGCAAAGCGACTGCCAGGGTTAGGGCTTGTTAGGTGGAAGAGGGTGTGGGGGTGTGGGGGCTGGTCCTCTTAAAGGACTCTTAAGTGCTTCAGTCTATAAGTGGACGGGTTAAAGCGCTTTTCCTTCCCATAATTAACAAGGACACACTGAGCAAAATCCAAATCTAAAGCCAATAAATCAAAAAAGGACAAAACAATGGGTTACTGTAATTAAAAGGACAAAGGATATCCTGATTCTAAAAGGGAATCCATTAAAAATAATTTATAAAACAATTGAAGGAAATATATAAATACAATCTTAAAGGATATTTTTCTCTTTTGCTTTTGAAATAGATTTTAAATATACTTTGCTTATTTTTATAAATAAAATAAAAATAATAATAATTAATTTATTATTGACATTAAAATTTTAAGATAAGAAAAAAAAATAAGTGGAAATTGTGAAAATATTTTAAAATATTTTTGTTTGAATGAAAAAGTTAATAAAACTATTAATAATAATAATAATAAAAATATAGATAAAAAATTAAATAATTATTTATGAGTAAATTTTTTTATTATAATTTTTTATTTTTGTTATTCACAGATTTTCAAATTTTTTAAATATTATTATTATAATAATTAATAAATCCTTTGAATTATATTTTCAAAAAAAAAGAAATTTTCAAAAGAAAATATATAAATAGATTTGTTATATCATTTGTTTAATATAATAGTTAATGAAATATAATTAATTATAGTATGTCAAAATTTATGTTAAAAAAAGCTTTTAAAAACAATTTAAAAAACTTTTAAATCAAAAATTTAATGTTTCAAAAGAATTTCACTTCAAAATCGCATTTTTTGCAAATAATTCCTGCAGTATATATTAAAAATAAAATAAATAAACCAAGACAATAGCTTTAGTTTATATTGTTTAGTATTTATTTAGAATCTTGAGTATTTGATTGGGTTTTTCGGTCCAGTGCCCCGGCAGAAGAGTCTCCGTTTGGGGCGGAGAAGAAGCCTCTTGCCAGTTTTTGGCCGCTGGCAATTTGGAAATTTGGAAATTTTCGGCCAGGACGAGAGTCGGAAAACTGGGCAGGACGAAATGCGAGAAGAAAAAGGTCAGATAACTGGAAAATATTATTAAAAAGACGTCGAGCTGAGGCGCCAATTTTAGGATTGTGGGGTTCGAGACCGAGGTCTCGGGTTTATCCCTCAGGACTTTTATTTTTTTGTTTCCTTCCTCACTCTCTCTCCGTCTCCCTCTCTCTCTCTCTGCGTGTCTCTCTCTCTGGCGAAAGCCTATCCACAAATGAATTAAATTTCAGTTTTATTATTAAATTAACTTGGCATGAACACCTAAAAAACCGACAACACAAAATTTTAACCCCATCAGTGGCAGGAAGTGAATGGGCCAAGGACCAAAAAAAAAAAAGAAAGGGGGGGGTTGGGGGTTTCCAGCTCTGGAAAACTCATCTCCTGGCTCGCTCAGCTGTAAAGTGGAATGAAATGTAAATTTTTAATAAGCGTTTTCGCTAATGGCTATTTAAAACTTCGAATTCCCTTCTGCCCCAAGAGTCCTTTACGGCTACCCACCCACCCCCTCCTCCTCCTCCTCCTCCACACAGCGCCTTCGGCCATGGGCGGTGGGGAATATTCCGGAGTCCGGAGCAAAAACTATAAGAAAGCAATTTTCTCATTTGCGTTCACAGTTTGCTGAATTGAAAAACTCGTGAAATCATATTGATGGAATGCCACGAGTCCTTCAAATACATATATATATATATATGTATATGGATAAATTATATATAAAGGCAAAGGGTTGCTAGCCATCGCCGTGATCCTCTGTCCACTCCAGCGAATCCCCGCCAACAATAAAGGACTCGAGCATCCATTGAGCAAGTCCTGGACTCGAGGACTCGAGGGTGTCGGAAATATGAAATATGAATGGAGAACTCCATCAGGGGCGGGGCCACCAGGGGGGCTCAAATAGTTTCATACAGATTGAGCCCCCCCGCACTCCACCCCACCACCTTAAGCATTTTAATGGATTTCCAAAAAACAAAATCACTCGAATCCTTTTCTCATAAAATCCTTTTTCTGCATTTATGCCCTTTTGCCTAATTTTCGTTACAATTAATTGAGGAATATATTCTTAAAATATATTTTGTAAGTTTAATAATTAGAAGAAATAATAATAAATAGATTCAATTGAATTCTCGATATTTTTAAACTACTTAAATCGGTTTTTCTCCTTTCTTTGTTAAATTTTATAAAATTATTGAATTAGTAGGTTTTTTTATTGTTAAATTGTAGTGGAAGTACATATTCTTAAATATTTTAATAACAATAACATTAAGAAATGCTTTAGAATTCTTTACTTAACTTTTTTAAGTATTTATAATTTTATGTAAGCTTCTTAGATATTATTTAAAAAAAAAATTATTATAAAATATCATTACAAACAAGTTTATTGTTGATTTAAACATTCAATAATTATTGTTTATATGTAAAATATGAATTATTATTCAAAATGTTTAAAGTATTCTTATTATTTGAATTAACAATTCAGATTAAATTTTTAACTAAATGATAAAATTTTTAATATTTTTGTTTTTTCAATAATATAATACATAATATTCCAATTATTAGAGAGGATTGATTATTAGAGAGGATTGATTTCCAATAACTGTAAAATTTGTTTACTTTCAGCTTTGAAGCCAGCCTTGGCTCAGCGGAGCTACCTTTAACGGTGAAAGTAGGGGCTGAGAGAGTAGGTGGCCGATCAAGGGAGCGAGCGATGGACAGAGCACCTGTACTAGAGACAATGACGTCCCAGCCCATTGGTTTAGTTTTTTCGTTAATATATTTTTTTAACAATTAATATAAGCCACATTTCATCCGACATAAAATTAAAGTTTCCAATATTTAAAGTCATTAATTTGAGAAACAACCGCCCCCCCTCCCTTTAGAAATTTTTGGCAAAAGTCTTTTGGCAATTTGGCGTCTGTCCCAGCTGGTTCTAATTTTTCGTTGAGAATTGTAGTGGGCGGAGGTGTGCCTGAAGGCCTTAAGGAGGGTGTGGGGGGGATGGCATTATCTCGTTCTCCGAGGATTTGCAAGCTCATTTTCAAGCACCAGCCAGCGGAGCGGTGGGATAATTTTAAATCTTTTGCAACATTTTTCATCATTTATCATTTCATCGAAAGCCAAACTCGAAATGACTGACAACGAGCTGATGCCGGAAGTGGTTGTGCTTGGCGTGGCTGGCTAAAGGGGGAGGGAGGTGGAGGGTGGTATGGTTTACTTTGTGGTTGTGTGGCAACCCGCGGTGCGATGACTGAATGTCAAAGGGAATGAGATTGTCGCAAAAAAAACAAAAAAAAAAACAGAAAAGCCAAAAATAACGGGAAGGAGCGAGAGAGGAGAGAGAGGAGAGAAAGCACAACAGTGAGATAAATTACCAAACACTTAAGTTGGATTTTCAAGATTTTTATCGCCCCGGCCATGGATTAAGTGACTTTGCCACATTGTCTGCCCAGGATGTCCCGGTTCAGGTTCCTTTGCGTCTTTCAAATTTAAGGTTCAACCTCTGCTCATTTGACTTGCCCCCCGCGAAACAGAGGGGGGAGGGCGCCACAAAGTGAAAAATGTGCCAATTCATTTGGTTTAAATTAGCGTGCAACAGTCTGTTCCGGAAATGCCTCCACTCCCCTCCTCTCTCTTATTTCCCGGTTTTATTGTTGTTTGAGGTCGCGGTGCCCTGATAAGGAAACGACCATGCCCACGCCGCCACCGGTTTTGATTAATGCGCCCAGATAAGCGCGATAAATTTCATTAAAAATTGCACGGCAATTCATAAAAACCATCTACGAAATGAGTTGCAAATTATTTATCCTGCCACAGGAGGCAGCCTTGGAAGCAGGGTCTAATTGAAGTCAGTGATAGATATAAGGCTCACTGGGAAAAATATTCGGGCACTTTACATTAATTTATTATTTGCCTTAATATTACATAATTGTATTTTAATAAACTTAAGGAATTTCTAAATTAAAATCAAACTTTTTTTGCATTTAAAATACTCAAATTATGTTTAAAATTTAATATAATAACTAAAAACTACACTAAAACTTATTTCTAAAAACAGAAGTTAGAGTTCCATAAATTACGTATACGACGTGTTGCCCATAGTTTTGCAGTTTTTATTACGTATACGACACGTTGTCCTTAAATATGCATTTTGTTGTTCTTTAATATTTAATAATTCTAAATTTCGTTAAATTATTATACTTTAAAGAACTTATTAAAGTTTAACCGGCATAAAACAAGAATGGACAAATTCATACAATTAAATACCATTATGTAATTGCCCAAAAAAGTATGCTAACAAATTGTGAAAACTATTGATTTCATTTAAATATATTGTAAAAAGGATAATGTTTCAGGTTCTTCTTTTGTTTATATAAAAGAATTGGTTAAATTAATTATTATTCTAATTATTATTATTTTCTGTCTTTCAAATTTAACAATTTGAAAGTGTTTGTATTTATTGAAATATTCAAAAATATTTTCATCTAAATCAAGTTAAAAAAACCTTTTATATAAATAAACGTACAATAAGAAAACTCTATAAACAAATAATCGCAACATTTGGTTTAATCTTTTTAATCATAGAAATTTAACAATAACAAAATCCTTTTAAGGAATATAAGTCCAGAAATGCCCTCGATTATTATTCCCTATTTAGGATATTTTTTTCAGTGATTGTTATACATGCACATGCACAGTACATAGGTGTACTTTGCCGTCTGCGTTAGTCAGAGTGTGTGTGAGGACTAAATGCTGCAGAGGAAATCAAATTTAAAGGCGGGCAAAGCGCAACAAAAGCATCAAATAAACTACCAACAAAAAATGCAACAAAAACTACCTCTCACAGCGAGAAGGAGAGAAAATAAAATGCAGGAGATGAGGAGAATGAGGAGAAAGCAGCCTCCAAAAATGACGCGCGGAGGGGGGGAGGAGAAAGTGCAGCAGCGCAGAGAGCCAGAGAAAAAGAGAGAAAGGAAGGGAAAGCTTCCCTCGACGGAGAAACAGAGAAAGCTGACCAAAGAATCGGCCAGACAGAGAAGGCAAATGGACGAGTGCGAGAGAGAAGGAGCGCAGCTTTAGGCAGACGCAGTGAGTAGCCCCCTCTCTGTCTGACCAGCATATACCTCTCCTGCTCTAGGTTGCATCCTGCAAGTTCCAAACGCTCCGATAGGTGAATAATCCTGGAAAAGAAGGCGGGTCCATTTCCAAGGCAACCGGAAAATGCACAAAAAGCAGCTGGCGCAAAAAAATGAACGGTTAAAAAAAATGGCAGGACGGAGAAGAGGAAGAGAATGCTGCTGCAGCGACGCTGGCAGAGACAAGGCAGCCGACAGGACGAAAAGAACGGTAAAAAATAGGGAAAAGAAAATGGAGGGAGTGCGAAAACAACAACACAGTAAAAAAATTAAGCTGGGCTCTTGTCTCTCTCTCGCTCTTTCCCTCATTCTACACGAGCTCCCCCCCTCCTTCCCCCTCCCTTCGCTTCGCCTGGTCCTGGTCGCCATTTTGTGCGATTAGCGGTACTGTTTTTTTTCTCCTTTTCTTTGGTTTCTTTCTTTATTTTTTTTTTTTTTTTTTTTTTGTATATTTTTCATTGCAGTCGCCGCCCCAAGTGGATAAATTGCAATTTAGGGGTGGGGGGAGGGGGGCTGCAGAAAAAAAAATACGAAAAGGTATATATAGAGAAAAATGGAGGAAAAGAAAGGTAGAGGGAGAGGGAGAGGTAGAGGGAGAGGGGGATAGCCTGATGGAATTAAAGCTTAAAATTTGACGATTGAAAAACAATCAACGTGATCGCAGTTTGAAAGGTTAGATTATATTCTTGTCAAAACTATCTATGTATCAGTCCAAAGGATATAAGGCTTAAGAAAAACATTTTTTTAATTGATTTTTTTTCCTCAATAAAAGCTTTACAACTTGCAATTTAATTAAAGTACAGGAATTTCTGTTTTATTCCTTGTGAAAATGTTTCCTTTTAAAAAGTTTCTTAAAGTTTAGCCTTTGACTTGAAGTCCTTTAAATGTAAATAATTTTGTGACAAGAAAGTTTTCTTTTCTCAAAGGATTTCTTAATTAATAAGTGGTTTTTATAAAATATATTTGTAATATATTAAAATGTATATATATATATTTTTTTTGTTTTTTTAATTATTACAAAATAAGATCAGATATAATTTTTATAAATTTTTAAGCGTCTATTTTAACTTTGTTTCTTCTTTTGTAATATTCATGACTGGAAATCTAATATAAAATTAAAAATAATTATAAATAATATAAATAATAACAATCAAATATAAAGGACATTTATTTTAATTTTTTTAAGCACTTTAATTCTTTTAGCAGAATAAAAAAATTCAATTTTATTCAAAAATTAGAGAAACTCAATTAAGTTGCGAAATAATGTTGGAAATTCCTGCGATTTTATTGATTGACTCGGCAGCTGCCAAGGAGCTAATAGTTATGGAAAGTACAAACGCCCCTTTAACCCCTCCCACTTGCGCAGGACAAAGAAAGGAGGAGGAGGAGGATGTGGGGGAGGAGGAGGAGAAAGACGCGTAAATCGCGCCAACAATTGTGCTGAAAAGTATGTCATAAATTCTGACGCTTTCGCCGAAAAAACTGGGGATGGGGTGTGCTGGCGTGTTTGGGGGGACCCTGTAAGGATAATAACTAAGGCCGGCCCAGAAGAGCCGAAAGCAGGACGAAAGCAGCTGCGACAACGGCGACGACAATTGCTGGCAATTAAAATGTGGCGCGATTTTCTGAGTGCGCCCCCATTGACTACAACAACAACAATAACAAAAACAAAAACAAAAACAATAAAAGTAGCAAGGACTACAGCAAGGACAACAAATACAGCCGCGATAAGCAGGACAATGGACACCAAGACGCAGGGCAATCCTTGTGAATTTTGCTTTTCTGGTCGCCCATCGGCGGCTGTGACCTCCCCTTCGCCCCTCCCCCCTCCTTGACAGGGGCGTTGGTAATTAGGTGGGAGGGGGGGGTTATTCCAGGATTCATTTAGTATAATTTTTAGGATATTTCCAGGCCCAACAGTTATTTATTTTCATTTGTTTTTTTAAGTTAAGTTTTTTTTTAGATTTTACATGAAAATAAATTTAAAAAATTAACGTTATTTTTACGTTAATTAATTTTAAAAATCTTCTTTAAATTTCTTTCTAAAATAATTTTATTCTTAATTTTTTTGTTAATTACCAAAAATAATCCAAAGGACCTATCTTAAAAACTTATTTTAAGCAATTATTAAAAATTATTAAACTAAAAAGGAAGTAGTTTTGCAAAAAAAAAAACATATTTTTTTTTTTATATAAGAATTGTAAATTTTGTTTTAAAAATACTCCACATCCACCTCCACCCCTGCCCCTTGCCCCCTGCCCCTGTCACTGTTCGCTAGCCACGCCCCCGCTACCACACAGCACCCAGTCACATTACCCCCCGTCCAAAGGCAACCATCGCCGCCCCGCAACGTCCTGGCAATGTCCTGGCTTTCTGTTCGCTGTCATTGCCATTGTTAATGAGAATTTCTTGTTTTAATGAAAACAAATCATTGAGTGTAAAGGACTTGGATTTTATTTTTCATTTCCGTGATTTTGTTTGTGCATTTAATTAAGAAAATGGAATTAACGCATTTGCCACTCCCCCCTCTTATCCACCCATCCGCCCTATCCGCCCCATCCCCCTCGCACTCATTGAAATTGAAGTTCAATTTCGGAACAACGGCATTTTTTTTGTTTTTGCGCCTCGTCTTTTGTTTTGGTTTATCGGTTTCTTTCTTTCGCCCTTCTTGTTCTTTCAATTCGCTTCCGCCGCCTTGTCGTCGTCTTGTCCTTTGTTTTCCCTCCATTTTCGGGGCGTTTTGGAACAATAGTGGGCCAATAAAGCCCAGAAGAAAGTGGCCGGAGAAAGTGGGCGGACGAATAGGTGGGCGTGTCCCTATACGAAGTGTTTTTTTTTTTTTTTTGAGAAACTTTCTTGGATTCTTTTTCAATATTTAAGGATTATTATTTAAGTTTATGTTATCTTTTAAGATCATCTATTTTTTGAGGTTATGTTTTGGTAGAAACAAGTCTCTTGATTGTAGCTCTGTCATTTATCATCATATCATTTATTGTTTATTTATTATTTATAAAATTATATTCATAGATGTTTTTATTTTATTTTCTTATCTTATCTTGTTTCTTAATTTTTTAGAATTTTCTATGGTCAGTTTTTTTCTAAGGACTTTATTGGATTTACAAAATTTCAAAAGACAAAAAAAATAAACCAATTTCCGGAGGAAATTATTTTCATTTATTTTATGACTTGCAATCTGAGAAGACGCCAGAGATTTTATGTATTTGTAAGTCCCGGAAATGCATTTCCTATTCCTACAATTACAGTTCTTTATTAAAAAGTAACCCCTCCCCACCCACACCCACACCCACGCCCCTGGCCCCGCCCCGCCCCCACGCACATTTGTTGGCCGCCAAAATGGTTTTGGTTTAAAACGAAATTCGCGCATAAAATTTGAGCCGAAACATCTGCGACGCGAGTGAATTAATTTGAATTAATTTGGCAGCGGGATAAGCGGTGGCAGCGCTGCAGGATGCCCTCCTTAAGGACGAGGTGTGGGGGTAGAGTGTCAGCTGAAGGGAGGCTGGAGTCCACAAGGACTCTCGCGTTTAAGTAACTGCTCCGGCACTTGTGCTCCCAAAACATACTCAGCAGCACACATCCTTCGTCAAGGATATTTAAAAATCTCGCCTCCTTTTGCATTTTTTATTTACACCACAAGGCCCAAGAACAATGGGTGTGGTTTTCAAAATGCTTTTCAGAATTTCAAGGTGTTTTGTTATTTTGGGTTTATTTTTTAAAATTACTATTGTTTGTTAAAAATAATAAATATTAAGGTTTGAATTCAAAACTTTTACTATCTGGTTAGAAAAAAATGTAAAAATAATCTTATAATAAATTAGAGTATTGATTTAAAAACAATTTTAAATATTATGTACAAAAATATTGCCTTTTTTAGGAATAATACGTTTGAAACGAAGAAAAAAATTTAGTAAGTATTATTATTACATATATGATTATTTTTTTATAAATAAAATTTATTTTTTTTTTTTTTTAATTTATGCGACAAAAGCAAAATGCTTTTTTTAATACTCATTAAGCTTATAAGTTTTTAAGATTAAAATATTATTTATGAGAAAGAAATATTTAAAACTAATATGTATAAAAATATGCGTTTTTAATAATGCAATAATTTTAGGGGGAGTAACTTATATTTGAGCTCCACTGTACTTAATCCGCGTCGGTCTTAAGTATTTATTTTCCAAATGCGGCGCTTTGGGTTTATTTTTTCCAGGGGGGGTGGGGGTGGGGGAAACCTCAGCAGATGAATAAGAAGCAGGCGGAAAAATAAAATAAAATCAGACAACAAAAAATTAAATAAAAAAAAAAAACAAAAAAGGAGGCAGCACCTGTACCGAAGATTGTTTCGCTGTTTTGCCGGCTTTTTGGTAATAATTTCAAATTGGCAATGGAAAATGGAAAACGAGGAATGGAAAACGAGGAAAGTGGAAGAGTGGTAGAGTGGGAGAGTGGAAATGTGGGAGAGTGGAAAATGTATGTGCATATGGATGAGATTTATACCATTTTGAAGTGGCATTGCGACGCATTAAAAAACGCGTGAAAATCGCAAATGGAAAAAATGTTAATGAATCTCTCATTTGGTTCGAACGGGGGAAAAAAATAAAAATAAAATAAAACAAATGCCAGACACACGAGATTTACACTTTTTGGCTTTTGGCAAAATGAGTAAGGCTTACGGGGCAACAAAAACAACAAACAAATTGAAGGACGATGGGGGGTGTGTCATGGCATGGCAAGAGTTTTGGAAAAACCTCAATCGGGGTTTTCACGCCTGAACATTTCACAACTGCAGGCGGTTTTTCAATTTTCGGTCACTGGCAAAAAAAAAGGAGTGGCAAGCCCCCCCCCCACACTCGCCTCATCAGGACCACAACATTTTCTACAATGACCACATGCTGCGTCCCAAAATGGAATGCGAATTTGAATGAGCACTCTCCCCCCCCCCCCCCCCCCCGCCACTATCCTTCCACATTTCGTCCTTTTTCCATAAGTGTTACTTAATTTGCAACTCTGTGCGTGTGTGTGTGTATATTATGGGGGGGAGTGTCCTTTCAAGCCCATTTCTTTCCCTTTTGTTGCTGACCAACATGGCTTTCAACCGCAAAACAGTGGCTCCACCCCTCCACTCCCTGGGGGAGGGGATGGCAGGGAGGTGCTCTTCCCCAGAAACCAAAACCAAAGTTAAATGCAGCATAAATAATTTTGCGTGTGCCCGGTCCAAAGGTCACACACACCCCAATGAGGGAGGGATCCACAAATTTTTAATGTAAACAGCAATTCATTTCTGAAAAGGACGAAAAACTTATCGTTTTGCTCCAAAAAACTATTGTATAAAATTTAAGGCTAAAATATGGAGGTTTTTTCGAATTTAAAAATGTGTATTGGGACTTTTGGAATACTTTGGAGTAAAAGGATCAGAAAGTATACTTTATTTTATCTTAAAGATACTATGACATCCTTTAATATTTCCCCAAAAACGAAACAAAAAATTAATGCCAAAACTTTAAAAGTTGAAAGGTTAATGAAAAGGGGCGGAGAGCCCCTCCCCCCCAAAGTGGAGTGTTTTGACCCCCAAAAAAAGTTTTGTGGAACAGGACCAGAGTCTCGCCAGAGTCCAGACACTTTAATTATTATTATCCAAGGAATGAGGAATAATCGATTGGAATCATAATCGCTTTGCGGTAGCGGAACTGCCGCTTTAATGTCCAAAAATGCAAATGTCTTGGCCAAAAAACTTGAGAACTTTAGAAGCCAAAACTTAACAGAGAGTGGGGTGGGGAGGGGGAGAGTGCGGTTCTTTTTTGGAGGCCTTGTCCCTGACCTTGCCCGATATATTTATTTTTGGGCTATGGGGGGGGGAAGTCGAGGAAGAAACCCGGAACAAGTGCAAGAAGAACAAGTTAAAGTGGCAAGAAGAAGTGGCACGAAGAAAACCCCAAAAACCTAAAACAAAGTTATACTTTACAGGCGTTTAAAGCGTTCCAGGGGCGTGGAGGGGGAGCGCTTAACGCGGCCAAAACGAGTGGGGGGGCTGAGGGGGACGCCGAAAAACTTTGCTTTAAAACTTTGACGCTTCAGAGACGCTTCACCCCTTTTTTCAGCCCAAAAACGCCGTCTGTCCGCTGTCTATCTAACGCTCCTTGTCTCTTTCTTGCCCCAACAGACCGTCTCTTTCTAGTCGCTATCTCTCTCTCACTCTTTGTCTGTCGCCTTTTTTAAGTTTTGCGCCTTTTTGGGCGAAAGTTTCGTAGTTAATAATAAAAATTAAAACTTTCGCGTCGGCAAATAATAACAATGGAAAGAGACAGCCAAACACCAAAGTTTGCATGCGTTAAACAGAGATGGAGATGGTTAGAGAGAGAGACGGGGCATAGTCTCAACTTTTGTTGGCCCAATTTTTCGAGGTCAAAGGAAAAAATTAGAGTTTTCCTCTTGTTTCGTTTTTGGCTTAAACAGATTTTTCTTCTCAGCCCGCTGAAGATGCTGCCATAAGATTCTTCTTTCATAATTAAAGACGATTCTTTGGGAAAAGGATTTTTTTATTTATTTTTTTTTTTGCATACATGCAAGCGCAGTAGGTCCTGGAGTTCTGTAGTTAAGGGGGGTCCCTGGTCTTATGCACATAAATTAACAAGCCAAAGCGAAAGTCAGCCAAGCATAACGCGAACCGAGTCTAAATTATCCTCCATCCCCGGCAATCCTTACCCCTTGGCCCCTCATTTCCGGTGCCAAAACGACAACTTCCGCCAGCGCCCCCTCAAACTGCATGCACTTCCGTTTCCGCTGACATTGTGACTGCTCCTGCCAAAGGACCTCCGTTCTCCCACTTTTCCATAACTGTACTTTGTTTACCACCTGACTTTGCCGTTTGCCTTGCATTGCGAACACCGTTAGCGGATTCATCTTAACGTTAGTTATGGCGTCTGCTTCTAGCCATATGGCCCTCTCTCGTTCGCCCGCTGCAGCCGTCTCGCTTCCACACTCCAGACGTCTGTCTGGCTAAGTTGCATTTGCATGCAAAGCAAACAAACTGTTCAAATTTTGTATCTGCTTTGGCTACTTACCACCTAGGTGTATGGCGATGTCCTCGTGATTTATAATTATATTATAATATTTTGTATATCTATTTCTTATTAGCTGGAAATTGCATAGTTTTTGAGGTTATGGTGGATTTTCATTTTAAAGACTAAGTATATTTTGTTTAGTTTTGTTTAGTTTTGATTGTTAAACGATATGTTGTATGATTATTATATGATAATATTCCATCATACTAATATCATATTAAATATTATTAAGTTAAATGAAAAAATCCAAATTTTGAAAGATTGTTTCTTTTATTTGAAAATATTATTGAAACCTGGCCTTGGAATTATAAATAATACAAAACTGAAGGCCCTAAATAAGCCCCCAACTATCATACATTAGTAGGGCGTGAAACTATACCCTACCCCCCCCCGTAAGTCACGAGTCACGAGGCCATCACCTGCCATCTTCTGGCCACAGAACCCACCTAAGAAAGCGTCGCTCTGTATGCGCATAATTACCCAATTAAACTAAAATTACGTTGCGTGCTCAGACATGTTAAAAACCTTTTGAATCAGTGCAGACAGGATTCGACTCAACCCTTTCACTTTTTTGACAGCAGCCAAATGCAAAACACGAAATTCGTTTTTACTCAAAAAAAAAAAAAAGGAAAAGTTGGAAATTTAATGGAATTGGGGAATAGGGTTTCGGCTAAAAATGGGTAAGGTTATTAACCAATTTACCATAGTATATCCTTACTAGTATGGGGTATCTATAGTAGTTATTTTAAAGAGTATATACTGTCTGGTACTTGTCAGAAAAAAGGGATTCTAAACCTCCTAATATTACATCTAATTTAGCAATGTACAATACCCGGTACTTCTTAAAAAGATAAACAAGTAGAGAAGTTTAGAGACTTTTAAGAAATACCTTTGACCCCAAAAGTACTATTTGCTAATTAAAAACTATGTAATACCTGATACTTCTAAGATTGAGAAAACTATAAAGTCTTTAGAAGGATACATAGAGATTTAATTACCCCAAAAAATAATATCCCAGTACCGGATATTATGGACGACAGAGATTAGTTTCTGATTGGAATTGCCGGGTTGCCATTAGTTGCGACTAATAGGAAACATAACTGTAAATAATTGGCTATTGGAATGCGGCAAGTCGTTCCCCGTTCCAACCGATGTAATTGTTTATTTATGAGTCCTTGAGTGCGTAATAAAATTACAAATATTTGCACACGCCGCCGTCCACATTAGGGGTAGCCCGGGGATGGGACTAATAAAAAAATCACTGGACATGAATTGCGTTTCCGGGCAAGACGGGAGAAAGGACGACGAAAAAAAAAAGAATCAAGATATCGAGGATACAAAAAAACAAAAAAAAAAAACCACAGAGTGGATAAGAAAGTTGAGTGCGTAACGGTACATAAAGCACGATTACACATAAGAGAGAGTCAGTGGGTGGGGGGTGGAGGGGTGGAGGGGTGTTTGGTGTCCTGAATGTGCGAGGACATCGTGTAACAGGAACATCAAAGCGCATTTTGCTTCAATTTACTAAAACACCAAACAACGGCCAACAATGGAAGACAACAACAACAAAAAAAAAAATAAAATAAATATATAAACGAAGGACAACAACAAAAAAAAAACAAAATCAAGAGCTACGACAGCAATATGAGCCTTCACTACAACAACAATAACTTAATAAAGAACAACAATTTTGATATCCTGGAAGGGGAAAGGCTGACAAATGAAGTCCACTTGCAAAATCAAAGTAAAAACTTGGTAAAAGGACCTTTTTTTTATTTTACTTTGTAAGAATTTATTTTTTTAGTAGAAAAATAATGTAATTTTTGTTATTTTTATAATTAAAATTTATATAGTATTATTTTTATTGCAACAGATTTATATTTGAAATGTAATTGAAAACATTTTTAAGGATGTTTATTTTTTGTGTTTTACATTATTTGCAAGTATAAGGATCCTTACTATTTTTCTCTATAAATTGGATTCCTGAAAAAAAAATTCTATAAAAAAATTGGATGTAAAACTTTAACAAAATATTCGAAAAAAAAGGAAATATCTCACAACTATTACCCGCCCCAAAAAAAAAGCACAACGAATATCCACCATTTCGAGTGCACACTGTACCATAAAAAAGCAGCCCAGCCCTGATAGAGAGACAACAATAAAGACGGACAGATGCCCTGCTGCAGGAGGCGCATTGGGTGAGGGGAGAGGGACAGGGGCGGGGGGATAAAATAAAGATATGGACGAATAAAGGAGGATGAGGCTTATAAATAAATTTGCCTCACTTAAAGTGACCAAATTGTTATCATGATGATATGTGTTAAGATTAAAAGGACTTTCTTGTCCCTGTCGGCTGGCGGGCATAAGGGCAACCAGAGGATATCTGTTTCACATGCTGATTTCATCTTCCCTCCTTTTATTTATTTTTTTTTTCTTTGGTTTTCCCCCTCCCCCTCGCCGAAAAGGTCCTTTGTTATGCCTGAAGTCGCTGCCTGGCATGGACAGACTTTTACGCTGATTTTTATTTCGTGGCAATAAATTTTTATGTGCAGTGGGTCACTTCATAATTCGCTTAAGCGTAAGGACACATGACCAAGTCGCCCTCATTGGTTCTGGGCCTTTGCCTTTCGCTTGCCTCGTCAAGGATGCACTGACGAAAATTCATTGTAGGTTTATAATTTAATGAGATTTTTTTTTATGAGGCTGTAAAGTTTGGGGTTTTTGCAGTAAGGGGCAGAAATTGTAAGATCTAAAGTGTCCTTTTTGTAATATCC
Organism: Drosophila varians; assembly: GCA_018150405.1. Taxonomy (NCBI): domain Eukaryota; kingdom Metazoa; phylum Arthropoda; class Insecta; order Diptera; family Drosophilidae; genus Drosophila; species Drosophila varians. The sequence goes on from JAECWK010000126.1 coordinate 11,694,744, forward strand.
TTTTAGAAAAATCTAGTATTTATTTTTTTTAGAATTTATTAGAAAGGATTTTTTTAGTTTGTGTTAAAATATTTATTTAAGATTTTTTTATAATAGGATTATTAGTAGTAAGGACCTGTTATAATATTATTTATAAATACTATATGTTATTATTAATGGATTTATTATTATTAATATTATTATTATTTTAATCATTATTATTATTATAATTATTATTTTTATTTTTATTTTTATTTTTATTATTATTATTATCATTTTTCTCATCATTATTATTATTATTATTTTTATTTATATGATTATTATTATTATTATTATTATTATTATTATTATTATTATTATTATTATTATTATCATCATTATTATTATTATTATTATATTCTATTTATTATTATTATTATTTATTATTACAATTTTTACCTTTTTAAGCCCAAAGCTAATCCCCATATTTTTCCCTCTGTGTAAGGAGTGTTGTTCACTTTTCGCCTGAAGCTGACTGCTGCCTACTTCGTCCTACTTCGTCCTGTTTCGTCCTGCGACTTCCACTTCCACTTAAATCGCTGCCCGGCGGTCAAATGTCGAGTGAATTGGAGTAGAGCCGGAGTTACTGGCCCCCGGTACGCTCTTTATCATGGGAATTCGCCTGCCTGAGTGTTACTTAAGGCGAGGTTTTTTTCTAAGGACTAAGGACACTTTCTTGGAGGGGCGGGAGGGTAGAGGTAAAGGCATATGCAAATGGGCTGGCGTTTAAAACTATAAACAGCTTGACGGTTTGATGGAGTGGCAAGTGCCCCGGAAATCTCTATATATTATATCCTTTAAGGGGGATGCAGGTAGGGGGGAGGCGAGGGAGGCAAGGGAGGTGAAAGGAAGTGTCATTCCACGCAACCTTCGCACATTTTCAACTTTTGATTGCTGTAAAAGCTTTTTAATTGCCAGGAAACTGGAAACTGGAGACTGGAGACTGGAAACGGGGCAAGTGGAGTGTGTGTGTGTGTGTGTAGATGGGGTGGGGTGGGGTGGGATAGGGGAGAAACAGGGGAGGGAAGGGGAGGCAGCTGCAAATGTGTGCGAAATTTAATTAATTTTCGAAAAAGCATCGCCATGGCATGGCGTGTCCTGGCATGGCGTGTGTGCTGTAAATCCTTTTTTACTCAGCATAATTAAAAAATATGAGTAGCTCACAAAAACACACACACACACACACACACACACACACACACGGGCGTTTGGAAAATTAAAAATCCTAAATCAAATTTTGGCCAAAAGCATCGGAGCTAAGGATAAGGGGTTGAGGATTTTATTTAGTTAATGTGTATGAGTATGTGTGTGTATAAGTATGTGTGTGGGTGTGTGTGTGTTTGAATCTCAAGGGCATAATGTCGTCGGGGTTAAAAATAATTCAAATGCTTTGGCAGCTCATTACGAAAGGAAGTCCTGGCGCAAAAAAAAAAAAAAAATCCGAAAATTCCGCCCAGACCCGTAGGTTCGTCTTCTCGCACCACACCCACTCCTCCACCCATCGGCCCCACATCCTTTACCCCTTCACCCCAACCACACCCCCTGGGCGGAATTTTAACATTTTCCAATTTTCAGAAAACCCTTATCATAAATTAAGAAGTGCTCGTCAAAAACTGTCTGCCCAGGCTCCCCAGAGGAAATGCCACAACGCAAAAAAGCAAAACCCAAAATGGGAGAGGTGGTCGGTGGGCGGTGGGCGTGGCATGTGTGTGTGTGTCCTGGGAGTGCGTGTTGTTTGCTCTGGCGGGAAAATTAAGATGCGGGCTCCCGCCATTGATGATGAATGTTGGCCAAAAGGGATACGGGAGCGGATGGGGGGGGGGAAACACAAAAATCACAGATCACAGGACCTCGAACTGAAACTGAAACCGAAACCGAAGGCTTCTTTGAATATCAGCAAGGATATGAAAGTTGAAGACCAAGACGGGTGGCAAGTCCTTGCAGCGCCAAGCCAAAAGGGTTGAGGCAACGCGTGCCATCAGTCAGGATATAAAGTGGCGGCAGGAGTTGCTGGTGGCACTCGAAAAAAATCATATCCTTTTCGCAGATCAAATTTGTATAGAGTTTTTAAAGCGTCTTTTAATTATTTAATTATGAAAAAAATTGGAGACTTGTTTAGCTTTTTACACCAATTTTTTCTTTCGGTGTATCTGGTGGCAGGACCTCTGGCCCCACCCCCTTAAGATGGCCTTATGCTCGCTCGCCGCCTTATCAAATGCCGAGATGCCGCTAATGTTGCTGCGGGTACTCGTGCGGGCTGGTGGGAGGGGGCAGGAGCTGGGGCAGGAACAGGGGAAAGGGCAGGGGAAGGGGCAGGAGCAGGGGAATGGGCAGGGGCAGGGGAAGGGGCAGGAGCAGGGGCTTCCAAGGATGGGGAAGGAGTGAAAGGAGTGGCCTCGTCTGGCGGTCTAATCAGAATCAGGAGGCGAGCAAACAGCCGCAGCCCAAGATAAAGACACTCAGCCATGTCACAGCCAACAGACGCTCTACACTGAAAGAAATTTTATATCTAGACTATTTCCTAAACTTAATTTTAATATAATTTTAATTTTTAAACAAATAAAATTCCCTTCCTGGAGTAGAAATTATAAGGAGGATCCTTGAAGGTTTCATAATTGATATCCCCACGTTTCTCTCAGTGTATCCAGCTCACGCACAAAGAGCCAATCCTTTTGTCTTTAAACAGCAAACAGCGGCGAGATGCTGGATGCTGGATGGATGAATGGATGGATGGGTGGATGGGTGGATGGGTGGAGGTCCTGGGGAGGCACACGCATAACCCTTATCGGGACGGCAGGCACTGCTCCCCCACCACCAGGACGAAAGCGGGGATGGGGTTGTATTATTTATGAAAATCGTCGACGTTATCGGGCATTCTCAAATATTTACAACCAAAAGCTTACGGTTGCCATAATTAAAATTGTATCCGAAATTTGCAGCCTGCCACCCCCTTTTTTTTTGGAAGCGGCGCCACCCCTGTCAAGGCTGGATGGGGGGGGAATGGGGGGGAGGAAAATAAGATTTTATGGCTTACTTTTCATAATTTCGAATGGGCACACGTTTCGGCAAGCCGGCTTTTAAAATTTCTCATCTTTCTTTTAATTTCTGGCAGGCTTTCGTTTTCGATTTTCCTTATCCTTGAGATCCTTGCTTGTTAATCGCTTGTCGGGATTTTAAAGCTTATGGCCGCAGGTCCTGCGGAGGACCTCTCTTTTTTGTTCGAGTATCCAAAAATCCATCAATTCAATTAACCCTTCGGGTTAAAGCTTTAGCTACTTGCCAGTTTGTAGTTGGTACGAGTTATCCTGCCAAGTCCTTGGCAAACACTTGAAGTGAAATGCAAATTTTCCAGAGCATGGAGAGGGGCGCATGGGGAACAGGGGGGATCCGGGGCTAATTTAAATGCCGACCGAAAGTGGACTACGGAAAATCGTTTCTTGCAGGTGTCCTGTGTCTGCTGTGGTCAGGCCGAAAGGATATCCAAAGGATGTCCTGCCAGCACTTGACAAGGGTTTTTAATGACTGAATGAAAACGACAAACTAAACCTAGAAACAAAAGTGCAACAGGAATGCACTGAAAACAATTAAAAAATGCCTTTAACAAAAATTCAATAAATTTTTTTTTTTTTGAAAAAAAAATAAAGGATTTAAAATTTAAAAAAAAAAAAAGGATTAAAAATCAATAAAAAAAAGAAAATAGTTTCCTTTCAGTGTCCTTGGACTTGAGCTTGTTGTCGTCATCGTCTGTGACTTTGAAGTTTACGCTTTAGTCCTGGACATCCTGGACACCGTGGACAGCGTGGACATCCTGGGGCCACCAGGCGGACTCCATCGGTGTCAACATGGTCCGTCCGTCCATCTGTCCAGCCTGGCCTAAAACATCTTGTTCACACTTGTCCAGATGGACCACCGACTTTAGTTTTTACACTCACTCTGCCAGGATGCATCGTCTCTGTAAATTATTTCGCCAGGATATGTTGTGACACTGCAGGGAAAACAAGCTGCCTTTGCTCCGGCCATTTCCACTCTCATTCTCATTTTCGTTTCCATTTTACCATTTCCCCATTTTCAAAGTGTCAAACATTCAAAGTAGTCAAATCAAGTAACCTTTTGTTGTCCTTAGAGGCGTCCGTCTGCCAGGGGCGAGGGGGAGGGGGCGAGGCACTAGACCCGACCCCTTTTGTTTGGACACTTAAGGTAAACTTTGCCAGCTAATTGGTTGTTTTGTGGAAATTAATTGCTTTAACTTGATTTTTCTACTGACCACGGCCCTTGTCCTTCGTCCTACGTCCTTCGTCTTTCGTCCTTCGTCCTGTGGGACTCCTGCACTTTATGATGCATGTCCTGGGTAACCAGAGACCCCTGCTATCCGCTGGCTGTCCCATCGAAAATATTGATATTTACTTGGTCCTTCAAGCCGCAGACGCCCCCAAAAACCGATAGAGGAACATTATCTCCCAAAAAAGTTAACCTCAAAATAGGATGTTGCAGGTCCTTTTGTTTTAAAGGGTATTATTTTGAGGTAAGCAAGGTATTTTGGGGCTTTATAAAAAAATATTTTTGTATCAAAAGATTTTTATAATTATTATAATTTATAATTTAGTTTATAATTATTGATAGTTTATAGGAATTTATAGGAAGTTTTATTGAACTTTTGTTTTCCTATAATTCCCATTCCCTATTACATTCTTCTTTTATTTTTTTTCTTAAAGATCCAAGTTTAAGAATTATATCTTACTATAAAATTCTATATACCATAAAACATAGCTATAAAATCCAACTATAATATACAAACTGCTATAAAATCACACTTTTATAGTTTAAAAACTAATTTTCAAATACAAAATAAACTGAAAAGGGAATAATTATATTAAATAATAAACATTGTGTCCACCCAAGTACCAGGTATCACACATGGCCCACGAATTAGTTTAAAAAAATCAAATCTTTATCCATAAAACGACATTCAAAAACTGCAAAAATTCCTAACAAAAAAAAAGTACCAGGTATGACACAGTCGATAACCGAGAGTGTAGCTTCATTTTCTTGTTATTTTCTGCTCCTTTTTTTTGGCAATGGCCAGGACCTTGCAAGTTATTAATATTTGCTCTGTACTTCTCCAGTGGCCCGTTGCGAGGCTTATTAAAAAATTCAATGTGTGGGCTGGCCAGGAAAAAAAGCAACACCAAAAAAATAAAAAACAAAACAAGTATAAACCTATATATTTATGTGTTTTTTTGTTTTCTTTTTTGGCAGGACCATAAAACAACGGCCGCCGAAATTGAACAGGACTCTCGAGCTCGCCCCTCGTGCGATACTTTTCATTTTTTTTTTTTTTTGGCCCAGACTCTCTTCACAATGAAAGGACAGCCGTCGCCGGCTGTCAATATGGAAATTCATATCAGTTGCACTGCTGGACTCGCCAAGGAGGAGGAGGTGGAGGAGGAGTGGGAGTTGGAGGTCCTTGAATTTGCTTACCTTGATGAAGGTTGCGTTGCGGTGCCTTTAAGATGGCGACTTAATTGAATTTCACTTCGTTTCGAAACTAGATTACAGCTCAAAACTAGCCAGAAAGACAAAGTCCTTGGAGCTGGCAGGAAGCACGTTCCATTCGCCATCGCCTCGCCCCACATCCTTTGAATCCAGTTTTGAATTTACTTTGACTTTGCGGATTGATTGTTGGAATGGAAAGGGTTATGCCCCGGCCCCAGTTTCAAAATAAATTAAAGGAATAAGTTCCAGGATATTTCCGGAAATGGACAAAAAGGATATGAGCTGAAAATTTAAGAGTTCTTTTATAATTTTTTAAGTGTAAACCTTTAATATTGTTAAGGGAATTATTTAAAAGTTAATTCCCTTTCACAAAGTAAAATCCTTAAATTTCCAAATTCAAGGCAAAGGTGTCCTTTATTTTATCCTTGAGACGGAGAACTTGGAGCACACATGCTCCGGCGCTCAATGAAATTGCATTAATTGAGTAATCTTAAGGCTGCGACAGGATGGAGACATTTACCTTTTAGCCTTGGCTAATGTCCTGGCCAAAATGGCAAACGATGTGGTCGGAGCCAGGTCCAGGATCAGAGCCCGGTCGCTGTCATCTTGGCCACCGCAGTCATAACCATTAGCCTTTTAGCCTTGGCGTGTCTCTTACCAATCAGACACCGGCTTTCTCCCCCCTCTCTCCCCCCTCCCTATATCCTTTGCCGTTGTGGTGATCCTTTTTTTGGTATTGATTTTTGTTTTGGTTTTTAAACTGCCAGCCACATGGAGCCACATTGCACAACAAATGGCGGCGGGAGAGGGTTAATTTGCTTTAATGTCTGGGTGGTGGAGCCATTAGTGGGTCTTCCAAGACAGCCTCGAGAAACTACCAAGCCAGGGGCGTGTATGGGGCACCAAAAATTCAAGATGTTTACGCAAAGGAAATCCCACGTAATGACCGTAATAATCGCAGTTAATTAGTCGACGTTGTCGACGGTCTTTGCTGTCTATGCAAAATACACAACAACAACAACACTTGAAAGAGTCGGTCTATAGTGGGTTAAGAGTGTGGGGTGTGTGGGCGGTGTGGGTGGTGTGGGGAGGAGGCAGCTGACTGGCAGCTGGAAGAGACAGCGGCGCCGGCGTCCGGACGCCCGGAATGCTGCCCATTGCCCGGAAATGGCAACAAAACGAACCAGCCAGCCCGTCTCTTTCGCTCTGCCAGCTACCCATCTCCCTCCCTCCCTCACCCCTTTGTGCGTGTGTGTGAGTGTGGGTGGGGGGGGGTGGGGGGGGGGAGAGGTCCTGCTAGTGGCACTCCTGCTGCCAGAGTCCTGTTTATGAATAACTGCAATCGGAGCACAGTTTCCAAAATCATTGCAAAATATTTTACTTTTCCACTTTTTTTTAAGGATTTTTAAAATTTTGTTGATAAACAAAAAAAAATGTTGTTTTGTTAAATATGTAATGTTTGCAATTAATATAAAAAGCCGAGAATAGATTTAAATAAATAAAAAGAATATAAATGCCCGGTACTATTGTAAACAAAACATAAATGTCCTTAACGGATGTAAAGCTATATTCCTTAATCTCTGGAGAAAAAGATTTAATAAAATCGGAATATAAATAAATAAATAATTAAAATAAAGCTAATAATTACAAGTAATTAAAAAATGGTATAAAATAAATGAAAGGACCTGACTTTTGCGACCCACTGTGGCCCTGTTTTTGGTGGTGCTCCTTTTTTCTGGTCGAGCGCTTTCGCTGATGGCGCAGATAGTCCGCACTTTGCTCCTGCCTCACACCCCCTCCCCACACCATCACTCTGATACCCCCTTTTTGTAGTCTATTCAGGACACTATCGCACACCCCCTTTTGGCTGCCACGCCCCCGGATCTTCTGCGCCGTGTGAGAGTTTGAAATTTTTCGGTTGCGTTTATTGCGTTTATTTCGGGGGAGGGGCAGGGGCAGAGGCAGGAGCAGGGTGACCAGAACCAGGACCAGGACATCCAACCGATAGCTAACTGACTGCCTTGTCTGTGCCACCACCACCGCCACCGCCACCGCCCCCCTACCCCAACCCGCCCCCCCCAGGAGCAAAGTGCCTTTGATTATTTTCGAAAAACTGAAAACTGAAAGCCGAAAAGGCGAAAGAGCCAAAAATGTTGGCGTTATCTTGGGCGAGAATGAAAAGTCATTACCGCCATTCGTTCCAATCGGGGGAGGGGGTAGGATGGAAGAAGGACGACGGGAACAGGAAGAGAGGAGGAGGGAGGAGGGAGGAGGGAGGAGGGAGGAGGGAGGAGGCTTGAGCCTTCAGCTGTGTCCTGCTATTGAAGCGGAAACGGAAATGCGTTGGCCTAGAAAGACACGCGGGGATGGGGCCAAGATTGGGACAGCTTCTCGAAGGACCTTCCCCGGCCTGGACTTGGCTCTGCATTAATAGATTAATGGTTTACCAGCCTGTAATTAGGGGCGGGGTTTTCCATCCCGCCAAAAGGATAGGGGTTGGAAAACCAAGAAAAAAATAGTTTTCAGGATTTTTTTTTCAAAGGAAGTTTTAAAAAATATTCGCAGAGAGTTTCCAAAATTTTAGACGCATTAAAAATGTATATTAAAAAAATATATATGTTTTTAATATTTATAGTATATTTTTTTAAGTATTTAAACTATTATGTAGAGGTTTCTATGTTATACGATACCCGGTACTCCGTCTCGTCCTTTCTTCTATTTATTTCAGTTTTTAAAGCTAATTATTGGATGAGGACGACACTTAATAATAGCATTCGGCGAGCCTCCATTAACAACCAAGTGGTCAACATGCCACGCCCCCAAAAAGGACTCCAAGCATGGGTCCTTACACTTTTGTGTTGAGTTCATTCGAATTTGTTGGCGGTTTTTGGGTCGCCTTTCCATTTCCATTTCCATTACCATTTCCATTACCATTTGGATTTACACTCACGCTTACAATTATTCGTACACCTACAATGTTCGTATGTGGAAACATGTATGCACATCCTTGCATGATGTCCTCGTCCACGGGTAATTACGACTTCCGCCAGGAGCAGCGAAGTGGCCACAGTAATGATACACCGACAGGGATATCGAACACTGGCCAGGACCTCCTCCTCATCCTTCTGCGCCCCGCCTTTTTGTACACCCATTCCCAGCGAATGGGGGCGGGGCAGCGGCACTTCCTGTCCGGTTTCAACAGGACATGCACAGTGGCTTTAGGGTTTACCATAAAAAAAGGATAACTAATTAACAAAAAATAGAATTTAAAGGGGAATATATTTTTTTGAAGTTGCTTTATCCTTGAAAGTATTTTTTTAAACATATAAAAGTTTCCTGACTGCATGATATCCGGTACTTCTTCCCATAATTTTCCTATAAATCTTCTATAATTCTAATTAAAAAGTTTTTTAAAGTTTTTTGTAAAGATAAAAGAATAGAATCCTTAATAATAACACACCACTGTGACAGGACCTGCATATCCTTAACCATGGACAAGTGTCCTTTTTGGTTGAGGGGTGGGGGAGGGGGCATGCTCTCTATTAACAGCTGCACGCGCCGGCTGACCGAAGGGGTCCTTCGCATCGTTTGTATTGTTGCATTTATGCATATCCTGTGGCCACCTTGTGTCCTTCTGATTTTCGTCCTTCATGTGTGTGTGTGTGTGTGTTTGGTCATTGTGTTGTATTACACATTGAAATGTTAATTGTTTTAAGCAATAATTAGGATTGCAATCAAATGGTGCTCCTGCCCCGCCACCGATCCTTTCCCAGCCAGCCCCCCCCCCTTCCTTGGGAGCGTCACGGTTCAGGCAACCTTGTTTGCTTAGTTACCGTTACCGTTACCGTTAAGTAGCCACACACACACACACACACACACACACACACACGAATACATGAAGGAGACGCAGGCACACATGCACATTAATTGTATTTGTATCAATTAACAAAAGGGTTAATTTATGGCGCTCAAGGGCCACTGGCACGACCTGTGCCCCCTCTCAGGCCCTCCCCACCTACCTTTAACCCTATAGACCCTAACCCAACGCCGTGCCACCCATTTAACCCGCCCCCTCGAGCAAAATGGGGCCTGCATTGTTTTTGGGGGCTGCGTGTTCTGCCATTAACCCTTTGGCCCGGGTGGGGGTCCTTCCTTCTCGACAGCGTGTGTGCCTCGGTCGCCTCGGGTCGTATTAGCTGATACATCGGAAGGATACTGCAAGGGTTACAAGGATAGAAACTATCGATAGTTGCTACTTGATTTACAGTTACTCCAAAAAGAAATTAACACAAATATGGGAATCAACTGTAAATAAAATAATCATTTATTTGTGTTTCCATAAAAATAAAATAAAAGGGTTTACTTTATAAAACTCTTAAGCATTAATTGTACTTAAATATTACTCGAATTTGACTTTTTAGGGTTTTTTAGAATTGTTTTTTGAAGAATTAATAAATTGTTATAAATTTTTTCGTATTTGAAATATTTTGTCCTACCAAGGAACTAATTATTTTTATTATTATATTTAAAGCATTAAAAAAAGAGTTATATATTTTATAGAAAAGTATTATTTTTGTAATTAAAAATTATTCATAATTAAATTTATTAAGAAAACTTGATTCTGGTGCTCTATCTTTTTTATTATAACTTTTTATTGTCTTTCCAGAAACGCTACAATTAATGTATGGATAATACTGAATCCTGGAGCGTAATTGTTTAAATCACATATTTAATGATGCAAAACAAATTAAAACCTAGAAAGTTGGCCCCGAGTGTTTCGATGCGTATCCAAAGGTTGCACGATTTTGACCTGCAGTTACACTTAACTTTGCCTCCAGGACGACGATTATTACAATGATAATGCGCCTTTATTATTGATACCAACACTTGTCAAGCACACATGCACATATGCCGAAGGATATATAGACGTACGTACATCCTGTATATCCTTACATGTCCAAAAGACATTGGGTTGTGGATTATTAATGTTATTTGCTTGTTTACATGCACGCGAAACAATATATCAATGGAAGGACGCCCTCTGGCCTGCGTCGCCGAGACGAACCCTTTTCCTTTTCGTCCTTGCCGTATACGTCGTTTTTTGTTTCTTTATCGTATTTCGTATACCGTTAGAGATAATAAAAAATCTATTAAGCAACCACATGTAGCCAGAAGGGTGGGGTTAAGAAGGGGGGGTGGGGGACGGGGTGGGGGGAAAGGCCATAAAAACGATAAAATATCAATCGGTGGAAAAGAAGAAATCAAACAACCATCAAAGCCGTTCCCGTGACAAAACGTTAACTGTAAATGCAACCCTTCCCCCTTTCCAATATCTTAACCCATGTTAACCCAACTTTTGTGTATATATACGTGTGTGTGTGTGTGTGGTTATGATTGAGTGTCATCTACCCCTTTATCCTGGCTGACTGGATTTTGTGTTTTATTTTATTTCTGTTTTGTTTACCTCCCGCACTCTCATCTATCAATGTCAAATTATGAAGTGATCATATTTGGATTTATGCAGCCACTAAGGGGCAAGTGCGGAGAGAGTGTGGGGGGGGGGGTGGAGGTCCTTAAAGATATAAGCCAACCTGTCGCACGGATGTCCCACATCCTTTATCCTTTAGCCCTTTAAAGGCGGGCTGCTCGATGCGGCCACAGTGGGTTTTCAATTTTTTGCGTTTTTATTTTAATTTTAATATGAAGCAATTTAATTTTTAAAAATTATATAATATTTTTAAATCAATTAACATTTTGTTGAAAATTTTTTAAACTTAATATTCATTTTATTGCTTAAAACTGTTTAAAAAAAACATTTTTAAGTAGTTTCTGAAAATCTGGTTGAAAAATGTTTCTTTCCATTTCTTAATATTTTAATCCTTGTATTAATCCGTTAACATTATTTTATTTTATTTATAACAACAATAAAAAAATTAAAGTTTATTATATGACGAAGGTATAGGTATTTTTATTTTTTAAAAATATTTATAAGCATTTTTAGATTTAAAATTTAAACAGGAATCTATAAAATGTCTACAAATTTTCGGAATATGAAATATTGGCGACCTAAAATAATAAATTTCTTTAATTTTAAATACCTTTTAAATATTTTAAAACTAAAAAAAGTCACTGTAAAAACGCCACAACAACATCGACTGGCAAAGGACCAACAAAATAAAAAAAAAAAAGTAAAGATGAAGCCACGGAAAAGAAGTAAAGGACACTCTAAGGAAGCGTGCAAAATGTTAAAGAGAAAGGGGCAAAAGGATGTGGGAAAGGCAAAAAAAAAAGAAACAACGCAGTAGAAGGGGAAGAAAGGGGAGAAAGTGGATAGAAGGAGGGGGAGGGGGCCAAAGGAGAGGATGGAAAAGAAAGCCATGGCTAAGCCCATAAGCGAACGTGTTCATAATATTTACAGTTATTGATATTTGAAAAGGCGGAAAATTTATAACGAGCGACATGTGTGTGACAACATGCCGATCCGGCCATTCTTCTTCCTCGTCCTTTTTCCATCCCAAAGGGGGGTCACCGGGGTCCTGGCACGGAAGGGTGTGCGGTACAGGAATGGGCAGGGGACGGGCAGGGGACGTTCGCAATATTCAATCAAAAATCGATTACAAGCGCTTACGTGAGCTTCATATTTGTGCACTGCGAGAAAAAATGTCGCAAAAAATTACTTTAAATATAAATATAATATTAAGTTTATATATTTACTGGAGACTTTCGTATTTATTTAAATTTAATGCATTAAATGTATCTATTAACATTATTATTAATATTATTATTAATATTATTTTTATATTTTAAATGAAATATTTTCAATAATTAATTGTTTATTGTAATTATATTATTGTTCAAATTACTAAAAAAATAATAATAAATGACATATATTATAGCTCCCTTTTTTTTACGGTGCATCGAGTGTATTAGGGCCACTCGTCTTGCCGGTTTTTCGGCGAAAATGCGAAGGCCAAGAGAGCCAGCTCAGCTGGTTAATCTTTGCCACGGGCATTCCATTCGCCCCACTCGAATATCCTCCAGGATAACCCCAATCCCCTGCATTTTTATATATATATATATATTTTTTTTTGTTTCTTTTTTTTTTTCTTTTTTTGGTAGCCACATGGGCATGACAATGACTTACGGCCGGGAGGCGATGGGGGGGCGAGTCGGACGAGGCCGGAGGACGCCGGAGGACTCCTTTTTGTCAAGCCATTTTAAAACCTTAATTCACATGTGTAAATTGAAAGGAGCACCTGTGCCAGGATCTACAAAAGCCAGGCACTCGGAGAAATTGGAAAGTCCTTAGATCCTTTTTTTCAATTAAATTATTTTGATTAATAATTCAAAATACTTGAGCTGTCTTATTCAATTTATTATTAAAAAAATCTGTAAAAACTCAAAAATAAAAAAGGATATTAAATATTAATCCTTTTGAAATTTCTAGAAATGTGTTTTTTTAGGAAACTTTAAGGATATTTTAATAGATCTGGAAAACCCATTTCATTCTTTTTTTTTATTACTTAAAAGCGTTGCGTTTTTCACAACAAAATAATATTGAAACACTATAAATTGTTTAAAATTGTATACAACTTTTTCTCCCAGTGTCCTTGTGTTCCACATATTTTTTCCTGGCGTCCCTTGGTTAGCATTTTGGTAAGCAGCCTGCCACTGAGGCTGTCTATGCTTGATTTATGGCCCATGGGTGGCCCGGCCAAATGTTGTCGCGGGGGGGCGGGGCGTGGGCAGGTTGTGCCACCCAATTTTTCGACTTTATATATATTTGATTTTTTTGCACCACCCCACCCCCCCAGCCAGGATTTTTGAGCCGAGTTTAAGTTTCGGGAGGCTGGTGGCGGTGGGTCCCCCGTTGCGCATAATTCTTCATATCCTGGACCGTCGCGTTCGAGTGCTTAACTTCTCAACTGGCTGCTGCAGTTGTCCTGGACCTCATCCGGCCTGGGTCCGGGGTCCGGGGTCCTTCGCGCAAAATATGGCAAGGCAAGTAGCCTGGGTGGCCCAGCTGGCGTGGATAATTTGTAATTTAACCACTTTTCAGGTTCAGTAGCCCTTGTTGTTCCACCTTCCTTTCTTCCTTCCGATTTCACTTCCGGCCTAAAAATACTACCTGCCTTTTCGCGTTTTATTTATTTATTTTTTTTTCGTTTTTTTTTTTTTTTGTTCTTTTCGCCCGCCGACCGCGATGTGTCCTTGTTTCCGCCACACCCCCACTCTCTTTGGCAGAGAGTCTCTGTACTTTTTTTTGTGTTGCAAGGCAGAGTCGTCCTGGGATGCCGCCTTTCTGGCTTTGTGCCTTTAGGGGGACTCGTCTGCCGTGTCCTGGTCCCGGTCCTGGTCGTGGTCCTGGTTCTGGTCCTGGGCCTCGTGCTCGTCATCGCCGAGCAAATTAAATGAACATTTCTGCAGTGACACAAACTTGTTTATTTTGACATGCACACAGGCACAAGGATACACAACACATCCTTGCCGCCCCCTCCCTGGGGAGGACAACAAAAAACAAACAAATGCGCCGCTTCTGGAAATACTCTTTTTTTTTTTGTACCTGGTAAGGATAAATGTTTTGGTTTGCGGCTAAAAATTTTAAGGATTCTGTCATATAATTTATAAAAAAAATAAATGAAAAGGTTTTTTTTTTGTATTATTATTTTTTAAATTATTCATTTAAGTTTTTTTTTTAATTTTAGGATATTGTTGTGATTTTATTTAAGCTTTCTTTTGGTAATAAGTTGCCTTTTCGAGGGTCCTTTCTCGAATTATGATGATTTTAGGTTCTTAAAAATTACTTTTTTTAACACCTGAGTTTTTTTTATTTTTAATTTTTGTATTTTTTTAAGGAACAAAGCTTTGAAATTTGCAGTCCTTCGCTTAAAAGACATTTTTCTCTTCAATTTTAACTTGAAAAAAAAAACTCCCAGAAAAAATATTGCCATAAAATCCTTAAAGAGTATTCAAACATTGTCATACCTTTCAGAAGTTGACAACATTTTTTTTTTGAGTGATTCGCCTTTAGCCTCCCGCAATCGTTAACCGCGATTTTGTTTTCGTTTTGTTATTCAATTTTTCGGCCGCGCTCTCCTCCGGTGTGTTTGAATTTTAATTCGCTTAGCGAAAAAATATAAATTGGCAAATTTAATAACGACAAACAGCGCCGATGGTGGGGTGTTGGGGGGTGAAGGGGGGGTGAAAAAAAATACCGCGAGTTATGAGACTGCAAATCAAATCTGGCCACATATGCGTGAAATCGACGGCACCCTCCCAGGACTCTCGCCTTTTTTTCTTTTTGCTTTCCTTTTTAATTTGCGAATTTCGCGATAATCAGTTTTATTGAGTTCAGGGGTTATTCTTCTTTTTCCCACACATCCCGTTTTTATTTTTTGTTTGGGAATCCTTGAAGGAATGCAAATGAGGAGTCCTGCCGCTGACAGCTGCTAGTTAGCGAAACGAAATTCGGAAATTAAGTTTAATTTTTACGCGGTTTTCGCAAACCAATTCGATAATCCCAATGAACATAAATAAACAATAATAGGGAAAGAGGGAGCGAGAGGGGAAAAGGATTTAAATTTTGGAAATATTAAAATATAAAGAGATTTAATATTTGAAAAAAGGTTTCCGCCTTTTTCTGCTTTTTCATGTTTTCGATTTTAAATTTCTCAGCCATTTTGCAGCCAATTCAAGAACGAAATACCATTCCGGAATCAGGATTTCAAAGCCCGTAGAATTGCATTAAAAGTTTCCAAAAAAAGGACAAAAAGTTTGTTTTCGATATTTTGGAAAAAATTATGATGGTACAACTTTTCAACTTTTTGTTTGATTTTCAAAATTATTGGATGCAGATCGAATCTTATTGAAGTGTTGATTCAGGAATGGAAATCCTTTTCCGGATACGTTTCAGGTCGCCCGAAATATTCAATTTCAAAATTAGGAAATTGTGGATTCTCCAAAAGTTACTTTGCCAATATTTTAGACATTTCGTAGCCGATTTGGGAATGGAATACCAATATGGAATCAGTACTTGATTCTCCTTCGATCTGCATCCCAAGTTTTTGGAAATTAAACAAAAACTTAGTTTTTGATTTTTCGAAAAAAGTCAAAGGGGTACCATCATGAATTTTTGCCAAAATCGGGACTTAATAGTTTTTGTTCCAGTTTTGAAAACTTTTGATACAGTTCGAAGGGCTTTAGAGTCCTGATTCTGGAATGGTATTCCGTTCCCAGATCGGTGTTGAAATGGCAGAGAAATTCGTAAAAGACTTTCTCACAAGGACGATTTTTCCAAAATATAAAATTTTTATTTATTCTTTAAGGAAATATGTAAATGATTATATAAACTAAGCACATGTATATATAAATTATATAAAGTCCTTTTCCAGCTAATAAGATTAAAAACGATTTATTGGCATGGCTGAAAGTTTTGGAAGCATAAAAAAACCCAGACAAAGATGTCATATCTGAATAAATTCATCAATTTCTGTTTCGTCCTGGCCCGGTTTTGATATCGGAAGGGAGCCATCTGGAAGAGCAACCAGACAACCAGACAGGCCCGGCAACAATTTGTTAAATTGAAATGAAATTTAATCCTTGCAATTTGCACGGCAAATCTTCGACCGCAGGGTCCGGAGTCCGGAGTCCGGAGTTTGGAGTCCGGACAAGGTCCTGTCATCTACGTGTGGTCTGGTGTCCTAATAGATGATGAAAGGAGGCTGCTAAATACAGAAAGAGAGAGAGAGAGAGAGAGGGAGAGAGGAAAAAAAACAAAGGCATGGAAACCGAAGGAAAGCCAAAGCCAAAATACATATATCCTTCTTTGCATCTTTTCGAGTTTTGGAGTCTTTCGTGTGGTTTTGGATTTCTTGGCTCAGAAACTTGCCAGCCAACCAGATTGCCAGATTTTGGGTGTGTGAGTGGATTGGCATTGGTCCTTGGCCGCAAGTTGCAGTTTTTGAAGTGCTTTGTGGACGACGCTTTTGGCTTGGCCCCTTTCCTACCTACGGCTTCCTACAAAATTCTTTAAGATCTTCGACTGCGGTCGCTTTGACGACGAGACGAGACGGGACGAGACGGGACGGGGTTTTCCCCCGCCCCCCAAAAAGGAAATCAAATTAAAGAGGAGTAGGTGGCCAGGAGTGGGTGGTCAGGAGTGGGTGGTGAGAGGTCAAGAGTGGTTTTCACCCCACCGGCCACCGGCCACTGGCCACTGGCCACACTGCCAAATGCAAATAGAGACCCAGGAGGCGGCGGCCCAGCACTTCATGCAATATTAAAAACGTGAATGGAACTCAAGTAACCTCAAACCCCAAGCCCGGCAAGTCCTGGCAAGTCCTGGCCAGTCCTGGCGAGTCCAAAACCTGCCCTCAGCCTGCCAAAGCAAACAAACACACATGGCCATACAAGGATGGGGGTCACTTTGTACAGAGACAAAAAAATTATAGAGATTACTTTTATCTAAAATTTTTTTTTTTTACCTTCATACACACATACATACATAGAGCCGTAAGATAACAGAAAAGAGCGTCACGACCTTGAAGATAATAAAAGACGAGAGTGCGGGAGAGAGTCTCAGTGCCGCACAGAGGGAGAGCAGTCTCGGGAGGCCTTATCAGTAGAGATCTATAAAGAGATGACCTACGTATGTATGTATACTGGAAAAATACTTTATCAATAAATAAATACATAAACAAACTAATTAAGGCAAGTATTTCATTCTAAAACATTTATTTTCCTTTTATTTTATTTAATTTTATTTTAAAAGAGTTTGTTTAGGGAGTCTGAGTCGACTGACAGTATTTATTATTATACTTATGTACATTTTATTCTATGTATGTGTGTACATAATTACTAATTTATTTTATTCTATTAAATAATAATAAAAGAAAATAAAGTTTCTTTATGTACTTTAAATTAATAATTATGTAAGTCAATTAAAAAATACTATTTATTTCTTTGTAATATTTTTTAGATGTCCATAAATTATTTTTAATTCGAGATTTATTTTGTTAATTTATCTCTAATATCTAAGATTGGAACTAAAAACTATTAAACTTGTTACAACTAATAAATTAGTTCCTATATATGATAAAGTATTCACAAAATATCGATTATAGTTTAAAATTAATGATTTTTTAATACCGATAATCGATTAATATCGATTGTTATTATACATAAGTATGCAGTGAAGAGATTTCCAGTTTAAATACACCCCTACTTATAGTACCCCAGTTTTTTTTTCAGTGCACCTCACCACGTCTTGGACTCATCAAAGAACTTCATTCGGCAGTTGTCAATTAGAGAGACGTCCTGGCGATATCGCTTTCCTATTCCGATCACGTGACTTGATTCAATTAACCGATGCGCCAAAGCCGAAAAGAGTTGTCCTGCCAGGACCCCCCCTCCCCCTCTGTCTCTCACCCCACTTTTCGGGGGCGGGAAGTCGCCCAAAACCTCAAAGAGTGCAACTTAATTGGAAGCGAACCAGCTGAAATCCAACCGAGCTGCCAACTAAGAAACACGGAACTGGCACTCCTCCTGCTCCTTCTCCTCCTCCTCCTCCTCCTTCTCCTCCGCCTCCTCCAATTCTAATTCACATGCTAAAGGGCGTTCGAGGCACTTAAGCCCGCTGGCCTGGTCCGGTTAAGTCCGCCTCCCACCGCCAGGATGGACAAGGATATCGGCGGAACAAGCTCCGCGTGGCCAAAGGACACGCGACTGCCATTGACCATCAAAAACCAATAGGGGCGGCCGTGGTTTAAAATACCGAAATATTACAGTGAAAATTTATTTGGTTTGTTAATTTAAATTTCTTATTTCTTACCTTATTATTTATTTATTTATTTATATACGTGTACATTTATTTATTTCTTGTAATAGAACGAATTTTTAAAAGGTTCTACATATTTTTATATAGAATGGATATTTCTTTTTGTTTGTTTTTTTTTGTTGTGTAAAATATTCGGAATTATTTCATTATTTCGATAATAATATTAATATTATTATTATTATTATATTATATATTATTATTATAATTATTACAACTATAAATAATTAACATTGCCAATTATTTTATTCAAAATCTTTAATTTTCTTACAATTTTTGTAAACCAAAAACCACTGTGCGATGGGTCGACTGGTCAGCGGTGGTCAGCGGCGTGGATGGGGAGGGGGGGGGAGGGGGATGGCCGTTCACACAGGGCGCTAAAAAGGGTTATTAACTCGTCAGCTCGACTAAATGTCAGTCAGGTGGTTGCGCCCGTCCGGAGGTCCTGACAAAATCGTTTCTGATGCGTGGTCACGCACCATTATACCAGCCCCCCGTGCCACGCCCCTTACTTGATTTTTTTTCGCTCTCCCTCCATATAGGTATATATATATATGTATCCTGGGATGGGAAACACTTGATTTGGGAGTCCTTTACGGCTCCCCCCACAAGGAGGCGGGGGCGCCTATCAATGAAGTTGTTAATTTGGGAAGTGAAAAGGGTTAAGGGGCTTAATTATTTCGTTGTTTTTCTTTAGGGGGTTAATCGGTGAGCGTATATTGGTGTGTGTGTGTGTGTGAGTACGACCCTTGACCCCTAGGTATTGACCAGGACTTTAAAAATACCTGAAAAGCGTAGAAATCGTTGAATCATAGAAAAGGATCATAAATTTCTGTAACCAAATCTTAACAATTACAAAGGACCAAAGACGTCCTGGGGGTTAGAATCAGGCTCAGACACACTCACACACATGGACGAACGGAAAAGGTGAATGTGGCCAAAGGCGAAGCCCCAGAAAAGGCGTTTAGAGCGCTTCCCAGGACCCAATAAGTCGACGGTAATAATCGAGCATAAAGCGCCATTTATTTTCATAAAAACCTCAGAGGCTGCCGAAGGAGCAGGAGGAGTAGCAGATCAGGACACCCGTGGGGGGTGGTGTGTCTAACTCCTTTACCTATTGCTCCAAGGATAGCCACTAGCCCGAGTCCTTAAATTGTCGCCAGGCCAGGAGATTTTGTTAGTTTTGTTGTGCATTTGGAAGCGACTTGAATATATCCTTTGATATAAAGGACTCGGGGTTGTAATATACATTTTAACATTTCCTAATTTTAAAGAGTTAAGTTTAAAATATATTTTTAAATTATTTACAGGACCTCCTATCCTGTACCGACTTTTAAATAAATCCTTTCACTTCCTATTATCCCGAAAATTCCAATAAATAAATTTCCTGTATCCTATTTTATTATAAAATGATCCCATTTATCCCTAAAAAAAATATTGTATTTATTATTCGAGAATCCTTTTTGTCTTTTAAGAATTCCTGATCCTACAGGGTGCACTCAGCCAAGTAAGGACACTCAATTCAAGCAGCCCAGCAGGACCCATTCCATGTAATTTTTAGCCCGATTCGGCGTTTCCGTTCCGACTTTTGATTTTAAAACAGTGACGGCCATAAGTAGTTGTAATGGCAGTTTTTGGGCAAGGACCAAAGGTCCAAGGACCGGGTCTAAAGTCTGGGTGCTAAATCTGGCTAACTCGTCGAGATGCTGGGCGGTTATCCTGCTGGCTCCCGTTTACCCGCTGCTGCTGTTCCTCCTCCGCCGTATTGCGTTCTGGTTTCCTGGTCCAGCTGGTCCTGATTCTCGTCCTCATCCTCGTCCTCGACACAACTGTACAGAAACCGCATCAACGCGACGACCGTCGCCATAAACCCCACGCTCCCGTATCCTGCGTCCTTTGTCCCTCGTCCTCATCGTAATTTTACGGCACCAGACTCGCTGCCTTGTCGCCGTAGTATTAGTAGTAGTTTTCCGCCATCCCATCCCACATTTTTCACCCACTATCCCAAAAATAACCCAAGTCGTGGCAGAGCTTAACGAACATTTTACAATGCCCATGATGCATTAATATCCGAGACCGAGACGGGGACAGGGACCAGGGACAGGGGCAGGAGCAGGGGCAGGAGCAGGGACCAGGGACAGGAGCAGGAACAGAGGCAGGAGCAGCAGAAGGGACAGGAGCAGGGACCAGGGACCAGGGACTGAGACTTAGACCGGTCGAACCAGTGACTAACCCCCTTTATGCTACCCATCCCTACGGTGCCCCCTTATCCTTCACTTTTTGGCCCAGCCAGATAACAACAATAGTGGCGACGTAACCATCTAGCCAAAAGACACTTGAAAAAATTCAAAGTAACAGTTCGAGAAACAAGAACAATTCAAAATAATTCTATGAAACTAAGTGGGAAGTTTCAAAGGACGATTCTTCGTCCTGAAACATGAGAAATAAATAAGCTACCTGACTTTATTGTATAATATTCTAATAATAAATATATTTTGATAAGGAAATAGTCGCTTTAAAGGAATTTTGTGCAGTGCCTTTGAACCATTTAAGGATGTGTGCAAATGTGTAGCATACATTTTGGGGCCAAACTAAAAACTGTAGCGCTTCGCCCGAAAAAGGGGCGGCGGTGGCCAGGACTTGGGGTTAGTGTCGTGCCACGGAGGCTTATCGTTGGAAATTAGCTACCCTTTATGGCGCGCACACACACACACACACACACATGCACACATGCACAATTTTACACACACATTGGCCGTATTTTTTCGGCTTCCAGACTCTAATTTTCGTTGTCTGATCCCACTATTTATTAAATTTCAATAAATAATTTCGTTGCCGGGGTTGCCCCCACCTCCCCCCCCCCTCGAAAAAGGGTTTCCGAAATGTATATGTGTGTGTGTATATCCTTAATTGTAGTTGGACGTCAGATTTTCGATTTTGGGCAACAAAATCGTCTGTGGTGGGGGAAAAACAAACTTGGTTTTTGGGAAGCACATCATCAATGTGCGCATTGATTGCCATTTGGGCCCGCTAACTAAGCGTCTAACATTTGGCCACGCCTCCCCCTACCCCTACCTCCCATCGCAATCACAAGGGTGATGTGTGTGTACATATGTATGTGTTTTAGATACATATATAGACGCCACCTCCACCCCTCGCTGGTTTTTCTGCTGTAACCGCAAACAAATCAACAAAGCAATCAACTTCTATTTGTATTTTCACACTCACACATGTCCTGGACTTTCCAAAAAAATGTGCAAATCAAATTTTCTGCTGGTCCCGAGTGTGTGTGAGTGTGTGTGTGTGTATGTGTGTGTGTGTGTCTCCCCATATAGGTTCCTTTAAGGGAAACCCGAAAGGATGGGGTTTGGGTGCCTTTGAAGCGAAAAAAAAAGAAAGCAAGTACGCCTGTGCATTCCGATAAGCGTTTAATTAGCGAAACAAATGAATTGGCAAACTTTTTGCGTGTGTGTGCCACATACGTATATACACACATACATACACATAGAGTCGGGCTCTATAATGGGTCTTATCTGGAAAGTTGGCCAATCACCATCCCGAAAACCCAAAATGTTCCAAGGCAAAAAAATGCGAGTTTTAAAGGTGAAATGTCAGCGGCTCTTAAAGAATATTTTTCGATTTACTATATTTGCTTTTGTTTTTTTTATAAATAAATAAATATACGGCTAATATTATTTTCTTAGAAGATTCAGTAAAATATTTATTTAATAAAATATTCCAAAGCCTGGAAATATATGGAAAGAAATAATAATATAAAAGCTTTAAAAATGATTAAAAAATAATACATGTAAGGATAATAATGATGTTTATGAGTTATTCATTTATGTAGTTGTGAAAATATTATTAAATAGTAGAATGTCTATGGCCACATATTTTATTATACATTATTATATTAATAACATATTAATAATAAAAAAATATGAGGCACTTGAATAATTAACAACAAAGAAAATTAAATTATTTAAAGAAAAATAAGTTTGCTCTTATATTTTGTTACTCTTTTATTTTTATATAAAAATATATATACATTTCCAGAGTATTGGAAGTCTTCCAAGCAAACGAAATGGAAAATATAGAAACATATAAATCATACAAATACCTGGCAAATGGAAAGTCTTTGCCGTCACATAGGAAACACTTTTGGACCCCAAAATAAATCAAATATCTGCAGGATGTGTGAAGGACGCAGGGATGGGGTGGAGGCCCACCACCCGTTGGTGGGGTTGGTGTGAAAATATGCAGGGAATTCCCTTAAAAGGGGGGGTAAAAATCATAGAGATTTTCCAGCAAAAATAAGGGGGGATTATGGCACTGTGTTTGCCACTGAGAATTGCCGCCAACAAAAGGAATACAAAGGACGAAGGATCCGAGGCGAACAATACAAATTATTTCCGTCTTATTACGCAGCGATTGCATAAGCCCTCTCATGAGGGTTGAGGGCCAGGCCAAAAAGTCCTGCCCATCCTGCTCACCCTTTCCCCCCTATATACGCCGAACAATAAAATCCCTGCGAAATATTACAAAAATACAACGAGCAAGGATTCTGTTGTCCTTGGAATTCGAACCAATTGAATGGATATTTCCCAAAAAAAAAAAAAGAATATTGCCAAATGGTCAATAGTCGTCTCCCCAGGAATTTGATGTCCTGCTGATGTTTTTCCAAAAACACATATTTTTCCGTCGGAGGGGGGGGGGGGTATGAGTCAGAGATTACGTCATAAACTCTTCTCCAAAGTCTATTTTGCAAAAATATCTATATATTTGTTTTTTTTTTATTTCTTCTATGGGATTTCCTCCTCAAACTCCGGACTTTGATATAATATCCTTTAATATCCTTTAATATTTTTGAGAAATTCAAAAATCTTTTTCGTTTTTCTTTGTTTTGATTTTTAAAGAACCATTTTTAGAATCCTTTACATATTCGCTTTAGCGACTGTCTCCGCTTTCTCCGCTTTCCAGGCTTTCCCTGCTCCTCCTCCCATTTCCCCACTCCGCCCACCACCCCCCCCCTCTGGACACACTCGACATTTGACAAAAGCGACGGGCAAACAACAAAATTATCGGAAGGGATGGGCTGCTGTCCGGGAATCGACGCGTCGCCGACAGGAGTCGCAGGACTCCGGCGTATTCCTCCGCATTCGCCGGAAACACAATGAAGTGAAAAATATGATGGGGTGTCCATGTAAAGCATTCCCGCATATCGATGCCTGACTGTGGCGTTTCTTTTGCTGCTGCTCCTGTTGTTGCTATTGTTGTTGTTGTTATTGTGATTGTTGTTTTTGCTTTTTATTATTTATTGTGATTTACAGTTGAACGCTTGATTTGATTTTCAAGTGGTTCCCACGCCCCAAGGAAAACCGAGACCCAAACCCGAACCCGAAACCGACAGCGAAGCCCCATGGCACCAACTGGGGGTCAGCTCAATGTCAGCAATTTGTTTGGCAGCCCGGCGTCCGGGCGACCCGGGGAGATCCTGGGGAGATCCTGGCGACCCCGGCTTAGTTAATTAGTGGCCATCAGTCAGTCACTCTGCCGGAGCATCGATTGTTGGGGCGTTCGAATTTCCTTCAGCTATTATGTGATTTTTTTATTTCCCCCCTCCCCCCCCTCTTTCTCTTTTTCTTTTTCCCTCTTTTTCTTTATTGTTCGTTGGGTATATTAGACCGATTTCTAAAATTAATAGCAGGGGTCGTGGGGGTCAAGCGAGCGGAAATATTTCATACGTTTAATGAAGTTTTTTTTTTTTTTTTTTTTTTTAATTTCTTTGGTCCTGTAAAGGGGGCTGCTTTAAATGGTTTGAAAAGATTTCCAATATTTTATGTTTTCTACATTAAATGATTTATAGAATATATTTCCTTTTTTTTACTTTGATAATTAAGGATTTTTATGCACTTTCTCTATAAAATATTCTAATATATTCCATACTAATATTTTAATCACCATAATAATTTATTTAATTGTTTAAGCAAAGTAAAGAACAAAGTAGATTTTGGAAAACAAAGAATATGATCCTTTTAAATTATCCTTTAAACAAGAACTCTTTAGAAATACAACCCTGTCTGGCAGGTCCTGGTGCAAGGATTTACAACAAAGTTGCAAATGGAATGCAAACTTTTGGTCGTCTGCCAAAAAAAAAAAAACGAAATAGAAAACAATATTTATAGTAGATTTGCATTTATTTGGTATCGGATGTACAATGTGTTGCTCTCTTCCGCATAAATGGAATTTTCGAATTTTTGTCATTCACCCCCTCGCCCTGGTAGTCCCCCTCCCCCTCCACCCGATAGCTCAAGGTTATCGATGGTGCCCTGGGGACGCATACGTTAGGGCCGAAAAGTGCCTCAGACCCCAACAAATCATCGATGGGGAATGGAACGCCACTGACTTGTATCTCGAAGATACTCTGGATTTTTGTGTGGTGCTCTATTGGAAGGGTATGGGGACTTATAGGAGCTATAAGGACCTATGACTCCTTAGGAGATGGGGATTTTTTTTAAATGGTTTAGAGTTTGTTTACACTAAGCCATTGTCCTTAAACTTAATAGAATTACTCTTAGGAATTATTTGTATTATATAAATATAATTGGTTAATATTACTATAAGGGGTATCCCTTATCCCATTTTCATATAGACAACAAAAAAAAATAACATTTATTTATTAAAGTCACCTGGAAAGGGTATTGAAACTTCGCCTATACCCAAGACCAGACCTCTCCTTTCCAATACACCGTTTTTATTGGACTTTCCAGGGCTGGTTTATGCCACTTTGATTGTCTCACGTGTGGACAATTTGTTTGGGAGCAACTTTCGTCGCTCCATAAATTGCAGCGTATTAACCTATAATTTTTTAATAGATTTCTCCCAGTAACCCCCCCATTATCTCTCTCTCTCTCTCGCTTGCTCTATTTTATTTTTTTTTAGACAGCTAAGAGTGCCACAAAAATGCGAATCACGTACTGGAAGGATGCGTTCCAAAGTGAATATGTGTCCAAATGGGTGTGGCCCAGACTTATTGGCAACTTAATGGCCAAAAATGGCAACCCATGAAGGCTGGCAGGCAGGCAGGCAGGACTCTTGAAAATATTTATCTCGAACATTTTAATGCGTTTGTTTGTTGCGAATAAATTCTGATTTATTGGCAATAAAGCCACCAAATAGACAGAAGCCGAAAGCAAATAACACGCTCCTGGCCCAATATGTTTGCCCCAAATCCCATTCCAACTTTTCAATTTTCTCAGTCTCCCTTCTCTCTATTTTTGTTTTACTTTTATTTTATTTATTTTTTGGTTTCCACTTTTTTTTTGGAAATGGTCAATCGTTGTGATGAAAAAATTGAAATGAAAACCTGTGTGGAATTTTGATTGATGGATTTTCTCTTCCAGTCTTTGCCAAAAAAAAAAAAAAAAAATCACTTTTTAAAGTAAACTTTGTGGCTTTTCCAATTCTGACTATTTTTTTTTAAATATTTTATATACTTAGTTTTTGTGTTTGAAAACAAAATTAAAAGTATTCTTTAGCTTTCTATTTATTTATTAATTTTTCTCTCGACTCAACTTGATTTAATTTAATCAAAGAAACTTGTCCAAAAATTAGCCTTTGCTTTGCCTTTGGTAGTCATCTTTTCTTTTTTTTTTTTTGGTTATATTTTTTACTCTTGTTTTAATTTATTTAGTCTGCTGTGCTGCCGTTTTTGTGGGTCCTTCGATAACAACACCCCAATGGCCAATACGGGGATGAGATATGGCCCGAACCGGAATTGGCGTTGCAACTTTGAAGCTTCACAAAATGCACTGGAAATTCTTTTAATTTGGTTAAATATTTTTTTAATTGTAGAGTGATAATGTGTTATCTATAATATAAACATTTATTTAAATATATTAATAATTTATTGTATTTATTATTTTTTGAAAAGTAGCTCTTTTCGTATTTTTTTTCTTTGACTTTCTAAAAATTTTGTTATACATTTTAAAATTTATAAAAAGTATAAGAGATGGAAAATATAAATGTTAATAATATATTTTCATTAAGTTTAATTTAATTAATAATTTAGATTTTTACACATTTCCTATATTTTCAATGATTTAAGTTATTCCTTTTATCAAGCAAGCTTGTTGACTAATTTTTTTTTCAGTGTTGTGTGCTACACATGTCGCTCATCAGTCATCGCCCACACCCACACCCGGCCACACCCACACCCTTGCAGCCACAGGACACTGATGGGAAGCGTCTGGCATTGTCAAAGCGGCACGTCGATTGTTGTTTTTACCTTTTTTGCATAAGTGCCACACGTGTGTGTGCCTTGGTGTGTGTGTGTGTGTGTGTGTGTTGCAGGTGTGTCTGTGTGTGATTTTGGGCTGCCTTTTTTCGGAGTTTTTTTTTTTTTTTTTTTTGGTTGTTGTGTGGCAACGTCTGTGACAAAAGCGGCAACACAGACAACAAGGACAACGAATTTTCGAGGTTGTTGACGCCACAGCGTGATGATGATGATGATGACGATGACAACTGCTGCTGCTCCTGTGGACTCTTTACTTCCCCTGCCCCCCCCCCCGGCCTACTTCATCTGCTTGATATCCTGCATCAGGTCCTGCGAATCCTGCTTACCTTAATGATAAGGCGCTTGTCACTCAGGCAGCCAACAAAAAAAGAAACAGAGGCAGCACAACACTCTTAAAAATTGTTGACACAAAATGTTTCTACAGGAATAGATTATGATTTTATTTTTCTCTGAAAATAAAATATATATATTTGTGGAATATTTCAATATTTTTAATATTTTCATATTGTTTAATTGAATTTTATATATTTTAATTTAATTAATTTAATTAGAATTTTAATTAGAACTCTCGAAATATTGCTACCCTTTCCTTGATTCAAAAAAATATTTAATGGTAATATTTTAAAAAAATTCAAAAATTCTGAATCCTAGTTTTTTTTTTTTAAGTATAACTTATAGGCATTTTTATTGACTTTTAAATAAAAACAAAATTGTTGATTTCCGTTAGCTAGAAAAGGAAGAAGCCTTAAATTTAATCCTTAAATTATTTTTCAAAAATAAAGTCTGACAACAAGCCGCCATTTTGTCAGGCGCCATTTTGAATTCGATCGCAATAAAAATGTAATATTATTCTACATAAAATAAGCAATATAACAGTAAAAATAGCCTATTTATTTACTTCAATCAAAATGAAAAAATAAATATTATTAAAAGTGTATTTTCTGGTTAAGATCCTTGCTGTTGCGGTGCTGCGGTTGTTTTATGCCATTCAAAAATAAGGATATGAGGGAGGGGTGGGGGAAATCGAAAAGGCGGAGTGGGGGTGGGAGTGGGAGTGGGAGTGGTGGTGTCAACATGTGTGCTCCTGTGTTTTGTCAAAAAACATATTTGCCTTGTCTCCAGGTTTTCGTCCTCCACTCCGCATTCGCATAACAAAAGCACATTCACAAAATATAATTATTAAACATGTTGCCAATTTTGCGAGCGCTTTTTAATCCTGTTGTCTGCGCTGCCACCCCTCATCCACTCCCCACACCCCCCCCCCATGTTTCCCCATGTTGATTTTCCCCGCAAGGACTCTCCGGCGGTGGCATATAAATAAAACTCTATTATGTGGTTGCGGCTTATGTCCTGATCGTTTCCAAAATTTTCCACTCAAAAGGCAAATAGTGGAAGGATGCGGCTGCTGTGAGGCTACCCCAGGACTCCTTCAGCCGAATTGCGGTTTTTTGGCACTTTCAACGACTGTCTGCACCAAATTTGCCAATTGGTTGGCTTTCGGCTTTCGGCTTTCGGCTCTTTCGCTTTTTCGGTTTCAGGTGGAGATCCTGTTTTGGCAGCGCCACGATTACCGGATAATCAGCGAAATAATTTCAATTGCATTCAAGGATGGGCTTTACCAAAGAGTCCTTCAAAATATCGCGGCTTACAAAATAGAGTTAAAAAAAAATCTAAAAAAAAGCCTCAAAATAAATCAAGGATAAGAGAAAATATCCATAACATTATCCTTCTTACAATAGAGAATTCTTCTTAGAATAATTTTTTAAAATCCCTGTAAATTAATAAAATATTTTTTCCTTAAAGGCAATCCTTTTATGAAAGCATCCTTAGATCTTTGTGTTAACTATTTAGTCCTGCTTCCGAGGCCTGCTTTCCTGGCGAAAAAAATGCCCGGCATTCCGTTGACCTCTTTGTGGTCTGCACGGCAAATAGCAAAAAATCCGGTGGAGATGAATAAATAACAGAAAGGACGAAGGACCAAAGTAAATAAGGGCCGAAAGAATGAAAGCATTAATTTTAATTTCTATCCCAATTCTCTTTGTAACGATGTGAAAATCTCTTAAGTACTCTTGTCATTGACACTCAAACCTCCGTTTCCTCTGGAATACACTTTATGTGTGTGTGTGTGCAGGACTTTCGGTATACGTATGTGTGTTAGTGGATGGGGGGCTGGGGGGTAACCCAGGGCTTAACCTTAGTTAAGCTGTCGCTCGTCTCCCGTCGCCTGGCGGCTCTGACACAATCTCATCAACAGATCACAGATTCCAGCGCTTCGATGCACTGAAAAAAACACATTGGATAGTGCGGAAATTATTTCGATTTAATGTGTAACACAAGGCGTTAAATAAAAGGAAATATTTCTATTCTAAATTTTAAAATGTAAACCATTTTTATTCCGAATTAATGAAGAATTTTGTATTATTTTTTTTTAATAAAGAAAAAAAACTAAATATTCGAAATTATTATAAGAAAATGTTTTATTGTATTAATCCTTGTTTGTAGCATAATTTTCTCTCAGTGCAGTGGCATCTTGTTGCGCCATCGCTGACATCTGTGGCATTTTGAACGTGCGACGTGACCGGCATAGCGGTACTTTCATCCTGTCTGTCCTTGCCGATTCTCGTATTTTTTTTGTATCTCTCATTTTTTTTGTTTTCGTTATCCTGTGACTTTTTTGGCTGACATTTGACACGCGCCGTGTGGTCCGGCCTCCTTAGTATGGCGGTCAGCTTTTTGACGTTGGTCAACAGGACCTCCCCCCCCACCCATCGTCCACCGCCTGCTCCAAGGATTCTGTTACAATATTAATTTTCGACTCTGGCACGTCTCACATGTGAATGTGGGTGGGGCAGGGCCAGGGGCACGCCAGGACGCCCACGGCTTAGACGCCAGGAGGCGTGGCTGGCAGTTGCCCCTTTTTTCGCCTCCTTTTGGATTCGCTGGAAATTGCCCCAATTAACGCAAAACACAACAACTCAATTTATCACGCACAACTAAAGTGATTTGTTGCCAATGCCAACGATCCCCCCTCTGCCCTCCCGCTCCCCGTGCCACGCCTTCGCCAACCGCCCACTTGCCAGCCCCTTGGCCTTGTCCTGCCGCATTCAAACAAAAAAAAAAAATGTAGTTTTCGTTTTCAGACTTTTAGATACCCGGCAAATGTTTTTTAAATATTAAAAAAAGGATATATATATTTAAAAAAAAATACATTTTTTAATGTTATAAAATATGTGAATAAAAAATTTATAAAGTTTAAAAATTCTACTTAATAATAGTTTAAGACAAAAAAAGGCAAAAACTTCATAAAAAAAAAATTGTTTAAGAAAACTAAACGGTTTTTAATTCAAAGAAAACATATACAATATTTTTTAAATATGTTACAAGTTTTATTAAAAGTAAAAAAATATTGTAAATTTTTTATAGAATTTTTAGGTTTTCTTTAAAGAATTAAAAGCAAAACAAAAGACTTTGGAAATATAAGATTTCCTTTGAAATCCCCATAAACTTTTGAAAAGAAAAAATAAACAAATACTCATTAGAATTTTGTAATATTTTTATTTTTAATTTTTATTTGCAATTATATATTTATATATTAAATATAATAATTATTAATTATTCTTATTATTTTTATTTTTTTTTTTTGTCAAAATAGTGATTGATAAATATTTTAATGGCGATTAAAAACCTTTCAAAAAAAACGCGGAAAAACGTTAATTTTTTTATTAAATAAATTTTTAAACTTGTTTATTTTAAGCTTAAGCAAGAGCCTGTTCCGAAACCCTTTTCGAAAAAATAGAATATACCTCGCAACGCCACAGGGAGTGCGGCGCAGGAGGCCTCGCCTCTAGGAAATTGTTTAATCAATTCATCAGACCCAAGCCCCTGCATGTTGCATGTAAATATGTATACATATATATGTGTATAGGTATAGGTAGGAGATATAATGGCGTTGGTCGCGGCAATAACAAACAGGATATTAACTTACACAACATTACCGAAAAAAAAGAAGCCGGGCGGCGGCAGTCCTGGCTCCTCAGTCCTTGACTCTCCGAAAAAAAAAAAAAAGAAATAAACGCCGCCAAAAATTGCGCTCTTTGAGTAATTACCAGGAGCCAGGACTAAGGGGGAAGGAACACACAAAACAAACGATATAGATATGGATAGAGCGATATCAGTGAAATAAATTTGTTTTTCATACCCCGGGATTTTTGACTTTACAAGCAAACAATTTGTCAAATGCAAATGGCCAGGAAGGCCAGGAAGGCCAGGAAGGAGAGGCTGGCCAGGAATAACCCCGAACGGCGAGGCCTCCCCGGGACAGATGTTGGGCCTGTGGTCTGCCAATTGAAAAACGATTCGAAATCAATCACAGCCGGCACAGCAGACCCCCCTCATCCTAACTCCCAATCCTTAACCCTCAATAAACCGAAAGCCCTGCGCCCCTCCGCCCAGACCCATCTGCCCAAAAATTTGACCGCAAAAACCATCGAGATGAAGTCCAGTTGGGAGTAGCGACAGGGATCCATTAATAATTCCTGTGGCGTGTTTTGCGGGGCCCAGGACCAGGCCCACAATATCGAAGCCAGAGCCACCCCACCCCTCCTGCCCCCTGCGAGGACCAATTGCCTTTCCGATTATTTTACATGCATGCCAACGTGACTTTCAACTGCTGACCGCGTGCCAGGACTAGGAAGGAGCTTCACTCCCATAGACAAATCCTTTATACCCTTTCCTTGGAAATTAAATGGAAAAGACCCTTAGAGGTTCAGAAAAAAATAACAATAATAAAAAATATATATTTATGATATTATTATATTTTAATATATTTGTAAAATAAAAAATACATAAAAACAATTGCATTTATAGCACCCCATTTGTCGTAAGAGTATTACCCATAAAGGGGTGCGTCCTTTACGGAGCGAGGATGACCATTTATTGGCATGTAGCTGATGGGCGACAAGGTCACGTGGGCGGGGCAATTGCGCGGCGCCACCGCCGTGCCACTCCGGCACGCAAATTGATGGCCAGTCATCAATTTCACTTGTTGGTCGCCAGAGTTCCCATCCTCGACCAGATTTGCACCAGGGCGTGCCGACCATTTGTCAACGCTGGAGTGGCTTCCCTGTCGGCGAAGGCCAGGACGACATCCTACGACGCGCCGCAGTGTGGGTGCGGAAGGGGCTCGGAAGGGGGTGTGTGTGCACTCAATTAAAGGACGCAGGAGGCGATAAGCCCCATGAATGCTAATTCCCAGCTCATCCCCCGGATAAACGAATGGGTGTGATGACACCCTCTCACTGACCCCCAGGTGACTTCCGGAGACTTAATTTAAGTTAATTTTTTCCCAAAGAGAAAGGAGAAGGATTTCACGGAAGAAGGTGAGCGAGAATCTTGAATATTCATAGGTGGACGAGGCCTTACCAATCCTGTAATCCTGCTTCTCCATCTTCGGCACCAGATCTTCGTTGAACCTGGAATAATTCCTCCCTGAATAAAACACACGACATTTCTTTTAATACATTTATTTTTTATATTTTTCAGATTTCAAAGATACAGGACATCTAATCCTGTCGAGCTTGGCGCTGCAGGCCGGCTGGTACTTGTCATAGGAAGAGGGTCGACGACGCGAAGCTGAAGGTCCTTATCATCCCCTGGAAGCCGTTATGGGCTTTAGGGCCCTTTATGGTCACAGTCACCTGTAGAATAGAAATTTTGAAAAAATTCAAAAAAATCGCTATTAGGAGAAAACTTTGAAAGAGGAAACAAGCTATAAAAAGCCCTGATTAAAGAAATGTTTTGTTGTGTTATGTTATTGGTTATCCTTTGTTCTCATTTAGGAAAAGACTTGGAGTTTCTTTTGGATTAATATAGTCTTTATTATTCGGGAGGCGGCAGTGGTGCCGCGTCCAGTTCTCGATGGATTCTGATTCTTACAATATTCCTTATTAGCGAAGTAAGGTCTAGGTCTCGTAGCCGCGCTGCTTACAGCGGCAGAGACGCTTATATATTCTTATGTATAAATCCATATAGCTAAGCGAGGAAATAAGAATATACACTTGAGTTCAAGTACCCGCGGTCTGCATCTGACAGCTTATGCTGACACTTGCAACCGGCTCGGATTTCATCCGCTTGGTCAAGAACCTTACATTTATCGTTTGTTTATGTTTATGCGACAATGTATGAAGTACAGTGGGCATTCGATAAATGTGCATATTACATCTCCCTCCTTTTGAAAATCAACGTAATTACATAAAGTTATTTTTATTCCATAATATTTTAGGGTTCTTTTTTTTTGTGAATTATATTTTTTGTATATTGGCTGAATTGATTGTATTAGATATATTATAATGGAAATAGAATTCAATCTTATGTGTTTTAATTTAGACAATTGAAACAAGAAGATTGACAAGAATGCTAATTTGGGTTCGAAATAAAATTTAATTATTTTAAATTTAATAAACCTTTTTAATTTTTCGATTCATACAATATAACGTTCTGATTAACTGCTATCTAAATTTTATTTAATGAATATTTTTAATCTATCCTTATGAACTGTTTGTGTCTTATTTCTATCTCCTGATATTATAAAATTATCTTTTTCTCCAATTTTAATTACAGTGTATGGGCCTGTATATTTGAAATCTAGCTTATGACCTGTTTCATTTCTTAACAAAACTTGATCTCCTATTTTAAGTGATATATCTCTTATTTTCCTATCATATAGTTCCTTATTCTTAATTTTATTATCTTCTATCATTGTTCTAGCTCTTTTATAAGCTACTTCTAACCTATACTTGGATTCTTTAGCATAGTCATCTATGTTATAAAGAGGTTCTATTTTATCTACAGTATTAAAATGTATTGGTAAGTTTGAGGCTTCACCAAATACTAGTTCATATGGACAATACTCAGGTGCCATAGAAGGTGTCGTGTTGAAACACTATACGAAATATTGTAGCCATACGTCGCAGTCAGTTTTATCTACGGAAATGTAGGATCGAATAAATTCATTGAAAGTTCCGTGGCTTCTTTCGGCTGTTCCAACGGTTTGGTGGTGGTGTGCAGTAGATGTTATGTTTTTGATGTTTCGATTTCTACATAGTTCATCTATTATTGAATTTTTCTATTCTGTTCCCATGTCCGTAATGAACGTCTTCATTGGACCGTACTTCAGAATAAAATCTTCAAATATAGCTTTAGCTATATTGCGACGAGATATTTTGTTAAGTCGCAGATTAGAGTAATTGTATAGTCGTTGCCTTGTTCTGATTTGGGTAGTGGACCGATCGTATCCACAATTGCCCTGTCGAAAGCCATTTGCGGCGTTTCTTAGATTTTTGGCATTTAGGACATTTTCTTATATAATTGGATATTTGTCTTGTCATATTTTGCCAATGATAATGTCTTTTTATTTTTGCTAATGTTCTAGCTATGCCTGTATGACCTCCTTGTATTGGACCATCATAGAATGTAAACAGTATTGCTTCTATTTCTTTATCATTATCTGATAATAGGGTCACCGGCTTGAGTAGCGCTACTCTTAAAGATTGTAATATTTTATTGCCCATTATTTTAAAAGATTCTATTGAGATAGTGTCAAAGATCTTTTCGCTCGGTTTGAGCCAACTTTGAGTTGGCTGATATTAAGTATACCGGCTTCTTTTTCAAGCCTTTGGAAGAATTGACCCAAGTCGAGAATTCCATTGTTTCCTGCGCAGCAATTTTTCTGTTTACTTTTATAAAACGTCTATAATAGTTGCAGAAGACAATGAATCGTCTAGCGCTGTCCGCATCATGTGGGACTGGATAGTTTTTAATGACGTCGTATTTTTTGTCGTCAGGCAGGATTCCTTTATCTGTGCATTTGTGTCCCAAAAATGTGACTTCGTGAATGAAGACTGAACATTTTTCAGGATGTAGTTTTAGATTATATGTCCTACATTTCTCAAAAACATCAGTTAGGTTTTTAAGCATATGTTTTTCGGAACATCCAATGACTATAAGATCATCCATATAAAGGAAAGCTTGTGAAGGTTCTAATCCGGAGAATGCTATAGCCATCATCCTCTGGAAGGAGTTTGGCGCTATTTTTAAGCCAAATGGTAATCGCGTGAAGCGATATGAACCATTGCTTGTTGAAAAAGACGTTATATACGGGAACTTTCTTCGAGTTCCATTTTGGTGAAAACCAGACATTAAGTCTAGACATGAGAAGTATTTTGCTCTTCCTAGTTGATCTAAGATGTCATCGAGGTATTCTAGGTAGCGGAAACTTATCAGACAACAGTTTTTTATTAATCTGACGATAGTCTATTACTAATTGGGGAGAGATTTCTTTGGAACTAACTATTTTATTGTCAATTAATTTTTGTACCTGTACCTGTATTTCGTCTTTTTGACTTTGAGGATTTCTATAGTTTTTTATATAAATTGGTTCGTCATCCGTCAATCTCAGTTTCTGTTTATAAAAATTGTTCGTTGTTATTGCTTCGTTTTCTAGTCCAAATATATCGCTATATTTTGTGCATATATTCCCCTGTGGGGGAAAATTTTTCAAAAGTTGTGCTAATACAGATTTTTCTCTACATTCAGAATTATTTTGAACTATGTTGTAGTTTGAAAGTATTTCATATTTTAAATTTTTTATATTTATTATTTTATTAGTATTGGTTGTATTTAGTAATCGGACAAATGCATTTTTGGTAGTTGCAACTGATTGGGAATTAGTACGCTATCTTCATCTGACGATAGGTGAATTTTTCGGACGACTTGAGATCTTGCTGGCAGAATTAATGGGTTGTCACTAGAAGTGTAGGTCTTTATTAGTTTTTATTAGTGCGTTTTTTATTAGTGCTATTCTTACATAGTTTGGATTGTGGTTATTACCTCTATAGCTTCCACGACCTCTAGTTGAATTACTGGTCTGGTTGTTATGTTATCGATTATTACCGTTGTTTCGATAAAAAACCTGTGTTCTGGTAATTACCACGACTACTACCTCTACCACGATAGTTTTGCTGTCTTCGGGCATACAATATTGTGTTGGCATTGCCAGTCATTTCAGTACTGCATTGAATGTACTGCGTGACTGCTTCGTAGCAGCCTCTAGTATTCTTTTTAGCCTGCCATGTTCACAATTTTTAACCATTGTGGAGATGGCTTCTTTTGTGCTGAACTTATCAGCATGTTCGGCTGACAAACCTTCATCAATGTATGAGGCTTCCAGTAGCTTCCTGAGCTTTTCAATCTCTGTGGTGAACTTTTCGGCTGTTTTTCCTTTTTGAAGTGTTTTGGCCATTTTAGCCTTAACAACATCCGATGTTTCACCTACAATTGTGTCTTGCAGTTTCTTCACAATTGCTTCGATTGTTGTCTCGTTTTGTACTCTATAAAGAGTTGACCCAATTATTTTAGATTTGATCACCTCAACGGCTAGTTCTTCGAATGTGCCTTTTGTAAGGTTTACTAATTTCAACGCTGTTATGAATCTTTGGAGATGGATTTTCTGTCCATCAAATTCAGGAATTGCGTTTGAAATGTCCCTTATGTAGGACCTTTGCGCGGCTGGGTCTGCCATGGTGGTGCTATCGTTTGGTATATTTTCTACAATATTTGAATTAGAATCTGAATCTATGTTATGGACCAATGATCTTTATTAAGTTTTATATATTTCTGAATGCTTCCTAACGGTGTTCCTCTGAATTGGTCTATTTTGTGTTAATGATTTGTATGATTTTCCAAATTCTGTTTTTATTTTAGCAAGTTCTTTATACAAATCATTCCATTCCATTATAAATACATCTATATATCCCTACATTAGCCATATTTTGGTTTTATATTTTTTTATTTATTTATGTCATTGTACCTTGTTTTAACTTATTTTTAATTGTGGTTACTTATTTTCTAATATATGTTGTTTTGCGCTCTTTTTTTTTTATTTAGATTTTGTCCAGGTCATTTGCCTGGCTCATATATCTTTTTTTAATGCATTTATTATGCAACTTGTACAATTTATAGAAACAGTTTGCGCACATTATTACAACAATTATTATTAACAAAATGTTTACTAGTTTTAGATCGATAGTGTTTGACTCCACTTTATTTATAACATTAGCTGTGGAGTCTTAAAGTCTTAAAGTCTGCAAGTCCCATTTTGGGATCACCTATACTTAATTTATATTTATATATTTTTCAGTTGAATCGATCTTACTTATTGAATTATCTATCATTAGTTTACAGCTTTTCCTGCCTATTGTTTCGTATAGCTTTACAGGCTATACTTCTAATTGGGCGAAATGTTTCGCTCAATTTTACATTTTATGTTTATGCTAAGAAAAAAAAATATGCATCGCAGTGCAATAGTGAAAAAAATTGTTGCAACGCAGTGCAACTGATCAAATAATTTTTGCGCTCTATGTAGCGCTGTCGGTTCGCTATTCCTTGGTCTGGCTCCTTCACTCCAATCCGTTTGTGGTCTTCCTTCCACAAGTGAACTCGCAGTGTGGCGAGTGTAGAGGTCCAGGGCAGTCCTTGGGGCAGCTCTTCTTTTTCTTCGGCAATGGCTTTGGAGATGGAGGTTTTTGTTTTAGTACATTATTTATAACTTTAATGCTATCTGAGTGAGTTGCAGAGTCGGCTTTTCTGAGCCGGAGGTTTTCATTTAAAAAATCAAGCTCTTCTCTGAGCTTCTGCGCCGTTGCCCATGAAGGTGGCGTCTTATTAGAATGTAGCAACCACTTAATGTGTGCTATTCTTTTTGTTATTTTATTTTTTACACCTCCGCGCTTTCCCATGACTCTACTCACTCAGACTTTTCGATTTTTGATTTTCCATTTCTCCTCTGGTATGCCATTTGTTATTGCTGCTGTTGCTGTTGGTTGAGCCCTTGCTGTTTTCTGTCCTCTGTAGTCCTAGGATCCTTATAGGATCCTTATCGTCAAGGTCGCCATGTTGTGTTATGTTATTGGTTATCCTTTGTTCTCATTTAGGAAAAGACTTGGAGTTTTTTTTGGATTAATATAGTCTTTATTATTCGGGAGGCGGCAGTGGTGCCGCGTCCAGTTCTCGATGGATTCTGATTCTTACAATATTCCTTATTAGCGAAGTAAGGTCTAGGTCTCGTAGCCGCGCTGCTTACAGCGGCAGAGACGCTTATATATTCTTATGTATAAATCCATATAGCTAAGCGAGGAAATAAGAATATACACTTGAGTTCAAGTACCCGCGGTCTGCATCTGACAGTTTATGCTGACACTTGCAACCGGCTCGGATTTCATCCGCTTGGTCAAGAACCTTACATTTATCGTTTGTTTATGTTTTTGCGACAATGTATGAAGTACAGTGTGCATTCGATAAATGTGCATATTACAGTTTACTTTGTGCAGATCGGATAGGAATTGGCGCAAATATAAGCATCTGAAGCGGACGAAAACGAGGTTTTCGGAATTTCGCAATTTTGTGATGGTACCCCTTAAAAAAATTCCAAAATTTTAAAATCGCCTTAAGAAGGAAACTTTGAATAAGGAAACAAGCTATAAAAAGCCCTGATTAAAGAAATGTTTACTTTGTGCAGATCGGATAGGAATTGGCGCAAATATAAGCTTCTGAAGCGGACGAAAACGAGGTTTTCGGAATTTCGCAATTTTTGTGATGGTACCCCTTAAAAAATTCCAAAATTTTAAAATCGCCCTTCGGAGAAAACTTTGAATGAGAAAACAAGCTATAAAAAGCCCTGATTAAAGAAATGTTTACTTTGTGCAGATCGGATAGGAATTGGCGCAAATATAAGCATCTGAAGCGGACGAAAACGAGGTTTTCGGAATTTCGCAATTTTTGTGATGGTACCCCTTAAAAAAATTCCAAAATTTTAAAATCGCCCTTCGGAGAAAACTTTGAATGAGAAAACAAGCTATAAAAAGCCCTGATTAAAGAAATGTTTATTTTGTGCAGATCGGATAGGAATTGGCGCAAATATAAGCATCTGAAGCGGACGAAACGAGGTTTTCGGAATTTCGCAATTTTTGTGATGGTACCCCTTAAAAAAATTCCAAAATTTTAAAATCGCCTTAAGAAGGAAACTTTGAATAAGGAAACAAGCTATAAAAAGCCCTGATTAAAGAAATGTTTACTTTGTGCAGATCGGATAGGAATTGGCGCAAATATAAGCTTCTGAAGCGGACGAAAACGAGGTTTTCGGAATTTCGCAATTTTTGTGATGGTACCCCTTAAAAAAATTCCAAAATTTTAAAATCGCCCTTCGGAGAAAACT
Source organism: Drosophila varians (assembly GCA_018150405.1). NCBI lineage: Eukaryota > Metazoa > Arthropoda > Insecta > Diptera > Drosophilidae > Drosophila > Drosophila varians. The sequence goes on from JAECWK010000126.1 coordinate 11,733,651, forward strand.
TTGAATGAGAAAACAAGCTATAAAAAGCCCTGATTAAAGAAATGTTTACTTTGTGCAGATCGGATAGGAATTGGCGCAAATATAAGCATCTGAAGCGGACGAAACGAGGTTTTCGGAATTTCGCAATTTTTGTGATGGTACCCCTTAAAAAAATTCCAAAATTTTAAAATCGCCTTAAGAAGGAAACTTTGAATAAGGAAACAAGCTATAAAAAGCCCTGATTAAAGAAATGTTTACTTTGTGCAGATCGGATAGGAATTGGCGCAAATATAAGCTTCTGAAGCGGACGAAAACGAGGTTTTCGGAATTTCGCAATTTTTGTGATGGTACCCCTTAAAAAAATTCCAAAATTTTAAAATCGCCTTAAGAAGGAAACTTTGAATAAGGAAACAAGCTATAAAAAGCCCTGATTAAAGAAATGTTTACTTTGTGCAGATCGGATAGGAATTGGCGCAAATATAAGCTTCTGAAGCGGACGAAAACGAGGTTTTCGGAATTTCGCAATTTTTGTGATGGTACCCCTTAAAAAATTCCAAAATTTTAAAATCGCCCTTCGGAGAAAACTTTGAATGAGAAAACAAGCTATAAAAAGCCCTGATTAAAGAAATGTTTACTTTGTGCAGATCGGATAGGAATTGGCGCAAATATAAGCATCTGAAGCGGACGAAAACGAGGTTTTCGGAATTTCGCAATTTTTGTGATGGTACCCCTTAAAAAAATTCCAAAATTTTAAAATCGCCTTAAGAAGGAAACTTTGAATAAGGAAACAAGCTATAAAAATCCCTGATTAAAGAAATGTTTACTTTGTGCAGATCGGATAGGAATTGGCGCAAATATAAGCATCTGAAGCGGACGAAAACGAGGTTTTCGGAATTTCGCAATTTTTGTGATGGTACCCCTTAAAAAAATTCCAAATTTTTAAAATCGCCTTTCGGAGAAAACTTTGAACGAAACTTTCGGAATTTCGCAATTTTTGTGATGGTACCCCTTAAAAAAATTCCAAAATTTTAAAATCGCCTTAAGAAGGAAACTTTGAATAAGGAAACAAGCTATAAAAAGCCCTGATTAAAGAAATGTTTACTTTGTGCAGATCGGATAGGAATTGGCGCAAATATAAGCATCTGAAGCGGACGAAACGAGGTTTTCGGAATTTCGCAATTTTTGTGATGGTACCCCTTAAAAAAATTCCAAAATTTTAAAATCGCCTTAAGAAGGAAACTTTGAATAAGGAAACAAGCTATAAAAAGCCCTGATTAAAGAAATGTTTACTTTGTGCAGATCGGATAGGAATTGGCGCAAATATAAGCTTCTGAAGCGGACGAAAACGAGGTTTTCGGAATTTCGCAATTTTTGTGATGGTACCCCTTAAAAAAATTCCAAAATTTTAAAATCGCCCTTCGGAGAAAACTTTGAATGAGAAAACAAGCTATAAAAAGCCCTGATTAAAGAAATGTTTACTTTGTGCAGATCGGATAGGAATTGGCGCAAATATAAGCATCTGAAGCGGACGAAAACGAGGTTTTCGGAATTTCGCAATTTTTGTGATGGTATTAAAAAAATTCCAAAATTTTAAAATCGCCCTTCGGAGAAAACTTTGAATGAGAAAACAAGCTATAAAAAGCCCTGATTAAAGAAATGTTTACTTTGTGCAGATCGGATAGGAATTGGCGCAAATATAAGCATCTGAAGCGGACGAAACGAGGTTTTCGGAATTTCGCAATTTTTGTGATGGTACCCCTTAAAAAAATTCCAAAATTTTAAAATCGCCTTAAGAAGGAAACTTTGAATAAGGAAACAAGCTATAAAAAGCCCTGATTAAAGAAATGTTTACTTTGTGCAGATCGGATAGGAATTGGCGCAAATATAAGCTTCTGAAGCGGACGAAAACGAGGTTTTCGGAATTTCGCAATTTTTGTGATGGTACCCCTTAAAAAAATTCCAAAATTTTAAAATCGCCCTTCGGAGAAAACTTTGAATGAGAAAACAAGCTATAAAAAGCCCTGATTAAAGAAATGTTTACTTTGTGCAGATCGGATAGGAATTGGCGCAAATATAAGCATCTGAAGCGGACGAAAACGAGGTTTTCGGAATTTCGCAATTTTTGTGATGGTACCCCTTAAAAAAATTCCAAAATTTTAAAATCGCCTTAAGAAGGAAACTTTGAATAAGGAAACAAGCTATAAAAATCCCTGATTAAAGAAATGTTTACTTTGTGCAGATCGGATAGGAATTGGCGCAAATATAAGCATCTGAAGCGGACGAAAACGAGGTTTTCGGAATTTCGCAATTTTTGTGATGGTATTAAAAAAATTCCAAAATTTTAAAATTGCCTTTCGGAGAAAACTTTGAATGAGGAAACAAGCTTTTTAAAGCCCTGATTAAGGAAATGTTTACTTTGTGCAGATCGGAGAGGAATTGGCGCAAATATAAGCATCTGAAGCGGACGAAAACGAGGTTTTCGGAATTTCGCAATTTTTGTGATGGTATTAAAAAAATTCCAAAATTTTAAAATTGCCTTTCGGAGAAAACTTTGAATGAGGAAACAAGCTTTTTAAAGCCCTGATTAAGGAAATGTTTACTTTGTGCAGATCGGAGAGGAATTGGCGCAAATATAAGCATCTGAAGCGGACGAAAACGAGGTTTTCGGAATTTCGCAATTTTTGTGATGGTACCCCTTAAAAAAATTCCAAATTTTTAAAATCGCCTTTCGGAGAAAACTTTGAACGAAACTTTCGGAATTTCGCAATTTTTGTGATGGTAGCCCTTAAAAAATTCCAAAATTTTAAAATCGCCTTTCGGAGAAAACTTTAAACGAGAAACAAGCTATAAAAGCCCTGATTAAAGAAATGTTTACTTTGTGCAGATCGGATAGGAATTGGCGCAAATATAAGCATCTGAAGCGGACGAAAACGAGGTTTTCGGAATTTCGCAATTTTTGTGATGGTACCCCTTAAAAAAATTCCAAAATTTTAAAATCGCCTTAAGAAGGAAACTTTGAATAAGGAAACAAGCTATAAAAAGCCCTGATTAAAGAAATGTTTACTTTGTGCAGATCGGATAGGAATTGGCGCAAATATAAGCATCTGAAGCGGACGAAAACGAGGTTTTCGGAATTTCGCAATTTTTGTGATGGTACCCCTTAAAAAAATTCCAAAATTTTAAAATCGCCTTAAGAAGGAAACTTTGAATAAGGAAACAAGCTATAAAAAGCCCTGATTAAAGAAATGTTTACTTTGTGCAGATCGGATAGGAATTGGCGCAAATATAAGTTTGTTTTTTTGCATTTTGTGATGGTACCCTTAAAAATCAAAATTTTAAAATCTTAAGAAGCGGACGAAAACGAGGTTGGTTTTCGGAATTTCGCAATTTTTGTGATGGTATTAAAAAAATTCCAAAATTTTAAAATTGCCTTTCGGAGAAAACTTTGAATGAGGAAACAAGCTTTTTAAAGCCCTGATTAAGGAAATGTTTACTTTGTGCAGATCGGAGAGGAATTGGCGCAAATATAAGCATCTGAAGCGGACGAAAACGAGGTTTTCGGAATTTCGCAATTTTTGTGATGGTATTAAAAAATTCCAAAATTTTAAAATTGCCTTTCGGAGAAAACTTTGAATGAGGAAACAAGCTTTTTAAAGCCCTGATTAAGGAAATGTTTACTTTGTGCAGATCGGAGAGGAATTGGCGCAAATATAAGCATCTGAAGCGGACGAAAACGAGGTTTTCGGAATTTCGCAATTTTTGTGATGGTACCCCTTAAAAAAATTCCAAATTTTTAAAATCGCCTTTCGGAGAAAACTTTGAACGAAACTTTCGGAATTTCGCAATTTTTGTGATGGTAGCCCTTAAAAAAATTCCAAAATTTTAAAATCGCCTTTCGGAGAAAACTTTAAACGAGAAACAAGCTATAAAAAGCCCTGATTAAAGAAATGTTTACTTTGTGCAGATCGGATAGGAATTGGCGCAAATATAAGCATCTGAAGCGGACGAAAACGAGGTTTTCGGAATTTCGCAATTTTGTGATGGTACCCCTTAAAAAATTCCAAATTTTTAAAATCGCCTTTCGGAGAAAACTTTGAACGAAACTTTCGGAATTTCGCAATTTTTGTGATGGTAGCCCTTAAAAAATTCCAAATTTTTAAAATCGCCTTTCGGAGAAAACTTTGAACGAAACTTTCGGAATTTCGCAATTTTGTGATGGTACCCCTTAAAAAAATTCCAAAATTTTAAAATCGCCTTAAGAAGGAAACTTTGAATAAGGAAACAAGCTATAAAAAGCCCTGATTAAAGAAATGTTTACTTTGTGCAGATCGGATAGGAATTGGCGCAAATATAAGCATCTGAAGCGGACGAAAACGAGGTTTTCGGAATTTCGCAATTTTTGTGATGGTACCCCTTAAAAAAATTCCAAATTTTTAAAATCGCCTTTCGGAGAAAACTTTGAACGAAACTTTCGGAATTTCGCAATTTTTGTGATGGTAGCCCTTAAAAAAATTCCAAAATTTTAAAATCGCCTTAAGAAGGAAACTTTGAATAAGGAAACAAGCTTTAAAAAGCCCTGATTAAAGAAATGTTTACTTTGTGCAGATCGGATAGGAATTGGCGCAACTATAAGCATCTGAAGCGGACGAAAACGAGGTTTTCGGAATTTCGCAATTTTTGTGATGGTACCCCTTAAAAAAATTCCAAATTTTTAAAATCGCCTTTCGGAGAAAACTTTGAACGAAACTTTCGGAATTTCGCAATTTTTGTGATGGTAGCCCTTAAAAAAATTCCAAAATTTTAAAATCGCCTTTCGGAGAAAACTTTAAACGAGAAACAAGCTATAAAAAGCCCTGATTAAAGAAATGTTTACTTTGTGCAGATCGGATAGGAATTGGCGCAAATATAAGCATCTGAAGCGGACGAAAACGAGGTTTTCGGAATTTCGCAATTTTTGTGATGGTACCCCTTAAAAAAATTCCAAATTTTTAAAATCGCCTTTCGGAGAAAACTTTGAACGAAACTTTCGGAATTTCGCAATTTTTGTGATGGTAGCCCTTAAAAAAATTCCAAAATTTTAAAATCGCCTTTCGGAGAAAACTTTAAACGAGAAACAAGCTATAAAAAGCCCTGATTAAAGAAATGTTTACTTTGTGCAGATCGGATAGGAATTGGCGCAAATATAAGCATCTGAAGCGGACGAAAACGAGGTTTTCGGAATTTCGCAATTTTGTGATGGTACCCCTTAAAAAAATTCCAAAATTTTAAAATCGCCTTAAGAAGGAAACTTTGAATAAGGAAACAAACTTTAAAAAGCCCTGATTAAAGAAATGTTTACTTTGTGCAGATCGGATAGGAATTGGCGCAACTATAAGCATCTGAAGCGGACGAAAACGAGGTTTTCGGAATTTCGCAATTTTGTGATGGTACCCCTTAAAAAAATTCCAAATTTTTAAAATCGCCTTTCGGAGAAAACTTTGAACGAAACTTTCGGAATTTCGCAATTTTTGTGATGGTAGCCCTTAAAAAAATTCCAAAATTTTAAAATCGCCTTTCGGAGAAAACTTTAAACGAGAAACAAGCTATAAAAAGCCCTGATTAAAGAAATGTTTACTTTGTGCAGATCGGATAGGAATTGGCGCAAATATAAGCATCTGAAGCGGACGAAAACGAGGTTTTCGGAATTTCGCAATTTTTGTGATGGTACCCCTTAAAAAAATTCCAAATTTTTAAAATCGCCTTTCGGAGAAAACTTTGAACGAAACTTTCGGAATTTCGCAATTTTTGTGATGGTATTAAAAAAATTCCAAAATTTTAAAATCGCCTTTCGGAGAAAACTTTAAACGAGAAACAAGCTATAAAAAGCCCTGATTAAAGAAATGTTTACTTTGTGCAGATCGGATAGGAATTGGCGCAAATATAAGGATCTGAAGCGGACGAAAACGAGGTTTTCGGAATTTCGCAATTTTGTGATGGTACCCCTTAAAAAAATTCCAAAATTTTAAAATCGCCTTAAGAAGGAAACTTTGAATAAGGAAACAAGCTTTAAAAAGCCCTGATTAAAGAAATGTTTACTTTGTGCAGATCGGATAGGAATTGGCGCAAATATAAGCATCTGAAGCGGACGAAAACGAGGTTTTCGGAATTTCGCAATTTTTGTGATGGTACCCCTTAAAAAAATTCCAAATTTTTAAAATCGCCTTTCGGAGAAAACTTTGAACGAAACTTTCGGAATTTCGCAATTTTTGTGATGGTACCCTTAAAAAAATTCCAAAATTTTAAAATCGCCTTAAGAAGGAAACTTTGAATAAGGAAACAAGCTATAAAAAGCCCTGATTAAAGAAATGTTTACTTTGTGCAGATCGGATAGGAATTGGCGCAAATATAAGCATCTGAAGCGGACGAAAACGAGGTTTTCGGAATTTCGCAATTTTTGTGATGGTACCCCTTAAAAAAATTCCAAAATTTTAAAATCGCCTTTCGGAGAAAACTTTGAACGAAACTTTCGAAATTTCGCAATTTTTGTGATGGTAGCCCTTAAAAAAATTCCAAAATTTTAAAATCGCCTTAAGAAGGAAACTTTGAATAAGGAAACAAGCTTTAAAAAGCCCTGATTAAAGAAATGTTTACTTTGTGCAGATCGGATAGGAATTGGCGCAACTATAAGCATCTGAAGCGGACGAAAACGAGGTTTTCGGAATTTCGCAATTTTTTGATGGTACCCCTTAAAAAATTCCAAAATTTTAAAATCGCCTTTCGGAGAAAACTTTGAACGAAACTTTCGGAATTTCGCAATTTTTGTGATGGTACCCCTTAAAAAATTCCAAAATTTTAAAATCGCCTTAAGAAGGAAACTTTGAATAAGGAAACAAGCTATAAAAAGCCCTGATTAAAGAAATGTTTACTTTGTGCAGATCGGATAGGAATTGGCGCAAATATAAGCATCTGAAGCGGACGAAAACGAGGTTTTCGGAATTTCGCAATTTTGTGATGGTACCCCTTAAAAAAATTCCAAAATTTTAAAATCGCCTTTCGGAGAAAACTTTGAACGAAACTTTCGAAATTTCGCAATTTTTGTGATGGTACCCCTTAAAAAAATTCCAAAATTTTAAAATCGCCTTAAGAAGGAAACTTTGAATAAGGAAACAAGCTTTAAAAAGCCCTGATTAAAGAAATGTTTACTTTGTGCAGATCGGATAGGAATTGGCGCAACTATAAGCATCTGAAGCGGACGAAAACGAGGTTTTCGGAATTTCGCAATTTTTGTGATGGTACCCCTTAAAAAAATTCCAAAATTTTAAAATCGCCTTTCGGAGAAAACTTTGAACGAAACTTTCGGAATTTCGCAATTTTTGTGATGGTACCCCTTAAAAAATTCCAAAATTTTAAAATCGCCTTAAGAAGGAAACTTTGAATAAGGAAACAAGCTTTAAAAAGCCCTGATTAAAGAAATGTTTACTTTGTGCAGATCGGATAGGAATTGGCGCAACTATAAGCATCTGAAGCGGACGAAAACGAGGTTTTCGGAATTTCGCAATTTTTGTGATGGTACCCCTTAAAAAAATTCCAAAATTTTAAAATCGCCTTTCGGAGAAAACTTTGAACGAAACTTTCGAAATTTCGCAATTTTTGTGATGGTAGCCCTTAAAAAAATTCCAAAATTTTAAAATCGCCTTAAGAAGGAAACTTTGAACGAAACTTTCGGAATTTCGCAATTTTTGTGATGGTACCCCTTAAAAAAATTCCAAAATTTTAAAATCGCCTTAAGAAGGAAACTTTGAATAAGGAAACAAGCTATAAATAGCCCTGATTAAAGAAATGTTTACTTTGTGCAGATCGGATAGGAATTGGCGCAAATATAAGCATCTGAAGCGGACGAAAACGAGGTTTTCGGAATTTCGCAATTTTTGTGATGGTACCCCTTAAAAAAATTCCAAAATTTTAAAATCGCCTTAAGAAGGAAACTTTGAATAAGGAAACAAGCTATAAAAAGCCCTGATTAAAGAAATGTTTACTTTGTGCAGATCGGATAGGAATTGGCGCAAATATAAGCATCTGAAGCGGACGAAAACGAGGTTTTCGGAATTTCGCAATTTTGTGATGGTACCCCTTAAAAAATTCCAAAATTTTAAAATCGCCTTAAGAAGGAAACTTTGAACGAAACTTTCGGAATTTCGCAATTTTTGTGATGGTACCCCTTAAAAAAATTCCAAAATTTTAAAATCGCCTTTCGGAGAAAACTTTGAACGAAACTTTCGGAATTTCGCAATTTTTGTGATGGTACCCCTTAAAAAAATTCCAAAACTTTAAAATCGCCTTAAGAAGGAAACTTTGAATGAGGAAACAAGCTATAAAAATCCCTGATTAAAGAAATGTTTACTTTGTGCAGATCGGATAGGAATTGGCGCAAATATAAGCATCTGAAGCGGACGAAAACGAGGTTTTCGGAATTTCGCAATTTTTGTGATGGTACCCCTTAAAAAAATTGCAAAATTTTAAAATCGCCTTTCGGAGAAAACTTTAAACGAGAAACAAGCTTTAAAAAGCCCTGATTAAAGAAATGTTTACTTTGTGCAGATCGGATAGGAATTGGCGCAACTATAAGCATCTGAAGCGGACGAAAACGAGGTTTTCGGAATTTCGCAATTTTTGTGATGGTACCCCTTAAAAAAATTCCAAAATTTTAAAATCGCCTTTCGGAGAAAACTTTGAACGAAACTTTCGAAATTTCGCAATTTTTGTGATGGTAGCCCTTAAAAAATTCCAAAATTTTAAAATCGCCTTAAGAAGGAAACTTTGAACGAAACTTTCGGAATTTCGCAATTTTTGTGATGGTACCCCTTAAAAAAATTCCAAAATTTTAAAATCGCCTTAAGAAGGAAACTTTGAATAAGGAAACAAGCTATAAATAGCCCTGATTAAAGAAATGTTTACTTTGTGCAGATCGGATAGGAATTGGCGCAAATATAAGCATCTGAAGCGGACGAAAACGAGGTTTTCGGAATTTCGCAATTTTTGTGATGGTACCCCTTAAAAAAATTCCAAAATTTTAAAATCGCCTTAAGAAGGAAACTTTGAATAAGGAAACAAGCTATAAAAAGCCCTGATTAAAGAAATGTTTACTTTGTGCAGATCGGATAGGAATTGGCGCAAATATAAGCATCTGAAGCGGACGAAAACGAGGTTTTCGGAATTTCGCAATTTTTGTGATGGTACCCCTTAAAAAAATTCCAAAATTTTAAAATCGCCTTAAGAAGGAAACTTTGAACGAAACTTTCGGAATTTCGCAATTTTGTGATGGTACCCCTTAAAAAAATTCCAAAATTTTAAAATCGCCTTTCGGAGAAAACTTTGAACGAAACTTTCGGAATTTCGCAATTTTGTGATGGTACCCCTTAAAAAAATTCCAAAACTTTAAAATCGCCTTAAGAAGGAAACTTTGAATGAGGAAACAAGCTATAAAAATCCCTGATTAAAGAAATGTTTACTTTGTGCAGATCGGATAGGAATTGGCGCAAATATAAGCATCTGAAGCGGACGAAAACGAGGTTTTCGGAATTTCGCAATTTTGTGATGGTACCCCTTAAAAAAATTGCAAAATTTTAAAATCGCCTTTCGGAGAAAACTTTAAACGAGAAACAAGCTATAAAAAGCCCTGATTAAAGAAATGTTTACTTTGTGCAGATCGGATAGGAATTGGCGCAAATATAAGCATCTGAAGCGGACGAAAACGAGGTTTTCGGAATTTCGCAATTTTTGTGATGGTACCCCTTAAAAAAATTCCAAAATTTTAAAATCGCCTTAAGAAGGAAACTTTGAATAAGGAAACAAGCTATAAAAAGCCCTGATTAAAGAAATGTTTACTTTGTGCAGATCGGATAGGAATTGGCGCAAATATAAGCATCTGAAGCGGACGAAAACGAGGTTTTCGGAATTTCGCAATTTTTGTGATGGTACCCCTTAAAAAAATTGCAAAATTTTAAAATCGCCTTTCGGAGAAAACTTTAAACGAGAAACAAGCTATAAAAAGCCCTGATTAAAGAAATGTTTACTTTGTGCAGATCGGATAGGAATTGGCGCAACTATAAGCATCTGAAGCGGACGAAAACGAGGTTTTCGGAATTTCGCAATTTTGTGATGGTACCCCTTAAAAAAATTCCAAAATTTTAAAATCGCCTTTCGGAGAAAACTTTGAACGAAACTTTCGGAATTTCGCAATTTTTGTGATGGTACCCCTTAAAAAAATTCCAAAATTTTAAAATCGCCTTAAGAAGGAAACTTTGAATAAGGAAACAAGCTATAAAAAGCCCTGATTAAAGAAATGTTTACTTTGTGCAGATCGGATAGGAATTGGCGCAAATATAAGCATCTGAAGCGGACGAAAACGAGGTTTTCGGAATTTCGCAATTTTTGTGATGGTACCCCTTAAAAAAATTCCAAAATTTTAAAATCGCCTTTCGGAGAAAACTTTGAACGAAACTTTCGGAATTTCGCAATTTTTGTGATGGTACCCCTTAAAAAAATTCCAAAATTTTAAAATCGCCTTAAGAAGGAAACTTTGAATAAGGAAACAAGCTATAAAAAGCCCTGATTAAAGAAATGTTTACTTTGTGCAGATCGGATAGGAATTGGCGCAAATATAAGCATCTGAAGCGGACGAAAACGAGGTTTTCGGAATTTCGCAATTTTTGTGATGGTACCCCTTAAAAAAATTCCAAAATTTTAAAATCGCCTTAAGAAGGAAACTTTGAATAAGGAAACAAGCTATAAAAAGCCCTGATTAAAGAAATGTTTACTTTGTGCAGATCGGATAGGAATTGGCGCAAATATAAGCATCTGAAGCGGACGAAAACAAGGTTTTCGGAATTTCGCAATTTTTGTGATGGTAGCCCTTAAAAAAATTCCAAAATTTTAAAATCGCCTTAAGAAGGAAACTTTGAATAAGGAAACAAGCTTTAAAAAGCCCTGATTAAAGAAATGTTTACTTTGTGCATATCGGATAGGAATTGGCGCAACTATAAGCATCTGAAGCGGACGAAAACGAGGTTTTCGGAATTTCGCAATTTTTGTGATGGTACCCCTTAAAAAAATTCCAAAATTTTAAAATCGCCTTTCGGAGAAAACTTTGAACGAAACTTTCGGAATTTCGCAATTTTTGTGATGGTACCCCTTAAAAAAATTCCAAAATTTTAAAATCGCCTTAAGAAGGAAACTTTGAATAAGGAAACAAGCTTTAAAAAGCCCTGATTAAAGAAATGTTTACTTTGTGCAGATCGGATAGGAATTGGCGCAACTATAAGCATCTGAAGCGGACGAAAACGAGGTTTTCGGAATTTCGCAATTTTGTGATGGTACCCCTTAAAAAAATTCCAAAATTTTAAAATCGCCTTTCGGAGAAAACTTTGAACGAAACTTTCGGAATTTCGCAATTTTTGTGATGGTACCCCTTAAAAAATTCCAAAATTTTAAAATCGCCTTAAGAAGGAAACTTTGAATGAGGAAACAAGCTATAAAAATCCCTGATTAAAGAAATGTTTACTTTGTGCAGATCGGATAGAAATTGGCGCAAATATAAGCATCTGAAGCGGACGAAAACGAGGTTTTCGGAATTTCGCAATTTTGTGATGGTACCCCTTAAAAAAATTCCAAAATTTTAAAATCGCCTTAAGAAGGAAACTTTGAATAAGGAAACAAGCTATAAAAAGCCCTGATTAAAGAAATGTTTACTTTGTGCAGATCGGATAGGAATTGGCGCAAATATAAGCATCTGAAGCGGACGAAAACGAGGTTTTCGGAATTTCGCAATTTTTGTGATGGTACCCCTTAAAAAAATTCCAAAATTTTAAAATCGCCTTTCGGAGAAAACTTTGAACGAAACTTTCGGAATTTCGCAATTTTTGTGATGGTACCCCTTAAAAAATTCCAAAATTTTAAAATCGCCTTTCGGAGAAAACTTTGAACGAAACTTTCGGAATTTCGCAATTTTTGTGATGGTACCCCTTAAAAAATTCCAAAATTTTAAAATCGCCTTTCGGAGAAAACTTTGAACGAAACTTTCGGAATTTCGCAATTTTTGTGATGGTACCCCTTAAAAAAATTCCAAAACTTTAAAATCGCCTTAAGAAGGAAACTTTGAATGAGGAAACAAGCTATAAAAATCCCTGATTAAAGAAATGTTTACTTTGTGCAGATCGGATAGGAATTGGCGCAAATATAAGCATCTGAAGCGGACGAAAACGAGGTTTTCGGAATTTCGCAATTTTTGTGATGGTACCCCTTAAAAAAATTGCAAAATTTTAAAATCGCCTTTCGGAGAAAACTTTAAACGAGAAACAAGCTATAAAAAGCCCTGATTAAAGAAATGTTTACTTTGTGCAGATCGGATAGGAATTGGCGCAAATATAAGCATCTGAAGCGGACGAAAACGAGGTTTTCGGAATTTCGCAATTTTTGTGATGGTACCCCTTAAAAAAATTCCAAAACTTTAAAATCGCCTTAAGAAGGAAACTTTGAATGAGGAAACAAGCTATAAAAATCCCTGATTAAAGAAATGTTTACTTTGTGCAGATCGGATAGGAATTGGCGCAAATATAAGCATCTGAAGCGGACGAAAACGAGGTTTTCGGAATTTCGCAATTTTTGTGATGGTACCCCTTAAAAAAATTGCAAAATTTTAAAATCGCCTTTCGGAGAAAACTTTAAACGAGAAACAAGCTATAAAAAGCCCTGATTAAAGAAATGTTTACTTTGTGCAGATCGGATAGGAATTGGCGCAACTATAAGCATCTGAAGCGGACGAAAACGAGGTTTTCGGAATTTCGCAATTTTTGTGATGGTACCCCTTAAAAAAATTCCAAAATTTTAAAATCGCCTTTCGGAGAAAACTTTGAACGAAACTTTCGGAATTTCGCAATTTTTGTGATGGTACCCCTTAAAAAAATTCCAAAATTTTAAAATCGCCTTAAGAAGGAAACTTTGAATAAGGAAACAAGCTATAAAAAGCCCTGATTAAAGAAATGTTTACTTTGTGCAGATCGGATAGGAATTGGCGCAAATATAAGCATCTGAAGCGGACGAAAACGAGGTTTTCGGAATTTCGCAATTTTTGTGATGGTACCCCTTAAAAAAATTGCAAAATTTTAAAATCGCCTTTCGGAGAAAACTTTAAACGAGAAACAAGCTATAAAAAGCCCTGATTAAAGAAATGTTTACTTTGTGCAGATCGGATAGGAATTGGCGCAACTATAAGCATCTGAAGCGGACGAAAACGAGGTTTTCGGAATTTCGCAATTTTTGTGATGGTACCCCTTAAAAAAATTCCAAAATTTTAAAATCGCCTTTCGGAGAAAACTTTGAACGAAACTTTCGGAATTTCGCAATTTTGTGATGGTACCCCTTAAAAAATTCCAAAATTTTAAAATCGCCTTAAGAAGGAAACTTTGAATAAGGAAACAAGCTATAAAAAGCCCTGATTTAAGAAATGTTTACTTTGTGCAGATCGGATAGGAATTGGCGCAAATATAAGCATCTGAAGCGGACGAAAACGAGGTTTTCGGAATTTCGCAATTTTGTGATGGTACCCCTTAAAAAAATTCCAAAATTTTAAAATCGCCTTTCGGAGAAAACTTTGAACGAAACTTTCGGAATTTCGCAATTTTTGTGATGGTACCCCTTAAAAAAATTCCAAAATTTTAAAATCGCCTTAAGAAGGAAACTTTGAATAAGGAAACAAGCTTTAAAAAGCCCTGATTAAAGAAATGTTTACTTTGTGCAGATCGGATAGGAATTGGCGCCAATATAAGCATCTGAAGCGGACGAAAACGAGGTTTTCGGAATTTCGCAATTTTGTGATGGTACCCCTTAAAAAAAATTCCAAAATTTTAAAATCGCCTTTCGGAGAAAACTTTGAACGAAACTTTCGGAATTTCGCAATTTTTGTGATGGTACCCCTTAAAAAATTCCAAAATTTTAAAATCGCCTTAAGAAGGAAACTTTGAATAAGGAAACAAGCTATAAAAAGCCCTGATTAAAGAAATGTTTACTTTGTGCAGATCGGATAGGAATTGGCGCAAATATAAGCATCTGAAGCGGACGAAAACAAGGTTTTCGGAATTTCGCAATTTTTGTGATGGTAGCCCTTAAAAAAATTCCAAAATTTTAAAATCGCCTTAAGAAGGAAACTTTGAATAAGGAAACAAGCTTTAAAAAGCCCTGATTAAAGAAATGTTTACTTTGTGCATATCGGATAGGAATTGGCGCAACTATAAGCATCTGAAGCGGACGAAAACGAGGTTTTCGGAATTTCGCAATTTTGTGATGGTACCCCTTAAAAAATTCCAAAATTTTAAAATCGCCTTTCGGAGAAAACTTTGAACGAAACTTTCGGAATTTCGCAATTTTTGTGATGGTACCCCTTAAAAAATTCCAAAATTTTAAAATCGCCTTAAGAAGGAAACTTTGAATAAGGAAACAAGCTTTAAAAAGCCCTGATTAAAGAAATGTTTACTTTGTGCAGATCGGATAGGAATTGGCGCAACTATAAGCATCTGAAGCGGACGAAAACGAGGTTTTCGGAATTTCGCAATTTTTGTGATGGTACCCCTTAAAAAATTCCAAAATTTTAAAATCGCCTTTCGGAGAAAACTTTGAACGAAACTTTCGGAATTTCGCAATTTTTGTGATGGTACCCCTTAAAAAAATTCCAAAATTTTAAAATCGCCTTAAGAAGGAAACTTTGAATGAGGAAACAAGCTATAAAAATCCCTGATTAAAGAAATGTTTACTTTGTGCAGATCGGATAGAAATTGGCGCAAATATAAGCATCTGAAGCGGACGAAAACGAGGTTTTCGGAATTTCGCAATTTTTGTGATGGTACCCCTTAAAAAAATTCCAAAATTTTAAAATCGCCTTAAGAAGGAAACTTTGAATAAGGAAACAAGCTATAAAAAGCCCTGATTAAAGAAATGTTTACTTTGTGCAGATCGGATAGGAATTGGCGCAAATATAAGCATCTGAAGCGGACGAAAACGAGGTTTTCGGAATTTCGCAATTTTGTGATGGTACCCCTTAAAAAATTCCAAAATTTTAAAATCGCCTTTCGGAGAAAACTTTGAACGAAACTTT
Source organism: Drosophila varians (assembly GCA_018150405.1). Classification (NCBI taxonomy): domain Eukaryota; kingdom Metazoa; phylum Arthropoda; class Insecta; order Diptera; family Drosophilidae; genus Drosophila; species Drosophila varians. The sequence goes on from JAECWK010000126.1 coordinate 11,748,754, forward strand.
CGGAATTTCGCAATTTTTGTGATGGTACCCCTTAAAAAATTCCAAAATTTTAAAATCGCCTTAAGAAGGAAACTTTGAATAAGGAAACAAGCTATAAAAAGCCATGATTAAAGAAATGTTTACTTTGTGCAGATCGGATAGGAATTGGCGCAAATATAAGCATCTGAAGCGGACGAAAACGAGGTTTTCGGAATTTCGCAATTTTGTGATGGTACCCCTTAAAAAAATTCCAAAATTTTAAAATCGCCTTAAGAAGGAAACTTTGAATAAGGAAACAAGCTATAAAAAGCCCTGATTGAAGAAATGTTTACTTTGTGCAGATCGGATAGGAATTGGCGCAAATATAAGCATCTGAAGCGGACGAAAACGAGGTTTTCGGAATTTCGCAATTTTTGTGATGGTACCCCTTAAAAAAATTCCAAAATTTTAAAATCGCCTTAAGAAGGAAACTTTGAATAAGGAAACAAGCTATAAAAAGCCCTGATTAAAGAAATGTTTACTTTGTGCAGATCGGATAGGAATTGGCGCAAATATAAGCATCTGAAGCGGACGAAAACGAGGTTTTCGGAATTTCGCAATTTTTGTGATGGTACCCCTTAAAAAAATTCCAAAATTTTAAAATCGCCTTAAGAAGGAAACTTTGAATAAGGAAACAAGCTATAAAAAGCCCTGATTAAAGAAATGTTTACTTTGTGCAGATCGGATAGGAATTGGCGCAAATATAAGCATCTGAAGCGGACGAAAACGAGGTTTTCGGAATTTCGCAATTTTTGTGATGGTACCCCTTAAAAAAATTCCAAAATTTTAAAATCGCCTTAAGAAGGAAACTTTGAATAAGGAAACAAGCTATAAAAAGCCCTGATTGAAGAAATGTTTACTTTGTGCAGATCGGATAGGAATTGGCGCAAATATAAGCATCTGAAGCGGACGAAAACGAGGTTTTCGGAATTTCGCAATTTTTGTGATGGTACCCCTTAAAAAATTCCAAAATTTTAAAATCGCCTTAAGAAGGAAACTTTGAATAAGGAAACAAGCTATAAAAAGCCCTGATTGAAGAAATGTTTACTTTGTGCAGATCGGATAGGAATTGGCGCAAATATAAGCATCTGAAGCGGACGAAAACGAGGTTTTCGGAATTTCGCAATTTTTGTGATGGTACCCCTTAAAAAAATTCCAAAATTTTAAAATCGCCTTAAGAAGGAAACTTTGAATAAGGAAACAAGCTATAAAAAGCCCTGATTAAAGAAATGTTTACTTTGTGCAGATCGGATAGGAATTGGCGCAAATATAAGCATCTGAAGCGGACGAAAACGAGGTTTTCGGAATTTCGCAATTTTTGTGATGGTACCCCTTAAAAAAATTCCAAAATTTTAAAATCGCCTTAAGAAGGAAACTTTGAATAAGGAAACAAGCTATAAAAAGCCCTGATTGAAGAAATGTTTACTTTGTGCAGATCGGATAGGAATTGGCGCAAATATAAGCATCTGAAGCGGACGAAAACGAGGTTTTCGGAATTTCGCAATTTTTGTGATGGTACCCCTTAAAAAAATTCCAAAATTTTAAAATCGCCTTAAGAAGGAAACTTTGAATAAGGAAACAAGCTATAAAAAGCCCTGATTGAAGAAATGTTTACTTTGTGCAGATCGGATAGGAATTGGCGCAAATATAAGCATCTGAAGCGGACGAAAACGAGGTTTTCGGAATTTCGCAATTTTGTGATGGTACCCCTTAAAAAAATTCCAAAATTTTAAAATCGCCTTAAGAAGGAAACTTTGAATAAGGAAACAAGCTATAAAAAGCCCTGATTAAAGAAATGTTTACTTTGTGCAGATCGGATAGGAATTGGCGCAAATATAAGCATCTGAAGCGGACGAAAACGAGGTTTTCGGAATTTCGCAATTTTTGTGATGGTACCCCTTAAAAAAATTCCAAAATTTTAAAATCGCCTTAAGAAGGAAACTTTGAATAAGGAAACAAGCTATAAAAAGCCCTGATTAAAGAAATGTTTACTTTGTGCAGATCGGATAGGAATTGGCGCAAATATAAGCATCTGAAGCGGACGAAAACGAGGTTTTCGGAATTTCGCAATTTTTGTGATGGTACCCCTTAAAAAAATTCCAAAATATTAAAATCGCCTTAAGAAGGAAACTTTGAATAAGGAAACAAGCTATAAAAAGCCCTGATTAAAGAAATGTTTACTTTGTGCAGATCGGATAGGAATTGGCGCAAATATAAGCATCTGAAGCGGACGAAAACGAGGTTTTCGGAATTTCGCAATTTTTGTGATGGTACCCCTAAAAAAATTCCAAAATATTAAAATCGCCTTAAGAAGGAAACTTTGAATAAGGAAACAAGCTATAAAAAGCCCTGATTAAAGAAATGTTTACTTTGTGCAGATCGGATAGGAATTGGCGCAAATATAAGCATCTGAAGCGGACGAAAACGAGGTTTTCGGAATTTCGCAATTTTTGTGATGGTACCCCTTAAAAAAATTCCAAAATTTTAAAATCGCCTTAAGAAGGAAACTTTGAATAAGGAAACAAGCTATAAAAAGCCCTGATTAAAGAAATGTTTACTTTGTGCAGATCGGATAGGAATTGGCGCAAATATAAGCATCTGAAGCGGACGAAAACGAGGTTTTCGGAATTTCGCAATTTTTGTGATGGTACCCCTTAAAAAAATTCCAAAATTTTAAAATCGCCTTAAGAAGGAAACTTTGAATAAGGAAACAAGCTATAAAAAGCCCTGATTAAAGAAATGTTTACTTTGTGCAGATCGGATAGGAATTGGCGCAAATATAAGCATCTGAAGCGGACGAAAACGAGGTTTTCGGAATTTCGCAATTTTGTGATGGTACCCCTTAAAAAAATTCCAAAATTTTAAAATCGCCTTAAGAAGGAAACTTTGAATAAGGAAACAAGCTATAAAAAGCCCTGATTAAAGAAATGTTTACTTTGTGCAGATCGGATAGGAATTGGCGCAAATATAAGCATCTGAAGCGGACGAAAACGAGGTTTTCGGAATTTCGCAATTTTGTGATGGTACCCCTTAAAAAAATTCCAAAATTTTAAAATCGCCTTAAGAAGGAAACTTTGAATAAGGAAACAAGCTATAAAAAGCCCTGATTAAAGAAATGTTTACTTTGTGCAGATCGGATAGGAATTGGCGCAAATATAAGCATCTGAAGCGGACGAAAACGAGGTTTTCGGAATTTCGCAATTTTTGTGATGGTACCCCTTAAAAAAATTCCAAAATTTTAAAATCGCCTTAAGAAGGAAACTTTGAATAAGGAAACAAGCTATAAAAAGCCCTGATTAAAGAAATGTTTACTTTGTGCAGATCGGATAGGAATTGGCGCAAATATAAGCATCTGAAGCGGACGAAAACGAGGTTTTCGGAATTTTGCAATTTTGTGATGGTACCCTTAAAAAAATTCCAAAATTTTAAAATCGCCTTAAGAAGGAAACTTTGAATAAGGAAACAAGCTATAAAAAGCCCTGATTAAAGAAATGTTTACTTTGTGCAGATCGGATAGGAATTGGCGCAAATATAAGCATCTGAAGCGGACGAAAACGAGGTTTTCGGAATTTCGCAATTTTGTGATGGTACCCCTTAAAAAAATTCCAAAATTTTAAAATCGCCTTAAGAAGGAAACTTTGAATAAGGAAACAAGCTATAAAAAGCCCTGATTAAAGAAATGTTTACTTTGTGCAGATCGGATAGGAATTGGCGCAAATATAAGCATCTGAAGCGGACGAAAACGAGGTTTTCGGAATTTCGCAATTTTGTGATGGTACCCCTTAAAAAAATTCCAAAATATTAAAATCGCCTTAAGAAGGAAACTTTGAATAAGGAAACAAGCTATAAAAAGCCCTGATTAAAGAAATGTTTACTTTGTGCAGATCGGATAGGAATTGGCGCAAATATAAGCATCTGAAGCGGACGAAAACGAGGTTTTCGGAATTTCGCAATTTTTGTGATGGTACCCCTTAAAAAAATTCCAAAATATTAAAATCGCCTTAAGAAGGAAACTTTGAATAAGGAAACAAGCTATAAAAAGCCCTGATTAAAGAAATGTTTACTTTGTGCAGATCGGATAGGAATTGGCGCAAATATAAGCATCTGAAGCGGACGAAAACGAGGTTTTCGGAATTTCGCAATTTTTGTGATGGTACCCCTTAAAAAAATTCCAAAATTTTAAAATCGCCTTAAGAAGGAAACTTTGAATAAGGAAACAAGCTATAAAAAGCCCTGATTAAAGAAATGTTTACTTTGTGCAGATCGGATAGGAATTGGCGCAAATATAAGCATCTGAAGCGGACGAAAACGAGGTTTTCGGAATTTCGCAATTTTTGTGATGGTACCCCTTAAAAAAATTCCAAAATTTTAAAATCGCCTTAAGAAGGAAACTTTGAATAAGGAAACAAGCTATAAAAAGCCCTGATTAAAGAAATGTTTACTTTGTGCAGATCGGATAGGAATTGGCGCAAATATAAGCATCTGAAGCGGACGAAAACGAGGTTTTCGGAATTTCGCAATTTTGTGATGGTACCCCTTAAAAAATTCCAAAATTTTAAAATCGCCTTAAGAAGGAAACTTTGAATAAGGAAACAAGCTATAAAAAGCCCTGATTAAAGAAATGTTTACTTTGTGCAGATCGGATAGGAATTGGCGCAAATATAAGCATCTGAAGCGGACGAAAACGAGGTTTTCGGAATTTCGCAATTTTTGTGATGGTACCCCTTAAAAAAATTCCAAAATTTTAAAATCGCCTTAAGAAGGAAACTTTGAATAAGGAAACAAGCTATAAAAAGCCCTGATTAAAGAAATGTTTACTTTGTGCAGATCGGATAGGAATTGGCGCAAATATAAGCATCTGAAGCGGACGAAAACGAGGTTTTCGGAATTTCGCAATTTTTGTGATGGTACCCCTTAAAAAATTCCAAAATATTAAAATCGCCTTAAGAAGGAAACTTTGAATAAGGAAACAAGCTATAAAAAGCCCTGATTAAAGAAATGTTTACTTTGTGCAGATCGGATAGGAATTGGCGCAAATATAAGCATCTGAAGCGGACGAAAACGAGGTTTTCGGAATTTCGCAATTTTGTGATGGTACCCCTTAAAAAAATTCCAAAATTTTAAAATCGCCTTAAGAAGGAAACTTTGAATAAGGAAACAAGCTATAAAAAGCCCTGATTAAAGAAATGTTTACTTTGTGCAGATCGGATAGGAATTGGCGCAAATATAAGCATCTGAAGCGGACGAAAACGAGGTTTTCGGAATTTCGCAATTTTTGTGATGGTACCCCTTAAAAAAATTCCAAAATTTTAAAATCGCCTTAAGAAGGAAACTTTGAATAAGGAAACAAGCTATAAAAAGCCCTGATTAAAGAAATGTTTACTTTGTGCAGATCGGATAGGAATTGGCGCAAATATAAGCATCTGAAGCGGACGAAAACGAGGTTTTCGGAATTTCGCAATTTTTGTGATGGTACCCCTTAAAAAATTCCAAAATTTTAAAATCGCCTTAAGAAGGAAACTTTGAATAAGGAAACAAGCTATAAAAAGCCCTGATTAAAGAAATGTTTACTTTGTGCAGATCGGATAGGAATTGGCGCAAATATAAGCATCTGAAGCGGACGAAAACGAGGTTTTCGGAATTTCGCAATTTTTGTGATGGTACCCCTTAAAAAAATTCCAAAATTTTAAAATCGCCTTAAGAAGGAAACTTTGAATAAGGAAACAAGCTATAAAAAGCCCTGATTAAAGAAATGTTTACTTTGTGCAGATCGGATAGGAATTGGCGCAAATATAAGCATCTGAAGCGGACGAAAACGAGGTTTTCGGAATTTCGCAATTTTTGTGATGGTACCCCTTAAAAAAATTCCAAAATTTTAAAATCGCCTTAAGAAGGAAACTTTGAATAAGGAAACAAGCTATAAAAAGCCCTGATTAAAGAAATGTTTACTTTGTGCAGATCGGATAGGAATTGGCGCAAATATAAGCATCTGAAGCGGACGAAAACGAGGTTTTCGGAATTTCGCAATTTTGTGATGGTACCCCTTAAAAAAATTCCAAAATTTTAAAATCGCCTTAAGAAGGAAACTTTGAATAAGGAAACAAGCTATAAAAAGCCCTGATTAAAGAAATGTTTACTTTGTGCAGATCGGATAGGAATTGGCGCAAATATAAGCATCTGAAGCGGACGAAAACGAGGTTTTCGGAATTTCGCAATTTTTGTGATGGTACCCCTTAAAAAAATTCCAAAATTTTAAAATCGCCTTAAGAAGGAAACTTTGAATAAGGAAACAAGCTATAAAAAGCCCTGATTAAAGAAATGTTTACTTTGTGCAGATCGGATAGGAATTGGCGCAAATATAAGCATCTGAAGCGGACGAAAACGAGGTTTTCGGAATTTCGCAATTTTGTGATGGTACCCCTTAAAAAAATTCCAAAATTTTAAAATCGCCTTAAGAAGGAAACTTTGAATAAGGAAACAAGCTATAAAAAGCCCTGATTAAAGAAATGTTTACTTTGTGCAGATCGGATAGGAATTGGCGCAAATAAAAGCATCTGAAGCGGACGAAAACGAGGTTTTCGGAATTTCGCAATTTTGTGATGGTACCCCTTAAAAAAATTCCAAAATTTTAAAATCGCCTTAAGAAGGAAACTTTGAATAAGGAAACAAGCTATAAAAAGCCCTGATTAAAGAAATGTTTACTTTGTGCAGATCGGATAGGAATTGGCGCAAATAAAAGCATCTGAAGCGGACGAAAACGAGGTTTTCGGAATTTCGCAATTTTGTGATGGTACCCCTTAAAAAAATTCCAAAATTTTAAAATCGCCTTAAGAAGGAAACTTTGAATAAGGAAACAAGCTATAAAAAGCCCTGATTAAAGAAATGTTTACTTTGTGCAGATCGGATAGGAATTGGCGCAAATATAAGCATCTGAAGCGGACGAAAACGAGGTTTTCGGAATTTCGCAATTTTGTGATGGTACCCCTTAAAAAATTCCAAAATTTTAAAATCGCCTTAAGAAGGAAACTTTGAATAAGGAAACAAGCTATAAAAAGCCCTGATTAAAGAAATGTTTACTTTGTGCAGATCGGATAGGAATTGGCGCAAATAAAAGCATCTGAAGCGGACGAAAACGAGGTTTTCGGAATTTCGCAATTTTTGTGATGGTACCCCTTAAAAAATTCCAAAATTTTAAAATCGCCTTAAGAAGGAAACTTTGAATAAGGAAACAAGCTATAAAAAGCCCTGATTAAAGAAATGTTTACTTTGTGCAGATCGGATAGGAATTGGCGCAAATATAAGCATCTGAAGCGGACGAAAACGAGGTTTTCGGAATTTCGCAATTTTGTGATGGTACCCCTTAAAAAAATTCCAAAATTTTAAAATCGCCTTAAGAAGGAAACTTTGAATAAGGAAACAAGCTATAAAAAGCCCTGATTAAAGAAATGTTTACTTTGTGCAGATCGGATAGGAATTGGCGCAAATATAAGCATCTGAAGCGGACGAAAACGAGGTTTTCGGAATTTCGCAATTTTTGTGATGGTACCCCTTAAAAAATTCCAAAATTTTAAAATCGCCTTAAGAAGGAAACTTTGAATAAGGAAACAAGCTATAAAAAAGCCCTGATTAAAGAAATGTTTACTTTGTGCAGATCGGATAGGAATTGGCGCAAATATAAGCATCTGAAGCGGACGAAAACGAGGTTTTCGGAATTTCGCAATTTTTGTGATGGTACCCCTTAAAAAAATTCCAAAATTTTAAAATCGCCTTAAGAAGGAAACTTTGAATAAGGAAACAAGCTATAAAAAGCCCTGATTAAAGAAATGTTTACTTTGTGCAGATCGGATAGGAATTGGCGCAAATAAAAGCATCTGAAGCGGACGAAAACGAGGTTTTCGGAATTTCGCAATTTTTGTGATGGTACCCCTTAAAAAAATTCCAAAATTTTAAAATCGCCTTAAGAAGGAAACTTTGAATAAGGAAACAAGCTATAAAAAGCCCTGATTAAAGAAATGTTTACTTTGTGCAGATCGGATAGGAATTGGCGCAAATAAAAGCATCTGAAGCGGACGAAAACGAGGTTTTCGGAATTTCGCAATTTTTGTGATGGTACCCCTTAAAAAATTCCAAAATTTTAAAATCGCCTTAAGAAGGAAACTTTGAATAAGGAAACAAGCTATAAAAAGCCCTGATTAAAGAAATGTTTACTTTGTGCAGATCGGATAGGAATTGGCGCAAATATAAGCATCTGAAGCGGACGAAAACGAGGTTTTCGGAATTTCGCAATTTTGTGATGGTACCCCTTAAAAAAATTCCAAAATTTTAAAATCGCCTTAAGAAGGAAACTTTGAATAAGGAAACAAGCTATAAAAAGCCCTGATTAAAGAAATGTTTACTTTGTGCAGATCGGATAGGAATTGGCGCAAATATAAGCATCTGAAGCGGACGAAAACGAGGTTTTCGGAATTTCGCAATTTTTGTGATGGTACCCCTTAAAAAAATTCCAAAATTTTAAAATCGCCTTAAGAAGGAAACTTTGAATAAGGAAACAAGCTATAAAAAGCCCTGATTAAAGAAATGTTTACTTTGTGCAGATCGGATAGGAATTGGCGCAAATATAAGCATCTGAAGCGGACGAAAACGAGGTTTTCGGAATTTCGCAATTTTGTGATGGTACCCCTTAAAAAAATTCCAAAATTTTAAAATCGCCTTAAGAAGGAAACTTTGAATAAGGAAACAAGCTATAAAAAGCCCTGATTAAAGAAATGTTTACTTTGTGCAGATCGGATAGGAATTGGCGCAAATATAAGCATCTGAAGCGGACGAAAACGAGGTTTTCGGAATTTCGCAATTTTTGTGATGGTACCCCTTAAAAAATTCCAAAATTTTAAAATCGCCTTAAGAAGGAAACTTTGAATAAGGAAACAAGCTATAAAAAGCCCTGATTAAAGAAATGTTTACTTTGTGCAGATCGGATAGGAATTGGCGCAAATATAAGCATCTGAAGCGGACGAAAACGAGGTTTTCGGAATTTCGCAATTTTGTGATGGTACCCCTTAAAAAAATTCCAAAATATTAAAATCGCCTTAAGAAGGAAACTTTGAATAAGGAAACAAGCTATAAAAAGCCCTGATTAAAGAAATGTTTACTTTGTGCAGATCGGATAGGAATTGGCGCAAATATAAGCATCTGAAGCGGACGAAAACGAGGTTTTCGGAATTTCGCAATTTTTGTGATGGTACCCCTTAAAAAAATTCCAAAATTTTAAAATCGCCTTAAGAAGGAAACTTTGAATAAGGAAACAAGCTATAAAAAGCCCTGATTAAAGAAATGTTTACTTTGTGCAGATCGGATAGGAATTGGCGCAAATATAAGCATCTGAAGCGGACGAAAACGAGGTTTTCGGAATTTCGCAATTTTTGTGATGGTACCCCTTAAAAAATTCCAAAATTTTAAAATCGCCTTAAGAAGGAAACTTTGAATAAGGAAACAAGCTATAAAAAGCCCTGATTAAAGAAATGTTTACTTTGTGCAGATCGGATAGGAATTGGCGCAAATATAAGCATCTGAAGCGGACGAAAACGAGGTTTTCGGAATTTCGCAATTTTGTGATGGTACCCCTTAAAAAATTCCAAAATTTTAAAATCGCCTTAAGAAGGAAACTTTGAATAAGGAAACAAGCTATAAAAAGCCCTGATTAAAGAAATGTTTACTTTGTGCAGATCGGATAGGAATTGGCGCAAATATAAGCATCTGAAGCGGACGAAAACGAGGTTTTCGGAATTTCGCAATTTTTGTGATGGTACCCCTTAAAAAATTCCAAAATTTTAAAATCGCCTTAAGAAGGAAACTTTGAATAAGGAAACAAGCTATAAAAAGCCCTGATTAAAGAAATGTTTACTTTGTGCAGATCGGATAGGAATTGGCGCAAATATAAGCATCTGAAGCGGACGAAAACGAGGTTTTCGGAATTTCGCAATTTTTGTGATGGTACCCCTTAAAAAAATTCCAAAATTTTAAAATCGCCTTAAGAAGGAAACTTTGAATAAGGAAACAAGCTATAAAAAGCCCTGATTAAAGAAATGTTTACTTTGTGCAGATCGGATAGGAATTGGCGCAAATATAAGCATCTGAAGCGGACGAAAACGAGGTTTTCGGAATTTCGCAATTTTTGTGATGGTACCCCTTAAAAAATTCCAAAATTTTAAAATCGCCTTAAGAAGGAAACTTTGAATAAGGAAACAAGCTATAAAAAGCCCTGATTAAAGAAATGTTTACTTTGTGCAGATCGGATAGGAATTGGCGCAAATATAAGCATCTGAAGCGGACGAAAACGAGGTTTTCGGAATTTCGCAATTTTGTGATGGTACCCCTTAAAAAATTCCAAAATTTTAAAATCGCCTTAAGAAGGAAACTTTGAATAAGGAAACAAGCTATAAAAAAGCCCTGATTAAAGAAATGTTTACTTTGTGCAGATCGGATAGGAATTGGCGCAAATATAAGCATCTGAAGCGGACGAAAACGAGGTTTTCGGAATTTCGCAATTTTGTGATGGTACCCCTTAAAAAAATTCCAAAATTTTAAAATCGCCTTAAGAAGGAAACTTTGAATAAGGAAACAAGCTATAAAAACCCTGATTAAAGAAATGTTTACTTTGTGCAGATCGGATAGGAATTGGCGCAAATATAAGCATCTGAAGCGGACGAAAACGAGGTTTTCGGAATTTCGCAATTTTTGTGATGGTACCCCTTAAAAAAATTCCAAAATTTTAAAATCGCCTTAAGAAGGAAACTTTGAATAAGGAAACAAGCTATAAAAAGCCCTGATTAAAGAAATGTTTACTTTGTGCAGATCGGATAGGAATTGGCGCAAATATAAGCATCTGAAGCGGACGAAAACGAGGTTTTCGGAATTTCGCAATTTTTGTGATGGTACCCCTTAAAAAATTCCAAAATTTTAAAATCGCCTTAAGAAGGAAACTTTGAATAAGGAAACAAGCTATAAAAAGCCCTGATTAAAGAAATGTTTACTTTGTGCAGATCGGATAGGAATTGGCGCAAATATAAGCATCTGAAGCGGACGAAAACGAGGTTTTCGGAATTTCGCAATTTTTGTGATGGTACCCCTTAAAAAATTCCAAAATTTTAAAATCGCCTTAAGAAGGAAACTTTGAATAAGGAAACAAGCTATAAAAAGCCCTGATTAAAGAAATGTTTACTTTGTGCAGATCGGATAGGAATTGGCGCAAATATAAGCATCTGAAGCGGACGAAAACGAGGTTTTCGGAATTTCGCAATTTTTGTGATGGTACCCCTTAAAAAAATTCCAAAATTTTAAAATCGCCTTAAGAAGGAAACTTTGAATAAGGAAACAAGCTATAAAAAGCCCTGATTAAAGAAATGTTTACTTTGTGCAGATCGGATAGGAATTGGCGCAAATATAAGCATCTGAAGCGGACGAAAACGAGGTTTTCGGAATTTCGCAATTTTGTGATGGTACCCCTTAAAAAAATTCCAAAATTTTAAAATCGCCTTAAGAAGGAAACTTTGAATAAGGAAACAAGCTATAAAAAGCCCTGATTAAAGAAATGTTTACTTTGTGCAGATCGGATAGGAATTGGCGCAAATATAAGCATCTGAAGCGGACGAAAACGAGGTTTTCGGAATTTCGCAATTTTGTGATGGTACCCCTTAAAAAAATTCCAAAATTTTAAAATCGCCTTAAGAAGGAAACTTTGAATAAGGAAACAAGCTATAAAAAACCCTGATTAAAGAAATGTTTACTTTGTGCAGATCGGATAGGAATTGGCGCAAATATAAGCATCTGAAGCGGACGAAAACGAGGTTTTCGGAATTTCGCAATTTTTGTGATGGTACCCCTTAAAAAATTCCAAAATTTTAAAATCGCCTTAAGAAGGAAACTTTGAATAAGGAAACAAGCTATAAAAAGCCCTGATTAAAGAAATGTTTACTTTGTGCAGATCGGATAGGAATTGGCGCAAATATAAGCATCTGAAGCGGACGAAAACGAGGTTTTCGGAATTTCGCAATTTTTGTGATGGTACCCCTTAAAAAAATTCCAAAATTTTAAAATCGCCTTAAGAAGGAAACTTTGAATAAGGAAACAAGCTATAAAAAGCCCTGATTAAAGAAATGTTTACTTTGTGCAGATCGGATAGGAATTGGCGCAAATATAAGCATCTGAAGCGGACGAAAACGAGGTTTTCGGAATTTCGCAATTTTGTGATGGTACCCCTTAAAAAATTCCAAAATTTTAAAATCGCCTTAAGAAGGAAACTTTGAATAAGGAAACAAGCTATAAAAAGCCCTGATTAAAGAAATGTTTACTTTGTGCAGATCGGATAGGAATTGGCGCAAATATAAGCATCTGAAGCGGACGAAAACGAGGTTTTCGGAATTTCGCAATTTTTGTGATGGTACCCCTTAAAAAATTCCAAAATTTTAAAATCGCCTTAAGAAGGAAACTTTGAATAAGGAAACAAGCTATAAAAAGCCCTGATTAAAGAAATGTTTACTTTGTGCAGATCGGATAGGAATTGGCGCAAATATAAGCATCTGAAGCGGACGAAAACGAGGTTTTCGGAATTTCGCAATTTTTGTGATGGTACCCCTTAAAAAAATTCCAAAATTTTAAAATCGCCTTAAGAAGGAAACTTTGAATAAGGAAACAAGCTATAAAAAGCCCTGATTAAAGAAATGTTTACTTTGTGCAGATCGGATAGGAATTGGCGCAAATATAAGCATCTGAAGCGGACGAAAACGAGGTTTTCGGAATTTCGCAATTTTTGTGATGGTACCCCTTAAAAAATTCCAAAATTTTAAAATCGCCTTAAGAAGGAAACTTTGAATAAGGAAACAAGCTATAAAAAGCCCTGATTAAAGAAATGTTTACTTTGTGCAGATCGGATAGGAATTGGCGCAAATATAAGCATCTGAAGCGGACGAAAACGAGGTTTTCGGAATTTCGCAATTTTGTGATGGTACCCCTTAAAAAAATTCCAAAATTTTAAAATCGCCTTAAGAAGGAAACTTTGAATAAGGAAACAAGCTATAAAAAGCCCTGATTAAAGAAATGTTTACTTTGTGCAGATCGGATAGGAATTGGCGCAAATATAAGCATCTGAAGCGGACGAAAACGAGGTTTTCGGAATTTCGCAATTTTGTGATGGTACCCCTTAAAAAAATTCCAAAATTTTAAAATCGCCTTAAGAAGGAAACTTTGAATAAGGAAACAAGCTATAAAAAGCCCTGATTAAAGAAATGTTTACTTTGTGCAGATCAGATAGGAATTGGCGCAAATATAAGCATCTGAAGCGGACGAAAACGAGGTTTTCGGAATTTCGCAATTTTTGTGATGGTACCCCTTAAAAAAATTCCAAAATTTTAAAATCGCCTTAAGAAGGAAACTTTGAATAAGGAAACAAGCTATAAAAAGCCCTGATTAAAGAAATGTTTACTTTGTGCAGATCGGATAGGAATTGGCGCAAATATAAGCATCTGAAGCGGACGAAAACGAGGTTTTCGGAATTTCGCAATTTTGTGATGGTACCCCTAAAAAAATTCCAAAATTTTAAAATCGCCTTAAGAAGGAAACTTTGAATAAGGAAACAAGCTATAAAAAGCCCTGATTAAAGAAATGTTTACTTTGTGCAGATCGGATAGGAATTGGCGCAAATATAAGCATCTGAAGCGGACGAAAACGAGGTTTTCGGAATTTCGCAATTTTTGTGATGGTACCCCTTAAAAAATTCCAAAATTTTAAAATCGCCTTAAGAAGGAAACTTTGAATAAGGAAACAAGCTATAAAAAGCCCTGATTAAAGAAATGTTTACTTTGTGCAGATCGGATAGGAATTGGCGCAAATATAAGCATCTGAAGCGGACGAAAACGAGGTTTTCGGAATTTCGCAATTTTTGTGATGGTACCCCTTAAAAAATTCCAAAATTTTAAAATCGCCTTAAGAAGGAAACTTTGAATAAGGAAACAAGCTATAAAAAGCCCTGATTAAAGAAATGTTTACTTTGTGCAGATCGGATAGGAATTGGCGCAAATATAAGCATCTGAAGCGGACGAAAACGAGGTTTTCGGAATTTCGCAATTTTTGTGATGGTACCCCTTAAAAAAATTCCAAAATTTTAAAATCGCCTTAAGAAGGAAACTTTGAATAAGGAAACAAGCTATAAAAAGCCCTGATTAAAGAAATGTTTACTTTGTGCAGATCGGATAGGAATTGGCGCAAATATAAGCATCTGAAGCGGACGAAAACGAGGTTTTCGGAATTTCGCAATTTTTGTGATGGTACCCCTTAAAAAATTCCAAAATATTAAAATCGCCTTAAGAAGGAAACTTTGAATAAGGAAACAAGCTATAAAAAGCCCTGATTAAAGAAATGTTTACTTTGTGCAGATCGGATAGGAATTGGCGCAAATATAAGCATCTGAAGCGGACGAAAACGAGGTTTTCGGAATTTCGCAATTTTTGTGATGGTACCCCTTAAAAAAATTCCAAAATTTTAAAATCGCCTTAAGAAGGAAACTTTGAATAAGGAAACAAGCTATAAAAAGCCCTGATTAAAGAAATGTTTACTTTGTGCAGATCGGATAGGAATTGGCGCAAATATAAGCATCTGAAGCGGACGAAAACGAGGTTTTCGGAATTTCGCAATTTTTGTGATGGTACCCCTTAAAAAATTCCAAAATTTTAAAATCGCCTTAAGAAGGAAACTTTGAATAAGGAAACAAGCTATAAAAAGCCCTGATTAAAGAAATGTTTACTTTGTGCAGATCGGATAGGAATTGGCGCAAATATAAGCATCTGAAGCGGACGAAAACGAGGTTTTCGGAATTTCGCAATTTTTGTGATGGTACCCCTTAAAAAATTCCAAAATATTAAAATCGCCTTAAGAAGGAAACTTTGAATAAGGAAACAAGCTATAAAAAGCCCTGATTAAAGAAATGTTTACTTTGTGCAGATCGGATAGGAATTGGCGCAAATAAAAGCATCTGAAGCGGACGAAAACGAGGTTTTCGGAATTTCGCAATTTTGTGATGGTACCCCTTAAAAAATTCCAAAATATTAAAATCGCCTTAAGAAGGAAACTTTGAATAAGGAAACAAGCTATAAAAAAGCCCTGATTAAAGAAATGTTTACTTTGTGCAGATCGGATAGGAATTGGCGCAAATATAAGCATCTGAAGCGGACGAAAACGAGGTTTTCGGAATTTCGCAATTTTTGTGATGGTACCCCTTAAAAAATTCCAAAATTTTAAAATCGCCTTAAGAAGGAAACTTTGAATAAGGAAACAAGCTATAAAAAGCCCTGATTAAAGAAATGTTTACTTTGTGCAGATCGGATAGGAATTGGCGCAAATATAAGCATCTGAAGCGGACGAAAACGAGGTTTTCGGAATTTCGCAATTTTTGTGATGGTACCCCTTAAAAAAATTCCAAAATTTTAAAATCGCCTTAAGAAGGAAACTTTGAATAAGGAAACAAGCTATAAAAAGCCCTGATTAAAGAAATGTTTACTTTGTGCAGATCGGATAGGAATTGGCGCAAATATAAGCATCTGAAGCG
Organism: Drosophila varians; assembly: GCA_018150405.1. Taxonomy (NCBI): domain Eukaryota; kingdom Metazoa; phylum Arthropoda; class Insecta; order Diptera; family Drosophilidae; genus Drosophila; species Drosophila varians. The sequence continues at coordinate 11,764,367 of JAECWK010000126.1, forward strand.
GACGAAAACGAGGTTTTCGGAATTTCGCAATTTTTGTGATGGTACCCCTTAAAAAATTCCAAAATTTTAAAATCGCCTTAAGAAGGAAACTTTGAATAAGGAAACAAGCTATAAAAAGCCCTGATTAAAGAAATGTTTACTTTGTGCAGATCGGATAGGAATTGGCGCAAATATAAGCATCTGAAGCGGACGAAAACGAGGTTTTCGGAATTTCGCAATTTTTGTGATGGTACCCCTTAAAAAATTCCAAAATTTTAAAATCGCCTTAAGAAGGAAACTTTGAATAAGGAAACAAGCTATAAAAAGCCCTGATTAAAGAAATGTTTACTTTGTGCAGATCGGATAGGAATTGGCGCAAATATAAGCATCTGAAGCGGACGAAAACGAGGTTTTCGGAATTTCGCAATTTTTGTGATGGTACCCCTTAAAAAAATTCCAAAATATTAAAATCGCCTTAAGAAGGAAACTTTGAATAAGGAAACAAGCTATAAAAAGCCCTGATTAAAGAAATGTTTACTTTGTGCAGATCGGATAGGAATTGGCGCAAATATAAGCATCTGAAGCGGACGAAAACGAGGTTTTCGGAATTTCGCAATTTTTGTGATGGTACCCCTTAAAAAAATTCCAAAATTTTAAAATCGCCTTAAGAAGGAAACTTTGAATAAGGAAACAAGCTATAAAAAGCCCTGATTAAAGAAATGTTTACTTTGTGCAGATCGGATAGGAATTGGCGCAAATATAAGCATCTGAAGCGGACGAAAACGAGGTTTTCGGAATTTCGCAATTTTGTGATGGTACCCCTTAAAAAAATTCCAAAATTTTAAAATCGCCTTAAGAAGGAAACTTTGAATAAGGAAACAAGCTATAAAAAGCCCTGATTAAAGAAATGTTTACTTTGTGCAGATCGGATAGGAATTGGCGCAAATATAAGCATCTGAAGCGGACGAAAACGAGGTTTTCGGAATTTCGCAATTTTGTGATGGTACCCCTTAAAAAAATTCCAAAATATTAAAATCGCCTTAAGAAGGAAACTTTGAATAAGGAAACAAGCTATAAAAAGCCCTGATTAAAGAAATGTTTACTTTGTGCAGATCGGATAGGAATTGGCGCAAATATAAGCATCTGAAGCGGACGAAAACGAGGTTTTCGGAATTTCGCAATTTTTGTGATGGTACCCCTTAAAAAAATTCCAAATTTTTAAAATCGCCTTAAGAAGGAAACTTTGAATAAGGAAACAAGCTATAAAAAGCCCTGATTAAAGAAATGTTTACTTTGTGCAGATCGGATAGGAATTGGCGCAAATATAAGCATCTGAAGCGGACGAAAACGAGGTTTTCGGAATTTCGCAATTTTTGTGATGGTACCCCTTAAAAAAATTCCAAAATTTTAAAATCGCCTTAAGAAGGAAACTTTGAATAAGGAAACAAGCTATAAAAAGCCCTGATTAAAGAAATGTTTACTTTGTGCAGATCGGATAGGAATTGGCGCAAATATAAGCATCTGAAGCGGACGAAAACGAGGTTTTCGGAATTTCGCAATTTTTGTGATGGTACCCCTTAAAAAATTCCAAAATTTTAAAATCGCCTTAAGAAGGAAACTTTGAATAAGGAAACAAGCTATAAAAAGCCCTGATTAAAGAAATGTTTACTTTGTGCAGATCGGATAGGAATTGGCGCAAATATAAGCATCTGAAGCGGACGAAAACGAGGTTTTCGGAATTTCGCAATTTTTGTGATGGTACCCCTTAAAAAATTCCAAAATTTTAAAATCGCCTTAAGAAGGAAACTTTGAATAAGGAAACAAGCTATAAAAAGCCCTGATTAAAGAAATGTTTACTTTGTGCAGATCGGATAGGAATTGGCGCAAATATAAGCATCTGAAGCGGACGAAAACGAGGTTTTCGAATTTCGCAATTTTTGTGATGGTACCCCTTAAAAAAATTCCAAAATTTTAAAATCGCCTTAAGAAGGAAACTTTGAATAAGGAAACAAGCTATAAAAAGCCCTGATTAAAGAAATGTTTACTTTGTGCAGATCGGATAGGAATTGGCGCAAATATAAGCATCTGAAGCGGACGAAAACGAGGTTTTCGGAATTTCGCAATTTTTGTGATGGTACCCCTTAAAAAAATTCCAAAATTTTAAAATCGCCTTAAGAAGGAAACTTTGAATAAGGAAACAAGCTATAAAAAGCCCTGATTAAAGAAATGTTTACTTTGTGCAGATCGGATAGGAATTGGCGCAAATATAAGCATCTGAAGCGGACGAAAACGAGGATTTCGGAATTTCACAATTTTTGTGATGGTACCCCTTAAAAAAATTTCAAAATTTTAAAATCGCCTTTCGGAGAAAACTTTGATTGAGGAAACAAGCTTTTCAAAGCCCTGATTGAAGAAATGTTTACTTCGTCAAGATCGGACAGCAAATGGCAGAAATATGAACATCGGAAGAGAACAAAAACGCGGTTTTCGGAATCATCCTGGAAACGTTTTAGGTCTAGAACATTTCCATTGCTTGACATTAAAACTTTAAAGTTCTTTCGACGTTTCTTTTTTTACAGGTGTCAGGACAGTGTGCCCCAAGAGATCCTATAAAATGATGAACTTAGGTAAAGGACACCCGTACATGAAAGTGGAACTCATACATAATCTTTCTTTATATGCAGGACCGTCGCGTGATCGTCACCAAACGGATCGAATCATCAGCTGTGTCTCAAGGACCTCTTTGGGATGCCCGAAACCTCCAGGAGGACAACAACATGGCAGGACCTTAGCTATGTATAACTAAACCTTCGCATCTATTTGCGTGTCCTAATGTGTAATATTAATAGATATAATTAAGCTGTTTTGTTATAAAATAAATATTTTTAAAAGGATATAATGTGTGTTTTATTCCGGGTGGCTATTTTTGTGGAGGGGAATGATTAGGAGCATCCTTTTAGTTAACGAAATAGTTGGCAGAGAAGCATCCTAAAACAATAATTGATTAACTCATGAAGCTGCATAATTTTTAAATTCAAAGTATTTCTATTTAAAGTGAAAGGATATATATTTTGTACCCCCGAAAACTGGAGTGGTGTTCCCCCTTTGTTTTGTGAAATGTAAATCCTGGCAGGACTCTCGAGGAAGTCGCCGAGTCGGCAACAATTTAAAGTGGGATCAAGTGGCGCATCGCGAAAGCGACTCCCACACCCAAATGTATCTGTTACTTGGCTAACTATCCGATAGATGGTAGCCCCCCTCTCCACGAGGGGGAGCAGCAACCAACCAGCAGATACATTTTGCAACATTTTCCACTGACTTACCCCGCAGCCAGGATCCAGGATCCTGGATTCACAATCCTGAATCCAGATTCGCATTAACTTGTCAAACCGCGGAATGCAAACATATTTCGGGCATTTGCAGTTCACATTTATATATGTATATGTGTTAGTATTCTACATATTTATGTGCCACGGGGTGTTGCAAGTACATAATTTTATTTTCTACATGGGTGTGTGTGTGTGTGGGTGTGGGTGTGGGTGTGGGTGTTTTTTTTTCACTCTTTGCGCGATTTGCGCACGATTATAAAAGCTTTTCGCGGTACGACCCCCATAATTCATATGATGTCGACTGGAAAATGTTTACAACACCAAAAATATGATTGCCACCATGGTGGGGGAGGGGGTTGGTATGCCAGCATCCTTGCCATCCTTGCCGTCCTTGCCATCCTTTTGCCAGCCTAATGCAGGCAGCAGCCATTTATTGGAAAAGGCGCAAAAAGCGAAAGGAGCAAGGACGCGCCGCGATACCCAAACAGGATTTTCGCCAAGAACAAGACAGCGAAATATTCAAATGAAAATTTATGTTTGCATTATGAATTTTTATATAGTGTTTCGCGCGTTCTTCTCGTAGGCATTTTATGGTTCTGTCTATATCCTCTGTCTGTCTGCGTCTACTTAGCAAAAGGCACTGCAAAAAACCGGGGGTCTTTTTCAATGAAACTCTTGCATTTGAAAAGTTTGGGGGCTTGAAAAAAATAAAATATTTGAAATATCTTGTAAAGTTAAAATTAAAAATAAATTATAAATAAATTGAAACACTTTATATTTTTAAATTAGTAATTTATATTTAAGAGGCTTCTTATGATTATTTCATGGGAATATAAAAAATATTTATATGATTTAAATATTAAATATAAAATATAATAACATGTAGAACAAAAAGTATTAGTAAATATTTATGCAAAAAATTTATTAACAAAAAAGTCGAGAATTGATACAACTTCCCGTACTTCCTTACCCTTTTTTCTTTTCAGTGTCTAATGTGTGTCGCCCCTTTGCCAGGTTTTTTCAGCGCCCTCCCTCCCCCCCCCCCCCCTGCCCCGCTCACCACTCACCAATCAGAGCTGGAAAAGTTTCGACGAGACGGCGGCGTGTGGAAAATTATTAAAATGTCGTATATAATGGCGATGGTTTTGGCTCGTCAGGAAATTTATGCGTTTATAGCTTTCATAATTTTCGAATTATTATTGTTATTTTTTTTTTGGTGTCCTCTTCTTCTTATCATGGGCGCCATCATCATCAGGGCTAAGTGCGTGGCGGCCCATCTATGGTAATATAACTCCATTACCCACTCCCCGGCCTCCAGAAACCTGCCAGGACGAAGGCATCGGTAGGCATCGGTAGGCATGGGCCTTCGGTGACCAGAAAGGGATCCGAATCAATGGAGGCTGCCGCGCCTTCATTTCATTTACTTGGGGCACATGTTGCATGGTCGTAAAAGTGAAAGTGGATGCGAAAGTGAAGGGAAATCCATCCCCATCCCCATCCCCAGGACACTCTCTTCTAATCCTCCTTCGAATTTATTCCCCACAAAAGTTCATTAAGTCCAAGTTGAGGAGTTTTTCCGCATTGTCTGCGGTTTTTATGACGTCAGGATGCGCCATAAACCAGCCAGGTGGACCTCTCGTCATTAATTCCCTGGCATCCTGGCCAGTCCTTCTGAATAAAAAAAAAAAAACATCTCAGAAAAACAAGAAAAACTGCCAGGATAATGGAGGTTTAATTCTGTTTGTAAAGAGTCCCGATACAAAGTAGATTATTTGTCAAATTTCTTAAAGATTAATTTAGTTTTTAGTTTTTATATTAATTATAATATATTATAATTAATAATATTTATAACATTATAATAAAAAATCTCCCTTGTCTTTGAAGCAAAGGAATAATAAGGACAAGAAAATGTTTCACTTTATTTCAGCTGCCCGCTGCACTTTCTCCTCCTTCGCCTCCTTTCATTTTCCTAAAAAAAAGGAAATATAATTCCTTTCTAAGGGGATACCTTTCCTTTTGTTTTTTCAGGGTATGTATTATTCGGTTTTAATTCCATTCTATTTCGAAGGCAATACTGCAGTTGGCAAAAGATAAATCTTTCGGGCAAAGCAATTTATTTGTAAATGGAATCGATTAAAAAGCAATCGGTGCAAGGAACAGGTCCTGTCATTGGATGCTGTCTGATATACAGCCACATCCTGTACACCCCTCCTTATCCAGCATCCAGAATCCCGAATCCAGAAACCGAATCCGCCAGACGACACCTTTGTGTCGTTGGAGACTCTGAAGGTCTCCGAAGCAATTCACGGAGTGACAAAAGCCCGGAACAGCAGGTGGTCCCTTTTTTCGGATGAGAGTCCTTAGGAAATCACTACCACCGCCCCCTCCTCTCCACAACTCCCCTGCCCCCCTGCACCCATGGACGAAAAGGGAACCGATGATTACATCATCTTGAGCCATACAAATTTCTTATCGAATATATTTTGTCGATTACCCCCTTGGGTAAAATTTATTTGCTTCGACTGGCGGCGACGAGCGACAGTTAAAGGATTTATAAGGATCGACCAAAAAACTGGGTTACCAGCCATCCAGCCATCCAGCCATCCTGCCTCCTGCCTCTTGCCTCCTGCTTCCCCCTTTCCTCTTCCTGTTCCTGTTCCCGTTTCTGTTCCTGTTTGTGTGTAAATTTATTAAAAAATAAACGCCCCGGCCGGAAGTCAAGTTTCAGAGTTTCCACTCTTCCCATTTTTTTTTTTTTTCTGTGTTGTACTTCCGTTTCTACCGGGCCGGAACATCTTGTAAACATACTTAACTGCAGCTCAGGTGTAATAAGTACACCTTCAAGTGGTTCTGGGATTTTCAGCTGCGGTGTGGACGGGGTGGGGTGGGGTGGGGAGGGGTGGGGAGGGGAGTGGGATAATTTTCCAGGACTTTTCCGGGGCGGAGGCAGCGAACGGTCCGTTTCCTAGGCCTTTTCGTCCACGCTGCTAATTTCTTTCATGTTCCCAGTTTAGCATCCTTTGCAATGGCTTCCTCGATTCACCGTTACCGTTTCCTGGATGCCCCAAAAAAAACAAAGACACTCGGAAAAAATATGTATACAAGCCGAAATCTTTCGATACTTGAAACTAAAATGGTTTAAATAAAATAATAAATTACAATAAAATCGTTTGCTGTCTTTTTTTGAGACATTAATAAGGATATTATAAAAAAACTACTTCCAAAAGGATAAATATTTAGTACAAAAATAATAAAAGTAATAAAATAACAACACTAATTTTATATTTTATGAAAAAATAAGGTTGAATTTTAACTTTTCCCAAAAAGCATTTAACAAAGTTACGAAGAACAACATCCTTAAGGATAATATAGTCTAAATATATATATATATATAGGTATTATGTAACAGATACTATGTAACTATAAAATAGACCATAAGGAATAAATAAATATGTTTTTGTTAATTTTCCAACAACATAAACCTTCACAAATATTTATCTGTTTCAATAATTAGTTTCTTTTTTCTTCCTTTTATTAAATGTATATCCTATATATCCTATCATATATCCTATAAAATTAATGAATTTTTTAATTAACTTTAATCCTTTTTAAAACTTTCATAGTTCCTTTAGAAGAATATCCTTTACAATTTATTTTTATGAATGTACGCACTTTGTCGTGTATCTTCCATATTAATTGGGAATTGTGAAGAATTGTGGGGGCGGATGGGCCGAGGGGGCGGGGCTGCAGGTACTCCAGTTCCAGCTGAGTCCGTTGCTTTTTGAGCTTTTCCTTTTTACCATTTTCACTTTGCTATTTTCTATTTTTTTTTAATTAACTGTGTACATGGAAAAGTTGTGTTTACCGAAGAGAGACATTTGGAAAATTCAAAAATAAAAGGACTCTAGAATACCCAGTAGCACTTACAATTAAAGTAGAAATAGTAAAAGTATTATTAACAATTTTAAAGCTATAAATAAGGGTTTATGTTAAGTAAATTCTATCCCAAAAAATATTTACACATTTCTCTAATAACATTTTTTCTGTGAAAATATCTAAAGGAAGTTCCTTAAAAAAGAATGAAATAGATTTACAAATGTCTAAACTTTTAATATTTTGTTTTAAATTATTTTATTTAACTACTGTTAACTTTTTTTAAACTATATTATTATTACTAATATTCTACAAAAGACTTTAAACAATTTATATATTTCCAGGGGGATTAAATAAAACTTTTATTATATGTTTTTATATATATTTAAAATCATAGACACATTCTTTAAATTCTAGAAAATATATTATTAAATAAATATGAAATATTAAAATATAAATATTATATTAAATTATTTTAATAATATATTACATTCAAGTATTTATTTATTGTGAATACAATTTAATATTAGTATTCCTATTTCATTTACTTTTCTTTTAATTTATTTTATATTTTATTTACCTTGAAGAGTACCCTGTTGGAAAAAGTAGTCCTTAGACGCACTTTCTGGGCTGCATTGCCAAGACCCAGGACCAGGTGGTGCGGAGGAGCCCCCCATTCCCGGCCCAGAGCCACCTGCCGTCTCCCGCCCCCCTGCCCCCTGCCCCCTGCCCCCTACCCCCTTTTGGCCTGGTTGTTTGAGTCGGTTTTCGGTTTGCTCTGCTCAACAGCGCGTTAGCCAAGTGGCGCTAAATGAACAGAGAAGGTAATTAAACCCTTTGCCAGCTAATGAACTCGCTTGCCTCTCGGCTGCTAAAAAAATAGCAAGAAAAAAAAATGAAATAAAAAGTAAGAAAAATAAAAAGAGCAAATAGGCAAGGAGGCAAGACGGGGCGGGGGTGGTAATAGACGCTGGCGAAATAGAGGGAAAATAGAGGGAAAGGGCGACAGCAGGCGCACTTTTATCTCCGCCGAACTGCAGATATAAATGTAAATATTTAAGTGAGCTGCTTAGTGCCAGGCCAATCTGGAAAGGAATTACTTAATTACCTTTACCTTTACCGTTACCTTTGCCGTTGCCTTTATCTTTAGCGTTGCCGTTAGCTTTACAGTTATGTAGCTTCAGCATCGCCAACTCCTTTGAAGCCTTCGAAAAATGGCAACAGGAAGTAGTCCGCAGATTTTCTGACAACATTTCTTTGCTAAACGTTTTTTTTTTTAAGCTTTTGGCATATTTTTTTTATTTTTTATATTATATTTTAGATGAATATAGTTGTATTAATTATTTACTTGGAACATTATAAAGTGTGATTCTTTATGTAAAAAATGTGAAATAAAAAACGCCTAGTTTTAATGTTTAAAGTACGATCGGACCATCATTACTTAACTTAATAATAACAATATTATTTTTTACTTACTTAAAAAATTCTTAAAAACTTGAAATATTTACTTATATTTCTAAAGGGAACTTTTTAATTAAAAGAAAACTTTTCAGAGTCCTCAAAAGGCTCAACTCTAATATTAATATTATAATTTTTATTATACATTATATTATTTAATTAAACTAAAACCGTTTAAGAATATATGATAAATGTTTAAAAATTCAAAAGAATATAAAAAATATTAAGAAAACAATACAATGTATAATATTTATCCATTTATAGGAAATATTTAAAATAAGAAACTCCACCTGCCAACTGCCTGAACGAAATGAAATCCAAAAATAAAAACTATTTACTATTTATTTTAAACTTAAAGAAACAAAAAGGAAAATAGTTTTAAAATCTTGAGTTGATTGGAAAAGCCTTCAACCTTTTCCGGCCAAAGTCAAACCATAATTCTGAACTTGGCGAAAGTTGAGCGTTAAATTGTTTGAGTTGAGTTCCTTCAGCTGAGTGTGTTTTAATCCAATTTTGTGTTTTTGCTGGAAATTCAAAGAGACATGGCCTCCCCCCCTTCAGTGTCGTTATAATAATATCCAACTTCAATCACTTATCGCCGAGATTATCGCCGAGCAAAGGGAATCGGTTTTGTCTGTATGTGGGACCCATTTAAGGACTCTTTAAGGAGGAAGCCACTTTAAGGCAACTTTAATGGGCCAAAAAATGGCCTGGCCAAAAAGGAGGCTGGCTGGCAGGACGACTCTCGTCGAGTCATTTGTTTCCCCAAAAATTAGTTGTGAGCCCGTTTTCCATATCAAGCAATTGTTGCTGCTGCTGTGTTTCTGTTGCCTTTTTCGTCGTCGGCTGTTGCTGTTTTTGTTGGCGAACGTGTCTGGCCCATCGTCCCTGTGCTTCCTGTGACCCACACGCACACATCCAAATGTTACACTGAAAAAATTGCGATCAACAAGGGAGATTGTGCTAGTCTTGAAAGGATATCATTGAATTACATCTATAAGGATATAAACGAATTGAATTATATAAAATTATTATACCTTTAAGGATTCATTCAAGGATATCTGTAATAACTCTTTTCATATTTTAAAGTTTTATAATCGTTTAAGAAACATAATTAATTAATTTAACTATAAAATATAAAAAAAAATTATATACTTTTAAATTTTGTTTGTGTTTTATTAACTTTAACCAATTTTTTTTTAAGACAAAGCTTCTATTAAATTTTTTTATATCATAATTATATTATTATTATATTTATTTCCATTTTAAATTATTGTTTCTAAATGTATACCGTTTTTTTCAAGTGTAGCCCAGGCTATCCCATTTTGGGACGTCCTGGCAAAGGCGACGTAATGAATGTGTGTGTGTGTGTGGGTGTGGGTGTGTGTGTGGTTAGCTACCAGTTAGATACAATGTGGTGCCCCGGACACTGTCCCATTCCGGTCTCCTTTTGGATACCCTCCTGCTCCCCTGCCCAGCCCTTGGCTCTCGCATATGAATATGAATTTTATCGAGATTCATGGCAGATGATAATTTTCCCTTGATAACTGTAAACTCGTCTATAGCTTGGAGCGAGGTTGCTTGGTTGTTCGGTTTTTTGGTTTTTCGGCATCCAAGAAAGACTCCTGCCTAGACACACACACACACACACACACATGTGCGAAGAGACTAATTTAAACACACACACACACACACACACAAATGCACACACACACCCACTCATTTGGTGTTGAATTTTTTGGGGCCACCCACACACACATCCACCCATCCACCCACATTCGTTTCATTTTCTTGTGCATTCATTTGCCTTCATAAAATATAAACAGCGTATTAAAATGTATGAATATCTGAAGCGCTCCTCCCTGACCTCTCAACCCCCGACCCCCAATCCCCGACCCCTTTTTTTGTTGTGGGCGCCACACCCCTGGCAACAGCTAATGTTGATAAGTGAAGTTATGACTTTGCCCGCCAGACAAACACACACCAGAAACGCTAGCTTTCCAGGGGCGGGGGCGGTGGGGGGGGGGGCAGCCAAAAAGGGGGCCGGTTTGGGAATTAGGGAGCCACAAAAATATGGCTGCAAGGGGCGGTGGGGGGGAGGGTTGCAGCTCGATGCCAGTTCTGCTTAGGATTTTCTACAGGACGAAATATATTAATCAAAGTATGCCAAAGATTTCCGTAAAGGGTATTATCCCTTATCCCTTATCCGTATTATCCTTCAAGGATTTAAAATTTATTTTAAATTAAGAAAAGAGAGAGAGAGAGAGCAAATATAAACAGGATTAACTACTAAACAAAGGTTTCTTTTTCATTAACATTTATTTACTTTTGTTTTTCCTTTAAAGTTTTAATCACAATTATTAGCAAAACATTTGTTTTGTTTCTTACAAAAATTGTTCAAAATATCTAAACCATCTAAAAATGATTAAAACTATATAATATATACAATGTAGATAGTTTTTTTTAAATATAAGAAATAAATATAATAATAAAATCAAAACTAAGGCCTACACTGATTAAATGTTAATAACAGAATCCTTTAGGAGTAGCTATTCTTTTCTTTAAATTTTTTTGCAATATGTTATTACGTTTTATTTACATTTTTACAAATAAATATAAAATATAAACTCTTATTTATTATGAATTATAATATTTTATATAAACAAATATCCTTTTTTTGTATTAAAATTAATGATTTAACCCAAATAATAATTTTAGAAAAAGAATCTTTAGTATTCAGCTTAGATATTGAAGTCCTTAAGTGATCCTTCACTCGCAGAATAGTTATCCACTTTGAACAATACGTTTCTCCCTGTGTATTCATTAAGGAGCCACTTTTTGAGCTTTTCTTGCCGGGGAAAGTTGCGGCGCGCCGTCTAGATTTTCCATTAACCCAACAAGCCAAAGTTCCTGATAAATTAAGTGTTTAGCCCGAGGAGGGGAGGGGAGGGGAGGGGAGTGGGGACTCCGGATCGGGATCGGGATCAGGATCAGGATTGGATTGAATTCCGGGCCACTAATTTGACTCACTTGGCCACACACACACACACTCATCCCCCGCAATTTGGGTTAACTCTTTTTTTTTTTTTTTTTGGGTTATCCCTTTTTTGGGGGGCCTGCTCCCCCAGAAAGTGGGAGGTGTTGACAGCTCAAATATGGCCAGGATCCTGGGGCCCAGTTGACCTTTTGTGCAGAAAAAAAAAAAAAAAAGATAGAATTAAGGTGGGACCGCATATGCAAATGAGAAAGTTACAAGAGTGCATGTGGGTGGCGGACTTTGAAGTTGAAACTCAATTACGCAAAATTCTCACACGTTTGCGCCTCCACTCCAAAAAAAAAAAAAAAAAAGCGGTGGGGGGGGAGGCTGTGAATGATCCATGGGGGTGGTTGGTTTTTGATGTGGGTGCAGCTGGGAAATCCCCGGCTATCAGGAATACTCCTCCGCCACCACCGCCTCCTCCTCCTCCTTGGAACAATTTATCCATCTGCGCCGCAGCCTCCTCTCGGTTTCGGTTTCAGTTTCATTTTCATTCTGGTTTTTGGTTTCTCGGTTTTGGCCATAAAAACAATTTGGCTAATTGGCCGAGGTGTACTACGTCCGGACTGCAGAGTCGCCATCCCGGTGCTCAGCTGCCCGCCATCACCTGCTCCACAAAAAATCTCGCAGGACGCCGCCAAAAATCGCGTTTAACCGCCATCATTTCCAGGTTTTGGTGGGAGAAGGCTTAACGTTTATTGATTTCCTTAATTTGTTTTTTAAATATAAGAATCTTGAGGGATATATTAGAAAATAAGTAAAACTATTACCTATTTAAAGTGTAACAAATATTACAAGTTGATAAACGAAGGTCACTTTTCTTAAACTTTTCAATTCAATTTTTATAAAAATAATAAAAATAAAAACAATTTTCAATAATCCTTGTAATTTATCAGATTTAAATGTTAAAAAAGGGGAATAAAACAAAAGAGTGACAGTTAAAAAATAACTAAATATAATACAATATAAATATAATACATTAATTTCTTAGCTTGAATTTATTTAAAATATTTTTAGATTGTAAAGTCTTTAAATGTATTTTTTTATCATAAATAAAGCAAAAAAAATACATAAATATTATATAATAATTTTATTTTAGATAATAACTTATCCAGAGTAAAAAATAAAATATACCCCCCACTTCCCAGGACCTATTTGCATATTTTTTGGATGTGATTGGAGGCCATGATTGTGGAAGAGCTCTGCCCTTCACTTGTTGAACCGTTTATCCTGCGACCAGGCCGCTAATCTCCATCTGTTTTCTGGCGACTGACAATCTGGATTTTGCATATCCTGGCTAATTCGTGCGAGGCTGAGAGAAACTCAGGAGCGTGGCTGGAAAAAATCGCATATCTAAAAAGGCGTGAAAATAATTTGCATAAATTTATGCCCTTTGATCGCTTCAATTGGTTTGGTAAATGGGAAGAGGGGGCTGGGGTGAGGGGAGAGGGGGTGTGACTATATAAAAATTCAAAAAAAAAATAAGAGGGGAGGGGGGGGGTCAGGCTTTTGGAGGGGGGCGGGGAACTGGTAGAGCCCAGTGGCCGTTATGGGAAAGTCACGTTGCAAGGGGGAAGGACGTTTAGGGATGCGTTAGAATCTCAAGTGTTTGCTTACCACCTGCCACGCCCACCACCGCCCACGAAGGTTGGGTGGTGAGCAGGAGTGTTTTTTTTTTGTTTGCTTTTTTATTTTTTTTTGGCTGGGTCCATGCTACATTCTAATTTGTCGCCGACTGCAACTTTGAAGTGGCCCGAATGGGTCGCCACTTGAAGTTGCCTAAAATGGCACTTTAGTGCCTTTTGGGGCGTGTGAAAACAAAGGCGCCAAGTGTCGTGTAACGCCGCACACACAACGGCCACGCCTCCGACCGCCTATCATCCACTTCCCAACAAAAAAAAATAATGTCCTTGGTCCCCGGTCCTGCTCGCCAGCAATTTTCACGTTTAAGCATCTTGAAAATTGTGTCAATTTGTTGAAAATGTCGCTGGAGAATATCCTGTGGTATGATTTTCATTTTGCCACCCGACCTTCTTGCCTCCTTTAAAGTAGGCTCAGGGGATGCCCCGGGATACGCCCCTCAGGATACGCCCTGGCCCTTAAACTCACACACACACACACACACGCACTTAATGTCCAAGCGGATGGCCCCAGAAAGTATGCTATGGAAAAGTTAATACTAATCTCAACAAACGTAGGCGGCTTCTTAATGGAATAATTATAATACTGACTACGAATTAAAGCTTTAAATTAAAATATAATATAAAATATGAATAGAGTTTGTAAAATATAAAAAAATTAAACTCTTAAATTAAGGACAATGGAGTATTTAATAATGTAAAGTTGATGTTTCATTTGAATTTTGAAAGAAACTAATTAAAAAAGTAGCTCTTCTTATGTTTAAGAGGGTTAAAATGATAAAGATTAGCACATAAATATAATTGTTTTTATATCTTTAAATATTGATATTTATATAAACATTCCTATATAGAATAAAAATGTAACAAAGGTGAAAGCCCCTCAAAAAAATCCATACATTCTGTAAAAATAATAAAACAAATATATTTAAATAATATATAAATGATTTTTAATGCAAAATCCCACAAAGAATAAACTTTAATAAATATGAAACCATAAAAACTACTTTTTCAAAGGAATAGTAATTTTGCAAAGGATTTTTTTAGAGAAAATACGTTTTTATTTACTTTCTTTTAAATCTTTTTTGTTTTAAGGATTAAAAACATAAGGATAGTGAGTTTTTTTTTTAATATATTTATTTATCAGTGTTTTCAGTTTAAAATTCTTAACAAACTTTTGTTGATTCATCGAAAGGAAATGAGTTTTTCATTAGCCTGGAACCGCAACTTATGCTTTAAAGTGGATGTCCTGTTGTTGATTTTCGGGGATGGAGAGGTCCTTTATTTTTGCTACTTTTTTCGGACATGAGCAAGGGATTCAGGGAAAGCGGGGGGTGGAGGGTATTGAGGGCAAGGTAAGGTATTTGAAGTAAAAACAGGGGCGGGGGGAGGGAAGAAACGAGACAACGAGCCAGGAACAGCTGTGGCCATTTCCTTTCGGGTTTTGGCATTCAGTTGATTTTGCTTTGGAACATCAACCGAGGGACAATGGACGATGGATGAGGTTGACGCACATTAACACACATTGTGCTACCAAAATAAAGGATTTCCACAAAAGGGGATAAGCTCTGGACTAGCAGTTACCTCTTCAACGCGAAAAGGATGTCTCATTTTGGAAAAACGTATAAAAGTTTTATAATATATTTATTGTTACTCCTGGTCCTTGTTAGTTTTGATCCTTCATGTCAATATGTATAATAGATGAATGACAAATAAATATGCCCATTTTAATACAGGTAACAAAATTAAAATGTCCTGGCAGGAAAAAAAACAAAAACATAAGCAGAAGCTGCTATTTTAAATGCATATATGGAAGAGTTAAGGAGTGAGTGAAACGGACACACGAGGTGGAAGGGAGACGGAGAGTGACCCAGGACGAGCTTTTTGTTTGTCCTTTTTGCGAAAATCTGATTAAAATATTTGAGTTTGCCTTTTAATGTGATTTCTGAGCATAATAAAAAGCCAAGTCCTACTCCGAGTTAGAGTTTCTATTTTTTCCGTTGTCCGGCATTTGGCCAGGATCCGGTCCGGTCCGGTCCAGTCCGGTCCAGTTCGGTCCTGACGGGGTGGTTCGGCGTTCGGCGGAATCCTTAGACGGAATCCCGGACTGATTTAGTTCGCATTTGTTTTGCAGTCCTTTTTTTTCTCCACACACCCTCCCTCCCCCTGAATGAATCCTTTTTTTTTCTGGTTAGTTTTTTATTTTTTTTGATGAGTCCAAATGGCCATTTGGGTTGTTCAGAGTTTTTTTTCTCTTTTTTTGGGCGCCAAAGGAAAAGTGAAATAAAGCAAAGTAATTTGCGTGTAATGAGGGACAAATAAAGGACCTCATCGATCGATTGCACTTCGATCGTTAAGGTCCTCTGCTGCAGCATCACCCCCTGACAGAAAAAAAAAAACACACACACACAAAAATATGAAAAGGACGAATTGAGACCCACACCCACCTGACTCTGGTCATGTGAACTTAATTAATTAAGGCCCTCGGTCGACAGCTGCTGGACCGGAGACCCAAAAAAGCGGGGAACCACTCAAGCGTTCATTAATGCAAATCAGTGCCCATGTCTTGGGTGGTTGGGTGGTTGGGTGGTTGCTCGGCGGCTCAGTCGTCCTTCGACGGTTGGCATGTGTCTGTCGTCCAGCTATCTCTGTTCCCGAGTAATTTCAATACACTTGGAAAAAAAATAAACTCAACAAAATATAATTTAAATCGAAAATGCCGAAATAAATCGATTTTAATTCGAAAATAAAAAAACGATTCATTAAATAAATATTAAAATATTGGTTAATAAATAGCTAGTTAATGAATAATTGTAAATATATTAAATATATTCAAAACTATTTAAACTTTTAATAACTTATTTCTACAACTTTTTTTTCTGAATTACATTTTTTAGAATCACATTTAGATATAATTTTGTTTATACATGCTTAGATTTTATACGTTATAGATTAGTAATAATCATGAAAATAAATAATTAAAGAAATGTTATTTAATTTTAATTTTTTTTTTTATTTTCGTTTCGTTCGTTTTCATTCATTTTGAGAGACATTTTTTAAAGTTAAGAACTTTTCCGAGATATATTTTCCCGACTAAGTATTATTTGCTTTATAATTTTAAAATAGTTTCAAAAATATTAAAAAATTTTATGTTTGAATAAAATTCTTAAATTTTATTTTTATTTCTCCCCCTTATTTAATTATTTTTGTACTCTTTTATATAATTTTTATTTTATTTCACATTTGTCGCTCGCTGAGAATTTCCCTTTGGCCAGCTTTTCCTTTTTACTTGATGGTTGTTTGTTAATTTGTGAAAAATCCCCCACCAGCCCCCAGTCCCTTGATGATGATGGAAAAAAAGGAGGCAGGATGGGGCAGGATGGGGCAGGGCGGGTTTGGGTTGTCCGCCCATGTGGCTATAATTTGTTGACGTTTGACTTTGTGCGTCTAATTGTGAGCTGGCCGAGAGTTCGACTCCGCCTTGAGGTTCTTTGGGGAATGCATCCTGGACAGGAAAAGGCAAAGAGGAGGGAGAGGAGGAGGAGGAGGAGGAGGAGGAGGAAAAGTAAAAGGGAGGAGGAGGCGGTGGTTCAGTGGTTGGGCTGGAAGAGATTGGTCACTTTGATGTGGCGCCGCTGTGGGAAACGCGTAATTGACTTGCCCTCGTTTTTTATTTATTTATTTTTTTTATTTTTATTTATATATAATGTTTATTTCCCATCCTTGCTCTTCATTCTCTCTTTGTCTCGCTAATGAAGTGATTATGCATTTTCCCAACAACAACAACATCAACAAAAAAAAAAAAAAATAAAAGAAAATCGGCAAAGGGGCCAGAAATGTCGGGGTTCTCAAGTATTTACGGAGCGTAAGTAAGTGCCAGAAGTGGAATATTAATTTCCTCGAACGATCTTAGCACAAAGCCAAGTCCAAAGCCAAGGCAGACCCATACCCCCCGCCCAGCCTTTTTGGGCACTCATGCGTGTCCTGCCGGTGTCCCGGCCAGCTATGCCGTTCTAAGGATAGTGGCGGGAGGAATGTACATAGTTGAAAATTCGTTAATGGTCACTGCGCAATGTGAAGTTCCAAACGGACCAACCGACTTTGGGGCGTCCAGTGCAAATGAATCTTGGCTTCACACACACATAATCACTCGAAGGACTCGCAGGACACGGCAAAAAACGAGATTATCTCCAGACAGATTCTATAAACTGAAGAACCTTTAATGATTTTCATTAAATTCATTGTAACATGAATAGTTTCTCATGCATGAGACGCATGCAAAGAGTTTATGGCGACCGTGACACACTAATTTTATGGCGACCATGATTTAAATTTTTGGCGTTGGCCTCTTAGTGATGCTAGAATTATTTCCTCAGCATCTACAATTTTTGAAATAAAATAATTTTTTATTACAGTGCACTGCCCACTGCCCCACACCCCACCCCAAGGACCCAAGCATGTGTGTGTGTGTGAGTGTGCACATTTTGGCAAGTTAAAGTTCTTAGAAATCCTTGAGTGCACACAAAAACAAATAAACAACGAAATAGACAAACAAAATGGATGTCTCCGCCTCCCCCCCTCCAGCCCCCCCACCCCTTTCCCTCTAAGGAAAAAGGGGCGGGGCCCTGGATGGTTCTGGGCCATGTTCTGTGGTTAATTTGTGTGCTTAAAAGCGCTTTACGACTTTGGTGCATTTCGGGTCCTGGGCATGGGAGCGAAAATATTCGAAAATGGGCGGCAAATGGGGGTGGATGTGGGTGTGGGTGTGGGCATGGTCCAAAGGGTCTTTCGGTCAGTGACAGTGTCCAAAATTTATGTGCATTGCAAGTGTCAAACTATTACTATCCCATGCAAACTAGCGAACACGACTTACATGTGGCTTTTCCTGCACCTTAGAGATGGGACTTCAAGGCTGTCTTCAGGAGGAGTGTCCTTAAAAAAGGAATCTCTTACTTATTACACTTTACACTTGGAAAATAATTAATTGAAATAAATGTCAGTTGGAGTTTTGAAACCTCCATTTGAAGAGATTAAAAATAAACAAGTATAACTTTATAATTCTTACTTTACTATATTATTTTTCAGGCTTCCAAATAAATAGTTTAAAAGTGTATTACACATTATTTATTATACATATATTTAAGTTAAATTATTTATTTAAGATTATATTATTCCAAGAGCCAAAAAAGTTTCTTTCTCAAAAACCTCCTTAAAGCATTTTATTTCTGCCTTTTTTTCAAAATTAGTTTTCCAACGATTCCAGTAATATAAATGGCTTCTTTTTCCTTTTAATCTAATTTTTAATTAAGATTAAGAATAAAGTTACAAATTTAACGACTCATGTCTGAAGTATTTATTTATTTAATTTATTTATTAGGAAAGTGCTTCGATAGTCTCTGGCATTGTTTATCTCCAGCGCCAGATAGTGGCATGTAAAATTTTCAATTTTCTCAAGGATTCAGGCATTCAAGGCTTCAAGGATGCAGGGACTCATATGTGAACCGAAACGAGAACTCCAGCACGAGGGGCAAGGGGTGGCGAGTGGCGAGTTGTCTTGTGTTGTTTTTGGCAGAGCAGCTGAATGAATGACTTTAAATTGAAATGCGATTACATGACCAGGACACGCACTTAGTACAGGCTTAGGACAACAGCCGAGAAGGACTTCTCGGCCAGGGTGTGCAGGTCAAACGTTTTTTGGGCGCCGCCCAGGACTTTCAGTTCCATGTATCTGTGTATCCTGCAGTATCCTCGGTATCTCTGTATCTCGCCGTATCGCTGTATCTGAAGACCAGCTGGTTCGCCTGGCTGAATCCTTGGCATTTTCCTTGCAAAACTTTTGTCCAAAGAAATGCCACGCCCCCGCCCCTGCCCCCCCTCATGCCACACATGCCGCACACATGTGTTGGTGCTCGTCTCGAATGGTTTTAAATTTCATTAAGTTTAGTTTTATTGCACACAAGCCAAAAGCAAATTGTGTCCCCCACGTATCCTTTTCTGTTGCATACCCTTTCATCCCCCCACCCCCTCCATATTCCCTTTAAAAACGTCTCAAAGTCCTTGTTTCTTTTTTTAGGGGAAGGGGAGTGGGGGGAAAAAATTAAAGAAAGTAGAAAAAAAAAATACAAATTAAAGGAAAATGTCGCGGCGCATAAATCGAGGGCGCTAGGGCGTCATGATTAAGGGGTTTGCTCCTTGTCGCTTTCAATTTTCTATTTTTTTTCCCCCCATTTTTCCGTATTTTCATTTTTTTTTTCGCTCTCATTATTTTGGATTTTTTTGTCGCAGAGATTTCGGATTCAGATTGGAGAGATCCCAGATCCCAGATCCCTGAGATCCGGCGCTCCGGCGCTCCGGCTGGTATCCCGCGGATACTTCCGCTTAACGGTTACATTTATAATTACATTTTAATTAGATTCATTCGGCTGTAAAGTGTCCCTTTGTGTGATTCAGCGCCGGCCAGCTCCTTGCTCCTTGCTCCTTGCTCCTGATACTGATACTGAGACCGGGTCCTGGTCCTGGTCCAGGTCTTTGACTTGGTTTTGGTCTTCGTCTTGGTTTTGGTCTTGGTCCTGGGTCCTTGGTCCTTGGTCCTTGGTCCTCGGTCCGGTTGCTTAATGAATGAATACCAACCCCCATCCCCCTGGTCCCTTCCCTTTTCGCGAATCCTTCGCTTCCTGCCAGCCCTTAAATGCAAACGCCTTTTAAGGTCCTGCCAGCGGCTCAAGGCGACCACCGGCTTTTCATTCGATTTCCAATTTGTATTTTAACTTCCTTTCGGCCATCTCAGTTCAAACATTTCAAACGCCTGCCACGTTTTAATTAATGAAATATGTTATTGGAAAAAAATAATTATGGTTTCATTAAAAATAATATTAAAAATAAATTAACAAAAATATCCATCATAAAGAGCATTAAAGTATTCGGATGGAGTGTCCTTTTCTGTCCTTCTCTTCGCTTTAATGATTTTCTTTTTTCTATTACTTTGCGCGTTGTCCTTTTTTCCATTCACTGGCAGCTTGCATTTTTAATGACTCTGATTTATTAATGGCGGCTGGCTGATTAAGGCCTAAACAAGGGGCGATGATTTCGTCCTGGCCCGAGTCCTTAACCGCCGATCCAAAACCAAACCAAACCGAAACCGAAACCAAAACCAATCCAGTCCAACGCCCCCGTCTTGCTAACATGCCTAAATATAAATTAGACAATGTCTACGGTCTCCTTTGGCCGACAGCAGAAAGGACCTTAAGGCTCAACTCTTTCGTCCCGGATACGTGGATATTTTAACTCTATTTTTTTTGCCATATTTATTTGCGTGGATTTTTTGGCTGGAAAATGCCAAGACCTGGGCCGCTTAACTGTTTAATAACTTTTGGCTGTTCCTGTTCGTTTCGTCCTTTGTCCTGTCTGCCTGTGGTCCAGTGGGTTTTGTCTTGAAAAATCTGGGGTATATTTGGTTTTTTTTTTCGGGAATTAGGAATACAGTGTGTAATATTTTTTATTATTTTGAAAAATATTTAAAATTGTAAGTCAAGGATAATTTTTGCTTCAAGAATATTTTTAAAACCTTTTAATTATTAGAAATGACATGTATTGGGTATCATATAGTAAATAATTGGTTATTTTTTACATTTATAAATGTTATTTTTAATATATCTAATAATTATTTTAAATATAAATTTAAAAAAAGTTAAGAAAGAAAAGAAAAGATAAGAAAGGTGCAACTTATTATTTTTTCATTTTCCAACTTTTTTTATTTTAATGAAATGGAATAACATATTTCCATTTCCCCCATTTAATTGCAATAACAAATGAGAATTTATTACACAAATATATATATATGAATTTTTTGGTCCTGCTTAAAGGGCAAGCATCCTTTAGTCGGCTAGGAAGGTCCTTTGGACCGGCGACTTGTTCCGGACTTGTGGGTGCTGCATGTGCGATGTGAGACGTCGCCGGTGCCGCCAACGACGACTCATTGTCTCTGGATAAAGTCACCACCTCCCCCCCTCCCCCGCACGCCTACTGCCTAGCATCCTGCAGCACCCCCTCCCCCCTCCCCACCCCCCCTGAGACATACCCCTTTTTCTTTTCTTTTGGTCCATGGGAACGGCTTGAAGTTCCACGTCGTTGATTTTATTAGTCTCCAGCGAACAATTCGAAAAATTTGTACGCTCTCTGCCCGAGAAAAATTGTGGGGCGCTGTAGGTTTTTTTTTTCTGTTTTTGACTTGATTTTATTCTCTATTTTATTTTATTTTATTTTCGAGTTCCGGTGAAGCCTTTGAGCCTGCCTGCTAGCCTTGGAATCCAATAGCAGTCGATTTTCTTTTGGAATTCTTTTGCGCCAAATCCTTGCTTGTTTTTGTTGCTATTCGGCTTTGGCTTTGGCTTTGGCTGTGGCTGTGGCTCAGGCGGCCGCGAAAGGATTGCCGGCTGAAGGATGAAGGACCAAGCCCGGCGAAGGACCCAGAGAACTAACGACTTGCGCCTGCCCTGGCGTTGTCGACGTCGACGTCGACGTCTAATGGCAACTTGTTAAATTGTAAAATTGGAAAACAAGTTGTTTTCGTTCCTTTTATTAGGTTGCCGCCTCAATGCGCCCTTTTTTCCACCCACTCCAACACTGCCACGCCCACCGCAGCCCCCTACCCAGCCAGGACGAGAAAAGAAAGGAAAAGGAAAACCCGCACCATCAATTGCATTAGAGAGAAGCGGGATCCGGGAGCCAACCATCCGTCCAACTATCCATCGTGTTCCACGGGCCATTTAGCTTTAACCCGTTGCCACATCCAGAAATCGGTCGAAAAATCGGGTGTATATCGGTCGCTGGAGGGGGCTAAGATATATGTATGTGTCTATGTATGTGTGGCAAGGAGTTTTCAAAGGATGTGCAGCTGATATGCAGATGCTACTGGGAGTCCCTGGGGAGCATTTAAAATTGCTTCAAATTTTTTTTTTATTTTAGGACATCTATGGTAACTATTTAAAATATTTAATTAATTTATAAAATATCTGCTTTTTTTTTATTTTTATTTATATTATTTTTTTTATTTATAATTAATTCTTATATATGTTTATAAATAAATTTAAAAAGGATATTCATTATTCTAAGCTAGTCATCCTTAGCTATTAATACCCCATACCCCATTTTTTATGTTTAAATTTTATGATTTTAAAAATTTAAAAGCCAATAAAAATTAACCAAAATGCCTTTAACGACTTTCTTGACTCTCAATATATGATATCCGGTACTTTTCCACCTCATGTTGATGGAAAAAAACCCAAACCCAGGGCGATCCTTAATTTAAAGAATATAAAACTAAAAAAAAAATTAAAACAAGAGGCAAACTTTTAATGCCGGCTTGCTCATTAGACCTGAAAGGCGTCGTCGGGGTCCAAGGGACCGTGGTCCTGGTCCTGGGCCTGGGCCTGGGCCGTTGTCCTGGGAAACGGGTCCGTGACAATTACGGCGGGCAACTTCAAAAGATCTCCGGCACTTCGCGTTGGCTTTTTAATTTTGCAGCCGTGTGTCAAATAGGTTGCTGCTCATTTACGACTCCTCCTCCTCCTCCCCCTCCTCCTGCTCCTGCTCCTTTATCCTTTATCCGGCTCCTTATCGCCTTATAAACATCACCATCGCCGTCGTGTTTGATTTCAAAGTATCATTGGCGGTCCTTTTTTCTGGCCGCTGGTGAGGGCGAATGTTGGGAGTGTGGTGTCTTTCGGTCTCTGAAGGCTGAAGGCTGAACGCTGAAGGACTTTTGGCCAACCATCCAACGGCTCATTTTCGCCTTTGAGCCTAACTCGATTTTCGGAATGCCGAGACAAAGTTGATGTCCTCCAAGATATCAATGCCTTTTGTCGGCCATCCTTCATCGTCCTTTGCAGAGGATATTGTTGCTTAACAATTCCAGATGACACCTGGAGGAGGTCCTTGTGCCGGCTTAAATGCAACTGCCTCAAGGACTCGCCTTGGCGGTTGGCTCACTTAATTCCTGTCCTTAATTAACTCGCTCCTCTCCCTGCAAATCCTTTTGAAAGGACAATAAATTGCTTAAATTATTAGAAAAGCTTTCCATCTTTTTAAAAGGGATAATATAATAAAATATAAGAAATATCATAAATAAATTTAACAAATAAATAAAATTCATAAACAAATAATTTTGATGAACAAAGTCCTTTAAAAGTTTTTCGGTTATTACCAGTTTAATGGGTCCTTTAATATATTTGTCCTTTAAGAAGCCTGGCTCTGGCTTTAATCTCGGCTTTATGAGTTACTATCCTTGCGATCCTTTTTGGCCACCAGATGAAAATTCGATTAAACGCTGCAATTTAATGCCGAAAATATATAAAGGATATATATGGGAAGGAGACTGCGGTGCAGACACTCGACATTTGAGATAAGAAGTCCTGGGCGGCTACTACGACAGGGGCGTAGTAGTAGGGAGGAGGGGCAGGGGCAGGGGCAGGGGCAGGGGCGGGGGCGGGGGCGGGAGACTGTGCTGGCTGGCAAAGTGAACGCATAATTAAATTACGCAGCGAGAGGAGGCGAAAGAGTTAGACAAATAAGCTCAGGTATTAACCTCTGGCACGCTAACACACACACACCCACACACACACACACACACACACAAGGGAAAAGGAAGCCCAAGGAGCAGCATCCTTCACCCCCACCGCTCCTCCTCCTCTTTGGGGGCAGCCTCCATTGTGCGCCACAGCGTTCATTAATTCGATTTCCATAACAATTTATTCATAAGACAATGTCTGGCACCGTTATTTTATCTGGCGATGTGCGGTAACGGTAACGCCACTTAGCCACCCCCACCCCCACCCCCACTCCCACATCCTTCCCCCTTTCCCCTTCCCCCCCGCCCCGATAAGACACTACATCGTAGTCGTCGTCGTCTGCAATCCTTTCTCGCCTTGCGCCATAAAATATTTTTATGTGCGAACACTCTATAAATGTGTGTGCTCCTGCAGCTTCTGCTCCTGCAGGAGCAAAAAAAAAGGGGTGGGGGTGGGGGGGTCTAACCTTTTCAGGTAGCCTTGCTCTTTGCGGTTGCCATACACACGGCGAAAGAGTCCTGGCCCCAGATAAATTGCAGGAAAAAAAACACACACAATCACGCAATCAGCCAACTGCAGTGCACTGAAAAAAATAGGGATTACTTTAGAATTATATTGCAAAAAATTTAGACCTCTTCAGAATGTTTTTTTTAGGGATATTAGGGTTGCCATTCATAAAGAAAAATTCTTTAAAAGAAGGAATTTATTTTTTACTCTTTTTCAATTTAAAACCATTAACAAATGTTTAAGTTAGTATTAAGTATTTAATTTTTTAGGAAATTTAGGAAATATTAAGAGTTTAAGAGTATTAAAAGTATTTCACTAAGAAATATTATAAAAAAATTGTATATATAATTTTATATTTTTAATAAAAAATTAAAGACAAAACAAACAAAATCTCCACACCCTTTTTTTTCTCTCTGTAATGAACAGTGTTTCCTTGCTCGCATGTGTGTGTGTGTGTGTGTGTGTGTGTGAGGGAGGGAGGGTGAGCCTGCGAGGAGTGTATTAGTGTGTGGGTGGCGCAAAAATTATCTTCAACACCTTCGAACTTTAAAATTAAATGAGGATTAGCGCCGACAACGTAACGTCCCGCTCTCGCCCAAGGGGAGTCCTGCGCCACCTCCTCCTCCCACCCCCCCTCCCCGGAAAAAAAGGGATGCTGGGGTTTTTTGGTGCTTTCGCTGTTGCTTTTCATTAAGGCACTTGGGGAATCCTTGGGTGTCTGTGTCCTTTGCATTCCTAGTTTTTGCCGCTTTAATGCCGCTCATTTGCATTTTGCGACTGCAGCCAGGTAGTCCTTTCTCTCCCATCCTTGTTGCTCCTTGTTGTCCCAGGTAAGTGCGTGTGCGATTTATGACTTGAAGCAGTTTTTTTTATGCCAGGACTCGCACTCAAAAAACCAAAAACAAAAAAAAAATAAAATCAGTTGTTACGGGTAACAAAAAAAAAAAATAAAATAAAATAACCGCCGAAATGCAAAACAAAAAGGCGAAACCAATTACCGGCATATCTTCGCCACGCCCACCGCAAATTAACAAAACTGGGGGGCGTGGCTGGGGGCAAAGGTCTGAGGGCAAGAAAGGAAGTGCCAGGCACCGACATTCCACGCCAAAAACCTGACTTTATTGCGCCTGTCGATGCCGAAATATATTTGTTCCCCCTTTTTTTTTTCGTATTTCTTCCTCTGTTGCATGTCGTCGATGGTGAAAAATCGGCGGAGAAATAGGTAATACGGGGGATACGGGGGTTATGGGGGATATGGGGGATATGGGGGACATAAGGTACAAGGATGAGGCTGCGAAGGCTAAAAAGGAGGCGGTCTCCGGCCCAAAACACTTTGCCAAATTGGCCAAGAAATATCGGTCTCAGTTTTGTATTGGAAGGTTTTGTATCCTGGAAAAAGGAGTCTCGCTTAAAAAATATATATCCTTTCATTAAAAATTATTTTTTAAAATCAAAAAGAGACTAGAAATAATGTTTGTTGTTTTTTTAAACATTTTAAAGACATTTAAAAAATTATTCTTACGTCAAGGTAATAATCTTTCTTTTATTTACTATTAATTATAAAGTAAATATTTAAAAACAAAAGTAAAAAATACAAAAATATATGTAAAATAAATATTTTTTATTTCTTTATATTTTTATTGTTTGTTTTATTTTAAATAAAACACAATATAATATTTTAAAAAACTTTCAAAAAGTTCCAAGAATTCCAAAACAAAAGAAAAACGAGTGAAAGTCTCAATAAAATAATTAAATATTAAAAAATATTAAAAAAAGGTAAAAAATAATAATTAACAAAGTGTAACCTTTCAAGAATCCTTATATGTATCCTTGCTACCCTTTTTTATGTTAAAAAAAAAAAAAAAAGCACAGGAGAGCCAGACATCGACGTCGCGATTTTGGTGTTTTGATATTTTCCGTTTGCTATTTTCCGTTTCGCCCTTCGCCCTTTGCCCTTTGCCCTTTTCGGATTTTGGCGTTGCGCTTGCAGACGACAAACAGGACGAAGAGGACATTCTCAGGACTAGCTGAGAACTGAGAGCTCCATTAGCCAAATCATAGTGGTAGTTGTAACTCATGTGGGTGTCTGGGCAGGAATAGGGATAAAAAGGATATAGCTGCAGGCGCCAGGCGATTGGCTTGCGATTTGATTTGTTTGTTCAGCTGTTGTCCTTCCTACCCAACATTCCGCCACCCCCCTACTCCACCACTATTATCCTGCTCCCCGCTCTTAAATAATTAAATTAAAATAAACGAAAACGAAAATGAAAACGAAACGAAACCTGTCATCCTCATCATTTCCGTTGTCAGCGTCGTTTTGTCAGTTTTCCGCTTGGATTCTGGCTTCCCGAAATTCCCAAAATTGCCATACATATGCCAAAAAGGACAAAAGGACATAGAGACAGGACCTGAGAGCCAAAAGTCGGTGATGAAGTCGCAAAAGCGGTAACAGAATTGCGCCAAATCAAATCCAAACTCTTCTCAAGTTTCACCACAGAAATCGCACGCTTTAAGGACGAAGGACTTTCAAATGTTGAGCTTTAAGAGTGCCTCAAACATTAAAATTCAATAATATTATTTAATAATACATAAAAAATGATAAATAATCTAAAAAATACACAACTTTAAGCTCATAACATCCTTTACTCACATATCCTTTAACATTTCGTGCCATTCCTTGACATGGAGCATATCCTTGGGCTGATTCATCCGCCTGCCATGCAAATGTTTGGCATTCAGGTGACCATGTCCACCATCCGATGCCACATCCTTTTTCGGCATCCTTTGTTCCTTTAGACACAGACACGGACAAGGACACACACAATGCAGCGACAAACATGTCCAGCAGGTCCTGGCCGGATTCCCTGATGGATTCCATTCACCGAAAAAAAAAGACAAACTGAAAAAAAAAAAAAGTAAAGATGAAAAACAGAAACATTGGCCAACGCGACATCCGCTTCCTTTTCCGCCAAATCCTGCCATGTCCCTGGGAATTCTTTTTATTTATATTGTATTTTCTTTTATTTTTCTGTTGTTGTTGTTGTTGTTGTCTTTTGGCTTTTGGAAGCCTTTTCACAGCCTTGAACAAAAGCAATGGCCGTCCATGTCCGAGACATTGCCACCAATCCTTTGGCAGGACTCGCCGGCTTTACAAATTTCAATTAGGAAACTGATGGATCTTGACCAAGTTGAGAATCTGCTTTATTTCTAGCCACAAAATTCCTGGAAAGAGCTTAATTTTATTTGGGACACCCGCAGCAAAGGACAGAGAGAGAGTGAAAGAGAGATAGAGTGAGAGAGAGAGAGAGAGGGGTGAAAAAGGACATTCGTTTTAATGCAGTGGCTTGGCAGTGGATTTTGCGCTCGCAGCGGGAGATTTTCTTCGCTTCTGGCCAAAAGAAACAAAAACCAGTTACCAACAAAAAAACAAAAAAGAAAAAAAAAAACAAAAACAAAAATAAATAAATAGAGAAAGGAAAACAAAAACGTATTTACCTCAAATTAAACATTATTATGCCAGGGGAGGCTGCTGGTCATTTCGAGGATAGCCGCAGGGAGTGGCTAAGTGAGGGAGGGGGCGCTGCGGCTACCTGGTGGCCGCAGCGGTGGCGGGTGGCGGGCGGGGGTCAGGGGTCAGGTCGCGCGCTCCGGCTGACCGCAGTAAATCACGACGTTAAATGGCGGCGACCGCTGGGCAGTGAAGTGGAGAGAGCCATTCCCCCATCCCCATCCCCATCCCCAGCTTCAGCCCCGCCCCTCGCAGGACCTCGCACATCGCCCATATGTGAACGCTTTGAAGCACGTCCTGGCGCTGCTCCTGCTGCGGGCTTTTCCTCCGGCACTGTAAAAAAAACGGGATATATATTAAATATTCTGTTTGAAATATTAAAAAAAAAATTAATCATATTCCCAGTAAAGTATTAAAGCATTAAAGTATAACTTAAAATTTTTACTTAAAAAATAATAATAAACAATAAATAGACAAAATGCTCAACCTAAAATACTTATTATTTATATTATTTATTCTTCAATTCATTTCTATTTATACTTAAAAATAAATTTCTTTTAAATAGATTTTATTATAATATTAATTAAATATTAAACAAATGTTATTATTTATTTTTTATATTATATTTATTAAAGAGTTAACTTAACATAGCTTAAATTAGCATCCAATATATAATATATACTTTAAGTTTATGGAAATTATACACTGGGAAAAGTATCGGGTATTATTTTGTCACCATTTAATGTTTATGTCAATTATTTAGCATTAGAAATAAATTAACAATTCAATTAAAATAGGAGACACAATTCCAAACTTTTTTTAGAGCTAAATTTTAAAGAATTTTTACAAAATATCTTTTTTAGAATTTTATTATTAAATTTAAAAAAAAATTAATTTATTTCCTTAAACAATCAAAAAATGAATTCTCTATTAAAAATGGAAACGAGGATTAATGAACAGAGATTTCTTGCAGTGTGGGGGGGGGACTGGTCCCTGGTCCAGGACCTGCATTTTGTCCTGGCACTTCCTGCTGGTCAGCGAGGCGACGCAAATGTGTGCTTTGGGCGGGTCATTCGCAGCCATAATGACATCCCCCACCTCTCATTAAAACTCCCCCCCACCGCGAGCCGACCCAGGACCCCCCTTCCCCCTCCCCCTTGTGCATTTCGACGCCCATGTCCGAGTCACATTCACACTGGAGTTTATTTTGTAATTAACGCCGGTCGCCGGTCGCCTGTTGCTTTCCTGCTAGCCCAAGCCCCTAGGCTTGGGTGGCAGGAGGGGATGGGTGGGTCAACCTCAATGGAGGTCACACACATATGTATGTGCAGGGGCGGCGGAGTGGGGGGGAAGGGGGGGATGGTTAATACGGCCAAAGGACTGCATGCCCTGACGCTTTGTTCACTTTTTTCTTCCTCCTTCCCCCTCTGAGCCAAGCTCCCTTGTTCGTGTCCTGGTCCTAGTTCCTCTTCTTCTTGTCCTTGTTAATGACGTTGACAGGAACAGGATTCCGCCACCCCCCTCCCCGCCATCCCCTCTACCTTTTATTTTTCTGCACTCTTAATCAAGGAGCCCCCTTTTGGTTTTCCCATTGTCCTTGCGACCGGCAACTGTCAACACCTTGGCACTCCAGCCACGCCCCATCCAGCCATCCTTGCCAACGCCTCTCCACCGCCTCCATAAGCCATTAGCCGGAGTTCCTGGCGGTTGGCAGCCTTTCGATTCACCAATTAATGGATTTAATTCCTTTTAATGGACTGATTGACTTTAATATTGTTTCTGTTTCGTTCTCTGTAATTAATTATTTATCAATAAATGTTGTTGAAATGTTAATACATGTATTAAATGTCTAAATATTATTAAGAAAATTTAACGAAATTTTTTGACCTAATTGTGGTTTCTTTTAATTCAATATAATTTTATTTATTTTTCATTTATTTGTTTCTAAACAAACCTCGGATGAATGATTGTTCCGTGAAGCTTTGTTGGAAGGAAGAGATAAGGTGAGAGATAACAAGAGATAACAAACGCATTGCCCCAATCAGAGAGAGAGACAAAGCCGGGATTGCAATACCATTTGGCCAGACAGAGAACGCAGCTTGGAAGCTGGAATACGGAAAAGGGGAATTGGGAATGGGAATGGTCGCTGATTACCCGCTAATAATTACAGTTATGTGTGTATATTTTGGACACCTTTTAAATTAGTTAGTATTTTTTATTAAAAGTTATTTTAAATAACAGTTTAAAATAAGAAAAATATATATTTTTATTGTTGTGGAATATCTAAAGCCCCTTTAATAAACTCTAATTAATCTCTATTAGTCAAAGCAGTTAATAACCATTAATAATTAGTCAGAGCCACTGCAAGTGCAATTGAAACGCAAATCGAATGGCAAAAGCCATAATCATTGCCTCTAATTGAAGCAAAACCACTCAATCAATTATGACTTGATAAAATATTGCTCAATGGAAGCCCCAACTCGAAACTTGGAACTTGGAACTCAGAGCCTGGTCTGGCAATCCTGGATGAATAGTCTGCCAGGTGGCAGATGGCAGATGGCAACCAACAGGTGTAAGTGTGAATTAATTAACCGCAAACACTATAAACAAACACCTCGCATCCTCCAAATACAAGTGTGAGTAATTCCATATATGTATATGTACATATATATATGTATATGTGTATAGGTGTGGGCTTGTGCGCGGCTTACAAATTACAAATTGCAAATTGGTTTGAGGTTTTCCTTAAATTGAAATGAAATTCATTAGGAAGTACACGTCTATATTGCTGAAGAAGTTTTTGAAATACAAAAGCAACAATATGTCCTTTAAATAGCTTGGTGTGGGAGTGGAAAGGAGTTAATGGAGATACTCTTCCAGAAATTTCAGATTTCTCTTTTTCCACTCTATTTAGCTTATGAGGATAATAATATTATATGTAATACACCAAACTTTAAAATAATCTACCAAATATAATAATATTTCTGAATAAAAATTACTTTTAAAGCTTGAACTCTATAGATTTTAAATTAAAAAATATATATTTCTCTTATTATCTATTAACTTTTTATCTTTTATCTATTAAATAGAAAACATTTCTAGGATCCTCAATTTTTTTTTAATGTACTAATAAATCGACATAACGGTCTATTAATATATTTTTTTAAGGTAAATATATGTATTTCTTTCATAAAATATAATCTATTTATAAAACATATTTATTTTTCACGGTACCGTGGTGAGAAAATAAACTATAGATTTTGATATAATATAGAATGACAACGAAAATATATAGTAAAGATATATATTGTAGAAATAGCTATATGGTATACCCAATTCCAAGTCTTCCCATTCCAGCCACAATCCTTCCGAATCAAATTCTATTAAGATACCATTTATCCCACCAATCAAGATTATATAATCGCAATAAAGTCAAAAAAGTGACAATACCGCTACAAAGAGTAATACTCTTATATAGAAAGAATAAAGAATAAAGAATAAAAGAAATCAAGAGAGAGCAATGGGAGGAGGGAGTATGGGAGGAGGGGCGCCTTGATTTCCAGTCAATTCAAATCAAATCATTTGGAAGCAAATCATTTGATATGTTCCAGTCTGTGGGGGGGGGGGAGTGGCATAATACACAACCGCCCGCACACTCACACACACACACACAGACACACACACACACAGTAAACATTTACAATTGCTCAATTCAATTTCCGTTCGAGTGAGTCCTCCGCATCCTGGTCGTTATCCTGGCGAGGCGGTTCAATGGCAACTTGATCTCTTGTTGATGACGGCGGCAAACTGTCGCAAAATCGTCCAAATTGGCGAAATTGGCGAAATTGGCAAACGACGTCGCGCTTTTGGCCCGGCACAGGTGAGTGGCTTTAATGGTCCCGTTACTCAGCTCCCAGGATTACACAGTCCTGCACAGTCCTTGTTTAGCCCCACTTGATTTGCCATTCATCGAAATCCAAATAGGCCTCTTTTTCCAGCCTCTTCGATTGCGACATTCCATTGGTTCCTTTTTCTCTTTTTTTTTTTTTAACCCCTAAAGGCATTTCTTTTAAATGAAAACATTCTACAGATTATTCTAAAAGATTAACTTTGTTTTTATTGCAAAAAAAAAAGGCTATCACAGGGGGTTAAGTAAGAAAATAGAAACTAAATGGAGACTTTTGTAGCTTTTTTTGTTAATTGGATTTTATAGGCAAAAGGCTTTTGTTTAAACTATTTTTATTAGCAAAAGATTAAAGTTGTTTTTTATTAAATTAACACAAAATAGTTAAAACATTAAACCCTTTATCATTAATTTTCACTTTTAAAAGTACTTTTAGAAATTACTTTGAGAAATCTTCAGGGTTTTTGTTTCGATATACATATCTATGATTATATCTATGCATATTATTCCATTAATTATTTAATTTTATATTATTATTACTCTTACTCTTATTCTCATTCTTATTCTTATTACTATTATTATTATTATTTTTTTTTTATTATTATTATTATTCTTATTATTATTATTATTATTATTATTATTATTATTTTAATTATTATTATTACTAATAATTTTCTAATTTTCCATTAACCTTCCTTGTCTCCCAAAAAGGACCCTGCCAAATTCCTTATATTTGTGTTTTCTATAAAACGCTGATTGTTTTGTTTTTTTTTATCTGTTTTATTGTCTACGCCCCATCTCCCGCCCTCCAGCCCCATCCTCCGAATATCCTTGGCCACAATATTGCCTTTTTGGAGGCAACTGAAGTGGCGCTGTTATTTTTATTATTGGATAGAATTCGCCCGATTACGCGCACTTGAATCGATTTATTGTTATTGAGGTTGGCCAAAATCGAAATTCGGATTCTGGCCATAATTACAAGTGCCAGATGCCGGATACGGCCAGGAGGGATGGATGGTCCCGTTCCGTCCGGAATAAGGAGCACGTCCAGGTGAAATTTTCGCAGTTGGGGGCCATCGAGGTTGCCAATGCCGATGGAATGATTTCGGTTTTCGCTTATTATTTAATTATTCGCTCAATGGCTTAATACTCGCAAGGATAATGGGGAAGCCACCCAAAACTTATTCCCTTTCTAATTTAATTTCCCAGCGTTTCCTTGGCGCACAAAAACAACAAAAAAAAGGAAAAAAGGAGGAGGAAAATTAATAAATGAGGAATGAGATTCAATCACATTTCCGGTTCATCATTAGCCCTGGACATTGACAGCGTCCGGGAAAATGATGAAAATGAGGAGAATTTTGTGAGTCCCGGCTTTTCTCCATCATAGTTTCGTAATTACACACCACCCACTACTATCCTGCCCCCGCCCCCCTAATCCTGCCCCTGCCCCTAATCGATCAATCATAATTAGAGTGAATTGCAATTATTGTTGCACAGTTTTTCGCCTTTGCCAGTGACAGAGAATTGCAACTGACGGCCCGCGTGGCCCGGCTAATGGATGAAGGCTACCAAGGACTCCTTAAGGACTCTCTCCACGTTGCGACAGGGACATAACTGTAGATGTTATTGGGGTTATCAGGGAACAGGGTGGCTTATTATTGGAAGTTTATTAATTCGACTGGAAGTCTAAAAATCGATGTTAGGTTTCAAAATTAATTTGTAGCCTTCACTATCTTTTTTTTATTTTAAATTATTTTAAATATTTATTTTAAATTAAAAAGAAGCCTAAATTGATGATAAATACAAAAAATAGTTTTTTCTTTCTAGTTTAATTCTTCCAAATTAAAACAAAAACAAACAACAAGAATAGAATACCATAAAAATTCATGTATCAATTTTATTCCATTCAAGCATATCAGCGGAGGTCAGAGGTCACCACCCCTCACCACCCCCCTCCTCCGATTGGGGGCAGGTTGATATCAGAGAAAAAGATAGCGAGTGATACCGATAATACTTGGTATGCAAATTTGATTTGTTGAGGTCCTCGGACGTGAGGGTCTCGTCCTCGGAAGGATGGCTTCTGCACTTTGTAACTGGTTGTGTAAACACTGACGAATAAAAAAAGGCCAAGACTACGTCAAAGGATAAACAACAGAACGAAAAAAAAAAAAAAAGAAAGGGTTAGGTCTTTTGGTAGCCAGTGAAAGTATTCGAAAGGACGAAGGACTCTGAGTCTGAGTCTGACTCTGAAACATCAGCATCCAAAACGCGGCTTGTCGTGGTAATTGCGTAGCATTTCCATAGATTAAGGGATTTATCCTAGGGTTCCATGGGGTCCAGCTTTTTTTTTTTTTTTTTAGTCCTTCCACCGCCTCCTTCCTGCCTTCCTGCGTTTTATTTTTTTGTATTTTGTGAGCGATACACCAGACGGGTTCTCGCCAAGACAAAGATGAGCAACTGAAACCAAAACCAAAGGGCCAAGAAACCTTCCTTTTTTCAAAAAAAAAAAAATGTAAAAAAAAAGGACAACCTCCTTCTGGAGGACGAAAAAATAATGTTCAAGTGTAGTAAAACGCTTGTGTTAAATACTTTTATTGAGATGGTAAGCCTTTTTATTAGCTCAGACCTAAATAAACAAGGAGCCAAGGGTGGCAGGACATTTTATCTCTGTAAAGGGATTTTTCGGGCATGGGTTCAATTTCGTTGGACGAGGACCTCCCCCATTTGGGGTTGAGCGTTTCTCCACGAAGGGGTTGTAGCATCATTTAACATACTTTAAACATGTTATTCCAAGCGATTCTGAGATGAACACAAAAAAAAAAAACAAAAATACAAATACAAAAAATAATAAAAAAAAATAAGCACCAGGGACAAATCCCATAAATTCGCTAAGAAAACAATGGGTTAAAATGCAAATAAAGGAGAAAAAGCGTGAAATTTCCATTGGAAATTGGGCAATTTCAATTTTGACAAGAGCTGAGATTTCCAGGACGCTTCCAAGCGCCAAAAGGTCAGCTTTTCCCTTTCAATTAATTAAAGAATTTAACTCTCAAAGTTAAGTAATTAAACTTTAATGGGTTAAAGGGATTTCATTTGGATTTAGCTAATAATTCTATTTGCTAAAATATTTTATAAAATTTATTATAAAATATTTATCATAAATCAATTATAATATTGATAATAATATTGTAATAAATAAATAATATTTAAGAAATATAAACATTATATTATTATTTAATTGCCACTTTTCCAGGACTCTCAGAGTGCCAATTAAATAATTTTATTGCCCCTTTAAAGGACATTTTATTAGCAGAATTGAGGATTTCTGCCACATGCATCAACCCTGAGATTTCGGCTTTAAATTTTAAGAGAATTCTCAGTTGATTAGGCCTTGGCACATGCTGGGCCTTCAAGGCTGAGATTTACACACACCCAGGATACGCAGGACACCCAGGACACCCAGGACATACACCCAGGACAAGTCGTATGTGCTGGCAGCGAAAAGAAAGTCATAAAGTGTTGTTTAATGGTATTTTTCTTCCATTACTTACCGTTATTATGCTAATGAGGTCGTTACGCGTATTTGTGTGTATATTTTATTTATGTATTTCGAATTGTTGGGAACCGCGTGTGAGCCACTCTACCCCGCCCCCCATCCTCCTTCCTTTTACGCCCACCTCCTGCACTTCCTTAAACTCCATATTCCCCAAGCGGTATTTTTCTCAAAAATACACTTTTCAAATTATTATCTATTCCCATTTAATAATAATAAATTGTAATATTTAAATAAATGATTAAGCTACAGTTTGACATCCAATAATCATTATAAATTATTATTTTCTTTTTTTGTTTATCCGAAACATAAAATTGAAGAAAAGGATATTCCTTAAAAAAATTGCTTAGTATTTTAAATACCAAATAAATATATCAGAAATGTTATTTTTTTGATTAATTTTCAGCATATATAATATTTAATATTAATATTCTAATAAATAATTTTAGCTTATTATTATTATTTCATTTTATTTAAAAATTTTATTCCTAGAAAAATGACGTTTTTGTTCAGTGCCTACTTTGGCAGTATTTTACATATCCTGACATGTCCTTACTGCCATATCCTGCCATATAGAGACATCATGGCCAACAACAAAATCTGCATAACAACAACAACAACAACAACAATAGTAGTAGTAGGCGATTGTTTTTTGGCAAAATGGAATTGTTTTTGGCTAATTGAGACGCTCGCCTGTCATTTGTTAAATTCCGAGCCGAGTAGCATAATTCTGGGCCGTTGTGTTCGCCTTTAAATGGCCGAAAAGTCTGCGGATATTTCCCCCCGAGGTTTTCCGAAATTTTCCGCGCCTTTCCCCCCTCCGCCGACGCTCTGGATTTTTTTTTTTTTTGGTTGTTGTTAAAGTTTTGGAGGCATTTGGAAGCCAGCGGCAACTAAGACGACGACAACGCGTTATGAAGACAACAACTTGCCGCTTACTGCCACATGCCCCATGCCCCAAGCCCCATGCCACTCTGCTCTACCCCACCCCTGCTTGCCCCTGCTTTCCTACTTCCTCGTTCCGCGTTCCACTTCCCCTTCCCCTTCCACTCTTCCACTTGCCGCAGCTACCGAAGCACCAAAGCCAAATGCGAAATGCAAACACATCGATGCGGCTACACTGGAAGAAAATAAATAAAATATGATACATGAAAAGAATACATATGTATAAAAATTTAATTTAATTTTTAAAAATATACAATACGGGTATAAATACCATTATTACATATTATTTATATAGATTTTACTCATAATACCAATATTTATTTTATTATTAATATTATTATTAATTATTATTAATATTATATAATAGGGCTATGGTATCCTTTTAATGACTGCTTAAAATAAAAAACAAATACACTAAAAATAAAATCATAATAAGTCAATTATTAAAATAAAAACCTTTTAATATATTTATAAAATATTACTTAGCATTTTTCTGTAAATAAAACAAAATATTTAACTAAATATTAAATGTAAATATTTCCATTTTGAATTTTAAATAAAAAATATATTTTAAAAATTATTTAGTAATTCATTTAATTTATTTATTATTAAAAAATAAAATATTTCTTGGCCTGCAGGAGCTTTAAGGCGCTTCCTAAATGGCTTGGGGAGCGGATGGAGGCAGGGTGGGGCAGGACCTGCGACTGTGCCCCAAGGAGGGGATGGGGGGGGATGAGTGGCCAGTAGACGGCGGTGGCGACAACAACCGCATTGGCGGTGGCAGCGCGAGGCAACAAAACTTTCCTTCTGAATACGTAAAATGTTTTTGGTAAATGTGTCCCAAATGTCGAGGCGGCGGGTACCGCAAACGATTTGCACGCAGTCCTTAAAGGAGCAGCACGAGGAGCAGGCGGAGCAGGGGGGAGCAGGAGGAGGCAGCGACATTTCATTCGATTCGTGGCTAAATAACTTGGTTTTCCAAAACAACCTTGGTCGCTGGTCGATAGTCGGTGCGGTTGTTGTCTCTCCGCCAGCTGTTTGGATTGTTGCGCTCCTCCACCCAGTGCCCAGTACTGCCACCACCGGGGAGTCCTTCGGCCCAGGACCACTGCTTACTGGGTATTGGGTAGTGGGTAACCACCCACCCCCGACCAGGACATGGGGCACAAGCACAAGCACGGCCACTTCTTAAGCGCTTTCTTGTCCTGCGGTGGTCGTTTGTTTGTCGTGCACATAAATCCTGGCGCGAGTTGTGTCCCAAAGGCACCCGGGCAACTGCCACTGGCAGCGGTGACAGTTGTCCTGGTCCTTGCTCTGCAATCCTGCCCGGTCTAGTATGCGTGTGCTAACCGCATACTTAATTATGAGCAGGAGTCCCCAGGAGCAGGACGAAAAACCGAAGCCACCTGGACGCGGACGGGGGCACAGCTGTGGCTGACTTTAAAGTCACTTTCAATATCCTCGAACACCAATTGTGCACGTTTTGGGCCAGTCTCTGAGGTTGCACTGAGAATCTTGGCAAGGACAATGAACAAGGATAATAGAGAATGAAGGAATCAGAAGGATTTTCCATCAGAAAGTGAAGCAGGAAGTGTAATCATTACTTTGTAAATATTTTCAAGACTTTTTAACGCAATCTATAATTAATATATATTTAAGGAACTCTTAATATTAAAATATTTAATTCATAAATTGATTTTTTAAAAGCTAATATAATTTTCTAACAAAACAAAACATTTTAAATTGTATCCTTAGCTTCAAAAACGTAGGAAACCCATTTCTTGCCAGGCTTTTGGCAAGACGAGTCCTTTGCAGCCGGCTCTCGAGGTCCTGGCTCCGCTCAAGTTGCGCCTGTTGCGTGGCCAGGAAGCTAACAAGGCAAGACAGGGGTGACAGGGGGTGGAGAGTCCTGCTCCTGACGGCGTCAGCTGCTCGACTGGAGATTTCCTAATCTGACGTTCTAATGAATGTCATAAATTTATGGCCAAGTGCTGTTTGGATTTTACTTTCGATTTGCCGGGCCGAGGATTGGCTTCGTTTCGATTGGAATCGTTTTTTGCTGCAATCGCTGTAAAAAAAAAAAAAAAAAAAAAAATAGAAAAGGACAAAGCGCAGCGTCCTGTGATTTTCCCCCATTGTCTATTATTTCGTCCTGTCCCCCGAGGGCAGGTTTTTTTTTGACTGGACAGGAACACGGGACTCTCGCTCGTCTGAAGTGGTCAAGTGAAAAGTTGAGTTTTGCCACTTGTCCTGGGCACCCGGCACCGGGTCTCGCCATCCCAACAGGACTCCTGTTCTGTCCCGTATTATTGTTTTGTTTTCCGCCTCTGACATCATCATTTTAATCATCGCCTGATGCTAAAATAACAGTCTCCCTTCTGTCTGTCAATTTGGTTCGATAAGCCGGCCCAGCAATGTCCGGAATACGGAATCCACAATCCAGCAGGATAACGCTGAATGGTGGCTGGAGGAGGCAGGACATGCGACATGGACATGCACGCAACAAGATAATCACATTAAAAAGAGAGCATCGCCTCCCTTCCACACGCTCCCACACCCCCCACACACACACACACACACAAACACACTTGTATCCTTCAACCCGCACCCATATCCTGTCCAGCAGTGTCCTTCGTCCTTCGTCCAGTGTCCAGTCTGGGAATCGCTGACAGATAAGGGCGCTTGTCCCCGTCGCTATGCATCATCTGACTCGATATTTCGGGGGCTGTGATGCCGCTTCGGCCTTTTCCTCTATTTTTCCCATTTTCTGGACGTCACTTCTAATTGTTATTGCCTTTTATACTTTTATTAATTTATTATTTTATTATTTTATTATTTTATTATTTTATTATTTTATTATTTTATTATTTTATTATTTTATTATTTTATTATTTTATTATTTTATTATTTTATTATTTTATTATTTTATTATTTTATTATTTTATTATTTTATTATTTTATTATTTTATTATTTTATTATTTTATTATTTTATTATTTTATTATTTTATTATTTTATTATTTTATTATTTTATTATTTTATTATTTTATTATTTTATTATTTTATTATTTTATTATTTTATTATTTTATTATTTTATTATTTTATTATTTTATTATTTTATTATTTTATTATTTTATTATTTTATTATTTTATTATTTTATTATTTTATTATTTTATTATTTTATTATTTTATTATTTTATTATTTTATTATTTTATTATGTTATTATTTTATTATTTTATTATTTTATTATTTTATTATTTTATTATTTTATTATTTTATTATTTTATTATTTTATTATTTTATTATTTTATTATTTTATTATTTTATTATTTTATTATTTTATTATTTTATTATTTTATTATTTTATTATTTTATTATTTTATTATTTTATTATTTTATTATTTTATTATTTTATTATTTTATTATTTTATTATTTTATTATTTTATTATTTTATTATTTTATTATTTTATTATTTTATTATTTTATTATTTTATTATTTTATTATTTTATTATTTTATTATTTTATTATTTTATTATTTTATTATTTTATTATTTTATTATTTTATTATTTTATTATTTTATTATTTTATTATTTTATTATTTTATTATTTTATTATTTTATTATTTTATTATTTTATTATTTTATTATTTTATTATTTTATTATTTTATTATTTTATTATTTTATTATTTTATTATTTTATTATTTTATTATTTTATTATTTTATCATTTTATTATTTTATTATTTTATTATTTTATTATTTTATTATTTTATTATTTTATTATTTTATTATTTTATTATTTTATTATTTTATTATTTTATTATTTTATTATTTTATTATTTTATTATTTTATTATTTTATTATTTTATTATTTTATTATTTTATTATTTTATTATTTTATTATTTTATTTTTTATTAGATGGCGGAAGTGGCTTTTTCTGCATATTATTTCCAATCCATTTGATGCGTGTTTTATAATTTTAAAAAATATGATTAATAAAATGTTGATTTCTAATTTGTTTAAAAATATAAAAATATAATATTTAATAAATATAAGAGTCGTATTGACTTAAAAGGGCTTTCATTTAAAAATAGAAATGTTTTTCTTACTTTCAAAAATTTTAAAACAAATTTATTTAAAAATTAAAATACTTCTTACAAACTTTTGCTTAAAGTTTTAAAATCTTTTAGCGTTTTATAAATTATTATTCATTTATTAAATTAATAATAAGAGTAGAGGTTTTATAGTAGTTGTTTTAAAATTGTTTTATATTTTTTTTATTGAAAAAATATAATTTTCAATACAATTTCGAAAGATAAAAACCTTCAGAAAAGTTCAAAAAAAAAGTAACCACCTCACATTATTTTCAAGAATAAAAAAAAACTATTAATTAAAATTAAAAAGATGTGTATTTTACATTTTATAATATTTTTTATACCATTTAAATGATAATAAAATTATGTTTAAAGCCTTAATCTTGAATAAGAATCCAACGTTTCCTTTACTTCCTATATCCCTCGAGGACAGCTCTGATCCTGCAAATGCTCAGCCGGCAGCGCCAGGAGGGGAGCCCTCCAGCCGCCCCAATCACTTGGCAGATGGAATAAAAATGGACACCCAGGACGAAAGTTTCCTTTGTGTCCGTTATCTGGACAGCGAAATATTGGCAAATTGCTGGCTAACAATGGTCGATTGGGGGTCCTGAACCTGTTCCATCAAAAAATTGGACATCCCCAAGCTTCTCTTTGTGAGGGATGGGGGATGGGGAGGGGGATGGGGGGGATGGGGGGAGGGGATTGGAAGGAAGAAATTCCCTTGGCTCATTATTTCATTTAGGGTTTTTATTGTTTTTCGCATGCCATTAGTCAGTTTTGATTTACATGAGCGACGGCGACGGCGACGGTGACGGCGACGGCGACGGCAGGAGGTTTCGGCAATAAAAATAATAAAAACAACTGTCGCTCAACTTAATAAGAACGACAAGCAGTGAAAAATACAAAATGAAAAGACAAAAAAGCTAAAAAAAACGAAAAAAAAAACGAAAAAAAATAAATAACAAAGAAAAATTAAGAACAACAAGGAGACCAAGGAGGAGGATGAAAAAAAATGGGGAAAAATTCAAGCAAATTGTTCATTTCATTTGACGTTCCGTTCGTTCTATTAGCTTTCCAGGATAACGGGAGCGTGCTTAGAGGGCGGTCGGCAGGAATCATTCAAAAATAACTGTAAAAACAATGAAATTAGGCCGAGCCAAGGGAACTGAGAAATCTAATTATTCATCCCCTTGAGTTCGCGACTCGAGTCCTGCCAGGAGGGCTGGGGCGCTGCGATATTTCTTGAGGGGGGGAAGGATATATATGACTTCTGTTTACTTTCTTTCGGTTTTTATTTCTTGCTTTAAAAAAAAAAACTAAAAAAAGCTAAAAAATAAAGAAACAAGAGAAAAACGAAGCGAAATGGAAAGTCCTTTGGCTTAGCCGGCCTGTCTGCCACTGAACAGGATTCTCCGAAAGCCAAACATTAAGTAGAACAGTTGCCAGGATTCGGAATCGGAATCGAAAGGCTCCCCAACAAACACAAAAAACAACAAACAACAACAAAAAAAAAGCGAAGAATATTGGGGAGCTGGAAGCAGTGCAAGTGCGCATGTCCTTTGAATCGTTTTGGGTCGCAGGACCTGCCGGGGCACATTGGTGACGCCTCCGCGCATTTTCCATTGGGAGGTGGCTCCTTTTTGGAGCCCCGGAGATCCAACGCTTGCGCCTATGAGGCGTTTGCCACGCCTGCGATGTCTCACTGTACATAAGGGCCTCTCGCTCGCTCTCTCTCTCTCTCTCTCTCTCTCTCTCTCTCTCTTACTCGCTTTCTTCCTCTCTCTCGTCCTCTCTCTCTGGCCCTGCATTTAAGCCGCTTGTATTTCAAACATTACATAAAATACCTTTTTTGCAATCCATCAAAAGCGGCCTTAACCCCGCATCCCCCCCAAACCAAGCCAACTGCAACTGCCACCTACCTAAAAAAAAACTAAAAAAAAAACCAAAAAAAATCCTTAAAAAAATTAAATTAAAAAAAAAAAGAAATGAAAAAATGTGGAATAACGGAAAAGCCACCTGCAGTGCCCTAAGAATATTTCAATCCAATTAATTAATAAACGCAAAAAACGGGGAAAAATTATACAAAACTATCGATAAAAATGGAAGACAAAATAATCAAAATCCTAACCTAACAAAATAATCATAATCCTAACCTAAAAATCGAAAAACTATCGAAAGTTATCAAGAATTGTGGCTGAAAACAATCGATAAAATGAAATGAATTGCAGCCCAGCCATAATCCTTAAAGCCCTCCTGATCCCATGGCAGCGCACACTTTAAAGACCCCGAAAGTAACCTAAAGTTTTTAGCGCAAATTTTCAATTATGGCCTTAAAAGTTGTTGGCCAAGGCGAAAGTTTTTGTTCTTGTTCTTTCGTCTCGGAGCCAAATTTTTGGATGGCAAACTTTGGCGCGCGCGACTTTTCTTTAATTTCTCTTTCCGAGAGCTGGTGTGTGTCTGTTCTGAATGTGTTTGGGTTTTAGCAAAACTTCGAGAGTTAAAGTTCTTTTACTTTCAGTCTATAAACACGTATATATATATACATATATATTTTAGTAACTCAACGTTCAGGTGCAATGGCCTATGGTGGTGCTACGGCGGTTACCTTTAACTTTGCCAAAAAGGCGGCAGGTCATAAATTCAATCTAATATCGAATTAATCGATTATACTCGTATGTTGTCCTGTCGGCGTTGCGTTTCCGTTTCCGCAACAGGAAGTCCTCGCACGCACACCCAAAACTCTATATTAAGGTAACGCTACTAGCGCTAACGCTAACTGTAACTACAGTTATATGTAGTAACTGTAACTCTGGCCGAGGCCAGCCAAGGGAAAAAGGGTTAAAGATTTATTAATAACCTGCCGCGGTGGCTCGTAACCTCCGACCCTTTTTTTTTACTGGAAACAAAAACAAAAAAACACCGTAAGAAAAATGGGGTTTTCTTCTGTTTGAAAGATACGAATGTATAATTTAGTATTTACTTTGGTTTACTAATTTCAAAGCTTTTATTTAAGTATTTAAGAGTTATAAACCTTAATTTGCCTAGAATTTGTCAGATTTCGATTAATTGATTTCTACTTTCATGAAAAAGTGTTAAATACTGCGAAAAGTTTCGGTATTTTGTAAATAAATAAATTATAGTAATGTGATACCCGGTACTTTGTGGATATTATATAGATAGATATTGGAGTTCCTAACATAAGAAAGTTCAAAATTAATATAAAAACAAAATAAAAATAAAAGTTTAAGGCTATACAATACCTGGTACTTTTCCATTTCCATATATGTTTCATGATATCATATTGTATCGAGTTGTAAACAACCCAAATATATATCTAATATCTGGAAGCAACGATTAATAGACGACCACGAAATACCACCATCCAAAATACAATATCCCTTTAATTTCCAAGGATTTTCAGCAAC
The DNA here is from genome assembly GCA_018150405.1 of Drosophila varians. Taxonomy (NCBI): domain Eukaryota; kingdom Metazoa; phylum Arthropoda; class Insecta; order Diptera; family Drosophilidae; genus Drosophila; species Drosophila varians. Next base: position 11,808,186 of record JAECWK010000126.1, read on the forward strand.
AATTAAAGTTCAAAGTCCTGCCAACAACAAAAAAAAAACCAAACCCCCTTTAAAGGCATTTCAAAACTTTCTTTAGAAATAGTTTAGTCTCCAAAAAAAAAAAAAAAAAGAAAAAGAAAAAGAAAAGAAGAAGTGAAAAGTTATGTTTTTGTCGCTGTGGAGTCGTTGACGTTGTCCTTAAAGGATTCAGAATCAGAATCGGAATCGGAATCAGAATCGGGAGTTATAGTCATTTCGTGCCGAGTTGGCGCTTCTGGTAACGAGCGGAACCAACAAAACAGATTTGAAGGATGGTAACGGGGGGTGGGGGGCGAAAGGATTCCCCTTTTGGGTTTTCAGGTTTTTATAACGTGACAACACGCAAGGCCAGGATATGGGCATGGGGCCAGGACATGAACAGGACATGAACATGTCACCGCGCGTCGAGCGATTGCCGAAAATGCTTTTGCCGCCGCGAATTGATGGGCCTGGAAATTAAACCCTTGCCAAGTTACCCATTATCCATTATCCTTTTGCTCCCCTGCTCCCACGCCATCCTCTCCTTCCTTTTGCTTTCCTGTTTTTATATTTTTTTTTGATCCTATAAATTTAGCGACACAGAAATCAATGTATTTCATTAATGGCCCCCGAATGTGTGCCGGGTCTAATAGGCTTTATTGCCATTGTTGTTATTAATATTGGCATGCAACAAGGTCGATCAGGACACGCCAACTACAATGCCAATACTCCTGTATTATTATTATTTTTTTTTTTTGTTTTTTTTTGGTAATTCGCAGCTCATCGCATTTCAACACATTTGAAAAATCCAATTAAATGCGACTGCCAGCGACCGGGGAGCTTAAATCTTAATGAAATAATTACGAAAAAGTCCAGCCAACTGGTGGTGGAACATTAAACAGGATAACCGAAAGGACCTTTACATTTGTTGGGGGGTTTTCGTCAAAGGATGTACATTTAAGATTCCCAGAAGGCGTTTCTACTCTTTCTCCTTAAATATATATTTATTGGATTAAGGAACAGATTTTGAAAATAAAAGCCTAAAAGAGGAGTACCGGGTATCATTTATTAAAAGAAAAATAAACGTAGTTCCACTTAAGAAGTACCAGGTATCACATTGTCAAGAGGAATACCACTTTATTATTAATTTTGAGCTTTTAAGAAATATATTTCTTAAGAATTTTTCTTAATAAAGGATGCTTCCTTTATAACTCCTTAAAAACGAAATAGTAGGAAACTCCCTAGAATTGAATAATTATTTTAGAACCACCCCCCTCCCCTTCCCTCATATTTTCTCAACAATTTTAACCCCTTATGAAAAATAACGCACAACCAGGCAACTACAAATTGCCGGCCATGTCCGGTCATGGGTTAATGCTCCATTGGACGCCGGAAAGGATCAGGGGAGAGGTATGAGCCTGATGGGGCATGTGGGGCATGTGGCACTTAACAAACTCGTAAATAACCAGAACAAAGCCACTGGCGATCGACTGATGGACGGATGAGGGCCACAAAATATAAAATACAAAAAAAAACGTACAAGGAGAGGCAGGACAAGGACAAGGACAAGGCGGATGTTCCATGAAATAGAATAAAATGCAAATTTTATTTTTCATTTTTATTTACAATTTTGGGTTTAGTTTTATTTATTTTGTTTTTTTTTGCAAGGCAAACAAAATAATTCAATGCGTGACAATTTGGCAATGTCACAAATAGTAACAATGTGTGGCTGTGCACTGAGAAAAATTATGCATTACATTTTAAAGCGATTATTATATTGTATGCAAATTTTTTTAAGTAAAAAAAACGTTTTTTTAAGCAAAACTTATTAAAAATAAATGAAAGTGAAGGACAAAAGGTTTGGGATAAAACTAAATAAAAATTTATAAGTTAATCAAATGCTAAATAATAAAAAAAAAATATTTAAACCTTTTTAATAAAGAAGTCCTTTAAAGGTGGCGAATCTTCCAAAACTTTTATGGGACTCCAATAAATAGAAAAATGGGGAAAATAAAGAAATTTCCTTAAGATTAAATATTCGCATAAAAATAATAAAAATACTTTAAAGTTAAATTATTATTAGGATTTACAAAAAAAACTTTGAAAAACTATTTTTTCAAATGTCAATTTGTTTTTCATTCACAAACACTTTTCTTTAATTCTAAAAACTTTGAAAAACTGAGTTAAACATTTTTTAAACGTATTTTTTATGTTTTTTTTTTCAGTGCTTTGGCTTGTTTTTTCTTTCATTGTTGTTGCTATTATTTGGATATATTTTATTCAATTTTTTATGGTCGGTCCGGAAATATTAACGCATGTGCGACGTCGTCGAATGTGAATGAATTTTTTTTCTTCGGTTTCAATGCGAATGCGAATATGAGTGTGAGTGAGTGTGAGTGTGAGTATGAGTATGAGTGTGAGTGTGGCAGCATTTGAATGTTTGAATACAAATTCAGTTTGCCATTTTGACACACATGAATGACCAGCAAGTGGACGTCGAGGGGTGTTATTTATTTTCATTTTTTTCCCCGATATATATTCCGATATATACATAAATATTATGAATACATATATATATGGATATATACATATATTCTTTTATGCTCGTATGAATAAAAAATGTGGTGGCCGAAAGGTCCTTGTGGTCCTTGCCCAGACAAAAGGACCACAAATGTGTGAGAATGTGGGTGGGTTTTTTTTTTATTCTCATTTTTGTATATATATATTTTTTTGTTGGGTTAAAATCAATCGCCTCGTTTTAGCGAACGCATTTATATTCATTTTGTTGAGATTTTTGGACCAGGGGCGTTGTTCTCCCGCCCCCCCCCCTGCGTTCCTTTTGGAAAGGGGGGGCATTGTGGCACTTTCTTGCGCTACTTGATTTCAATCTATAGGAATATTATATATATATAGAAGGAGAAACGTATTCAGATTGTCCGAAAAGAAGGGAAAAGGGAGGGGGAGAAGCCTCCAGGCTTCAGGGCATTCGAATATCCCGTCGTGTACCTTTTCATTTTTGGCAAATTTGAGCATATTTTATCACCATTACCAGAAAATGCCGTGACCCGCAGGCGAATCACCCAAAAAGCCTCACAATATCCTTTTTTTTTTCCTTTTTTTTTGCTGCTGCCCACATGAGTCCCAAAATATTGGCACCCGCATCCATGTGTGTGTCCTTTTGTTTTTTTGCGGGGGAGGGAGGGATGTTTGGGGCGAACCCTTTTCACCCGCATCCTTGTCCTTCCAATCAAGCATCTCGCTGGCCTCACTGCCTGCCTGCCTGCCACTTTGCCAAATAAATAATATCGGACAGCTATTCGGAATCAAAATTTGTTTAAACAAACTGGAAAATTTATGAATATGTTGAAGTTTCCAAGGGGGTTGCTGGGGGGGTGCAAGGGGGGTCTAAGGAATACCTGGCCCAAAATTTTGATTTATTTGCCACAGATTCAGTCAAAGGAAGTCGCGGAATTATTAATATTTATGGCTTTTAAAGAAATAAAAGCATTATAGGTAAAATATTTTTAAATAATTATTAAGTTAAGGGGCTTTAAAAATAAGATTTAATATTTAACTTGTTTTTAATTTATTTATAATCTTCGTACAATTCCCATCAATTAATAGATTGGTTCCTCCATTTCCTTATTAAATATTATTTTGCATATCCTTTTCCATTTTGCCATATTCCTTCCGATTGACATTTGACCCTTGGCGTGCATGTGCGGCCACCTTTGATTGATTGAAAGCGAAGGGAAAGTGCTCACCGTCCCAAGGATATGACCAAAAGGATGGCCCCCAAAACGAGAACATAAAGTAATAAACACAGATTGGCTCTTCAAGCAGCTGCTTTTTTTTTATTTTCCATTTTGTTTCTTTTTGTTTTTTTTTTTTTTGTAATATTATTTCCACTTTCTTGTTGGACCAATCTAAGGAGTGCTTTGGGAGAGGTCCTGGCAATGAAGAAAAAGAAATGTTATTTCATAATGCAAATTGTGTCTGCTTTCTTTATTTTTTCGGGTTTCTTGTGCTATTTTTTTTTTTTTTTTTTTTTTTTTTTAGGTTGGTATTAATGTCGAATGTCAAGTGAATGAAGTGACGTTGGCCACAGAAAAGAAGGAAGAGAAAGGACGAAAGTTGCAGACTATTTGATACCTGGTACTACCTAAGAAAAATACATTTTTTGGGGAAATTTATTACCGGAAATCAAAATTTGTGACACACTTTTGGTCTTATTTAAAGGATATCCAATTTTTTTGATCAAAAAAATCGCTTCACAGGAAAAATAAACTCTAATAATAAAAATACTTCTTTTAAAAATCGATAGATTCATCTGAATTTTTTTTTACACTTGTATAATAACCTTAAAGAGTTGTTAATCATTAAAACAATCAAGGATATCAAGGATATCAAGGACCTATATACCTCTTTTTGACCATCAACAAAATATGGAAATGGCCCAGAAATAAGAAAAATGCGGCATTTAATGTGAATTACACCACTGTGACCACAAGGCACTGCACTAGCCAGGACGGCAGGAGGCGTCAGGACGCGCCAGGACCTAAAAACCAAAGGAAAAAAAACATTGGAAGGCAAGTCTCTCGATCATCGTCATCGTTGGCACAAATGTAAATTTTCAATTTAAATGCAAATATCAATTTGTCAATGCGACGCTGCGGGGCCACAACTACAACAACAAAAATATCCTGCCAATGGTGGTGGGGGGCGGGGGGTGGGTAGGTTTTTGGAAAAAAAAAAGAGAAAAAAAAAGAAAGGAAAAGGAAATCCTTGCATTTTAACTAGTCAGGCGTGGTCAGAGAGTCTGGATATCTGGAGCTTCCACAATTCCCACGTGGCCGTGACAGTCAGGACTTGAGTCGGGCCAATGTCCTGGCATTTAGCCATCATCATAACGCCAGCCAGCCAGCCAGCCAGCCAGCTCTTTGGGAACAAACGGCGCTGATTTCCTTGTGGCTCGCCTCTATTTTTCTTTTCCTCCTTCCTGTTTTTTTTTTTTTTTTTTTTTGTGCCTAATTAGGAATTCACATCATTTTTTATTTGGGTTAAAATTATTCAAAAGTGGCAAAGACCCTGAGCCGCAGCATCAGCAGCAGCAGCGGCAGGACATCTTCCAGTAGCCTTTATGACCACCAGCCAAAGGAGCTGAGCCAGCCTCCTTTTTTATTTTTCCCCTGGCCCACAGGACTCGTAGGACATAAAAAAAAGTGCATTAATGAACGACTAAATACATATCCAGCAGGAGGTGGAAGGAGTTGGCTTTAAATATTTTTTTTATAAGGATAAAAGCTATATAAATAGGGAATATAAATAAAAAAAATAAAAAATATTTTACTAAAAAGGAACCTGACAAAAGGATATTAGGAGAAACGAATTTTTAAAATAATTGGAAAAGTAAATAATTTTCTTAAATTAGAAACAGAGTTTTTTAAATAACAATAGACAAGTTTATTTACAAAAATAGATAATTTATTTAATATAAAATTGTTTTTAATATAAAATATATTTCCCTTAAAAATTATAGATTTATGAATTCTTTAAGGACATTGGCTGCAAAGATGAACCTCCTGCTCCTTTACCCGAATTTTAAAATGGAAAATTAGAAAATTAACAAGTAAACTAAATTAGAGACAACGAAAAAAAAAAAAAAGGATGCCTGGCAGAAATTAGTTAATTTTGTAGCCGAGCTTATTATACCCTTGCTACCCATTCGCAGATCGGCTGATAAGAATAGGTGGAAAATTAAACATATTAAAAGTTTTTACACCTTTGATGATGAATTTTGTGCCGCTCTTTTACGACTGCAACCCTTTCGCTTCCTTTTTGGGAATCCTTTTTTTTTTGTTTTTAAGGAAGTTATGTAGCTGCGTTCCCCTTTTTGCCCTAAAAAACAAACTGTCGCGGTTGCGGGGACTCTCAAGAAGGACTCGAAGGCCTTGGCCAAGTAATAAAAATGCAATTACACGGCCCGGGACTGTGGGTGCTGTTAACCAACTTCCGTTTTTCCATTTTTCCGTTTTTCAGCCTCAATTTGATTCACTTCATCAGCAAGTAAACCGACGCATTAAAAAATATATATTCGCTGCATTTTAAATGAGCACTAAAAACAAAACAAAAAAAAAACCTCTACGAAAAGGACTCGAAGAAAAAAAAGGTGGAGCCAAGCAAAAGGCTGGTGGAAAAAAAAAGGATATGAAAGCGTTAATGAAATGCGTTGAAAGGGTTAAGCCCACACACACCCCCTTAACCCTTAACCCTTTCGTTTGAGTTTTTGTTTTGTTTTTTCTCGTTTTTGTTTTTTTTTTTTTGTTGAGAGCTCGGCAGGACATGTGACACGCTCGCTTAGCCTGGTCCAAGCTGTCAACAGGTTGGAAGTCACAGCCGGCAGGAGGCAGGACGCAGGACGCAGGACGTAACGAACAAAAAAAAAAAATGGAAATACATCTCCAGTAGGCAGGCCTGTCCTGGCCAGTTGTCCTGTGAATCTAAAGTCCTGAAGTCCACTCCCATCAAACAAAGAGTCAGGCAAACGGAAAAATTTATCTTTTTTTTTTGTTTTAAATTAATACCCGGTACTCTTGATAATACAAAAGAGTATTATATGCGGAAATGAAAGGATATATAAGCCTTCTTTAATCCATTATTTTATATATTTTAAATATATAGAAATCCTTTGAAAAATTTAATAAATAAAAGGAATAGTTTGAAGCTCAATATGAGTACCGGGTATCTCACATGTTCCATTTCTCCAGGCCCCCTACTCTAATTTTTGTCTCGTTTTCAAGTTTCCATAATTTTTGTTCAGGGGCGGGAGAAGGTCCTGCGACAGTCGCCCATATCGCGTGTCAATTGTTGCCGAAAAGCAAAAGTCGTCAGTCAAAGTGAAAATGAAAAAAAAAACCTCGACAAAAAATACAACTAAAATGAAAGTTTTAAGTTTTACAAAACAATATTCAAATACTCTTTTTTTTTTTAGATATTAATTTAATTTGTTAAAAGTTTTTTAAATAAAAAAAAACACACAACTTTTTTGAAGAAACTCATCTTTGAATTTTAATAAATTTTGTAAATTTAATAAAAAAATATGAATAGAAAATATTTAATAGATTAAAATATATATAATATTAAAATCCTTAAAATCTTTTATGGCATTGCCCAGTGACCACAAGGATGTGTCAGGGTATTATTGTCAGAAATGAAAAGAAATGAAAATAATTACTTGAATGTTGTGCTACAGCTTTCACTTTTCACATTTCACATTTCACATTTTCTCCATGATTTTCCACGATTCTCGTGGCGATTGCGTGGCCTGGGAAATTGCGTGGGTGTAGGCCACAAATGAGGGCATGGTCAGGGGGCCGCATGATATGCGAGGGTCCTGTCATGGACAGGTTGAGTTTGTTTCGTTTCGTTTCGTTTCGTTTCTCATTTGTTTGATTATTCTTTTTCTGTTTCCGTATTATTTTTTTCGTGTAATCGCTAAACTTTTTTTTTGACTTCCGCTTGACATTGTTTGATTGTCGTTTAATTGAATTTAATTAGCGTAAGGCGCAGCAAGGACGCTGCCAGGACACCCATGTCACTCATTCTTTTTTTTTTCATACTTTATATCCCTCTCTCTCTCTTCCTCTCCACCTATTCTCTTTGTCTCACAACCGCAATTCTTTACCGAAATTTTTCCATATTTTCTCCATATTCCTGGGAACTGTCTGTGGTTTGTCCACGCCCGCTCATGGGTTAACCATGCCCCCGCCCCTTCCCCTTTTTCTGACGTTTAAAAAAAATTATATTTACTTTATTAAACTTTATAAGCCCTATATTATATCTAAATTATTAATAAAAGCCTAAACTAAATTAAATATTTTAAATTATCTTTAATATTTTATGAAAATAATAAAAAATATAAACAAATCTTAATTTTTAGAATTATCACAAAATTATATATAATACATTCTATTTACTTTTTTTTGAATATTTATTTTCAAAGCATTTTTCCAAATTTCCAAAAAAAAAATAGAAAAAGATTCAAAAACTGAAAACAATTATTCCTGAATAGTTTTTAAATGAAAATCTACCTTAAAAAATAATTTAAAAATATCCCAAAAACTAAAAAAATTCATTTAAAACCTAGTAAGCATCCCTGTTAATCAAAATTATACATTTTTTCGTACAGTGTAATGTTTATTTTTGGAAAAAAGGTGAGATTGAAAGTGGAGATAATCGCTTTTCAATCACCCGGAATGGCTCAAGTGCGTCTTGTATTTGTTCTAGCCACGCAATTTTCTTGTTAGTTACTTGGCCCTTAACCACCCCCCACCCCCCTTCTACCTACCATTAACCCGCTAAAGGCACTTGGCACCTTGGTGACTTAACCGCACTGGCAAACGCACTAAATGGAAAGCGGCACGCACCCGGCGACCAACTGGCAGCCGACAACTACTGCGGCAACCCTCGCTCGCCCCACACGGAGGTGTGTTTAAGTTTTAATTGCCGGCAATTAAAAGTAGATAGATCCCGTTAGTAGTAATCGCCCTCCGACCACGCCCCCCCCCCGCCTCCATACACTCTCAAGGCATAAATGATGCGTGTTTTTGATGCAGATATGAGAACGCATATGCAGGATATTGGAAATGCACTGCGAGAAATACATTACATATTTATTTATTTATTTATTTATTTTCAGGCGTTTCTCATAACTGGAAAAATTATTTAACTAATAATAAATAATAATAATAAGCGAATATTATTACATTTTTATTATTTATTTAATTTACTTAATTAATTAAAATATATATTTTAATAAACTAAATATTTTTTTACTAATTTTCATATATTTTGTTTGATTTTTTTCTTTTAACATAAAAAATAATGAATAAAAAAAAAATTAAATAAAAATTTAAAAAAAAATTAATAAATTCATAGATAAAACCCCTATTTTCTTGCAGTGCACACACACATTAGCGTTTTGTAACGCATTGAAAAGCCATCGAGATCCTGGGAAATGCAAACACTCAATGGCAGGACTCCACACAGCCAGATATCCTTTATAGTGCCTGGCAATTAGCATTAGCGATTATGACACTAAAGGGGGAGGAGAAGAAAAGGGGGAGGGGCGACGTTAAGGACCTGGTGTAGGAGTTGGAAGGCGCGTAGGTGTTGCCGGCAGTTTCTAAATTGCAATTAACCAGGCTGGCGGGAATTTAAGATGATAGAGAAAAGCCGGGCCCGCATTCGCAAAGGACTAATTAAAGAGCCTGGAAGGGAAAGTGGAAAGTGGAAGTGGCAAGTGGCAAGTGGAATCGAAGAGCTGCGGAAAAGTTGCCACGACTTGCCAGACTTTACAGACACAGATGCAGACACGGACGCCCAAGTTTCCATTTCCGAGTCCAACGCACAAAAAACACAAAAAAAAAATAAAAAAAAATAAAAATAAAGGAAAAAAAGGATGAGGATTCACATCTCAGAGTCTCCGGGATTTTTGGCCACGCTTGGCATATTAAAAATATGTATAAAGAAGAAACTTTTTGGCCGCCAAAGTCGTACTTTCACACTTTGCCTGATTAAAACGCCGTCGCCGCCGCCGCAGCAGCCAAGGACCAAGGACCCAAGGACCATGGCAAAAGTTTTCGGCAGTGGCAAAAGGCTTTAACTACATTGCGAAAAGCCAAACAGCAACGAACTCCCAAAAAGCGTACGGAGCAGGACACCAGGACAGCCGAACACCGCCTGGTGTCCTTGAAAAACTCCCGCAGGACTCGAAGGACAGGCCTACGGAATCTCAGTGTTTATGTAGCGACAACTTTCCGCTTTCATTTCCATAAAAATGCGTTTGCTAATTTCATAACTCAGTCACTCAGTCTGCCTAAACTTTAAATGCAGTTGCAAAAATCTATATTAATTATTTAATTATGAATTATAAAATATGAATATTTTTGAACATTATTAAATATTTTTTAAAGCAATGAAGTATTTTTTTACGTTTTAAAATAGTTTATATCTTTAGATTTTGGCATAAAGGAAGAAGTTTGGGTTTTATTTTAAAAAATATAAAACTTTAATTCTTATTTTATTATTTAATTGTTTATTTAACTACAGAATTCAATAAATCTTATTTTTTTTAATTTTGTAAAGTATTTTTAAATAATTAAAAAGGATTTAACATTAAATCTTCAAACTCGAAATAGAGGAAAAAAGTAAAATTAAAGTAAAAGCTATTTAAAAATAATGAAAAGCAAACTTAAGCTTTTATAAAATTATTTAAGGTTTATATATAAAATATATTTTTAATAAAATTTAAAATAAAATAATATATTAACAAGCATATAAAAATATACATAAAATACTCCCCTAAAAAATTGTGTTTATTTAATAAAAATTTAATAAAGTTTCCAAGCAAATCCTTAATAATTCATTACTTTTAAACATTTTTTTTATATAATATTATATATAAAAAAATATTTTCAAGTGTATGTATATTTTTGGACGGCCAGGACAAACTAATTGCTAAGAAAATAAGCAAAAATCCTTTGAATGCGGACGCTGAAACAGATTCAGATTCGGATTCGGATTCGGATTCGGATGCGAATCCACATGCAAGGACTCATTAGCTTTGCTTCAGTTAATGCAAAATCAAGTTGCCACCAAGATGCCCCCCCTCCCCCTGCCACCATCCCTAGCATCCTCCTTGCGTCTGAGCGTTAATCATCATCCTATACGCGTAATTACAGAGTCCTGCGAGAAAAAGGACCTGCACAGAGGATGGGGCTGGGGCAGCAAAGTCAAGGCGGCAGCATCAACGGAATATTAAAAAGACTTGCCTCGCCAAGGACAAGGCAAGTCGGCCAGGCTATGCCAGGACATGGCGGTGAGGGGGGAGGGGGAGGGGGCGTTGGAGTAGAATCCTGCTTTATATTATTCACGAAAATCAAAACCGAGACCATTGCGGTTGCAGTCACTTTTCCTCCCCGTGCACCCCCCCCCCCCCTCCCCCCCCTTGCCGGCCACAAGCCACAAATATTATTAACCACGAATCAGTCCCACACTCTCGACTCCATTTTATGATTATCCTGCAAAACACACACACACACACACATACACACATACATAAGGGGAACTTCATTAGGCTTAAATCAATTCAATTGAAGAAAATGCGAATTTTTGTAGCATACTTTTTGGGGGAGTGGGCCAAAATGTTGAAATTTTGAAATGCCAAAAAAAAAGGTGGGAGTGGCGCGTGGAGGGCCTCCAAGGGTTAAGGGGTTGATCGCAAAATGGAATATAAACATAAATAATTAAAGAACTTTTTGGGGCTACATTAAATGGAATTTATTAACTATTTAAAATGATTTTTTAGGAAAGGATTTGGGTTTTTTTTTAGGTTAAGAAAATAAACATTACTTTTAAACAAATTGTAATTTAATGGATAAATTTTATTTACAATGGATAGCTTTATTATTATATTTTAATATAATTTTATAATTATCAATTATTATTATTATATTAAAAAAATTCCCTTTTAAACACCCCAAATATGTTCATAGACTTTTAATATTAATACGATTTTTATATTAAATAATTTTTTGTTATAAAAGTAAAATAAACATTTTACTAATTTCAACTTCTATTTACTCTTATTTACTTTCATCATTATCATTTTATTATTAAATTGTTTTTTTAAAGAAATTTTTAAAGTAAAAAATATATTTTCCAAGAATAACAACATTGTTATATTTTTGTTCTCTTTATCTACTTATAGGTAATATTTTTAAAATATTTAATAAAATAAATAAAAATTAAGGAGATGCACCGATTAAAAGAATTAAAACATTGCCGCAAAAATAACCCCATCAAGAAAAAAGTACTTAAAGAATAAGGACTTAAAAAAATGGGAGAGAAAGGGGAGGCAGGAGTGTCTAGAGAGGGGGGGGGAGGAGTCGCCAGGACACGAACTGGAATTCCAAGGCGGAATGTCAACCAAGAGTGTTGAGTGTCAAAGACGGATGCCGAGGCAGATTGTTGGCAATCAAAATCCAAAATCCTCACAAAAAAAAAAGGAAGGAGAGAAGGAGAGGAGAAGGGGCGTGGTAGTGGGCGAAGGAACTGTTTGGGAGATAACACAAGGATGAAAACAGAAAAGCACTTAACTCTTAAAGGCGAAATGCTTGTAAAATTTAAGCCCTACTTAATTTGCGATATACTCGTAAACAATTGCCCGCGGCAGTCTCTGCGTTGTAAGTCCTGCCGCTACGCCCCTTTCGTCCTTTACCATTGTGGCACTTGTCACTGGCCAAAGATGGTTGTGGCAGGGCGGGAGGAGGAGGTGGCTGGGTGCCTGCCTTCATCCTGTGTGCCACAGCCCTTTTTCACAATTTTTACTAATTTTAATAAAGCGCCCGAGACAATGGCTGCTACTGCCACAGCTGCCCCCCCTGGGGGCAGGGGAAGGGGCAAGGGCAGAGGCAGGGGCAGGGGCAGGGGTGGTGGTACAGTGGCGCCCAGGGAAGAAGGGGGGCGGCAGAAGGAAGACGATATCATAAGACAAAGGCTCACATCAAGAGGAAACCACAAGCTATGGCTACACCTACGCCTTCGCCTGCCACCTCCCAGCCTGGCGGATTTTACACTTGAAAAAAAAAATTGTATAAAATTATGTATAATTAAATAAAATATATAACTATTATTTTTTTCTTAACTATTTATTTATTAAATATTTATTAACTACTATTAAATATTATTAACTATTATTAACTATTATATAATTATTACAAAATCAATGTTTTAAAGTATAAATTAATTACAATAAAAATCTTGTTCGCAATAAACCGTTAAATAAACTCAATATATAAAATAATTGAAACAAAGTGGCGCATTTCTCTCAGTGCACTGGCAAGATGATGAACCGCTTGGCAAAAAGTGTTAGCCCAGCTGCGGGACTGCCGGTGTTCATGTGCTCCGGCGACATTTCGCCCCAAGACGGGCATAGAGGGTTAAGGGTTTGAGTGCCCCAGTGCACGATGGGGTTAAGGCGGGGTAGCGGGGTGGCGGGGTGGGGCGGCTGCCACATAGCATTCCGGCTTATTTCTTTCAATTTTGGTTTTTACTCATTTTGCGACGCGGTTTCTCATTATGCGAAAATCGCTAAGAGAAAAAGTCGCTAGAGATGAAAATGTTTCAGAAATATTAAAAGTATTTAAGGCCTTAATATTTTATTTTTATGTTATTATATAAAAAATAAATATTATATTTTATATTTAACTATATTTGATAAAATTTTTAAACATTTCTTTGCTTAAAAAGAAAACTTAATACAAAAATGTGGGTTTGAATGGAAGAGTTTGAAAAACTCGTAAAGCTAATAATAAAAATAATAAATAAATAAATATTAATTTAGATAAAAAAATAAAAATTTTTTTCAAAACAAAAATTTGGGAACCTTTTGAAGACGATTTATTTTAAGTTATATTTCCAAAAACTTTTTTTCTTTTACTTTTAAACTTTAATATCTTTTATTATTTCCTTTTTTTGATATATTGTTGGCCAAAAGATAATGATTAATTGTCGTAGTTTCACCAAACTACTATTTAAGCAAAAAAAAATATATAAAGGATGCTGATTTTTTCTTAATCCTGACACGGATTTTCCATTTTCCATTCGGCGATCTCCTGCCAAGGCCACCACTAGTCTCAAATGAATTTTTCGTGTTGTGCCGGAGAAAGCCGGGAGAGTGTTGAATGGGAAGAGAAAGTTCGGAAAATAGGAGGAGGCGTGGGTGGGAGTGTCCTTAGAGTGGGTGGCGGGTGGGGGGTGGCGGGTGTACGGAAATGTCTTTCTTTTGGTTTTTCAACCGAAACCGCGCGGCCTCGCATCAGCGGCACATTTGTGTGCACCGCAACCGTTGGGAATTTAACCCTTTACTGCCCCAACCCGCCCACTCTCGCAACACCATCCCCCCCCTCCCCACTACCCCTCTCCCCTATCCTTTGTGCTGGCTGTGGATTACTCAATTAATTTAATTATGCGCTGTCAATCATTTCGTTGCCTTGGCCCAGGCCTTACGCGGCGGCGTCTGTCTACCAAATTCCCTGCCTACCACCGCCTGCCACGCCTACATCTTCGGCCTAGCCCTCCCCCCCTTCACCCATCGTCCTTAGCCCTTTCTTTGGCAAAAAGTGACTTATTTTCTTGTTGCCACTTAATTTTTGTTGTCCTTAGATTTGCACCATCGTCTGTGGCCGCTCAGCCTGCAGCCGGCTTTCTCCGCTTTCTCCGCTTTCTCCACCTTCTCCACCCCCGCCCCCTTTTAGTAATACCAGACCATGCCCCTGCCCTCTGCCCCACCTTCTGTGCCAGCCACTGGGCCCTTTCCCATTTTTCTTACCCCTTTGGCGTATCGCGGCTTAAATTGAAGAAACTGAAAAAAAAACATTTAAAAATATTTAACAAATTTATAAATATAAAATATTTAAAAAAATGTATAAATATAAAATATTTAAAATTAAAGGTATGTCTACTTTGTATATTTTTGAAATATTTTTCCAAGGCCTTATTAATATTCAAAAATATTTAATATTTGAAAATTATATTTTTACGATTGGTATTTCTTTTCCAAAAAAATAAATAAAAGAAAATGTCATACTTTTTTCTTAAACTAAAATCTTAAATTGCATCTTAAATATTTCTAATTTATAGTAAGGTATTTTTTTGTGAGTTTTTTTTTTTTTAATGATTACAAAGGACTCTTAAAGGAGAAATATTAAGGAGAAGTCTAATAGTTATTTTTAGTAAGAAAAATAGTTTAAAAAAATAATTATAAAACTATTATATTTTAAGAATCCTGTTAAACTTGGAAGCATACAATTATTATCTTTTTAATTTTTATCTAAATCATAATTACAAAATATTCATAAAAATATTAAAAATGAATATATATTTTTACTTTTTTTTGTTAAGAAACAATAAATTTTTCTCATAGTGTAAGACCTAGAGATGCAAATTTTTGAGTGATGCCAGGAATAGTAGCAGCGCCAGTACCCCCCAAGGCACCAGTCCCCTTCGTCCTTTTTAGCAGCACCCTTCCCGGAGATAACCGCGACCGCTTGGAAATAAGAGAAATCATTTGCGTTTTTGCGTTTACCCAAGACACTGGCTCCGAGCTGCTAATCCCCCAGCTCCCCCAGCCCTTAACCCCTTCCTTGAGGGGGGCCACCCGCAGCCCCTGCCTGATCCTGGGTAGCTGGAGATTCTCATCAGGATTGTGTGCGTTTCGTTCGTGTTGACTTTTCCATTTGCCTTGGCAATTCCTGGCAATGTATGGATGGGTGTGTGTGGCTTCTTTTTTTCCTACTTTCTTTATTTTTCCGCCTTTCTTCTATACTTTCTATACTCTGGGAGAAGGTATAGTATTACCTTTAAATATTTTCTATGTACAAATCTTATCCTGTAGTAACTATTATTTTGTTCCCTCCAGGATATACTTTAAAATGGCCAGGATCGAACCTTCAGATACACCACCTAAATCCCTTTTCAACGGAAAAGTGTATTAAAAATGTCCATAAGCTTCGTTTTCCTTTCCCATTTCTTCTTTTTATTTTATTTTTTTTTTGTTTTTGGTGCCTGGCTTTCTTTGAAGCCGTCGTCTTCGGCTGCTTTTCTTCTGTATCCTGTGCGCGTATCCTGCGGGCTTTGTTTGTGCGCGTATTTGTTTAAGCTGCACATGTCTATGTGTACATCTTATGTGTGTGCGTGTGTGTGTGTGTGTGTGGTGTTTGCTTACATGTGTAAATTACTTTTCAATCTTGTGATTACTTTTTTCCACATTTAATTATTTTAATTACGGCCCAGCGCACACACACAGTGACTTTGCATTCGTCAACGCCCCCCCTCAACCACCACTCCTTGAAAACTAGTTCAAAGGACCTGGCAATATCCGTCTCTGTTTTTTTTTTCTTTTACTTCAATCTTGGCCCGAAACGAAGGAAATTAAACCAGCTGGGAAGTCGCAAGCGCCCAGGACAATGACATGGCTTCAAAAAAAAAAAATGGAATGGAAGCCAAAAGGACTATTCGCAGGATAACTAAACTAATCAATGCAGGGTGTGAGTTTACTGCCTTTAATAAATATTAATAATTAACAAATTTTGTTTTGGAAAAACCAAGTTATTATTATGAATTCCAAAGGACTTTTATATGTTTCATATTTTTAGAAGGAATTTTTATTTTTAGAAGGAAAAATGTATGATGATATTAAGGATATAAAAAGTATATATATGAAATATGTGGAATATATTTAAATTTAAAAAAATATACATATATAATGCACTTACTTCCTGCATTAAACTTCCTCTCACCTTTAATAAATTCTAAAACTATTACGATTAATATTTTTTTATATTTTCTTCCTTTTCCCGTTTCCCACCGTAAACTAGCTTGGACCTTAGGGATCCCCATCGCAAGGTCCAAAAGTCTGAGAACTTGGAAACACTCAGCCAGTCGATGACTCCTAATGGCCATGATTTTGCGGATCGGCCGACAGCTGCTTCGCCCGCCCCTGACTCACCAGTAATACCAGCTATATAAAAATATATATATATTTTTTTTAATGGTGCGTCAGGGCCCCGGGCCCCCGATAAGGCACCTGTCGCGGTGCCAATTATTGGCAAATGCAGAAGTGCCTTCTGGCTTTCACTATTTTCAAATTAATAGACTTTTATGGTAAGAGTCACAGCCTGACACAAGTTTTCAGAGAGATATTTCAAGAAGAAAGCGGATAAAGGACAACGCACAGCGAAGAACATTTCATTATTCTTGTCAAAGTCTAACATTTATAAATTAAAAAAAAAAAAACGATTGCTTTTATGCAATCTTTATAGGACAACGGACAAGTGCAAGTCCAAACATGTTTCATAGTTTTATAGCATCTGCCCCTTTTACTCCGAAAAATCGAAAGAGAAATATTTAGAATTATTATTTGTTCCAAAAAGCAAGTCAAAAACTGGGGGAAAGAAATCAAAACTGCGATCGTTGACGGACTAGGGACAAAGGACAACGGATAAAGGACAACGGACAGCGGACAAGTGCAAGTCGCTGCACTTGAGATGAACAGGATTCAGCCTCGGCCAACGTCGCTGCCAGCTCCGAAGAAAATCTCTCCCTAATTTTTTTTCACCTTTCTTTTTTTTTTTTGTTGATTGCGTGGGGAGGGGGGGAGTGGGAGAGCCCACAAATGACGGAATGCCGCCCTTTTTTTTCGGACAAATTGTTGACCCGAAGCTCTGCCTCGTCCGCGTCCTCGTCCTCGGCCTCGTCCTCGCTGCCGGCGTCGCAGTCGGCGGCGGGGGTGGCAGCGACTGCGCCGACTCGTCGAACCGTTATACACGCTCGTGTTATCCTTAATAACTGTTCTACAGGGATATTCGGTGAAAGCCGATGCTTTTGGCGCTCGACTCCGAAAAATTCGTCCTGCCCAGCTGGCAGCGACGTCGACGTTGGCGACGCCTGCAATTCTGCTGCCGCTGCCGCTGTCGCCGCTGCTGCCGCTGCCGCTGCTGCTGCGTTCGAGAAAAGTTCGACAACTTTTGGAAAACTGTCAGTTGGCAAGTTAGGACAGGTAGAGACGCACACGTTCCGCCTGGAAAACGGGAAAACGGGAAAACGTAATAACGGAACAATTTGAAAAAGGAACAAGCCCCCCGCGACCCCCCCATCCGACGACGAAGGACTCGCGTTGCCGAAGCACAAACACGAACGTAAGGCTTCTATATAAAAGGACATGTATGTATGTGTTTGTGTTTGGAGACCAAAGACTGGGCACCCATTTGGCCGAAGTGCCGTTTACCGTTAAAAGACTCGTTCTCGTCGTCGTTGTCGTTGTCGTTGTCGTTGTCGGTGTCGTCGCCGTCGACGCTGGCCGAGACCGCTGCCGCCGATGTAAAATTTTATTACCCCAAACGCATCGAGCAGTCGGGTTTTGGACGTCCGACTTCACCGCCGCCACGCTGCGACGCCAAAATTGACGAAAAAACACAAAAAACAAAAAAAAAACACATACTACCAACAACAACAACAACAAAATCAAAATAAAAATAAAAAAAAGAAAGAAAGAAAGAAACTTTTTCATCCGACTTTTCAGTGCTTTCTTCTGTGATTCACCCAGAAGAAGAATCCCAAAGAGCCGCAATTTTTCGGTGCAAAAAGTCGCGTCTGTTGTTGCCGGTGAAACAATACAAGTGCAACATGCAACATGCAACAATGCTAAACGCAAAACAAAAACAAAGAGTTTAAAAAAATAGTTATAAATATTTTTTATCCATTAAAAAACAAAAGAAAAGTGCGCGTTAACAATATCAAGTATACGCCACCGAGGCCCCATACAATAATAAAAAAAATAAAAACTAGAAACCTGCAACCTGCAATCTGCAATCTGCAACTTGCAACACTTTCTTCAAAGACGTCGCGTCATTGCAAATTTTTATCAAAAAAAAAATAAAAACATATTTTAACAAAAAGTGAGTGACAACAAAAAGTTAATTGTTGTTGTTGTTTTTTTTTATGGTTTAAATTGTTATTGTTTTGGTTTTTTTGTCGTGCCGCTTTGTATTGGTGATCGCCGCAAAACCTGTGCCTGTGTGCGTCTGTGTGTGTGTGTGTCTCTGTGTGTGTTGGCAACCTGCAACCTGCAACATCCAATCAAAAAAAAAAAAGAGGCTTTCCAGGCCCCCAAATAAAAAGTGGCAAGTGCTTAAAAAAAATTTAATTCAAAATCGAAACGCTAAAATCTCAAAAACAAAATCGAAACTAATTAACAAAAATACTGAAAATTCAGCAAATAGGTAAAGTTCGCATATAAGTTTTAGATTCTTCTTCTTTTATAATCACTTTCTAGATCCTTTTGAAATTTGTTTGCCTCTATTTTAAATTTAAATTAAAAAAAAAAAACAAAAACAAAAAGTACCCCCCTAAAGAACATAAATTTCAGTCCAAAAATAGAATATATAAATATTTTTGTATATATCTATTGCTGATATCCTTCACCCAGACCCGACCCCTGCAAAAAAAAAAAAAACAATCAAACAATTAAACAATTAAAACAACTTGCAACAAGAGCTACTGAAAAAAAAAAGAAAGAAAGAAACAAGAACAAGAACAAATATAGAATAAATCGAAATATTAAACAAAAAAAATGAAAAGCAAAAGAGGAATTAAAAAAGAAATAAATATTTATGTACAAGTTTAAGAAATTCAATGCAACAAGAATTAATCACATTTGAGAATTTGTTGAGAAAAAAAAAACAGAAAAACAGAAAAATTGAGAAAAACAATCGAGAGTCGATATCCATTATATACATTTTCGATCAGGTGGCACAGTGGGCTGATAATTCTCATTTGATGGGATAAATAAATCCTTTCAGGTCCCAACTATTTTTCACAGCATACTTATAGGCGTGACCAAAACAAAAACCCCATAAAAAAAATAATTAGTAATACAATGTTATATTAGTTGAGAAAAGTAGCAATGCCTTTTTTTTCTTTGAGATATTTGTAAATAAGTTTCGATTTTGTTTAGTCTGGTTTTTTGTGGAAGAATTATTTGAGGATGTTGGGGGGGATGGGGTGGGATGCGTTGAGGGGTTGGCGTGATACAAACATAAGTATTTCTTTGGTTTTTTGGTTTGTTTGTAGTAGCATTTGATTATTGTGCCAACCTGTGACGACCGGATGATATTTTAGTTTCAACAAATCGTCTCTTTCAACAAACAGCGCTACAACCCTGGCTTAGAACAAAACCCATAAAAAAATTCATCAAAAAATAAGAAAAAAAAAGGAAAATAAGTGAAGAGCAGAGAGCAGAGAGCGATGGCGCTATCGAAGCGTCCCCTCACCAAGGACACCCCCCTGGCGGAGAGCAATATGAATACCAATAATTCCGGTAATAATATCCATGGCGGCAGCGGCGGCGGCATTACTACGGCCACCTCCGATCACGACACATCCATCAAACGCCGCAAACGCTGCAGTCGCGACGATGAGTCCAACAACAACAACAACAATAACAACAATAATATCAATAACAACAATAATAATAATAATACGAATAATAATAACAACAATTTGCCGCAAAAGAAGAGGAAACAGGGCCATATTAGCGACAGTCCCGATAGCCCCATGTCGGCTGGACTGGTGGCGCCCAATCCCAATCAAAATCCCAATTCCAATCCCAATCCCAGTGCCCAGGCGGACCAAGACGACGAGACATTGATACGGGAAACGCAGGCGGCCCTCAAGAGCCTATCGGGCAGCTGGCCGGACTCGGGGCGCGGCAATCTGTACAGGCTGCAGGAGCAGGACGAGAATCCGCCACCCTTCCAGAATCTGTTCGAGGAGAAGCAAAAATACGAGCTCAACGCAACGGCCAGCACAAGCCCCAACTTTTCGCGCTACCATCGCCAAAAGGAGAACGATCAGGCCCGTCTCAATGCCAATGCCAATGCCGGTGACGGCCTGGAGCGGAATCGCAAGACGGGCGCTCCCGAGGAGCAGGTTTTGGAGGACTCCAGCCTAGCCAGCGGCAACTACGTCCAAGCAGCCTCGGCCTTCAAGCCGCCCATCGATATTATCAAAAGGAATTATTATTATTCGGCTGCAGCGGAATCTGCTGCAGGATTGGCCTACTATGGCTATGCAGCCGCTGCGGCGGCAAGTCAGCAGCAACATCACCAGCAGCAGCATCAGCATCAGCAGCAGCAGCATCAGCAGCAACATCAGCAAATTCAACAACAACAATTAGAGGCCACGCCCCGCAATACCGCCTTCGATATTGCCAGCCAGCTGGGCGAGAAGACGCGCACTCCTGCCAGGGAGCCCCTGGCCGATGGCAAACAATATACCATATTGCAGCCGGCGGGTGTGGGAAGTCGGGCGGCATCCGTTATGCAGGACATTGCCTCCCGTGAGGGCGGTGTTGTTGGTGTACCCCTAGTGGCCACGCCCCCCTCAACGGCGGCCAACAGTCCAGCAGCGGCGGCAGCGGCGTCGGCGGCGGCAACGGGGCAATCCACAACTCCCATACCGGCACCGGCGCCCAGTTATTCGCCCGGCAGCCAAAATCGTGGTAAGTGTCAAAAAATCCAAAAATCAAAAAAACAAAAATTCTAGCAGAGAGAGAGTGATTTTTCCCCAAATGACTGTGAGTTGGTGTGTTCAAAAAGAAATATTGACAAGAATAGGCTGCGATTTACTGCGATTTGCTGTCGAAATAATTGTAATTGTCAGAAACAAACAAAGAATTTCCATTTAGAGCCAATTTAATTGTAAACTGTACTTTGGACAGTGTTGTAAGCATCTATAATGCCAATGCAGTGTTGCAAACATGTATAATGCCAATGCAGTGTTGTAAACAAGCTTGAAAAACAGTGCCATAAGAAAGGTACAGTACATCCCAGTAAGTCGGTTGCAGCTAAAAAAAAAAAACAAAAGAAAAAAAAAGGAGATTACAAAAAAAAAGAGAAGAAGGCGAAAAGGTGATGTGTTACGTTGTGTGGTTCGGTTTTTGGGTTTCCAATTTCCGTTATGGCGGTTTCCGGTTCCGGTACGATCGGCTGATGTGCGAGACTTCTTGTTGCATTGAGTTTACCACTTCAATTGGCAAAATCAGAACAGAACAAAGCCCCTAACCCTTGACCCTTGACCTCCAGATCCCCAGACCCTCTATTCTGTAACCCCTGAGACAGAGACAGAGAGTATGATTGTTTCTCCGAATGAATGAGACAGAAAGCAACGATCAAAGGAGACAGAAGGCGCGAAAGAAAGAAAGAGAGAGAGAGAGAGAGAGAGAGAGAGAAAGGAGTGCCCTTTAAGTTTCAAATAAAATCCTTTTCAGCAGCCAAAAGGACATTAAGCGATTTTGTCGTTTATGGAAAATGGAGGTAAAGGGAGAAGAGGAATGGGGCCACCAACAACAACTAATGGCTTGTAAAACCCTTTATGCCACACGCCCCCTCCTCCCCCGCAGACATACAACATCTTTTGGTTGAGTGCCTGAGACTCTGGCTTTCTACTAATTTTGCCACAAAAAGGGGGGTGGCTGGGGGCTGGGGGCTGGGGGCATGTGGCATGATTAGATATAAAGCATTATGAGCACGTTTTCTTCCTTCAAAAACCACTTTCGCATATTTATTTTGTCATTATGTTTTGGCATTAATATGCTGTGTGAGTGTGCGGCTCTTGCTATTCATATAATTTGAATGACTTTTTAAATAGTTGAAACACACACACACACACACACACACACATACACACATACGGGACACATCCTGGCTGGATAATAAGTCATTAGCGTGCCTGGTCCTTGTTATTTTTGTTATTATTTTAGCTAATGTGGCTTATTAGGCTTAAGCCCTTCTCTATATAGTTTTCTCGCCCCCTCCCCCTCCAGGAATATGTGTTTTTTCTTTTCCAGATCCTTCAACTCACATCCTTTTTGGCTTTATTTTAATTAAATTCTAATTAGAGAGGCAGCTCCTGGAGCAAACTCCGACTGCAGTTTGACATTTCGCCCGGCCACGTAATAGACAAAAACACGGCCAAAATATTTCCAAAAATATTTCATTAACCAACCACCCCCCCAGCCCTGCCGCCCCCTTGACAAATTTCTCTATCACATGTGCGACGTACAGGAGTCGGAGGCTTTTATCCTTCGAGGAGTAGGACGAGAGCTTAGAAAACGGCCAAGTTTTTCCACCAGGGTCTGGTTTTTGGTTTTGATTTTTGAAGCTGTCTGACAGGAAAAAGCGTCCCCCTTTCTGCCTTTCTTTACCCGCCCCTGGCTGTCATATGTGTGTGTGTGTGTGTGTGTGTGTTTTCCTCGCGTGCGTCCGCGTGTGTGTGCTCGTGTGTGTGCTCGTGTGTGTGTGTGCTTTTTAAAGTAAATAATGCAAAGCTGTTTTCCATCAAATTTTAATTAATTATTTAGGGTAAAAGAATTCCATTTGCTGGCGTGCTTTCTATTTTATTTTCTTCTTTTTTTTTTTTTGTTTTTTTGATTTTGTTTTTTGGATCCTGATGAGGGGCGACGACGAATGGGGCGACGCGTCAACTTGTCTCATGCTTTATAATTAATTAGAAAATATTCACGCACCCACTCACTCCCTCCCACCGTCTCAGCTGTATCAGCATTTGCTATCTCGCTCCCGCTCTCCGTTGATTTACGTTTACTGTTAATTGGTTAATTGTAGATGGCGCCAAATGCCCCACACCACATTGCACGGGCCAAGGACATGTCACAGGACTATATTCCCACCATCGCAGGTACCCAAAACGAACAACAACAAAAAATCATCGAATAAGATTCACCAAAGCCTTGGTCTTTCTCTCTCTCTCTCTCCCTCTTTTTCTCCCAACGTTCTCTTTCTTTTACCATCTTACTCTAATTAACAAAAAAAAAAACGAAAAACAAAAATGCATTTCGATGACAGTTTATCGGGTTGTCCGAAGCGCGATAAAGTCACCACAGAATGTAAGTTGGCCCAAAAATGACATTCCGCATGCCCCATGTATGCAATTCGTAGTCGCTCTATCTCTGTCTGCCGCTCTACGGCTGTCTCTTTCACCCACTCTGTCTCTCTCTCTCTCCATCTCTATCTCCGACTGTCAATCTCCTGTCTGCATTTCCTTTTCATTGTGATGTGTGTGTGAATGTTTTGTGGAAAACTTTCAACGGTCTCTCCTTTCTTTTCTCTATTTTTAGTTTCGTTTTTTATTAATTTTATGATTTGAATAATAAACTATTTTTTTAGTTTACAAAATGCACATTAAATAGAAATAGAAACATAGATTATAGTAGTTTTTGGGATAAGAAGATGGGTAGCCTCTGAAATAAATAGCTCTATAAAGAATCTATTCCATCACTAACTGCATGAATAAAAATATTAAAGAATTGCTACTAAATCGATATAGTAGAAATCTAGTAGAAAGAATCTCTGGAGATTCTTAGAGATAAACTTTCTCTGTGGAAACCTTTTACATTTCCTGATCTTAGAGTGTTTTTGGTGTGGCCTGACTTGATAGAGAATTCTACTTCCTGTCTCTGTCTCTACTTCAAACTCTACCTCTCTTTCTCTCTCTCTCTGTCTCTCCCTCTATTTCTGCCTCTGTCTTTGTCTCTGCCCATGTCTGTGGAATGCCTTGTTGTTGTAGTCGTGATCCTTGAAGAGAACTCTCGTTAATCGCCCGTTTTCAATTCCAACCCCACCCCCTCAAAAAAAAAAAAAACCTCGTACGCTGCGTGGCGATAAAACCGATTACCGATTACCGATTACCGGCGATAACTTCGATTTGCAGTGCTGGCTTTGCACGAGCAGATCCTGAAATGCCCCACGCCGGGCTGCAATGGTCGTGGGCACGTGCAGCCGCACCGCAGCGTGCACCGTAGCCTCTCCGGCTGTCCGCGCGCCGTTCGGCGTTCCGGCGGAAGACTGCGTAACGCCGTAGCCGCCGTCAACCACACAGGTGAACCACCGAACCAATCACTTAACCACTCAATCAATCAATCAATCAAATCAATCAATCAATCTATCAAATTATTTGAATTACTGTGTGAATGTTTTTTGAAGACAACTCTTCTAATTTCTTCTTAATATCATTTCTCCCACCTCTCTCTCTCTCTCTCCCGCTCTATCTCTACCTCTATCTCTACCTCTATCTCTCTCTCGCAATCTGTCTTTTTCTTTTTTTACACAAAACCATGCTATCCCGTTCTTCTGTCTGCGAATTTCCTTCCTTTCGCTCCATGTCTCGCTTTCTTCTATCTTTATTCTTTTGTCCCATTAGCCGATCTGGAGAAGCATGAAAAGGAGCTTCATCCGCTGGACAAACTCAAGCTGGCCTCCAATCACTATCTCAACAACAACAACAACAATTGCATCAATAATAATACAGCGGGTGGCGGAAGCGGAAGCCACAAATTGAATCCCGCCTCCGCGACAACGATGCCGATTATCAAATCGGAGTACAGTCCCGTCGCCACCATCAAATCGGAGTACAACAAAAGTCCCATGCACTCGTATCTATCCAGCGGCGATGCGGCCGCCACCACGCCCACCGCACCCACCGCCTCGCAGGCGGGCGGCGGAGGAGGTGGGTCGGGTCGTGGTTCCTCCGGCTCGGCGAATGGCGGCGCCGCTTCCGTATCAGCCGCAACCGCCGGCCCCGAGAACAATCTGCATGCCCCGCATCTGAGTAGATTCGTTGGCCTCCAGAGTCCACCCGATCCATCCCATCTCAATCCGCATCTCGCCAACCACCAGCAACAGCAGCAGCAGCAACAACAACAACAGCAGCAGCAGCACACGCTCCACCAGCAACGGGGTCCGTTCATAGAAGGTAACGATGTGCCCGATCCGACGGCCAGTTACCACACGGAACACCAGCAACAGCAGCAGCAGCAGCAGCAGGCGGACGAGCGGCAGCAATACGAGCAGATGCGTTACGCCCAGAGCCACGAGCTGATGGCGTCCAATGGAGTGGCCGGAGAACTGTCGCCGGGAACGGCGAGAAGCGCTTACGAGGCGCATCCCGGCCATCCGGGTCACCCGGGCCATCCGGGACATCCCGGCCATCCTGGCCACCCGCATCCCATACCCCACTCGCCGGCCTTTGCCGTGGACGCAATAACGGCCGTGGGCTATGATCCCAGCGGCGTCTGCTGTCCCACCAATGGACAACGAGCGACGGCATCGGCAGCGGGAGGAGCCGGCGCGGGGCCGGGTAGTGGGCCCAGTTCGGTGAACGCCTCGGCGGCGGCGGCGGCGGCGGCCTATCACTACCTGCCCCAGAGCACGGCCGATGCGGAGATGCAGGTGCAGCAGCAAAAGTATCTGCAGGAGCAGCAACTGATGCTGGCCAAGGCCGAGCACGAGGAGCAGCTGGCCAACGGCGGACAGCCCCTCTATCCGCGTCCCATGTATCACTACGATCCCACCATGGGTCCCCTGCCGCCCGGCTTCTCCGCCATCAATCTCTCCGTGAAAATGGCCGCCGCCCAGGCAGCCGCTGCCGCTGCAGCCTATCAAAACCAGCAGCAACAACAACAACAACAGCAGCAACAGCAACAGCAGCAACAACAACAGCAGCAACATCACCAGCAACAACAACAACAACAGCAGCAACAGCAGCAGCAGCAGCAGCACGGAAAGCAAAGCACCTCCCCGGCCCCGCCGGGTGTGGGTGGGGTGCCGGCGGTGGATCTGAGTGGCTCCACATCGGTGACCAGCAGCAGTCCGCATCACGGTTTCAATTCGCCAGCCTCCCACAACCAGTACACCGCCCAGCGGATGGGCAACGGCAGCCCGCAGCCGGGCGCCAGTCCGAACATCGCCAGTCCCCAGGTGCCCAGTCCCCAGGGGCAGACGCTGGATCTCAGCGTCACCAGACTGCCACACAGGTGAGGCTGCCTACCAAGCAAAAGCGTTAAATGATAAACTAAACAAAAAAACAAACACACTCTTATTTAAAAAAATTATTTTAAACCAAAAAGAAAAGTGGAAATAGTTGCTGCAAACGGACAAAAGGACTAACTGGGGGACACTTCCACAAGCTTAGGGAGTATTAACAGTTTTTTTTATTTTTTATGTATATAGTGGATATAGTCTCCCGATTTTGGAATCATAAACAATATATTTTAATTAATAAATAATAGAAAAGTTTGCATTGAAAAGCTAAAACCGGACAGACGGACAAACTAGCGGACAAGTCTCACACAAGTCACAAGTCCCATTTATAATTTCCAGCATCAGAGTTTGAGGTTTAATTAATTTCTCAAAAACAAAACAAACGACAAAAAAAAATAAAACAATATAATAATAAAAAAATTTAATAAAAATAATTAAAATATAATAAATAATAATAATGAGTAATAATTATTATTTTTTACAATCTACAGTATTATTACCAGTCCCCAATACGGCGCCGATGGTCTAGTAGTTGGCGTCGGTGTCGGTCACGCCCAGGGATTCGGAAGTGGAGCGACAGGACCTCTAGGCCCGGGTAACGGTGGTCCGCCGCGTTCGCCCCAAATGGAGCCAGTGGACTTCAGCGGCCCGCCCCGGCCCCTGGGCTTCGGTCTGGTGGGTCACATAAGCGGCCCGCGACCCTATAGCCGGGAATCGACGCCGGACAGCGGCGGCTCCCACTACATTGAGACTTACAGGGATCCTAGTGGTGAGTCGAAGGCAACGCAAATATATTTTTTTTTTTAATCCTGTTCTAATATGTTTTTATTGATGTCCTTGCGTTTATTTGAAGGCTACTCCCCGCATCCTGGCTATGGCATGGTCGTCCAATCGGACTATCCACCCGCTGGCTATCATGGCTATGGACCAGCGGCCTATCAATGCAGCAATCCCTATGCCACTGCCGTCGGTCCGGGCGGCTATCCCACGCCCGTTTCCGGCGGCTACTCGCCCAGCCCGGCCACCTGCTACTCGATGCCACCGCCACAGCACATACCGCAGCACGACAAGACCAAGGATGGGTGAGTACCAGGCGGTTTTATGATGCATTGATTACACAAAGGACCCACAATCCATCTCTGTCATTTCAAAATTATCACATGAAGTGCTGGGATCAGGATTTATCCTTACATCCTTGTGTGTCCTTTAAATCTATTGGAGTCTATCGCCGTTTATCCTTAATCCTTAAATTCATAAAAATATGGATACTGTTTGTCCTTTAATTTAAGTCCCAATACCTCAAGGACCCCAAGAAGTAGAGCTACCATTCTTGGTTTATGATCCTTGAAATATAATAAAAATAGTTGAAATTACGGGTAATGTCCTTTACCGTTCAAGCTTTAAGCCCCTGGCCAAGCTAAACACTAGACTAGTTTCCATCCGAAAATCAGAGCCAGGGCCTAAGCGCTTCCGAGTGTCCTTTAGCCGGGCCGGGGTCGAGAGAGACTTTAATATTTATGATTACGGCCAAGAGTGGACGCAGGGCGGTCATAAAACCAGCCCCAAAGCCCCAGCCCCACACATCATTATCGAGCCACCTCCGGATGGTGGCTTTTGGGGCCGTGATTAAATGAAACTTTAAAGCCGAAACTTTCGAGTCCGAAAGGACTCGCTTATCTGGCCAAGACCACTTGGCGAACGGGACTAATCCCCGGGAATCCTCATTTTTTGCAGATTGACGGGCTGTTCGCGTTCGGATCGCAACCATTTGCAGTCGCACTCGCAGGAGCTGAAGTGCCCCACGCCCGGATGCGATGGCTCCGGCCACGTGACCGGCAACTACTCCTCGCACCGCAGCCTCTCCGGCTGTCCCCGGGCCAATAAGCCCAAGAGCAAGCCCCGCGATGGCCAGGACTCGGAGCCGTTGCGCTGCCCGATACCAGGATGCGATGGCTCCGGACACTCCACCGGCAAGTTCCTCTCCCACAGAAGGTAAGAAAGCTACATTCTATTTTCGAGCGACGATTTTCTCAAGGATACATCTCCTGTTTTTTGCGGACGTAGTGCTTCGGGCTGCCCGATAGCCAATCGCAACAAAATGCGTGTCCTGGAAGCCGGCGGCACAGTGGAGCAACACAAAGCCGCTGTGGCAGCCGCCACGGCCATGAAATTCGATGGTAGGTTCAAGACTCCCCCTCTCAAGATCCCCCCCCCCCCCCCAAAAAAGGACACTAAAGGACTCTAAACTATTCACACTTTTATAGCCTGCACCACGGTGGGCAGCCAAGGCATCAAGAAACCAAAATTCGACGAGGTGACAATGGTTTATCCCAAGGGCTATACAGGTGAGTGTTTCCACATCCCGCCAAGGACCTTTTTTTCGATATCCAATATCTCTATCTCTATCGCGCTGTCTCCACCCATCTCTCATCTCTCTCTCTCTCTCTGTCTAACTTTCTGTTATGAACTGGGAAAAACAAAATGGCGCTTGAACAAAAAAAAAAAAAAAAGAATCCAAAACCCTTCCTAGATGTTTTAGAAAGGGGTTGGGGCACAAAAGTCCGCAACACACAAAGAAGAAAAATAGTTTTTTTTTATATTACAAAATATTGAGGAACCGAAGCCCGAAGTCTATTCTTCAACTTGAAAAACATTTTTTCAAAATCGAATTCTTCTTCAATGTTGTTGCTGGCTTTTTGTGTTGAAAAGTTTTCGGTTGGAATTTTGTGTGCGTGTGCTAAAGTCTAACAAATAGAAGAAAAAATATAGAAAAAATATTAAACTTTGAACAGAAAGACAACAATATTCAACAAGAAGAACCTTTATTTTTGGTTTTGGTTTCGGCAAGTCCAACACAAAAACAGAAAATTCTACAAAATTCAAAAGTCAAAACTTTCGATTAAAACAATTTGTTTTTTTCGTTGGAAAATTTTCAAATTGAAGACGGACCCCCGGGCTTTAGGGAGGAAAACCCCCTTCAACTTTCCACAAAAAAATTAAAAACACACAACCCCAACCCCACCCTCAAAAAAAAAAAAAAATACAAATCAAAATCAAACCAATCCAAAAATCCCCCAAAAAACCCGGTACATAACAAGAACTTCAAGAACCTGTTAATTAAAAAAAAAAAAAAAAAAGAAAGAAAAAAAATACCACGCACAAATGTTATAGAGTCCAAAGGACATTTGTGGGTGCAGGAAAAAAAAAAACACAAGAGATATAAAGTAAAGAGAAAAAAACAATTAAAATTTCTAGTTTTAATTCTAATTTAATTCTGTGTTCCTTCTTTTTCCGTTTCGTTTCATGTCTGTGTTTTTGTTGGCGTTTTCTTTTAGATTACGCAACGTTTTGTATCGGTGCCGAGTATCTACTGTAAATAGAAAAACCGAAAACCACTGAATCGCAGTCAAAACAGTCCGAATCGAAACCACTGAAACCACAACCAGCAACCAAAAATAAATGCAATGCAAAAAAGCTATCTATATCTATATATATATGATAAATCGAAACTAAAAATGGTGCAGCAGAACACAAAAAAACAACAACAAAAAATACCCACAAAATATTTATATATATTAAAATAAATAAAGTAATGATTGGCGGCAAATGCCCCAAAAAAAAAAAAAAAAAAAAAAAATAGACCACAAATTGTCATACAACTCACACAAAACAGAGATATACAAAATGTACATACAGTAAAAATTCCCAGAGAGAGTCTGTTGTGTTGTCGATTCCAAGGTAAGCCCGAAGATTGATAATCAATTAAATAATAAACAAAGTTCACTCACAATATCCATCAACACAAGATTTACTTTATTTTCCATGTTTCGAATACAGCTTTGGTCACACTGCGTTGTGATTTTCAAAAAAAAACGATAAGTTTTTAAGTAATTATTGATACAATTTTTGGTTTGACTTTCTTTCTAATGTGGTTTGTCAATAATAATTAAAAAATGTTTAAAAAAAATGTGACCGTTTTTTTTTTACTTATTAATGATTTATAGTTTTTCTTTGTTTTCGTTTTATATATTTTTGTATTTTTCCTTCTTTCTTTGTTTTTTTATTGTCAAACCTTGCTTTAAACATAAACCTGGCCACACTATCACACCAAACACATTGAAACACAGCCACACTAGTGCCAATTGAGTTGCTAGCACACGCGCACATTGACAACCCGCGTTAGCGATCGATCCGAATCAATTTTAATCGATAGTAATCGATTTCAATCGAATTTTGGATCAAAGAGACAAAAAAGAGTGTATACAAAGTATATATCCTGTTGAAGAAACCAATAAAGAAAATATAGAAAAAAGACTAACCCCCGGACTCCGTCTTGTGATTCGCAGGCGGCAGCGGACTGGACATCGTGATGGGCGGTGGCGTGGGCCTGGGCCTCGGCCTCGGCGTCGGCGTCACCAGCAGCAGCAGCAGCAACAGCAGCAACTCCACCAACAACCCGGCCAGCGGTGGTCCGGAGAAGAGTGTGACCGGTGGTGGCGCCGTCGCCGCCGGCAGTGGTGGTGGTGGCGGTGGTGCATCCGTTCCGGGTGGCGGCGGAGCCACCGGCAGCGATGATCTGAACACGTTGGAGGCGGAGATCTCGGAACTGCAGCGGGAGAACGCCCGCGTCGAGTCGCAAATGATGCGGCTGAAGTCCGACATCAATGCCATGGAATCGCAGCTGAGCACCAGCGATCGGGTACGTAGGCTCAGGTTCGTTGACGCAAACAACAAATTATGAGAACAACTTGCATACTTTTCCATCCCTACTACTAGACGAAGTGCCCCCAACTTCCCAGACGATGGTCACACTGAACAACTTTTACAACCCTTCCCCTAGGCCCTAGTACCACCCCACCCCACCCCACCCCCCCAAAAAAAAAAAAGAATAACGCAAACTTCTGAGCCTGAAAAACTTTCAAACTCAAAACGAGACTTTTAGTGGAGTTTTTTTTTTTTTTTTGTGCCACGTCTTCACCTGTGTCCCGGAGTCCCGGAGTCCCGAAGTCCCGGAGTCCCGGAGTCTTGAGTCCCGACTTTTTTGACTTGCCACTTTTCAAGGACGTCTCTAAAACTCGGCGAAAAACAGAAACAGAAAAAAAAAAGAAAACGGAAAACAATGAACAACAAGAGAAACACAACAACGTGTGTAAAGTATAGACCCAGCGAAGTAAACTTGAGCCAAAAGTTTGATTCGAAACTGGGCGCGAAAAGTTTTATCAGCCGCCAAGGCAGACATCATCGCAGGATCAAGCATTCTTTTTTTCTTTGCTCCTTTATCATTATATTCCACTCGTAAAAAAGGGGTTTATGTTGCAGAGAAGAGAGTGATAGGGGAAAGTTAGGTAAAAACTTTCGAAAACAAACAAAACTTTTTGTTTAAAAAAAGAGTTTTTTTAACGGGACTTTTTTTTCTAAAACTTTCCAAAAATTAGGAGAAAGTATATATATTTTTTTTTATTAAATGGGGATGCTAAAGGACTAATTTAACCAACAAAATGGTAGCCTTAACATAACTTGAGATTAAATAAAATTTTAATGGAATATTTTATAAACAAAAAGTTCAGAGAATGGAAAGGTCCTTTGATATTTATTTCTTTTTTTTTAAGATTCCAAAACTTTGAAATAATCAAAACTTAAGGAAAGCTTCTAAGATCCTTGACATTTACTTTATTTAAAATTTATTTTATTTTGTAATAGTTAGGAAGATAAAGATAAGGATAAAAGAAGGATAAAAGGGGATATATTAGGAACCTAAAACATTTTTTTATAAAGTTAAACTTTTTAATAGATTTCAAGGAAATTCAAAGAGAAACACATGTGAATATAACTCTCATTGTAGGAAAGAGTGTTGAAAGGCAAAGGTCCTTGGAGAAAACCACCCGAAATGCAATTTGCAACCCGCATTCGTTGATTTTGTCGCCGCCGAAGGCAGCCAATCGGTGACGTTGCATCCTTGCTGCATCGGGCAGCGAATCAGAAGGAGGCAGGACACCCCTAAGACCACTCACACACACACACACACACGCACGCATGTCCCTAGAGTGTGTGTGTGTGTGGGGGGGCTGGTCATGCGCAGGCAAAGGCGAACCGAGGCGCCAACAAATCGCAGGACTCCATTCGATTTGCTCCTAAAACTCGACAAAAGGGAAAAAAAATACCAACGTATGTTGGGGGTGGGGTTGCCACCAGGCCACAAAAAAAATGTACGCTGGGCGCCACAACTGTGCTACAAGCAGCGACGCCGGCAGAGACAGAGGCAGAGGCAGAGCCCCCAAGGCCCCAAAAACTCCGAAAAAAAACGCCCCAGCCTCTCTGTCTCTCTCTCTCTCTCTCTTGTTTTCTTTCGCTCTGGGGCGTTGGGTCTCCACCTATACCGTTAGCTGGCCCCCCACTTTCCCAACTGGGGGTTCTGTCTGTTCCTTTCGCTCTCATTCGTTCCCCTCGTTCGTCTCTTTCTCTCACCTTCCCCATAACCTATTTTTTTCGTGTTGTTGGCGCGTTCTTATTGGAATTTCGATACACATATGTGCACATAAGGGGGGTTGGGGGTCACCCCATACACACATATGGAAAAAAAAAGGGGAGGCCACCATCCCCCTCGTGCAAATTGAATTCCAATTCGTAGACCATTGTCTGGGTTAGCTTCTATTTGTATTTTTTTTTTTTTTTTGATTTTTGATAACTTTACTAACGAACTGGTAACATTTTCCACACCCCCCACTCCCCCATCCACCCCCCTTATCCTTGGTTTTTTTTTTTTAGGAGGCTTCTCCACTGAGTGGCCATCAACAGCAGCAGCAGCAGCAGCGAACTATGACCTCGCCGAGCGGCCAGTCGCCATTTGCCAGCGTCAGTTCCACCAGCGGGGGGGCGGCCGCAAATAACGGTAATCCCAACACGAATCCCAACACCAACGATCTCGGCCATTCGATCAGCAATTTGGCTCCCAGCTCCACAGGAAACAACAACAACAACAACAATAATAATAATCCTGACGGCGCAGGACCTGCAAATAGTAACTTGAATAATTACTACGAGAGCTTGAGAAACAATGTGATCACATTGCTGGAGCATGTGCGTCTGCCGCCGCCCCCGCCACCGCCGGCGGGAGCCGCCTCCGCAACGGCATCTGCCCCACCGCCGCCGCCGTCCGTCACAGTGGCCAGCAGCTCGTCCGGATTGGAGGGCTGCCCCAGCCAGCTGGGGGTGGCGGAGCACGCGGCTGCCTACTCCACCCTGTTGCCGCCCCCGCCACCACCGGCCTCAGGTGGAGGGCAGCAGGGCGCAGGTGGCGGAGGGGGCGGCGGCGGTGGAGGAGCACTCGGTGGTAATGGCAACATGTACGTTGGGAATCACCAGAGCGGACAGCCAGTGGCGCCAGTCCATCACCATCATCCGTACACCGTACACCATCCGGTCAGCTATGGACATCCGCATGGACATCCGCACGGACATCCGCACGGGCATCCGCATCCGCATCCGCACGAGCACTTCGACTCGTACATCTCGAAGCTGCAGTCGCTGTGCGTGCCGCCGGATGTCTACGCCCTGCCCGAGGATGCGGAGAGGCCCGTCTACAACTCGGTGAAGCCCAGCATGCACCAGGACTACGGCAAGCTAATGCCCACGCCCATCTAAGCTGCTCCCCCCCCAAGCCACACCCGTCCAAGGGCTCCTAAAAAAAAAGGAAAAAAAAAACGAATGTAAATAGTAAAGAATTTTTGGATGGATCCCATAATCCATCGAATCATAGCTGATAAATGAATAAATGATAAATAATAGATGGTAATAGATCAAGACGCATCTGAA
Source organism: Drosophila varians (assembly GCA_018150405.1). Classification (NCBI taxonomy): domain Eukaryota; kingdom Metazoa; phylum Arthropoda; class Insecta; order Diptera; family Drosophilidae; genus Drosophila; species Drosophila varians. The sequence goes on from JAECWK010000126.1 coordinate 11,842,451, forward strand.
ATTAGTTTCTAGACCTTAGAGCTGTTCCACATCCTAGATCCTAGACGCTTTCGTCGTGTTAATAGCCACTGTATAAAAAATATAAAAAAAACACACAATAATCGATAACAAATATAAATGTGTAATTGGTTAATGAAGGAAATGCAATTTTTTTTTGTCTGTATCAAATACTAAAACTAGAAGTTAAAAAAATATTAATATTAAAAAAAAAAGAAAAACAAACATATACGTTTAAATGTAGGGCATTTGTTTGGTGTTAATGTCTGGTCAATTTTTTGCATATAAACGGTAACTATATAATACATATATATAATACATATATATATGTAAACCCCACGTAACCCTTCCAAACTTTCCCCGCAGGCTAAGGATTAGTTTAGTGGCAAAAGTCAAAGAACACCAAAACAAAAAAAAAACAAAAACAAAAACCAACAAAAAAAAAATGAAAAGAAAAATACATTAAATACTTGAAAATATAATCAATACTAAAAATTAGTAGATGTAATCGTACACATTTTTTTTCCTTTTTTTTTCCGGTGTAACTGTAATACTAGAATGGAAATTTAGTAATATATCAGAAATCAGAAAGGGAATATATCGAATATATCGATAACTAAAACATCTCGATAGAGCGCATTATATAACGAATATACTTACATATATCTGAAAAGTATATATGTTTGTATGGTATATCCGGATGTGTGTCGGTAGGATCGTAAGTTTTAATGTTAATCATATAATCGAGATCGGGCAAGCGGCATTAACCAATCGGAGCATAGATTAGACTTCAGTGCAATATAAAATTCAACCATAAATTTAAAAAAAATAAACTAATTGTTTAAGGAATAAGTAAACCGAAACCGAAACCAAAAACAAAAACAAATGTAGTTGAACATAAAGTCACGGTTTTTTTTTTTTGTATCATCATACGTCTAATCTTAAACTTAATTATAAACTTAATTATAATAAAAGTGAGGGAGGGTGTAAAATCCCTCTATGAAGGGGCATCAAAAAAAAAAAGAATATTAAAAATAGAAGAAAAATACCAAAACACATACACACAACCACACACACACACACACACACACAACCGCAAGGTAATTTAGACGAATTTTAAAAGAATAAAATCCAAAAAAGTTGAAAACAAAAAACAAAACGAAAAGCAAAATGGTATAAAAACTAATAGCAGGCTTAAAAAACAAAAATCATTGTATTAAAAAAAAAAAAGCGGATGTAATTAATTACGATGATTAATATAAATTAAACATTAAACTAAACATAAACCTAAAATAATAAATATATATAATATATATAACATAATATAATATAATATAACATAATATAATATAATATAATATAATATAATATAACACAATATAATATAATATTGTATTGTATTGTATGACAAGAAAAAGAATTCTGTAATTTACAAGCGAAAAATATTTTATGTGATCATTGTCTTTTTTTTTAATATTACAAGAAATAAATAATTCGAATACCAAATAAAGGATATACACAATAATTTCTTTGACGTTTTTCTTCATTAAAATTAAGGAGATTTCAGAATTAGGTGTTTTTTAAAACACCCAAAATATTGCCATTGCATACTTTTACGCATATCTTTGGGCGATTTCCAAAACCTCCTAGTTTTTGTGTTTTCATTTCTCCAATTCGATTATTTTGCCTTTTTCGTCCTTGCATTAGCATAAATCAATTCCAAATCGTTTTAACTCCTGTCCTGGAGCTGGGGTAGCTTGGGGTAGCTCCTGGCTCAAATTGAGTGAAAAAATGCTCAACGATTTCTTGGCAACGTTTTTAATTTCAATTAGCCGGACCGCCGGCTAACCGAAACGATGAAGGACCTCGGTCAAGCATGGCCCTGGTGAGGATTGCAATGTTCTCTCCGCTTTCCAGCCACTTGATTTATGTGGCTTCATTAGACATTCCGCACATAGCTGGACTGGGTCTAAGGATTGGGGCTAAGTGATTGCCAAAAACTAAAAGCGAACATGGCCAAAAACACAATTAGTAGCTTAACCATAAACGGAACTTCAATGAGGGATATTTTTTTTTCCAAAATACTCTCAGAAAGCGTATTTAAATTATTTGAAAAACATTGGAAATTTTAAAAGGGGAAATCTTTTGAAAGTTTTTGAATATATTTATTGAGATCCTGGCAGGTCGTGTTCGCGTGTCCCTTTGTCTTGAGATTTTTTTACATTACTTTTTAACCTTTAACTATTGGAGGGAATTACAAGGATCGTTTGACTATATCCTTTATTTTTCTGGAATTTATTTCTTAAGGATTATGTTCCTTGAGACTTTTTTCATTTTGTTTACAAAACAAATACAAATTTTTAAACTAACTAAATATTGAAAATAAAGGATATTTAAACTTCGTTTTTGCGTCCTTATTATCCTTTTTTTTTTAATTCAACTAGACCTTTGAATTCCTGTTTTTTTTTTTGACTGGAAAATGTAGTTTTTCGATTGACCAGCATGGAATATTTTTGGTTACCACCTCAAGGACCGCTCAAAGGACGATGGTGGCCGGCCGGCCGGACAAAAAGGGTTCACAGGGTCCGGCTAATGTATGTGTGTAAGTGTGTATGTGTGTGTGTGTGTGTTTGAGCCGCAAAAATATTTGCATAGTTACCTTTAATGTGGTTCGACAGCGTTTTCCAACTCGGGCACAGGCGTTTGGTTTATTTTCCGGTCGTGGTGTCAGTTCGTTTTCGGTTCAGAGTTCACAGTTCACCATTTGCACTGCTCGATGCAAAGTTCTTCAAAAACAAACGAACAAAAGTTTCCACACAAACCCCACACACACACACACTAACACACACACACATGTCCTGGCATGTAATTTAAAATGAAAAATTCTATTCTTTTGACGCAATCACAAACACACACACACACACACACACACTCGTACGTCAACAAGCATTGATTTCATTTGCATAAATAAGGAAGAAGGACTGGCCCGAAGGAGGCGTGGCAGGAGACAGGGGGCAGGGGGACAGGCTCTTAGACACTCTGCCACGTTGATAACGTGCCTCAAAAACAAACTATTCCCAACAATCCAGCACCTACACAGTGTATTTTCTTAAAAAAAAAACATTAAAAATGTATTATTATTTATTACTTTACAATTTTTAATAATATATACGTTTTTTTTGTATTCAGCCTACACAATTTAAATAAATAAAATTAAAATAATATAAATAATGTATTCTGCAAGCCAATGCTTTTAAAACTGTAAACCTCTAAGATGGCAGCCCAAAAAAGTATGCTATATTTTTTAAGTTTCGAATTCTTTATTTAAAATAAAAAAAAAACATTAAAATCAATTAAAAATGCGGTATAAAAACGAGGAACAAATGATTGAAAAGCATTCGAGATTATTGTAAAGGAAAATCCATCAAGAACAATGGAAAATAATCCACGCACTCGAGTGGCTAAGTAATTAAAAGTAATATGGCCACTGTGCCACGCACACTGTCACTCCCCCAATCCCCCAAAAAAAAAAGCAAAAACTCCAAGCCCCCCACCCCCTTTTTAGCTATGCCTCCACCCATGGCGTTTGCTAAGGGCGACGGCAGTCAAAAATCGCATAAATTAAAAAACTGCACACACACTCACGCACGGAAAGGGCGTGGAAGGAGTAGAGCCTCCGGGGTGGGGGATGGCATGGGGGCTGAGGGAAGGCAACCCTTTTGTGCCGAACCCTGTGCCGCCCCAAGGCCCCCCTCGCAGCTGTCGCTCACCACCAAGGAAGTAATAAAGTATCTCGAAAGTAACTTATTAACCATGCTGACAACGCTGCCAGCTCCTGGAGCTCCTGCAGTCAGGATATCAGGATGTGTCTGTGAACCTCACACATACTTTTACACAAACAAAAAAAATAACACACACACATACGTAGAAACTGGTTTTTGGGGGAGGGAGAGAGTGGTAGTCATGTTTCATGTTTGCTAATTGCAAGTCGATTTTTCATTTCGCATTTCTCTCCAGAGTGTCGTAGCCGGAGTGGACCTGGGACCAAGGACCTCCACCTGGACGCCCAGCCTGCGACTCCGGGCCCCAAGCATACACTGAGGGAAACATTTTTAAATAATGAAATTGGTGCTACAAAAGGAGGATGTCAAAAAATTAAAAAGAATGACTCTTAAGGATAAACAGAAATATTTTCAACTTTAAAGGACTTTTCGGAGGATACAAAATAAATGAAAACCCTAAAACTCTATTTAATAATATTATGATACAATAATTTTATGTTATCGTACAAAAATAAACAATAAAATAGAAGAATGCTTAGGAAATCTTACAATTCTCGCCAAAGTTTTGTTTGAAAATAAAAAGAAAAGTTGGAAGACAATTAAATTCCTTATTTTCTATTTTTAAAAATAAATAATTTATTAAAAATATATATTTAGAATTAATAAAAGTATTTTTTAATAAAAAATCTATTACTGTTTTTTTGGTGATCGTCAACTTTTGAACAAATCAGGGCCGGGCTTTGGAAATATATTTTTGCGGTGCGAGACAGGAAGTGCCGAAAGGATCGAGAAGGTCCTGGCGTTTGGTGGCTGAACAAGCTGGACAAGGAACTGATTGAAACCGGGACCCTTGCGTCGTGAGTGGAATTTGTTGAGGTTTCCGCTGACCCACTCAACGCCAGGACTTTTGGGCCAAAGGATACCAGGACTCCGGCCGCATCGTTCCGGAAGGGACTCTCCCGAGTACAAAAGGCAAAAATATTTAATTTAAAGCAACATGAAGCAAAAAACCAAGGAGCAAGGATAATGGGGAAGGGAGGAAGAGGATATAGAAAGGGGGAGGGGGAGGGGGAGGGGGAGGGGGAGGAGTCCTGATAGAGCGAGACGGAGCATCGGCAAATGGTTAATTTAATTACAAATTCTTTGCTTTCTTTTTGCATTTGTATTAAAATTTTATGGCTCCCTGGCAGGATGTGCGTGCACACACGTATGTGTGTGGGTGTGTGTGTGTGTGTGTGTGCCAGGACATGTGTGTCATGAGGCACCTGCTGGCGCTGCCATCTTTGGCAACATTTTTGGCCGCTTAAATACCCAAGAGACAAGGCATGCCGGGCCATCCTTGGCCATTACGGCAAGGACTCTCGCCCCCCAACTCGCACGCACACTGATTGTCCTTTCAATGAAAAATAGCGCTCATTAATGTTGCTCATTAGCAGCCGCAGGACACTACTACACTAGAATAACAGTATTACAGAATTCCAGCTCTTTGACTTCCCATGTCCTTCCATGTGAGTGTCCTGCGAGTGACATTGCCTCCCCGAGTGTCACTGGCAAATGATTTGCCATTATTTACTAATAAAACTCATCGACTTTTTCGCTCCCTTCGCTAATCGAATGTGTGCTTAGCATTGCCCACCCTCTCCGCTCCCTGCCGGGACACTCGCAGGACTCTTAATTCGAAGCGACGACTCGCACGTTTATCCTCGCAAATCACCTCAATCAATGTGGCCAAGAAACGTTGCCCAGAAATTAGAACTTTTCCCACTTTTACGACTCTGGCGGCGAGTTAAAGTCCTTTAAGATGGTCAAAATTATTTATAAGTATTATTCACAAATTTTATTTATAAAAGTTTAACAATTAAGATGCTTTTTTAACACATTTAATAAAAATAAAAATACACTTAAAAGCAGGAAGTCCAGGGAAAAAAGGAAGGTAGTTTAATAAATTGATTAAATGAATCCTTAAAAAATCTTTAAAAAATAAATAAAAACTGGAATCACCGCAAGATATTATTTTTATTGTACTATTTCCTTTTTAAACTAAGTTTTTATTCATTTTTTAATTAATTTTTTTAATGGGAAATATTAAGTTTTTATTCCGAAGATGTATGGCAACTTTATGGTAATTTTATGGTAAGAATACCTTTTTATAGGTCCAAGAAGCTTCATCGTTTTATTTTAAACTAAAAATACTATAAATGTGTATTTTATTTTTATTTAAAACTTGCAAATAAATATTTTTATTTCTAAATAACTTTTCCCTCATACACCAATTTGTTTCCCATAAATTTTTAATATTATATTATAATGTGATTAATTTTTATTCAAACATGAATATCCCATTCAAGGGAGTCCCCTTCCCCTTTAACTCCCACACTTCCATTTCCATTATTACAAAATTTTTTTCTGGCTTCCCCTAAATCATAAGGACACGTTGGATGACCGGAGACCGGGGTCCCAGGTCCGGAAACCCTCGACTGGTCAAACATCGCATTAGAATGTGATAGAATGTGGAGTAATCTTTCACGTATCGGTCCACAGATGGCACTGGGCTTCCAGTTCGATTCCGGGGCCTGTCAATCAGGGACACAGGTCCTGGTCCCACATGGTTTGGCTTTGGCAATGGGTGGGTGGGTGTTTGAAGGCAGGTCCTGCGGAGAACTCTTTTTGGGCTAACCAATTCTTTGCATTTAATTTCGTTTATTCGTTCGAATGACCACAAAATGACATTTGCATTTGGGCCGTGGTCGTGGCAGGAGCTCCGTATCCTGATCCTTGGCTCCGCCTCCTGTCCAAGCCTCTGGCCACCGGGGAGTTGCTGCGACAGCTCGTTTCAATACCCGGTACTTGGGGTATGATGTGTTTGAGGTTGCATCTGGGACCTCTAATCTCTAAAATGGTTTATTATTAACATTTTTCTTTCCTATAAAGTCCTATAAAATCTAGGTCCCTCCACAGCCCCTGAAAATTAAAACTAAGCGGAGTAATTTATGAAAAAAATAATAATATACAATAGTCTCAATAATAAGTATAGGTAATCCCTTTTGTATAAATATTTATAGCATATTTTTATATTATATAATTATGTTTATAGTAAGTATTTAAATTTATGGCATATGCTTATATTTATGGGGTATGCTTATATTTAGAGTTTATATTTATATTTATAGTAAGTACTTGTATTTATAGCATACATTTATATTTATGGTATATGCTTATATTTATAGCAAATAGTTACATTTATTTTTATAGTAAATGTATAGTATTTAAAATGTTTATATAGAAAAAGGTCAACCTCCAAAACGCAAATATAATAATAAATGTGCCATAAACACGAAAAAATGCTGAAGTACCGGGTATCAATACTGTTTAGAAAACATCCTTGGCAGGCATCCCCTCAGAAAAGCCCAGCAGGATGGGGGGGAGTGCCGGGCAGGACCTATAAGACGGAAGGTCTCCAGGGCCGTAACAAATGAATGGCACATTTGCGAAAATTTGTTTTGACATCCGAAGATGCGCCTTCCCTTGGCAGCAAACGGAGTGCAAAAATTTATTAAACACAAAAGTGCGACAAACTATCAAATGTGTTCATTTTCCACAAGTTTGAGTGTGTATTGGTGTGTGTATTGGTGTGTAAGTGTGTGTCTGTGTGTGTGTGTGTAATTAATTCTCCGCTGACTCGGCCAAAAATGGCCCAAAATGGCCACCCGGAGGCCAAAAAAGGACAATTAAATGCGCAACAAAAACACTGCAATGCCTGAAAATGGCACAAACCTGGCACACTGCATCGGGATTTAATTATGCAGTAATTATCCTTAAATTGTCCTTTACTTATGCTTTTTTGAGGCATTTGTTTCCCAAAAAAAATGTTTATTATAAAAGGTTAACGGTTTTTTTTTACATTCCCACAAAAAAATTCCTTAAGGATATCCTCAGGATATCTATTTTTAAAACGAAAATCAATGCTAAAAAAAATGTATAACGAAAAAGAAAAAATATTACCTAAAAGTCTTAAAGTCCGGAGAGTCCTGGAGTCCTGAAGTATTTTTTACATCATTTCATTATCCTTAAAAAAAATAAAAATATAATTTGGCCTTTAAGCATTATAAATAGATAAAAATAATAAAAACTAAAAATAATAAATGAAATATTTTTATTTACTTTCCTTAAAATATGTCCTGACAGTCCTTGCTCATCCTGATTTAGCCAGCCACCGTTATTTACCTTCAATAAATAAAAATAATAATTAAATGGAGTTTTATTTTTCGTCCCTTTCTTATAAACCAACTAGCATGAACCGGTTGGGAATCATAAAGAACTTCTAGAATCATTATTCGAAAGGATTCACAGAATATTGTTTCCGAAGCAAAGACTGGACTTTCAAAAAAAAATTATTATAAAAATATAGATATTTGAATCAGAATATTTTTTATGGAATTTATTTAATTGGAACTCAACCACGGTCGGCAAATGGATAGTTACAATTTTTCGGAGACTGCAACTGGAATGGCCAGTGGATGAGGAGCAACTATGGCCAAGGCTATATCCCTGGCCAATGCTCTAGACGTGGCCAAAAAGCAATTAGCAAAGTTTTCAGTCTCCAAAACACTCACTCCTCGGAGGATGGGGATGATGATGATGGAATCGGGATTGGGATTGGGATTGGTAATGGGAATGGGAATGGATGTGGGATTGGTAATGGGAGGGAATGAGGAGGAATGGCTGGAGGGATGGGAGGAGCGCTAAGGAGGCCCAAGGATGCGACCATCATCAATCTAGTGCAGTTTCGGAATCCATTCCCAAAAGGACGATTGCATTCCTAGAAAGTATAAACAATTTCTATTTAAAATAATATCAAATATTTCATAAACAATTTTTTTAACCACATTTATTTTAGATGAATAACTTTTTATACTTTTTTTTTGATATTTGTATTTTTTTAGGTTGATTTTAATAATTTTGAAAATGTAAAAAATTAAATAAAGTTACTTAAAACTTCAAGCAATTATTTAAGGAACTGTTAAAAATAATTTTAAATTTTATAGAAATTAAAAATAATAAAATAAAAAGGCGAGCATCGTCGTTCCCAATTATTCATGGATAATCTAACCCAGAATGGGACGTTAATTACTGGCGCATGTCAGTGGCATTTGGCCCCCGCCACCCCGGCAACCCACCCCCTCCCCCTGGCACTGCCACTTACGCCCCAGTCCTGCCCCACGGCCACGCCTCCGCCGATTTGTAACGTGAATCGCAAAAAGTAGCGAGAAGCCCCCGAAGAAGGGGAAACTATTTGCTTTTTTGTTCAACTGTAAACAGCTCGGAATCCCTCCCCCCCTGCCCCTCTGTAATCCTTAATCCTGAGCCCTTGGTCCTTGGTCCTTGGAGTCCGCTCTCCGGTCATTTATCGGGTGATTAATTAAGCTGCAAGGACCAGCGAATGCAACTTTCTGCCGCTGACAAGTCCTGGCCGATGGAGAAGTCCTAGCTCGCCATTAAGGATTTCCGCAAATTATTAAATTACTAAATCCTATATATCTTATAAATTATAATTTAATTATAATTAAATAATTTCACTTACCGGAAAGTTTCGATTTCTGGTTTATTCTGAAGACTTGGTGTCCTGGAACTCCTTGGTCCTTCGTTCTTTTCACTTTGGATTCGTTAACATTTATTAATTTAAAAACAAAAATACTTAAAAAAAAAACAAATAGATTTTTCGTTCCTCCTTATATAGGCCGAGGCAAAACCGGTTGAGAATTGTAAGAAAATCAGTTTTATCCAATTTTAATATTTTGTTTTCTTAATTCTTTAGGAATGAAAGTACACTGTTCCCAGGACTAAACAGGACTAAAATAAGGTCTCCTAAGGAGTGGGAAAAAAAATTATAAAATAAACAAATATATTAGATTTTCAATAAGAAATATACTAAATATTAATATAATTTATGATTAAGTCTTTTAACAACTTACTAACGGTTTATGTTAATTCTTTTCAAGGAAGGATATCTTATTAATTGGAAAAGCAAAAAAATAAGTTCCTTCATATGTATAATTTAAATAATAAAAATATTTATAAATTTATAAAATATCGACCTAACACTAATATTATTGTATATTTTATTTTGAGACTATAAACCTTAATGATTAAATCTTAAATATATAATTGTTTTCGAAAAATCAAATCTGAGAATATATATATTTTTTTATCTAGAAAATTAATCTAGACAATTTATTATTATTTTTTTTATAATATTTATAAGTGGGGCTAATCTTTAAGGATATCTTTCAATATTTAATTTGATGGGAAACATGGGGGAATCCTGAAATATCTGAAAATTTTTATATCCCATCTTCCAAAATATCCCAAGTCTTATATATTTTTTTAATGCAAAAAAGATTAAAACTTAAAGAAAAATAAATATTAATATTATTAATAGGAGGATGAGTATCCCATTTATTTCTATAAACCTTTAGGGATACTTAAGATTCTCTTATTATTTAAGAAAGGAAATCCAGATATTCCATATTCTTAAGTCCATTTGTGAAAAAAATTATTTAATTGTTTATAGTTGGCTGCACTTTGAAAATCCCGCATCGAGATTAGTTGAAACGGAGAAGATTAGATTGCCAGGGCCTGGGGCTGCGATAGTGTGTTTATTTGTCGCATAGTGTTTATACTCCGATCCGATCCGATCCGATAACGATCCGATGTTCTAGTTTGTTTCGAGTTTGTTTACTCAGCAAATTCTGGCGAAGGGGCGGAAAAATGTGCAGACCTCAAGAGTAAAAGTCGGATTTTGTGTACTTTTGGTAATATATCTTTACAGTTAGAACAGTTTACATGATAATATTATTCTAAATCGTAGGAATTGTAGGAAACCAAAACTAGGCGTGGTTGAGTTTAAAAATAAAATGATTTCAGTTCCTGCAGACAATCAGAGGATCGTCGGATACTTAAGTCGGCTAAGTAGGAGGCAGGACATGCGCATGGTATGGGGGTGTCCAAGGGTGCAAAGGGAGCAAAAATGGGTAAAGAATCAAAAATCATCAAAAGAGTCAAAGGGTCATGATACTACCGGGAGTTATCGAAAAAAATTATGAAAATCAAATTAGTTTTTATGCCAAAAAAGGGAAAATATGATGGATGGGCGCTGGCCTAGCTCTGGCCTAGCTCTGGCCAAGCTTGTCCGCTATGAACTGACAAAAGTCGCTGCGGAACAGGATACTTGGATTGTCCTCGGTGGCGTGCTCCTCCACCTGGCGCAGATTCGTCCACTTCCAGAGCAGGCGGCGCGTATAGCTGAACCGGAACGAGGCGAATATCTCGGTCGCCTTCATTGGCGGTATTTGATCCTTGTAGTAGGACTCGCCGTTGTTCGTATTAAAATAATACAACTGGCCCCTGGACTTGGAGTGGGCGGTCACATAGTTGGAGGTTAGTTCGCGGAACATCAGTATACCGCCCGGCACAAAGAACTTGTTGTCGTCCAGAGCGTAGCCGAAGCGCTGCGAGTTATCCTTGAGCACGTAGTGACGCATCTCGGCAAAGAACTTGCCCATATCCTGCAGCCGGAAGTAGGGCTTGCACCTCAACGGGCCACACGCGCGATCCTTGCGATACGGCTTGTTCAAGCTGCGGGCATACTTGTCGCACATGCTCACACGCTCCCGGAACGGCCGCCGCCGTATATCGATCCCGCCCAGGCAGATGCCGTCGATGATGTGTAGCGCCGCCACCCGCTGAATGGTCCGGCCCTCGCCATAGAACTCGTACACAATCTGGCCGAAGAATATGGAGCGGGGCTGCACCTCGAAAGCCGCTTCCACCAGTTCCCACTTCTTGTGCTCCGTGTAGCGGAGCAGGCTGCCGCGGGACTTGCACAGGAACAGGGTGCACGCATTGATGTTGGTCTCCTCGCGGCCCACGGGCACAAAATACCAGTCGGCCACGTTCTTGACGGCCATGTTGAGGGTGGCGACGCCCGTCATTTCCGCGGGCGCCGCATTCATCCAATTGCGATCCTGGCCCCAGTCGGCCAGCAGCTCCTCCAGCAGCCGGTCCGTGGGCTTGATCTCCGGCGCCTGGCGCAGCTTGTCGGGCAGGCCCCAGCGCATCAGGCACTCCTGCCGCACCTCCGACTGCCGCGTCTCCTTCAGCTCGGGATTCTGGGCGAAGGCGGCTATCTTCTGCAGGCCCACAATCTGTTTCTTGCCAATCGAGTTGTTGGAATCGATGATGTAGCGCAGAAAGTCCTCGTCCTCGGCCAGCTCATTGGCATCAAACACTTCTAGTATGTCGATCTCGCTGTCCTGCGTATAGTCCTTGTTTATCATGACATTGATGGTGTTGAGGTAGCCAATGATACCGGCCACCTCCGCCTCGGGACGCTTGTACTTGCAGACGAGATAGCGCTCCGAATTGGCCGGGCGACTGCTGTTCGGCTTGATGATGGCGATCTGGTGGAAGCACTTGTACATCAGATACACCAGGCCCACGCTGAACGGCGTAAACAGGTCGAACACCTTGCACACGAAGCTGCCGTTCTCGCGCAGGATCTTGAGGGCGGTGAGGAATTGGCAGAGGTAGAGCTGCTTGGATAGTATCTCCTGGATGTTCTCCTGCCCCTCCACCGAGAAACCGCCATCCGCCATGGCAAAATGCACGCCCTGCGGCGTATGCCTCCGGATATAGTCGTTGAGAGAGTCCTGGTTAGCTTCGTCGAAGATGTTGCCGTCCTCCTTGACGCCGTAGTAGGCGTCAAACGGCTCCGGCGAGGCGGCAAAGAACTTGTCCAGCTTGAAGTCATTGGCGCCGCGCAGCGTAAAGCCAAAACCCTTGGCCTCCCACGATTTCCGGTGCAGCACGTACTCCGAAAAGCCACCAGGACCTGCCAAAGGAATCACGTTACAGAGAAATGCAAGTGGTTGAGGGACTTCCCCCTTTATTAGCTTACCTGCGCACATGTCCGTGAAATAGAGGAGTTCATCCTTGCCCACCAGGGAGTGACCGTCGAGGTCGCGGGGATTCGTAAACATAAAATCGCACATGGAGTCCATGTTGGCCATTTTGACGGCGGCGCGATTGAGGAAGATGGAGCTGCGGATGATCTCGAAGGGATTGCAGCGGGAGCGAGCTCTCCGCTTCTCGCTGTCGTTGAGATCATCAAACACCGTCTTGGCATTGAGGATGTGGTGTAGAATCTCCGGATCGCAGTAGCGCGTCTCCTCGTCGAGCGCCCGTCTCCGTGGCCCGGTCACGATGTGGCCCATTAATTGATTATGCGAATAGTGGGCCGCTCCCCCGCCCAGGTTCTTCAACCAGAGCACTGGCTCGGGTATTTCCAGCTCCTCGAGGCTGGGATCCCATTGTCCTGCCCCCGATTGGATCGTGTCCAGCTTAAGACCGAATCCCCGACGGCCGTCCTGCTGCACGGCGATGATGGGCTCGAGGCGACCCTGGTTGCTCTTGCCCAGACCCTTGTCGTTCTCGTAGCCCATCTTCTTCATCATTTCCATGGCCTTGTTCGAGTAGCTCTTCACCCACTCCCGCTTGATCTTTTTGGGCGTGGGCTCCGCATTCTCGTCGTCGGACGGCTCCTCCATGCTGTTGGCTTCGCGGCTCGCCTGTGGGAACGGATGGGGATCGGCCAGCTTCGCTTATCTGCTTATCTTCCTGCCTGGATGCGGCGTGTGGTTCTGTTCTGAGCGGATTTGTTTATGATATGATTTTTGGTATTTTCGGTATACCACCAGGGTTGCCGGATAGCAAATAGATCAGTGCTGCCACTCTTACTGACGTCGCCAAGTTGGCAGCTCCGTCAACAACTACTTGTCCACTTTCGATTAATTTCGATATGCACGATTAATTCAATATATTTAACATTAAAGTTATACAAAAAAATTAATACAAAATTTAAGAAAAAATAAAAAAAGAGAAAAAGATTAACAACAATTTCCATATCTTTTTATTTATTAAGGACTTTTATGGTTTATAATTGTATTTAGCCATTGGATAATTCTGAAATGTAATCGAATTCAAAATATTAAAATGTAAAGTTAAAAATAAAAGTCAAAGCTTTTTTCCATTCCAATAGCTTTAAAATTATACTTCTGGGTTTTTCGTTGCTTATAAACTACAAAAAAAATTCTTTCCTACATAAAGTCTACGACTTCTTCATGAAATGAATATTGGCGAAGCAAAAATAGTATCTTAATATGAAAAGTAAGGATAAGGTTTGAGTTTTTTAATTAAATCTAAGATGAAAAAATTAATTTCTTCATGCAAATATCAGTTTAAAATTAGAAATGTATAAAAATCCATTGACAATCCTTTAAAAAGGAGGAATTTCAGCGGATTCTTTGACATAAATTTCCAGGTGGACAAAAAAAAAAAAGACAAAATAATGAAGACATTCCCTAGAATTTCTACATTTTCTCATAAGTCTCGCTGTAGGGACACTTGAGGCAGGTGTGGGTGTAGGTGTCATCCTCCTCGTTGTAGGTGTCCGGACCGAACTCGTGCTGGTGCACTTCGTGCGTCTTCTTCGTGTAAATGCTGCTCCGGACCTCCATGCGGAGCTGTTTCATCTGCTTGTTGTACTTGCGGGCCTTGCCCTCCTCGCGCTTGTCCTCGCGGGCCTCGTGCTGGCGCACCAGCTCCTCCTCGCTGCCCCAAACCTCCATGGCGCGCTTGAGGACCTGCAGGTGCAGGTAGAGCTTCATCTCGCCCCAGCGCACGTTGTGCGGATTCTTGCGGCTGATGTAGCGCAGCGGCGGCTGCCGCTTGTCAAAATCGCAGTCCTTCAGGAGGTACTCGGCCTTGGCCTCGGTCCTGGTGATGAGGGCGTGCTTCTCCTCGTTGTCCCGGCACTTGTCGCAGACGGAGTGGCCAAAGTTGTTGAACAAATAGGAATCTGCATACTGGTCGCCGCACTCCAGGCACTCCTCATAGTGCACCGGTATGGCAATGGCATCGTCTTCAATAACAGGATTATCCTCTGAAGATGCTCCTGCTCCCGCTGCTCCGACTCCTGGCAGAACGGGCTGTTCCAGCAAAAAACCGCCGCCGCTGTCGATGTATTTGGTGCCCTGCACCTTAATTACAGAGGAGCTCTGGCTCAGGGCAGCCTCTGGATGACATCCCTCTTTATTGCTGCAAAAGGAATGCCATTTAATTCTTGAGAATATCCTTGAAATAACCTCACCTGGTCAAATCCTTGTAGGGATGCGCCACCAATTTGGCCTCCCTGAGCTTCAGGGCCTTGGCCTGGTTGCGTTCGATGCGCGCCCGCTGGGCAGTGGTCAGTGTGGAGCCAGTTGGTGCCACCGGAGCCGTGCTCACTTCCTCGGACATTTTAATTTCACAATAAATAGCGCGCTGTCGCTTCAAGTTTCCAGTTTATAAACAAATTCTTCTTCTTTGTGGAATTGGATTCCCATTTTAGGAGTTGCCAGACTTGAAAGCTTCCAGTCCAGGATACAAATTGTTTGACAAAAGCCTGCTTTTACAGAAGGAAAACGTTGAAATAAATATGGAACACAATTAACTAATAGTTAAACAATAAAATTTAAAACTTTATTTTACAAAATAAAAAAAGATGATCTAATTTAATCGATAGTTTTAGTACGACTGTCGACATTTAACCATCTCTATTGGGCTGACTTTGGATGTTTTTGTTTTTGTTGTGACCGGAATGCAGGGTAAACACTGCAAACTGCTGTGGAGATGCCTTCTGGCACTGCCCCTCATCCTGCTGGTGGACTACTGCGGCCTGCTTACCCACCTCCACGAGCTGGACTTCGAGCGCCACTTCCAGTATCCCATAAAAGATGACGCCCCCGCCTCCTCCGGAATCGGAAGATACGCCTTCCTGAGAATGCCCACATTTACGGGCGAGGCTGTGGCGGATCCGCCGCGGCTTACCATACTTGTGAAGAGCGCTGTGGGCAATGTCCGGCGGCGGGATGCCATCCGACGCACTTGGGGCTACGAGGCTCGCTTCTCGGATGTCCAGCTGCGGCGGGTCTTCGTGCTGGGCACGGCGGATGAGGGCCAGAAGGACGTCGCCTGGGAGGCGCGCGAGCACGGCGACATCCTGCAGGGTGACTTTGTGGATGCCTACTTTAACAACACCCTGAAAACCATGCTGGGAATGCGGTGGGCCAGCGAGCACTTCAACCGGAGCGATTTCTACCTCTTCGTGGACGACGACTACTACGTGTCCATGAAGAATGTGCTGCGCTTCCTGGGCAGGGGCCGGCACACCCACCAGCCGGATCTCCTCTTCGCCGGATACGTTTTTCAGACCTCGCCGCTGCGCCACAAGTTCAGCAAGTGGTACGTCCCCCTGGAGGAGTATCCATTCGATCGCTGGCCGCCGTACGTCACTGCCGGCGCCTTTGTTTTCTCCCGCCAGGCCCTGCTCCAGATGTACGCCACCAGCAAGGGGATACCCCTGTTCCGCTTCGACGACGTCCACCTGGGCATTGTGGCGCTGAAGGCGGGTATTCCTCTCCAGCACTGCGACGACTTCCACTTCCACCGACCCACGTACAAGGGCCCGGACAGCTACGGCAGCGTGATAGCCTCGCACGAGTTCGGCGATCCCGAGGAGATGGTCCGGGTGTGGAACGAATGCCGCTCCGCCAACTACGCGTAGCATCTGGCGGCTGGCTTTCCTTATTCTAAGTTAGATTTACGCCAAGAGATTGTAAATATGATATAGTTTCCGTTGTATCTGTTTGTTCCTTCAGGACACCAAGGATATAAAAACTAGCCATGGCTTTTTTGTATTTTTTATAAACATAAAATAGAACCTTTTTATGTGAACGAAGTCCACGGCTCTGAAGGACTTGTCCGAAATAACAAAACCAAAATAGAAACTAAATAGAACAAAATAGTATATCAAAGCTATTTAATGTTAAAGTATAAAGATTAAAGAATAAAAACTGGCTTAAAGATTCAATGTCTAACAATGTTATAAATATAGTGGAAATAAAAAATAAGAAACTTTTTAATAAAATAAAAAAGCAATTTTGATTCAGAAACTTTTACATATATTTTCAAAAACTTTTCTTTTAAAAATTAAATATTTTTCAAAAAATATTTTTAACTTTTTCTAGATACTAAGAACTGGAAATTAAGATTATAAAAGTTTGTATTGTAAAATTTTGGAAATTTTTTGATTAATTAAAACCTTATTTGATAAGTAATACCAGTTCGTACACGTCATTTACTGATAAACCTTTAGATTAATCAAATTTTCCAATTTTAGAGCTCGTTTAGATCAAAAATAGCCCAAGCTGACGTCATTTAAAGGAAAAAAAAGAAATATATCAATAATTGTGGTGTTCTTTTTCCTGAAATACTAGAAATCCCTAAATGATTTTTTTCATTTCCGCTTAAAATGGAAGGAAACTGACACCATTTGCTTGTTATTATTGTTTGTATTCCACAAAAAAGCCTCGCCCGTAGCTACTTTACTTTCGTAAACGGAAAAAAAAATTAAGAAAAATTTTCAATTGTAGTCGAATATGGTAGTTTATTGTTTTTTATTAAATAAAACATAATAATATAGTTTCTTTTTAAACAAAGTTTTAAATTACATTTTCGTAACGGACCGTCCAGAGTTACCAGCTTTGAGAAACTCTCTCTTTTCTTCAGGAACTGCCAGCTCTGATGTGGAAAAAAGCTATAATTCGATTTTAAAAATAGCTATTTAAATGTATTACACATAAAGGAATTTATAGTTTTAAAAATAAATGTTTACAAACATATTTATATGTAACTTTAATTAAATAATCGTGACATTTAGTCATATATTGTTAATATTGAATTATTAAAGAGTCTCTTTAGGAGATCTTAAAGTTGCTTTGATTATTTAAAAAAAAAATTAAGCCCATTTATATTTTTTAATACAAAAGTATTTAAAAAAAAACCATATAGTAAACTTTTGGTGACATTATATTTAAATTTTTTAAATAAAAAATCGCCATAGTCGTTGTAGCAAGATTGTTTACCTTTTTGTGGAATATTTATTTGAAAAATAAAAGCTCAATTAAAATTTGTAAGTTATAAAATATAGACGCCACTAAATATTTTAGGATAAACGATAATTCCAGCTAGAAGATCTATCGGGAATGAAGCCAGAGTGCCATCGCTAGGATCGGGGTATATAAGCGGAGTTTTCGCTCTCCGCTCAACTTTTTTCGCAGCCCCAAACCGAAAGTAACGTCGATTTAAGACTTTGTGCGCTTCGCCAGGAATCAAACCGGGTATTTTTTTTTACAAAAGTGTCAAATCGAATCCACCTAGTGTACATTATATATATACGTTTAGTGTATATATATAAATATATCCCGCCCAGCTCCAGCTTCCTGTTTTTTTAAGCACCAGAAACCAACGCCAAAAAACCAAACTTAAGGTGAGCCCCTCTTGATTTTTCTTCTTTTTTCTTTCCCCTCCCCTCTTTCAATTTGCAAAACCGGCAATTTCTTTTCTTTGAAAAATACAAATGAAAAAAAAAAAGAAAAAAAAAAAGTCTGCAAGATGAAGAACTGGTTTTATTTGTTGACTGCGCTTCTTCATTGATTGCAAAAAAAAAAACGGCAGCCATGGATTTGTTATAAATTATTTATTGTGCTAGTCCGTTAGTTTAATCATTTCTTTTCCATCATCATGACCATTTCTTTGTAATTTTCTTCGGCACAAGCGCAGCTGTTGAAACGCTTTTTGTCGTCGTCTGCTTTTGTTGACTTTTTTTTTCTTTTTCTTTATTTTTTGCGTTTTTGCCATTTATATATGTGTGTGTGGGGCTTGAACTTCAGAGCCCCCCAATTTGTAGGTGTGTGTGTGTGTGTGTGAGCCGGCCGGCATTTTTCCTTCGGCTGTGTGTGTTTCGGGCGGGGCGCATATACATGCATGCATACATACACATGTGTCCTCCCCACGACATGCACTTGCTTGTCCCCCTGTCTGTGTCATCTGGGCGTGGCAGCTTCATTGTCATCCAGTATCCCCCGTAACCCCGTATCCCAGATGTACATATATATCGAATTGCCAGCGATTTTGAAATAAAATATGTGCAATATGTACCGCCGCCTGCATATGTCCCATACTTAAAATTCATTCCGAGTCGCTCGCCGGCCTTCCTCCTCCGACTCCTCCGCCTCCGCCTCCTTTTCCGTCTGCAGATCACCCCCATCACACGGATACGGACGCAGACACAGGCGTGGCGAGAGAGGGGGATACTTTTTGGGGGTTAAAATACTCAAGGTCCCACCAATCGTTGTTTAAATTTATTAATTTTTAACCCTTAAACGATTAACAAATTTAATAATTAAATAATACATTTAAAAAATTTATAAAAGGGGGGAGCTTTGAAGGGAACAGCTGATTTATTAACAAAACAAATGTGAACTAAATATTCCAGAAAAATATATTAACAATTTAGTTGTATTGAAAGCCCCTTTTCAACCCTTTTTTAAGTTTTTAAAACTTTAAAACCCAGCTTTTTTTAAGCCTTATAGAGATTTAGAAATTTAAAAAAAAAATGAAGTTTTAAAAGAAAGAAATGGAAAGCCCCTTTAAAGTATCCTCGCCATGCCCCTGGCTTTCAGACACACGCAGAGCCGCATATGTGGGAGTTGAAGTTGAGGGTGTAAAGCGGACGTGTCTGTCATTTCTCATTTCTCCTTCCAACCTTCCAGCTTTCGAGCTCCAACTCCGTTCTTCTTCTTCTTGGCTTGTCTGGTGCCACGCATCAGCGGCTTTGACTCATTTCTCTTTGCCGGCCTTTTCAAAATGTGTCCAAAAAACAAATTCTACTTGAATTTTTTTTTTTTGGCTAACGGCTCGGCGCCGTCGGCAACGCCCCTCTTGCGCCTCCCCCCTCCCACTTTAACTGCAAAGTCATAAAAAACAAAAAAAAAATAACAAAATGTAGATATAAAATTAACAAAACAGGAAAAAGAAAGAGGAAAGCAAAAGAGTGTGGAAAGCTTACAAAGGCAAGAAGAAGCACAGCTGTGTGGGCAGGGTTAAAAACAACAAAAGCAACAAAAACAACAACTATATAGCGGTATGATTCATCGGCGGCTTTAAGCGGGGTGACCATATTTCGAAGTTGGAAGTTGATTCATGGCAAACACCACGCCACCACCCCCTTCCCCTACCCCTACCCCATCCACAACCCAATCAGCTCATTTTGTATGTATGCAGAGTTGTTGCATTTGCACATATGTACATATATGTATATTGTGTAGTATATATATGTTTTTATGGCTCTCCTTTGTTTAATGTTTAATGGCAGGAGTTCTGACACCCAGCTTGCATTGGCAATTAATCGAATGGAAATTCCAACAGCGAGACAGGCAGAGAGAGCATAAGAGAGCCGAGCTTTATCGCGCAAAAAAACCCTTATTAATTATGTATTTAAATTTCTAATTTACCAAAAATACCCTATATACAAATATATTGCTTTATATGGTATATAATGTACATATTCTCGGTTAATTACACGCATAAATCAAAATTAGATATAATAACTTAATAATGTTTACAAATTTGCTGATAATTTTACCTAAAAATGTATTTATATTATGCAAACAATAATATTGAGATACAAATTTTTATCTAAGTATCTATTGGGTTTATATAGATTGCTATTGCACAAAAAAAATCTTTAATATTTATTTTTCATTTACCAAAATCACCATTTAGGATGTAAACACATTAGTTAGTATAAATAGCCTTAGTAAATCACAAATAATTAATTACATTTTATTTAAGCCCCTGTTTCCACGATAAATTACACGGACAAAGCCAAAGCTAGATTGGAAAATTGGAAGCATGGAAGGAGCCAGTTAGGCAGCCGTTAGTCAATCAAGTTGAGGCTCGGCTTTGCGACCATTTATGGCCATAAAATGTGCAAACAAAATATAGATTTGCGACTGGCTACGATTTTTGTCTCGGCTTTTGTGCTTTTTGGTGCGGTCGCTGCCCTTGTAACGGATGCAATATCGATCATATATCCACTTGACTTGCTATTCCAATTCCAATTCCAGAATGGAATGGGGCACGCATCATTCTCAATTTTGCAAACTAAAAATAAACGTGATTAAATGCAGTTTAACCTCAAGAACACCCGTTTTCGCTGATAAGACGGTGGCCAGCGTTTAAAAACAAAGGCCGTTGTTAAATGAAATAAAAAGCGTAGCAAACAAACAAAAAAACAAAAAACAGTCACCCGAACAATTTGAGACATAATCTTTTTCCAGCTGGAAGGTTCGCTGAACTCTTCTTTCTCCGCTCCTGCATTTCTCTGCTGGTATCGCTCTCTCCCCCGCATTCCTTTATGCGTGTAGCCCCGATTAGGGTTTAATCACAAATAGGGGGGCGATGTTGTATGGAAATATTTAAATTCCTAAAAAAATATTTTTAAATAAAAATATAATATAATAA
This sequence comes from Drosophila varians, assembly GCA_018150405.1. Classification (NCBI taxonomy): domain Eukaryota; kingdom Metazoa; phylum Arthropoda; class Insecta; order Diptera; family Drosophilidae; genus Drosophila; species Drosophila varians. Next base: position 11,863,693 of record JAECWK010000126.1, read on the forward strand.
TACATCACCCCCTTTTCATTGATCATCGTCCTTGCCATTTTTTTATGTGTGTGTGAGTCATCCTTATCGCTTGATACACGTATGATTAACTTTTTCGAGCTAACTTTAGTAATCGAATGAGAAACTCAGTCAACAAAGAAAGAAAACGAATTGTTTATTAATTCAGCAAAGTTATATCAACAACAACAGATCGGCTATCAAGATTTAGCTTCCGTTAAAGCCGATGACAATTAGTCATCGATAACATCTCTATAACGAGTTTCCGTTATCAATATCCTCTTCCGTCTTCCATTTTTCTCGATTTATTCGTCATAATTTTGAAACTCGCGCCGCAAAGGACACAAATTTATTGCAACATTTTTGTTTAACAATTTCAATTGCCTTTTGCTATCTTTTCGTCCAATAAGTCATAAATAATCGCCGAAAGATTGTGGGACTTAGATATACGTATGTATAAAAATAAATAAAGAACCCACTGTTTGTGGGATTTTGCAATTTATTTTGTTTGCTCTAAAAAAAATGGCGTGTTTATCAATGTACATTTGTTTATTTAGGATTTATCTTTATAAACGTGTCATTTATTTTAAAGTGCTTTTTACAAATTCTTTGGTATTACAAAATAATGAAATTTATATTTTTTAATAATGAAACGTGATTTAAATGTAGTTTAAATATTTTTTTACGTAGTTAGTAAACCGAAATACACATGTTCCTAAAGTTTCATCATAATTGGCCGTTGAGTTGGAATTTTTTTCGTAAATGTTTGACTGTTTTTAAGGGATAAAAAATAATTAAAAGAACATTTTACAATTTTCCCATAATCACCATCCCAAAATGCATTTAAATTAAAAGTTGCATCTTCTTAAATTAAAAAAAAAACTGTATTTTATTTCCAGATGGCCGCCCCAGCTGCACCAGCACTCAAGGATCTGCCCAAGGTGGCCGAGAACCTGAAGAGCCAGTTGGAGGGCTTCAACACGGAGAAACTGAAGAATGCCAGCACCCAGGAGAAAATCATTTTGCCCACCGCTGAGGGTAAGAACTTCATTTTAATCTCTCCCAGAATAGAATCTAATCCAATGATAATCTAATCTTTGATGTAATAGATGTGGCTGCTGAGAAGACCCAAAAGTCGATCTTTGAGGGAATCACGGCGTTCGACCAGACCAACTTGAAGCACACGGAGACCAACGAGAAGAACCCGTTGCCCGATAAGGAAGGTGCGTGTTAGCGCTGCCATAAAAAGGCGAAGCCATCTGGCCGGGGCAAGCTACCCAAAATGGCCAAAATGTCAATTGCAACTGGACTGAGTGCACGCACGCACTCTACAATAATAATCTCTATCTCTATTTTCTTTGATTTTTTGTTTGGTTTTGTAGCCATCGAGCAGGAGAAGGAGAAGAATGAGTTCATCGCCGGCATCGAGAACTTTGATGCGAAAAAGTTGAAGCACACCGAGACAAACGAGAAGAACGTGCTGCCCACCAAGGAGGTCATCGAGGCCGAGAAGCAGGCTTAGGAGATCCCATCCGGACCGATCCTTCCGTCTAATATCTATTCCTGATTTTTTTCCCCCAAAACTGCTAATTCTAAAGTCGAGAAAAAGAAAGAAAAAAAAGTCCATAAAACGAGATTCGAGAAATCGTGATTTTGTGGCCCCGTCGCTTGCAAAAGTATTTTAATTATTATCGTATTCCGTTTTTTTTTTTTTTTTATTTCACTCTCTCTCTTATATACATTATTTTATTTTACTTTGTTGCTCTTGGCAAGATTTTTTGTATTATTAACAAAGCTGTAAGCGAGTAAGTCTCATCCTAAAAGCGTAATTAACATAAAATAAACATTCGTCTATCCCATACCACATATATATATATATAAATATATATATATACAAAAAAATCGTTTCTGTTCTGGAAACCTCACGATCTAAGCAATACATGGAATGCATTAAGAAAAAAAGGAAATGAAAACCAGGCAGAAGACAGACAGAAAATATTTCAGAAATACTTTTTAAAAGAGATAAATCACGTAAAATGCGTATAAAACAAAACAAAAAATGATGAAAAAAAAAAACAGAAACACTGACTAGAAGGCGAATGAAAAGTAAGGAGGAATCCATCTATATAAAGAGTATGTGTAATTTTTTAATAAACTTTTTTTTATATACTTTACATACGATATATTTATACTGGGAAAATAAAAAACATAAATGTAACATTTTATAACAAAAGGAATTTACTTTTATTGGCTGGACTTTTGGGTAATTTTACTTTTAACGGGTATACACAGGGTTGGATGTTTATTTATTGGGTAAATCTGATATTTATCAGCCACGATTTTGACTAATTTTATTTTTTTAATTAAGGGGGTAACCCTTTTTAACAACGCCGGAAACTAATTAATTTTGTACGTACGTTATTGTTGGATTGTTTTGGAATATAACAATTTTAAAATTTAAAAAAAGATTAAGAAACAACTTTACAATCTACCTTAATTTGTGTCTTTAAAAAAGATTATGTTTGTTTAAAATTTTATATTAGTTGATACTATTCACCATGATTTTTTTTTTTTAAGAAAATAAGGAAGTTTAAGCATTTTTCCTTGCCTTTAATTTGATTTTTTTTTTTAAATTATTAATTATTAGAAATTATTTAAAGAAAACTAAATTAAATATCAATTGATTAGGAATTAAGATTCTAAATATTTTCTTGCACAAAAATAAAAAAAAAAAAAAAAAAAAAATAATCAAATAAAGGAAATAATTTGTTAAATGATAAATAAGGTAAATAATTTTTAAAAGCTTCAAAGTATAATTAAAAAAATTGAAAATAATTGAAAAAATTACATCCTAAAAAATAGATTTTTAAAGCCCCGCAAAGTAGATTCCCCCATTAGCGAAATATCTTGATTAGAAACATTTTTTAATTAAAAAAAACCTTGATAAATGTTTTTATAGCATAATTGTCTATGCTCTGAAAAGATTTATACTTTTTGATTCCGTACTATAAAAGATTATCTTAAAATATACAAAATGAGATGGAAAGTTCCTCCTTGAAACTAACTCTCCATGGGCGTGACTTCCTTGGCTCCATTTTCCGATTCCTTCGCTTCACCTTCGGCGGACTCAGATTCGGATTCGGGTCCCTGTTCGCCCTCCTCGTCAACCTCCTTGGCAGAGTCCGCCGCGGCGGCAGCGGCGGCTCTCGCCTCCTCGTACTTGTTCGTCTCGAACTTGCTAAGATCGGCGCCGAGCAGGCGCAGGATGTGGATAGTCTCGTCCTTGTGAACGTAGGCACGCAGGCTGGAGGTGCCGCGCCACCCCACAACGAACAGGGTGAAGCGCTCGTCCACGTACTTCAAGATGCAGCTTCCAACTCCTGCAAATTAATCCAATTAATAATGAAGGATTTCCTGGAAAAATATGAACACTACTCACCCAGCTCCTTGCAGCGCTGCTGCGTCTCCGGCTTCAGTTCCAGCGTTGAGGGCGGCTTGGTGGGATCGGTACAGTTGAGCAGCAAGACCAGGTCGTCCCGCTCGATCTTGATCCTTCGGCTATCGCCCATAAATGCGTTGGAGGTCTGCAGGCCCTCCTGGGCCAGACGATACGGATGGATGGTGTGCCGGTTCTCGCAGCGGACGAACGTCTTCACGCCCGTGTTGATAATCTTGATGTTGTGCTCGTTGTTGAGCACCAGGTCCCGGATGGGATCCGAGCAATAGTAGATGTTCTTCTTCTTGTCGGTGATGCAGCGCGTGAGAAGGCAGCGCTGGTTGAGGGTGCCGTCCAGCTGGTAGAACTCCTTGATGGACTCGTAGTCCGGATCGTTCTCGCCGAAGAACACGTACGGATCCTCCTTGTAGCCATGCAGTCGTCGTCGCTTCCTCTGCGGTCCCCACGGCACCGCTTTCTCCTCGATGGGATTACCTCGCTCGTCGAGCTTGGGCTCCGCCGCCTCGGCGGGCTGCTTGGCCTTCTCGTTCTGCTCCACCAGTTCGATGACATCGTTCTTTTCAAAACTCAGCTGGCGGCGCTTCTCCAGGACGGCCACAAAGAAGCCGCCACTATCCTGCAGGTGCGGCAGCACGCGGATGCATTTTTCCAGCCCGATCTTGGCCATATCTTCGGCGGGCAGCGGAAACATGCCCGGCCGGATGATGGTGTGCAGGCTCTCCGGCACCTCGTCGAAGCTCTCGAAGATTTGGTCCACCTCCTTGGTAGCCAACTTCCAGTGTGTCATGCCAGGCTTGTATTTGAGACCCGGCACCAAGTGCCCCGCATCCACCAGCTCCAGAGCTCCATCCGCGTCCTTGAGGATGCGCTGCAGCACAGCCTCGTTTTCGATGGGATTCAGTGAACAGGTGGAGTACACGAGGCGTCCTCCAACTTCCAGCATTTCGGCACCACGTCGCACAATACGGTACTGAATGCCATGCAAGTTGTAGGCCTGGGCTAGGTTCCACTTCAGCCAGATGTCCGGGTTCTTGCGGAGCGTCCCGTCCCCGGAGCAGGGCACATCGCACAGGATCTTGTCAAACTTGAGGATGGCCTTGGTGTTGTCTGGCCGGGTGACCAGCAGGTTGGGGAAGACGCTGCTGTCGTGATTAGTGACCAGCAGGCACGGCGAGTTGAGCCGCTTGGCCTGGTGGACCAGCATGTAGCAACGATTGTTGTCCACATCGTTGGCCAGCACGAAGCCGGGCGGGATCTTATGCTCCTCGGGGGCGGCATGTAATGCTTCAATCAACTGAGCCGTCTTGGAGCCGGGTGCGGCACACATGTCCAGCACCTTATCAGTGGGCCTCACGTCCAGGACAATGGGAGGTATCATGGAGACGGCCTCCTGCCGGCTTATGCCGCCGGCTGTCGTCTCAACGATCAGGAAGTTGTGCAGCCGATAGAGCGGCTCCGAGCGACGGATGTCCTTCCGGGTAAGATGCAGCTGGTAAGCCAGCCCATTCGGATACCAAGGCAGGCACAGCGGTCGCTCCACTTCCTCCGGCTTCTTCTGATGCAGCTCCGCCACTGCTCGCACATACTCTGTGAATAGAGTGGTCTCTATGATGGACAGCAGGGCCTTGGCCTCCTCCCGGAATCCAGTCACGCGGAACGTGGTCGGAAGGTTGTCCCGGATGGACTCCAGGAACTGCGACCACTCCTCCTCGCTGGCGCAGATTTTTTGCAGGTGGTAATACTTGATGAAGAAGGCATTGTCACGCTTAATCTCCTCGTAGGGCAGGGCACGCCGATCGGGTCTTTCAGGGCCCTAATATCAGAAAAATATATGTTATATCCCAAATACGATTTTAAAGTGTATAAGTTAGGCTTCTTAAGGCTTACATTTTCGCGTTTTTGTCTTTTTCGTGCCGCAAAGGGATTCCCTTTTTTATTACGCCCCATTGGTGAATGTGTTTCAGATAAATTAAAGGAAAAAAACAGGAATTTAAAGTTTATTTATTTTCCAGCGCGGAACAGCCGGCAACACGTGCTTGGATGATGGGTGGCAGGGCCCTAGAGTGAGTGTTGCCAGACTTGCAACTCTAGAGTTATCGATAGCGAACCTAGGATTTACAGTTTTTTATTAATATATTAATAAACATCAAATGGTTTATGGATTTTTATGTAAAATAATATAAATATTTAAACTTTGTTTGTTTTTTAATCAATTTATAAATAGCCTATCGATTACCCGATTAAGAATCGAAGTTTACAGCTTGTTTACCTATCGATACCAAGAAACCAATCAAATACGCCGCGAATAAAAATTTAAAACTTAAATTCTCACTAAAATGGAGACCCCACCTGCACATAGCACGGCCAATGGAAGTCTGAATGACATCCAGATCTACCTGCACCTGGAGGCCCTGCGCCGTTTCAATGAAGATGCCCGGAATGTGAAGCGCCAAGTTGCGAAGCAAGCACGCCACTGGCTGAACGTCAAATGCGAATACCAAAGGGAATATGCGCGATTGGCCAACTTAACCAAGGGCATTGCCCTCCGCATGGCCCTGGATGCCATGCGCCAGCCGGATGTGGAGAAGGGTGACCAGGCAGCAAAGGATGTGGCCTACATGCGGGCCAAGATCTCCAGCGACCAACGTCTGGCCGTGATGGACACCAAGGTGGTGGAACAGTGCCACCAGCTGTTGGAATCCTCGCACAAAAGCCGCCAAAACCTCAGTCGGCAGCAGAAAAACTATGCCGAGATCTACGAAGCTCTCCGGGCTCTACGCATCGCTTTGGACGTGCTGGAGAATGGCTTGGAGTTTGCCACTGAGCAGGCCATGGATCAGTTTTTGGCCCAGCTTCTGCCTCGCCCGGAACAATCCAGACGCCTCTTGTCGTGTTACAAAATATGTCTTTAAAATTAATTCCTTTATATTTTCTGTACTAATTCTAGAATGTTAAGCGTGATAACAAATGGTGAACAAAAATGGCTCATCCAGCGATGGTCAGCGGGCTCAAGCGGGTTAAAAGCGGTAGCATTCTGCAAACAATTAAATTTTTAGTTTATTTAGTCCACAAAGCGTTGGCTGCTGGCTGGAAATTACCATTTGGAGCGCTTGGACCAGTCCTTGGGCGTCCAGTGCAGGCATTTAGAGTCGATGCGAATCTTGCGCTTTTCCATCGCGCGGCGGTGCTGCTCAATGGTGTCCCGATTGATGCACACAATGTACTGGCCCTTGTAGTAGTTGATTAGGTTCAGATTCTGCAGGGTTGAGATCACATCCTCCTTTTTGATGGAGGTACACTCGCAGATGTCGCTGGAAGCCATAAAATTAATAAACGAAACTTTTAAGAAACTTTTTGTATTCCTTACTTGATCGTTATGGTTGGCTTCTCGCCGTCTGTGCTCGGATTCTGGCTGATGAAGATCTCCAGTATCGTCTGGGCCCAGTAGGAGCGGTACGACAGGAGGCCCAGATCCGAAAGCGGCTTTTCAGGAGAGCCCGTCTTGCCCTCGAACTTAGACAGCTCGTAGCTAAACTCTATGAGGAGCTTCCCGTAGCCTTTGCGCTGGTACGGCGGCATCGTGAGAATGCAGGCAACGTTGTAGTCTTCGGTGCTCTCCTTCTCCTTGGAGAAGTAGCCGACGATGTGAAAGCCGCGGGAATCGAACTCGGTCATTACGTAGAAAAGAAAGGGATCGGTGTCATAGTAGAGGGTCTTGTGGTCCAGAAACAACTTGGCCAGTAGGCACAGATTCTGGGCGTAGACCTTGTTTTTGCGGCCGTCGATCTCGAAGAAGGAAATGGTGTGTTTCCGATAGATCTCATTGCCCGGCGGATGGCGCAGATTGCACTTGGACAGGTGGCGTTCGAGGCACTTGCGGCTCTTCCGGTACTTCAGACAGAACTCGCAGATGTAGATGCAGGGCATCTGGCAGAGCTCTTGCGGGTACGGCGAGAAATACCAGGGCTTTATCCGATGCCGGCCAAGCTCTATCATCTCCACGTTTTTCATGCGGGTGACCACGTCGTCCTGGTGCGTGACCATGCTGCCGGATTGCCGGGGCGTGGGAATCTTGCCATCTTGTGACCCGTCCCCATCCTCGTTTGCCGCTCCACTGATCAGGCCATCCCCCGTCACGTGAACGGGTGTGGCGGTGGGTGTCTGAGGCGTCTGCGGGTGAGCATGCTGCTGCGTTTGGGAGGAGTGGTGTCCATGGGCAGATCCACCGTGCACCTTCCTCTTTCGATTGATGCGTTTCTGCAAGGCTGCTGCTAGATTATTGCCATTGACCAGCTCACCGCCACTACTCGGCACAGGTGTGGCTCCCGCGGCGGCTGCTGGTGCTCCAGCGCCACTGCCCGCACCCGAACCAGGATGCTGAGGCGACGTAGGCCTGGAAACGCTGCCCGCCAGGGAGTGATGTCGCTGCGGGGTCGTCACTCCTGTACTGGTGCCGGTCTGGGAGCCATCTCGACGCGGGAACTGTACCTTGCGGGTGTACAGGTCCTCCTCATTCACCCACTCGTCCAGGCGCTTGTTAACTGCGGGATTTCCGGATTACATCTCATCCACAAATGATAAAGCCTGGATACTTACAGTCTACATAGTGGACGTAGAACTGGCGCCGTCCGTCCAGCTCTTTTATGCTAACAATCTCCGCCAGCGGCCAGTCGTCCGTTTTATGCATCCTGACGGGCAAACGGCAGCCTTCGGTTAAGGCGGCCTGGAAAACCATTTTTGTCTTGTTTATTCTATCGGGGATATCTCTCGCTGTCAAAAACTTACCGTCGACTCGCAAATGGAGGCCACATCATCGTCAAACTCATATTTATGGTTAATTTTCATTTGTTTTGTTTATATTTTCGTTAAATATACAAAATCAGAAGCAAAACACAAGCAATCTAGTGATGGCAATTCGGATTTGTGAGTTTTCGCGATGACAGTTGTGCGACTATCGATAAATTAGCCCTGCAAGGTAAATAAATTTTTTAAAATATGTTTTTTTATTTGTTTTAGTCAATTTTATAAATATATAATAGTTATAAGTTAACAATCTTTCAAAAAAAAATTTTTTTAATCAATTTACATAACGATATTTTTGTATACATTTTAAAACAACACGTTTTTTTTTTTTTTGTAAAAGTGAAATTATGAATATATGTTTGATCGATATAATAAAATCTTAAATTTTCCAAAGCAGAAATCAATATTATTCTCGTTAAGAGTAATTATCGATAGACTTTTGCTCTACCAAGTGACATCAGAGGTTTAAAAATATCGATGACCAGTGCTGCGCAGCGACGCTGGCCAAGTGCTGCAAAACACAACAACAATTCCAAAGAGTGTTCTGTTCGGTCGGAATTTTTTCATGTGCCCGTGCAATTAAACAAACTATTTAATTCCCAATTGCACGCCCTCATACATTCGTATGTCGCGGGGGCAATTGAGCATACTACAATATCGAACTGTTGCAGTCGCTGCGTGAATGTCGAGTTTCGCGTTCTTCTTTGGTTCAAAACGTCGCCGAGAAGGTCAGAATCAGAAAAATGTACACAGTTTGTGTGCCAGTGTGTGTGTGTACGATAGGGCAAGGGGGGCGGGGGTGTTGGGGGAGTGCAAAGGTGTGAGTGCGCAGAAAGTTATACAGCTGGCGTATGTATCAGCGAAATCAGTAAATAACAACTGTGATAAACGAAATAAGGCGGCTTAAACGACTCTAAAAAAAAACGCCCATACACCCGGCCCAGTCCCGAATCGCTGCAAGGGTAAAAAAAAAAACGTTAAGAATAAAAAAAAAACTGTGTGGCAAAATGACGTGTTTTGCGCTAGTGTTGCCACTGACAACAGCCGCAGGGTTGGTTGTCACAGCTCTGCATTAATTCCCCCTTAAAACGTAAAATAACCTTGAGCGAAGTATCTTTTTGGCGTAATTAAAAGTTCGCAGCTTCAATCTGACTTGAATTGATGCATAATTGAAATACATTGCAAAGGCATGTCTCTAATATCCTAATCATCCCCGCCAGTTGGCAACTCTAGGGCCCAAAGGCCTGACGCACTTGGCAACTCTGCGCGGCTTGACAGCCAAAGAAAAAAAAGAATTACAAAAAAAAAAAGGGAAAAGCAAAAAGCGTAGCTCTTTTGCGAAATGTGAAGCCACAGGCAGATATGCCAATCTAACCAATAGCTAACTCCCCACCCATGGACTCACGCCCCCTTCTGCCATCGCAGCTGTACGCATAACCGCAACAACAAAAACAACAACAACAACAAGAATAACAACATAAAACGCGACAACATTTAAATAAGGCGAATTTTAAATACCCTTGCAGTTGGCTTAAAAATAACACTATAATAATAAATAATAATATAATCGGTCAAAGTTATGGTTTAACTATATTTATTATTCTGCGATTCCTTTAAGTGCTTTTTCTTTAATAGAAAAAAATAGATTAAAAAGTGTTTCTAACTTTAGTTTTTGAATTATTTATTTGAATTTTGTTACTGTAACTTTTAAATTTTATTAAATTATCCAAGAAAGATCTTGCAAACAATTTCCCTCAAATTTATGAATACCTTCTGCTGGGGTAGACGAGAAAAATAAAATTATAAACCAGGAGGAGCTAGGGGGTGGCAGCCTGCTGTGCAGCATAGTTTCCACACATAACTGACTTCCTTTTTTCGATTTCAGCAGCAAAGGCAGTAGCAGCAGTGCCGTGAGTGCGTGTTCCCCGGGTCCGTAAGGAGCGTGCTCGCAGGTGGACGGGAGGGATGAGCCCAGGACCAAAACTGTCACCAGCAGAAGGATCAGAAACTGAGGCGCAATAGCCCCTCTGGCTCAACACCGCTACGTGCCCACGTTCAACAAAAACACAACAAAAAAAAAAAATACAAGCAAAAAAAGCAAAACAGAAATCGAAATCGGAATCGGAAGCAGCAGTTTCCGCCGAGCAGTTGCACCCGCACGGGGCGGCTTGGCAGCTGTTCTTCCAGAGAATTCGTGGACAAGTAGAGGACACACGGGCAGCAACAGTTTGTACGTATTTTCTTTTTTTTTTTTCGCGGATTAGTTAATCCGTAAAACCGTAATCCGAGAAGCTCAATCACCGCTAAAATCCCCCCTCCGTTTAGGTTAGAGGAATTCGAATGGCATTTGGTTGTTTCGCTAGCCTGTTGCCTCGTTGCATGCCACAAAAAAGATGAACAATGAACAAACGGCGTCAGCATCGGACATATCGGCGGAGAGGACTGCGGCCACGGGGACGGGATCTGTTGCAGGTGCAGGTGCAGGATCGATTACTGGTGCAGGTCCAGGAGCTGGAAAGCTGCCCATTCCGGACACGGCCATCGTTTCGATTGCCTCTGGGACGATGAGCGAGAGCACCACGACGACCACCTCGACCAAAACGACGCCGACGCCGTTCTCCCAGGAGCAGCTCATGACCATGATGTCTCACCATGTTGCTGATAAAACGGAAACCGAATCGGAGGTCGCCGCCAGCAAGGAGGAGGCCAAATCTACAACAGATGACAGCCAAGGCGCTGAAGTTGGAGCATCTACAGAACCAGCAACTACTAATCATGTAGCCACCAGCAGCTGCAGTAACGACCCCAAGAAGTCAACCCCTCCTAGCAATAGTCATAGCGCTAATCACGCCACCACCACCGAATCGGCACCATTTTCGCAGGTCTTCGCTCTCCTGGGAGACTCTGGCGGGGCGGAGCTGTCGCGACCGGAGCTCAGGTGTCGCCAGTACGGGGCCACCGCCAAGGGCAAGACCCAGGACGACCAGAATGTGGGCAAGCGACAGAAAAAGAAAAAGGTGAGTGCAATGTTTAAACAATTCTGTGTGTGTTTTAATTTCCTTTTTTCGTAAATTTTTTCAAAATTTAAATATTTATTAACTAAAGGAAATAGATTTAAAAATTTGTAAATATTACCACTACTAAAAGAAATAGAAATTATTATTATAAAATAAGAGATTTTATTATTAAGATGAGAATTTTGTTAATTTGTTGTTAATTTTTTTTTTTTTTTTTTTTTTTTTTAGTAATCTTTGTAAATTAATTTTGAATTTAAAAATTGTATAAACCCTCAAGTTATCGAATAACCCTTCCAGTAGTGGGGACACAACCCTAACCTAACCTATGGCGCAGTCGTGAAGAGGTACCGTTAGCTCTAGCGGCTCCACAGGCGCAGAGCAGTCGGAGTCACACGTTCTGGGAAAATTGAAATTGGAAAGCCCATTTTTTTTTCAGTTTAAAAGCTGTGTGTGTTTCGGCAACTTCAGTCCATTTATTGTCAAAATAAATTTTAAAAAAATAAAGTGAAAAGTCAACTTTTAGGGAAAGGAGAAACGAAAGCATAAACCGCATAAAGTAGTTTTATCTAAACCAAAAAAAAAAAAAAAAAACAAGAAACGATAACCGTCGACTTAACCGCATGAATTTCGTTTTGTTTTGTGTTTTTATCACTAGTCTTTGACTATTTTAATTGCTTTTATTTGGCTAAACAGTTGCTTGTTGAAGTTTGAAAGCGCATGTCTTCCTTCTATTAGTTATTATTATTTTTTTTGCATTAAGTTGCAACGCCGATTTTGAGGTTAAGACCGGTCACTTCTTTTCTAAGTGTGTGTGAAAGTTTTTTCCCTAAAATTAAATTATTTAAAATTTACTTGCAGACAAAATACGATGCCTGGGAGGATAGCGATTTTAATGATCTCGACGACGCATCATTGAAGAAACTACTTGAAGAGGCCTATTGGTATCGTAATCCTGGCGACAGGAAGAACAAAAGCGAGCGTTTTCTGGTAAGTTCTTCGAAGTTCTCTTTTAAAGGGGCGTGTTTTGTTGCAAGAAAGCCAGAAATGTGGCTGATAAAGAAAAAAATAGACTTTCAAGGGTTTTTTTTAGCTAGAAAATTACCAAGAAGTCGCCAGATTCAGAGAATCGTAGAGTTCTGAGACATCTCTTCAAGCTTTCCGTGGTCTTGAATAATAGAGGTTCTTGGATCCCAGTCCTACAACTGTTTTAGTTTTGTATAATAAACGGAATAATTGGATCTAAGTGTTGAAAGTAATACAAAAATAGTCCTAGAAGTCTCTGAAAAATTTTCTATATTCGTATAATAAGAAAAACTAACCGAATGGAAGCCAAAAAGTAATGAGAAACTTGTCCATTCCACAGCAAATGCTCAAAAAGGCTGAGTACGACGAGGAGATCTCTTATCGTGCCATCAAAACCTGCCTCACACTCAACCCATCCGCTCTAGCGTCCGGCGGGGCAGTAGCAGGGTCCACAACCGCCGGCGGCGCCACCACCAGTGCTGGTCACCACCATCATCATCACCACAACAACCAATACAATAATAATAACGCCATTAATCATCGATCGGCGGAGACAACCGGTCACCAGCAGCACCAACAGCAGCGGCACAAGCAGGGCGGCTCCCTGCAGGATCTCGTGGAGGCGGCGCACCGCAGCGAGCTGGCCACCACATCGGCGGCGGCGGCGGCGGCGGCAGCGGCAGCGGCGGCAACGGCAGCCACCCAACGTTTCAACTGTGATTACCAGCTAAGTGGCCGCTCGAATCGTCGCCTGCAACAGAGTCAGCACAACCAAACCGCCACCACCTCCTCATCCAGCAGCAGCAGCAGCAACAACAACAACAATAATAATAATAACAGCAACTCCAGCTCCAAGAAGATCAAAAACTCATCCGTTTTGGGACGACAACGTGAAGGCGGTAGCCTGCCCAACAATATTGATTCTCCGGCCATGGACTCGAAGCATTTGAAGCATTTGGAGGCGACGGCTAGCGAGGGCTCCTCGGGAGGATCGGCCACTAGCTGCTGTAGCCTTCCCAGCCAGCTCGGGGAGGTGGACAACTGCCCCCTGGCTGCCCAGTTCCTGGGGGACGATGACGAAGCTAGCAGGCCCGTAAAACGCGATTACCTGCTGGAGGTGAGTCCGCGGGAAGGGGGAGGCACTAATCCAGTTAGTCTTCAATTTATGGTTTCTTCTAAAAAACGAATTATTATTCCTTTTGCAGCACTTGGAGAAGCACGCACCACCCACCCCCCACTCGATGACGTTCATGGGTGCCAAGCTGCTACGCGAGAGCCTGGCCAACCAGGAAAAGCAGCAGCAGCAGCAGCAGCAGGAAAACACCGCGGGCGGAGGCGGAAACGGAAACGGAGGCAGCAGCAGCGGCGGAGCTGCCTACAAGGAGGCCTCCGTGGAGGATCCAGTGCACTTTGCCGTCCTGGAGAATCAGCTGCAGCATCAGGCCTACTACCTGGCCGCCCTGACAGGCCAATTTGGCCTGGGTATGGACCAGGAGCAGAAGCGCAAGGTAGAGGCTGGCTACGTCTCCCTCAACGACAACTACACAGCCTGTTCGTCGGTTTACGGTGGCGGAGCTGGTTCACTGGCCGCCCCCGACTCCGGCAAGGCATCCACTTCGTCCTCGGCCAATTCGGCCCCGCCCTCCTCCTCCGAGGCCATAGGTGGCGGCGGCGGCGGCGAACTGCGTCCGGCTAAGATTGGGCGTATGGTTTCGGCAGCAGCCTCGGCGGCGGCAGCCTCTCTGGGTGGCAAAGCCACCACGGTAAGTCTGGATTTAGTGGAGTCCCCAACAAAGACTAAACTACCGGATTTGCAGCGCCAGCTGGACGAGAATGGCAACGCCCTGGGCGAGGGCTATGGCGGAAATGGTGGGAATGGTAGCGCCACCAATGGCAACCAGTTCACCGCCCTGATAACCACCACAGTGGGCAGCAGTGCACCCACATCGTCAGCTGTCCACCGTCAGATGCTATCCACCGGTCCGAACACCACCACCACCGCCATGGCAGCGGCGGCAGTGGCCGCATCCTACAGTCAGCTGCAGCAGGCACCGAGCGGCGGAACTGTATCAGTTTCGGGCTCCGGATCAGGTGTGGCCCAACCCAGCACCAAGCTGAAGGCCAAGAAGAAGTCGCAGCAGGAGCGAAATACCAAGACGGTTGATGTTGAGTCGCAGGCCGGCTATCGAGGCAAGGATCCCGTTGAGCAGCTGGTCAAGTATATCGAGAATGACGGAAACGGAGGCGGCGGCAGCAAGAAGAAGGAGCGCAAGAAGCAGAACAAGCTGAAGAAGAGCAACTCGCTGGAGGAGTTGCGCAGCTGCTCCAAGATGGAAGTGGACGACCTGAAGCGTCAATCGGCCACCACGGAGATGATGCGGCAGAAGAAGGGCGCATCCAACAATGGAGCATCTTCCGGCACTGGTTCCTCCGGTTCATCCGGCAAGCACAACTCGGCTTCCGTGGCCGATATCACCAAGAATTGCACCAAGGAGCAGCAGCAGCCGGTGCAGGCGGCTCCACCGCCGGTACAGGTGCGTTCTGGAACGCAGCCGAGGAAGGGCGAGCGCCGATCATGGGGCACCGAGGAGCTGCAGTACTTGGGCAACGACCAGGAGGTTTCGGCCGCCTGGTCCGAGCCAGAAACCCTGGCCCAGAAACTCCCACTAGCGCTGGCCCGCATGTCCGAGCTGGATGCCCTCAACACGGTGCTCTCGGAGACCGCCGAATTCCATGTGGTGACCAAGAAGAAGAAACCAAAGAAGCAGCGCGCCGTTACCATGGATGATGCTGCCGTGGCGGCGGCCGCCCATGCCGGCGGCAACCTGCAGCGGATGCAGCAAATCACCAAGTCGGCCTCCTCCAATATGATGTCCCAAAGAATGCACTACTACAACAATGGTGGAAGCAATGTGGGAAGCTACTACAAACAGCAACAACAACAGCAACAACAACAGCAACAGCAGCAGTATCAGGTGGGTTTCCTCGAAGCCATTAGGAGAATCCAAGTTAAAAGTTTCCATATTTTTCAGTACCAGGAGCACCACCAGCCGGGTCAGCAGCAGCAGCACCACCATCATCACCATCACCATCACCACCATCACAGTGGTTCGGCGGTGACCAACCAGGTGGACAGCTCCCGGCGCAAGTCCACATCCTCGATGCCGCCCTCCGAGAAGTCGGATTCCAGTGACCTGGACTCGGTTCACTCGCTGCCCATTCAGACGGGCAAGAAGAAGAGCCTGTCCAGCGGCGGCGTGGTGAACGCCGGCGGCAATGCCAAGCAAAGAGGAGGCGCTGGAGGACAAAGCGCCAAGCAGGGCAAACAAAATAGCCCCTCGCCGGCGCCCATATCCTACGCGGATATTGCCCGGAACAAGCAGGAGGCTTTGAACAATGCCAATGCCAGCGACACTGAGCTGGAGCTGGGCAAGAGCGGCAAGTCCAAGGGCCGACCCGATTTTCCCGAACTGCCGGGAGCTGCCACTAACCCGGCCGCTAATCTCGGCCAGAACTCGGCGCCGTCCTACTCGCAGAGCCTGAATGCCACGCCCGGCAGCAGTAGCGATCCGGAGGCCAGCTTTACTTCGCCGGAGCTGCCGTCGCAGGTCCAGGTTCAAGTCCAGGCCCAGGCCCAGGCCGAGATCGTGACCAGCAGCAACAACAGTAGCGGCGGAAACGGAAGCGTTGGAGGAGTAGGAGCTGCGCAAGGAGTAGCCCCCGCGAGCACAGGTTTCACGCCGTCGCCGCCGGCTTTGCAAAAGTCAAAGAGCGTGGAGCACGACGCCAGCTACAGTTGCAACAGCAGCAACCTGGACCAGCAGTATCCGGCGCTGGAGAAAACCGTGAAGCGTCACAGCACCAATAATGTTGCCATCGGCACCGGCACACCCACAACTTCCACATGCTCCTCCTCGCTGTACAATTTTGCAGCTGCGGCCAAGCAACAGCTGGTGGACAAGTCAGCCACAACTACCTCAGCAGCCACCACAGCTGTTCCAGTTCCAGTTCCAGTTCCAGTTCCGTCATCCGCATCGTATTCTTCCTCCTCGTCATCATCGTCGTCGTCATCGTCGTCGTCGTCGTCCTCATCATCGTCATCGTCGTCGTCGTCGTCGTCGTCATCGGCCTCCAACACGGCTGTCAAGCTTAAGAACAAGTCCAAGGAGCTGTCGCCTAGTAGCAGCAGCAAGAAGTCAGCCAAGACTAGTCAGGAGGAGACTCCAGAGTCCCTAAAGGTAACCTATACATATTGCTCTCAAGGAATTCATAAATATTCCTTTTGGTTTTTTTAAAGGCCACATTTAGCACAGCCACGACCACGACCCAGAAATCAACGGCTGCCACCCAGACGGAGGGAGCCAAGAAACTGATGATCAAACCGAGTGGCGGTGTCCTGGAACCCAGCGCCGGACGTCGGGCTGTCATTATACTCAATGATGATCGGGATGCGGCTTCGGGTCGGGGCAATAATGAGTTCATCTTCGGGGATTTCAACGAGGACGAGTTGAAGCTCTTTGCCGACAACGAGGAGGACGAAGAGGACAAGGACAAGGGCAGGGGCAAGGAGAAGAAGAAAAAGGAGAAGAGCAAGGACAAGACCTCGTCCAACAAGCAACAGCAAACGGAAACCCAAACGGAGACAGAACTGGAGCTGGAAACTGAGGAGCAGGACGACCAGGAGGAGAGCCAACCAAGTACTAAGAAACTCCGAGAGCAGGAGCAGCTGAATGACTCGGGCACTGCCTCGGATGTGGTCAATAACTCCGCCAGCCTGGACATGCTCTCGATCTCCGCCGAGGCAGCGCAGTCGTCGCCCAATGCGGCAATCACCGCCTCCTCCTCGAGCGCCGTCAGTTTGATCAACTCGTCCACGCCCTCGGCCAGCGCTTCCAATTCATCGTCATCCGTCTCCATATCTTCCACCGCCTCCGGCTCGGCGTCCTCCGCATCGTCGTCGTCCTCCTCCGGCAATGTGGGCGCCTGTTTGGCCTCCGTTTCCGGCATGCTGGCCAACCAATCCGGTGATAGTGGCATCTACGCCGCAGCCAATACGTCCGTGAAGGAGCACGTCAACCACTTCCTGAGCAAGGCCAGCAGCAGCGAAGAGATGCTACCCCCCAACGGGGCCATCTCCATGCAGCAGCTGGAGACGTGTAATGACATTGAGGCGGCCATCATAGCCGCCGCCCGTGCCGCCGCCGCTGCCAGGAGCACCAGCTGCAGCAGGAGCAACTCGCAGGAGTCCAAGCAGCATCCCCACCTCAAGACGCATCCACATCCACATCCTCATCCGAAGGGCGCCGCCACCGCCATGCCCGTCTATATGGCATACAACGATGGCGACGAGGAGGAGGACGAGGAGAGCCTGCAGGAATTGAGCTTCATGGCCGATTTGCGTCCCGACGCTGCCACGCCCACGCCACTCGAGGGTGTCACTCTGCTGCCCGCTGCCCAGCTGCCCACCTCCACTCGCCCGGTGATGATGACCAATACGGAGCTGATTGTCGACTACATTGCCAATAGTGAGTATTTTTTTATATACGTTTTTAAGGCTTGTATTCATACCCGGTACTTGGGAGGAAAATTAAGTATTTTCATTTTATTTATTTCTTTTATTATTTAATGTTAATCTTTAATTATTTTATTCCCCGTTTCGAGGAGGATAAATTTTTTAGGGTTATAATCGATCAATTTCAAAACTATCGAACTTTTAAAAATTATATATACATTTTTTATTAAATAGAATTATTTAAACAAACGATTAATAATAGCAAGAAAAGTATAACATTTTTGGACAAAAACAAAGCGACAATTCCACGCAAAACAGTGATCGATAATAATCGAATTAATCGATATTTCAAATATGTTTTAGTCCTTTAAGAAGCAACCATCTAATCCTTGTTTGTTTCCCTTCGCAGCCTGGAATGCCATTGCCAACAGCAAGTACGTGACCTACTACAACGAGCAGGAGCAGGAGACTTAGGCGCAGGATCAGAATTAGGAGCATGAGGAGCATCAGGAGGAGAAGGAGAAGAAGATAGAGAAGAAGAAGGATAAGAAGCAATCGCAACTATTATGGAGATGTGCATCGGTGTTTTTGGATTGCATCTCTGGAAATTTGCGTTGTTTATTAATTATTATTAAACATATATAATTTTTTTTCTGTAATTGTTGTGCTGGGCCATCGTTTACACATATTGTATAATATAAAAATACCGATAATGCGCATTACATTATAAATAATTGCTATAACAATACGCTTTTATGCTAATTAATGTAACGATACTATCGATTTAAAGGATTAGGGCGTATCCGGCTTGTGTGTGTGTGTGTGTGTGTCTGTTTGTGTATTGCCAGCAAAGTGTGTGTGTGTGTGTGTGAGTGTGTGAGTCTAGGATCATAGGGATATATCCTTAAAGGGGAAAGGGAAAGGCAGGCCCGGATGAAAAGCGGAAAGGATAATGGGTTAAAATCAGTTCTCCCAGCTGTGAATAAACAAAAAAAAAAACAAGAATTATAAACGAGAGAAGGAGAAAGTCGAAAGTGAAAGTAATAGCGAAAGCGGGATATTTATTAAAAGGTAGAAGATCGAACAAGCATTCATTCTGCTTTTGTTATTCAACACAACCTTCAGGCTCCTTGAAACGCAACGTTTTATCATACAACTACAACTATTACCTATTACTATTACTCAATTATAATTATTATTACTATTACTACTATTTTTTTTTTGTCTTTTTGTTTTAAAAATGCTAAAACGCGCGAAACTGCGAAAAAAAAGGCACCGAGGACTTGGTAGTCCGCTTAGGTGACGAAACATTTAATTAAAACCTAATCTTAGTCGCGTGTAAATATTTTGAAAAAAAACAAAAACAGAATGTTAACTTCGGACGGAGCCGAACTTGATATACCCTTGCAGTTATCGTATATAGTGGATAGTATATAGAAGTATACAGGTGCAAGGGTATACAACAAAAAAAAGAAAAAACAGAAATCTTCTATATTTGATTGCATTGATAAATATAAATAATATAAGAAATAAGAGGAGTGGAAAAGTGAAAAAGTAATTTTTAGCTACGGCTAGCCATAAAAAGCCTCACGAGGAAGAAAAATAAAAACCAATTCTAAAAACTATGATGCACTTTACGAAAAATGCCGCCGTTTAGCAGGTTGAGCCTCAGAAGGACTCTCCAAGGAAAACCCGAAGAGTTTAAAATTAAACATTAACATTAATATTTAACTAAAGAAAACCCTAAATAGAGGATGGAGGAGAAAGAAAGTGAAACAAAATTAAGCGTTAAGTGAACTCGTAGCATAAAAAGCGCCATTAAATCGCTATATTTCTAGGGATATAAAATATATATGAAACGCGTATATATATATAAATATTAAATTTTTTTTATAATGCAACGTTAACCGTTTAAAATCGATTAATTATAAGCTGGAGGAAAAGGATAAAAGTGTCGGAAATTATTTAAACAGAGAGAGAGAGAGAGAGCAGGAAAAAATCTATTTAAAGCTAAAAATTTAAAATCTAATCTGAAATGCCTAAGCCTAAGACCCTAAAAAATAAAATACACAATAAACAGAATATTTTTTCAAATGTTTTGCTTTAATTAAATGCGAAATGCGAAATATTTCTCCTAGATTTCCATATATGAAGCCCGTAATTATATAATCTATAGTTTGTTGTCGTCTGTCCCTTTCTAATTCATATGAAAAGATCCGTTAAACAATTGAAACAGAATCAAAATAAAGCCACACAGAGAGAAAAAATTTTGAATTAAGTTGCAGGGAGGATAAAAAAAATAGATATATATATATATACATATACTGTACCACGCCTATTAAGGAGAATCTAAGCGCATTAAATATATAGAACAACTAAGTCAAACTAAGCCAATGTACACTGCAACAACTTTTAGACAATTGAAAACAAAATACAACTGTAGCAACAAAACCGAAAAAAGCTAAAAACTTGGAAAAAAAATTGAATTTAAATTGTACGCTAGGATTCGTAACTAAAAATAACACTAAAATATTATAAAATTAGTTGTATACCGAAAAAAAAAAACAAAACAAAAACAAAATGTTTCTTATGTGTGTGTATTTATGTAAAATATATATTGTAGTTGTGTGTATGTGTATATAAATAGTAAATTGTGACTCTTTAAAACAAAAAAAAAAAAAAAAAAAAGAAACACAAAAATCTAAAACCAAAAACGAAACAAGAAATTAAAGAGTAAGAGGATCAGATTGGACAGGCACATTAAATCAGGTATTTTCTTTTTTTTTCGTCCCAACTACCATAAATAGTAAGGAGATCGTTTAAATAATATCCTCGAGCTTGACTACCAAAACTAGAATTGTTTTAGTTCCGAACCAGAGTACCAGTAGCCTTTGAGTTTGCGTAGCTAGCGTATTTTTATCGAAAATTAATAATCGAAATAATCGAATCGGATGGTTCAACTTGCATTATTTTCGTCTTGCACTTGTTGAGTTTGGAAAACAAGAAAATATTAAACAAAAAAAAAAACAGAAAAAATAAAATACAGAAATACAATAAATAGTGGAGAGATCACGGCGGGAACTATAATCATAGATATATATAATGATATATATATATATATATTATATATTACGATTACACATACAAATGTACGCCTAAGTCTATTGGATAGCTAAACAAAGAATTCTATGGAAGACCTATTTGATACGTTATAGGCCATCGTGTGAATGGGATCGATCTGATTCGATCTGATGTTTATAAGCGTGCGAATGTTCTGGCATATTGGGAGTCTATTCTACTCTAAATTTATATAAATGTATACATACTTCTATATACACATACATATGTACTCCTCGACTACATACTACTTCTGCCCCAGATCCTAGATCCTAGCCCAGAGACCAATCTAGGGTCCTAAGTCCTCCCCCAGAATCCCCTTAACATAACTTATACATACCAATATTTGTACATGCGAATGGAAAAAATGGAAAAAATTGAGAAAAAAAGCGAGAAAAAAATGTAGTAAGCGAAAGGCATTAGAATTTAAAAGGCGGTACAGTCCCCCAAAGAGGAGGGAAAGGTCCGATTACCGCGATTGCCCGTTTCGGTCAAGTGTCGATAACAGCAACCTATTTCAAAGGGAAATCGAAATTTAATTTAAAATGTGTTTAAAATATAATATACAGGAGAGAAGTGTATTTCTGTCGCGAATCGAAATAAAAATTAACAAAAAAAAAAAGATACGAGAGTTTTAATTAATTTAAAAAAGTGGTCGAATATTTTTATTTTTGGTGGAGTGTATTTTTGAATCAGATAAAAAATAAGTCAATGGATTTATTGGGAATTAATTAGAAAAATGCCCCAATAAAAAATAAATTAGTTTTTTAACAGGGAATTTATTCAATTTTGGTTTTTAATTTTAAAATCTATTAAATTCATATGATAAACGTCTTAAAAATGAATTTTCCAATGGAACTACAAGTTCTTGGGGCACTTCCAACGCAGTTTCTACAAAAATGAACTTTCCAATGGAACTTCCAAACTTTGACATTTCCAAAGTAGTTTTTACAAATAGTTTTTTTTTTCTTTTATATAATATTGCTTATAATTCAATTATTTAAAAAAAAATTAGATATGAGAAATAAATGAGAATTAAAATATTTTTTTAAGTAAAAATAAACAACAAAATTTGACTAAATTTTTTCAGAGTAACCAAAGTATATTTGAAAATGTGTAAAAATGTGAGACGCTGGCAGGAATTGTATATTCGTGGGTAATAAACTAATAAACCAAACTAAGGAAATAAACGGGAACAAAGTATCGACTTCCGTTTCCGGCCGCCGCACACTGAACGGATTTGGAGCAACGAACCGTCCAGGAGAGTTGGCCGGGAATGGAAACGAAAACGCATATGTCCAGGATGGATCGGCTCAGGCGATGGACATCTGCTTGCGGCGCTTGTTGAGGCGGATGAGGGCGTCCACGACCAGGTCGATGGCCATGTTGCGATCGCCGCTGATGAACATGTTGTCCAAGTGGTCACAGAAGGACTCGAAGCGCATCCTCTCGCGATCCTTGGCCGGCATCAAAGCCACCGACTCGTCCTCGTAATAGTCGGCGTCGAACTCGAACTGCTGCTCCCGGAATATGGTCAGTGGATCCACCTCGGTGTTCATCACCTTGACCAGTTGGTTCAGCAGCTGGAACTTGTAGGTCTTGATCGGGCGCATCTCCCTGGCCTGGAAGTGGGGCAGCTTGGAGCGGCTCTGGCGTTGGGTCGGCGGCCGGGCCGGGCGTTTCTTCACCTGCTCCTTCTGGCGCAGCTGGGAGAGCTCGTGGAGGTGACGGTAGTCGTCGATCAGGCTCTTCCGGGTCAGGCCCACCGAGGCCAGCTCCACGTCCGACAGGCGATCGAGCTTGTAGAGCCGTTCCAGAGTCTTGTCCTTGAGGCGGCAGCATCCTGCGAACTTTAGCTTGCGCGAGGTGGCCTTGTCCTCCGGCTCGACCGGGTTTTCGTCTGTGGTTTCGTCCAGGGACTCCTCAGCATCCTCGTCCTGCGAGTCCTCCAGCGTCGCGTCCGGCATCTCTTCGACCGGCTCCTCCGGCAAGTCCTCGGGAAAGTCATCGTGGAGCGGCTCGACGCCGGGATAAATGGGAGTCACTATCACGGGGTAGGGAACCGAGCCCGGCATTGGGTCGGCATCTTGGTAGTAATGCGAGGCCTCTGCCTCGTAGAAGGGCTCTTCCGAAATGGGGTAAAAATAGTCCTCATCCTCTTCAAAAACGGGAATCCTTAGCGGTGGATCAGCTGGATGCAGAGGCTCCGCCACTATGATATATCCGTCGTCCAAGTCCTCGGCAACGTCGTCGTGGGATATGGAATAGGGCGATTGCAGGGTTGGACCCCGCCATGGCAATGGAGACTCCGGTCGAATTATGGACTCCGGGGTTATGAAAGACTCTGGAGGAAACGAGGTCGGCGTGAGGAAGGTTCCGGATGGGAGGAAAGGACCCGATGGGGCGAACGTTTCCGGAGAAGCTAGATTTAAGGGAGCCACGAGCGTTTCCGGTGGCGCCAGTATTTCGATCACGACTGGAATTGAAACTTCCGGTGGAGCCAGAGCTTCGATCAGGACTGGAACTGGAACTTCCGGTGGAACCAGAGCTTCGATCAGGACTGGAACTGGAACTTCCGGTGCAGCCAGATCTCGATTATCTGCTGTCTTATTTTCTTGAACTACTAGAGCTTCAGCAGTGACAGAAGGTCCTGCTAGAGCCCGGACGTCGCTGGTAACTTCCGGCGGTACTATAGCTTCCGCTTCCGCTTCCGCTTTAGAAACTGATATATCCGCTGGAACTATCGCTATATTTTCGGTAATTCCAGCATCATCGACTGTAGTTGAAGCAAATAATTGTTTTGATATTGGTCCCTTTGGAAAGGATTCACCGCCGGTATCGGTCATTTTGGATGTTAAAAATATTAAATTCGAAAAAATGTACCGGCTACGAATTTTTTTGGATGAACGCGTTGTTAGCCAGATGTAAGTATCCTCGAATTTGGTGACGATGTGACTCGACAGGCTTACCGACGCAGCTAAAGCCAATTCCAGCTGCTACTATGTTTTCGAAAAATGAGTTTTGAAAAATCCATGAGTTACTTGAAGGTAGGAATTCTCAAAATTATAGCTTTGCTTTGAAAATATCTACATTTCTAAAAAGTTTTAGAGCAATTTTATAAGCTGATAATAATCTTTTAAATGTCTTTTATTTATATACATTTATATATTATGACTTTATATGTAAGGATAAAAATCAGTAAATAACTTTCAATTAAAAGCTTCATTAGAGCCAAGGAAATATTAAATATTTGATTTAAAATTTGAATATTTAAATATTCTGGCAGCCCTGGCTAAAGCTACCACTTCGGCCAAGCTTTGCTTTTCGCGCCTGGTCACACTGCAAAAGCACTGATTCTCTGGTTTGTTTGTTTTATCTACGATTTCTTGATATGATCTTGGAGAACTAGGAGAACCCACAGGTGATCAAGATGTCTGAGGTGCGCATTAGACCGCGCCAGGTGCTGGTGCTGATCATAGTGTTCCTGGTGGTGCTGATGATGGTCCACCGGAACGGGAAGCGCACCTGCCAAGGTCCGGACTACCTGCAGGCCATATACGCTCAGCAGCAGGCGGACACGTTGCCCACTATTTACGCCATAACGCCGACCTACTACCGTCCCGCCCAGAAGGCGGAGCTGACCAGGTGAGTGACTCAGTTCTCCAGCTCTTGGATGCCTCTTTATGCTTTTGCTTTCCAGGTTATCGCATTTGTTTATGCTGCTCCCGCACTTGCACTGGATCATCATAGAGGATTCCAACACCACAACGTCGCTGGTTAGGAATCTCTTGAAGCGATCCGGCCTGGAGAAACGCTCCACGCAGCTGAACATCAAGACGCCGCCGGAATTCAAGCTGCTGGGCAAGGATCCCAACTGGATTAAGCCGCGGGGCGTGGAGCAGCGCAACCTGGCGCTCTCTTGGCTGCGCAGTCACGTCGATGTCGATAAGCACTCCATAGTGTTCTTTATGGACGACGACAACTCCTACTCCACGGAACTTTTCGCCGAAATCAGCAAGATCCAGCGTGGTCGCGTCGGCGTCTGGCCCGTGGGCCTGGTCGGCGGCCTGATGGTGGAGAAGCCGATCCTCAGCGAGGATGGCACCCAAGTGACCGGCTTCAATGCCGCCTGGCGACCGGAGCGACCCTTCCCTATCGACATGGCCGCCTTCGCCATCAGCATGGATCTGTTCATCAGGAATCCCCAGGCCGTCTTCTCCTATGAGGTGCAGCGCGGCTACCAGGAGAGCGAGATCCTGCGGCACCTGACCACGCGCGATCAGCTCCAGCCATTGGCCAATGCTTGCCGGGATGTGCTCGTATGGCATACGCGCACCGAGAAGACCAAACTCAACGCCGAGGCGGCGCTACAGAAGCAGAACAAGCGCTCCGACGGCGGCATGGAGGTGTAACCGGCAGAGACCGCCTCGATCCCCGCCAGCTGTACATATGTAGCCAGCCAACTTCTCAGCCCTCCTCGCCAGAACTTAGTGAATTTACTTAATGTGTTCGTCGCCGCACTCATCCGCCAGAGAATTTAGCCAAAAAGTGCAATAACTATTTAAACTAAGTGAAAAATGTAATATTCTGTGTATTTTGTACACTTTCCTAATTACTTTATTGCCTTGGCTGGAATGTGGCAAAAAAGACACACCTATTATGTATTAGCAAGAGTTTCCTCTTTTGTATTCTGATAGTTGTACGATGCTCAAATCAAAGTTGTAACATATCTGTGTAAAGTATTTAAGAGCAATAGAGCAATATTGTTTGCAGCGTCACATGCACCCAAATTAAGTTAAATTAATTTACCTCATTTAATGTGAAATGGCATTGGTTTTAAAGCTTTATCTTAAGCTTTATCTTGTCAAATACTCAAAAAATGTAAAGGCTAGATTCTGTAGAAACGCAATAGTTCTTCCTTCCCAATTGTGCCTCCTGTTCTAACCAAATAAAACGAATTTCCGTTAGAAACTAGCGATTATTTCGTTATTTTTATTGTATTAATTGTATCCAGAGAAATTCCGTTTGAAACTAATCGATTATTTCGATAATTTCGACCTTTTATCGCTTACCACAACCAAAATCCGATTAAAAAGATTCACGTTTGGAACTATAGTACAGTAAATACGATTTATTTCCCCCGTTTCAGTTTCAGTGTATAAATTACCATTAATTTTTGTTTAGTTCATATAAAAAGCTACATTCGGCTGCTGTTTTCCGATCCGTCTGGTACATTGGGTTGGCATATTTTGAATATGCAAGCAGTTCAAAAAAAAAAAAAAAAAAAAAAAAAAACAATTGCATCCAAATTCGATTTCGAATTCTTGTTCGAATTTCAATATAATTACAATGTGCGTCCTTTTGGGATTTTTTTTCGGGGTAGCCATTATTTTGTGGGTTTAGTTAATTTCGATATAGCTTTGTTTTAGTATTATCGTGTATATTTATAGGTAAAAAAGCTCTGACAAGGCAACAGAAGCTACAAAAGCTCATTGGGCAACAAATGAGGGATCTCTGCGAAGGATCAGGGCAGGATAAAAATAAAAATGCGCTCTCCTGGGGATATACATACATACATTCGGTTCGGTGTGTATACATATACATATATATATATATATATATATGTATATGTGTTTTTTTTATATGTATAATATATTATTTAATTTTTTCTTCGATATATTTTGTTTTTATCGATTTTTTATTATTTGTTTGGTGTAGAAAAAAAAATCTTATGAATAACTTTAAATACATTGTACATACATATAGATTTCTTTATATATCCTTTAGAGTAATGCGTTTTTTGTTTGTGTTTAGGTCGCTTAACTAGAATTTGTTTAATTTTTACATTACATAAGAAAATACTTTCAACATAAAACTGAGCGATTTGTTGCGATTTGTCGATGAAAGTGGAAGTGGGATGAGAGTTGTATAAGTTAAACGCTTTATGTTTTATTTTGTTGTTTTTTTTTGGCAATCTCGTAGTTCGCTTCTTACTTAGCATTTTGATGAACCGGAAACGGGCCATTCGCTACTTCCGTTTGGCAAGCAGTGCTAAGCAGTGTTCAAATATTCAAATATTTCACTTCATTTCAACATTAATGTACATTGAGCATTTTTCTTGTGATTAAGTATATCAATTACCAATAGGAAACCAAGGATTTATATATATATATATATATATATTTTTTTATCAACTAAATATTCAAGTCAATTTTTTTTTGCTTTTTTAAATGTCATGTTGTAGAAAGAAATGCTCGGAAAAGTCTTTTGTTTCAGCGTTTTAAGTACTACGATCTTTGTGGGGGCTTTTCGGGACCTTCCATGCAAAAAACTTAATGTGTAAACTTATTTATGGCATGTTTAAGTTAGTTATACTAAAGAAATTTGTTATCATTCCTTGCGGCTTACATGCATAAATCCCTTTTCTCTGTCACTTTGCATTAACTGCTAAATAAATGTAATTTTTGTTTGTAAGGCATTAATTTAAGATACATTTTTATACTTAACTTAGGCTACGCGTTTTCTCATTCTCTTTCTTTCTATCATTATCTTCATTTTTTTTTTCTTTTCATTTGATTTTTTGTCTTCCTTATCGTTTTTGTTTTGTGACTGAGGAGAAACCAAGCAAATGCAGCGATTCAAAATTAAGATTGAAACTAGAAAATCAAGCGATTTGGAGTTGGTGTGAAGAGTTATTCCCCTTCTCGGCTTAAAGTTCTATGTGTTAGATGCATTAGATATCGTATGTGTTTATAGTAAGACATTTAGTTAGATTAACGCTGTGTACGAAAGTAAATCAAACCAATTTCTCCACTTTGCCAATCGAATCTATCGACATCCCATCGATATTTCAATCTTTTCCATTCCCCCAGTTTATTTGGCTTTGGCTTTCTCTTCTTCGCTATCTCTCCCTCTCTCTCTCTCTCTCTCTCTCGGTTGCTGTGTTTGTGCTACGTTTTCGGGGATCCTGGACATCCATTTACACCGCCGAGTTCTT
Organism: Drosophila varians; assembly: GCA_018150405.1. NCBI lineage: Eukaryota > Metazoa > Arthropoda > Insecta > Diptera > Drosophilidae > Drosophila > Drosophila varians. Next base: position 11,891,616 of record JAECWK010000126.1, read on the forward strand.
GCCGATTATTTCCCCGCTGCGCGAATGCACGAATCTTCCGTCGAATTCTATGGTCGAATTCTGTTTGATGCTGCCGGTGGGCGTGCGCAGCGGCTCCTTTTCGTCCCTGTTGGTTTATAGAGAATGAGGGATCTTATTAGTATAATCGGGATATTGGAAAAGGACATTTAAAAATTGCAACTGCCAAAACGCAGCCATGCAAAAGCTGTCTGCTACGCATGCAAGCAGTATTCGCGTGCTGCTTGCTTTTCCACAAAGGACACTCACCTTTGACAGTTTTTTTTCAAAGTTAAGAAGAATAGAATTTTTAGCTAAGCTATTTTACTAACAAGGGGCGTGACACTAAAGACACTATCGATATAATCGATACATAATCGATATTTTAGATAGATTGGCGAAACTCTTGCAAAGATTGAATATTTTTTAAATAATTTTTTTTAGTATTTGAAAACAGGATATAGGACTCTGTAGTGTCACGTCCTTTCAACTAAAGTAGAACTTCTAATAGAGGCATGCAGTGAAGGATGACTTATGAGCTAAAGTGATGGGTGACAGGATGCGAGGATTACAGTTAATGAAAGGATGCAGAGAATCGCGGAAAGGCAGGCAGATAAAGCAGTAGGGTAGCGGAAGCAGTAGCAGTAACGGGAATGGAAACGGAAACGGAAACTAAAAACGGGAACGGAGAGATTGAGAGTGAGAGAGAGAGAGAGAGAGGTACGTACAATGGCGATGTCATGGGCGAACCGCCCAGTTTGACGGGCGGCGGCAGTGGCAACGGCGACGGTGGCGGCTCCTTTACCAGCTGGCCACTGCAATAAGGTAGCGGAAAACGCCAACCATAAAGACTGCTTGGTTAGATGGTTGGTTCGATTTCGGTTTTTTTTTTTTGTTTGGATTTATTTGGATTTTTGGTTTTTTTTTTGGATGTGTGTGTTTTTTTTTTTGTGAGTGGAATAATACATGATGAGGTTGATTTAGTATCGAAGAGAGTAGACAGCATGGAGATTTTGGGTATGTAAGTGACAACAATAATGAAACGAAGTGTATTTATGCTTGTGTGTTATGACTGGGGGTGTTTTTTTTTTCTTTTAACAATTAACATTTAGACTTTCTTTTCTCATCAATTATACGTTACTTTCTTACAATTAGCCAACAAAATAAAATAAGCAAAGAAAAAAAATAATAATAAATATTTATGTTTTTTTTGGTTACTTTTTTTCAAACAATTGCGGTTTTTGTGTTTTTGTGTTGTTCTGAAATTTTGAATTTAATTCAATATTGCACTAAAAACAGTTAATGGCAAACGAAAGGATAATGGATGTCGGGTCTCAGACGGATATCTGGGAGTTGCGATTAAACAACAAGGACTTGGGCCGCGCATAAACCCAATTGTATTCAAAGTCCTCGCGCCTGTGAGTATGGCTTTTATTTTTTTTTGGATTTTTGTAAAAAATTGGATGCCAGGATGGTTGCCGTGGAGGGATAGAAAAAAACACAAGCAGAACACAAAAAGCAAAGGTTAAATTTCGACTTTTAATTCCGATTCGGATTTTTAGTGCAATATTCGTTTCATTTCGTCTCGTTGCTCTTCACATTTTCCAATTACATCAAAATGGCACAGGAAACTATGATCCAAGGAAATTATTCATCTGATTATGGGTTTTTGATTAATTTTATATCTAATATTTTAGTATATAAATAACTTTAAAGGAAAATTTGTGATTTATTTAAATTTATAGCAAGTATATTGTAATTTTTATGTTATCGATATTATCGAAAATATAATTTTTGCGCTGATTTTGAATTTTTTAAGTGGCTTTCAGTTAAATCTATATTTTAGTTAAATCTTTCACATAATTTCAATATTTTTTGTTAAAAGACTCGTCAAAAGAATTATGTTTTATCGATATTATCGATTTTTTGCATTAAGCTTTCTAAAACCCTTCGATTGTTGGAATTTCCTTGAGATTATATTTTTCTGTGCCGGAAAATTAAAGTTTTTAAAGAAATTGCAGCTTACCTGCCCAGCTTGGCCTCGTCGTCGATCTCGGAGGGCGATCGCTTGGCGCGACGGCACATGGTGGCCATGACGCCCATGTGAACGGTGACGCAGCAGAGGAGGTCCACCACGAAGAGCAGGAGCAGGACACCGCCGACGGCAATGCCCACGATGGCGGCGGATGAGAGCACCTGGCGTTCGGCCACTTGGATAACATCGATTCCTGTTGTTTTTGTTTGGCGTTCGGATTGGAGGTGAGCGGGGCGGCGCAGGGTGCAGAGGGGTGTGCAAGGGATGCGTGGGTGTAATGGGTTTCGGATGGAAATGGAAATGGAAATGGAGAGGGGGAACAAGTGTAGTCGATTAGTAAAATGTCATTCGTATCCTTAAACCTAGGTGGTATTTGGTTCGGTGCCAGCACCGATCTTAGTTTAACGCCTCCATTTAAAAGCTAATCTTACGGTCACACTCTTCGACTTTCTCTAATCTCTTTCTTTTGTTTTCTCTTATCTGGTTAATTGTTTAAACATATTTTACATTTTTGTGTGTGTATTATTATTATTTTTTTTTTTGTTGTGGTGGAAACCAAACGGAATTAGTCGAAACTAAAGGTTAAAAAACATAACACTAAATAAAGCCAATAATAGTTATACAATACAAAATACAAAATAAACAAAAAAAATCATCGGGGCTTACGAAAATTAATTTCAAAATTCCAATTGACATAACATGAAAAGCAGTTTCAAACAAGGCAAAATACAGTTTTATTTCCAGGGTTGTTCATATCGAAAAAGTTGATTTTTTTTTTTGGTAGGGGGGGAAGTACAAATAAAGCATGCAGCCAGCTGGGAAAAGTGGGCGGGTTTCTGAGGGGGTGGGCGGGGTGTTTCGCTCAGCACAGAGACAGATCGAGACAGTGTATAATTTTTTTTTTATTTATTTATTTGGTGAAAAAATAGCAGTGAGTGAGAGAAAGAAGCGAAAACAAAGTGTTTCTCTTTTTTTTTTACAATTGCAAAGTACAAAGTACAGTTTTTTCTTGGCCAATATGCAAATGATGCAAGCAGTGTTAAGCAGTTAAAACTTAGGATTAAGAAGTTAAAGCGTGTAACTGTAAAGTGTTTATGTACATCCTATGTGTGTGCGGGGATTATATAAAAAGGGGCGGGGGAGTGGCCTGGCCTAATGTGCTGCATTGGTTCGGTTAAAACTATAAACAAAATCGAAACAATTCTTACAAACTTACAACGTTTTTCTTATAGGTTTCGGGTGTACATTTTATTTATATTTATTTTTTTTTGTGGCTGTTAGTGCAATAAAGTAACATTAATAGACTTAAATGGTTGGTTTTAGGCTACACACATCCTTGTTACCTGGCGGCATCGGTGGCAAAGCTGGTGGCAACCCTATTCCCAAGTCACACACGCACTGCTTTATGTTAAAGTTGTTTCTTTATTACCAAAAATGAACTGCTTAAGTGGTAGGTTTCGTTTTTTGAATTTCATTTCCTTTTTTCCTTTTTTTGTTTTGCTTACAACATTTATAATACCGTATGCATTTTGTTTTTATCATTAAATATGATCTGTGATTTAAACTTCTACTGCTTTCGACTGCAAAGACTGGGCCCAAAAAAAAAATACCATCTCCCTCATTGTTGTTTTCGATCAGCTTATCGTTAGGCGGGCCGAATTATTCACTAACTATTATGTATACGACGTATTATGTATAACTAGATATTGTAAAGGTATAAATTGTATCTTCTGGGCATCGCAGTATATATATTTAAATATATATTTGGCTAGAAAATCGCACGTCTCGGCACGCTTTAAAAAAAAAAGATCGTGTATACAGGAATATCAATATCGACTTCTAGTAGGCTCACTAAATGCTATTCAACGGAAGGATAACACTTGAGAAACACACCTAATGCAGTAGCATTCTGTGTTCGCACCTTGTGAGAAAAATTCGTAATTAGACGCACATAATCGCACTGCTTTAACTTAGTTACAGTTACTTATTGTCCCCTCGGTAACATTGACGCGCTCGAAATCAAACATCTTCTAGGTTAGGTTTTTACTTTTGGAAAAAGCTTTGGCTAATTATACGGGATAATTCTTGTTTTTGTTTTGTTTTTTGTTTTTTTTTTGTTGATAACTTGTACTCGTATTTGATATTCTTTAATTGCTTTCGTGTAGAATTTAGCTAAAATTTGTTGCTGTTTTATAAATTTGGTTTAGTTTAGTTATTCGCTTGGCAGTGTTGTAAAATTCACATTGAACTAAGCGGAAAGTGTTGCAGGTTGCAGGTGTTCAATAAATGCTTTCACTATACAAACATACAACTAAATAACAACTTAATAATGGCTTAGTGATAAAACAAGGACACGTAGGATAAGTACAATTATTATCATTGTGTAAGCAAGTTTTGGTTTCGTTTTTTTTTTTTTTTTTTTTTTTTTTTTTTGGCATTTTTTTCATTATGGTAACTAGAGATTATCGTAAATTTTCTATTGTATTTCAACTTTTTTTTTTTTTTTGTGGTTTTTTCCTTTTGTACAGTTAATTGAATTGTGACCCGCCCTAGGTGATACATATATGTGTTTATTTATTAATCATATTCTCTACTTGAGCACATTCAACATAATTATTCCGCTTCATCATGCTAATTTTAATTATTTAATTTTTTATTATTTACACGTTGAGACACCAAAAAAAAAAAAAAATTAAACGGAAGTATTAGAGAATGGATCCTCCTCGGGGCACGGCCAATGTCCTTTTTAAGCAGTGGGCGTCGTCGGCAGCAGGATAATCGCCAGAGCAGCGCACAGTGCAAGCAGTTCGACCAGGGATGGAGCAGCAAATGTCACTCCGGCGGATTTCATGGGATAGGGATTGTCTGAATTCGGTTTTTTCGTTTGATTTTTGCGGATTTTGCGGATTTTACAGTTTTAATTGATTTTTTAGTAGTAGTAGTAGTAGTAGTAGAAGGAGTTGTTGTTGTTGTGGTTTTTAGCACACACACAGCATAAAAGAGAGAAAAAAACAAAGAAGAAAATGTGGTAGAAGAAAAAGGAAGAAAAGGAAACACACAAAAGAACATTTTTTTTTTTTTGCTGGTTTTCATTGCACATTAAGTTTAAGTTTTGTTAATTTTTTTTTTGAACACAATGTGCATGTGTGTGTGGGGGGTATATATATTTTTGTTGTTTTTGGTATTTTGTGTGAGTTGTTAGTTTGTTTGTTTTTTTGGATTACGAGTTTGGTTTGTGTTTGTTTTTTGTTTGCTAACCAAAGGGGACCAAAAAGGGCTTGTTTGCGGCGATATGTGTACGATTTTGAGTTTGTATTAGTAATAATAGCTATGACTAAATGCCTAATTTGATGCACACACTAACTCCACGGGGTTACGGGATTACGGGATTACGGGATTAGTTAAAAGATCGGGTTTAAGCTTAAAAATTAAGTAAAAGTTGAAGCAAAAGCTGCTGGGATGTGGAGAGATTCGAGAATAGCGGTAGACAGAGTTATAGATAGAGAGCGAGAGAGAGAGAGAGAGAATGAAAAAACAAACACACACAAACACAAAGGCATTCTAACAAACACAAACAAACTACGCACAACATTTACTTAAAGTATTTAAAATTGAAAAAGTATTTGTTTTTGAGGCAACAGAAGATGACAGCAATAGAATGGTTGAGCGAAAAGAGAGACAGAGTCATAGAGAGAGAAAGAGAGAGAGATAGAGAGGGAGAGAGACAACGCAGGCATTATAACAGTAAATTACAGTTTGATTGGTTTTCTTTGAATTTTTTTTTTATTTGAGAAACGTTTCTTTTTTTCTTGTTTTTTCTTTTTATACTTATAATTGAAAAAAATTTAACTAAAGAAGTAGTCTCAGTAGTATACACACAAAATCAATTTAAATCAAATAATAATAAATGTGATTAAAATAATAATAAAGAAGTCTAGTGATAGTAAGTCCAATATTCAAGAAAATAACTAGGAGAGTTTCATTTTCGAAAGTTCATCTTCATTTTAATGTTTTACTTACTAGGATTTACATTTAACAGGGTTCTTGTATTAATAATATTACAATCGATGCATTTTCAAATCGAAAACTGTGATGAATGCACACACAAAAATATAAAATTATAAGTTTCATTTTTCATTTCGATATACTGTTTCGTGTTTTTGTGTTTTTTGTTTTTATCATGTCATGTTTTGTGTTGGTAATTATAATTAAGTAAATGCTTAAGAATGGTATTCAAAAAAAAAAAAAGAACGTAATTAAAGATAAGCTAATGAAAATTGAATTCGCAGAACGCACTTCTCTCACAATTCTATACAACGTCTGTGACTTTGAGGAGCACGCGCACGCATGCGCACTGCTTGCCGACTGCTTGCGCGCGCTCTTCGTGGTGAATTTCAGCATTTGAATGGTTTTTGATTTTTGTTTTTGTTTTTGGTGGGACGACAACACACTTTAAAAATTTATGAACTGCAATGTTTATCAAATGCGTTGCACACCTTTTGCGATTAGTTTCGGCCCAATATTCGATATGTTGTGATGTGTTTTTGGAATGTAGTACATAAAGTGATCGATCAAAATTCACAACTTACTTGGCAAACTTACACAATCAGGACAATAACTCACAAAAAAACAAAAAAAAACATGCAAAACACAAAGTTGCTTTAAAACAAAGGACAAAAACTTCAAATTAGTTTTAAGAGTAGAGCAAATTAGGAAGAAATACGTTCGATTAAAACGATAAAAGGCTTATAAATGGGGGGTCGTTACGGGCCGATTACACTTGAGTGTGAAAAACAGAAAACAAAAGTTGAAACGCATATGAAATAAACACTACAAAAATGTATGCAAAAATTAATCGATTATATCTGGGATATATATCATATTCATATTGTTAAATATATAGAGCAGTAAAAATTATGTCTTTATCTATATATGAACGATGTCTGGGGTGTGAGTGTGAGTATATATAGAGATTTTCAAATATATATATATCTTTTTTTGATTTCTTTTCTTTTTTGTTAAGCTGGGATCTTGCAGACTCGATACGATTCGATTCGATATTCTCGATAAACCAAATTACAATCCCACAACTGTGGAGATTACAAGGCGGAAAAGCTTTATATTCTCTACAGTTTTTGGTTTTCTTGTAAGGGGATTCTGAAATGGTCGATCGTAACTCTTTTTTTTTTTAGACTTTAGACTAACATTGAGGCTAGGACACTAAGTAATGTTATGCTTATTGTGGTGGCCAGCGTAATGATTGTTGTTGTTGCTGTTGTTATCGATGTGGCTGTGGTTGTTGTCGATGTGGTTGTTGTTGTTGTTGTGAACAATCGTTTGTGTAGCGCACCGACCCCGGAATTGTATCCGGCCGAATAGAGCAACGTGCCGAGATTGTTATTAGCAGAATCGGACTCACCTCGTGTCGTCTTCATGATGATGGACGCCGGCGACGAATAGCCGATGGCGTTGTGCGCCTTCAGCTCGATCCTGTAGTATGTGTTCCCGTTCAGTTGGGTCATCTCGAAGGATGTGGTCTCCACTACCTCCACGGTGTTGCAGTTGTTCTCCAACTCCGTCCAAGTTCCACTGATCTTAACGCCCTGCAAAACACACAAATTTCGATATGAGTTTTAAAAAATTATTTTCTTTTTTTAGTTTCTTTCTATTTTTATACCAATCTTAATCTTAAATCATTTTTTTTTCATTCATTGTTTATCGAATTATTTATCGAATTTATCGAAAATGCATATTTAATCGATTTTAGTCAACTTACCGGACAATACTTGATCTGGTACTTGTCAATGGGCTCGCCATTGTCGGCGGGAACGCCCCAGCGCAGCTCAAAGTGATCGGAGTAGGGCGAGACCACAACCGGCTCCTCCTGGTCGTGCTGGGCGGGCTTGTGCAGCGGCTTGGGCTCCTCGGGGGCGGACCGACGCGGCGTAGACTGCTGCTGGTTGACGCCCCAGTTGCCCAGGCCCACCTGGTTGCGGGCGGCGAACCGGAAACTGTACTCGGTCTGCGGTCGGAGTCCCTCCACGATGTAGGGCGAGTCCGGCGACCAGCTGCGATTGTAGGCGGTGGACCAGTCCGGATTGTGGGCCTCCTTGTACTGCACGCTGTAGGCGAGAATGGGCAGGCCCAGTTCGGTGGGCGGGCCGCGGATGTCGAAGGTCATGGTGGTGGCGGTCAGCTGTCGGGGCTGGGCGGCGGCCACAAAGTCCGGGACGCGGGCCTCCTTCAGCTGCATGTCGTGCTCGGCGGTGCCGTGGATATTGGTGGCGATGCACTTGTACGAGGTGTAGTACTGCCGGGTCACTGGATGCACAATCAGGTCGCTGCGGGGTCCAGTGCCGACGATCTTCAGATTGGTGTCGTACAGGTCCTTGATCTTGCGGCCGTTCCAGTGCCATTCGATGGTGGCATTGGGAATGCCCATGGCCAGGCAGCTCAGATTGGCCTTGCGCTGCTCCCACGAGAACACCGGCGGCAGGTCCTTCATCTGGCTAAAGTCGGGTGCAAATTCCACGGTGATGTGTCCCGTTTTGTAGGCATCGGCGCCCTTGTTCCGGGCAATGCACTGGTAGAGGCCGTCGTCGGTCCGCTCGGCGTTGGCGATGCGCAGGGTGCCGGTGCTCTCGCCGCGCTCCTCATCGAAGTTGCGCTCGAGGACGATGCGCGAATCGTCCACCTGGATGCCGTTCGAGTACTCCTCCTGGGTGCCCCAGCGACGGAAGGTGATGGCCGGGGCGGGGCGTCCCTTGGCGCGGCACGTGATGGCGATCTCCTTGGTCCGCGAACCGGTCACATTGTACAGCTCATAGATCTGGGGACGCACCAGGACATTCAGCTTGGTCTTCTGGTCCACCACGCCGGCCTTGTTCTTCGCCAGGCACGTGTAGGTGCCGTAGTCCTCCTGACTAACCGAGGAGATGGTCACCAGGCCGGTCTGGGGATTCACCTGGAAGCGATCGGCGGTGGCCACGTTCAGCTGGGTGGCATCCCGGATCCAGCTAATCTCCGGCACTGGCTTGCCGGTGGCCGTGCAGTTGGCGGCGAAGGGCTTGCCCTCGATGGCCTCCAGGTCGGCGGGCAGGGAGACGATCATGGGCTGGATGAACACCTCCACGCGAATGGTGCGCTCCAGCAGCTCTCCGGTCTCGATCACCGCCGCCCGGCACGTGTAGATGCCCTCGTCGCTCTCCTGGACATCGCGGATGCGCAGGCCATGCGTCTCCACCACGTACTTGTCGCCAGTGCGGATCTGCAATTTTTATTATTAGTTGGTTTGATTTTAGGGGATGGTCTAGGTGGTAATCCTACCGGATCTCCGTTTCGTAGCCAGTCGATGGTGGGATTGGGATCAGCCTTGACTTCGCACATCACCACGTACTCCTGGCCCAAGGTGGGGTACTGGTTCTCCGGGGCATTGGTCCAGGTAATGGCCACTGAAAAAAAATTTGAAAAAATAAAAATTAATATAAAATAATGGGTAATGGTTGAAGCTATTTGGATTCTAAGGATAATGACAAAGTTTCATGTATTATAAGAGGCACTGGTAAAGGGTTACAAGGACATAAGGAAGCCTAAGAAAACTTTTATTTATACTTGTCTTCAAATAAATGCTTTTAAATCGCAAGTATCGTAACGTTTAATCTTAAATAAAAAAGATGAATTTCCCTTAAAAACATTGTTTAAACTTTAAACTCTTCTTCGAGTCGTACGATAAAAGGCAGCGCCCGTTACTCCCTACTCCCAAAAATAAAAATGGAAACTAATTCAATCATTAAGGATAAACCCCAATTTAAGATTGCATTTCATGTTAACAGGTCCTGTTTGTTGTTTTGATATTATCCTTTGGCTGCTGACAGATTTTAGCATTAAGCCTAAGGACACCAAGGACTCGAAGGATTCGAGGCAAACAAATTCCATGGCTAGGTGTGCAAATTGTTTGATTTTGCCTTCGCCTTCATTTGCACTGCAGAAAATACACAGACCAAGCCATGACATGGAAAAATAAGGGGGGAATAAGAGGAGCAAAAAAAAGGAGAAAAAAAGGAGAAAAAAAATGGCGAAAAGGAAGGCAAAGAAAAATGCAAGCTAAGCAGGCAAGCTTGGCACTATTTTGCCGCCTTGGTCATGTTGACAATCCGAGCGGAGGGAGCTGTACGTGGCGTATACGTAATATAATTTTAAACAAACTGTCGGGCACATAAAAGCAATTCGACGAGTATCACAGGCACCAAGTCCAAGACATGGGCACGACAATCCCCTCTCAGGGCCTCACTAACGAGCTGGTCAAGCCCAGCCCCAGCCACCCCTTTTAAGGACGCCTCTGACTACCAATAAATCTTCGCTCCAGCGATGACTGGGAAATTGAAAATGGATAGAGGGAGCTGAGCATTGCAAAAGTGAAATTCCGAAATCAAATACTTGCCCTCACAGTTCCCCAAAGAGCCAACACACAAAGCAAACAGATAAACAGGGGCGTAGTCCAACAGGGGGCGGGAAAATCAAAGCCAAAAACTCAAGGCGTGAAGCGGAAGATACAAACGATACAAAAAATAATCAAAAGGCCTCCAATGGGAACAAACAAATGAAAAGGGCTTACTCGGTCGGGACTCCGTTGGGAAAATTAAAAGTACAGTTGTGCTTGATCAAGTGTTGGAAAGTTCTTTGAGAGGCGAAGGGATCATTCCCATTATTCAAGCTTTATTATTCAAGTTTTGTTTTCGATTTACAAAACTCAGACAATTAAAAAGTACAGTTGTGTTTAAAGCATAACCACTTGAAGTGTTGGAAAGTTCTTTGAGAGGCAAAGGAAACAAAAAGCTTACTTTTTTAATCCTTTCTTCGATTTCTCCCAACTTTTCATTTAATACTTTCTATCTCTTGGTATTTTTTTTGTTACTTGTTAGTTGGGTGGAAATGTTTTTGGATTGGAGAAGGCAATCTGGTCGGTAAATCCTTTCGCATTCCCCCCATTCGGGAGCTGTTACTCACCATTGGCAGCCTTTCAATTTCAGTTTTCAGCATATGTGGCTCAAATATTTACAGTTTATTTATAAATCAGTGTAATAACAAGCCATCTCAGTCTGTCTGTCGGCTGTCAGGCGCATAAAGTACACAAATATATATACATTTTCTCGTACGTGTTGGCTTGGAATGTCCTGCTTGGGATTTTTTTCTTATTTTGTTTTTTTGGCAAAAGCCGAAAGCCAAAACCAAAATAACGGAAAGTTGTGTTAAAAACATTTTCTATTTGCAGTTTTTTATTGGCCGTGTCTGGGTCCTGGTGTTATCCTTTTTCCCAGCTCTCCTTTTCTGCTTTATTTTTTTTTTTTTTTTTTTTTTTTGGCAGTCCTGTCTCGACTGCAGGCGACTTGCTTACTGTGGGTGAGCACAACATATAAAATAAATAAAAACTTGCCTTGGCTGCTCCTGCCGCTGTCACTTGCTCCCCTTGTCCCTGCCCAAGTCCTTCGCCGTAGTTTCTTTTTTTTTTTTTTTTGCTCTTTTCAGTTTGCTGCATTGTCGTAGCGTGTGAGATTTTGTTGTTCAAACACTTTTCGCTAGCTGCGTTCGTTTCTGACGTCTGACGGGCAGCAACAGCAAACACTCACAGGACCCGCCAGGACACCCGCAAGACGGGGGCGTAGGGAGTAGGAAAAAAAAAAAAAAAAAAAAAAAAAAAGATGAACTAGTTTACGATTTCATTATTAGTTTGAACAAGGACAAGCAGTCCCGAGTCCAGAATCCAGGATCCTGCATCCTGCAGCCAGGATCCCGGATATGGCAAAGACGCAGGAGAGGACATGACTCACAACTTATTGAAAAAGTTGCTGCTGCACCAACTTATTACCAAAACAACAACAAAAAATGGCAAAAAAAAAACATCGCCAGGATGGAAGGAAACTGCAAATTCGATTTTGGGGTCCTGTAACGGCAATGGGTTAAAATTATCGCCTCGAAGCAGGATGTGTTAATATTGGAGGAACACATTGTCTTTAGGGAATAACTAAACAAAAAAAATAAAATACAGAAAGGGGTATCCTTTTTGTATCCTTTTTGTTATTTAAAAAGTATATCCTTTTTAAGGAAGTTTTTCCTATGAATTTGAGTTTTTTGCAAATTAAATTATTACGGGAAACTCCTTTACAAAATCTATAACAATTTCATAAACTATCCGAATATCCTTTACGAATGCCCTGAAATCCTTGAAAGGAAACACATGTATCCTTAATAATAAATAGCAATTAATCAGTTTTTGGTTTTCGAGTCTGCATTAGAGCTGAAAAGTATGCAATAAATTATTGCTGGCAATAACACAGAATGGGGGAAATAATAAGGATGCAGGATAAATGTTTTTGTGGGCGAAGAAGAGCAGAACCGGAAGTGAAGATGGAATCGAGGAGGATGTATCCGTTTATTTATCAAGTGCAAACCCTCTAATGACTCCAATCAACATTATTAGGAGGCAATTACATGACCAGCCAAGGATGTCGGCAATTATGGGTCCTTCAGTTTGCTATACGGTTTGGTATTTGTATCTGAAAGTGTATCTTTGTCTGTATCTGTATCTGTATCTGTATCTGTATCTGTATCTGTATCTGTATCTGTATCTGTATCTGTATCTGTATGTGTGGCATCTGCATCTGCGGCAAATAAATATTGAATTAATGCACTGTCTTCGTTCTTTGGTTTGGTCTAATGCGCTTTAATGCCTTTAATGGAATGTACGCCGTAGTTTGCAGTCATTGTCTGGTCATAATAAATGGTTACACACACACACACACATACTGAGAGATACACAAAACACACACACACACACATATCATGCGAAACGTTTTCAAAACGGAAACTGCTATTGGCACTGCTTTGCCTTTCGCCTCTGGTGCGCTTGTGTCTCTGCTTTACCTCCTACCACCCCCCCCTCCCTTACCCCTCTTCTCCTTGTCCTTGTGCATCCTTCCCTCCTGACGGAAGTTTGTTTTGAGCATATGCATTTATTAAAAGCATAAATATTGAAATATTAAGCTGTGACTGGCAACAAACAACGATATGTAAATATGCACGGCGCCCGAAACTCCTCACTCCTCACATCTCCCCTCTTTGTTTTCCTACACTGGCACACTGCACATCCTTTTACAAGGATTTCACCCATCAAGCAGTGTTTTATTTTTAATTGGTAACAGTCTTTGTGGTATTATTTAACTCTAACTTATAGTTTTATGTTTGCTTTTGAAGTTTTAACTATGTTGCTTAAAAGCTAAAACTGATTGGGAATTATAGTGGAATTATAGAATAAAATCGTCCTTACAATTAACACAATAAAACACATATCCTTTCCTATAAAATAACAAATGTGTCCCCTTATTATGTATTAAAATTTTTCTTAGTATTTGAAAAGTAATGCTTGCAATTTGTCGCATGTCCTTTTCGTCCTTTTGGCGCTGCCGCAGTGTGTCTGCTTATTTGCCTAACTAAATGCAACTTGTGAGTTGTCAACACAATGCCAGTTACTTGATTCAGCTACGACAGGGTCCTTGCAGCTATCCACCAGACCCCCGCTCTTCGGCAAGAGATGCGAAGGATCCTTGCAGCCTGGAGCCTTGAAGCCTTGAAGTGTTGATAACTAACTGTTGTATTTGAAGGCCGGTCAACAAGGAATCGGCTTAAACAAGCTTAACATGCGAATTGTGGTCCGCACCACCGGAGAGCTCTTAAAGTCGATGGAGAGCAAGTCATATATATATATTGCAGTGTATAGTGTATCCTGGCAATTCTGTCAATACTGATTGTGTCAATTTTCGGTGGCCCAGCATCTGGAATATTTGCCAACCAAACCAAACCAGCCTACCAAACGGAGCCTGAGAAATTTTCTGATGGGGATGGGAATGGGGATGGGGATGGGGATGGGGATGGGTCCTTGCAAGTCAAACAAGTTGGCCTGACATCGAACCGAGTTACTATTTCTATTCCGGGTATTGGGTTAGCAAGGATTGGGTTGGCCAGGGATCGTGTTGGCCAAGGATTGGGCGCCCATATCACCGGCACTGGGTGCAAATTGTTGCCCGGCAAAATATTTGATTTCATTTCAAACGCACCTCGTCCTCTTCGATACAGTTTGTTCGTTCTCTCAGTCGATGGATGGTTTACCTCTACACCGAGAGAAATTCGCTGTACTATTTTTTTTTTTTTTAATATCTTAAATTCGACTCCTTTGAAATAGCAGAAGAACGAGATATCCTTTTTGGAAACTCAAGTCAGAGTTCGAGTTACGAGACACTTCTCTTTTTCCCCTGTGCATATGGGAAAAGGTCCTGGTAGAGAGTCCAGGATATCTCACATATCAGGAGCCCTCGCATTGTTGGCTCACTATTTCTTTGCCTTTGCCGTGGACCAGGACCAGGCTGTATCGCTATTCCATTCACACGCCCAAAGTGGATTGCTGGCCAGGACGACGCCAGGGTCGGTGGTCTTTAGCTAGTTTCCTTTTCCTTTTTTTTTTTTGCTGTTTTTGGAAGGACTGTGCAATGAGTACAAACTTTAAATTGCTTAGAAAAATCAATCTCGTAAAAGTTTTGAGCTGCAGCGGCACTTATGTGCACTCGACTACAGGAATGGCTGGCCAGGATGCGGCAGGTGGTGGGTGGGGATGGGTCCAGAGAAGGTGGCAGAGAGTCAACGAGGCAGGAAAATGTGTGCAGGTGTTTTATTTTTTTGCGTCCTTGCTGTTGCTGTTGCTTTGTACGCTGCCTTATTGAGGAACGTGTCCTGCTTTGTATTTCTTGTTGTTGTATTTGGCTTGTCGTGGCTTGTGCTTGGAGTCCTGTAAAGGATCCTAGGGTCATATCCACACAGCGATTGCTTTGTAGTGGACGGACGCATCCATTTTGTTTTAGATTCGCTTACAATGCTGCACATGTAATGAAATCCCGGCAACTGTAATTTCTTACTGCCCGCCAGGACTCTCTCTCTCTCTCTCTCCCTCTCGCAAAAAAAAAAGCCAAAAGCAATGGCTGTGTGCAATGTGCTGGGGACACAAATTGCTAACAAGATAAATGAATCATGCAGCAGAGGAATCACGTTGAGCTTTCTGCTTTCAAATTGCGATTACTCACAGCAAGGACGAAAAGGATATATGTGGCCCAGAGGAGGGGAGGGGGGTGGAGGGAGCGGTCTAATCGATGGCGACAACAAGTCAAGCATGCCAGCCATTTAATGACAAATTTGACCGCCCCCGAACACAACTGTACCCGCCCATCTCTAGCCCCCTTGTCCTGCGACTTTTGTGGTATCCTTAAATAGGTATTTGTCAAATGAGCACAAAGTGGTTCACAACAGAAGCTATTAGTTGGCTTGGCAAAGAACAAAAAAAAAAAAACTAAAATAAGGATGCTTTCAGTTGATTTCATTTTGTTTAAAGGGGACTTTTAAATTTTTTCCTTTTGTAAAAAGAAAGTTTAACAAAAGGACTTAAGTAATTTATGGAAAATTATTTAGTACCGGGTATCGCATATCTTTTCAAAAAAGACAAAGCTTGACATTAAACTAAACAAGTTTACAAATTAAAAAAAAAGAATATATTCCCAAAGAGTCCTTTGTTATCCAAGTAACGGGTATCACACATTTGAGAAACGTTACTCCTGCCCCTCCACAAAATGAAAAACAACTCTTAATGGTTAAACCTTTACTGCTCCAGACTCAAGTAGCAGTTTTTAATGTTAACATTTTCAATTACTGGGCCCCGGAAAAGTGACAAGGACGAAAGTAAAACAAAAGCATTACATTCGCAATGAAAATAATCGCAGCCATGACAATAATAATCATTGCCACTGCCGTCAGCAGGACCCATCTTCATTAGCATTTTGAGAGGAATGTAATTTACAAAAATACTGGGCGTAAGGACTATGAAATAGGGATGAATTGGAGAACTTACCGTAAGTTTTAATTGTGACGGCCTTCTCGAGGATCTCGGTATTTGCATAGGACGCGGTGCAGTAATATTTTCCGCCCATCTCCACCGACAGCGAGGGAATCATGAGGGCCAAACTTTCGCCGGGCAGCGTTTCCGTGTACATCGGCGGCTGGCTGCGTCCCATTCTGTTATTTTTCCGCGAAATGGCGTCCACAATAAAATGGCGGCAATGGCGGCAATGGCGGCGGCGACGGCGACGGCGGCAAGCAAGAAACGGTAATAACGGTTGTATGTGCGTGTATTAGTAAGGAGCGTATAATATGCATTTCAATTGTACGTGTCAGTATATTTATTTATTTTTCTCTTAATTTTTTTGTTGCCATAATTATTTTTATTATTATTTTTATTATTATGTTGATGCTTATGATAATAGGAATTGCTGTTAGTAGAGTTGCTTTTGCCTTTATTCCTTTTATTCCCTCATTTGCATGCGCCCTGCAAAAATGTGTTACGCATTTTCCACACCCTCCCTCCCCCCTCCCCCCTCCCCGCTTGGAGAAAAAGTTAAGGAGAAAGCTCGTTTACAAATATATTTCGCATTTCCAGCAAATTTGCCAGCAACTTGAATGAAAAATTCCTTTGGCTTTCGCAGTAACTGTAGGGAAGAGTGCATGAGGTCACGCGGAATTCACGCAGAAGTCACGCAGTTTCTTTTTTTTTTTTTTTTTTTTAATAGGGTAGGAATATGGGGTATACAAGAATCTAGGAAAATTATACAGAAATATTAAGTGAAATGAACATTAACATTTTCTGCATACCCAAATATTTGTTCGAATTTGTTCAAGACTAAAGCAATACAAAGTCCAATACCCTTTTTTTCTTCCCCCCCGAAAAGTTTACGTGCGAAAAATCGCTTAAGGCGAAACAAACTATTCACGATTATACGATTATTTTTGATACCCACGACAAATGAAATCTTTTTGACTACCCCTCCCCCCACCTTCATCCCCCCGAAACTGTACTAATTAATTAAAAAAGTTTCTCCTGGCGCAGAAAACTAAATATGCACATCGAGGCAGTTGGCTTTGGGTTATTATTACGACTTTTCTGGGCGGAAAAAAAAAAAAAAAAAAACAAAATCGAAAAACAACAACGACAAATATACACGTCGAGAAAAAAAGCGTATAAAAACAATATTAGAACAAAGCCAATAACTGAATAAAAATGAAGATGAGCTTGTTTGTTTGCTGACGAGAGGGTGACGGGGGGTGGGTGCCTGATTGAAATATATTTTTCGCAAAAGCCATAAAGTCAATGCTGCACTGGGAGAAATAATTTACTTTCATTCAAAGTTTTGGTACTATAACTTTTTTTTTTTTGCTAAAACTAGTTGTGAATTTTAGCGCCTTTAAGCTATTCTTTAAAAAACCTTTGTAAATATTTTTTATTTATTTAAATATAAAATCCTGAAATAAGTTCCTTACAAGCTTATCCTTTCACCCTGATTTTTTTCTGCGTGAAACCTTTTCCGTTTTCAATTTTTTTGACAATCTCTCGTCTTCCATATATTTTTCTTCTATTTTTTTATTGGCTTTTTTTTTGGTTTTACTTTTGTTTTGACGACTGTAATTGGTTTTGTATATCAACGTATTCCTGTGTGTGTCTGTGTGTGTGTGTGTGTGTGCAAGGATACGTATGTGTGTCCCTAGGATTGTTTGCATTTCCAGGCACAACCTGCGTTCGATTTGCGATTCGCAATTGTTTGGCAAAAATGCAAAAAACACACACACACACACACACGCGCGCAAAAAAAGGAAAAAGAAAACGTGGACCAAGAGAGAGGTCCTTGTTTGCCTTGCCACACACACACACACACACACACACACACACACACACATATATATGCTGCGCCCAAAAATTATGCTAACAAAAGTTGTCGACGCAGAATAAAAAATAAAAAAAAAAAAAATAAAAATGTGGAATTCTACAGTTCTTGGTGGAAAAACCGCAACGGGATGGAAAAGTCCCAGGATGCCAAACGGGGAGGTCCTGGAGCGAAGACATTGTGCGAAAAAAATTCGCTGCATATTTGCGTTGGATTTTTAATATAGCTTCAAACACAAACACACATTCGAAAAAAAACGGAACAAAAAAAAAACAGGACGAAAAAAGAACAGGACGAAACCTTTACGTAAAAATCAAATTTTTCTTCATTTTTCTTTTATTTTTATTTTATTTCCTTTTTTTATGCCGTTGATTGTCTCTTCGGTGCCAAACGCCCATCTCATCGCATGGGGGGCGTGACTCCTTGGGGTTCATTTCATTGTTGTTGTTGTCGCGGGGCCATAAGGGGTTAAGCTCTGAAGACATTTATCTTTGTCTAGGTCTCACGCCTTGTTTCCTGATTTTTATTAATCACTTTTTTCTCAGCTACTTTAAATATTTATCGTTTTCTTTATTAAGGAGCCAAAAATGGGATCAAAAGAACCCGTAGATCATTATCCTTTTGATTAAATCCCGACGGGGAATGGAAAGCGAAACTCCGTGGCTTTTGCCTCCGTGCCTCAAAAATTCGAGCAACGAATGGCCGCAGAACTATGCCGAACTTAATCGTTTTAATTAACTTGGAGTCCAGTTTAAAACGGGAACTAAAGGACCTCTGCTCCCAATCCCCTCATCCCCCCCTTCCCCCGACGACAATTTCTGGGAACGCATAATGGGCCTGGTAGTCGGTTGGGTTTTTGGCAGCTTAATTACATTTCGCGCCTGCAAATATGCAATGCAGGGCAGCAAAAATGCGATGCGTGGGAGTGGGCGTGGGAGTGGAAGTGGGCGTGGCACAACAGAAGCCAAACCGAAACGGAAGAGAAGCGAACCGAAAAACCGAACAACCTAAAACCAAACCAAGCCAAACACAAAACAATCGGCAGTAGGCAGAAAAACCGGGCAGAGTCCTCCTCCTGCCTGCTGCCAAAGTGAGGAAAAGGACAAAATTAGGACGAAGGATGTGCGGAGGGGGGAGAGAGGGACGATGTGCTGTGGACGATGGCAGGATTGCCACTCCAACCTTTCAAATTGCATTTGCTTGTGCGTGAACGGCATTGAAAGGCTGCCCAAGCCAGGGTTGCCAAAGTCATATTCAAAGCAGAGTTTTGGAATGGAAATTAATTAAGGAAATTTATTAAAAAGGTAACAATTAACCGATATAATATAAAAATAAAAAAAAAAAAAAAGCTTGAAGTTTCATCAATTTTGGAAAATATATATTTGATTTTGTTGAACTGCTTGCTTTAACTGCTTGCTCAAACGAATTGAGAATTATAGTGATTTAAAAGAGGAGAAATGAATATAATTTGTGGAGTACTTCAATCCTTTATTCAAAATACATCAAATAAATATGTAAGAAATCGATATTCTCCGATAAAATGTATAAAAAATATTCAAATGTGGCTTAAATCGCTTTA
Organism: Drosophila varians; assembly: GCA_018150405.1. NCBI lineage: Eukaryota > Metazoa > Arthropoda > Insecta > Diptera > Drosophilidae > Drosophila > Drosophila varians. The sequence goes on from JAECWK010000126.1 coordinate 11,911,036, forward strand.
AAATACTTTCAAAAAACACAAAAGAACATGAAAGAAAACGCCACAAAAGTAAAAAAAAAAGTAAAAATGAAGAGGAAACCGAAAAACACAAACTTCCACTCTCATAAGTTTGAAGAGGAAACGAAACGCATTGGCTGGCCTCAAAAATGTCCCTCGGCACTTTGCCCTTTTGCCCGATGGGGTCAGTGGTCAGGGGTCAGAGGGTTAAATGCTCAGGCTCAGGTGTGAAGCCTGCAGCTTGACCACGCCCCCTGCTTTATACTTTTCACTCAAGAGAGGAGGCGGTCAGTCCACCTGCAGGCAAATTAATTAACACGATTTCGCTTTTCACACGCAGGACTCACACTCACACACACACACACATTCAAAAAAAAAAGCGTCGAGTTGAGATTTCGATCTGACTTGGAAATTCCCATTCAGATTTTTCTTTTACCTTTTCTTTTATTGCATTTTTCTATGCCCTGTCAAGTGGTTGCGATGGCGGGAATAAGGAAAATATAAAAATCCTTTCGCAATAAAAAATTTATTAAAAAAAAAAAAAAAAAAGGTAGAAAAACTTTATGGAAAGATTCCTAACGCTCAAAGTAAATGGTGTGTTAGTACAACATCTAGAAGGATAATTGCGAATGAGGTTGTATATGTGTGTGAGTGCTGGTATGTGTGTGTGTGTGTGTGTGTGTGAGAATGGAAAATGCCAAAATGCTACTCATAATCGGGTCCTGGTCAAAATGCATCGGCGCGATGAGTTAAGCAACAAAACAAGAACAAACCAAACAATAAAACATGCCAAATCAACGACAATCAATGGTCAAGGTATCGGGATATCTACACAACTAAAAAAAACGTGTTAAAACGGTCGAAACATGTCTCAAATTTTCTTTCAAGAATGTCTCAGTCAGGCTCAGTACTTTTAAACCGAAGTTATCGTCTAAGGTTTATGATTTTATCGATAGTTTTGGGTCAAAATAACGATAGTTTTTTGTATGTTGCGGTTAAATTACTGGGTTACTCTTGCAGTTACGGGGTTTTTTTTTTTACTGATCTGCGGCACTTACAGTTTCTTTCTATTGCCCTTGGAATCATACAGTGGATCGTAATTGGCCCTACAATATATTTCGATATATTCGATATAAAAAGTAGGTAAGTGTGTTTGTTTTGTTTTTGTGTTTTGGATTTTTAGGTGGGTGTATTTTTGCGATTTATCGTGTTCCATTGTTCCAGGTGTGTAGTTTCGTGTGAGTGTGTGTGTTTCGATTGTTTCACAAAATTCCGATATAAACAAACATTATAGGACACCCATAGCCAGAGATATTGATGGTCAAGACTTACGGTTTCGGCAGGATCGTGTTGTTCAGGTTATCCCGCCATTGCAGATCGGCCACCAGGGCTGCTTCGGGTACGCGAGGACGACAGGTCAGGATCAGGGGCTTGCCAACGGGCTTACGTTGTACTTCCTGTGTGGGATAGATTTCCAGCATGGGCTTCTGTTCCGCTCTGATTAAATCTAAAAAATAGAGTTGGAAAAAATATTATTAATTAGTTGGTGTAAGTAGAAGGATATTTATTTATTGGAGATTTGAAAACGTTTATTTGTGGCCTAAAAGAAAGGGAATGCTTACTAATTAGAGCTTCAATGGGTTCATTTCAAAGTCCTTAAGTTGTTTTTTGTTAAAAAAGTCCAACGAATTAATTAGAATTTCATGATTCCCCTTGAAATTGCAAAGCCCTTTACTCTTTGGAGATTTAAATACTCCTATTTAAAGGCCAAAAAGCATGCTTTAATTTTCTGAATCTACAAGAGACATCCTTGCTTACGTTTGATTTGCTTTTTCTTCGTTGAAATTCAAAAAAGTCCTTTATGAGATTTGTAAATCGTATGCCAAGGCGCACAAGCATGCAATTCCTTTGCAGAACTTTGCATAATTGCCCGATCTTTGTGAATCCAAAGACTCAAACCAAATTAATAGCAATTATATATGCTATTTTTTTTTTTTGTTCTTTCTTTCTTTTTTGTTGTAACGCTTTAGTCATCGGTCTTTGTTTTTATTTTATCTGCTCTTTTTCCGAGTGACTCATTTGCACAGGCGAGTAAATTTAAATTAATTTTAATTGCCTTTGCCGCGGACACACACAAAGGGTTAAGGGGGCGGCTGGGGGGAGTGGCATGCCGGGGCCCAGCTGGGTAACCTTTGTAATTTTCGCCTTCGCTCATTATGCACACAAAAATTCAATGTGTGTGTGTCGGTGTGTGTGTGTCGGTGTGTGGGTGTCGGTGTGTGTGAGTCTCAATTAAATGAAATTATTCCAGCGAAATTCCAAGAGAAATTCAATCGAAATTCGTAGATAACACATTTTGTCGTGAATATGTAATCGAAATTAGTGAAGCGCACTCGCCATGCCAATTCCTTTCGTTTCGTTTATTGTTCAATAAGAATTTTAAATTGATTTTTAAATGGCATTTAATATAAATTGTTAAAGTTTTTAAATACGAATGTATTCTAGTTCAAACTACACTTTCCGATTAATTTCGATACATTGAAATGGAGAAAAGAGAATAAAGGTTTAAAATGTTTTTGTTATGTTTTAATTCTTTCATTTTCAGAAATATAATTTTTAATACATTTCTAAAGGATTCAACTATTTATCGATAGTTTCCGATTGTTACCAACTCCGTATTTCTTTTTAAATTAGAGTCCATTGATAGTGTTCCAGTGTCCTTGTTTCTTTAGATAATTCTCCTCTACAAATATAAAGCTATGTAGACGGAGCTTATTATTTTCTATTATTTTATGTATAGCCCTGGCAAGGGGGTGGGGGGGCTGCTCCTTTTGAAAACTTAGTCCTTGGCTAAGGCTAAAGTTGGCCATTGTTCATCAGGCTAATTACCGACAATTAAACGCTCATGAAACCCTTTGTTATGAGTTCATGGAAAAAGTGGCCAGCAGCAGTGAGAAGTGAGAGCCAGCAAAATGCCACTTTTAAGTTTTTTAGAATCCTTCCCCCACCCCCCTCCCCACACTCCCCTGTCCCCTACTCCTTTGCACATTTTCATTACAATTAAAAGGCTTTGGGGACACTTTCTTTGACATTTTATTGGGGCAGTTGCAACAGTTGACTTGAGTTGCTGGGAAGACTTTCGTCCTTTTTTGTCGGCCCTATGCCTGGCCATTTGTCCGAGGACTTTATGTGGTCAGCATTTGGCTGAAGATTAAAGTGCCAGCTGTGGCAAGGATCTCTTTGGTATTTTTATTATTTTTTTTTTCTTGTTTTTGCGCACAGTCGAGTGCATAAATAATTTAATGTAAACGAAGCCGCGCACATGGGTGGCTATTTTTTGTTGTTGTTTGTATCTGTCAGTGGGTTGGTGGCATGCAACAGAGTGCATTAAACTGGCACCACCCACTCCCTCCCCCCCCCCCCCGCAGCTTCCGCCCTTAGACCCCGTCCCCCTGTCCCCCTTTTAAGCGCGGCTCCCGGCATCTGCAACTCGGACAAAATTAAATATGAGAAATTTATGCGACGTTGCCTTTTTGCATTGCAATTAATGCAAGGCAACACAAAATGGCGCCACAAACTATGCCACCAAACAAAAAAAAAAAAAAATAGAAGAAATTATATATATAGAAAAAATTAAAATATACAAAGAAAAAGAAAAGCTACAGATAATAATGAAAAGTTTTTAAGGGAATGTCCCTCTCAAGATGTCACATATTCAATGCTCTTTTTGAATCACATTTTAATCGATTAATAACGATTATAACGATACATTTTTTGTGTAATTGGCCTCGCCTGTATTTTCCATTTACAAATTAATCGGTAATTGCTCAATGGTTTAAATTGCTAATTTTTAATTTGTTATTTGCAGTTCATTGACTATTGATGGTTTTTTTTGGTGAATAAATTTTATCTAGGTTATCCTTTTTTTGCAACATTTTTGCTATTTTTTTTTTAAAGGGCATTCAGAGTTGGCTTTTCCTTGGGGACCGGTTTTTATGCTTAATTTATATTTATTTTATTTTAAATGCATGCTGCATAAATAAAGGCACCAACTCACAGACACACGCACACACACACACACACACACCGCACACCCATGTGAGCACATTATCTTTCTACCTCTTTGAGCCCACGATTTTCCACGCTTCTCCACGCTTTTCCCCGCCTTTTCCCCCTTGACTTCCCCCAAGTGTCCCCCCTTACTCCTGTTTTTTTTTTTCATTTTTTACTTTTCCGGCGCCGCATAAATAAACAAGCGGTTAAGAATTATCGCGAGCCTCTCGGGAACAGAGAAAAAAAATTTATATACAATATATATAGTACGTGTGGTGGGCGGTGTTGGGTGCATATGGGCGTGGTGGCCGACGGACATTCGGTCTCCTTGCAATTAATTCATAGCGCCGGGCCAGAAAATATTGTTGGAAAAACAATTAAAACCGAACATTAAAATGGCAACGACCAAATTAACAAAATATATATAAATATTTAACTTTTTTTTTTACAGATATAGCACAATCGACCCTATATGATGTGTAAATTATGGATAATTATGTATATTTTTTTTACAATAGCACCCCCTTAAAGAAAAAGTAATAAATATAAAGAGAATAGTACCAGGTATCATATAGTCTTTAAAACCTAACCTAACCAAAAAAAAAAAAAATTAAACACTTTAAGTTCTAAAACCTGATTGCTTTGATTGCTTTAATTTGCTTTTATTTCTTTTATATATTTTGGTCAGTCTGTTTTTTTTTATTATTATTATTATTATTCCTTTTGGTTTGCAGTTCGTTTTGTTGCTTTTTTTTAATGCTTTCGGCCGCGCAAAAGTTAAAATTAATATTTGTTTGCTTGAAAGTTTTTGGCGCTTTTTCGGCCAGAGCCAGAAAATGTTGATTTATGTAATCCTGCCGCCTCCCTCCTCCCGCCATCCCCCCATCGTCCTTGCCAAAAAGTTAGTTTTTGAATTATGGCGCGCAAAAATAGTGGCCAGTCAGCCTCGCCAGGACCTTCTGCGCCTGATTTCCTTTTTTTTTTTTTTTTTTTTTTTTTTTTTTTTTTTTTTGTGTATTGCCACCAAACGCTTCACCTTCTGCCGGAGGCGTGCTCAAGTGGGCGTGGCTAAAAATAGTCACCATCCGGCCATCGAGAGCAGCCTAATTTTGCATAAACCCCCTCAAAGGACCTCAAAGGATCAAAGGTATCGAACGTTTCCGAAGGCTGATTGGGGGCTGTAAGTCGGTTAACGGTTAATATATATATATAGACAAAATGGTCAAAGGATAACAAGGATGTGTGGGGCAGGCATCATATTTTTGGCTTCCTTTTGGCTTTGTTTGAGATTTTTAAATAGAAAAGGGGGGAGTGGCATTACAGCTTGGTTTTTTTTTTAAATAATTTTCATTTATTTAGTTTCAAAAGTATCCAAAAGTTTTTAATTTAAAAAAAATATTTAAGTAATTATATTATTAAAGTAAGTTCTGAAATTAAATTAATTAATATTTTTAATGGTTTCCAAAAATATTTAATAAAAATAATTTAATTATTTTCTCAAATGTAACTTATATTTTAATTTTACTTCAATTTTTAATTTATTTTTTTTTTATTTTTTTCTATTTTTCTATTTTCTTTTGTATTTTTTCATAGTTTTGTTCCTTCAAAGATACTCTTCAAGGAAATGCAAAAAAAATGGTCAAAATCCTTCTACGAAGCCTGTAATCCTTAAATGAGTTTTATTTTGAGCAAAAAAAATAAAACTCATTAATAATCATTATTTGAGGATTTTTTTTTTTTCGCTCAAAAATAATAATTATTGTTGATTACTTATGAAATCGTTCAAAAATAATCATTACCCGTGAAGAAAATAAAAAAAATCGAAATTTTAAGAATCTTCACGGAAATGCGTAGATCGACGAAAAAGGATTAAAATGATGCATTTCTTTTTGTTGTATGTCTATTCTGAGTACATGATTTTTTTGTTAAAAGAAAACAGAAATAATCATTATTTTCGGTCCCTGATTTTTTTTAGTTAATTTTAATTAGCCTGAAAGCCTTTTGTTTTTGTTCCATTTAAGGACGAATTTATTTGCACAATAAACATTAAAGGGCGCCCCATCCTTGCAGCCACATCCTGCCGCCCACTATCCTGCCACCTCCCCTCCCTCCCCCCTCCCACCGTTTTTGGTGGCAAACATGTTTGGCATATTTGATGGCATTTCCTTTAGGCATGCATGCGTGCCACCAAACGATTGCAGACATCCTCGAATCATGCCACGCCTCCTCTGGGGACTGTTACCCCCTCCCCCCTACTGCATCCTCGCTGTGTGTTTTATTTGCACTCGTTATAATATTTCCACGTTATGTTTCGCCTTTCTTCCCCGTCACATCAATTTCTTTATTTTTTTTGGTTCGCCTTTCGCCTCGGCGTCAGACATGTTGCATACTTTTGTGCTCCGGCGACAGGGTCCTTGAGCAAGGACCGCTCCCCCCCCCTCTCGTCTCGCCTCTCGCCCCTTGTGGGGTGCTGCGGATGCGCTTGTATTTTTTTTATTTCGGCTCGTATGCCTTTTGAATTTTTAAATAGGCCACGAGGGAGGCCAAACGGAAGTCAGCGGCATTGACAGTTGTGCTTCGGTTTTGATACCTCTCGAGAAATTATTTTCAAAGGGTATATACGGCTGTGACTAAAGGATTTTATTCTTTTAATAAATTTATTTGGGAATCCCAGAGAATTTTTTCATTTATATTTTAGGAAAATTGTAGAAAAATAATTTTTTAATTTGCTTTCAATTAAAATGTTGCAATTTTATAAATTTTGGATGTAATAGTTTAATTTTAAATATATTCAAAATATTTGTTTTATTTTTTTAAAGAGTTTTCCTTTTGAAAAAAAATAAAAAAAATATTTATACTTAAAAAATATATTTAATTTCCCGTTAAAAAAAATAATAGGTATTTTTTTAGTCGCATCTTTAAAAAAAAATATATATATTGTTGGTTTGATGCTTTCGTTTCGGTTTTTGTGATTTGACTTGGAATCTTTTTTTTTTTTTTTTTTTTTTGTGTGCACTTCCAGTCTGGCTCAAGTGGGGCTTTGACGAATAAAGGAGGCGCTGCGTCCTGAATGGGGGGCAAGGGGCGTGGCTGCTAGGGGAGGGGGTGGCTGGGTGGACATTTTACGATTGTCGCCGTCTGTGTCTGCACGGTAATTGCTGCCATTTGCACGCTTCAGATTCAGATTCAGATTCAGATTCAGACGCTATTTACACAAGGATGTATGAGAGAAAGGACTTGAGCCGCATGGAGCACTAGAAATGTGGGTCCACTTGGTAGTCAGGCAGGATGGAGGGGCTCTTCCGGCCCACTTGCCACTACAAATAAATATATTAATACATAAAGTGGTTGCCTAATCGCAATTTAGTTGTTTACGAGCTGCAAGGATATCAAAAAAAAAGGATGCCAAGGTTGGGGTTTCTTAGTTTTTTTGTTTTTTTGGGATTTAGATGTTTTGTAAATATTTTTAAAACTTAAATATTAAATTAAAGTTTTAATTAAAATTTTTGGAAGTCAAGGAAAAGCCTTAAACAAGAAAAGGATATCCGTTTAAATTTTTTAAAGCATAATTTTCTGCGCCCAAGTTTAAATGCTTTTAGTTTGTTTCTAAACAGAATAGTTTAAGAAATATTTATATTTTTTAACTAAATAACTACATTTTTAAATATTAAAACAAAAAAGCAATCCACAAACAAAATAATTACAAAGAAATTCCAACATTTATTTGACCTTCGAATGGGTGGCGATGGAATGGGGGATGCGGGTGGGGTTTGGGTGGCTTGTCTGGTTTGTGGGCTGTAATAACGATCATGATCATCGCCATGAGATTCATCATCATCATCAACATCATCATCATCATTTCGAATTGGCTGGGGGAGGAATTTATATTGTTGTCTAATTGGCACAAAATGTTTGCGTTTGCGTTTGCGTTTGCCTCCATTTCTGTTGCACTTGAAAAAAAGTCAGCGACCCAGAAACCCAAATAACAAGTGAAATCTTAAACCCCCCATCCCCTTCACTCCCCCCCCATGCCAATTGACAGCCAATGGTTATACAAATGAGGTCATTATGGTGGCAAGTGGCAAGTGGCAAGTGCAACGGAGATGCCGAAGCTCCAAAGTGGCGACAAAGTAGTTAAAGTTTTTATCTCTTTTGTAAAACCCCCTCCCCCCGCTCTATAGAGATATATTCCCTATTTCCTTGGGAAAAAAAACTATAGAAGTTGATGAGCATTGAACAAGAAAAGCAGCAACTGGTGAGCTAAAGTACTGCGATTTCTACACTGAGAATAAAAAACCTAAAAAAAATTATAAAAAGTTTAAAGTTTAAAGTTGTAAGAAAAAGAATCAGTATTTAAATAAAAAATCCCTTTAACTTTTAAAGTATTAAATCTTTAAATAATATATTTTTATTTTTTTAAAGTTTTTTTTTAATGTGCAACTTGCATTGGAATTGCCACAAACTGTTGAACAACTCGAGTGGCAAACTGCTAAGTGAGTACTTGGCACTTGGCTGCACACGCTCTCCCGAAACTCCAAGGATAATGCTCGCGTCGGCCAAAGGATTTCCAGCCAGTGACATCGGAATGAGGAGGCACGTACTCCTTTTCAGATTTACGATAAAGCTTTTCTAATTAAATTCATTCACAGTTTTTGTTTCTCTCTCTTAACCGGATTTTATGCGGCATAATAATTGTTGAAAGGTCCTTTCTAAATACTTTATCGGATTTTTGGAGTCCTACGTCCATTAGCGGATTTTGCCTTCACCTTTGCAGGATTATTTTTTGATTTTTGGGTAACTCGTTTGAAAGCGGCTTGAAATCCATTTTTTAAATCCTTGCCAACATGGAAACGGTTAACCACTCCCCCATTACCCCCCGCCCTTGTTGCAGCATGGGTATCCCTAATCCCAAGGATTCTGAAGGGGAAAAAAAAGAAACTGCTAGGCTTACTTATGTCAAGGAATTTCCACCGACTTCCCCCCTTGGCTGACTTTCGGGTTTGTTTAAAGTTTCTAGAAAAAAAAAAAAAAAAAAGGGGGGGGGGAGTGCAACCAAGAAAAGAAAAATAAATAAAAGCCAACAAAACTTTGGGAAGCATTTTTGAAGAAAGCGAAGAAGAAAGGACGAAAAAAAAGAAATAAGGAAGGAGTTGTAACTTTTGGCTTGCAGGCGGTGCCGGGGCTTTTGGCTTCAACTTGCTAGCCAGGAAAATGTTGTAGGCCAAGAAAGTGAGTGCTGGGAAGGGGATAACTCTGAAACACTTTGCGAAACATTTTATGGGCCAGCGGAGGATGGCAAGGATAGGACTGGCACTGGGACAACATGCGCCCAAAAAACTAACTGCTTACTTAACAAGACATATTCAAGCACTTAAAAGCAAAATAAAACGCCACCAAATAAAATGGATAAAACTACCAACGCAGGACCAAGGACTTTCAAAGACTGAAATTCCAAAAAAAAAAACAAATAACGAAATACGAGAGAAGAAATTGTAAAAAGTAATGACACCTTTGACAGACACGACCAAAAAATGTTATTTTGCGGATCTTGAAAGGAAAATTCAGAGCCTTGAAAGGGTAAGGGATATATCGATTGTAGGAATTATCGATATATTGATAAACATACATATATATTAAAGATAAAAAAATAGTATTCTAGAGTTTCTTAAATAATAAAGAAAAAAACAAAGAAAGAAAAGCATATTCCTTGCTCCTCTCTCTTCCCTTGGAGGTTACACACATTGCGTGGTTTCCTTCCCCCTTCTTTCTTTTATTTTTCTATTTTTTCGCCATTTTTTTTGTGAGGAGGGGGGGGAGGGGGTCCTGCATCCTGGTGGGAACTTTATCAGCCAAGTTTACTTAATACGCAAAGTAAGTTAAAAGCAAGCGGCGATGACGGCCAAAAACTTTTACGCGCATAATAAGCTCAACTTTAATATTTTTCTGTCGCATATTTTTGTTATTTTTATTTCTGCCGGAACCAACTTTCAGTTTCAAAGCTTAATGCCCAATATCCAAGCATTGCCATTTATTTTATTTTTATTTTTATTTTATTTTTATATTTTCTTTTCGAGCGGAAACTTTCCTTTTAATATGGAACGTTTTGTCCACCGCAGACCAAAAATTTTCGCCCTTTTGCCATTTTCCTTTTTTTTTTTTGCCCTTTTTTTTGCGTTTTCTTCCATTTTTCCATTTTTTCTTGACACCTGATCCATTCTTCGCTGTGATTGAAAAACTTTGGGGCAGCTTGGCGCGAAAAGTCACGACTTTGATATTTTCATAATAGAATTGTTTGGCGAGTTGTTATTTTTCCTTTTTTTTTTTTTTTTTTTAGCTATTTTTTGTGTTTTTTGGTTAATTTTTTACTTTAGTTTATTTGAATTTGGATGGTTCTGTTATAGTTTTGTAAATAAAGGGAAATAATGAACTTTTCAAAGCATTAAACGTTGTTTGAAGATTAAATCTCTACATAAATGGTTTGGAAAAGTACCGGGTATTACATATTGTTTTTTTGGTTTGCTTTTTAAAAAATATATTAAAAAATTGTAGCAATTTTTTTAGCTCCATTAAAATAGAGTAAAAAGAAAAAAAAATGATAAGGTCTGAGAGTACCGGGTATGGTATATTTTTAAAAGACTTTTTTCATTCTTTCTCTCTTTAAAAGTATTTACTTTTATTTGAAATCGAATAAAAGAAATAGTTTAAGCCAAGTACCAGGTATCGTACATCAAAACGAAAGCAAACTAAGCTGCAAATGAGCAATTAAAGTTCAATTTGATGAGGTCCTTGACAATCCTTGACCAATCGGAATATCTTCTCGCTTTCTCTGTGGCTTTCTCCACTCTTTGCATCTCCCGTTTTCCCCGTTTCACCCCATTTCTCACCATTTCTCACCATTTCTCTGTGGCGCCGCTCAAAAGTTCAATTGCATAAATTAACGAAAAGCACAAACACACATCTATGGGGTTTACGGGGTTTATATGTATTGCTGGATGTGGAATTCCTGCCAGAACCGCAGTAGTCGCCGCCAAACGCCGGGGTGCCTCTCTGCATTATTGATGCCTTCAATGACAATTCGCGGGGCATGGTGGGTGTGGCTTGGGTCTTGGGGCTTGGCGGTGTGGGGGGGCAGGGCAGTTTGCCAGTGAACTCATTAAAATGCCATTTAATTAATCATCGCAGTAGCGACGGCAGCGAATCCAACCAAATGCCATAATTCAGCACTTGCCTCTAATTGTTATTGGGGCTCCCCAGGGAGGAGGATGGGGCAAAAGGGGGATGAGGAGGAGGTTGCATCCCCGATTGATTCATTCTCGGGCTCTGTCCACTCATTAAACATCGCCAAGTGCAGCTGCAAGCCCCAACCCATTCATGCCCCCATCATCATTATCATCCATCAACGCGACTCTATCATTCAAATTTTATAATTTTTCTATTTTTGTTTTTTTTATTTTTTATATCATACCATGATATTTCCCTTTCTGTGGCTCCATTTACTACACTGGATACCCTTTAATTTAGTCACTGATATCGCCCGTCACATCCTGCCACGCTCCACATCCTGGACAATGGAGGTAATGGAGGACATGGAGGCTTCCAATTAGCTGGGCAACTTTTCGCTCAATTGCCTCTAGCAGCGGCTTACACTGCCAAAAAAAATCTACACATTTTCCGATATATTGAAATATTAATTTTTTTTCTTAATCATTATACACTGTAACAATTATTTTTATACTTTTTTTTCTAAAATTTCAAATAGGAAAAAAATTCAAAATTCAAATATTTAATTATTTTTAGAAAAACTCTTATCCAGTAAAATGGATAATACACTTCTCTAACCAATATCTTTCAGAATTGAATGTAAATAATTTTTAATATCCTTCAAGGAGCAATTAACAATATTTCCCTTCAATAAAAAGAATTAAATTTTAAAAAAATTAACTTCAAATTATAGAAGCCACTATTTTCTCGCAGTGCAGCGCCGCTGGCTTAGTCCAAAGGCAGTCAACACTTGACGTATTGAAGCATAAGCGTTCCAGTCTGAGTCCGATAGCCGGAGCGAGCCATCAATCAGGTTATCAATCAAATTTGCCACTCCCACCCCGGCCCCCGGCACCCGGCCCCGGCCCTGGCCCCGACCACTTTTGCCCCGCCCCGCCCTCTACGATGATCGATTTGTGCTAGACGGGCTAGATTTCTGGCCTACCTGCCCTGGCACGCCCCCTTCCTCGCTGTCCCTTCCCCGTCCCGTTCCATCTGTCCAGCTCCTCGCCGCCCCCACCCCCAGGGGAAGTGCAAATTATGCAGCCCGACGGGGACCATCGATCAAAAAAAAAAAAAGTGCCGTGGAAAAGGGAAAGGGAACAGCTGGCCAGGATTCCCTCTATCTGCGGCTCATATTTTTTGCAGTCATCAATTTTGGTCTTTGATTTGCCATCTCTTTTTTTCGCCGTCTCCCCATCTCTTTCGTTCCGACCGGTTTTAATTCTTGACTGCAACGTTTGCATTTGGGATTTGGATTTGGGCCTCGACTGGTGACGCGGGCATTGAGCTGTCGCCATCCGGAAAATGATGGATGGGCGGCCAAGGGGACGGATTTAGATATATCCCTCATATACCCCATATATATATCGGGGTATATAAATATGACAGATGATCCATTGCCAATCCCACCTGACGCCCAATTTTCACTCTCGGTGTCAATTTGCATTCAATTGGAAACTCGAATTGACTTTAAAAGTCAAAGAAATCCCACTCGATAATTCTGGGGGATTACTTTTTGATAAATCGATTTTTTGTGTCGAAATAATAATTTCTTTAGGTCTTATATCATTTAGTAAGGACTCGTAGGATTTATTTTCATCATTTAATTAAAACAAAGAATGTTTGAAAAACATAAAATAAATCGATTCGTAAATGGCTTTCAATTCCCAGGGAATTCCGATAAATTGAAACGATTACATTTGATTGATTCCAGGGAGAGAGGGGGAGTGGGAGAGAGAGAGAGGGAGTGGGAGTGGGAGAGAGGGAGTGGGAGTGGGAGAGAGAGGTATTTTATTTTTTTATTTCCGCTTATCAGGTCGAGCTGGATGGTCTATAAAAATGATATCGAATCCCATCAACTGGCAAATGGCCAAAACAATGGCTCCCAAACATTGTTAGCATTTAACATTAATGTCTTTCCATTTGCATTTGGGCTTCTTTGTCCAACAGAACAACAAAATGACGACAAAGTAAAAGATGCTACTGAGTGTTAAATGTAAAATGGGGTTAAGTGTCTCGGTCTCGAAAAAAATAAAAGAATAAATACGATGGAGGAGGAGGATGGAGGATGGAGGAGAGGGGAGTGCAATAAAAACGAATTTCTCATTGTCTTCTGGTCTATGGTATTGTCAATTGCTTAAAGTATATACATTGCAGAGCAGTGTCCCCATAGCGATACAATCGTAGAGCTAAATTAACACCATCACACAAACTAATTGACTTCAATTAAAACAAATAATTTCACAACTGGCATTGCAGATGCAATAGTTGAATGGAAAAATTGTACAAACACAAAACAAATAAATGGGTTAAGGGTTATGTTTCGTTTTCTAAATTATTCCAGTAAAATTTTTCCTCAAAATGGGAGTATTATAATAGTTTTTTTTTGGGGATTATCAAGGGTTATGGCTTGTCTTTTTGGATCATTCGGTTTTATATGGTCACTTTAGAACAAAATACGATTGTAGACCAAGTTTCAGATAATTTGCTCAAGAATGAGGAAAAATATGAAAGTTTTAAGGGAATTTTTAGGGTTAATAATCCATTGAAATGGTATGATATGGCTTATTTTTATTTAAATGGAGGATTGAAGAGAAAAAATTATTGTATACCAAGTTTCAGAGAAATAGTTCCATAACAAAGATATAAAGATCGATAAAGATATAATATAGATAGCATAGTTACATTTGTCTCTTAATTTCGATAAAAAGGCCAAGAGATGTAGACAAAAACGGCAAACCATTTGATCGTTTATTGAACTTTTTTCCATCTGTTTGAATATGAATGGGAATCATGTGAATGGTCTCCAATTGTCCACTATAATTAACAATTTCGTGCGGTTTTCTCTTTCATTTTGTGGTATTTGTGCCAAAGTTTGCCATAAAATATCGACAAAAAATGGAAAAGTTAATGAAAATCATTCAACTACAAATGCAAATGGAAAATCAGTTCAAGTTTGATGGAAAATGTAATATTATTAAATATTTTTTCCATTTCTTGGCCTTTGAATAAAATTGAAATCAAATCGGAAGCCGCAAAAAGCTTCAAAAACAATTGCGGTCTGTTTTTGGGGAGAGTGTGTATTAAATATTTAATTAAATTCGAGGCCAAAAAACCGAAAAACCGCAACAATTGTCTAAGAAAGTAACCAAGGAAATGCCTTCTGCGGCTGCCCTTTGCTGCCATTGAAAGGATGGCCCGGACTCGCAGACCCCAGAAAAGGAACCCCTTCCAGTTTGAAGACCCCGAGAAGCACTTGAAAATGCCACTGACAACCAAAAGGAAATTTATAGCAAAAATTTATGTACTCATTGTTGCTGTTGCTGCTGTTTCTGCTGTTGCTGATGTGTTGCACTTGCAATTTCTGTTGCTTCTGTTGCTGCTGCTGTTTCGTGGTTGTGTGGGAACGACAGACGCAAAATATTTGCATGCTGTTTATACTTTTATTGCAAATATCTCGTTCGCCATCCCTCCAGCCCAGGCCCCAAGGGCAGACATGTGTCAAAGTTTGGACCTTTGCCGACTGTCCCGGCTCCCAAGGGCTTTCCATACACTCGAAAATAATTCGCTTGCATTTTAATGATGAAATCAAAAAAATTAATTTAAAAATATTGCTAAAAGTACCGGGTATTGCATATAGCAGAGATACTTTTCCTAAACTTTTATTATTTTGTTATTATTTTGAAAATCATTTGACAGAAACTGAGAGAGTGAAAGGAGTACCGGGTATTGTAAAGTCCGAAAACTTAAAAAAAATTCTAAAACTCTAGACTCTGTTTCCCTTTTCAGTTTTTCTTAAGTTTTTGTTTATAATAATTAATAAATTGCAAAGCGTGTAGGAAGTACCGGGTATCATATAGCCAGGTATGTATAGAAATACCACTAAAACCTTTACATTCTTGATTGTATTTTTAGTTTTTAATGAAAATTTTGCAATCATAACTCTTTCTAAGGATGTCCAAAGTACCGGATATCGTATAGTGCAACATTTTTTCTATTTTTGCTAGCAACAAAAAACTCAATTTAAAAACCTTTTAAGAGAAGAAATTCGAAACTATTTTAAGCTCTAGCCATATTTTGTATAAAAAATGCATAAAGCCACATTTTAAAGAGCTGGAAAAGCCAACTGATTTGTTTAATAAAAAAAGGAAACCGCTTTTCCCCAAGTGGATATATATTTTCATGTTTTTAAACGCTTGCCCCGCATCGAGGCTCATAAATCACTTGGCAAAATGTGCTGCGTCTGTCTGCGTCGTCCGGATTCGGAAAGATCCGGAATGGCGGGGGGCAGGAATACGGATACGGGTACGGGTACGGGTATTATACTGCAGCAGTTCCATCTGCAAATGCTCCACAGTCTGTCCCGATCCTTGGCAGCTAATTCCGACAGCGCTGGTTTTTTGCGTTGAAGCGTGGCGATGCCAGAAATGGAGGCGGTGCCCCCCCTCCGCCTCCTCATCCTCCTCCTCCCCCTCTCACTCGGTTATGCCTCATTTAAATGCGGCAACTCTGACACCACTCATCCTTCCCATAGCCCCTCCCCTAACCAAAAAAGAAAAAGGGGAAAATAAACTTTAATTGTAATAAATTTACCACATACTTTGCTCTGTCGGTTTTTTTTCTTTTGCTAAAACAGACACTTGTTGCCCCCGTAATGCCACGACAGGACGAAATGCCAAGGAAATGAATAAAAACAAAAGACAAGTAGAGGGAAAAGAATGTAAGACAAGACAGTTTTATGACATATTTCATATAAATGAATATAGGGTCGAGACACAGAGACAGACCCAGAGACAGACTTGATGGAAGACGGTCATAATTGAAGCCAAGTTTTGACAAACAATCGGGGTTTGATGGGGCGATGAGGGAACGGGGATTATGGGTGGAAATGTTCAAGTATTTGGAAAGCATCAATTGCTCTCAATTGCATTTCAAATGATTCGTTTCAATGATGAATGGAATCAAGTGGAATGTCAAATGAGTTAAAAAGTTTTAATGATACAGGGAGCTATCTCCCTGATTACCGATAATTCCGATAAATTTATAAAAGGCACTACTCGACACTACTCCGCCTACCTTTAATAAAATTGTAGTTCCCATTTTAATTACAGTTTAAATCCTAAAGCCTTCTCAAGTGCATTAAACTTAATCGGATTATGGTCCGTGCTTAATTAATTATTAGTAATCGAAACACGCACAATGGGGCCGTCGATTTGATTGTCTTTATCAATCGAATACCGCGGAAAGTGGACTGGATTCGGGGGCCAGGGAGAAGAGTTCTTGCGAAGAGTGGATGGATGGCAGGCTTCAACGGGCGATTGAATGGCAGAGATAGCCCCGGCAAATCCCGCCATTGAAGCCATAAAGCCATAAGCAGCACATGCTGTCATTATGCCAGATACTTGCCACCTTGCCACCTTGCCACATTGCCACTCACCTCTGTCGTTTTATCAGCGACGGAAAATCTCGCACTCACTCACCGAGCGAGCGGGAGTCCATTAATTGGGCCACACAAGCAGAAAACCAGAACGAAAGCATAAGGAAAGCGAGGGGAAAGCATAGGGAAAGCGCGGGGAAAGCATAAGGAAGGCTCCTGGGAGCAGGAAAGCAGAAAAGAAGCTGAGGAGCATGTGTCGCCCATACAAGAGCTTCCATCTGAATGCAGACATGCTGCATGCCTTAATGGCATAAGCGCAGCCACCAAAGTGCTACTTAAGATCCTTGCCCCCTCCTCCAACGACTGCCTCCCTCGACTCCGACTCCGACTCCGACTCCGACTCCACCTTCCTTTCGAATCCTAGATGCATAGATAATGCTGCCAATCCGGGCATTGAGTGAAAAGGATTTGCCACCGTGGCCCAAGCAACAACTCCTCCAGAGACCCCCAAGTTCGACTTTGCCATCGACGTGCCAGCAGCGCCAATTGAGGAAACAAAGTGAGAGGACCGGGTCGGTCCCCTTTTTCTTGAGCAGATCTGTGCTGGAGCCACGTGTGTGGTGGACTAATCCACCTGGAAAAAATGTTATAAGCCATTATTGTGAAAGGTATTGTGTTTACTGAGGTTATCATACCAGAAAAGCAGTTTAGTTTGATGACAAAAACAGGAATAAAAGAACCACTTGCGAATTATAATATCTTCAAAATGTTAAGTTGGGAATTATAAGACTAACTTTCTTTAAATTGATTTCAAAGTCAAAGGGTGAGAGCTTTTCAATAGGAAAATGTTGAAATGAGCAAAGTACTTTTGAAAATACTGTTTTCTACAGAATTATAGATGCAAAAGACCCCTTTTTTTCTCGCTGTGTGCTGCCACTACTTATCCAGCTCATGCATCGCTACTCTTGTGTTTTTTTTTCACGCTCGCTTCTTTTCAATCTTTTCTTTTAGCTGCAGTCCCCCCCTTCTTGTATTTCATCAACAGCGCCTGCATAATTTCGCACTGCATTCATTCCGCTTCAGCCCCCCCCTCGTTTCACCTCCTTTTCCATGGCTTTCCTCTTTACTTTCCCGTCCCCCCACTCTCTTTATGTTACCCTTTTTGCCGCACCAGCCCTTCGATAAGGATGCGATGTGAGTGCCCCATGCAGCGTGTGGCGCTATTAACACTTTTGTCATTATCGGGCAATGGGCTACAGTTTCCATCTACACTGGAAAAAATTAGTGTGTTATATGAAATCTTACTAACAATTGGTTTAGCTTGTAAAGGACAGAGGATTTTTAATAATATTATTACTAATCTATAAACGTAATTATTATTATTTTCTTGCAGTGCATTGAGTCTGGAATCTTCCGTTTGAAGTAGGTGTCATCCTGGGCGTTCGCTTAAACATTACAGTTAATGCCACGCAGGTGAATGGCAAGGGGGGGGGGGGGAGTGGCACCTCCATAGAGTGCCACACGGCGGAAAACGGAAGTCTCAACTTCCGTTTGTCGTTGTCGTCGCTCCCGTTTTTGCTTGGCTTGATGATGAAGCCATTCGATATAAATGCTGGTGGCCAGCAGCCTCAGGATCTGCCTCGAAAAACCCGCCCCTCTCCCGCCCCTCTCCCGCCCGACCCCATTCCGGCATTCATGTCCTACTCTGGACGTGGCATGCGTATTCAAGTGTAAGCGAGTTGAAGTGTCATTCGGAATTTGGAGCACGGTTCCAGTTTAAGCGGGCAGTGGGGGAATGGGGAATGGGGCGAAGGATGCAGGAGATTCCGGCAGGTCCTTCGTCCGTTGTCCGCTGATTAGGGTTGCTGCTGCACAGCCTCACAATGGCCAGGGAATGTGACATGACGTGTACAAGTGCCGCCATCCCATGATACTTTTCCAAAAAGGGGTTCGACAATTTAGGTTACTTTACAAGGACCCAGTAACAGATCCTGCGACAATCGAGAGAAATGCTGATGCTGACAAGGATTGAGGACTAAGGATTTCGCATTTCAAATTGGCGAGTCAATCGAAAGGGTTGAGGTAAAGGAGCATTCTGTCTTGGGGACATCGCACTGCATTCGACAGTCATCGAAATAATCAACCCGAATCGGAATATGCATTCAAGTGGTAATTTCGTTATCGAAATAATCAAATTCGAAATCTTCTTTGGGTTTTTAATGCAAATGAACTGTGTTGTTTATACAATTGAGAACACAAACTCGAACAGCATCGATAACATATTCAAATCGCCGCAACACAATGCCTGGGCAATCGGAATCCATTTGCATTTGTTGTGTGTGTGTGGGGGGGGGGGGATATGCAGATGCATATCGATAGCCCGATATACATACAAATGACCGCTTCCGCATTTCACATAGTCAATGAGCCGAAATGAGCGAGAGTGAGGGAAGCCCAATGAATTATTTATCGATTGTGGCCACCGCACTCGCTGCCTCGCTTCCTCTCTTTCTCGCTTCCCCCCACTTAATTTCGTATGTAATCGGATTCTGGGCATGGCCATCGGACTCAAGACCCCGGTAGCAGAATGACCAAAGACAGGAATCGTTCACGCACAATCGATAATTCATAAGCACGATAAGTTTCCTTTTTTTTGTGCAGTGAAAGGAATTATTTGTGTAAAAGGGGTTTATTTTGTTAACCCTTTAAAATTCCTTTTTGATTATTATAAAAGTTTATCGAGTTTGTTATCGAAAAAGTAATCTCAAGTATTTTTTCAGAGTAATTCCAAAAGCAGAAATACCGAAGATACTATAATATTTCGATACTAAAATGTTCCCAAGTCACTCGCATTTTCGTTGAGTGCAGCTCCAGCATATTGTAATTCATTTTTGACTTTTTTACGTGCAGAATTATCTGCTCTTAAGATTTATGCTGCGAAATTGTGTGTCAATTTACTCTGTCGATTCCTCACGGACCTGCCTGATCCTGCCTGCTCCTGCCTGCCCAATTTTTCCCAGACATGCAAAGCAGGGCGATGTGGGGGCGTGCCATGGCAGGGCGTAGATTGTCGCTGCAGCCCAATGATGTGGAAAATGTGAATTTATATATGAGGAGCGTGAGTACGCGGCGGCATAAGTAATAAAAATGAACGTCAAGGGGGAGGGCGGGAGGGAGGGGGGGATGTCGATGTCCTGGACCGAAGCCCATGGCGTATCCCTGTCATTGATGCCCGTAAAGATAATTTTAACGATGTCGATAAACTTCAATTTCCATTTGCTAGCCGAGACGACGAATCGAGTGGTCCGAGCCGGCCATTTATGAGAAACTTTCTTTTCGTCCTTTTTCCTTTTCTGCTTTTTTTTTTTTCTGGTTGTATCCCCATTCTTCATTTATCATATTTCATGTTTTATTTTTGCAGTACTTTTTACTTAAATGGCATTTAACTGTGTAAGATTGGGTAATGTGCGACGACAAGGAGTGCGGAGTCCTGATTGAGTCCTTGCGGGCAGCCATGGGCCGTCCTGGACCGTCCCGGGCCGTCCTCTGAACGTTTCGATAATTCTTTATTGCATTTCCCAACCGTTGCTTACTGGCCAAATGGATTATTGCAAAGGACCTTTAGTCCTTGATTGAATGCCAAGGCGATACTTGATCTGCAGCTGCACAAAGTCAGAATAAAGGATAAGCCGTAGCAATTAGGTTTACTTAAAGTTGTTGCTGTTGAGTAACGATTTATTATCCTTCGAGAACCTCGAAATTCGAAACAGTTGCCGCAATGATTTTCTCAATTATTTGTTATCCTTTTACATTTTTTCCTCTTCCTTCCCATTTTCGAATGCAAATTCGAAACGAAAGCGGCAATTAAAAGTGAAGCCAGCCCGGGGTATGAAAAATCACGACTGATCCCAAAACCAAACGCAATCAAAATCGGAATCCACTTTGACCAAAGGAACAAAAAAGTAAAAAGGGAAAAAAAAGGAAAGGATTCGTAGTTATTTAATGGGTGTGCGGTGTCCTTTTCAATTCATAACCACGTTTCGATTCGCATTTATTCAGATATTCATATAGAAAGGACAACAGAAAGAAATATCCTTAAAAAAAAAACAAAATGGCGGCTTGGTTTTGGTAGGTACAGTTGCTTCAAAGGGTAACTAGCTCTAAACATTTTTAAAGTTTGAAAAAAATATATATTTTTGTTTCAGTAATAAATTCTAGTAAGTATATTTTTTCAGTGTCCTCTCCATACGTATATATAAATCGAGAATCCTTGTTTATCTGCCCACATAACTGTAAAGCTGGCGGCTATTTGGGATTTTTATTATATGCGCCACTTTTTGCGGTCAAATGATTTTTATTCCGTTTTCATTCACAGCCCTCTTCCTTTCAAAACAGACAAAAAAAAAAAGATATATATATATATGTTGCATATATGCATGGAGAAATGTTAAAAATAAAATAAAAGAAAAACGCTCAAGGACTCGCCGGAGGAGAGTGAGATGTCTGATGTTGCCGACAATATTTTCAATAGGTTTTCCCAAACGATTCATTTCATTTTGATTTTATTATTTAGACTGGCTCTGACGGGGTCCTATCTCTCCGCTTCCACTTCCACTTCCACTTCCACTTCCAGGACTCCTCTGTGCCTTTTGCTCCTGTTGCATTTATTGCACATTTTTCATGTCACTAAAAAGTTCCCCCCCCCTCCCTGTTTCTGGTGAAATGCCATTTTGCTGCAGGATAACATTTTTTTAGCCCATTGTAGGGAATTCTTTGCATAACTCAAAGCATATCTGTTTTGCTAATGAAGAAGTTTCCATGGAATTTGTAATCAATTCTTCCCGTCAGGTGTTTGCAGTTAGCATTTTGATCCTTTGGGCTAAATACGAATTCCCATAAAGCCAAAGGATTAAAGGAGCAGAGACCTAAGTTAGTTAGTTAGGTTTTCCCAAGGGATATTCGTAAAGTCATGGATTACAAATTCTTAAATTACAAATGAAAATTTCCATTTCATTCAAAACCCACATATATTAATCCTTTAAAAAATCCTGTAAGGGTGACAACCCTAGAGTGTGTTTTTCCATTTTCTTCCTGCCCCCGGAATCTAACGGCTTATAAATATTGGATATATTGAAAGAGGCAGAGAGAAAATGGCCGGAGCAGAAATAGGGGAAAAACAATATGTATCAAAGGCATATGCCCCCTTATGTATGTATGTATGTATCGTGTGGTGGTGGCGCCTCCCCGGCTTCTGCCTCTGCCATTGCCACGCCCACATTGGTGTCACCCGCCGCCTATTGCCACCGGCTGCCATTTAATAGCATGTGTCAAGTGCATTGAAAAAGTCTATTTACGTTGCAATTGCAACTGTGGCAGCAGCAGAAGGCAGCCACTGTCAGTGGCATGCAACCACCCCCACCGCCCCCTTCCTCCCCGCTCCCCGCTCCCCGCTCCCCGTCCAGTTTGGATTTTGGGCTGATGATTTCATATTTTTAGGATTTGTAGGCAGCAAGAAAAAAAATAAAACGAAAAGGAAAATCTATGCACGTAGATAAAGGATTGCGACAAAGGACGAAAAAAAAGAAAACTGCAGCAAACAAAATTAAATTTGATCGGGAAAATATTGTTTTTGCGGTTGTTTCTTTTTTTTTTGGGGGGTGGGGGGAGAGGGAGGAGAGGAAAAATCATTTCATTTCGAGGCGTAACGTTGTGGAAATTGCGGTCAAAAGTGAAAAGCATATTTCAGGAACAATAAGATTGGTTGCATGTGAATGGATTTATCGGTTATCGGAGAAGGAGAGGCAGAGCAGGGTTGCCAGGTTGCACATATGCACACGCACTCGCACACGCACACACATGAATCATCAACAATGGCACTTCCAGGCGAAGACATTAAGCAATCGCCATTTTTTTTTCTCCTCCTTCCATTGCCGCAAACATTTCGCAGTCCATTAAAAAAGAAGCCTGAAGTGGAAGGCATTGGAATATGGGAAATGGGAGGGGGACGGGGAGGGGGAGGTGGGAAATCTTGGGGGAAAAATCTGTGAAAGGAAATGCCTGCAACGTCTGCAGCTGGCAACAATTTTGCACTCAAGTGAGTTCTCCGGGCCAAAATAAAATTGAAAATCAATTAATTATACCAACTATGAGAGTATTTTCTTCATTTTGCTTTGCTCTCTACAGTCTAGAGTCTAGAGTCTAACGGTTTCCAGCACGTACCTGCCAAACGAAAAAAAACGAAAGAAAGGGAAAAAATGGGAAATTGGTTAGTGATTTATGATTAATCGAGGCATCAACTTATCGATAACAAAAAGCCACACACAAAGCAATAATGATGTCATCCTCAAACTTTCGATTTTTCTCTACTTTTCCTTTCCTTTTTTTTGGGAAAATAAAAATCCCCTAATGTATGCTATGATTTCATCGTTTTCCCTTTCTTGAACTTTTTAGCTTTTTGCGTTTTTCTTTTTTTTCGTCCAGTAATTGACATTTGTGATTCCGATGCAGTCGTGAGATAAAAACTTTTCCAAGGAGCATCCAAGGAGCAAAAACAATCAAGACATAAAGTCACCCTCGTCCTTGTGGGAAGCCCCTCCCCCAGTTTTCCTTTCGCTCACAATGTTCGTTATGAAAATTGAAAATTTATAGCCAAAACGCCAAGCCAAGAGAGCAAAAGTTTTGTGGCCGAAATGTTGCTAAATATATCCTTTTTAATATCCTTTTTTTTTTAGTCCTTTTTCTAGAGTTTTCAAGTTGAATTCCCATTGACTTGATATTTGAGATTCCAATGCGGAACTTGTCACTGCAACACTTGTTCTCCTTTGGGGAGTCCTTAGTCCTGAGTCCCTAGTCCTTAGTCCTTAGTCCTTAGTCCTGTGTATCGACCCCACTTGGCCGCCGTGGAAATGGGTCAACTTGTCTACTTTTGGCCAAACACACAAAACGGCCAATTGTCACCGCGTTTGCCAGTAGTTCTGAGATTGAAGAGCCAAGATGAGGAGCCAAAAGGACTCCCATATCACGCCCAGCATTTATCCTGCAGACATGCACTGAGAAAAATTACTATAAAGTTTCTTTTCCTACAGCTTTTGCTTAACAATTTCTTGTTAATCTTTTTCTAAATATTTTTAAAGCCTTTTCCTAGTCATTCCAATTATCCTATTTTTTCTCTATATTTTTTCAATCTTTTAGTATAGTTTTTTATCTAAACGAGCTCCCATTGCTATATATTTTTTTTTGGTTTTTTTTGCTGACTTTGCATGTCAACTGACTGCAGCAGCCGAGATGCTTGATTTTTCGCCGGAAAATCTGGGGGGAAAAAGTGCAATCAACTTGTCCGCGAAAAAGAAAAGGGGAACAAAAAAATGTGTATAGTCGTAGAAAAGAAGGACAAAGAAGGCCTTGACATTCAGCAGAGTCTTTTGTCCTGTTCGTTGGTTGGCAAAAAAGATTAAACTTAAATAATCAGCGGAAAAGTTTCTGGGGCAAACGGGGCCCTCGACAAAAGAAGCCAAATGAGCTTTTAATTAGCCAAAGAAGCCTTCGATGTGCTAATCAACTTTGGCTATGCAAAAAAAAAAACAGAAAAGAAAGCCCAACTAGATTAAGATTTAATGAGACAGGCCACAAACAGAAGAAGAATCCTAAAAAAAAAAAGAAAGAAAGAAAATTGTCAAGCAGACCAAAAGGGAAGACTAGAGAGCAGGAAGTTCTTGAGGCAGCTGCTCGTCAGCGTCATCACGGAATTGAAGTCAATTGATGAGGTTGCCTCTTGTGGCGATGGCAAGCAGCAACAATGACGGACCAACATATGGGGCATACACTCCCCATAAAAAGAGTATAAAAAAAAAATATTTAGAGGGCCAAAAGCCTCACCCACCCACCATGCCTCCTCAGATGTCACTTTGTCGGTGCGACTTTGAAGCAGGTTGTCTTCCAATTCCCTTTCTTTTTCCCCCTTCAAGTGGGTGAAAGAAGTTTAATTAGGCGCCAAACATAAAAAGAGATAGAGTACTTATGGGGCAAAAGGTTAAAGTTCACCTTTAAACGAAAAAGTGCCGGGCGGCAGGGCTTCAGCTCGAACTTCTCCCTCAATACTATCAAACATTCGTTATTAATTATGCAAAATGCCGGAACGCCAATTAGTTAACAAAACTGATCAGATCAAATTGAGTTTTGAATTTCCCCCTCCCCTTCCCCACCAAAAAAAAGGGGGGGACGCAGTTGACAACTTTTTGTGTTTTTGTGGTGGAGGAGGAAAAGTTTTCCAGGCTCGAATGAAATCACATTGTTTTAATAATGGCCTGTCAGTTGGGAAAAACTGTCAGCGAGGGGGAGGGAAACCGGAACTGAATCAGTAACTGCCAGAGTTGCCACCTTTTGTGGCTGGAGTTTCCAAAAGTTCGCCAATTTAATCGCTTATGTTACAAAGTCGGCGATTAAACGATTTATGACAGCTGAACATTTTTGAAATGCGAACGTTTATGTCCCGCTGCTAGTGTTGCCACCACCAACCACATAAACAGGGTTGCTCCCGAGCAATAAAAAAAGAATCAAGCCGGCCAAGGAAATTAAGAAAAGGGGACACAACAGCAGAAAAAGTTGTCGAATGTGCTTGGCAACACTGTTGCTGCGGCCACGGCTATGCCCATGGCTAGAAAAAGAGACATTGTTGCTGTTTTTCGTGTCGCTTTCTCTGCTGCAAGTTGCAAGTTGCAAGTGATTTTCCGCTTTTCCGCGGCCCTTTTCCTGGCAAGTCCGAACCTCAAATGAGAAAAATATGGCTTTGGCGTTTAGAAAGTGTTATGGGTTCATTAAAAAAACGTTTAATTAGGGAATTGTCATAAAAAATATCATTAAAAAATTAAGGAAAGTATCCAGAAATATGGGAAGTTGTCGTGAAAACTTTGGTTTATATTTTAAAAAGGGTTTAAAAAGTCAACGTTTCCTTTGAAAAGTCTAGAGATGAATTGTTATCGTTTTGAAAACAATTTATTTATCGATAAGTTAACTATTTAATGAAGTTTACGATAGTTTTCTGAGTTTTGTTATAAAAACTATCCCTATAAAAAATATATTACAATAATTATATTTTATTTTAATTGTTTTTGCATAAAAAAAATTCAAAAGTTCCTAAAAAAGTATAAATAATTCAAAAATATTATTTAAAATTAATATTTGCAATTAGAAAAAGTTGCTAATGCATTTCCCATTCTTTTAACAAAAAATTCTTTTTTTAACTTAATCCCTTTTTTTGTCAGTGTATTTTGGATTCGCGTGTCTATTCAGCTTGTGTGTGGCATTGGCTAATGATTTTTGTTGCATGACTCGCTGCTAGATTGTGCTTAGTTGCATTTTGCTAAGCTGCAACCCGCGACCTGCAACCTGCAACATGCAACATGCAACAATGAGTTACTGTGCCCATTTATTTCTCTATTATTTCTTTTTTTTTTTACTTTTTCTATCAAATTGTTATCAGAGTTGTTTTTTTTGTACACAGAAACTGACCCAGAAGCTCAGAAAATGGGGCAACAGAATATCTGGAAGTGCATCAATTTGTGGCACATTTGTGACATTTGTGAAATGTGCCACAAATGTCTGAGGAGGAGTGGGGCGATGTCTAACCAAATCTGCATCTTTGCATCTATAATCGATGAGTATATATATTTTGACATTTTCCGAAAGCAATAGTTGTCGTCTGGCTGACCTTTGATCGGGTTTGGAAATGCTTTGGAAGGAGAAGGAATTGCATCCTTACTCATGTCCTCCTCCTGTCTCTAATATTCTATATTTTTTTTTTTTTAAAGGAGTATGGTATATATTTAATATTAAAGGATATATAATAAAAAATCTCTATTTAAGAAATAAAGTTATCCCAAGCATTGGAATTTTTTTCCCCAGTTTGGGATTTTAGATATTTTCCCATAGAAGCGGAGATTCTAGAATGAATTATGTGTGTCGGGGGGCATTAAATGGTGTATATCTCTCCGCACCCGCCACTCTGGCAGCTCGTATTTCGACAAATTGATTTCACACACTCCTCCAGTCCAGTCATTCAGTCATCCAGTCATCCAGTCCAGTCAGTTAGTCAGTTTTGTACCACCATTTACTCCACAACGAGAGCTTCATCAGCAATATACCATACTATATACATATGTATATATGATGTTTGTATATAATGCCCCAAAGAACAATTATAATGCTGATGCTGATGTTGTGATGCTGCTGCTGGCGTTTGCGTCTTTTATACCATTTAATATGCATATAAACAAAACGGCAAGCCAGCGCCCAAATGAGAACAGAAATGGGGGGAAAATGTTGAATGCTAAATGGAAAATACTGTACGGAGTACGGGAGGGGGGGTAGTCATTATGAGTTATATGTATATCCAAGTCATGGCTATGCTTGTCCATCTGTCCGTCTGTGCCCGTTTTCTGTTTTCTGTGAGAAAGCTGCACCAAGTCGGGTGCCCCCATCCGGGCTTTGATCGATGTGGCAAATGTTTCTCAACTTTCGGCTTTAAGCGGCCTCAGCACAATTCAATTAAAAGCAGAATCACCCAAAAAACGGACAAAAAAAAAAAGTAACAGATCATCTTGGACCAAAAACTTAATTTCTTAACCAACAAAAAAAACTAAAAAGATACAATAATCTCCAAGCTTTTGAATTTTCGTTTTTAAAATATATTTTGTTACCTTAAAATATTTCTTTTTCAATAATTTTAGTAACGAGCGACAACATAATTTAATGCTTAAGAATTTTTTTAAAGCTTGTCAGGTAAGATTCTTTAACAATTCTTTATTTTTCTACAAATTTTTAATAAAAAAATATATTTTGCATTATTATAGTTGGGAATAAACATAAAAAAAAAAAAACTTTTCTTGGGAATTAATTATAGGGACGAATGCCCTATATGTGCCCTTCGATGCACCTAACAAAAACGTATTTTTTTTTTTATATTCCCTTAAATAAAATTTCAAAAACTCTAGAAAATTGCACAAAAAAAAAATCAGAATACAATTTGGCAAAGTTGATATTCAATCATCCAACAAAAAGTGCAAACAAAATTCAATAACTTTTCGACACAGACAATATAATCTCAATTTATTTTGGCATTGTGGGAATCGTAGTTTTGTCCATCATTTTGTTAATAAGAATCAGTGCGTCCTGCCCCAAAGTCCCCAAAAGCCCCAAATGACAAATCGCAAATCCCAAAAAGCCAATCCAATCCAGACATTTCGATGGAATAAACAAAGGCCAAAGTGGATGCGAAACAATGGGACAAACAAACAAAATGGGAAAGAGTTTCGTCTCAATCATTATCTCGGTTGCGCAAATAAATTTCATTCGTCTAAACAATGCAGTTGATGTGTCAATTGTAGACGAAAACTTTTCACCCAGAAAAAAAAAACTCAGCAAACTGACGACGATGCTGCCGTAGAATCGAGAATCGAAAATGGAGAATGGAGAATGGAGAGCCGACAAGGCAACTCGGAGCCAAGTCAAAACAATAATATCGCCCGTCCAGTGCTTTGCTTTTGCTTTTTGGCCAGAAGAAAACATTTGGCATCCTTCCTTCTGCTTACTTTTCAGTTTTTCACTTTTTTTTTGGATACCCTTTCGGTGGGTCCGTAAGTTTGTTAATTAAATTTTTTAATTCTTATTACTCTATTTAACGATATAAAATTATTTTAGATAATGCTCTGACCAATATCCTTATTTTTTTAGCCTTTAAAAAAATATCAAAAACCTATTTACCCAAAACTTTATATATATACTTTTTATTAAAATTATTTTTCAGACAGTAAGTAAGTACCGAAACCCCATAAGAGCATTTCAAATTCGTTTCCCCCCAAAATTGCAATTTTCTTTTTGTTTTTTTTTTTTTCCGGCGTGGTGGCCCCAATTGTGCCTCTCAATCCGCAATTTGTCCATTTATCGACAGTTTTAATAACTTTTTTGCCATGTTTTGGGATGTTTTGTTTGGATGGAAGGATGCTGATGCTGCTGCTGATGATGATGATGATGAAACGAAAATATTTCATAGGTCTTTGAATTTTCGCTTTTAATGAAATTCCCGGCCTGCCATTTTGTTTACAAAACAAATTTGACTAATGTGCCTTGATTGATATATCGGAAGTGCTCCGATTTTTTGGTTCTACATCTATTTTAAAGTTTTCACGCCACCAAAATGCCGGAAAACAATAAGAAACGATATATTTTTTGGGTAGCTTTGGTTTTTGTCTGGCAATTACACACAAACACCGAGAGATGTACGGACACCAAAACTTTACATTCCCTGCCAAAACTTTTCGAGCGTATAGTTTTCATTTTTTTACCGCCGCCCCCCCCGTAAACTTTTTTTTTTTTTTGTTGATTTGTTTCGTTTCCCCGGGGATTCCCCGGGTGTTTTTCGCAATCCATTGGATGCGTCGACATTGCGTCGAAAGCATTTAGATATTTTTTTTCCCCCATTTTGTCAGCCCGGTCAAAATTTTTTTTTTCATTTCCCAAAAGCACTTTTCGCTTGAATTGCCGATCAATTTTTGGACTTTATCAGAGTGGTTGGGGGACCAATTTTGTTTTGAAGGCCTTAAAGGTCTTAAAGAACTTTTCGTAAGAATCTCATAAAAATTCTTTGATAAAATTCATCTAATGAGCTACAAATTGATGGATAGTACGAGATAAAAATCGGGTTAGTTAGTTAAGGGGATATCCCTTTACTTTTTTCTCTCCCCCCTCCCCCAAAGACCTTTGGCGTCTGACCTTTCCCTAGTTTCCCAGACTCTTCCATCTTGACCCGAAACGAAAAAAAATCGAATAGATACACATTTTATAGATACTCTTTCGGGGACGAAAATGGAAATATCTAGAAGAGAGCCGGAGAGGTGATTATATTTTTGGCGACACACGACGGGGGAATATTTTTAGACAAAACGAAAATCAATTCCGGATGGCACTTTGAAGTAGTCCAACGGATTGTGAATGGCTCTTGGCTCGAATGCTTTAATTCAAACTACGGAGTCTCTGATTTAAATGCCTTTTCCATTCATTCCCTTCACTTGTTGTTTTTGGGGCATAAACAAAACTATAAAAGTTCTGTTTGCTTTCCTCTGAAGGCGCCACAAAAATGTCAGACTCTCGAAGGGGGGGGACCCCAAAAAAAAAAAAAAAATATATATATATATATTCTTTATGGCATCTGTATTTGCGTTTGACCCGATTTATTTATAAAGAATGGAGAGTTGGGAGTTGGCAAAGTCCTTTAAATACCTTCTCACTCCTGAGCAGGAGCCTAATTGCATTTGTTTCGTGTCACCGAACACGTCCCTGGGGTACACAGGATGCGACAGGATATCATAGAAAATCAATTAGGAGCCGAATCCAGATTTTGGCAGCCATTCCTTTGGGCTTTGTTTTCCTGTTTTTCCTCCAAAATACTAAATATTTACTTTTCCAACTTTTGGCAATTAATATTTTATATTATTATGGATATTATGTTTTATTTTTAAAAGTTTTTAAATGGTTTTTAAATATTTCCCACAAATATTATAATAAATGAAAGTCCCACAAGAATTCCCTTCTTTTCCTATTTTATTATAAAAGCTTTGCCTTTAAAAATCACTAAAGTAAAACCATATTTCAAGATTCTGAAATCCATTACTATTTAATTTTTTTATTTTTTTTTGAATAAATAACTTTAAACAATATATTTAAAATATTTTAAAAAATGCTGCTGCTTTTCTCCATCGAGGCAATGGATTTTTGTGGCTATTTCGGGAAAAGTGACCTTTTGGTATCTGAGAGATACATTTACACACTCCCTCCCCCTCCCCCCTCCCGCGCGCACTCCATGAAGGAAAATCACATTCAATGTCAATGCAGCTGTTGGAAATTGACAAAAACAAGCCATCGACAAGGGGAGGGACATTGCGTGTGAAATTAATTGCCACCTCTTGGATGTTCGCACCTCCCATGATCGGGGATATATCCGATATTTATATATATCCCAGAGAAATATCTACATAAAGGGAGGCTGGCTGACAATAGGGAAACATTCTCATAAACATAAATTCTTAAAATATGTCCGTATGATAGGCAATTAGTGGGCGTGGCACATCGCATTGTCACCTCTAATGAGTTGCCGGGACATGGGGCATAAACAGGCCATAAAAACATGTAGACATGGAGACATGGAGAGAAAAGTATTTCCCCAAAACTTGGAGGTGTGAACAACAATCATCAATCATGACTTACGAATGCTTGTGTGTGTGTAGTGTTTTTTTTTGCCTTTTTTTCTATTAGTTTTTTATGGCCATTGACATTGACACTTACCTGGAAGGAAAGAAAAAGAAGAATGGTTAATGGTGGGAAAGAACATAATTAGTTGGGTGCCATAAATGGGGGATATGTGTGCACAAAAAAAATGGTAAAAAAAAATTTAAAAGAATCTCTTAAGTACTTGAGAGATATACATAGGTATAGAGTAGTACGGATACCAAAATTCCAGTCAATAGCTTTAAAGTTGGAGAAATTATCGCGAAAAGAAACAAATTGGCGGACAAAGGGACACAAGGATTCTCCTCCTCCCTTTCAAGTCTAAAACTTAAACTTTAATCCTGTAAAACCCTTCAACTCCTTCCCTTGAAACAATTAATTTGATACAAATATTTGATAATCGGGGATTTTGTGAGACCTCTTAATTGAATTGTTTATTATTTACTGGCCATGATGCTTAAATCCTAATTCCGGCATTAGCCGCCGAGGCAAACCAATTTGAAAATCCCTCGGAATAGTCATTGGACACGTGACAACTACCACTTGATGTCTTTGTAATCTCCTTCAACATAATCCACTTCATCTTCATCTCCATCCTCCGGCCACCAGGGGTGGCTGCTAAATGGAATTGTAAACAATAATTATGGAACTTTCAACTCGCAAAGGATAAGTCACTCAATCACAAAAAAAAAAAAAAAATACAATCATAGTGACGGGGAGGGGTGAACCTCCCTTATAAAGGAAGTAATGCCGTTTTGCTAATTGAAATCTTTAGACTGGAATCCCGAGAGATATTTCAGCTTAAATGAAGTGTTAACAGGCTGCCAAGAGATCCTTCTCGACCGCATAAATCAGATTCGCAATTTGGCAAAGTGCAGCGGCCGGAAAGTCCTCCTCTATAAAAACAAAAAAACTCTTTTGCCTTTTTTTTTGGTTTTGGTTTTTTGATTTAAGGACTTCGAATCTTCCCCCCCGATTGCCAGTTGTCTTACAACCCCAAAAATACATTTTCTTTGTGCTCTGATTTATGCGATTCTACAAAACAATAAGACTAAGGAAGGATATTCCATCCTTCCTCCACCTCCTCCTCCACCGCATGCTCCCTTTCCTCCCAGAGAGAGAGAGAGAGAGAGAGAGAGAGAGAGAGAGAGAGAGAGAGAGAGAGAGAGAGAGAGATAGGAAATCAAATTAATAGAACTATGCCAAAAATTCGAATCACAGCGGGCCATAAATATCGAAGGACTTCTTGACAACAACCAACTGGGCCGGGGTGGGTGGAGGGTGGTGGGTTGTCTCGCATAACAGCTTTTAGCCACCCGGGCATTATGAGGAGAAAGTCGCATAATGTCAACCCAACCCCCACCCCCCTGGTTGCGCCTTTAATTGACATATTATGTAAACGGGATAGTCAAAGTTGTTCATTTTGTTGTCCTTTGGCAGCTGTATTTGCACAGGCGGCGTCAGGAAGGGGGCTGGGGGAATATAAGTGCTTCGGATGTCATAAGTACAAATGTAATTTGCTCTTATTGTGTAGAATATTTTGGAGATATACAAGAGGGTGCCTTTTTTTTAGGGGGGGTTTGTGTAAAATGTGTAAAAATAAAATAAAAATTACTAATAATAGTAATTTATAAAGTTTATAATTAATTAATTCAAACCAAGCTAGATAGTTTTATAATTCCTTTACAATTCCCAATCGGTTTAAGCTTTGGCTAACTCAAAGCCTAGCTTCTCCTTTTCCCGCTTTTCTTCATTTTAAACCCCTAACCCGATAGTAATTTCAATAAATATTCAAAAACCTAAAGTCTGCCTCAGGAATTAAGAGACTCGGGCATTCTCCTTGCCTTTTGCTAATTGGATAAATGTGTTTTTCTCCGTTTTGACTTTTATTTTTTTGTTTTTTGCCTGCTTAGAAGGCAATTCCATTTCGTTGATTGAGGTTTGACTTTTTTTTTGTGTCTGCAACTCGAAAGTGAAGAAAATTCGGTAGCTTTTTTTTCGGAATTTTATCCCCTTTTCCAGATCTCTGAATGATTTGTGTTGTTTTTTTTTGATGGGAAAGTGTTTTGTCAGTTGGGAAGATTGGAAGCGCTTGATAAAGTGCAGCTGCAGCTTTAAAAATTCATTTAGATGCATATTGTGTGGAATCTGCTGGAATAATTAAACGAAACAAACTACCAACTGTCGCCTTACACGCCTTTATCCATTATATCTGATATGTATGGGGGGGATAGGGCGATATGGGGGATCAATGTGCTACTGTTGTCAGGGTTCTATTTTTGGGCCCTAATTGTCGGAGCATAGCCATGAGATGCATTTGTATCTTTGTATCTTAAATGCCGTCTGGGGAGCAGACGTCGCCCAGGCTATGGAAAATGTTTTGGGGGGAAAATACCAGCCACCCCCCTCCCCCTCTCTAGAAAAGCCACTTGCGGTCTATATATCATTTATATACATAAAATCGTGTGGGAATCCAGATGGAATCCCATCATAATATCTGTTTGTTTTCTTAGCTTCTCTTGTTTTGATTTCTTTTTTTTTTTCCATGTCAATAAATTTAATTCTAAAAGAAATAATAAGCTACGCATGTTTTTCTGTTAAATTAATAAAAAAAAAAAAATTTATTTTGTGCCCTTTGTGAATTTCCTTTCCCATCAAGGAGTCACTTCCTGTCCCGTGTAACCTTATACCTCCGATCCATACAAATATCGAATGCCCATCCAGAGTTTTCACGCTTGGCTTGACTTAAAAAAAAAAAAAAAAAAAAAAAACCCCAAACACCTGTTGTATTTCCATTTTATGTAAATACATTTTTTATGTTTTGTAAACGCCAGTGCCAAGGGGGCAAAGGGAACTTCCGTTTAAAAAAATTTATGAAAAAATGGGCTTCCTCTGGGCTTCGGTTTAGTTTGAAAAATTAAGAAAAACACTCAAAGGAAGTTATTCCAATGTCATTACAAAAAACAACTAAAGAAAGTGAAAAAGAAAGTTTTTGGAAAAGTGAAAATATTCGCAATATTATTGTTTTTTTTTTTGGGGAGGTTTGGTGAAAGGTTTATGAGGGAAGAAATATTTGTATTAAATGGGATGGAAACAAAAGAACAAGGGATGATAATATCAATAAATTCGGGACCAAAAATTTTATTAACATGTCGCCCCTCCCCCCTTTTTTTGTTGAGTGTAAACCCAAAGCTGAATAAATTCCGTGGCAAGTATGTGGGACCTGGCCAAGGACCTCTTGACGCTTCTAATTGGTGCCGCACACTTTCCAAGAAATGAGCCACTCGCCACAGTAAACACTCGCTACGCGTGACTACCGGGCTCCAGTTAGTAGCGATGGAAAACTGAATAATTAATAAATGTAGAAACAAATTAATGAGGCCGCAGCACGCGCAACGCATCGGGCGAAAAATGATGGGCAGGGCGCATGCCAAATGTTGCATGCGTCGAGCTGCGTTCGAAATTTTCCGCCTATTTGTTTGCAACAAACAGAAATAAAAACAATCATAAAAACAAAAATAACCAACCAGCCAGGCCGGGCCAGGCCAGGCCAGGACGGGAGAGGCCGAGGGGAGTGCGGCATGTGGCGTGTGGCATGTGGCACTCCTCTTTGTGTCTTGCCACCATTTCCTTTCTTCCTATCTTCATCCTTCCCCTAAAATGACGCTGCAGCGGCACGCGTCAGAAATCAAATGTCAACCAAGACAGAGAGAAAGAGAGAGAGAGAGAGAGGGTATTTATGCCCTAGGCAAAGGACCTCATCCCCTCGCAGGCGCCTGTAAATTTATTCGATTGACTCGAGGCGAACGGAAAGCATTTCTATATCGACAACTGCCTCGGCGTTGTGCAACAGCAATTACGTTTATTAGCAATTGACAACCGTCAACAATTCCAGTCGATTTTTGCCTCTAACAAGGGGCAACTAATAAACAAAAATAGGACAAAGGATAACGGATGACGGAGGGGATGTAGTTGTGGAAAATGTGACTTTATCTTTTGACTTTCCTACAATTTCCACGCATTTATTTCTCTAATTTTCCATATTTCGATTAAAATTGTTACTGGTATTTTTTTAATTTTTCGATAATAAATCGATAAATAAAAAATTGACAAATATTAATAAACAATTCTCATAAGTTTATGAGTTAGAATAAATTAGAAACTCTTCCCTCCTGGTGATAACAAATTCAATTAAAACCCCAAACACAAAAAAATCGATATCGAACAAAATCAAGTTCCAATTAAAATCCCAAAAATTTCTCCGATATTTTCGCATTTGTTCTTAGGCAACAATATTACTTTTTCCAGCTTAATTAGGATTTCCTGCATGGCAGAAACAATTTTTAGAACAAGGACCTCCCCATGAGCGTTTCGCTCCGTTTTCGAACCGAATTTTGGGGATTAATCAAACCAATTGGAAACCAACTCGATGCCAAAAGGGGGCAAAAAAAAAAAACAATTTGAGGATATTTGAGGATGCTTTTAACAGCATTCGCACCACAAATAAATGAAAAATGTTGCCCCGATGGAAAAGTGAATCATACTCAGAGCTGGAGTTGAAATCTGAGTGTTTTATGAGCCGCTTTATTCAGGATTTGCAGCAGCCAGAGAGGAGCTTAAAGCCCCCCACCCCTCCAAAAAAAAGGGCGCCTCTGAAAAACGGAGATAAAACCTTTTTTTTATGGTAAATTATGGGAAGACATATGTCCATATTTTTTATGGGAGAGGTTGACACCTTCAGGCGAGAAAGTCAACGAATACTCTCCTACTATTTATATATATATTTTTTTTTTAACTATGGCCAACAGGTGCTCGAGCTTAAACAAATAAGGTATTTGCCATTTGTAAATATTGAATAATATTTATTTGTTTGAAATTCTTGAGAGATTCTCAGCCGTTTTGAGCGTTGAAGTTATAATAATAATAATATAATAATAAACGTTATGAAAAGGGCATTTCAAAGGGAAAAGTGCAACAAGGCGATGTGAATGAACTTTTACTTTTAGCTTTCGACCATTCTCTTTTCCCCAAAAAAAAAAAAAAAAAAAAACAACGGTAAAAGGCCATCATTAATCTTGTTGGCTGTCCTTTGCCGCCATCACTTTCCAGCAGACGTAATCCGTTAGATGTGTCCCGTATCTTACGGTATACTGACTCAGTCGGCACTCTGCTCCCACTTCCAGTGCATTCCCATGTTATTAATGGGTTAAGCTAATTATTGACAAAGCTGTTGGGGCCCACCCCCCAGGGGGGTTAAGGTCGGGACTGACTAATGTCCGAGTGCATTATCCATCCCGCCCCCACCACCATGGCCTCCTGCAATCAATTTTAAATTCTTTCCAATACATTTGGTGCTCAAATTATGCATGACAAATGCTTAAAAGTTCATGACTAAACTGCCAACACAAAGGGCGTCGCAAAAAAAGGGGTCTGGGGGGCTCGGGGGGAGGCACTTGTATGTGGCATTATTGCCGTTTATTATTTTTTATTTATCCAGACCGCATTGCGAATGCGCATGTGAAAAAATTGCCATAAAATTATGCAAAATTTACGCTAAACTATGCCCAGGAACCAAAATGACGGTCGAAAAAGGGGTTAAGGGCAGGGCAGGGCAGGACGGGACAGGATGGAGCGGGGGGGAGGAGTTTCTCAGGCCCCAAAACAGCCAACTTGGCGTCGGCTAAAAAGTTTTCGTAACTTTGGGAATGCTATAATGATGAGAATGAAGCAGTCAAGGGGCTTCACAAAAAAAAAAAAAATAAAATAAAATAAAGCGAAGAACGAGTTAAAAAGGGTTAAAGGGTAATAGGGAAGGGGGAAGCGGGGGGGTTAAAGCCAAAGAAGTTCCCGAACTAGTCTATTGAAGTCGCAGAACTAGTTTATGAACAAAACTCTTTGAGTACTTTCTCCCCAAGGCCCTATATATGAACAATTTTGAGCTCATTATACCCTTGCAGAGGGTATTATAATTTTGGTCAGAAGTGTGCAACGCAGTGAAGGAGACATCCAGGACCCCATAAAGTATATATATTCTGGATCAGGATCACCTCCTGAGTCGATATAAGCATGTCCGTCTGTCCGTCTGTCCGTCTGTCTGTTTCTACGCAAACTAGTCTCTCAGTTTTTGAGCTATCGTCTTGAAACTTTGCACACACCCTTCTTTCCTTTGCACGCAGTATATAAGTCGGAACGGCCGGGATCGGCCGACTATATCCTATAGCTGCCATATATCTGATTGATCGGAAATGCTGTAACTTCCACGTTTTTGAAGATAGAAACTTGAAATTTGCACAGATTGACTATAAGGGGAATTTAGGCCGATCTGGAAAATTTCATACGGATCGGCCGACTATATCCTATAGCTGCTATATGATTGATCGGAAATGCTATAACTTCCACGTTTTTGAAGATAGAAACTTGAAATTTGCACAAATCCCCTTTTATGGGAATTTAAGCCGATTTGGAAAATATCATACGGATCGGCCGACTATATCCTATAGCTTTTATATAACTGATTGATCGGAAATGCTATAACTTCCATGTTATTGAAGATAGAAGATTGAAATTTGCACAGGTTTACTATAAGGTGAATTTAGGCCGATTTGAAAACTTTCATACGGATCGGCCGACTATATCTTATAGCTTCTATATAACTGATTGATCGGAAATGCTATAACTTCCATGTTATTGAAGATAGAAACTTGAAATTTGCACAGATTCTCTTTTGTGGAAAGCTAAGCCGATCTGAAAAATACGGATCGGCCGACTATATCATATAACTTCTATATAACTGAACGATCGGAAATGCCACAACTTTCGTGTTTTTGGGTGTAGAAGCGTCGGACTTCTTTTAAAATCCATTTTATACGAATCTAAGGTTGTTATGAATGTTTTTGTAAGGATCGGCCAACTATATCCGATATTTACTATATCTTAAGCCGCTATTTAACTGCAAGGGTATATAAGCTTCGGCTCCGTCCGAAGTTAGCTTTCCATTCTCGTTTTTACTTATTTTTATTCTTAATTTTAATTCAACTTTAAGAACTTTGTTCAATTTGATGAAAAACCGAAAAATATGCAATGGAGCGAATGCAAAAACAATTTTTGTGGTCCAGGTGAGTCTGGATACCAATCTCGCAGAAGCCCCCCTGGAAACCCAATCCCAATCCCATTCCCGTTCCCATTCCCATTGCCGTTTCCATTCCCCATTTCAGTTTCATTTTTGGAGCCGCCGTTGAAAAGCTGAAAAACTGAAGAAGAACTGGAAAACAGACACGGGGCGCAGTTCCAAAAGGGTGGAAGAGGGGGGGCGGTGAGGAGCAGGCTTAAACGTTGATAATGACGCCGAGAGCCACTGAGCCACTATATGAATGCGAGAGATGCCCGGCGAGAGGGCCATTGAAGTGCACTGGAAGGAAACTAGCCGTCCCTAACCTCAAATATTTTCTTATCGATATCATAGTACAGCGTCTGCCATCGCTAATTGATTGAATAATTTATACCACAAACTATAAAGTATAAAGTATTATTTTCTGTGTAGAATAGGATTGCTGTCAGAGGTTTATTTGGTTAAATGCTGAAAATTGCCAAAACCAGCAAATAGTAGCGTGAGTGCAAGGGGTATAAGGGTGGGGGAGGGAGGATCCTGTGGGTCTGCGGGAATTGCCTTATGCTTGCACTTTTTGCCGCTTTTCGTCTTGATGAGCTGCCGCTGATAGTTGAGGCTTAATGGTGGGAAAAGCAAAAAAAAAAAAAAAAAAAAAGAAGCACCACAAAAAACAAAGCAGGAAGGCAAGATAAGTGCCGAAGGAGGAGGATGAGAACTGTAGGCGGGAGGCGGGAGGCGTGGCAGGTGGGAGTCGCACTCACAGTGTGGGAAATTTAATGAGTGACGAGGAGCGGGGCGAGTGCGGGTGGCCAGGCGATGGCATGCAAAATGGAGCACGACTCCTCCAAAATGAAAAAACAATTTAAACCCCCCCCTTTTTCCCCCCACGGAACAAAATGAAATCAAGTACAGTGGTTGCCCGCAAATTAGGAAATGCAACAGTGTTTACAAAAGTTGGGCGAAACAACAAAGTTGCTAAAATTTTATTACGAAATATATATGACACCTTTCTCTCTTGAGCGGACAGTGACTTCGATGCACTTAAAAAAAAATACGAAATAGAAGCGAATTGATTAAGCGAAGCAACGAACAAAGGAGAGAAGACAGAACAAAGAAAGGTGCAGCTGGATGGGGGGAGAGGAAATAAAAGAAAGGACACACTCCAATGGGCAGGCGGACAGGCGGACGGACAGACGGACAATTGACGGACAGGAGCCAGAAGTCGGGACCGGGCCATGCACTTTGCATTACCAATTAGAAGGGCCCGACAAACGGACAGAAGGTAACAAAAATTGACAATTGACGCCGCAATCAGGCAAGGCAAACACACACACACACACACATACATATGGCGAAATAAAAGGAGAGAAATGGGAGAAAAGGAGAAATGGTCCCGAGGGGATGTGTCCGTCCATGTGTCTGTCTCATTGTTATGCAATTGCAATGGGGCAAGTCAATTAAAAACATTCCAACCCTCGGTGTCTGGACGTCGTTTGGATTACGACCTGGCCAAGGCGGATATCAATGACCCTCTCTGCCTATCTACCCTTACCCCCCCCCCACGCCTTTCTCCCTTTCTTCGTTTGTCCCTTCTATCCCCAGAAATAAATAGATATATTTCCTACATTCTACCACTCGAACAAGACATAATCCAATTAGCAATTAGTTGTGTATGCCGGGACGTCATCGGGTTACCTGCGGCCCTCACCACCAGCTGGCCCGATAGCCAGTAATACAGGTAGTAGGCTCTGGGGCCCAAACGAAATCCAAATCCCAAATCACATCGAAGGACCCACCGGTTATAGCTCAATTTTGTCTGGTTGTCATGTCCATCACGTACTAAACGTCAGGTGGGGAGTTTCCTGCCACCTCCAGGGCCCTCCAATCTTTTCGATCTCTCTCTTCTTGACTTTGCAGAATGTCTGGAGAATATTTAATATACACCAGAGACGTTTTCTACTCGATTAGGTACAGTTTTTGGTTACTTTTACTTTTTGATATCGATTCTTGGTATATGTCTAAAATTTGTATTAGTTAGTAGCCTTTGATTTCTTCGTCCTAGACGTGTGCCAAAGATGTGTAAAATCAATCACTTCAACGTGGAATTCCGAACAGTGAACATTGTATAACTTTTCTATACATTTTCTACTCGCTTTTAAACCTAGAATTATGTAATATTTCGGAAATAGTGCTGGAAAAAATTATCAGTGACTACACAAACTGCGTTGAAATAAAATTAAGTTTAAAATTCTCTAGGGTACTGGTAAGTCAGTAAAAAAAGGGAAAGAGTGGAACTTTTTAGGAGGCCCCAGCGCCATGCGGGTGGTAGACAAAGTGTGGACCTGTACTACCCTCACCCCACCCCCTCCATCAATTCGTTTCGGGACACATGTGGCTTAATCAGTTTTGTGTTTTTTCTTCCGAATTTTAATTTAAAATTCCCCAGTCGGACCATCGGCGATCGGGGTCCCAGAGGCTGGGTAAGGGAATTGAAAGCAAATTTTTCCAAGTCCTAAAAAAAAGACTTTTTAAAGGCAAATAATATTTGATAATAATGTTTCAATGTACAACTCCTCTTAAAAATACTTTAATGATCATTCATCATACTTGGTAGACGACTCGGAAACGCCAAGGGGCGGGCTGGGGACTCTCCTTCATTTGTATTTTCTGTGCATTCTTCTGCATCTTTATTTTAATACAATTTTTTTTTTTTTTTTTTTTATTTTTCTCGAAGGTATATCTCATTGTTGAAGCTCCCATATGCGGGTCTAAGACTCCTCCCTTTTTCCACTCTCACTCGGCATTCCAAAAAAAAAAAAAAAAAAGATGTACAATTAAATTGAAGAAAAGCGAATGCATACTTGATATGTGTTGCCACATATTTTTCACACAAATTCAATTCAACTCGAATTTTGTATCTTAATTAATTTTACTTTCATATTTCATGGCTGCGGCTTGTTTTTCCCACCAAAGGTTTTCCTTTTAAGCGAATATAAAAGAATCATCTTTATAATTTTTAGTTGAACTTTAACAACTTTAACATTTTTTTGTTCGGCCTCATTTGCAGTTAATTTGAAATGGGCGGGGCCCATTAAAGGTCCATAAGTGAGATATATCTGAGATTTCGGAGGGATTGTCCTTTTGTATTTTCTTTCTCCAACGAATTGTTTTGTTTTTATTAATTAAAGCGAAATACCGGGCTTACTGGATTAAACAAAAAAAAACTAAATAAATAAGTACTAGAAAGAGTCAAGAGAAGCGGCAACAATTCTTTTCTACGCCCGGCCCAGAGTCTTGGGAACATAATTGGAATTTCCTTTTTCCTGTCTTCGCTCCATCTCTTTCTGGCGCTGCCCCATCTTTGTCTCGTCAAGTGGCACAAAAGACAAGAAACAAGAGTCGCTCGAGAGTTGCCTGTCCGCTTGACCATAAAGTCTCCCCGTTCTCCCTATTCTGGAAAACAACTTGAGCCGAAAGCAGGAACAACAGGCCACAACCTGACGATGTCTCTCCCCACATAGCCCCGTCGCTTTCGGGAGGATGGGGAAGCTGGGAAGCGTGAGAAGTCAGCAGAGATATGAGTCAGAGAATTCTGAGAATGTCCTCAGTTCAAAGAATCAAAGTTAAGATACTAAACTGAGTTTATAAACTCCACGAGAGAGATTCCTCGTTGGAATCTGGTTATCTCGTTTTTTTATGACTTTTTTGACAGGGACCCAACTAACTGACTTATAACTCTGTTGGTTTTAAAGCTGCCAAGTAAAGATTTTATATACAGTTTCCTTGTCGATCCAAGAAGTATTGTATTGAGTATTTTAAGAATCGGGAGACTATATCCCCAGGTGTCATCCCAACTAAGTTTACATATTTTTTATGAATAGAGTTTTTTGTGGATTTATTTTATAAGAAATTACTCTTCTTTCCTAGTTATTAAATTTCTTAGCAGATCCTTTAATATTCCTCTTCAAAACTACAAAGCCAAGATAATTTTCAAAAGGTAAACAAAGTTTGGTTTTGTGTTTCAACAAAGTAAAGGAAAAGCCCTTAAGAAGGCTTCTCCTTCTTTCTCCTCCTCCCTCTTAACTGGTTTTTTTTTTTTTTACCATTCATCGTAGAGCCCTCATCGTCCATTAATAGTATGACTAACTGTCAGTTAGACAGTTTTCCCAGGCCCCACGATGATGGTCCAAAGTGAAAGCAGCACCCAATTAAGCCAGTTTCGGGCTTAGCTAATTAGGACTGTCCTCCGTCTTTTTCCCTGCCATTTTTTTTCCCATCCCCCTTTTTTCCTGTACCATTGAGCTTTTCTTCAAAGTCTTTTTCTTGCCACACAGAGAAGGAGAGAGAGAGAGCGGGGCAAATATGGAACAAGCTACCATTTTTTGTATTTATTATAAAAGAAGCGGCGACAACATAAAAACTTTTAAATTGGAGCATAAAACTGACCACAAAAGTGAGGCGGCGGTGGCAAAGTGCCAACTTTTCCACCAGGAAAACCTATGCATTCCATGATACGTCAGTCATGATTCATTGATGAGTCATGCTCTTTAAATTCCTAATTAAATTAGACTTTAGTTGTTGTTTTTTTTTTTTTCAATTGTCACCGGATGCGGTAATTGTTGGGAAGACTTCCCCTAAACATATTGTTTGTTTCTTCATTCTCTAGAATGTAGATTCCATTGGGATAATGGGTAATATTATTTCCAATACAACCCATACCGATGCCGAGAAATTGAGGCGCAACCGTGTGCTGGAGCTGCTACCTTATGTGCTGGAAGCCCATCAGGAGGAACGGTGGGAAACAGCCGATAGCTACCATATCCTGCAAGAGAGCAACGACGCTGTGAAAGCCTTTGCGGAGAATCCGGGAACGGTG
Organism: Drosophila varians; assembly: GCA_018150405.1. Lineage (NCBI taxonomy): Eukaryota > Metazoa > Arthropoda > Insecta > Diptera > Drosophilidae > Drosophila > Drosophila varians. Next base: position 11,953,987 of record JAECWK010000126.1, read on the forward strand.
GCTGATATCCACGAGATTTGTCGGAACACGCAGCCCGTTTGTTTAGACGGGCTGCGGATAATTTGCAACAAAAGGATCAACAGACAGCTGTCCTTGGGCCACCACCTCCAACTGGGCAAGAGGGAGAGGAATGTCTACCGCTTGAGCCTAACCCTCATTCGCAATGCAGCGCTGCATCCATTAACAGGTAACTTTTCACCCGATAACAATCGATTCAATATCGATATAATCGAAAGTGTGTCCTTTCCAGGGGAATCCATGTCGCAGATAGTCGCAGATCTGGACAGCCGTGGCGTCCTAACTGTCGGCATGAACAGCTTCCTAACCGAACGCCTGAGATGCAAGAGCACAGTGAGCATTGGCTACGATGGACTGGAGAACTATCAGCTCATCGCCGATCATCTGGGCAAGGACTACACCGTGTCCTGCATGCTCGACAGCCTGGTGCCGTGGCAATACCGATACTCTGGAATTTTTGTGGCTTCCTATTTGAAGCGAGTGTGCCAGCCGCTGGAGCTGGGCTGGGAGCTCATCTGGCAGGGCGCGAGTGCACCCACATTGGTGTCCGGCGTGGCGCGCTTCACCCAAGGACCTGGCCAACTGTCCGCCACCCTCAACCGGACTGCCACCGAGCTGTGCTACACCCACACCTTCGGCCCGTGCGTGCGTGCCTGCGCCCACATCCAGGGCAACTTCCGGAAGCGCTCCATCCTCGCCCGACTCGCCTACCACCTGGCCCTGCCCGAGTCCGATTTCAGTTTCCGCGGCGGCATCGACACCCGTGGCGGGATCAGCGCCATTCTCGAGAAGCGGCTCGATCCCCTGCCCATGCTGTTGGTAATAAGCGCCAAGCTGAATCCTTGTGCCAACCACTTTCGCCTAGGATTGGGCTTTGTTGTTGAATAATCTGTTCTGATCCTGCCAATTATTTCCATTAGGCCTGGAAATTTTTTCGTTATCGGTATTCGTATTTGGAATAAACTTCCAGTCTTCCCTCCTCCCCCCCCTCCTTTTGGGCATCAAAAGTTCTTAGTTTTATTTTTTATCTGGAGAGGCAATTCTCCCAGCAACAGATTCTTCTTGCGTAATCTTTTATGGACCCCAAAAGTCAGGTGCCTGCCGCCCTGTATCTGTATCTGTAATTGTATCTCTGTATCTTTGTATCTTTGTATCTATGTAATTTCTAGAGACGCCTAATCTGCCATGCTAGGTGATATTTGCTCTTATATAGTCCCTCTTCTATGGCGTAAGACAAATATTGATTCTAGAATTTCCGAGGATTGCGGCGATAAGGAACATGATTTTGGGATGATGTTATTTTTTGTTAATTTTTTTTTTATTTCTATTTGTCTTCGTTTCAGGGTCGTCTCTTGGGCATCTCGGGGCAGGTAGACTGCCAAGTGCTCAGGTATTTTTTTTTCGTTGTTGCTGTTGTTGTTGGGAACCCAGGAAGTCGGGAGATATGCGATATGATATGCGGAGAATGTCTGATAAACTTGGGACGAAAATCATGGGGCTTAAATATGGGATGACTTTCGTTACAATGATATGTGGTTTATTAACAATGAATTGCTTCATTTTTTTGGCAGGGGGGGATTATATTAAAAGATAGTCTTTTTCATTTCCTTTAAAAACTTCCATTCTCCCCATTAAATGTTGTTTTATTATAGCTCTATTTCTGCAACGACTGCAGGTTTCTATTTCTAATTTCGCGATTATAGACAGAAAAGTATCTCGTGGATGTGGATTGGGGATTTGGGGACTGGGGACTGTAGATGGGGGATAGGGGGATAGGGGATTGGGAACGTGTTTCTTACTCACCTATTAGCGAACAGCTGCATAGGAGCAGCGCCAAGACAGGCAATTCTCGCATTTTCTTTATCGTTTCTCTGTCTCCGTTTTCACCCAAAAAATTACGACCGGCTCTTTTTTAACTTCTTTGCCTTTTTTGTTTACAGTTGCTTTGCTGCACACCGAAAAAAAATCTTTCAAAAAATTCTCAGTCCGCTTTTTTTCGCCTTTCGATTGCACAAATTATTTATTAATTAACACTTTTTTCTTTTGTTTGGTTCGTATATTATTAAATTATTGTTGTTGTTTTTACGTGTGTGCTGTGAAAAATCTGCAACGAATTAAAAAATAATAGATATGGGAGTTAATTATTTTGTTTAGATTATTTTAATTTTAAAAACCTTCAAAAAACTTCCAAGTATTTAAAATTAATTTAGTTTGTTGTTGTGGTTCGCTTTTTTTTTTTTAAATTATATAAAAATAATATAATTATTAAATATAAAAAAGTATTAGATATAATAATATATACAGGCGTGCTTCCGTTTTTATTTAACTTTAACATTTTAATATTTTCTGTTTTTATTTTGAAAATGTTAATAATTCTCATTTTTATAAAGTTGTATCTTTCTTTTTTGATTATTTATCTTGAAATCTTTAAGAATCTATTACTCAAGTCACATTTCTTAACAAAATCCTTAAATCTTAAAAAAAGAATAGTAAATATTTGCATATTCTTTTTATAAAATCTAGTTTCTATGCAAATTTGTAGATTATTATGGAAGACAAAATTTTATCGATCTAATAATCGGAAATTCTTCAAAGTATAATTCTAAAAAGAAAAGTTACATTTAAGAAAAAACCAATTAATAAATAATGCTTAATAATCGTAAAGCTATTAATTGAATTAAAGTAAATTCTTTTCAAGCCTTTTTGAGCCAAGAAGATCCCCAGAAAATGCATTGTTTGGGCCATAATATCATATAACTTTAACATTTTCTGATATTCAAATGGCAAATACTGGCATTTATGAGCCAAACACGACTAATTTCAGGGAAGACAGAGACAGTGTGTGTGTTGGCTTTGTCTTTTGCATTCTTAAAAGAAAAAAAGAAAGAAAGAAAAAAAGTTGGCAGTTGGAAGTAGCCAAGAAAACCTGCTTCTGCCGCTTCTTTTTAGCCTTCTTCGCACATGTCGCTGCCACTTTTGTAACGGAAATCGAGGCTCTCTCAGAAGTCGAAACACGTCCAGACGGAGCGACACAAAGCGATATATATATATAATATATACATATATATATATAGTTTAAAAGAATTAAGACCTGGTCCTGCATTCTTAAATACAAAAGACCCCTCTATCTTTCTTCATATTTAATATTTATTTAATTTCCAATAAATTCCACGTTCTCCGTAGATCGTTATCTTGTTGGATTGGGTCAGAGATAAAAAACGGGGGAGGTCGGCCCCCCCCCCTATCTCTATATGGGCGGGAGAGAGCGGGAGAATCGCCGCACACCTTAGATTAGCGGTCTGTTTGGGCCAAGAGAGAGAGAGAGAGAGCGTGACTCAAGCTATTGCCCGCTTTTAGCCCCATCTCGTTTCTACTGGAGTTGCCCCCCCCTCCCATACATACATATGCCTAATGTCCTTGGACTGCATCGGGTACTGAGGTACAGTGATCACTAGCCAAACATATCAATCACTTCTGTTCTTGGAACTTTAAAGAAAATTTGGAAAAAGTTTTGATAATGGTCTGGATCACACCATGGATCCATGGAATAGTTGAACGTGTAATCCATGGTCTAGTTTTTGTATTACAATCAATCATCGGCAAAAAATATAATTTATTTCTTAAAAAAATTAATTAAGGGATAATATTTAATAATGCCTATCTAAGCTTTCGTCACGGTCGCCTTACAATTTCTAACAAGTTAATTCATTTAGCACTAAAATAATCCAATTTATAAACTTAATCCATTAAATATATTCATTTTTTTCAAAGACAAATCCGTTCACAAGTCGAAGACTTTACTGTTCTAGACGTATTACCGCGTCTTGGATTTAAATTGCCACCCACTTCCATTTGGGGCGTATTCTCTTACCGCCTTACTCATTTAGCTGACGGCTATTACTATTGTTACCGCTTGGTAATCGATATTTGGGGCAGGCCTTGACTTTTTACTAGAAAAAGAAAAAAAAACACCACACACATGGGTTGTGGCGGCACGCGAAATATTCTTGGGAATTTGTGCTGGGAAATTGCTCGTTTTTTTTTTCGTCTAACAAAATACCCGGAAGTGAACTTAAAATATTCATAAACTTTCGAAAAACGCTAATTATAATGTCAAACTTTTCTATGAGCGGATGGGTTAATTTTTGAAAATCTGCTCAAGTTGCCAAAACTTTGGAAACTTCTGCCTCTACACCATCCCCGCCCTCCCCCGCTTGATTATTAAGGCCAAAATCAAATGATTCGATTTGAAATTCGACCTAAAACATTTGAAGTTTGTTTGGAAATGAAAACTTTTAATGAAACGATTCAATTTTTTTTTTTCTATATTTTAAAGCATTTTTTGTAGCCAATTTTTTTAGTCGGCTTTGGGGGAATACTTTTGATCAAAGCGAAAGCTTTAAGAGAAAAACTTTATGAATTTTGGGATAAAAATTGTTTGATAAAAGTTTCCAGCTAGTTGTTAACACTTTTGGGCCAATAAGGTTACAACTTTTAGCGACAACCCACATTTCCCGGCTACAAAATTAATTAACTTTTCTCTGACAATTTGCCGGCAGATCAAATAGAATCGAGTTTTTTTTTTTTTTGTTTTTTTTACAACTTTTTGAATTTATTCAGAATTTAGTTTTTTTTGGCGGGGGCATTGTACTCAGGGTTCACTGTACACTGTAAGCCAAACAACAAAGTTGGCAGCGGCGTCATAAGCGAAGCGGGTCCAAAAACCTGTTTTCCGCTTTTTTTCTTTTCTTAATTTTTTTTCTCCTCCGCTGTGTTTTTTATTAGACTGCATTTTGTTGCTGCTTGTGTATAATTTTTTGTTCCTGTTTAGTTTATTTTCTGTTGGAATGCACTTTGAGTTTGCCATCCAAAAAACAAAGAGAAAAAATTGATTAACTTTTGCACGTGACTCAGCGCCAAAAAGGTAGACAAAATAAATAATAATAATAATACAAAAAACAAAAAAAAAAAAAACCAACACCCAGTCACTTGAACAAAAACAATTATTGAGAGACTCGGAGGGCTCTCTTTTATTTATTTTTTTGTTATATATTTTTTCGTCACACGCTAAAAAAAAGTTGACAAAAAAAGAAACGAAAACCACAACAACAATTGGCCAAGAATGCCGCCAGTTTATTTTTGGTTATATGTCCGGAATTTCTCAAGTTTTCATGTTTTTTTTCTCGTTTTGTATTTTTTGATTTTATGTTGAAATAAATATTATTACCAATTTTTGTTGTATTGTTAAGTGGCACACTAACACACACACACATACACACCCGGACACGTACGCGTACGCGACGCGATAAAAAGCGATAGATTCGAATTAATATATTATTTCCAAAAAAATATTTCTGGGCAATTTTCACGGAGAGTTTCTCGATCGGCTAGCAGCACGCACAAAGACGTCAACGGAGTTTGGCCAACAGCGCCGGAATATTTCGATTAATAAAATTTTTTTTATGGGGTAAGTTTGCTTTTATACTCGGCCGAGGCCCACTGTGAAGTGAGCGAGGGCGTCGCGTCGCTGTTGGCGTCAACCGTCGAGAGTGGCGATTCGCGGCCACAAGGTTGCTGCAACATGTTGCCGTGGCATTCCCATGTGGCACACGGCCGTTCATTTCGAAATGAATTTCCTCGTCGATGAACGCATTCACTCCAATTTACAGTTACTGCACTCACTTTTAATCGAATTTAGCAACTTTAGCCGCAATATTCATTCCAAATCATTGCGTTTGTTCTTTTTATTTTCGCAACAATATGTGCCAGCAACAAAGTTGCTGCTACGTCGCGCGCTCTCTGCCTCAGTATGTTGTCAAGCGAGAGCGACCCAATAAGCCAGCCAACACTGGGGCACAGTGGTTAACCGTTAGGCCTTTTCTCGTTTCCCTGGCAGGTCAAATGTCGCTGGAGAATCGGAGAAACTGGGCACTTACTGTAAGCCAGCATTTCGTCATTTTTACGAGCGACTGGTGTCGCTTTTCTGGCCTTCTAGTTGCCCAATTTCTTCGCGTTTGTCAACAGCCTTTTAGAATGGCCATTAAAAAGATATATTGCGGGAAGATTATTAGTAACTTTTTGCAATGTGCTACATATTTCTATTACTTTGGTTTTTAATGAATAAAGTTTCAAATTTATTGCTTCAATTTTTTGTATAGCTTTTGAAAGCGGTAAAGATTATTATTTGGGACTCAAAAAATTATATTTTTGGCAAAATAAACAATAACACCTAAAATTCAACATTTTTTATTATTTTAATTTATTACCTTCTTTGAAAACTATAAAACAAATTCTATCAAAGGTGAAAATTAAATTTTTTATAAAAAAATTGAATAAGAAATTGGAATTTTTTTATACATTTTGATTCCCATTTACAGTATTTTTTTTGAAACTAAAATATAAATATTTACCTCGATATAGAATATTTAAATTCTACATCATTCAATATATATATATTTAAATATATTTTATTTTGAATTTAAATATAAAGAAATTTGAATAAATCTCGTGTCCTTTGACCCACTGTGCCAGCAACAAGCAACATCCTTTCGAAGTGCACAACATGTAGCCTCACTCTAAGCAACATTACTTACTAATTTTTCGAACTTGCATTTCCATGAGATCATCCGCTGGGGCCAGAGAATCGGAAAAGTAAAATATATATATATATATATATATATATATGAAGAATGAGTTTTCCGGCTGGCAACATTTCGGCCACCACTTGTTGCCTTGGCAACATCGAATCCGCCAGATACAATTGTATCTCAACTGTTTTAATTGTCGATGGCAATTAAAGGTTCCGCCCAGCCCAGTCACGCCTCCCCCACCCCCACTACCCCCTACCCACCCTGGAAAAACAAAAAAAAAAAATGTATACAATCTCAGTTACGTTCGAATGCGTTTGGTGCAATTTAGTAAATGAAATTGCGTATCTGACAGATGCATAGAACACAGTGCGATGTATCTGCAGTTATCATTGTTGTTTTGTTTTTGTTGTTGTTGTTGTTTTTGTTTTGTGTGTTTGGTTTCCCGTGTATGCCACGGCGCAATTTATCAACGGGCACAACCAACACACACACACACACACATCCATGTATCCTAAGGATATATCCGAGGCAGCCACCCCAACATCCTGGCCAGGTCCATCCCGAAACCACCCAACTGACTGGCAATAAGTGATTTATAGGATTGTTATTTTGTCGTTGATGTCGCACTTTCGCTGCGCTTTATTTATTGCAGTGTCCTTTTATCCTATCCCCCTCCCCTCCCCCCAACTCCCCTCCCCTTTGCCCATCACTAATTTTGAAGTGTGTTAATTTTATTTCCATTTTTCGCGGCGCCGCCATCGAATTTTCCGAAATTTCCCATAGATGGTTATCCAAATTCTATTGCGATTTTCCATTCTTCATGCTTCATTTGCAAATGCGTTCAACCAACCGTCATCCTCTGACCTCTGGCCCCTGGCCTCTGACCCCCACAGCTTCCAGCATTCGGACTTGTGTGAAAATGTGAACATTTTTTTTGTAACGAATTTTGGATGAATTTAATACCAATTAATTTAATAGCTCAGCATTTTTTCTGTGGGAGTTTTTAGTATTTTTTTGTAAGTATTTGGAACTATATTTTAGGTTTATTTTTATTTATGAGAGAAATTTTGAACAAGTTGTCCACAATAAATATTTTAAAGTGGATTTATTACTCGCTAATTTGTTAAACAAAATAAAATACAAAAAATATTTTTCTTATTTTTTATTAAATAGTAAAAAGTTAGTAACGAAAGCGGCTTTGATATTGAAAACTTCATGGACATGTTTGGGATTATTAATATTACTTTGAGAAAAGTTTTTGAATGGGGATATATTTCTCTTTTAGTATTTGTTAATAAATAATAAATCTTAAGACTGCATCAACTTTGTCGCAGAAAAAAAAAGTAAAAAGCGCAATCGTCACTGGTATTTCCATCCATTTATTTAGGATTCCCCAAGCTTTGAGTAGTTACGATTTTTGTAAGACCCCTAGACTCCAGACATCCTTGAATTGAATGTCACTTTAATAAATATAATTAATTTCATTCTGCTATCCCAATATTTTATACTTTAGTATTTTTTTTTTTTTGGTTTTGGTACATTTTTGACAACCAAAAGTGAAGCAAAGTGATTTTAAAAAGCACAAAGTTAGGGGCGGATATAAAAATAGAGCCGAGCACTACGCAAAAAAAAAGAAAAATAGGCAAAATAATATTCCACAATGTCGAGTGTACATGAGAAGGGAATCAGCCTCAAGGATAAGGCATCCGTGTGGAATTCGTGCTTGGATGTTCAGGGTGTGATTGATGCCTTGGACAATCAGCCGGTTGTGCAATTTTTGAATTTGGAAGGTAATACCCTCGGGCTGGAGGCCGCCAAGGCCATTGGCGAGGCCCTCAAACAGCATCCCGAGCTGCGACGCGCCCTTTGGCGTAATCTCTTCGCTCGTCGCACCAAGACCGAGGTCCTTTTGAGTCTGCAGCATCTGGGATCCGGCCTGATGGCCGCTGACACCCACCTGACGGTCCTCGACTTGGGCCAGAACAATCTGGGAACGGATGGCTTCATCGGACTGGAGGCCATTCTATGCTCGCGCGTTTGCTACTCACTGCAGGAACTGCACCTGGACAACTGCAGCCTGATGCCCCATGGCGCCGATATGCTGGCCCACGCCCTGGTCCACCTGTACACCAAAGCCGGGAAGGCGGATATGCCGCTGAAGCTGCGGATCATCACTTTGGGCCACAACTTCATGGAGGTGGAGGGCTGCAGCCAACTGGCCGAGGCCTTCAAGATCCTCAAAACGCTCGAGGTCATCGATCTCAGGTCGAATGACATATTTCCCGAGGGCGTCGATACCCTGGCCGATGCCTTGAGGGACAACTCTCAGCTGCGCATCCTCAACATGAATGACAATATTCTGGCCGAGAGTCTCGAAAGGATCTGCATGATTTTGCCAGAGTTGTCAATGTAAGTAAACGATTTCGATTTATGGAACTATAGAGAGGCAATTTTTATTTATTTATTAATAAAATTATAAATATTTTTCTAACAAAATCTTAAAGGCTACGTGAGCTGGATTTTGGCGAGTGTCTGATTGGAAACAAGGGCGCCTTTCAACTGAGCCACGCCCTGTCTACGTCGGTCCATCACTTGGAGTTCCTCGACCTGGGATTCAATCACATTTCCGTCGATGGCGGCCTGGCAGTGGTCAAGTCCTTGAAGAACAAGGACAATCTGCGCTATTTGTATCTGGGTGGGAATTGCTTTGGGAGGCGCGGCTGTCAGCGTATCCTTAGCGAAATGAAAAAGCTACCAACGGCAGCGGCCCTGGGTCCTTTCGACGATGACGTCTCCGAGGACGATGAGTTCTATGAGGATGAGGATGTCTTCGATGCTCCCAAGGATCTCAATGCGCCACACAAATAATTTTAAATTATTCTTTCATTCTTTTCCATCGCATTGTAATAAGAAAAATTTTGAAAAATGTCGCCAAAGGATGTGATTGTCCTGCAATCAATTATCTCGTATCTCGTGGCATACAAAAATTGTATCATTTATTTTTAACGTAAAATTCAAAGATTTTTCGTCACCGAAATTAATAAATTCTATTTTTGGGAATAAAAAGTTTCTAGGTTTTTAATATTTTTTAATATTCTTGGGGATTTTTGTCCTTCAATAAAATTTTCCTTAAATTAAAAATATTTGTTTTTTTTTTCAATAATTATAAACACTATTTGCAGTGTAACAATTATTTAGCAATTATGAAAAGACGTGAGCGGGTAACTGGAAATGGTTTGACCTTTAACCCTGAACCTGTTTAGCTTCGAGATTTTTAAAAGCAATCCAAACCGATCTGATCCGATACCTGCTACCTGAAGATTTGATGAAGACGTCTTCTCTGATGGGTGGTCCTCGACCACAAATCTGTTCCAATTTGTTGCCCAGATCGGGTTTAATTCTTTTTTGTTTTTTTTTTGCTTTCTGCCATAATTGGAATTCGGCGGGAACACCTGCATTAAAAAAAAAACCCATAAATGGAGAAGATGTTCTCAAATTACTGACCGAAATCGTTAGAGGGATGAGGGGATAATAACTCTATAGGTAATTATAGGCCCCCATGCGGACTCCTGACTCACTCCGACATCATGTCGGACTAATGATGACCTACCTCTCCGGTCTCAGGTGAAAATGATGGATTATTGTTTTCAAAATCAAACACAATGCATCCATGCAGTTGCAGTTCCAGTACGATCTTTCCAGTCCGATCCAGAACAAAAGCCGTAGATGTTCCATAATTGATTGATATTTAAGAAAAGGAAATTTCTTTATTTGATGTATATTGGAAAATGCCTGGAATATTCCCCACCAAGCAGGTCCTTGAATTTTGGATAGCCCGAGTTAATGATAATCCAGGAAAACCCGCCCTGACTGGACAACTCCCCCAATGCCTCCCCTTTTTGTGGAACCCTGCCCTTATTAATCCATCATTAAAAGACCCCGAATGACCCCTGACCCGAGGATTGTAACCCCTTTATGTGTGGGATGGGGGGACAAGTTGCCTTGAAAAGTGTCTCATTAAAATTTTGGACCAAAACGGAACCAGGATAATGGACACGAGTTATTTTCACAGTTGGACCTTTAATGAGATGGAAACCCGTTTATTTCGCATCCGTTTGTGTGGGAAACCGCAAAATATTTGGAAATATTTGGGAAATATTTTAGCTGACCCTCATGTCCTTGTGTATATTGTTGTTGGAGGAAGTATTTGTCCCTTTGGTTTTGTTTATTTGTTTGTTGACCTTTTAGCTCTTGGCGCGTGACTGGGTGACCATTTGTTGTCCTTTGTTGCGCACGCGTGCCTAGATTTTTCCTCTATTTTCCGCACAGTCCCTTCCAAAATTCCAGAATTGTTGGCACACCCGCCCCCTTTCTGTTTTCAAAACAAATCCATCCCCCGTTTTCTGGTCAGTTTGCCATTTTTCAACTATCAATTAAATTGACGAAAATTATTGCTTTTCGTCTGGGACAACAGCGGACGGGGGGGTGTTGAATTTTAGGGTCAAAGGTTAGCATTTAATGTCACCATTTCGCAACGGTCATCCCGACCAGTTTCCTGTTGCGTCTCTGACCATTTTATTTCTATTTTTTTTATTTAATTGAATTGAATTTTCGTTGGAAAACGTAGGGGGGGGATGGTGCATCCAAAAATAGTTCCCGCTTTGACATTTAGTGGGTGGCGGAAATGGCTCCGGCGCACCGGTGGAGGGTTAACGCCAACAAAACATCCAATAAAAGCCAGAGAAAGCCATTTCGTTGTATTTAACACTCCATAAAAGTGGCAAGGAATCATGCATGAGTTTTCCGAGGGCAGCTCAAGACTTGGGGGACAATTTTCCAGGAATTTTTCTAAAAGGATGATGTTGTTAAAAGTTATTATTTTATTTGATACTCTTTCCTGTTAACTTTTAATAATTTTTTTAATGCTTTCTATATAATTTGGCATTAATCTTTGATTGTTGAATAAATATTCGAGAAATTTCTATTTTTTCGATAGTTTTTATCGTATTTCTCAGCCATTTCAACGCCGATTAGAAAACCAAATGCCATTTCGTAATTATTTCTTGAAAGTCCTTTGGTCTACATTAAAAGTTTCTTTAAATTGAAAAAAAAAGTTTTTTCAAAAAAAATCCTGATGGTACCCCTTTCCTAAATTGCGAAAAATTGGTCCCCCAATTTTTTGTTCAGTTTCCCGATCTTTTGATGCAGTTTTAAGGACACTGAAGTCCTGATTCCGAAATGGTATTCCTTTCCAGAATCTGTGGCAAAATGGCCGAGAAATTCGTTGCCAAAATGTAACATTTTCAAGAAATAAAGGAAAGATTATTGCAAATTTTTCCTGTTTTAAATATGTTTCATTATAAAATATAAATCCTTGTTTGTTTGTAAACAAAAATCCTTTTTCCTTTACAAATTGTAAGCAGAGATAAGTCCCGATAATTTTTCCAGTAGTCGACAGAAGTTTTTGGGATTTTCCGGGTGGCAATTAGCGAGGAAAATTGCGGTGCGGAAAATGGGAAAAAAATCACCTGGCGACCAGTCGATCCTTCTGCGCTGAAAAATTGTGGCATTCGGAATGTGGGACAGTGGGATGAAAATTATCCTGGGCCGCAGCTAATTATGATCCTGGCGCCGCGGGTGGTGGCCCTGAATTGCCGGGATTGTGGCAGTGTCCCCGGATTTTTGGCTCATTTGCGGTTCAATGGACGTGTTGTTGTCGTAGAAACCGAGCCACCAAAATTTCACTTTCACCCTCCGCCCCCCGCTCCTCAGCCCCCTTTTTGTTTTGTTTTGTTGCATTTTTTGTGTTTTGTTCTCTTTTGATTTTCGGTTGACATTTCCCGCGCACATGGGACTAAGGAGTGTGACTGCGAAACCCTTAATTAACTTTCGAGGCCAAATGATATGGCAGGGCGTCAAGGACCCGCGACCGTGCCCGTGCCCGTGCCCGTGGCCAGCCAGGATACGGCCACTAATCCAGGACACCGAGTGCTGTTCTGTTTTGTGTTTTCCGTTGTTTTGTTTGCCGGCCAGGACATCCGAGACGCAGCCAAAGGACCAAAAACAAACAGAACAATAACCATTCCCCCTCTCTCCGCCTCCCAGGACCCCCCAAACCCCTCCCCCCTCCCTAACTCCCATATGTGCTTCCTGGTTGCCGCGTCGCGTGCCTTTCTGCCTAAAAAATCTGTTTTTTTTTTTATTTAAAAATGTATTTAAAATAAATAATAAATATTAAAATTTAAAATTAAAATTAATTAACAATTTAGAGAACTTTTTGACACATATTTTATAAAACTTAAAAAAAAAAACTCCCCTATAAAGATACTTATTTTTATGGCATCACACTCTAGACCAAACAAAGAGATTAACTAAAGATAGTCAGAGTCTAAGACCCACATTAAGTGACTAGCCCTTCAGGTAAGACCTTGGATAAGGCTATAAACCATAAAGTTTTATCTTATAACTAATAAGATTATACGGAAAAAAATATTCCCCTCCTTGAGGTTCTCATTCTGTAGAAGTTGGAAATTTTTCTTTTTGGATTTTGGGGGGTGAAAGGTCATCAATCAAAAGGCAGTATGCCTGGCAATTACCAGCATATGTGCTGGCCAATTCCCAATAGCACGATTATTTCTCTCAGTACACGAACAAAAAAAAAAAGAAGGGGAAAGTCATGTCATGAATAACACTCGAAATTTACACCTATTGGAGCGTATTGACCGCAGACATCCTGGTTCTTTATACCTGCGTAGGTGTGTGTTTGTAAGGACTCACCTGACCGAGTCCCCGGATTCCTTTGTCCTTTCGCCCGGCGCTCATTATGCCATGTGGTCTTTGGTCTGAATGTGCTGCGGTCCTCCGGCATTGTTACTTTGAAGACATATATATATATATATGTTACCTGCATGTGGCTATAGGCCACTAAAAAAAGGACGAAAAAAGCAACAAAATTAAGGCTGTAACGAAATAATTCCCATGCCCAGCATTTCCGGGTCCTGTGCAAATTTTTAAGGGCTTCTCGGCCCGTGCCAGCCGAAGAATGTGTGGATAATGCGTTGCCATTTAACGCATTACTGAGTCCTGCTGCTGCAAGGACTACAGCAAAAAAAATATTTCAGACTTTGGATATCCTTGAATAAGAATTGCCTTTTTTTTTTTAAAGGGGCTTCCGAACAGAACTGTTTGTTAAAAATATATTTTAGGGATTTCGAAAATTTGTATAAAATATTTTATTATTTTTATATTATTATTATTATAATAAATACTGTTATTTGTTAAATAATATCTTTCCTCGCCCATTTCCTTCTTCCAAAAAAAAAATCCCTTCAATAAATTATATAATACCCTTCATTTTAAAATTCCTAAAATTACAGGGTATAAAAACGGAGTCTGCGGTTGGGAATTTTTTTTTTTTTGGATGCCATAATTATTAGCTTTTGGTTAGATAAGGCGTCGCCCCGTCTGGATGGAAAACTCTTTGTTGTGGTCAATGGGTTGGGGTTCCTGCCTCCATCCAATCCCCGCCAGCTTTCTCCTTTCTCCTTTCATATTTTTTCCTTTCTATTTTTTCCCCCGTTTCCTTGAGTGGCAGGACAATGGCCACATTTTCAGTTGACGGGGACCATTGTTGCCAAAGTGTGCTAAGGTTTTCCTGGCCTGAGATGGGATTTTTTTTTTGTATCCCCCCATTTTAAAGTTATAGTTTATGAGAGGTGATTTCTTTCAAAATTTTAGAGTGTTCTTTATGGAATAGAAATAGTTTTAAAAAATATAAATATAGAAATGCTGGATTTTTTTAAATATTGTTTTATAATTCCCAAATGGTTTAGGCTAAAAGCTCGCCAAAGGTCAGCTGGAATAAAAAATAATTACTAATTGTGTAATTGTTGGAAATTTAATATTTTTAAACTTCCCAGAATTTTCCGGCATTTGATAGACTTTTTATTGGACAACTCCCTTTAATTTAAAGACTAATTGCTTGACCAGCATAATGGATTAACTAATTCCGATGTACTATCTGAGCGGAGAGTGTCCAGAAACTATTAAAACCAATTACCAAGCCCAAATACAATTTTGTCTATTTGGTTTTTTGGGGAAACTAGAACCGTGTGAATGTAATCCGATATTGCATTGGGTTGTGGGGGTCGGGTCTCCAGGAACCTGCTGTTCGCTAATCTATGGCTGGGCCGTATCGGGCCTTATTTATTGATGAAAGCGTGTCTATTGTGGTCTCTTTGTGGCGGCTTTGGGTTTAATATTACACACGGGCTTATGTACATACAATATGGCCCCTCCCCCCCACCCCCGGCCTTATTCGAATAAGGAAATGTCAATATTTGTCATTACCGCGTGGCAGTTTCTAGCGAATTTCTTCCACAACGCCGCATTGTCTACGGGGTTTTCGGATATTCAGTTTTGGGTTTAAGGTTTTTGGTTTTAGGTTTTAGGTTTTCGGTTTTTGGTTTTCGGTTTTCGGTGGTTCAGGCGTTTGGTTTCCTTCGGTCTTTCGGCTTTTCCTTTTGTTGCCGTCCACGGGGCCATAAAACAGAGAGAGAGAAAAAAAAAAAAAATAAAACCAACAAAGGCGAAACAAAGGCCGCCATGCGCCGTGTGATTATGTAAGGCATCGGAAATTGGAATGGGTATTTTCTGAAAATGGGAATCGAGTTGGTACTTGGTATTTGCCAACGTCACACATCGCAGGAGGAAGTCCAGAGCCGGGCTTTGTTTGTTCTGGCCTCTTCCGTTTCCGACCATCGGATATACATATTCCCCATGGACCCTCGAGAACCAAGAAACCCAACAAATGATCGCACTCGAAAAGTTTTCAAAAGAGTGTTTCTGACTGTACTTTTCTAAAGATCACAATCGATTCAAAAAAACATTAGACAAAGGATAGAAGAGTCAAAAGGATAATCGCTCCTCAGCTAGGACCTTCAATGTTTTTTTTTTTTTTAAATAGAAAATAAATTTCTATTCAAATATTTAATTCTCAACACTTATTTGTCTATGAAGCTATCAAAAAAGCACTAAAAAATGACAAAAAATTGGCAAACAGTGTTGCAAAATCCTTTCTGAACAAACTTTGGCGGGACTAAAACTTATTTTTGCGAGTAAAATTTATAAATTTTTTAAAATAAACTTAAAACCTGGATTGATTATAAGAATGATTTAACTAAAAATAAAATAAAGTATCAATAGAGCTAATTATTATTTTAAAAAAAAGGAAAATTAAAAGAAAAATATTTAACTGCAAATAGCGCCAATCATTCCATTATACTTACTAGCTTTGGATAAACAAAAAAGCGACCAAGTGGGCTTTGAAATCAAAAATTCGGAAATTGGGATACCCTTTGGGATACGACCCCATTAGGTTTCCATTCCGACGAGGCGGCAGATCGCAAGAAAAATTGTCAACATTTCTAGGAAAGCGACACGAGAGTAATTCCTGAAATTCGCAAAGTTGAAAATCTGCTGAGAAATTGTTTATATTTTGCAGATTTCTATT
Organism: Drosophila varians; assembly: GCA_018150405.1. Taxonomy (NCBI): domain Eukaryota; kingdom Metazoa; phylum Arthropoda; class Insecta; order Diptera; family Drosophilidae; genus Drosophila; species Drosophila varians. The sequence goes on from JAECWK010000126.1 coordinate 11,970,106, forward strand.
GATTCGACCATGAAGAAGGGCCTGTTTGATGTTTTGCCGGAGAACTGCGACCTGCTCAGCGAGGTGTTTGAGGCTTTTGAGGCGAACAATCTGAACAACCTGGACGACTTTGAGCATATCGGGGAGGAGGACTTCACCGCCTCGGAGTTCTCGGACGAGAGCGACGACGACAGTTTCTTCGAGGAGGAGAATACCATGTTACTGGGACACCACTCAGTGGCTCCAGTTCGGCAGGCATCGCCTCCCATTCCAGTGCCAGTGCCAGTGCCAGTTCCAGTGCCAGCAGTTCCTGTCCAAAGTCCCCTTCCGGAGGATGACGTTCCAGCTGCAGTGCCGACAGCAACCCTGATTGACTCTGCACCCGTTGAAGCTCCCATCCAGGCTGCTGAGAAAGCGGGTTCAGAGGGAGCCGCTCCTGGGACCACTTCGAAGGAATCAAACCAAATGGCTAAGCCAGAGGAATCCTCACCAGAAAAAGACTCTCCAGAGAAAGCATCTGTTACATCGCCTATTGTGCCTACTCCCAAGGAAGCTGCTCCCAAGGAAGCAACTCCCAAGGAAGCAACTCCCAAGGAAGCTACTGCCAAGGAAGCTACTTCCAAGGAAGCTACTCCAAAGGAAGCTACTCCAAAGGAAGCTACTCCAAAGGAAGCTCTTCCAAAGGAAGCTCTTCCAAAGGAAGCTCTTCCAAAGGAAGCTTCTCTAGTTCCAACTCCTGAGGCAGTTCCTCTGCCGCCCATCCTGGTAAAAGTGACAGTGACAACTTTTCCAAACATCAACGGAGATGAAGACCTGGAGGACATGATCTGCTTCCTGGACAAGTCCATCGTCCAACTCCAATTGCTATAAAAGGCTATATCCTTATTGAAATAAAAACTATCCATCCATCGGCAGGATCGGGTATCGCTCATTGTCTCTCTTTTAAGCGGATTAGGTTTCGTGGCCAAAACGTGTCCAAAACAAAAGGACTCCAGGGAACACGCACCAAAAACGAAAAACAAAAAAAAGAAGGAAAAAAGTGCCAGCAAGGGAGGTACAACCCTCAACCCTCGTATCCTTGTATCCTTGTATCCTCGAATCCTCTAACCAGGGTCGGTGCGTCATGTGGCAAGTGGATTGGCAGCTTGTAATCCACTCCAGGTCCCACCCGGCCCCCGAGGAGTGCACTTGCTACACGTTTATTGCATCATCGCCTCATTGTCCTAAATGTCCTTATTGTCCTAATGCGATTAACATTCATTTTTAATCGCGCCTCATTTTCGCCGAGTTTTTTGTTCAAGTCTTTTGATAGAAAAGGACATGCGAGTATTTTTATTTTCGAGTGTTTTTCTTTATTTTTTTTTTTTTTAATATAATCAAAAGGATAATAGGTAAAATATATATTTGGAATATAAAAACAAAATTAAATTTATAAAATATCTACTTGAAATAATAATATGAAATAATGAAAATAGTGGGTTTTTTTTTGGGGGGGGAGGGGTGTGAGGAAGTAAGGATGTTGAAGGCTTGAAGGATGGGTATCCTTTGAAGTGGCCCATTGTTGGAGTTGCAGACCAGAAAAGCAAACCGTCTCGAGAGCGACTTGAAAGTGACAGAGTTCCGGAAAAGTACAGCCACGCCACCCCCATCCGGGGGATGGACATCACAAAAAAAATAAGGTAGCATCATCAGGGGCAGGGGCAGGGGCGCCGATGACAATGCAAAAGGGGTTGAAGTGTGGGGGGGTGGGAGTGAAAGTGGAGCGTGCTTTGGCTGTGAAATTGCAAACCAGAACAACACTTTCGTCGATAATCACGAGGGTCATTTGGTGGGTCAAGTGTCGACACGGCGCGTGGCAGCATTACAAGGGGAAGTGACAGTTGCCACATGGGGAAGATTTACAAATTTGTGGCACAAAGAGATTTTCCATAAATTCATGAATCGCGAGTTGTGACAACTACTATTCCCAGCCACCCGACCAACTGTTCCCAGTTAGCATTTTAAAGCGCCGCCCCTGCGTATGCAATGAATTATTTCAATCGCGCAAAAACACTCGGAAAAAAACCAGAGTGGAAACCATTTATAGTTTTGTGTAGTTCGTTGTTGTCCCCCCACCCCCTCAACTAACGTGCAACAGCCGCCGCCGCATACAAATCAGCTTAATTAAATTGTAATTGGATATATTTTTTTTTCTTTGTTTCTGTTTTTGTTTTTGTTGCTGTTTGTTGTTTGTTGTTTCTGACAAACAATGTGGTGGTGTTAGTGAGTGGGTGGTTGGGCGGGTGGCTTCGGGTTGAGCCGATGTGTGGGCGGTTGATAAGCTCTTTGGGGGGAAGGGGGGGATTGTCTCTAAAGCTTCTGCCACACGTCGCCACTCATTCACCCGAAAACCCATTCAACTCTTCCCAGCCACAGCGAGAGATGCCCAAAATAATTAGTAACCAAAATAATTAGGTGTCTATCCTAATTCCGTTTAGTGTATCCTAAAAATCAAATTACAAATGCACTTTAAAATATTTGCACTTGGTTATATTTTTTCAATAAATTGTTAAAAGAATTTAATCATTTTTTTATATCTTAATTATCTCTGAAAAATATTATTTTATAAATAAATCTTACCTCTAAAATAATAATATAATTTATTTTATTATAAAATTATTATATTAATTTATATTTAATTCAAATAAAGTATCATTAATTATATATATTATTATTATTATTATTATTATTATTATTATTATTATTATTATTATTATTATTATCAATATTATTATTATTATTATTATTATTATTATTATTATTATTATTATTATCAATATTATTATTATTATTATTATTATTATTATTATTATTATTATTATTATTATTATTATCAATATTATTATAATTATTATTATTATTATTATTATTATTATTATTATTATATTATATATTATTATTATTAATGTTAATTTGTTAGAATTTTTAAAATGTAAATATTATATTATATGGATATTAAATTTAAAAATGTAAGCTATGTAGTTTTAAGTAAATAATAATATTATCTTACATATTATATATGAATATTTATCGTGAAGAACCATTTTGTTTATAGAGGACCCCCATTTTTGAGGTTATATTATAAATATCCGAAATAAAATCCCGTTTTTGGGAAACCTACTTATAAAATGTATACTTATGTAAATATATAATATATATTTCTATCTTTTTTAATATATTTTTTTATAATATTTATTTTTGTTTAAGCTTTAAATAGCAATAATAAAAAAGGCCAACTAGCCATTCCTTTTAGAGGCTGTTGCCCCAATGTCTTGTTAAAGCAAAAACAAAAAAAAAAAAAAAAAAAGAAAAAATGTAAAATGCTTGGCGCGGCGGCGTTTGCTTAATCCGCCGCCTTCGGTGGGCGTGTGCGCCTCCTTACGCCACCCTCCCCCCGGCCATCCTCCTGCCACATTCTTTGGCCGCGGCATTGTGCGGCAACTTTGTCAAGTTGTTGACACGCATATATGGGGGTAAATAATAATAACAATATAGTCAGTAATTAAATGACACTGCCACGTGCCACCCGAAGCCGCGGCCGATGGAGGTTCGAGGAGGGTTGGCCGAAAGCAAAAAGGACAAATCAATTAATTTGTCAGGACGCTTTTCAGGCCACAAAAGTTATATAACTTATTGACAGGCGCCGGCAGGCTCAAGCCTTACAACTTCCACATCCTTTTCTCTACCAAAGGGGCTTCCCTTCCACATTCGGGGCGGGGTACTTTTCCAAAATGCTTATTAACAAAACTATTTTATATGGTTCAAAAATTAAGCTATAATTAAGAATATAATTAAGAGTATTATTAAAAAATATAACAATTATTAAATATTTGTTGTAAAAGTTTTTGTCTTTTTAATGCGTTTCTCACTTGGAATTGTTGCTACTTTTTAAACATTCAAAGTTGATTAAAAGCCAAACTTTATTAATTAATAAAGCAGATTGATGGCTGACTCGTTTAGTTAGTGTATGGTCCAGTTGATTTTTAGTTATTTTGGGCAATAAATGAAGTTTATTTGGGTCGTTTGATTGGAAAACTGGACACGTACCGAGCGCAACTGCCGGGCATATTTGTGGCTTCGTTTCGCAGGATGCAGCAGGATGCAGGAGACATGGATAAAGGACACAGATTTGAATCAGGAGCCTTGTCATTCAACTACACATTTGCACAATAAATTCGAAAGTAAATCTTTGCCCGAATTAAATTTCATTTGTTTACGATTCAATGGAAAGCCACATTTGTAGCTTTTCCCTGTCACCCAGCCAGCCAGGATTGTCCTTTTCTGGCGGGGATGTGTGTTGATTTAATAGGCTTGTGTATTTTCGCTACAACTACGATTTGCTCAACTTGTGTTTGGCGTTGAGTGCGCTTTGCTCGAAAACTTTTAATTGAAATAATTTGTTAAGGCCTTTGGGGGCTTTAAAATGGCGAGACAGACAGATTTTCATAGAAATCTCAATTATTTCCTCAACATACATTTTTTTTTGGTGCTTAGCAAAGGTTGACTTTAAGCAAAAACAATTTAATTACACATTTGCCAGGCTCCCAGGCTCCCAGGCTCCAAGGATGTGTCGAATGCCAAAGGTGAAGGATGCCCCAAGGCATTCCTCAACAAATATCCTCGCTGATTGATTCCCCAAATATTGATTTCAATTTAATCTCTCAAACGGCATCAATTTACTAATTTTCCTTTGATGTTTTCTATTTTTAAAACCAAAAAAGTTCAAAGGACTCTGGCATGCAACTGGTAACGAGTGTTTTTCATCTTTTGTTATAAATTAATTCATTATAAAACAAAGGAAAATTGCATTTAAAGAGAAGAAATATTAAGCTTTGATTAATTAAGAATTTAGTAACTATTTTAGAACTGAGCTGGGCATTATTTTCCACAAAACATTCGAATTAATCAAATAGAATTATAGAATTTCTCTTTTGACGTTCACGACCTAAAGCCTTTGCTCTTTTGGCACTAAAGCTTGGAAGCGCACATGCAAACGGTCACACTGGATAGACATTTTTCTTCAAATGCCAAAATTGGGGACAGAAAAAAAGATTCCATGATGGAAGAGCAGAAAAAAATGGCTGCAGCTATGGAGATGGATAAAAACTTGCAGGATCAGCCTGCTCCGGAAAAGGAGAAGGAGAAGGAGAAGCTGTGCTACTGCGGACGCGGCAGAGACTTGGTCGAGGTGGAGCTGCATTGCGGGAAATGCAAGCGCTGGGTGCACGAGCACTGCGTCTCCTACCAGCTGGGCAAGACCAAGCTGCACCAGTTCCTAACCAACTACGTCTTCCACTGCAAATTCTGCACCGGCGGCAAGCTGGAGAGCTATCGCCGCAGCCAGGCGACCCTCGCCCAGATGTGCCACTGTGCCATTGCCAATATGCAAATCACGGCTGCCCAGGGAGGCTGCCCCAAGCGCCACTTCAGTCCGGCAAACGACATCATCCCCTACATCGAGCAGCACTGGGAGGCTATGACCACGCTGCCCCGCCGCCACACCCAGTCCTGGTACGCCAACGTCTCAGCCACTCTGGACAATAACCTGGCGACGCTCTTCGTCGCCGAGGAGGATCCACACCAGGGAACTGTGTACGGCTTGGTTGAGCAGGATCTGGCCATGATCGTGCCCAAACGCGATCGCCAGAACAAGGGCTACATGCTGCCCATGCCCAGCGCGTCCAAGCGCAGACTTTCAAGTCCGGATCCAGATGGCACGGCGGACAAGAGGAGCCGACCCACTGCCGCCAAATTGAATTTGATGCCCAATGACTTTCCTCGGCAGTATCCCTTCAACAGGGATGGCTATAGGTACATTTTGGCGGAGCCCGATCCCGATGCTTGGGTGCCGTCAGAGTCCGACGAGGAACGCCATGCTGGCCAGCCCATACCGGGTTGGATGTACCGTGTCAAGTTGCCGCAGTCGGTGCTCCTGGCGCTGCAGGACAGGGCCCCGCGTCTGAAGATCACCGAGGACCAACTGGCGGTCACTGGCGAGCGCGGCTATGGTATGGTGCGCGCCACTCACTCGGTGGACAAGGGATGCTGGTACTTTGAGGTGACCATCGAGGAGATGCCGGAGGGCTCAGCCACGCGCCTCGGATGGGGCAGGCGTTGCGCCAACCTGCAGACGCCACTTGGCTTCGACAAGTTCGGCTACTCCTGGCGCTCCCGCAAGGGCACCAAGTTCACCGAGAGTTGCGGAAAGCACTACAGCGACGGCTACGGCGAGGGCGACACCTTGGGCTTCCTCATCAACCTGCCCCAGTTGCCCGATCGGGATTGTAAGCCGCCAACATTCAAGAATTGCCATCTGATCAAGTACAAGTCGCATCTGTACTTTGAGGACATCGACAAGGTCGATGAGCGCCTCAGGGATCTGACCGTCCTGCAGGGCAGTCGCATCGAATTCTTCAAGAACGGGGCATCGCAAGGCGTGGCCTTTGAGAACATTTACGCCGGCAGCTACTTTCCCTCGGTCTCCATCTTCAAGAGCGCCACGGTCAGCGTGAACTTCGGGCCGACCTTCAAGTACTCCGATTGTCTGGCGGAGCACCAGGCCAAGGGGATGCACGAGCGCGTCGATCAGCTGGCGGAGGAGCAGCTAGCGGCGAACATCCACTACCTGACGGAGCACCACCACCTGGGCAGCAAGGGGCAGCAATAATTTTCTTTTGAATTCTTTGAACTTTTATTAATCGTTATCGTCCTTGCTAAAGGATAAAGGATATTTTAGGGCAAACAAGATTTAAGATTTAAGATTTTGTGTAAGAGAAGATGTTTAGGACGTGTCTTCTTTGAAGACTCTCTTCATGAAGGCGAAGATCTTGTTTGCTATAAACCTTATCCGAGGAGGAGGAAATAATAATCTAATTTAATATTTTATCCCCCTTCCCATAAACAAATTATGAACCCTTTCAGTTAATTTAAATTAATTTTTATTTAGACTAAACAATGTATCCTCTGTCGTTGCTGAACTTGTAGCAATATCGCTTGAAGCAAATGCGCCGCCGGACAGTGGTTGTGGTGCCTTCGGTGGTTGCGGCGGTGGAGCTACTGTCCGAGACAGTGGTGCTGGAACCTGGATCCACCTCACTGGAGGTGTCAATGGGCTCCGTGGCCATTTCCGTACTATTTCCATCCGGCAAAGTGGTCGTCGCCAAGGAAGTGCCATTCGGAGACAACGTGGTGCTGGTAGTCGTGCTGTTTTCCGTTTCCAGGTCCAAGAAGTTCATGAAAACATTCATGAACTTCAGTATGGAGTCCCGGTCCTCACTGGTGAAGATCTGGGCTCCACTGCATCCAATTAGAGCCACAACTAAGACGAGGACAAGACGCGGATGATTCATTTGAGTTTGGTTTGGTTCTGGAAACTGTTGACCTATTTGGCAGCTTTTCTGCATTTATAGGAACCACCCAATTATTTCGTATCTCTATGCGGAAATATCTTCACCCAAAATTTAGACACAGCCCCGGAGTCACGTGCTCATCCAAAAGTGGTCCATATCAAGCTTTTGGTCATTGTTTTCGGTTTTAATCCAACTACTCAGCTGCCGACTTAGATATTCGTCATCTTTTTGGGTTTTGATTCAAAACAAAAAGTGAATGAACTTTCCTCCCATCGCCACTTTTGGGGTTTACAATGCTTATTTCATTAATGAAAGAATAAATTATAATAATAATTACCTAAAATTATAAGTAATATACCCAATAAGAGCTCTGTAATATAAACTTTTTGGAATTTGTATTACATCCGGGACTGCAGTTGGTTTTGAGTTAAAAAAATTATTTTCAAAAAAAAAATATAATTCAACTTGTTAACTATATTATATTAAAAGTTTTAAGGAATATATTATATTTTTAAAATAATTCCATAACTAAATAATATATAATATAGTATAAGTAATATAGTAATATAGTAATATAGTAATATAGTAATATAGTAATATAGTAATATAGTAATATAGTAATATAGTAATATAGTAATATAGTAATATAGTAATATAGTAATATAGTAATATAGTAATATAGTAATATAGTAATATAGTAATATAGTAATATAGTAATATAGTAATATAGTAATATAGTAATATAGTAATATAGTAATATAGTAATATAGTAATATAGTAATATAGTAATATAGTAATATAGTAATATAGTAATATAGTAATATAGTAATATAGTAATATAGTAATATAGTAATATAGTAATATAGTAATATAGTAATATAGTAATATAGTAATATAGTAATATAGTAATATAGTAATATAGTAATGTCCTTTCCAGATGAAGCTACAACACTGATTGGAATCTTTTGGCAAACGCACTCTATAAGACCGATTCGGATACTGAAGATCTACATAGATGCACCCCCAATGAGTAATCCAACGGGAAGGGAGAGAGAGAGATAAGAGCAGAAAGCAAGAACATGCCAAAAGAATGCACCATCGCGATGTGGTCGACGATGGATGGGGCACGTTTACAGCGTTCCAGTCTTTTTATCTTACATGGCGATAAGCCGGGCGGAATCGTATAAAAGCGGTGTGGGCCGGAGCAGATCCATCAATCATCAATCATCGAGTATTCAGTTCGGTGGCAGTCCAGCACGAAAAAATATTCTGAGATCGAGATCGAGATGTGGCGCCTGCACCTGTTCCTTGTGGTCAGCACTTGCTTTTATGTGCCGCACGATGGCAAGCCCACCAAACGGTCCACCATCGTGGACCAGGGATCGCCATTTGCCTCCTCAACGCCCGCCTCCCTCACCACCCTCGTCCTGGACGTGATGGCCTCCAGCTCGAGCTCCTCCTCCACTGCCGCCACGACGACCCCCACCACCGCCACCACCCCCACCACGGAATCGGCGCTTAGGACGCAAAGGGTGACGAATATTGGACGGCTGGCGGCCAAGGATCTGGCAGATTTGCTCCTGGCCAGCATGCAGGCGCGCGGCACCAAGCTGACACCCTTCCAGGAGGCCACCATGAAGATCCTGCGCACCCCCGACGCACCCAAGGACTCCAGGTCGAACGCTGTGCTCCTCCACCTGGGCATGGATGTGATCATTGAGATTCTGATTGGCGCCCGCCAGGAGGCCACCTGTGGCCGCATCATCCGGGACATTGAGAAGTCGCAGGACAGTAATAGCCTGACCCTGACTTTGAAGTCCTTCATGGCGTTGTGCTCCTTCAATGGCATCGAGTGCTCCGCGGACGAGGTCGTCCAGGTGATCAAGGGCAGCCAGATCCGCCAGCGCCAGCACGCCAAGGCTCTGGAGGAGCAGGCCGAGGGCTCCGGTGTGAGGACAGCCCGTCGCGTCGGCGCCGTCAAGGATGATCGCGAAGCGGTCCTTGGATTCCTCCGGGAGCGTACTCTGGCCGAGCACAGCGCCATTTTGAATACCCTGCTCCAGGTTTGCGGTGCCTCTGGCGGGGAATCCCACAAAATCATCCGGAATCTCAGGGAAAGTAAGTACCAGTGAACGATTGAAAGATCTTGAATGAGTAGCGACTAATGATATCCTTTTATCCCTGTCAGTGAGCCCCGACAGCCTCAGCCTGGTCCAGGTGAACGCCTTCAGCCTGCTCTCCGTCTCCCTCCTGGACAGCCTGACCACCATTGCCGAGGGCAAGCCCAGCGGCCTCTGTGCCGCCACCACCGACAGCTGGATCGTTCGCCTGCTCTCGATGGGCGTGGCCAAGTCGGTGCTCCTCGGCCTGATGACGGCCCTGGACCGGACCATCACAGCCCCCACCACCATGGACCAGATCGCCAATGCAGCGGCCCTGAACAGCGCGGACATTGCGAGTCCCAACGATTTGATTAATTCGAAAACTTTTGCGGCTGCCAAGCGTCCTAGCCGATCCGGGAATACCATAGATGGTAAGGATATTCTCTATACATTTTTATTCCATACATTTTTTATGTAATATATATTTTTTTGGTATATTTTTTAGTGGCCACGCAAAACCTGCTGGATGGAACTGGAAACCAGAACAACTTTTTGGCCGGCGTGGTGGTTCCCGCGGAGGTCCTGGCCCAGGTGGCCACCAATGCTGCCAAGTCTGGAAATGTCATAAACGGTGGGTTGACTATTTCACGCCAAAAGGAGGTCCTTGACTAAATTAGAATCCTTTTGTTACAGTGGCCGATGGCAGTGTCCTTAAGGGCCAAAGCAACCAACAGAGCGACGTGGCCGATCTGGCCGTCGTTCCGGCTGTAAATGCCATTGTCCTGAGCCAGATTCCTGGCGACCTGGAGGGCAATGTCGTCAAGAGTGAGTTTCTTAATTTTTTATTTATATTATTTATTAATAATAAATAATAATTAATTACATTTTATAGCTGGCAGTGGCACAGTTTTGATGGGAAACAATAATGTGAGGAATTCCTTAGTCACCGGTGATGTGAATGCGGCGGTGCAGGCTGTTGTCCTTTCCAAGGCTGACGGCTTGGCCAGCTCCCCCTCCACAGGATCGACCAGCTCAGCGGGAACACCCAGCACTTCTACAGGATCCACTGGCTCTTCCGGCTCTTCTACCTCCTCTGGAACGCCCACTTCTTCTGGTAAATTTTTTAACTCCTTTTTTTTGTAACTGTAAATCTTTATTTATTTATTAATTTTTTATTTTTTATTTTTTAGGTGGAAATGTCAACGAAGGAACTGGCAATAAGATCAATGACGTGATTCCTCTGTCCCTTCCGAATGGTCTACCCCTCAATCTTCCGCTTCTCAGCGAGGTCCTTCCTGGCACTCCCGTTGGCAATTCCCTAACCCGTTAGTATTTCTTCATTTTCCTGTTCATTATCCTGTTTAATTTGATCCTTTTCGGCTTTGGCAGAGGCCGCCCCCGTCGTTGTCAAGGGAAATAATAATTCCGTGGAGCGAGTCATCGCCGCCGATCTGCCCGTCCAGCTTTTCCTCCTTGTGATTAGCGAGGTCCTTGGGGTTCCTGTTCAAAATATTATCAAGAGTGAGTTATTTTTTATTGATTATTTTTATTTGTATAGACATTTTTTTGTGTTTACATTTTTGTTTCTATTTTTGAATCATTTATTTGGCAAAGTTTTTCAATTTTCCTTGAAATGTGAGCTTGGAAGGTTTTTTCTTTCCAATGAGACTTCCAATGAGCAGTCCATGTTTCCATTATATGTATTTTTTTAAAATGTCTCCAATCCTTATTTTGTTGCTCCTTTCAGAGGACTCTGATGTGGTCATCGAGGGCAACAACAACAAACACTTCACCCTGGTGAAGGCGCAGATCATAGTGGAGGGCCTGGTGGCGGTCTTGAATAGCTTCAGCAACGGCACCACCGGCAGTGGCCTGCTCTCCACCCTGAACGGCCTCGTCCTCACCAATCTGGGCAATGTCCTTGGCTCGGTACTGGGCGGGAATACGAACAGCACCGCCAAGGGCGGAGCCAGCGGCCTGCTGGGCGGTCTCCTGGGCGGCCTCTTGAACAGCAACGGCAGCGGACTCATCGGCGGCGTTGGAGGACTCCTGGGCGTTGTCCTGGGCATTGTCCGGCCTCTGCTGGCTGGTGTTCTCAAGGGAGTCGGTGGTCTGCTGGGCGGCCTCCTGGGCGGCAGCAGTCCTGTGGGAAGCCTCCTGGGCAGCAGCGGTCCTGTGGGAGGACTCCTGGGCGGCGTCCTGGGCGGTGCCAGTGGCTCGAGCAGCGGCGGTGGTTTGCTGGGAGGATTACTTGGCGGCGTTACAGGTCTGGGTGGATCCTCCAGTTCTGGAACTGGCAGCTCCTCCTCCTCCTCCTCCTCCTCCTCGTCCACTGGCAGTAGCAATGGCACCTTTGCCGGAAACTCCCTCACCCAAGACCCGCAGGTCTTCATCAAGGGCAACGACAATGTCTTTGCCACTCTGGTCGACCTCGATGGCAATGTCCTGGCCCAGGTGCCCATTCTTGCCGACCTTCTGGGTGTCCTGGGACTCGGCAATGTTGTGCGCAGTGAGTATCCTTTTTAATTTCTGCTTCTTCCAAGGATTTTGTAATGAAAAATGTAATATTTCTAGCTGGTCCCAAAATGATTATCATCGGTAATAATAACAAAATTACGCGCCTGATAAATCTTGATATAACTGCCCTGCTCTTCCTCGATGTCCTGAACATAATCCAGGGCAGTGGCGGCGTTTGCAATGTCCTTGATTGTGAGTTGTCCTTTGCAAAAATTGCTATAACTTTTATTTTTTATTGACATTATTAATTTATGTTTTTTTCTTCTAGCTGGTCCTGGCACCAAGATTGTTGGCGACGACAACGAAGTCTTCCAGCTGATCGACTTGGACCTGAATATTTTGCTCAGTGTGGATGTCTTGAGCCAGTTGATAAGCACTTTGGCCAATGATTGTGGCAACGTCACTACCGTCACCCCGGAGCCACCCACCCAGCCACCTACTGAGCCACCCACCCAGCCACCCACCCAGCCACCCACCCAGCCACCTACCGAGCCACCCACGCAGCCACCTACTCAGCCACCCACCCAGCCACCCACTGAGCCACCAACCTATGGGCCACCAACTCATGAACCACCCACCGTACAGCCACCTACTGGGCAGCCACCCACCAACCAACCACCCACCAACCGACCCCCGTCTCCGAGTCCCAACAACTGCTACCGCAGATATTGCCGCAAGTGGAGGACCCGTCCCAGCTACCTTTGCTACAAGCACTGCGGCGGCGACTACACCTACAGGCCCAACTAAGCCACCAGACCGGAACCGGAACCGAAACCGGAAACGGAAATGGAGGGGAGGATCGCAACAGAACAGCTATTCGACCTTGTTATGCGTGGCCTTGCCACCCACTCTGCCGCTGGCCATTTATTTATTTTGTTTACTTTCTAAGCCAAAAGTTGTTTAATTTATTTGAATAAAGACATTAATTGAATTATTAACTAAAAAATGGAGAGAGTTTTAACAAAAATAGAGACTCTAATTCATGATTCATCTATAATCCTTTTTTTTGTGAAAATATGTTTTTTGGCTTGGAAATCTTTTAAATCTTTTCAAAAATAATACATTTAATGAAGGAGCTTTTAAGGAACAAAATAGTTAAAAGTTTTTAAAAATGCTTGGAAAAGTAATTAATTAATTAGAAAAAAAAACATTATATATGTTTAAAACTTTTAACATTCAACTTAAAAATAATTTTTAACTATATATTTTTTTTAGGACTTATTGTTACATATATATATTTATTTTTGTTAAAATAAGATTAATAACAAATTATAAGAAAAAGATTCTTGAACATTAATTAGATTTATTTCAACGGCTTTCAGTTTAATAAAAAACGTTCCAGAAATAATGTAAAAGTTAATTTTTTTTAAACCCTTTGAGGTGTAACATGAAAAAAAGTTTTCCATATCAATATTTATTATTTATAATGAAATGCAATTATATTTTGAGGAGACGCTGCCACACCATTTAAATGGGAAAAAAGTTTAAACGGAAAAGGAAAAGTTAGGCTTTATAAATAAAAGATAAGATTATTAAACAAACCGCCCGCCGAAGTACCTGGAGTTGGACAAATGGTCGTCGGAGTTGGGGGCATCAAAGTGCTGGGAATTTGGGTAACTGGGAAATCGGGGCATGGTCGGGGGGAGGGGAGATTTGGAACGTGCCTCGTGCGGCATGAAATCATAATGAAAGCAATAAAAGCATCACCAACGCCAAAGACAAGACAAGAGAAAAAGAAAAAAACCGAAACGGAAACCAGAAACAGAGACAAACCAGAAGCAGAAGCAGAAGCCACTGTCTCTCACCTCATAATTGATGACCTAAGTAATTTGTTATGGCTGCGCTGTGCCCCACCAATGTTGCCACCGCAAACGTGCAACAAACACCAGAACAGAAATTCGGCGACACTCGGCGACACTCGGCGACGCCCACAATATTTTCAAGCAATTATAAAATTTCGGGCCAACCGCCTCCGGGCATGACAAATGCCCAGAAAGTTGCCAAATATTCAACGTAAATATTGTGCCACGCCTCGGGGGCGGGGGCGGGGGCGGGGACAACTCAATGAGTGTTTAGCACCTGACAGGCACGGCGAGGTCCTGCCTGTCCTGTCCTCTGTCCTGGAATGGTTGTCCTGGGACAAACAATGCGCTCGGTAATCCCCCGGTAATCAAAACTTTCTCGCTCACAAACACCCATAAATTCATCTTGTTTGTTCCAAAAAAAAACCCAATTTAATGTAATAATCTCCATTAAAGAGGAGTTTACGCCGTAAAATTTAGAGTAAAAGGTTTTTAAACAAATTTAATAATATTAAAAATGTTTTGTTTTTGAATATTTCTTCAAAAATGGAAATAAATTGTATTCCTAGGTTTCTTAATCGTAAAAAGTTAAGAAAAACTCTTTCCAGTATTCTGGAATTCTGGAAAAGCTTTATTCTCGAACTCTATTAGTCTTAAGTAGTTGATATTTCCCTTTAGTAGCTCGGTCTTTATTTTATTTTGTTTATTTAGATAAAAATAAATCCATCCTCTATATTTCTAAATAGACCAGAAACCGAAAGTTTTCCATGACTTGTTGCGGCAAGAAGCAGCGAAAGGAAAGCGAAACGGGCTTTCCCATTTGCCTGCTTCGTCCGTTCATCGCGCCTTTCTCCGATTTTCTCGATTTCCCGGAGAGACAATCGATATTCAGCACGGGGCATTGGACAGCCAAATGCAGCAGACTTTTAGGCGCAGACATGTTTTATGTACTTGTCAGTCCGTTCAGTCAGTTTGGCGAAATAGACACAGACAGTGGGCTGGAAAATCGGAGAGGGGGCCGCAGGGGCGGAGGCATCAACAGACAGACAGTGAGTGCTGGAAGTCTGCGTACAAGTTGTAACAAGTTCCGTGCCGCATTTGCGCCCATTCCCGTTCGCTTACTTTCTCTCTGGATTACCCACACTCCCACCCCCCCTCTGACACCCCCCTGGCACCCGCCACTGGCTTTTATTATTGTACATAATTTGCACGTGCTGCGAATATCTAAAATTTACGACCGGCATAGACACGCCGGGCAAACGGAGAGCGAAAGTGCACAGTCTGTCCGTCCAAGGGAGGGTGGACGCGGACAAAGGGGATGCCCGCCGCAGCCACTGCATCCAGGAGGGGGGACACTGCTGTGTCATGTACATTATTTTGCTTTCAAGCGACGAAATAAAAGAAAAAGTCGCCTTTCGCCAGGCTTTAACTGAGTGGCGACAGGACATTCAGTAGGAAAACTTTATTTTGTAAATATTTTCATTTTAATAATAGTTTATAAGCAAAATGTACTAAATAATAGTAAAAACTACTTTCAAAATAAAACTTTTATTTAAAAAATATTTTCTAGAATTTTTTGTAGAAGAATAACAATAAAAGATAAAACTGTATTATCTTTTTTTTTTTTTATTAATATATTTTCAAGGCACAAACCTATTGGGTGAATAAAATCTTCTTCAAGCTGCCCCCCGGGGCCGTCTATGCCTATCTCTTTCACCAACCAAAGCCCCGTCTCTGTCTGGCGCCGTTTAGCGGCGTCTTTGTCTGGTCGCGCGGGGCTTGCCTACTTTTTACACGTTTTATGTCCAAAATAAATGTGAACTAATGCATTTTTATTAATATATACAGGCGTGCTGGGAATTTCTATCTCGGCCAGGAGCAGGACCAACAGGACAAACAGGACCAAAGCCGAAACCGAAACCGACGAAACCAGGACTACAAACCACCCACCGTTGACGATGATTAAGCGTAAAAACCGCAAATGTTTTTTAAATGCAGTGCAAATGCTCGGCTCGGGTCATGCTCTGTGTTTCGCTTCTTTTCTTTCTTTTTTTTTTTATCCATGTTTGTATATACACATATTTTATTTTATTTTTTATTCTATTTGGATGGGAGAAAGCTGAGCTTTCAGCCGGCTAAGTGAGTAGTTTGTTGAGTCGTGTTGAAATATTTAGCACAACGCGAACGTGCCGACATTGTTGCGTTTCTGCTCCGCTTCGATTTACAACCAAAAAAAAAAGAAAATGGGGAAAGCGGGAAGAAACTGGAAGCCATAACCTCAAACTGTGTCAATTCGTGGATTATTCGTCTGGAAGGACAATCGTCGTAGAAATCTCCATTGCGAATCGGAATACAAAGGTCTGGTGCATGGGGAAAGATTAGCTATAGTATCTGGATAATAGGTATACATTATATATATTATTCCATAAATAATACTATAGTTTAATATTTTGGGAAATTAGAATTAGAATTTTGGGAATTGTCTCTCTTAAAACGAAATTACATTTTTGAAAACTCCAAAATATTTATTCAAATTGAAAATAATATTGATTTCCCCAAACAAGGTCACCGAACTTGAAAAACTATTAACTTTTCCACTGATGTGTTATATTCCTTTTCTTTTTTGGGAGGGGGATTGAGGAAGAAGGACCCGCCCCCCATCCAAAGAGCCTGGCGAGTGTTATCCACTTCTA
Source organism: Drosophila varians (assembly GCA_018150405.1). NCBI lineage: Eukaryota > Metazoa > Arthropoda > Insecta > Diptera > Drosophilidae > Drosophila > Drosophila varians. Next base: position 11,986,587 of record JAECWK010000126.1, read on the forward strand.
TTCAATACACCCACTGGCAAATGAAATGAAAAAGCCAACAAAGTGGAACTTGGACTGAAATGCAAAGACGGCACTTTGCATACTAAGAAGTAATGCCAGGGGCGGCCCGGCTAGGGGGGGTGGCTCGGAATAAATAGGAAAAGCAAATAGCGCGTCGCTCTATTGACATTTTAGGGTTTCATTGTGAAGCAATTTAAATTATTGTGTATATTTCCATTTCATTCAGCTTCTTTTTTTTTTAGCTTTCTTACACTTTCTCCTCTCTCTCTCTCTTACACACGACAAGCTGTCTCTTTCTTTTTTTCATACAGCGAGAGAAATAATTAAGGATAATAATATGTATGACTATAAAAGAGGGAATAAAAAAGTTATATTTAAAATAAATTTGTAATAAATTATTAAGGAAAAAAAAATTAAATAAAATAAAAAACTTTGTTAACCTTAACTTCCAATATTTTGTATAAGTATTTAAAAATATCCATACCCGGTACTCGTTTTCCTTCGTATATATTTGCTTTTTGTATTTTTTTTGGCCAGGAGAGGGGATAAGAAACATTTTCAACTTAAGCATTCAGGACATCGTGTCCGCGACTCGTGTCCTTTTTCTCTTCTTCTTCTATTCCGGCTCCGGCTCTGGCTCCTTTTCGGCTGGATTTTATTTTGTGCAAATTTTTCAAATGTTATCCTTAATTTAGTTTATAAGTATATGCCAGGCACGTTCCAGGCAAATGACATTTTATTTGTGGATTTTTATAGACTTTCCTTATGCGAACGCGCGAGCCTGTAACACCGCCGCCCCCTTATACTTTATCCTGTATGCGTGTGTGTGTGTGCCAGGGGGGGAAACGGTCTCCAAAACCGAAAAAATAGGTCGTAATTTGTGTTTTTGTTGTGAATTTCAATTTTTTCTTTCCCATCTTTTTTGTATGGATCACATGTGTCTTTGATGAGTCATTCGCAGGATGTGCCCAAAGGACGAGGGTGGTAGCGTGCGATAGAAAATTTCCTTTCCCAAATAATTATCAAATTTCTTGAAATATTTCCCCAAAAAGGATGTAAAAACTGCCACATACAACCCGAAGGATACCCAAAAATACAGTACTGACGGCACAATAGCAGAAATTTGTTCCGGCTTTTGTGGAAACAGAAAACAGTGGCATCGGACGGGGGCTGGGGGTTAAACTACCCCGCTCACCTGGTCGTGTGCCACAAAAAACTTGAACACACCCATGCGGGTTGCAACATAAATTTCGCACAATAAAGCAAAAATTAAAAAGCGTAAACAGAAATTGCGCACTTTCCCCATTTTTCTGGGGGGGATATGTCAGAGGTGTGGAAAAGTAAGAGGGGTGGCCCGAAGGAGTGACCAAAAAGCTAAGAAAATTCATCACAATTTTTAAATATTTTTGCACTAGACAGGATAACCTGTTTTTGTCATTTCTTAACTTGGTTTTTGGTTATTTATTTAAAGGATCTTTTATTTATTTTAACCCCTTTTTTGCAGAGGCGTAGAGGGTGATCCAAAATTCAAAATGTTTTGCATCTTTTTAGAATGTCTTTGTTCATTTCTCGAAAATACATTTTTCCATATTTATTTCTTGGTAAAAACCGAAAGGATATGAATTTTTAATAAAAGGAAAACTAATTTATGCCCGAATGCCCCATAACACCGAATCCAATCGGCAATATCTGGAAACTTTTTGAATATTAAAGCAAAGTAAGAGTCAAAAAAATTAAGGCAGGGGGTGGATTTTTCGATACAATGGCAAAGGAAGGATACACATACATATATAAAATAATACAAAAAAAAAAAAAAAAAGAAGAAAATGGAAAAGTCTAGGCTGGAGGATGGGCGGGAAAAGGAAGCGACAGAGCAACACACCTTTATTATTATTTTTACACTTAACTTCCGGTTTACGCCTATTATGCCACCCGCCCCCACACACCCGCACAACCACACACCCACACACAAAACACACCCCAGACAGGACCCACTCATTCAGCATCCCTCCCCCACCCCCTCCCCCTCCCACCGGCAATCTTGGGGCCCCGGCATCAAATTACAAAATACAACCTTGTCCGTCTCGCTCTTCGCCTCGCTCTCTGTCTCTCTGTCTGTCTGTCTGTCTGTGGCTCCAGTTCCTGCTCCCGGCACCTTTCTCATCCTGGTGCCAGTATCCTGGATCCTGGATGAAGTTATTGTCTCTGACATTGTGTTGTTACTTATTTTTCTTCCCCTTACTTGGGCGCCTTCACGGGGTATGCTCGGTTTTCAATTAATTTTTTATTTAATTAATCATTATTGTAGAAATTAAAAATTAGAAATGTATTAAACTTTGTCACTAAATTACACAAAAATTATGGTTACTGAATAGATTCAAAAAAATAATAAAACCCATTAAAAAAAGGGAAATTACTTTTTTTAAAGTGTATTTATCTGTTTATTTATCAAAAATATCGTTTTCTATCCATTTATTTTTTTATTTTAACAAACTTAACAAACTGAAAATAAAATTACACTTAATAAAGAAAAAGTACCGGGTATCACATAGTCTTCCATTTTATATTTTTTTCTCCCCCTTCACCCACGCAGTTTTTTTACACCTTCCACGTTTGTGTCCTTTGTGCCACGCATTTTCACGTGTTCGTTCCGCATAGTTCCGTTTGATACGCTACAAAAGGTGTCACAGTATCCATATGGGTGTCCCTGTGGAATCCGACTTGGCAGCGAGGACGAGGACGTCCTTCGGCGGCACAATGTAAGCGGAAGCCGCTGATTACGGCCGGAGAAATAGAAGGAGAAAGGAAGCGATGCCAGGAATCGGGGCCTTTTCGAAAGTCAGAGAGGCAAAGGCGGTCTCAGGTCAAAGTTTAAGATTAAAAGTTAAATTATTTGAAAAATGTTGATAGAATCGGAAAAATACAAGGAAGTGGAGTATTACTTTAGGGTTGGAAGTACGAGTATGATATGAGTGCCCCTTTTGCAGATCAATCATCTCCCTAAAAATTGATTATTTTTGTCCGGAATGTATCGATTTCCGAGTTTCCTTGCTTATCGGAATATAGCACTGATTTCCCAATAGTATCCGATCCGATACAGAAAGTCAAGGCCCTTCACGGCATTTAACTAAACATCAACTGGTTTTCCGGTACTTTTTTTTTTTTTTTCTGGCAATCTCCGGATTTTGAAATACAGCGCCTGGGGGGGGGTGTGGGCCCGGAGGTGGGTGGGAGAGAGACGGCTGTCGGCTTTGATTGATGCGCTGGAAACTTCGCGTGAAATTGCACACCGAAAACACCAAAAACCAGAAACGGCAACTGGAACGGTAAACGGCAAACGGCGGTGGCTAAAAAAAAGGAAAAGAAAAGAAAAACGAGGAAACCAGTGCGGCAAAACCAAAACGGAAGGAAGTACATACATGCACTGGGAGAAATTTCTAAATCTGGCAGGTAATAACATTTAATAATAACATTGAATTCCCTTTTTCAGCCTCATAACCTTTATTAGAAGAGTATACATTTTCAAGTTAAATATGAAAATTTAATAAATATTATTTATATATATATCTATTATTACCTTCCCACCTTTTTTAAGATCAAAATGATATATGGTAAATACCTTTTTAACTTGGCTACCAATACGATTAAATATTTATTAATTATATAATAAATATTAATTAATAAACATTAAAATTTTAAAAAGTAACAAATATATCTCAGTGTATTAGTTATCCACACATGTAGCTAGCGAATGTGAGTGACTCTGTGAGTGTGTGTGTTGTTTCTGGTTAGTGGTGTGTGTGCTAGGCACTTTATTTGTGTAGGGCGGCATGCTTGGCTGCTCACCTGGTTTCCGCAGGACGAAGGACATGAAGGTGCGTGGGTGGAGTGGAGTAGAGTGGAGTGGAAGTCGGAGGCGGTGACGCGCTTTAAAATGGGGAAATTAAAATTCCAATAATAGCATCGCTCCTAACGGTATCCAGGTGCTTAGCCTAGCTGTCCCACTCCCACTCCCACCCCCACTCCTCAGCCTCCAAAAATATATATCCTTTTTGGAGAGCCTCTAAGTCGACGGCTTTTGCTTTTCTGTGCCTTTTCTGTGCCGTGTATGCGATAAAAATAAATTAAGCCACAAATTGCAATTTAATTTAAGGTTTTCCTTAGCCTTAAAAAGCCCACCCGCACACAGAGCCACAGAGCCGTAGAGAGGGGGCATAGGCGGTAAGAAAGAGATGGCTGTGGAGAATTTGAGACACTTTTTCGTGGCACATTAAAATAACTTGCCACATATTTCGGTGTCGCCACGTTCGCTGCGGTGTTCGGTGGGCGGTTTTGGGCGGTTTCGTGCTGCTAAAATTTATGGCATTGCAATTGCAAATATAATTAAAATTCTCAACTCTCTACCTGGCTGTCTCTTTCTGCCTCATGCCCTTCCATTCGCACTCGCCGCGTAAGTTGTGAAATTATTTTTAGAGCCCTGTCATCTTTCGGTTTTTGGCTAATTGAAGCTTAGCGGCGATTTGGCCATTTAATTGGAATTGGCCCGGAGCGGATGCGGAAGTGGATTTTGGTAAAAAAAAAAATCCTATCATATTGGGCAACGCAAGAAGAGCAGGTAAAAAAGAATTAATTTGGATGGGATATTCAAGAAAATAATAATTATCTTACAGATTCATTTGTGTTAAAGTCAGGGCCTCGTTCTCATAAAATAGGGCAATAATAAAATTGAAAAATGGAAAGGAAGCAAGGAAAAAATCTTAAAAATGTTTAAAGTATAAATACCCGGTACTTGACTTACAATCTTATATTTCCGAAACGACACAGAACTAATACAAAATATTTTTAATTAAAAAAAATATATATAAGTAAATAAATATCATGGACTATTATATATCATAAATACCCGGTACTTAAAAAAAAAAATACGAAATATTCGATTTATAGTAGCATTTCAAAAATAAAAAGTCGTTTTCCAAGAAAAGAAAGAAAGAAAAACAAAAGAAAGAAAACCCAGAAAAAATCTCAAGCAATTAATGAAATATGATAAATTATAAATACCCGGTACTTGAGCCGAAAGCCTACATACGTGACTAAATGCCGCATTTGGTGGGAGGGGGTTAGGGGGGAAGGACATGAATAGTTAATGCATCATTTACGATGGCGCTCTTATTTTCGGTTTTATGGCCACGTGTTGCTGCATGTTGCATCAGTTTTATGGGCCATGCCCCCTCCCCAAATCCCCCAAATAGAACCCCCCCTAAAAAAAAGAGAATAAACCCTGGTACCCCCCTAAAAAAGCCACCCCCGAAGCTTTTATAGTTGATTAAGGCATATCAAATGTCAAATGTCACTAAAGTCGACGGCAATGTCTGTTGTAAAAACTAAACTAAACCCATTGCGGATTGTTGGATTTCCAGGAGCGTATCGTTATGGTTGAGGGGGGGTTTATGGTTGAGGGAAGGACAGGTACCTTTTGCCCCACCCCCACCAGCCCCCAGACCTGACTTGGGCAATAAAAGAAAAACAAACGAAAACGAAAGAAATACGTAGTTTGCAAGGATGCAGCTTATGTGGCGGATATAGCTTTGTTAGCAGAGCCCCAGCCCATCCCGCCCCACGTCCTGCCGGGACCATCCACTTTCGCCGCTTGTCTGTCTGTCTGCCAGTCTGGCAACTCAATTGCTCCTTGGCCCCTCAAACAGGAAACGGAAATTGAAGCATAAAATTGCCAAGTTTTGCTGCAAAAGCCAGGACATCGCAACATTTACGGAAAACCACCCAAAATAGCAACACCATCCGGAGTCCACCCAGTCACCCATCCTGGCTGCCACCCAGTCCTTCCCCCCCCACTCACTGCTATGATGGCGGAAACGCGAAAATGTTGTCGATTATCTTTTGAAATGGATCTGGAATCCAGAAACTGATGCAATTCCCTACAAATAATTCATGAAAACAGTTTCTTTTAGTGCAAACTTTTTCTTGGATCGACTTCTAGGTTTTCCTCTTACTTTGTTTATTATTAAGATTAATATTTATTTTCTTTTTTAAAGGAAGCTACAAACACAAGACTTTTTTATTTAAATAATTAAATCAAAATATTACAAACAGGTTCTCTCTCCGTTTCTTATATTTCTGCTAATTCCCATCCGATCTAGAAAAGGTAAACAGTTCCATAATCAGGACTTTGAATAGCTAATTTCCTTATTTTTCTATTTTTTTTATTTTTAATACAATAAAAATAACTAAACATAATAATTTTAATCTACGACTTTTATGTAGTTTAGTCTCCCTTAAAAAAAAATTAACCAAGAAACTTTGTGGAGTCCTTTGAAAACAAAAAAAATCCCTGCCAGGTAAATGAACCATTTGATTTGTGGAACTACTCACCTGAGCCCTTTAAATGGCTACCCCATGTGGGGGAGAGGCCCCGCAGGACCTCCAGGATACGTGTATCCCCTAGCCGTGTGGCCAAAAAACATTTCGGTGGTGACTTCTCCGGAAACGATAATTAATGAAATCTGACATCGGTGCTCACCCTGGGGTAGCGTTCTAGGCGGGGGGGTGGAGCTTTGCTAACTCCTGCGAGTCCTGTAAGAGGGGTGGGGTGGTGGAGAGGGAGAGGGAGTGGGAGCCTGGTCAAGTGTATCGATGAGTGAGACAGCCACGTTGAATGGCCTTAATGAGAAATCGTTTTAATTGAGTTTGCATGTTTATGGCTGCCTTTTCACTTTTACCATTCCCTTCAATCACTTTAAAAGCAGGCATTCTTTTTGGCGTGGCGGTGCGGGGAGGGGCGGGGAGGGGATGGCAGCTCCCGACATGGTGGAGGGGCGAGGTCAGCCACATATTGTCATGTACAATGGCATCGTTTGTGGGCTGGGCTGGGGCATCCAGAAATAACAACACCAAACACCCGAGGATGTAACCGCATGCTGCTCCTGATGAGGGTCAATTGTCCATTAGTGTGTGTGTGTCCTGGCTGTGTCCTGTGTTGATGTTCTTGCCATGTGGCAAGGGGTGGCATTTGGGAGCATCTTGGGAGCAGGAGCAGGAGCAGGATCACCATGTGTGGCAGGCACAACTTTTGACATGCCACCACCAAGGACTCACATTTGGGGGTGACTGGGGAGAGCTGGCACTGCATCTGTGGCATAATTATTTGTTGATTATGTAAATTCAGGACTCCATTGATAGTTGCTTATCCGCTGGAGTTCGAACAAAAGCCTCTCCCACCCCCTCGAGACCCCCGTCGAGCCAAAGGACATCCCAGCCAGTGTCACTCGCTGGTTTCAATAATGTCCTTCTTGCCACTATTAACAGCAAACTGATCCCTGCCACATATTTCTGCCACTTGTTAAGTTATCATCAAAAAGGACATTCATCTTGGCTCTAATTCGTCCTTTAATTTGGTTTAAATCGGGAATTTTAATTAATTTTTTAATAACTAGGTGGCATCCCTATTCCCATTTTTAAAGCTAAGTTTATAAAAAGATTTTTTATTTATCAAATTTTTTTTTTTTTTTGCAGCCGCAAGTATTTGCTGATAACGGCATTGCTGACACAACGGTGCATTGCTCCCCTTCGTGCTCCACAATTCTCACTTCCACCTCTCGCCGGCCACCACCCACTCTTGCCGTCTTGTTCTTTCTTCACATTATGCATCGTATCTGCTTCCACCGGCCTATTCTCACATACATTCTGTTACATACACAGATATTATATACATACATATGCTAATTTCCAACAATAAACATTGGAAAGATCGGGTTTCAGTCTCGTTTTGCACTTCGTGGAGTTTAAACATTTTTGAAAGCTTCCTCCAGCAAAGCTCTACGAGTAGATAAATAAATAAAAGTATGTACATATGTTAATATTCAATTTATATGCGAATCAATTTAAAATATAAATAACATTTTTAACAATCACCATTACATAATATTATCTTTCTTTTACATATTTATAAAAGTAATGCTTATTTTTTTAATAGTTCAACAACTTTTAATTAATAATTGACTTATTATTATTATTTTAGGTATACCTTATTTATAATTATTTAATATTTATAATTAATATATATATATATATAATTAATAAAAAAAAGCTATTATATTAATTCTAAGCCAAAAATCCAAAACTCCACTTGAAAAGGAAGACAGAAAGGACAAAAGGAGAAGGAAGAATGCCAGGATTGTTGCATAAAAACGCAGCTAAGCGAAGACTTTTGGTGTCAGCATTTATATTTATCCTAGCAGGGGGAGGCGTGGCAAGGAGGCGGCGGCTGTTTGTGCAACAAAGCAAATTGCTGTAATCCATTTTCCGGGCGCATCAGCTGCTCTTGCTCTTCTTCTTCTTTTTTGCCTGTGATCCTTCCATCCTTCCATCCACCATCCACCATTCCCCTGGCGCCCCATTTCAAATGAAATGGATTTTTATTAGATTTTGCTTGTAAAGAAGATTTAAATTTATTTCGTTTTGTTTTTGCTCCTGGCCGCCGCCCACTCCTTGTTTATCCCTCAAGTATTGAAAAACAAAAAATAAATAAAATAAAAAGCAACTGCAACTGTTTTCAGCTTGTTTGTTGTTTTTGTTTATTTGTTCTTATTGTTTGCTTCTTGTATTTGGTATCTTTTTCTCAGTTTGCTTACTCCTTTCACTATTTCCTTCCTCTTCCTGTTTTCTACTCCTGCGCAAGATTAATGACGAGTCCTTTTGGGAGAAAGTAAAACGGCGACGGCATTCGAAAAGGCGGAGAGGGAAGATTCGCGCTTTTTTCAACGGGACATTTTTCTATAATTTTATATATTTTTATTAAATTTATTTTAGTTAGCAGTTTTTCGTAATAATTATAATAATAAAATGAATAAATAATACATTTTGGTATAGAATATTTTCCATATTTTCTAAATATTTAAAAAATCATTTAAAAAAATTTTATTTTACATTATTTTAAATAATACTTATTTTTTTTTTGGTTTATTTTTAACGTCCAATATGTTGAAATTCAATTTGATATAGACATCCTTAAATTATAATATTCCTTTTATCAAAATATCAAAAAGTACTTTCAAAAGTAGAAAAGTATTACCTATTCCAAAATGTTCAAAGACTCTTAACATAATACTCCATCTATTTCATATATTTCATTATTATTATATTATCACCTGCTTATGATTCTCAACCTGTTCCCATTCCTAAAGGCACCGTGAAGGACACTAATCCCGAAATGTCCAAGGGGAGACGCCGCTCGACGAGTGCAATTACAACATGTTAAGCATGGATTTCAATCGAGTTCGGATTCGGGTCCCGGGTCTCGGTCCGGGTTCGAGTCATGTCAGCACAAACAAAATCCGTAACTCCCGTGGGCTCTATGGCTAGAGGGGGCGTGGCAGATGGGCCTGATGCTGGCGCCCTGTCAGGACTATAAAATGTGCAACTAATACGATTACCCGTCGTCTGGCGTCGTCTGGTGGAGCGTGGCATGGCGTCGCATGGCGTGGCATGGCGTGGCATGGTGGCATGGAGTCCGTGTCCGTGAGTTGCAGCTTTAATGTGGAGCAGCAGGGAGGAGCTGGCCGAGAGGCAGCCGGCATAAAAATGGAGCGACGACGAACAAGGAAAGCGGGTAAGCTTAGTCAAATATATTTTAAATTATGATAAATTGACTTTCGGCTAAGGAAGTTGACTTGGCAACATCAATGCCGGCGCAACTTTTAGCTCAAAGTTCATGTCTGGGGTGGTTCTCGATGGGTGCACTCAGCGAAATTCCTTCCCACTTTTCTGCTCAATGTAGTTTTAGTTTAGTTTTTTGCACTTTCTTTGATGGGATTTTACTTAAAAGTAGTTTCTTTTGGTTTTTTTGTGGTTTTAACAATGGGTGATCATTTATTGGAGGCTAATAATAGTACCGGGTATCGTATAATATATCTTTTTATTCTTTTAATTATATGAATTGCCAATAACAATTAATATATTTCCACATATTATTTATAAGGTAATTGGTATTAAAAGAATAACGGGATATTATATATTTTGAAATCATATTTAAGAGAGAAAAGAAAGGCGAATATTATAAAGTCCTTTTATTATAATATAAGTGTGTTTTTTTATTATTATCAATTGATAATAATTATTGAAACCTATTTTTAAATATTTTTTCAAGTGTTTAATCTCTTCGTTCCTTTGCCTTTATTTCCTTAAGAAAATTCAAATTTCTTTGACCGTAAATGGGCGCCCATTGTTTTCAGTGCATGTCCTTGTTTGTTGGGCGCTCTTCGCCTTGTTGTCATCTTATTATGCAGAGCCTGGCAAAGCGTGACAATGAGACAATGTCGTCAGCGTGTCCACCACCACCACTCCCGCTTCCACATCCACATCCGCATCCGGATCCGGATCCGCAAGTGCATTAACCGGAGTCCCAAGGCAGGAAACAAAAAAAAAAAGAATTTATAGCGAAGCTTCTGAATTTCTAGACTCTGGATTCTGTCCGAGAGCAATTTGCAGTTTTACGCTTACTTAAATTGTGTCTAAAATGACAAGGGGTTGCTCCCATTTATGGGTAGCTTCTGTTTCGGCACCCCCCGCCCCTTCTTTTTTTAACCAGAAAGGGTTCCGAAACAGAACATCCACTCATCCAAAAATCCCACTCCAAACTTTTCCGGGAGGCGTAAATTTTTTTATTGTTATGTGTTTCATTTTTTTTTTGTTCTGTTATGTTGCAAAAAAATAAAGAATTGGTAACATTTTAAGCGTTATGTTTATGTCGGTTTGTTGCGGGCCACAATCGATATTAATATCCTGGGAGGGGGGGAGGGGGCATAGGAATTGAAAATTATGACGGTGCTGAGTGGATTTGTTGCATGTTGCGTGGGGCGCAGTCCTTTTTTGCTCCTTTTCCATCCAGTTCCTTCGATAAATCATCATTCCCGGAAAGTCAGGAGGGGGGGGGGGGGGTACGGTATTCATGGGTCTACAAAATAACACCCTTGCAACAAAATAAACTCGACTGGGACTTTCGAAAATCTAATTTGGTTTTTATTAGTCCTTTTGTTTTGAGGATATTGTACCTTGGAAGATATTTCTTTTTATAAAAAAAAATGGAATACTTGAACTTGAATCTATAATTAATTTAAAAATCATTCTTCTAAGCTAAAATATTGAATGGGAAATAAATAATATAATAAAATATAAGAAAAACAATAGAATTGAAACAGATTATTCCATAAATATTCCTATATTTATGTAAAAATGATAACATTATCCCAGAAATATCTTTTTAAACTCTTAACAATTTGCATAATTTTTAAAATAATATTAATCACAGATAATATCCTAAATAATACCATAAATAAATAGATTTAAACAAATAAATAATAAAGGATAGACTACAAATAGCTTTGGCCTAATGGGGGATAATGCCTTTAAAGTGGTTTCCGCTTTGAATCGGATAAGGAATCTTTCAGTTTGGTCCTTCGATTGACATGATTTGCATTCAAGGATCTGAAGGAAATTAAAAAGCCAGCAAAGGGAAGAAAAGGGGAGAAAATGCGACCGCAGCTATCGCTCCTGTGGCATCTCTGGCAAGTCGCGTATGTGGACAAATGAGTAGGGGATGTACACTTTTCATCCCCCCTTGGGGCACCGGAAATGCCACCCCCAGAATGCAGTCAAAAAAAAAAAATGGAAAAAGGAAGGAGGGGTGGAAGGAAGAAGGACTCCCCCAGTGATGTTATTTGAGACAAAGTCTGCGGCCTGTTACGTAATGTGATAAGAATGCCAGGCCAGGACCCATATACCCATATATATATATCCCTAGGGATATAAAAATAAATATACTACATGGTATGTGGGACAATGTGTGGGGTGGCTTTTACTTTCAATTTGATTTGCATAATTTTATTTGTTTTCAGTGGCCAGTGGACTTTCAATTGAATTTCTGCAACGAGTCCTTCGTCACGCTGGCTGCAGAGATTTGGAGATGTCGGGGTCTTACCTGACTACCCAGGCATATCCTGCGGGGACAGTATTTCCTTTTTTTTTTGTTGGGGACTCTCAAAGAATGCCTCACTTCATGCGTAAACTGAGGGCTGTCTTTTGTTAGCCAGGTCCACCCGCTAATTGCCACAACTTTTGTCCTCCAGACCCCCCTCCCCACACAACCAAAAAAAGGACACTCGCAGTGGCTCAGAGATGCAGGTAACAAGGAGGGGGAGGGGTGGTGGTGGGGCAGGGGGTGGACACGAATGCGCAACATTGAAGCATCCGCCAAAGGAATTTCCTGCTGACATTTTTTAATTTTACACTTGACTGACTGAATGGATGAATCCTGGGGTATGGGACAGGATCAGGGGCCCCACACTTTTTGGATTAAATCAGATTATGCAAGGGGGCGTGGCTAAGGGGGGGGAGGCAGGTCATTGCATACATACATATAAATATGAGCCAAAAAATATAAATATTTCGCTGGCAATTTGTGCTAAAAAATAAGAAAAAGTAGAAAATGTGAAATGGGAATGGGAAAAATATGAGTTTTCCCATCAATGGAAAATTGTTTGGTCGCAGTTCCCGGCAGCGGAATCAAAGAGTTCTCCTCTCCGATCAAAATTCGTTTATCAATCCGAAACAGGTGAGAGAAATGCCTCGAAATTCAGGTGATTTTTCACATTTTTTTTTTTTATCCGGAATTAAAATTAAAAGGCACTTTAAGGTGTCCTTAAAAAAGGGGATTCAATAAAATTTAAATATTAAATATTTGGGATATTAAATATCAAAACCCAATATAAAATAAACAATATATATAATAAAATGAATAATGAAATATTTTTAATATTTTATAATCATTTGTTTTATTCTGAAAAATCTGAAAAATATAAAAAAGAGTTACCCCTTAAAAATATCCTAAAAAAATACAAACAAAGCTTTAACATTATAGAATTGTTAAAAAAAAAAAATAATAAAAGCTGGAAGATAAACTTTAACATCCTGGATGGAAGGACTCCCCTTGAGCTGCCAACATTATTCGAAACGATCCACTCAAAGTCCCAAGTAATCAGGAAAATTCAGGATTCATGTTTCGTAATCGCATTACATTTTCATGGACGATAGATGAGTGCCCCCCCTTTAAATCAATGGGCTGGACTTTCGTTTTGCCAACTATTCGACTTTGTTATGGAAAATAGATTCGTTGCTGGAGATGACCCGGCATCGGAGTTGAATCGCATCTATGCAAATGTCCTGGCTGGCTGGCGCTTCCTTTCGCTCTCATTTCGATAATTATGCAGACCCCACACCCCCCGCCCAGCCTGTTGCTGGAGGGGGGTGGGGTGGGGTTGGTATCATCCCATCCTAACCTCAATGTCTGCACCATCAGCATGTTTTCCATGTCCTTTTTCCATCCTGCACTCATTGAATGTTATAAAGTCATTTGCATATTTGTTGTTTATGCTGAAAACAAGATTTCGTTATTAACTTTGCTTAATTTGTTTGCCAACGAAAATGGAAATGAAAGCAGGGAAAGTCAGGGAAAGTCAGGGGAGATCAGGGGAGATCCTGGAAGTCCTGTGGAAAAGCGAAAGGGAAAGCGAATTGAACCATCAAATCTGGGAGCACAAATATAAAAGGAGAATCCTGTTGACCCAAGCGCTTTTTTTTCCTGTGTGGCTTCGTCCCAAAACAAAGGAGCCAGGTCCTTATTAATTGCAATTTGAATGGTGCCTGGTCCGAGCCATCCTTTCGCCCACATCCTTGAGCCAACAACCACCCCCTGATTTCCAGCCACAAATCCCAAACCCAAACCTGAACCCAATTTTGAAAACTCCTCGAGACGAAAACAAGCCAACAAAGAGCCCCCAAAAAGGAAGCCATAAATAATGCCAAGTACTGTCTGGCCAGGACTGAGGATGTAGGACGCAGGACGCAGGACGCAGGACCTCCAACCGAAATTTGTGTTCCATTTAATTGCCGGCGGAATGAGAGGAGATTTGCGAAATGCTGAGATGGACGTACTGGAAATACTGGAGTGGAAATTTTAGTTTTGCATAAATTATGCGGCAAACGTGCCCTCTGACCCCAAGATGTGCCCATTCCGACATGCATCCTTGGCGTCTTGAGGGTCCTTCGGCTGCCCCAGACTGGCTGGCCGAGACATGAACGAGTTTTTTCTTGTATCTAGAATCCATTTCTGACTTAACTATTTATTTACTTAGTTATTTATTTTATTTCAAATTAAAGTTTATTGGTTTTTGGGAAAATATTTACATTTTCGATTTCGATTTTTCACAATTTTTGTTTTAACATCAAGAAAAGCCCGCATGGTAACCCCCATTATCTCCCTCTCTTTCACCGCCATCTGACCCCCATCTGCTGTCTCTCTCCCTTTACCGTTTTTGGGTAATTTTTGGAGTGTCTGCGGATTGTCTCGGCGCCTGTCTCCTGCCATTGAGTCCTGCCATTTGAGTTGGGTCGAGACCACTTTTCCTGCCACTTTCCCTTTTGGCTGCCCCACAATTTTTCGATGGCTTTTCATTTCGTTTTCTCTGCCTCGCATCCTCAAACACATCCGCAAATATCCTCACACATCCGCAGCACATCCGCACACATCCGCATGCCGGATGCTGTTTTGTTTGGACAAATAAATTGGCATTTCCGTGGCATTTCCGAATTTTCACCTGTCTCGTTTTCAGTTTACAGTTCAAATCCAAAAACTCTGGCAAAAAATATACTTTTTATTTTATAATCATTATCCTGTTGATCGTCCTTATGGCGGAAAAAACTGTAAGCCAATTTCCGGCCATCCGAGCCAATAAAACTTTGACTGCAGAAATTTCAACTTCAACTGCAATTCTTTGAGGAAAAAAAAATGGAAAAAATAGGGAAATAATAGCCGCAAAGTGTGTGAGAACAAAAAGTCAAAGTGACAACCCTGCTGCCTCCGCCAACATCTGGCTGGCAACCCTGAAAAACTTTCCCCGCCGTCTTGACCAGGCCAAAAAGCTGATGAAAAACCGAGTCGGACTGGGATTCGGATTGGGACTGGATTTGCAATCAGACAGCCCGAAGATGCCACAAAGACTTGCAACATGCGGCTTGCCACAGAATGGGGCATACAAATGGAAAACTTGTACATAAAAATAGTCGCTGCAATCGCAGGAAAGTAAATAGAAAAAATATGAATAAAAGAGTTAGCGGAGTAATTTGAAGAATGGAATACAATTACAAAGGATATAATATCCAAGGATTATAACGGGGGATGCCTTGGGTTTTTATTAGATATTTTATATTTTATATATTTTTATAATTTCATATTTATTTTTAACTATTATTAATTAACTTATTATTAACTATTATTGGATTAAAGTTTAACGAACTTTCAAAGGTAAAAGAATAATAATTGAAGAATCATAGGATTGTGATTCAAATATTCAAAACACCAAAAGGAGAAAACTTTCGTGAATTTATTTATTTGGCAAACTGTAAAATATAATTCAAGGTGCTGGCAAATTTCATTTTTGGTTGCATTAATTATTGGTTTCAAGTTCAGGACATTCGGAAGGGAAAAGTTTTGCGGTTCGGCGACGGCGAACGAAGCCTCCTGACAGTCCACTGTCAAAACTTTTTTGATTATCTTAATTGCGATTAAGGGGGGAGCCGAGCCACTGGCAAGGGCCCCCCTTAAAAAGAACCACCCTATGCGTGCATAACCCCAAACAAAAAAAAAAAATAGAAAGAAAAAAATAAAAGGACAGACAGTCAGACAAATGGTTGAGAAAATACAATATATATCGGACTCTGAGGGGGGGACATCATCCGCTGAGCTGAAATTAACAAGATTGACCCCCCCTCCTCCTCCGCCCCCAGCAACGGGGCAATGAAAGAAATTGGGCTATCAAAAAAAAAAAAGAAAGGAAAATAAGAGAGAACGAAAGAAAGTGGAAGAAAAGTTGAAGGAAAACCTAAACCGAAACCGAAACCGTAAGGAAAACTTTTCGCCAGAAAGGATAAACAAACTTTCTTTCCCGTTTTTGTCCACTGCAATTACAAGGATACTGACTCCCCTCCCCCCGCCATCCCATGTCGCCCCCAAGTCCTGTCCAGTTTCCCCTGGGGGGGACCCCATCGATAATCACAATTCGAAAATAATCATAGTAGTTTGGCTCCCCAATCAATGATTATCCTGGCGACTATCCCGGGGATAACTCTCGCAGGACATGCACATATTAGACAGCGGGAACTTTAGTCCTTGCAGAACCCATAAATAAAGTCAATAAAGTTTTGAAAACCTTTTGTTTATTTCCTTAAAGTTTGAACTTGAACATCGTAATATTATTTCTATTATATTCAAATATTTATATTTTATCGAAATATTACCAAGATTTTTGTTTTAAACAATAAAAGCTATAAGCTTTTAGTTTATATTTTTCTAAACAATATTTCGATAATTATCGATTAAATCGATCAAAAACAGTTAGGTAATCTTTATTAAAGAGACAATTTATTTATTTATCTGATTATTTGGAGTTGTTTATTATTTTTATAGATCAGTGCACATTTTAATGAGAAAAGGACATCTCTTTATTTACCCATAAAGGTCCTTCGTGAATTCTAATGTTTATAAATACCCAAAAGTAATTAAACAAAAGTAAATAAAATCGAAAATGAAACCCGAAAAATCAAGGGCACTTGGTCGGAAAGTAAACACATTCGTGGATTCCAATTTTTAATGAAATTGTATTGGAATAGATCGATAACCTGGTTATCGAAGTAAATGTAATTGCCACTCGATGGATAAATCAACATTTTGTGGCATGCCACAAAATTTCGCAGGTGAATCGCCAAAAAAGGGGCGAAAACCATGCAAACCATGAAATGCTTTTGGCCCAAAATGTTTGCCAAACAAAAAAAAAAACAAACAAACAAAAACTGGAATTATTATCATGATTACCATTACCTGTTTTAGAGAAAGATTTCTATTTTTGTCCCCCTCGAAACTGCAACGCATCTGTGCTTCGCCTGACAGGACCCTGTGGAAAGCATTTTCATGTCCTGGCCCGCACATACATATATTTGGAAAGTAATGGGCCAAGTGTGGGAAATGTTTGAGTTATTTGAAGGGCCATGGATATGGGTTACCTCCTAGGATTTGGGGAATTTTAATAAGAGATTTCTTCCAAAATTAGCAGTAATACCCGGTACTTGTGCAAGGTGCAAGTTTTTATTTTATTTGAGGAATCGTTCTTATTTCTCATTATTTTGTTTATGATTAATGATTTATGTTTATGATTTATGGAAAGAGAAGTGTACTTTTATATAATACTATTTATCTACCTTTAAAAACCATATAACTTTTTATTTGTTAATTTTTACAACAATTCCCAACTCAATTACAATTGAAACCTTTTAAGCCATAGCAATGAATAATTTCCCTGGAAAAAAATAAAGAAAATAAAATAACATAAAAGCAGAAACAGTAAATAAAATATCAAAATATTTACAAAATGTAAATGTTTGCATTACAAGGTGTTTGCAATTTTAATTGTTTAAAAAAGTAAATAAAAAAAATGATGCCTGGAAATGGGATCCAAAAAAGCCAAAGGATGTGGGGCAGCTAATGGAAAAGGATTAAACCATTAAGTGGTTGTGCTTCAAAATAAAAAATATGAAAAAAGTAAAACTTTTGTAGTTGAAAGCAATTAGTGGAGAAAAAAACAATCAGGTATCAGATATATTTTGATCCTTGATCCAAGGAGGGGGGAGACTTTTTTCGCCGATTCGCCGATTCGCCGGATGGGAGAAGAGTCCTTGGCCACCTTTTATGCAAATAATGGGTGCAATATGTCACCGAACAGCTGACAGTTTGGATGAAGTGTCGGCGACAGGATGCGCAGGATACGGGATACGGGATACGGGGCTCTGGATGGATGTGGTGCTTTTGGCGCTTGGCAGTGGCAGTGGCAGTGGCAGTGGGTTTGCGGCAAAATAAAATGTATAAAATATTGGCTGTCTACACGAATTCTAGGCAAGAAACCAAATTCAATTTATATGCAAATGATATGCGAAGACGAAACCGAAACCGAAGCTCGCTCCAAGCCCCCCAAGCCATGTGAATTTTAATTAAATTTATTAAAAATGTAATTATGTAAAGGTGGCTTTGTACATTAATGCTAAAAAAAAAAATAAAATGTAATAAATACATTTTCAGGTGAAATAGCGAACGGCCCCCTCCTCGGAGTCGTCGCGCTGGTCGTCGTAGTATGTAGGCTTGGGATAACGGCTTTTGGAGTAGGACTTTGCCACCTGCTCCTCGGACTCCTCCTGGGACACATCCTCCTCCTCCTCCTCCTCCTCCTCCGCCTCGTAGGTGGGTGCCTCGCCGTACGTCTGGTAGCAGGGCTTCACTGTCGTCGTCTTCTTGGACTTGGTCTTCTTTTTCAGTTTCTTCTCCAGCTTGGCCAGCTCCTTGTCCTTTTTGGCCTCGAAGAAGGCCAGATCCTTATCCTTCTTGGCCTCGAAGAAGGCCAGATCCTTTTGCTTCTTCTCCTCCCACCACTGCTTGAACTTCTCCCACTCGTCCTCCTTCTTCTCCAGCTTGGCCTCCTCCTTCTCGGCGAACAAGTTAAGGAAGTCCAGCTTCTTGAGCATCTCCTTGTGCTTCTTCGCATCGAACCAGTCCAGCTTGTCCTCCTCCTTCTCCTCCTCCTCCAGCTTCAGCTTCAGCGGCTTCAACAACCATCCATGGGCTGTTGATTTCGTCTCTCATTTAATTCTATTTTTTTTTGTTTTTCAATTCAGTTTTCTTACCAATGCAGGCCATTGCCAGGAGCAGTAGGGTTTGGTGTCCGAACTTCATATTGGCCCAATGTTTCCACTGCAGTCTCTGTCTGGTCCCAGATGCTGGCCCGGCTACTTATAACCCCCCGATCCGGGGCCCCGAATTCCGAAATCCGAGCCACTACGGCTCGGAGCACGTGTTCCGGATAAGCACGTGCACTGCCCCAAATACTTGCCACCGCAATCCGTAATCGCTCCAGCAGCTCGCGGCATATTTCTGGCTTTCTGAGCGCCGCGATATCGAATGCGTTAGGGTTCAATGCTCCGAATGCACTGAGAGAAACGTTGCAACTTTCCAAGTAAATAATAATTTCCAAAATTATAATAAATAAACGCAACTATAAAAAAAAACATCAAATAGTAATTAGAAATAATATAAAAAAATCAAATAATAATAAATACTTTAAACTAATATTAATAAATACTAATAAATAATAATAAACAATAATAAATAACAATAAATAACAAAATACATTAATAAATATCAATAATAAATAAGAAAGCATAATATAACAAATTCCATATATCATATCTTTGCCATATCTCAACCGATATCGAAGAGTATCGATATCGAATCTTTATCGATTTGTTACATCAATTGCCATCGATCTGCATCAAAAGTAGTCAAAAGTAGAACAAAAAATATTTTTTTCGATTTTTGTAAATTTTTGCGATGGTACCATCAGTAAAAATAGCAAAAATCAAAAACCAACTTTTTTTCGATTGTCAAAAACTTTGAATGCAGATCGAACGGGAATAAAGTCCTGATAGCAGAAAGACAATTTATTTTTTAATCGGTTCCGAAATGGCAAAAATATTCGATACGGAATGTGTGAAAATTCCAACTTTTGATAGCTTTAAAAGCGAATATTTTGGGCATTCCGTAACCGATTTAAAAAAGGCTTACCATTTCTTAATCAAGACTTAAAATTAATTCAATCTGCATCAAAGAATTTCGAAAACCATAAAAAAATTGATATTCGATTTTTGAAAATTTTAATTTAATTTAATTTAATTTAATTTGATATGCAATTTTTGTCAGTGTAGTGGCCGGTCAGCTGTCACTCTGATTAGGCGGGCAGTTATTTTGCAAGTTGGTAACTTTGGCAATGCTGGCCAAGATTTTAATGGGCTAGTTGGTGGAGTCGGTGTAGTTTTGCGACTCAAAGCAGGCGCTGCTAATTGACTTGGCCATTATTTGGGGGGTGGTGGGTGGTGGTGGATGTGTGCTCCTCGAGGGGTGGCATGTGTGCTCCTCGAGGGGTGGCATGTGTTTGAGGGGGGAGAGCCAGCCAGCGCCTGGCCTGCTGCCTGGCCAACTGCCTGGCTTGTTTTTGCTGATGTGTTGAAAGTGGAAGTTAAATTGTATTTGTTTAGTGCACATGGGGAACGGGAGGGAAGGGGACCCCTAGCTTGTGTTGGCCAAACAGTTTGCCAAATTAATTGCACACCAACTGTTTATTTGCCTGTTTGCCCGTTTGTCCGTTTGTGTTTTATGAGTTTTCGCCCCGCCCCTCCCTCCGACTTGCCACATTAATGGGAGACACCCAAGATGCGAGTCGCACAAAAATAATTACCCCTCGACAAAGTATCGAATAAAGACTTTTTCCTCGTGTGTGAGTTAATGGGTTAATTGTGTTTTGTGTCTCATTTTTTATTTTTTACCTTCCAACTAAAAATAATAAGAAATAAAAATAATCATTTAAAGACTCTCAGTAGCCAGAATCTTGTAGTTTTCTTTGTTCACAACTTGGGTGTTGACACGATTTTCGCTAAGAAATGGCCCAGCACCTGGAAACAAAAAAGTTCCCAACAGATCTCTTACACTTGAAGAAAAAACGTAGCTTTTATAAACCAAAGAAATGTTTTTTTTTCTTTTGCAATAAAACAAATTATATTTAATTTCGATTTTCGATAATTTTGCTAAACTAAAACAGATGTCCTCACATCGAGTGACGCCAGGTCCTTCATCTCAGTCTCCATTATTCACTAAAAAACGATCCTTACTCGGGAATCCTCAAGTTGTCAATATTTCCCAGATCCAGAGCGGTGCCTGGTATCGGCTCTATAACTCCATTGGGGCTCAGAACCACCAAGTTTTCGTAGTCCTCGCTAAAATCATCGTCATTCGGCGTTGTCCTGGGAGTGGTTGTTGTTGTGGTTGTTGTTGTTGTTGTGGTGGAGGTGGTGGAGGTGGTGCCAAGCGTAGAGGGCGGTGCTAGAGTAGTGGTGGTGGTGCGACGTCTTAGCTTTCGGCCTTTGCGTCCTTTGCGACCCTTTCGCATTTTTCGCTTTCCATTCAAGTTGTATTTCCCGTAAATACCTGGATAAGGCTCCACTGTATAGACGGTGTAAGCGGGTACAGTGGAGCTTAGATATGGTGTTGTTGTGGAAGCTAAGGTGGTTGTGGTGGCGGGTTGTGTGGTGGTTGGTGTGATGGTAGTAGCTAGTGTAGAAGATTGTGTGGTTGTTGTAGAAGATTGTGTTGTTGTGGCTGGTGTGGTTGTTGTTGAAGTTTGCGTAGCTTGTGTAGTTGTTGTTGAAGCTGGCGTGGTGGTTTGGGAAGCTTGTGTCGTGGTTGTAGGTGTTGTGATGGAAGTTTGTGTTGTTGTTGTTGAAGTTTGTGGAGGTGTCGTTGTAGTTTCTGTTGAAGCTTGTGTAGTAGTTGATGGTGTGGTTGTTGGTGTTGTTGTTGGTGTGGTTGTTGGTGTTGTTGTTGGTGTGGTTGTTGGTGTGGTTGTTGGTGTTGTTGTAGGTGTGGTTGTTGGTGTTGTTGTTGGTGTCTGTGTAGCTGTTGTTGTGGATTGTGGTGTTGTGCTGGACGTGGCAGCCACTGTTGTTGTACTGGAAGTGCTTGTAGTGGTGGACTGTGGTGTCGTTGTAGAGGTTTGCGTGGTTGCTGTCGAAGTCTCGGTGCTTGTGGTGGTGCTAGTGTCTGAAAGGGATGTGCTTTTGGAAAGCCCTGTTGTTGGAGTAGCTCCGGATGCTTCGGTTGTTGTGCTAGTGGAGTTATCCGGCTCGGCTGCTGCTATTATCTCGCTGAAACTGATCGTTATGGTGGCGTTGGAGAGGGTGCCATTCGGGGACTGTTGCTGATTGTTGTTCTGGAATATGGTGGCCGCGAAGGAGGACGCCTGGCCAGCTGCGAGGCAGAGCTGGCAGGCTGCGTAAAGAAGGCGGAGACGGAGACGGAGACGGAGAATTAGCATTTAAGGTGGAAGCTGACTGGGCACCAGGCTAATTACCTAATGTTGTCGCCACAACGAGGGCAATTAAATGGCTACGTGATAGCAGCATGGCTTCCTGTCACTTCTGCTTTTCCTCAATTAGCCCTGGAACCGAAGCCTTTAGTTGGTGGCAAGCAGTGTGTCGTACAGCTCTATAAATTTGGCTAATTGAACTGATTGTCTGAGTGCTGGGATGGTCCAGTTTTATATCGATGCACGTCCGGAAACGTGGGGCTCTGTACGTGCGATTGCCGATTAAATTATCGCGTCTTCCACCCGATGCCAATCTTCAAAATGTTCCACTGCGTACCCATCTGCTGCCACTCTATTTTATTTTTGTATTTTTTTTTTTTTTTGCATTTATTTTATTCCCATTTCTGAATCAGTTGCAGATTCCGGAAGCAGCTTACACTTGTTAAACTCTTTGGAGTGTGTTCGACATGCTCTCACCGGATGCAATGCACTTGCATTCGATTTTTCACCGGCTCCGGCCGCAAAAGTCACGTCATCTTGGCCAGCTTCGGAGCCAAATGAAACCAAATAATATTTTGTCGATATATCTTTAATGGATCTTCAATGGAAATAGTTTTCTTTGGGGCTATTTACTTTGGTTTTCATGTTGAGAATTAAATAAATATTTTAATAAATTAATAATTCCATTCAACAATAATTTTAAGCAATTAAATTATTTTGAATTGCAGATGGCTTAAATATTTATGTACACACAACAAAAGTTAAAAAACAAAGCCAAATTAAACAGAACTTTAATTAAGTATTTACATCTCATTCGCTTGGACTGCCCTCCCCCCCCCTTGACTGCGCCACTGACTTTGCAAAATTATAATTATTTAGCGCGAACGTGACGAGCTGCAAATGGGAATTATAATGACAAACATTTGTCGACACAAAAACATATAAAAATAGACGAAAATTTATTTCAAGGGAGACGCCGTTTGTGAAATGGTTCTTTGGAAAGTGATTTGAATTAAACACCCAGTCACTGAGAGGAAAATATTAAAGGGACATTGGATTTTTAACAATAATTATAAAAAACATAAAGGTTTATTTGTTTTTTATTTTTAAAGAAACTATAAAACTATTTTTTTGATAGAATTAAGTTTAAACTTTCTTAAATTCTTTTAAATATTCCATAATTAAAGCTTTGGTACGCATTTATTCAATATATTATTTATTTAATAAATAAAAGAAAAAAGAGACTATAAATAAATTACATTTGAATGTTTTTAATTACTTTGTTTAACATTTAAAAATTGTTTGGATAAAAATGTAGTTCCTTCTAAAGTGAGTTCTCCTTTTTTCTAAACAAAAGTAAATTTTAAAAGTGAGAATATTACATTAGTTAATATTTATATGTGGAAGGAAATATAAATAATTATAGTTTTAAAGTTTTAACACGTTAATAAATAAAAATAATAATGAGAGGCACAAAAAGTAGAAAGTAAAGCCATTTAATGCTTAAAAAACGTTTTCTAATCTAAATACTCCAATTTTTTTTTGTAAGTAAAGCCCTGTCAGAATATTCCCCATAGATAGTTAATAACTTTAATATGTTTTCAGAATTTTTTCCCAGTACCCAGTTGCGGCAATGAGAAAGCATTCGGAATTAGCTCCGCGAGTGACGTATGCGTTTTGGCCAATTTCGCGGCGATTCAAAATCGGCGATAAGCCACAGAGCACGCTTTGGCCAGAGATAGTGATTGTATTAGCCGTGTACGTGCACTTGGCCAACTAAAATCGGCTAAAGTGCCACTATAAAAGCCGCAGTCGCGTTAGCCAGGCCAAGTAGTCCACTCCAGACATTCCCGCTTGAGCCAACATGTTTGCCAAAACGATTCTCGTCGCCGTTATCCTGTGCGGTGTGTACCCATTACAAGTTTATTTTAAAATTTATTTTATAATTTAATTAAATCCGTTTTCCAGTCTGCTATTTGGGCATGATTCAGGCCCAACTTCCGCCACTTCCGGTTATTGGTGGTTTGGGCGGCGGCTCGGGTGGCTTGATTCCCAGCGCCGCAGGAGGAGCCGTTGGCGGCCTGACTGGTGCGGCCACCCAACATGTCCTGGGCGCCGTCCAAAATGCCCAAGGATCCCTTCCTCTTCCCAAAGGAATTGTGCCTAGCTTGTGATTTTATTTCGCAAACTTAACAACTTGACAATCAAAAACTATAACTTTGCAAAATTTGTTAACTTCGGAATTAGTAAAACCTAAATTTTTGTGCCTAAAATAAAGTCAAGTTGCTTGAAATAAAAATATTTTTTGTTTCGAATTTTGTAGTAACCGGTGGGGCTTAGTTTTTATTTCTCTGAAATATATTAAAAATATTTCAAGCGGTATTCGAAATTTTTATGAAACATTTAAAAATAATTAAAAGTCGGTGGCTTTTGGATAGGAAAAAATATTTGCCCTTTAATACTAAACCCTTATGTAATGCCTTGACCTAAAATAGAAACTAATCTTGAGTTCGTGAGTTATTTTAACACAAAAACACGTATTACAGTTTCCAAAATCCTATTTATTGAGCGTAAAAGTTCCAAACTGTAGTTAGTTTTCAACTGGAAAATGTCGAGCCAAAATGTATTATTCTTTGCTCTGCTTGGCCGTGAGTTGTTATTTTTAAAATTTTAAACACTTTAAACCTTAAATTAATATTTTTTTGTAGTGTTTTTAACAGTGGCATGGAGCCAGCCTGCTCAGCCAATTAATTTGGAAAACTCCAGTTCGGAGATCCAGCAACTTTTTCGAAAACTGGTGGAGCAAGTTCAAAAACTTATTGCCGAGTTTCTAAGGGACTTTAGGAAACTGAGTGGACAATAACAGAAAATATAAAAAAATATAGAAAAAACTAAAAAGTTTACAGTTTTTTTATATAAGAAAAAACAAAAGAGTTAATTGTATTTAAAAGTAAAAGATAAAAATCATTGGGGCTTATATAATTCATAGGATGGATATTTTTATGGATTTAAAAGGATCCATTTACCATTCATTTGTTTAACTAAAAGATATAAAAAAACACCTCAGAAGAGAGACTGCGACATCGACTTTAGTATAAAAAGTTTAATGATTTAATTCCCTTAAATTTAATTGCAAATAAAAGAACAAAAAACAATTATTTTCAACGGGAAGTACAGTGAAAACAAATGGGGCCTGGAACGAAACGAGATTGGCTCATCGTCTAATGTTGGATAATGAGTGTGGATACTCTCTGGCGGGGCATTATGTTTATGGCTGGCACTTTTGTGGCTTTCCCAGCGCCGCTGACTGTACCCCAAGGGCTAAAGGCCAAATGCCTAAAATTATGCAACATACAAGGGCAAAACATACACGAACAACTGCGACAGGGTCCCCCCTGGAAAATGTGTTAAGAAAATCTTAACGAAATTTCTCACGTTTGCCATAATTACGAGGAAAATACGTGACATGTGTCTTGACTGCGAAATTTAGCAGCTTTCTGGGCTCTCTGGGCTGGCCGGGCTTTTTGATTTTGCCTTTTGGTTTAGGGTTACGGGTTACTGGTTACTGGTTACTCTGGATCCTTGAATCCCAGATTCTAGGACTTTGGGTCTCTGGTGCCTGTTCCCTGGTCCCTGTTCCCTGGTCTCTGTTTTCGGTTTTCTGGTTTCTGGGTTATTGCAAGTGTAAGTGTGAGTAATGCATATGCCAAGGAGTCAAGGAGCCAAGGACCTGTAACGGGTGCCGAGTTGTAAATGGCAATAATACCAATAAAAATCTGTGTCCCAACCACCCCAACCACCCCGTCCGTAATTCATAAAAATCTCTTGAACAAATGTTTGTGACTCTTGGTCGTGACTTTTGGGCGGCGGCAGCATTAATAATAATATGTGGCTGGCTCTAGGAAATTGTTGTAACAAAGCCGTTTCAATAATTCACCAACAAACAACAACAAAATAAATAAATAAATAAATTGTTGCATTTCTTCTTAAAGTAAGGGGAGAACTTGAAGCCGGAGTGTTGCGTGATTGAATTGCCGCCTGATTGACAGTTGACAGTTGAAATTGATTTGGCTGCGTGGTTCCTGGTGGTTGAAACAAACCATTCTGTAAGGATGGATTGATGGCAGGATTGCTGGATGGATGGATGGATGGATGGGTGGATGGATGGATGGATGGATGGTTGCGAAGAAAAACAAACAAACAGCAGCACACTTATTAATCCCCGGAGTGCAGGCGTGCATAAGTATCGGGCAAATGGATTAGAAACAAGGCACTGAGAGAAAATGTTTAGGCCGTGTACACATTTGTTATAATAATATAGGAAGGGAGATATTGCCGGCAAAAGGAACATTTCAAGGAGATAATTACGAAGGAAAAAGTACAAAATATTTACCCATTCAATCAATTTTTTATTATTATTTTCAAATAAATTTTTGAATGAATATTTTAAAACCATTTTTGTTTACACAATTGAATACTTTTATAAAATTTAAAAAAATAAAACAATAAAATAAGTAATCAGCTGGAAAAGCAACTACTTTGGCAACCTTTAGCTCCTAATTGATGGCTTCAATTAGGAAGTGTTAGAGTCCTAAAAGTCCTTGGTTACCACAACAATACTCTTTTTTTTTGTTTTTTTTTTGCCTGTAAATAAGCAATGCAAGCTGCGGTTGATGACCAACTTCTAGGACGAAAGGAGAAAGGACTTTGCACCCATGGCGGCTGCCTTGGCTTCTTTCCGGGAATCTCCGGCTATTTAATTAAGTTGCGGGGGAGGGCGGGAGTGAGTGTGGCGAGTGGCGAGTGGCAGCATATGGATGGGCGGAAACCTGCATCCATCCCTTTGCCACATTTGTGTGACAGTTAATGAACTCCCGTCGTCCCAGCTATTGTTTTTGTCGCTAATCAAAGATCCGGAGTCCGGAGTAGAAAGTCCTCACGGAATGTGAGTGGCATACATAAGCAATAAGTGCAATCAATTAATTGATGGATGATGTGCGAAGTGAGAGGCGAGCGGGAAATTGTCAAAGGCGCCTTCCCTTCAAAGGATGCCCCTCAGTGGCTAAGGGTGGCGGGGCGCAAAAATTAAAAGGATTTCACCTTTTCCCTTCACAATGTTATTCCTCTCGAAACATGAATTATTCTATTAAGGGTGAAGTGTATAAACATTTTCGGTTACTTTAACTTTAAATCGTTTTTTTCATTTTAATTTCTTTAATATTTAATTTAAAAATAGCAAGAAAGGTATAATTTTTGCTCACAAAAAAGAATAAAACAACAACAAAAATAACCCCCCGGGATAAAACACACGTTATATCCTTTGGACAACATTTATTTGATCATATAAACAGAATACTTATAACTAACTTATAACTAAGAAATATTACATACTTGGATAAAAGGAATCAAATAGAAATACAGGAATAAACAAACGAAGCTAAGCTCCTGCGGCGAAACCTTGTGAAGTTTCGTATTGTTGTTGTCCTGGAGGCTTCCTGGCTGTTGAGGCGCAGCTGCAGATCCGATTCGATAGGCGACGATTACGTGGGGATCCTGTACATCCAGAAAAACCATTAATGAGTCGCTGTCCTGTATCCAAAATAGAGAGTTTCGGAATTCGGCAATTTTTGTGATGGTACCCCTTAAAAAAATTAAAAAATTTTTAAATCGACTTACGGAGAAAACTTTAAATGGGAAAATGAGCTATTCAAAGTCCTAATTATGGAACTGTTTACTATTTCTAGATCGGATGGGAATTAGCAGAAATATAAACAATCAAAGTGGCCAAAATAGAGCGTTTCGGAATTCGGCAATTTTTGTGTGGTACCCCTTAAAAAAATTAAAAAATTTTTAAATCGACTTACGGAGAAAACTTTGAATGAGGAAATGAGCTATTCAAAGTCCTGATTATGGAACTGTTTACTATTTCTAGATCGGATGGGAATTAGCAGAAATATAAACAATCAAAGTGGCCAAAATAGAGCGTTTCGGAATTCGGCAATTTTTGTGATGGTACCCCTTAAAAAAATTAAAAAATTTTTAAATCGACTTACGGAGAAAACTTTAAATGGGGAAATGAGCTATTCAAAGTCCTAATTATGGAACTGTTTACTATTTCTAGATCGGATGGGAATTAACAGAAATATAAACATTCAAAGTGGCCAAAATAGAGCGTTTCGGAATTCGGCAATTTTTGTGATGGTACCCCTTAAAAAAATTAAAAAATTTTTAAATCGACTTACGGAGAAAACTTTAAATGAGGAAATGAGCTATTCAAAGTCCTGATTATGGAACTGTTTACTATTTCTAGATCGGATGGGAATTAGCAGAAATATAAACAATCAAAGTGGCCAAAATAGAGAGTTTCGAATTCGGTAATTTTTGTGATGGTACCCCTTAAAAAAATTTAAAAATTTTTAAATCGACTTACCGAGAAAACTTTGAATGAGGAAATAAGCTATTTAAAGTCCTGATTATGGAACTGTTTACTATTTCTAGATCGGATGGGAATTAGCAGAAATATAAACAAAGTGGCCAAAATAGAGCGTTTCGGAATTCGGTAATTTTTGTAATGGTACCCCTTAAAAAAATTAAAAAATTTTTAAATCGACTTACGGAGAAAACTTTAAATGGGGAAATGAGCTATTCAAAGTCCTGATTATGGAACTGTTTACTATTTCTAGATCGGATGGGAATTAGCAGAAATATAAACAATCAAAGTGGCCAAAATAGAGAGTTTCGGAATTCGGTAATTTTTGTGATGGTACCCCTTAAAAAAATTAAAAAATTTTTAAATCGACTTACGGAGAAAACTTTAAATGGGGAAATGAGCTATTCCAAGTCCTGATTATTTAACTGTTTACTATTTCTAGATCGGATGGGAATTAGCAGAAATATAAACAATCAAAGTGGCCAAAATAGAGCGTTTCGGAATTCGGAAATTTTGTGTGGTACCCCTTAAAAAAATTAAAAAATTTTTAAATCGACTTACGGAGAAAACTTTAAATGGGGAAATGAGCTATTCCAAGTCCTGATTATGGAACTGTTTACTATTTCTAGATCGGATGGGAATTAGCAGAAATATAAACAATCAAAGTGGCCAAAATAGAGAGTTTCGGAATTCGGCAATTTTTGTGTGGTACCCCTTAAAAAAATTAAAAAATTTTTAAATCGACTTACGGAAAAAACTTTAAATGGGGAAATGAGCTATTCAAAGTCCTGATTATGGAATTGTTTACTATTTCTAGATCGGATGGAAATTAGCAGAAATATAAACAATCAAAGTGACCAAAATAGAGAGTTTCGGAATTCGGCAATTTTTGTGATGGTACCCCTTAAAAATATTAAAAAATTTTTATCGACTTACGGAGAAAACTTTAAATGAGGAAATGAGCTATTCCAAGTCCTGATTATGGAACTGTTTACTATTTCTAGATCGGATGGGAATTAGCAGAAATATAAACAATCAAAGTGGCCAAAATAGAGAGTTTCGGAATTCGGTAATTTTTGTGATGGTACCCCTTAAAAAAATTAAAAAATTTTTAAATCGACTTACGGAGAAAACTTTGAATGAGGAAATGAGCTATTCAAAGTCCTGATTATGGAACTGTTTACTATTTCTAGATCGGATGGGAATTAGCAGAAATATAAACAATCAAAGTGGCCAAAATAGAGAGTTTCGGAATTCGGTAATTTTTGTGATACCCCTTTGTACCCCTTAAAAAATTTAAAAATTTTTAAATCGACTTACGGAGAAAACTTTAAATGGGGAAATGAGCTATTCAAAGTCCTGATTATGGAACTGTTTACTATTTCTAGATCGGATGGGAATTAGCAGAAATATAAACAATCAAAGTGGCCAAAATAGAGCGTTTCGGAATTCGGCAATTTTTGTAATGGTACCCCTTAAAAAAATTAAAAAATTTTTAAATCGACTTACGGAGAAAACTTTAAATGAGGAAATGAGCTATTCAAAGTCCTGATTATGGAACTGTTTACTATTTCTAGATCGGATGGGAATTAGCAGAAATATAAACAATCAAAGTGGCCAAAATAGAGAGTTTCGGAATTCGGTAATTTTTGTGATGGTACCCCTTAAAAAAATTTAAAAATTTTTAAATCGACTTACCGAGAAAACTTTGAATGAGGAAATAAGCTATTTAAAGTCCTGATTATGGAACTGTTTACTATTTCTAGATCGGATGGGAATTAGCAGAAATATAAACAAAGTGGCCAAAATAGAGCGTTTCGAATTCGGCAATTTTTGTAATGGTACCCCTTAAAAAATTAAAAAATTTTTAAATCGACTTACGGAGAAAACTTTAAATGGGGAAATGAGCTATTCAAAGTCCTGATTATGGAACTGTTTACTATTTCTAGATCGGATGGGAATTAGCAGAAATATAAACAATCAAAGTGGCCAAAATAGAGAGTTTCGGAATTCGGTAATTTTTGTGATGGTACCCCTTAAAAAAATTAAAAAATTTTTAAATCGACTTACGGAGAAAACTTTAAATGGGGAAATGAGCTATTCCAAGTCCTGATTATTTAACTGTTTACTATTTCTAGATCGGATGGGAATTAGCAGAAATATAAACAATCAAAGTGGCCAAAATAGAGCGTTTCGGAATTCGGAAATTTTTGTGTGGTACCCCTTAAAAAAATTAAAAAATTTTTAAATCGACTTACGGAGAAAACTTTAAATGGGGAAATGAGCTATTCCAAGTCCTGATTATGGAACTGTTTACTATTTCTAGATCGGATGGGAATTAGCAGAAATATAAACAATCAAAGTGGCCAAAATAGAGAGTTTCGGAATTCGGCAATTTTTGTGTGGTACCCCTTAAAAAAATTAAAAAATTTTTAAATCGACTTACGGAAAAAACTTTAAATGGGGAAATGAGCTATTCAAAGTCCTGATTATGGAATTGTTTACTATTTCTAGATCGGATGGAAATTAGCAGAAATATAAACAATCAAAGTGACCAAAATAGAGAGTTTCGGAATTCGGCAATTTTTGTGATGGTACCCCTTAAAAATATTAAAAAATTTTTATCGACTTACGGAGAAAACTTTAAATGAGGAAATGAGCTATTCCAAGTCCTGATTATGGAACTGTTTACTATTTCTAGATCGGATGGGAATTAGCAGAAATATAAACAATCAAAGTGGCCAAAATAGAGAGTTTCGGAATTCGGCAAT
Source organism: Drosophila varians (assembly GCA_018150405.1). Classification (NCBI taxonomy): domain Eukaryota; kingdom Metazoa; phylum Arthropoda; class Insecta; order Diptera; family Drosophilidae; genus Drosophila; species Drosophila varians. Next base: position 12,017,810 of record JAECWK010000126.1, read on the forward strand.
TTTTGTGTGGTACCCCTTAAAAAAATTAAAAATTTTTAAATCGACTTACGGAGAAAACTTTAAATGGGGAAATGAGCTATTCAAAGTCCTGATTATGGAATTGTTTACTATTTCTAGATCGGATGGAAATTAGCAGAAATATAAACAATCAAAGTGACCAAAATAGAGAGTTTCGGAATTCGGCAATTTTTGTGTGGTACCCCTTAAAAATATTAAAAAATTTTTATCGACTTACGGAGAAAACTTTAAATGAGGAAATGAGCTATTCAAAGACCTGATTATGGAACTGTTTACTATTTCTAGATCGGATGGGAATTAGCAGAAATATAATCAATCAAAGTGGCCAAAATAGAGAGTTTCGGAATTCGGCAATTTTTGTGTGGTACCCCTTAAAAAAATTAAAAAATTTTTAAATCGACTTACGGAGAAAACTTTAAATGGGGAAATGAGCTATTCCAAGTCCTGATTATGGAACTGTTTACTATTTCTAGATCGGATGGGAATTAGCAGAAATATAAACAATCAAAGTGGCCAAAATAGAGAGTTTCGAATTCGGCAATTTTTGTGATGGTACCCCTTAAAAATATTAAAAAATTTTTATCGACTTACGGAGAAAACTTTAAATGAGGAAATGAGCTATTCCAAGTCCTGATTATGGAACTGTTTACTATTTCTAGATCGGATGGGAATTAGCAGAAATATAAACAATCAAAGTGGCCAAAATAGAGAGTTTCGGAATTCGGCAATTTTTGTGTGGTAAAAAAATTAAAAAATTTTTAAATCGACTTACGGAGAAAACTTTAAATGGGGAAATGAGCTATTCCAAGTCCTGATTATGGAACTGTTTACTATTTCTAGATCGGATGGGAATTAGCAGAAATATAAACAATCAAAGTGACCAAAATAGAGAGTTTCGGAATTCGGCAATTTTTGTGTGGTACCCCTTAAAAATATTAAAAAATTTTTATCGACTTACGGAGAAAACTTTAAATGAGGAAATGAGCTATTCAAAGTCCTGATTATGGAACTGTTTACTATTTCTAGATCGGATGGGAATTAGCAGAAATATAAACAATCAAAGTGGCCAAAATAGAGAGTTTCGAATTCGGCAATTTTTGTGTGGTACCCCTTAAAAAAATTAAAAATTTTTAAATCGACTTACGGAGAAAACTTTGAATGAGGAAATGAGCTATTCAAAGTCCTGATTATGGAACTGTTTACTATTTCTAGATCGGATGGGAATTAGCAGAAATATAAACAATCAAAGTGGCAAAAATAGAGCGTTTCGGAATTCGGCAATTTTTGTGTGGTACCCCTTAAAAAAATTAAAAATTTTTAAATCGACTTACGGAGAAAACTTTAAATGGGGAAATGAGCTATTCAAAGTCCTGATTATGGAACTGTTTACTATTTCTAGATCGGATGGGAATTAGCAGAAATATAAACAATCAAAGTGGCCAAAATAGAGCGTTTCGAATTCGGCAATTTTTGTGTGGTACCCCTTAAAAAAATTAAAAAATTTTTAAATCGACTTACGGAGAAAACTTTAAATGGGGAAATGAGCCATTCAAAGTCCTGATTATGGAACTGTTTACTATTTCTAGATCGGATGGGAATTAGCAGAAATATAAACAATCAAAGTGGCCAAAATAGAGAGTTTCGGAATTCGGTAATTTTTGTGATACCCCTTTGTACCCCTTAAAAAAATTTAAAAATTTTTAAATCGACTTACGGAGAAAACTTTAAATGGGGAAATGAGCTATTCAAAGTCCTGATTATGGAACTGTTTACTATTTCTAGATCGGATGGGAATTAGCAGAAATTTAAACAATCAAAGTGGCCAAAATAGAGAGTTTCGGAATTCGGCAATTTTTGTGTGGTAAAAAAATTAAAAAAATTTTTAAATCGACTTACGGAGAAAACTTTAAATGGGGAAATGAGCTATTCAAAGTCCTGATTATGGAACTGTTTACTATTTCTAGATCGGATGGGAATTAGCAGAAATATAAACAATCAAAGTGGCCAAAATAGAGAGTTTCGGAATTCGGTAATTTTTGTGATGGTACCCCTTAAAAAAATTAAAAAATTTTTAAATCGACTTACGGAGAAAACTTTGAATGAGGAAATGAGCTATTCAAAGTCCTGATTATGGAACTGTTTACTATTTCTAGATCGGATGGGAATTAGCAGAAATATAAACAATCAAAGTGGCCAAAATAGAGAGTTTCGGAATTCGGCAATTTTTGTGTGGTAAAAAAATTAAAAAATTTTTAAATCGACTTACGGAGAAAACTTTAAATGGGGAAATGAGCTATTCCAAGTCCTGATTATGGAACTGTTTACTATTTCTAGATCGGATGGGAATTAGCAGAAATATAAACAATCAAAGTGGCCAAAATAGAGAGTTTCGGAATTCGGCAATTTTTGTGTGGTAAAAAAATTAAAAAATTTTTAAATCGACTTACGGAGAAAACTTTAAATGGGGAAATGAGCTATTCCAAGTCCTGATTATGGAACTGTTTACTATTTCTAGATCGGATGGGAATTAGCAGAAATATAAACAATCAAAGTGGCCAAAATAGAGCGTTTCGGAATTCGGCAATTTTTGTGTGGTACCCCTTAAAAAAATTAAAAAATTTTTAAATCGACTTACGGAGAAAACTTTAAATGGGGAAATGAGCCATTCAAAGTCCTGATTATGGAACTGTTTACTATTTCTAGATCGGATGGGAATTAGCAGAAATATAAACAATCAAAGTGGCCAAAATAGAGAGTTTCGGAATTCGGTAATTTTTGTGATACCCCTTTGTACCCCTTAAAAAAATTAAAAAATTTTTAAATCGACTTACGGAGAAAACTTTAAATGGGGAAATGAGCTATTCCAAGTCCTGATTATGGAACTGTTTACTATTTCTAGATCGGATGGGAATTAGCAGAAATATAAACAATCAAAGTGGCCAAAATAGAGAGTTTCGGAATTCGGCAATTTTTGTGATGGTACCCCTTAAAAATATTAAAAAATTTTTATCGACTTACGGAGAAAACTTTAAATGAGGAAATGAGCTATTCCAAGTCCTGATTATGGAACTGTTTACTATTTCTAGATCGGATGGGAATTAGCAGAAATATAAACAATCAAAGTGGCCAAAATAGAGAGTTTCGGAATTCGGCAATTTTTGTGTGGTACCCCTTAAAAAAATTAAAAAATTTTTAAATCGACTTACGGAGAAAACTTTGAATGAGGAAATGAGCTATTCAAAGTCCTGATTATGGAACTGTTTACTATTTCTAGATCGGATGGGAATTAGCAGAAATATAAACAATCAAAGTGGCAAAAATAGAGCGTTTCGGAATTCGGCAATTTTTGTGTGGTACCCCTTAAAAAAATTAAAAAATTTTTAAATCGACTTACGGAGAAAACTTTAAATAGGGAAATGAGCTATTCAAAGTCCTGATTATGGAACTGTTTACTATTTCTAGATCGGATGGGAATTAGCAGAAATATAAACAATCAAAGTGGCCAAAATAGAGCGTTTCGGAATTCGGCAATTTTTGTGTGGTACCCCTTAAAAAAATTAAAAAATTTTTAAATCGACTTACGGAGAAAACTTTAAATGGGGAAATGAGCCATTCAAAGTCCTGATTATGGAACTGTTTACTATTTCTAGATCGGATGGGAATTAGCAGAAATATAAACAATCAAAGTGGCCAAAATAGAGAGTTTCGAATTCGGTAATTTTTGTGATACCCCTTTGTACCCCTTAAAAAAATTTAAAAATTTTTAAATCGACTTACGGAGAAAACTTTAAATGGGGAAATGAGCTATTCAAAGTCCTGATTATGGAACTGTTTACTATTTCTAGATCGGATGGGAATTAGCAGAAATATAAACAATCAAAGTGGCCAAAATAGAGAGTTTCGGAATTCGGCAATTTTTGTGTGGTAAAAAAATTAAAAAATTTTTAAATCGACTTACGGAGAAAACTTTAAATGGGGAAATGAGCTATTCAAAGTCCTGATTATGGAACTGTTTACTATTTCTAGATCGGATGGGAATTAGCAGAAATATAAACAATCAAAGTGGCCAAAATAGAGAGTTTCGGAATTCGGTAATTTTTGTGATGGTACCCCTTAAAAAAATTAAAAAATTTTTAAATCGACTTACGGAGAAAACTTTGAATGAGGAAATGAGCTATTCAAAGTCCTGATTATGGAACTGTTTACTATTTCTAGATCGGATGGGAATTAGCAGAAATATAAACAATCAAAGTGGCCAAAATAGAGAGTTTCGGAATTCGGCAATTTTTGTGTGGTAAAAAAATTAAAAATTTTTAAATCGACTTACGGAGAAAACTTTAAATGGGGAAATGAGCTATTCCAAGTCCTGATTATGGAACTGTTTACTATTTCTAGATCGGATGGGAATTAGCAGAAATATAAACAATCAAAGTGGCCAAAATAGAGAGTTTCGAATTCGGCAATTTTTGTGTGGTAAAAAAATTAAAAAATTTTTAAATCGACTTACGGAGAAAACTTTAAATGGGGAAATGAGCTATTCCAAGTCCTGATTATGGAACTGTTTACTATTTCTAGATCGGATGGGAATTAGCAGAAATATAAACAATCAAAGTGGCCAAAATAGAGCGTTTCGGAATTCGGCAATTTTTGTGTGGTACCCCTTAAAAAAATTAAAAAATTTTTAAATCGACTTACGGAGAAAACTTTAAATGGGGAAATGAGCCATTCAAAGTCCTGATTATGGAACTGTTTACTATTTCTAGATCGGATGGGAATTAGCAGAAATATAAACAATCAAAGTGGCCAAAATAGAGAGTTTCGGAATTCGGTAATTTTTGTGATACCCCTTTGTACCCCTTAAAAAATTTAAAAATTTTTAAATCGACTTACGGAGAAAACTTTAAAAGGGGAAATGAGCTATTCAAAGTCCTGATTATGGAACTGTTTACTATTTCTAGATCGGATGGGAATTAGCAGAAATATAAACAATCAAAGTGGCCAAAATAGAGAGTTTCGGAATTCGGCAATTTTTGTGATGGTACCCCTTAAAAATATTAAAAAATTTTTATCGACTTACGGAGAAAACTTTAAATGAGGAAATGAGCTATTCAAAGTCCTGATTATGGAACTGTTTACTATTTCTAGATCGGATGGGAATTAGCAGAAATATAAACAATCAAAGTGGCCAAAATAGAGAGTTTCGGAATTCGGCAATTTTTGTGTGGTACCCCTTAAAAAAATTAAAAAATTTTTAAATCGACTTACGGAGAAAACTTTAAATGGGGAAATGAGCTATTCCAAGTCCTGATTATGGAACTGTTTACTATTTCTAGATCGGATGGGAATTAGCAGAAATATAAACAATCAAAGTGGCAAAAATAGAGAATTTCGGAATTCGGCAATTTTTGTGTGGTACCCCTTAAAAAAATTAAAAAATTTTTAAATCGACTTACGGAGAAAACTTTAAATGGGGAAATGAGCCATTCAAAGTCCTGATTATGGAACTGTTTACTATTTCTAGATCGGATGGGAATTAGCAGAAATATAAACAATCAAAGTGGCCAAAATAGAGAGTTTCGGAATTCGGCAATTTTTGTGATACCCCTTTGTACCCCTTAAAAAAATTTAAAAATTTTTAAATCGACTTACGGAGAAAACTTTAAATGGGGAAATGAGCTATTCAAAGTCCTGATTATGGAACTGTTTACTATTTCTAGATCGGATGGGAATTAGCAGAAATATAAACAATCAAAGTGGCCAAAATAGAGAGTTTCGGAATTCGGTAATTTTTGTGATGGTACCCCTTAAAAAAATTAAAAAATTTTTAAATCGACTTACGGAGAAAACTTTGAATGAGGAAATGAGCTATTCAAAGTCCTGATTATGGAACTGTTTACTATTTCTAGATCGGATGGGAATTAGCAGAAATATAAACAATCAAAGTGGCCAAAATAGAGAGTTTCGGAATTCGGTAATTTTTGTGATACCCCTTTGTACCCCTTAAAAAAATTTAAAAATTTTTAAATCGACTTACGGAGAAAACTTTAAATGGGGAAATGAGCTATTCAAAGTCCTGATTATGGAACTATTTCTAGATCGGATGGGAATTAGCAGAAATATAAACAATCAAAGTGGCCAAAATAGAGAGTTTCGGAATTCGGCAATTTTTGTGTGGTAAAAAAATTAAAAAATTTTTAAATCGACTTACGGAGAAAACTTTAAATGGGGAAATGAGCTATTCCAAGTCCTGATTATGGAACTGTTTACTATTTCTAGATCGGATGGGAATTAGCAGAAATATAAACAATCAAAGTGGCCAAAATAGAGAGTTTCGGAATTCGGTAATTTTTGTGATGGTACCCCTTAAAAAAATTAAAAAATTTTTAAATCGACTTACGGAGAAAACTTTGAATGAGGAAATGAGCTATTCAAAGTCCTGATTATGGAACTGTTTACTATTTCTAGATCGGATGGGAATTAGCAGAAATATAAACAATCAAAGTGGCCAAAATAGAGAGTTTCGGAATTCGGTAATTTTTGTGATACCCCTTTGTACCCCTTAAAAAAATTTAAAAATTTTTAAATCGACTTACGGAGAAAACTTTAAATGGGGAAATGAGCTATTCAAAGTCCTGATTATGGAACTGTTTACTATTTCTAGATCGGATGGGAATTAGCAGAAATATAAACAATCAAAGTGGCCAAAATAGAGAGTTTCGAATTCGGTAATTTTTGTGATACCCCTTTGTACCCCCTAAAAAAATTTAAAAATTTTTAAATCGACTTACGGAGAAAACTTTAAATGGGGAAATGAGCTATTCAAAGTCCTGATTATGGAACTGTTTACTATTTCTAGATCGGATGGGAATTAGCAGAAATATAAACAATCAAAGTGGCCAAAATAGAGAGTTTCGGAATTCGGTAATTTTTGTGTGGTACCCCTTAAAAAAATTAAAAAATTTTTAAATCGACTTACCGAGAAAACTTTGAATGAGGAAATGAGCTATTCAAAGTCCTGATTATGGAACTGTTTACTATTTCTAGATCGGATGGGAATTAGCAGAAATATAAACAATCAAAGTGGCCAAAATAGAGAGTTTCGAATTCGGCAATTTTTGTGTGGTAAAAAAATTAAAAAATTTTTAAATCGACTTACGGAGAAAACTTTAAATGGGGAAATAAGCTATTCCAAGTCCTGATTATGGAACTGTTTACTATTTCTAGATCGGATGGGAATTAGCAGAAATATAAACAATCAAAGTGGCAAAAATAGAGAATTTCGGAATTCGGTAATTTTTGTGTGGTACCCCTTAAAAAAATTAAAAAATTTTTAAATCGACTTACGGAGAAAACTTTAAATGGGGAAATGAGCCATTCAAAGTCCTGATTATGGAACTGTTTACTATTTCTAGATCGGATGGGAATTAGCAGAAATATAAACAATCAAAGTGGCCAAAATAGAGAGTTTCGGAATTCGGCAATTTTTGTGATACCCCTTTGTACCCCTTAAAAAAATTTAAAAATTTTTAAATCGACTTACGGAGAAAACTTTAAATGGGGAAATGAGCTATTCAAAGTCCTGATTATGGATCGGATGGGAATTAGCAGAAATATAAACAATCAAAGTGGCCAAAATAGAGAGTTTCGGAATTCGGTAATTTTTGTGATGGTACCCCTTAAAAAAATTAAAAAATTTTTAAATCGACTTACGGAGAAAACTTTGAATGAGGAAATGAGCTATTCAAAGTCCTGATTATGGAACTGTTTACTATTTCTAGATCGGATGGGAATTAGCAGAAATATAAACAATCAAAGTGGCCAAAATAGAGAGTTTCGGAATTCGGTAATTTTTGTGATACCCCTTTGTACCCCTTAAAAAAATTTAAAAATTTTTAAATCGACTTACGGAGAAAACTTTAAATGGGGAAATGAGCTATTCAAAGTCCTGATTATGGAACTGTTTACTATTTCTAGATCGGATGGGAATTAGCAGAAATATAAACAATCAAAGTGGCCAAAATAGAGAGTTTCGGAATTCGGTAATTTTTGTGATACCCCTTTGTACCCCTTAAAAAAATTTAAAAATTTTTAAATCGACTTACGGAGAAAACTTTAAATGGGGAAATGAGCTATTCAAAGTCCTGATTATGGAACTGTTTACTATTTCTAGATCGGATGGGAATTAGCAGAAATATAAACAATCAAAGTGGCCAAAATAGAGAGTTTCGGAATTCGGTAATTTTTGTGTGGTACCCCTTAAAAAAATTAAAAAATTTTTAAATCGACTTACCGAGAAAACTTTGAATGAGGAAATGAGCTATTCAAAGTCCTGATTATGGAACTGTTTACTATTTCTAGATCGGATGGGAATTAGCAGAAATATAAACAATCAAAGTGGCCAAAATAGAGAGTTTCGGAATTCGGCAATTTTTGTGTGGTAAAAAAATTAAAAAATTTTTAAATCGACTTACGGAGAAAACTTTAAATGGGGAAATGAGCTATTCCAAGTCCTGATTATGGAACTGTTTACTATTTCTAGATCGGATGGGAATTAGCAGAAATATAAACAATCAAAGTGGCAAAAATAGAGAATTTCGGAATTCGGCAATTTTTGTGATGGTACCCCTTAAAAAAATTAAAAAATTTTTAAATCGACTTACGGAGAAAACTTTAAATGGGGAAATGAGCCATTCAAAGTCCTGATTATGGAACTGTTTACTATTTCTAGATCGGATGGGAATTAGCAGAAATATAAACAATCAAAGTGGCCAAAATAGAGAGTTTCGGAATTCGGCAATTTTTGTGATACCCCTTTGTACCCCTTAAAAAAATTTAAAAATTTTTAAATCGACTTACGGAGAAAACTTTAAATGGGGAAATGAGCTATTCAAAGTCCTGATTATGGAACTGTTTACTATTTCTAGATCGGATGGGAATTAGCAGAAATATAAACAATCAAAGTGGCCAAAATAGAGAGTTTCGGAATTCGGTAATTTTTGTGATGGTACCCCTTAAAAAAATTTAAAAATTTTTAAATCGACTTACGGAGAAAACTTTGAATGAGGAAATGAGCTATTCAAAGTCCTGATTATGGAACTGTTTACTATTTCTAGATCGGATGGGAATTAGCAGAAATATAAACAATCAAAGTGGCCAAAATAGAGAGTTTTCGAATTCGGTAATTTTTGTGATACCCCTTTGTACCCCTTAAAAAAATTTAAAAATTTTTAAATCGACTTACGGAGAAAACTTTAAATGGGGAAATGAGCTATTCAAAGTCCTGATTATGGAACTATTTCTAGATCGGATGGGAATTAGCAGAAATATAAACAATCAAAGTGGCCAAAATAGAGAGTTTCGGAATTCGGCAATTTTTGTGTGGTAAAAAAATTAAAAAATTTTTAAATCGACTTACGGAGAAAACTTTAAATGGGGAAATGAGCTATTCCAAGTCCTGATTATGGAACTGTTTACTATTTCTAGATCGGATGGGAATTAGCAGAAATATAAACAATCAAAGTGGCCAAAATAGAGAGTTTCGAATTCGGTAATTTTTGTGATGGTACCCCTTAAAAAAATTAAAAAATTTTTAAATCGACTTACGGAGAAAACTTTGAATGAGGAAATGAGCTATTCAAAGTCCTGATTATGGAACTGTTTACTATTTCTAGATCGGATGGGAATTAGCAGAAATATAAACAATCAAAGTGGCCAAAATAGAGAGTTTCGAATTCGGTAATTTTTGTGATACCCCTTTGTACCCCTTAAAAAAATTTAAAAATTTTTAAATCGACTTACGGAGAAAACTTTAAATGGGGAAATGAGCTATTCAAAGTCCTGATTATGGAACTGTTTACTATTTCTAGATCGGATGGGAATTAGCAGAAATATAAACAATCAAAGTGGCCAAAATAGAGAGTTTCGGAATTCGGTAATTTTTGTGATGGTACCCCTTAAAAAAATTAAAAAATTTTTAAATCGACTTACGGAGAAAACTTTAAATGGGGAAATGAGCTATTCCAAGTCCTGATTATGGAACTGTTTACTATTTCTAGATCGGATGGGAATTAGCAGAAATATAAACAATCAAAGTGGCCAAAATAGAGAGTTTCGGAATTCGGTAATTTTTGTGATACCCCTTTGTACCCCTTAAAAAAATTTAAAAATTTTTAAATCGACTTACGGAGAAAACTTTAAATGGGGAAATGAGCTATTCAAAGTCCTGATTATGGAACTATTTCTAGATCGGATGGGAATTAGCAGAAATATAAACAATCAAAGTGGCCAAAATAGAGAGTTTCGGAATTCGGCAATTTTTGTGTGGTAAAAAAATTAAAAAATTTTTAAATCGACTTACGGAGAAAACTTTAAATGGGGAAATGAGCTATTCCAAGTCCTGATTATGGAACTGTTTACTATTTCTAGATCGGATGGGAATTAGCAGAAATATAAACAATCAAAGTGGCCAAAATAGAGAGTTTCGGAATTCGGTAATTTTTGTGATGGTACCCCTTAAAAAAATTAAAAAATTTTTAAATCGACTTACGGAGAAAACTTTGAATGAGGAAATGAGCTATTCAAATTCCTGATTATGGAACTGTTTACTATTTCTAGATCGGATGGGAATTAGCAGAAATATAAACAATCAAAGTGGCCAAAATAGAGAGTTTCGGAATTCGGTAATTTTTGTGATACCCCTTTGTACCCCTTAAAAAAATTTAAAAATTTTTAAATCGACTTACGGAGAAAACTTTAAATGGGGAAATGAGCTATTCAAAGTCCTGATTATGGAACTGTTTACTATTTCTAGATCGGATGGGAATTAGCAGAAATATAAACAATCAAAGTGGCCAAAATAGAGAGTTTCGGAATTCGGTAATTTTTGTGATACCCCTTTGTACCCCTTAAAAAAATTTAAAAATTTTTAAATCGACTTACGGAGAAAACTTTAAATGGGGAAATGAGCTATTCCAAGTCCTGATTATGGAACTGTTTACTATTTCTAGATCGGATGGGAATTAGCAGAAATATAAACAATCAAAGTGGCCAAAATAGAGAGTTTCGGAATTCGGCAATTTTTGTGATGGTACCCCTTAAAAAAATTAACAAATTTTTAAATCGACTTACGGAGAAAACTTTGAATGAGGAAATGAGCTATTCAAGGTCCTGATTATGGAACGGTACCCCTTAAAAAAATTTAATTTTTCGCATGCGATGTTTTAAATTGCGTTCTCTGTATTTTTTTAATTTTAAATTTCTCCAAAGAAAGCTGTTCCCAGTATTTGTATTCCTTATGTAGTCGGATTGGGAAACAGAAAAGATTAAACCTATAATTTCGCCCCCTTTTTTCCATTCGACAATAAAAAAACTCCAGTTTAGTTTTTAAAATCATGTTTTATTGAAAATATATGTGAAACATTATTAATTTTTTTTGTTTATATAACTATGTATTATAAACTATATAAAATTATGCATTACTCATTTTATACATTTCTACATATCTAGGACTGCGGGCAAGGATGTTGCAAAAGGTTCTCCAGTTGGTCAGCGGCAGCTGCTGCGGCGCCCTTCGCACTGCAGGATACAAAATCTGCAACGTTCCATCGGCGTTTCAACCCATCCAGGACATCATTGCTGCTCGAGGATCGAGGATAAGCTGCACTTCGTCGTCCATACTTTCGTGGCAGGATGCTGCCGCCTCGCTCTGCGAATAAACAAAAATGTACAATCGTTCGAAAAATTAGGCAATAAAAAGAGACTAAATGGAAAAGGACTATCTGTGTTTTTTATTGGTGGTTTATTTTTTTATTTTTCAGGTATTTTTCAGGAAGGACCTTACTTCAATCGCTTAAGGCTTCAACTGGACGAGATTCATGATTTTTCTTTGAATTTCTGGCACTTGTCAAATATTCCATCTGATTATTTTTCTCTTTTCAATTTGAATTTTCATATGAAACCAGAGAATACATTTTTAAAACAAAAGTCAAATGTATTGAACCTTTTCCTGGCAAAACTCCTTCCACCATAAAAATACTCGAGAATGAATCTAATTTACTTTTGAGACCAAAAAAAGTAGCCCGGCCCATCAAAGATCCTGGCCCATTCGGTGGCACTGCCAATCGAATGTTGCACATCTGGGGATGCCCTTGTATCCTAGTATCTATGTATGTCCTTGTGTTGATTGCTTTGACAAATCTGAGGCTCGTGTAATTTCATTACAAAAGCCCCGAATCGGCTTCAGCCCGGGATTACCACAAAAGCATTTTTCGAGTTTGAATTTATTCCCCAAAGTGCAGCAACAAAAATACAAAAAAAAAAAAAGGGAAGAGTACAATGGGGAAAGAAGGTCCTGTCTGGACGGGTATCTCCAGATGCTTTTTATGTAAACCCATACCCGGTGAAAATTAAATTCAATTGTGTGACAAGTTAATCCTATTTCTCATCTCCCAACTTTTATTTAAGCTTCATTCTTTATGCATTAGATGGGAGCGGTGTGCGACGTGCGGTGTCCATCAATCAGTCATTCATTCAGTCAGTCAGTCAGTCAGTCAGTCAGGCAGTCAGTCATTGAGTCAGAGAGTTAATCAGTCAGTCAATGCGTCAGTCATGGGCTGTCAGAAATATTTGATGCGCCGCCTCGGAAAAGTGAAAGCGAAGGGTTGCTGTCTGGTCCTGTCTGACTTCTCCGCTCCCCAGGGGCGGGTGCCGGGGGGCGGGCGACAGGAGGCGTGGGCGGGTGAGAGTTGAATGTGCCACCCCCGTCACCCTCCCCCTCTCGCAACACTTCATTAAACGCATAAGGCAATAAAATGTTCAAAACAAAGGCTGCCCCCATGACGCAAAAAAAAAAAAAAGGCTTCCTCGACTGTCTGACAGCTTGACGTTGCCTGCTAATGGCAGTGAAAAGGATGCCAGGATCCCAGGATGCTGCTCTGCCAGGATGCCCGACCGATTGAAACATACTCGAAGACCTGCAAGTGAACTCTTAAAGTTCCTCCAAGCCCCAAAAACGAAACTGGAAACCATTTAGTTCCCATTTTGTGCTTTGATTATGCTAATAAGAAAGAAAGATGGAAATCCTTTCCGCCCAAAACTCGGTTTCGGATTAGCCCAACGCAGGGAGGGAAGGTGTTCAGATCCTGGATAAATTCGATATTGCTTTAGCACTTTAAAGATAAACACTGTCGGGGTTGTGATTCTTTTTTTTCGTCCTGCCTGCGAAAATCCAATCAGGATTGTGGTTTTGTTTTTATAAAGTTTTTCTGGGGGTAAAAATTACAAAGGATATTACCAGTTTGGTTCAAAAAAAAAAGGAATAATGTGATTAAGGGGATCCTGTTATGCATTATTCTGCCCTTTTTTTTGTAAAATAGGTGGAGTAATTTTTTAAGTAAGCCATAGATTTCTCATTTGAAAAATAAACAGGATATTTCCTAGGTCATTTTTAATTATATTTATTTTTACAAAAGCATCCAACAGTCCTTTAATTTTATTTATTTGCTCTTGAGTTGTAAATATTTTATTTATATTATAATTTACAAATTTTTTAGAGACTTTTTAGAGACTTTTCAGAGACTTTTTCTTCAAAGGTAGCTCCCAGGATATACAAAGATGGGACTAACTCTTTTTTTTGTTTTTGGAATCTTATTAAAATTATTTAAGTCCCAGGATAATTGCAAAAAAAAAGTTTAGCAATTTTTATTAACAATTTGGCATTTAATGAAAATGTTCTTTATACACTTAACAAAATAATCCATGAAATAGAAATTAGGCTTTGAGTCAAACTATGCCTCCAATTTTTTTGGCGAGTCACCCTGGAAGGATAATGGATGTAATGAGGAAATTGCATGACTCCCTTCTTTGGGGGGGAGGGGGGTACTTGTATTGCAGTTCAATCAACTGTACGACGGGGTTCTAGTTCCGAATTTTAGTCACGCCCCCAGCCCCCAGCCCCGTGCCCCCAGCCCCGTGCCGCCCGCGCCAGAAAATTGCAGACAGGGATCAGACTTTATCCATCATCAGGGGATTGATTGTCAAACAGCCACCCCCATTGTCCCATTGTCCCGTTGTCCTGTTGTCCTGTTGTCCCGTTGTCCATTTATGCATCTCTCCATTAATACCAGCTCTGCTTTCGTCCGTCTATCCATGTCCTTTGTAATGGAGTCGCCTAGTTGTATCTTTATTACGGTAATTGCTCATTGAACAGGAAATTATTATATGCGTGCGCCTCCGCATGCCCCCCGCCCCGTTATCCTTCGTGTGTCCTCTTGGTCCATCTCGTGCCTCCATCCATCCAGGAGCCAGGAATAAAACAGGACCAGCGTGGATATAAATAGCATTCGGTTATGGTTACAGGAACAATACGGGAACTGGCGCCAGGATAACGGGTGGACAGGGAAATGGTTGAACGGGTGACTGGGAGACCTGGGAGACTGGGAGCCGGTAAAGAAAATAAAAGAAAAACAGGACACACGGGAACACTGAGAGCCAGGCGGGTTGCTCCTTCCATAGGGATTCTATACACGCGAAGGCACCGCTTCCACAGTACCCAGGTCCAAGTTGTCCTCCTCCTCCTCCTCGCCGTCGGCATCGCCATCGCCCTCGCCCATCAGGCCGGTGGCCATGGCCGGTTCCCGCCAATTCCAAACAAAGACGCCATCGCCGGCACCCACATTGAAGCCGGCACTCTGCCGCAGCAGCAGGATCCTCAGGTTCAGCATGAATCGTTCCACATCGGGCGGATGATGGTGGGTATAACGAAATCTTACTGCTGCCGTCCCAGTCCCCGTCCCGGCTCCTGCTCCCAATCCCGCTCCTGGTCCGATTCCCAATCCGGCTCGTTCTTCGGGACCGGCTGGTGGTATCCAGGCATCCCTAGAGCGGCGCTGCACCAAGCGGTCCAGTTCCCGCTCCCGATCGCCGGGCGGACGCTCCGGATCCTGCTCCTGCGGCCGTTGTTGTGGTTGCTGGTGCTGCCTCGGCCGAAAGGGATTCATTTTATCCGCCTTATCCTTTTCCTTTTTCCTAGTTTTTATCTCTCTCTTGAATTTCACGTTTCCACAATTTGTTTGCCTCGCTTTCTGGAAGATATCCCGTCTCGAGGATTCATAAATTTTTATCCTTTTTTGGGGCTTTTCTCAGTTTTAGGTCCTTAATGTTTAGATGGGTATTTTTCTCAAATGCTAACCGGAATTTCGATCGAAAGGGACTACAACTACAAGGAGTGTGAATTTTTTCAAGTCCTTGGCTTGTTGCTGACATTTGATCCCCCAAAGGCAACCTGATCCGGAATCCGGATTCAATGACAAAATATTGGCTAATTTTTAAAATTTACTTTAACGAAATATATTTAAAAATAAAAAAAATTTAAAATTAAAATAAAAAATAAATAAAAATACAACTTTAAGAGATTGGAAGTTCCAATCGGCTGGCAGGACTAGAGGGAATCCATCCGAATCTCGGCTAAAGGCAACAGAAGGCATTCAAGGACCTATACAAAACACACACACACACACCTACCTCGTGTTGTCCTTTATCCTGGTACAGGCGATGCATATTTAATTAAACTTTCACCTCTTCAAAGACGGCAAAGAATTTGTGACGGGCTGGCAATAGAGACAGGTCCAAAACACTTTTGGGGACTCGAGGTGGGTAAGTTGTCCTGGTAGGTAGGACTACTCTCCTGGGTGGTACACTTAAAAGCAAACACGACAGCCTCTAATTAAATCAGTTTTAATTAATGCAAAATGCGAAATTTTCAAAAGACATTGCCAGTGACTAGCACACGGAACATGGAAAACAGAGGTTGTCGCTGCAAATTTTGGGGATGAATAGAAAAATGCCAGGACCTAGGTCCTGGGGCCTGGAAACCGTTTTGTTGTCGCATAATTACAACTCAATTGTAATCCAATTTCGGCCAGGCATATAAATCCGATTCAGGCACATTCAGCCACGCCCACAACGCCCCCGCCCTGACGTCCTTGGTGTGTGTGTCAAGGTTTTCGGTGTCAAATAAATAAACTTTTGACAGGCGGCAGACAGGCCAGCGGGGATGCCAAGGGGATGCCAGGAGGATGGCAGGAGGATTCCAGGGGGATTCCCCGAACCTTTTCTTTTTCCACCGGAAACGTAAATTAGTGACGGGCGGAAACGAAGGAATCAACGCTTTAATAGAAATGTCCGAATGGCAATGGCATCCTTTGGCTGGCGCCAGAGTCCTGATAACTGCAAATTAGTTGCACATGTTCCCACATGGCCTGGCCCACAACTCAAAACAAGACGTGTTTGCACTAATTTGGCCAAAATCAACAGCTGTGTGTACATGTCCTTCTCCCCTCTTCCTCCCTCCACCGCCTCGGCGCATCCTTTGCCAGCGTGAAGAAAACTCATCATAACTTTCTTATCAAAAACTTATTTCTTCCCTCATTCCTTTCATCCTTCCAGATACTCTCTCAAAAAAAAAAAAAAAAAATACAGGGAAAAAACACACACACATACACACACACACATACGTATATGTATGTATCAAAATTTTGGGGCCAAAAACGGGAAGGAGTCCAAAAACAGAAAAATTGCCTAGAAAAGTTGTTATAATTACACACTCGCACACACGTGCAGCATGGCTACGTTATGTGTGGGCCAAGTCAGGTTCATGCACTCGGAGAAAAGGGGGACTTAATATTGTTTATTTACGACACAAACAATGTTTAACATATTAAAAAAATTTATAAATCCCCAATATTCCAGAAAAAAAATATTATTTAATAATTAAATAAATAGATAGATAATTGTAATATTTATTTAGAGTTTTTTTATTGATTTAACAAATAACTCAACTTCAAGTCAGAGAAATACGCAAACAGATTAGCAGTTAAATCATACCCGATATTTCTCCCAGTGCTGGACTGACTCACTGACTTAGGGACTGGATTGTAGGGCGCTGGCAAGGAAGGGGGCGGGGCCATGCATGAACAGGCAACATATGTTGGACTTTTGGCGCAAAGTTTTGCGAGTTTTCGGCGCTTCTTTCCACTTCCATTTCCATGCCTTCCCCCCCCCCCCCCTCTGACAATGCCACGCCCCCTTTTTTTATGGCCCCTCTTGGCCAGGCCAGTACGGGACGTGTGCGTTTTGTGGTTAAGTAAACGCACAGTTTAGGCCCAAAATGCAACAGCTGTGCCGCCATCCTTCCTCGTCCTTTCCTCCTTTTCCCCCGTCTTCCTTCTTGCTTCTTCCGTTTGACACTTTTTCTTAAATTTAGTTGGGTGAAAGGTTATATAACCTGGTTTTCTGGCGGCTGGTTTAAGATCGGATGCCATATTTTTGCAAAGAACTATATTAATTTGGTAATTTGTTTATAAATCGATTAACATTTAATCTTTATAATTAATTTTTATAAAATTAAATTCATTTTTTAAAATGCTCGTAGTATTATTTTCAAAAGTTTTTGACAAGTTGTAGATTGTATGTGATACCTGGTACTCGCCCTGTAAGAATTTCATTTATTTTCCGCCCAAAAATGTATTTTTAATCTTTGCAACTTTACAAATAAATTTAAAAACTATTAAATTTAGGAAAGGATAAAAAATATATACTAAATTTTTAAAAACGTAAAAACGTATTTCCCTCAGACAAGTTTATAAAAAAAGTAATTCCACAAATAAAACGAAAAGTTGACCAATTGTTTCCATTTAAAAAAAAAAAAAGGGTTCGTCCTCGACAATTGACAACCCGAGTCCCGTGGAGCCTATTGTATTGCCAAAAAATCCCAATACGCACAAAGGACATTTATTTTTTTTGCAAATATCTAAAACAAAAAAATAGAAATTAACAAAAAGTTTGAATGTAACTCCTGGTTACAATTGGTGCCACATGATGCCTTAAAAAAAAGAGCTTAAAAGTGAAGAAATAGAATGTCGGGGGAATCGTTAACGAAGGACGAAAAGCGATCCCCGAGTCCTGGAAACTTTTGGGCCAACTTTGACATCGAACAAAAAAAAAAGGGGAAAATGCCTAAAAATGTTTTCTGGCCAACAAAAAATAAATATGCCAATGAAATGGGGTTTCGTATTATTTTTTTGCTTTTGCAGAAACTGATGGCCCGTCTGGGCTAAAATCCGTGGTCGGAAAAGGAGACATTTCCCGGAGCTGGAGATGGAGCTAGAGCTGGAGATGGAGATGGAGATGGAGCCGGAGAAGCTGGAGAAGCGGAGTGCCATGTGCTCGCATATGCGGGACACGTACTTGCGCTATAATTATTTCGTACGTGAGCACGTGAGCCCGGCGAAAGACAATGAGCGAGTCTCCGTATCCGGACGAGTCCGGACGCCAGGGGGAGGGGGAGGAGGTGGTGGTGCGGTGGTAAATGCGTCTGGGTCTACGGCCGGAAGACATCGGAGCCACAACGGTTACCATACAAATATATATCGGAGAGCTCCATTAAAGCGGCTCCCTTATGGCTTTAACACCGCTTCTGATTACACTCGAAAAAAAAGTACGAGGGGAAATGTATAAAATACTTTATTTAAGTTTATTATTTTATTTATTAATTATTTATTTAAGTTTAAATATAAAATCACTTGCAATCTGGTAGCCCATAAAAATATTATAGCATCTACATAAATTTTATAGGATATGGAAACAGTTTCAAGGAATAATAAATTAGTAATATAAAGGACATTTTTCTCCATACAACGATATAAAATCCTAAATATTATTAAAATAAAAAACTCACAAGTATTTTTCGCAGTGTAACAAGTCACTCAGAATCGGGCAACACGTGGCTTTTCCTCCTTTCATTTTCCCAACGGCTCGACAGCGCGACATTCTCGTATAACATATCAAAATTTTGGTTGCCCCCCCGGGGCGGGGTCCTTCGGCAAATAATCGCCGCTGTGGCGCCCCAGGATCCCGGATCCTGGAAAAGATTATGGCCTTCCCAGCTGGCTGGAAAACGTGTGCGTTTCTCGCCCGGCACTGGAAGAAAATAATTACCATATTTATTGGCATTCCCCACAGAGCAGAGGCCTCTGAAACACATTCAAAATATGGAAAAATAATTTCCATTTAAATATAAACAAGAAACTCTCAATTAATTGACATAAACAAGTCGCTTCCAACCACATGTCCTTTGGATGTGATGAGTCACCTAATTAATGATGAGGTCCCCCCGGTGGCTTGCGACTCATCCCTGGGAGTCATCATGATCGGAATAAGCGGAAAACACAGAAAGCCAAAGGATTCTCCAACCAAAGGCTTCCGCATGCAGCTTAATTCTCATAAAAGTCACATAAAGTAAATAAGTTTGATTATAGACGGGGCTGTGGCAGAGGGGGGGTGGGGGAGGGAGGGGTGTTGCTAGAGTGGGAGCAAAATAAATGCACTGGAAAGAAATATATATCATTTATAAATAATAGTGGTCTCCTCTTACAATAACTATCTACAATTTTTTTTTTATTTTTTATCCTGGACTATCCTTTTCATATCATATCCTTTTCAAGTTTTATTTGTTAAGATTTAGAATATGTTAAATAGTTTTTGTAATTATTAATTTTTAATTTAATTAAATCTGCTTGAAATTTATTAAAATATTTAATTAATATTTATTCCCAAAAAACACTTTAAATATATCGAAAAAATTCTAAAACAATTTCAATCAAAAGAATCCCTGCTTTCCTAATATTATTTAGATTAAAAAAATCTACGTTTATTTAAAAACAAATTGGAATATAAATTTATAGAAAATAAAAGGCTTTAAAAGCAATAACCTATGAATCCTTGTAGAATAAATATAATATGATTTTTAATAAATGAAAAGTAATTAAAAAATGTAATCCAATTTTAAATAAAAAAGTTAAACATTAAAATAAATATTACATTTTTATTTATTTATTTATACTTAAAATATATTTTCATAATTTCCAGTGGCCTGGGAACGGCAGCCAAGGCGACAGGACAGATCGGGAGTGGAGCGGCGATGGAACTGGAGCCTCGCCAGGCGGAGGTCCTGGACCTGGTCCTGGTCCTGGCTTTGGCAGTTGTCACCGACGCTGGAGTAATTAACATTCACAATGAAAATGAAAACGAGCAACTGCAGTGGTTGGGTGGCTCAGCGGTTCTTTGGCTGCTGGGTCTTCCCGGAGCGGTGAAACTTTTTAATAACCCGCAACAACAAACACGGCAAGGACCAGGAAGGACAGCAGAAGGGGTTCTGACCACCGCAGGGGGTGGGGGGCTTTGCAAAAAAAAATAAACAAATAAATGTGCGTGTGGATCGTAGGACGCAGGACGCAGGACGAAGGGCAACCGCCAACAGCCACAATAATGACACACAAAACTTTGACAATGTAGTCGTGCGTGCATCCCCCCACCCCCCACCCCCCTCTGGTTACCATGTACATGCACTCGAAAAAAAAACGTATGGGAGACACATATGGATTTTAAATGAATTAAAATATTAAAAAATAAATAAATTATTAAAATAATTTTAACAATTTAAATATAAATATGAATAAAATAAGGCACTGCAGGAGAAAGGATCGAAAGCAAAGTAAATCAGATTTAAATAATAAATTAAAACTGTTTCCAGTAATTATTTCTAAAACTGCCTGAATAATTGAATTATAAACGAATTGGTTTTTTTTTGAAGTGCACGGGCAATGCCCCGTTTCCGTGGCGGGAGCAAAAGGATTTGTGCCACAACGAAAACAGCAATGGAAACCACAAAATGTTGCCTGCAGCCAGGAGAGCGGCCAGGAAGGCTGCTCCTGCCAGTGGGTGGCTTGAATACGCGGCCAGCATACGCAAAATATCGAATTGCTGACCACACGCAGGACACTGGGAGCGGGGAGCGGGGAGCGGAGCGTGTCACTCGAATGGGTATTCAATCGCAACGAGTGCGCCACAATCGAAGCGTTTTAAAAATAAACGAATGCGGCTTATTACGGTACATAGGCCTCTGCCACACCCACGCACACCCACGCACAATAAAATAACTGTCAAATTGAAATTGACATGCTGGGGGACAGGGGGAGAGGGGGGCATACAGGGGGAAGGCGGTCCAGCCAAGCAAAAGGATACAGCCTTTCACACTGTGACCAATTAAATTTGGATTAGTCCTGGCCGGAAAGGGGAGTGGCAACGGCCTTTAAGTTGCTTAATAAAAAAAATATACTATTAACATATTTAAATGATAAATAAAAAAAATAATAATCGATTACTTTTAATATTTTTACAGGCAAATCTTAAAAAAAATTGAATCTTTCGATAGTATTTTCTTATTTTCGACTTAAAAAAAGGCTTTTGAATAAATAAAAATAAAAATAAATAAATATAAATATATAAAACTAAATATAATTAAAAAAAAAACGTAATAATAGCATTTGTCTTATCTTTGGATTATTTTAGGAAACTTTAATCGAAATATCAACAAACAGCAATATAGATATATCGAAAACCTATCGAACATATCGAAATATCGAAAAAATGCAATACCTTTAGTTATTTTTCTATTGCGCAACTATTCTTTTAACTTAACTACATTTTAAGAAGGTTTTAAAAATCTTAACTAAAAAACGCAATACCCCGTAATTTCTGAATATTTTTTCAAACTTTCCCATTCTAAAGGATAAATAATTTGCCATCCAATTCCAGAAATGAAAAGTACTCATGTTTCTGGAGACCCACAATCATGTGGTGCCCTCTGGGCATGTAGTTGGTCCTGTCAAGGATAACGACTAATTGTTTCGCCATCAGAGCGGCCCCGAAAATATTAGCATTTTAAACTGATTTGGAGAAAGCGGGGGAAAAAATAGGAGAAAGGAGAAAGCGAAACATTCATCAAAGTGTCATTTACGATGATTTTGGGGATTTCCGATTTTGTATTTGTATTTTCGTTGGGGTCCTTTCTCCAGGACTTTTTCGCCGCTTTGATCAGCGTTCGGCTAATAAGATTTCAAGGGGCACTTATGGACGGAAATGGAAGGGCCAGAGGGGAAGAAATGGAACGACCACGCCCCCCCCGTAGAGCGTGGGTCTAATTTTATTAATGTTGCCAATTTTCAACGGGTGGCAGGTTTTTCAGGTAAAACGAAAATTCCCGGGGTTGCAACAAAGGGGTGGGGGGGGAGTGCTACACAAAATAAGAAAAACGAGGGGGTGGTTGTAGCAATAAATGTGCTGCTTACGCGCGCAATTAAATATGAAATATTTAAGAGCCCCGCCCCCGCCCCGCGCCTTAGTGGGGTTCCCCAAAAAACCATCTTGGATCCGGATGCGAGGGAAAGGGAGGGATGTTGAGGGGGGGTGGCTAATTAATAATTTTTAGGCAATTCAGCAGAATATTCCAGCTCCGGCATCTCAGGTGGCAAGCAAACTTCGCCCCAACTCGACTTGATTAAGCTGCGTTTTAATGAACTTCAAAGTGATTTCCCTCGCAATTAATTCACCTCACCGGCACTCTGTTGCCTTATCCTTTATCCTCTATCCTTTATCCATATCCTTTATCCTTTTTGTTAGTTTCCCGGGGCTGCGGCCCATGATTGATGGGCCGAAAACTTGAGCCCAAAACTATTTCCCCTTCTCCTGGTTCCAGGTCGGGGAGTTCCTTTCCTTTCCCCAAAGGACGATGAAAGGACGAGTTTTAGAAAAAAAACTAGAATAGAAAATGTTTTAAAATTTAGAATAATCTGTAAGTTATATGAATATTTGTAAATAATACATTTGAAGGTAATATTTTTCGAGAAAAAAAATTAAAAACTTTTGAAAGAAGCTTCCAAGACTTTTAAATCTTTGACAAAAAGAAATATTTACTAACTAAAAATTAAAATAACTAAATTAAATGCTAATTAATAATTAAACTAATAAAATTAAAAAAAAAAATACAATTAAAAGGATTCTTAATGAAAAGCTACAGGAGCTTTCTTTATTGTTCCAGTTTCCAAATTCCAATTTGATTTTTCCCATCTTCTTGCCGGCTCGAAAGGATAAAAAATCATACAGGACTCGGCAGGATTTCATATTTAAATATGGGGCTTGTGGCAAATGGGTGACATGGTACTCCAGATGCATTCCCGCAGGATAACACCCACAACAACTAATTGGAGCTGCTGGAAATGGCCGAGAAGGACTCGGAATTGGATTTGGACTGTGACTGTGACTTGGACTTGGACTTTGGACACGGAGAGTCCCCATTCTGGAGCAAATAAATAACCATAAATGCTGGCGAGGCTCTGATGGGCATCGGGGATGGGGATGGGGATGGGGATGGGGAAGGGGGGGCCCGGAGGACGAAAAATTTTTGCGGTTGAGCTTCTTTTCTATAAACTGCAAAAACACCGAGGAGGTCCTTCGTCCTGACAATTATTTACACTCGAAAGTTTTGCCAAGTTGCCCGAGAACACAAATGAAGTTGCAACTGCCGGAGATGCCAGGACATGGGAACATGTGTATCTGGTATGCCTTCCAGCAGGATGGGGGCGCAGGAGGGAGTCCTGCCAGAAGACAATTGCGAGAATTATGCAACTGTTGTGTGGTGGCACACACACACACACACACACAGGACACACAGGACTCACAGGAGGCACTCTTCTTGTTGTCAACCTGGCTGCCGCAACTCCAAGTCCAAGTCCTTGTGCTCCAGGACTTGCTCCTGCTCCAGCACCTACTCCTGCTCCTGATACTGTTCTTGCTCCTGCTCCTGTAACTCCAGCCAGTGCCTGTTGTCCTTGCAGACAATTAAGCAAGGACAATGCGCTGCACTGGCTTTGTAGAAGCTCATGCATGCAGACTGCCAGTCCTTCCTTGGCAATGCCTGCACTGAAAAAAAATCAAGCGTCCTATTACAATTTTCAAGAATCCAGTTTTTGATAAGGATTTTCCATGCTTATGAACTCCTATGAAAATGCATCCTTTAAAAACTTGTTTATGTTTTTTTTTTTTTGTAATCCTTTAAAAAGGATGTAGATTTTCTCACAGTGCCACCTGGACTCTCCCTCTTTTTCCCGTCCGGATGTGTTAAGCCGGGGAGCCGGGGATGTTCATTGCCGAAAGTTTCTGTCCATGCAGGAAGCTCCGTGTCCCAGTGTCCTCGTTGTCCCAGTGTCCTTCTGTCCTTCTGTCCTTTTGTCCTTTTGTCCGCTTGTCCGTCTGTCCCTCTGTCCGTGAACGCAATTTGCCTGTCAGTGGCTCAGTGCGTTGTGCCTGTGGCAAATTACAAAGCCCTTCATGATTTACCTAATTGCTAGCTCATTCCCGGATCACCCACTTGGATCACCACCATTCCCAGTCCTCCCTCCTCCCTCCTCCCTCCTTCCTCCTCCCATCCCTCCCTTCTCCTGGCTGCTTTCAGGACTACTAACCTCAGCCCGTTCAAGGCATTGGAGGGAAACATCCGAAAATTAACGCCTTTGATTCGTGGAGCGGCGGCTCTTGGTCTGATCGCTTTGGGTGAACAGCCAGGACGTCCAGCTGGTGCACTTCTCCCTGCCATCCCCATCCTTTCGCCCGTCCGCATAGGATCGCAGTGTGAATCCTGTTAAATGGAATTACTAGGAATATCTGAGAATGTCCTATTCGTATCCTACCAAGTAGAAACACCTTGGCCACCTGGCCTATAAGGGGCGGCTCCTTGGCCATGAATCCTTAATCGTGTCCTTTGCCAACTGCTTTTCTCAACACATTGCACCTTCAAGGAAACTGTAGCCTTCTGAGGATTAGTGATGTGGCAATGTCCTTACCTTTTTGGTTGCGATTTTATTTTCGGTTTTTTCTCTTCAAAGTTTCGTAACTGGAAAAATTTTATTTTATTTTATTTTTTGTGTGTTCTATTAGTGTGCTTGTTCAAAGGATGTTTGTTTTGCGATTGATTGGAAAGTCAAAGGGAGTTTTCGGTGACAGTGTGACCATAGGCGCCACATCTTTTGGGCAGTGTGGCCTTGCCTTTCTTCGAAAAAGATATTTAAAAGTTTTTTTTTGAAGAGATAAAAAGTGAATCAGTTTTGCTTTCTGCCAGTGTGACCCATTCCTAACGCAATTATCCAGTGTGGACTTGCTCGCATTTGTAACTAGGCATATCCTTTTTTTTTTCTTTTTCTTTTTTGGCCCAGATTCTGGCCCAGTTATGACAAATGGCTGGCAATTACAAAACCGCCCACACACAAAACAAAATTTACAAAATTTTCCAACCATTCCGGGGAGGGGGAGGGGGAGGGGGAGGAGGGAAGGGTGGTGTAGAGGAAAATTGAGTAAATTTGCAGTCGGTTTTTTTTCGCTTTGTGGTGACGCCAGCTGGGCCTCCTCTCGCCGCCTTCATTTGCCATACAGCCCGAATTCATGAGCATGCCCGACTGGGGGCCAACTATATGTATGACCACCACTGGGTCCATCCCGATCCCCTGCATCCACATGTTGATGATGGCGATGGCCATGGCGATGGCGATGGCGATGGCTATGGCAATGATGACAACATGTGTGCCTAAGCGGCGACTATAAACTGCGTCCCACCCGGTTGCTGATTCGGTGGCAGGATGGGGCAAGGGTTGATTACTGTTTGGTGGGGTGGTCCTATGTGGGTGACTAATGGGGTGGTGGAGTGGTGGAGTGATGGGGGAATGGGGTCAAGTGTCGCAACATGCAGGCCAAAAGGCCCGGAATGAGTCGGGTGGCCCGATAAGCGCGATGTGATGAACAGTTTGTGGTACTTTGATGATGGAGCTGCCTATGTGTGTAGCTCAGATCCATAAAAACAAATTCGAAAGGCCCTCATAATACTACAAATAAATAGGTACAAATATGTACAAAAATTATAAAGTTTAATAATAGAACAAAGGTTAGGATTTCCTTCAAATCTATAAAAGTATTTTTAAAAAAAGTTTCAACAACAAAATAAAAAATAAAGGAAAAGGAAAATATTGGAATGGAAAAAAATTGGTAATATTTCTTATGCCTAGATTCTCCTTAGAAGCTCCCCTTTATAATAAAAAAAAACTAAACATTTTATATACGAAGATTGAGGCCTAAAGACCACTAAATGGAATTGCCTGAAAGGACTCTCGCCGCAGCTGGCAGGACCTTCAAAGCCCATTCCCTTTTTGTCTAGCCAGCCGTCGATTGTGTTTATTTCCCCCACAACTATGCCCTTTTTTTTCTATAAACATTATGAAATTATTGCTGTCGCAGGCAACTCGGCAGCCACATCGATATCCGTGGATAGCAACAGGGTCCTCCCCCCCCCCTTCCCGTGGAGTCCCCCTTAGCCACGCCCCCTTTTCGTATGGAGTACGCCCATTGTTATGGGGCTGGATGCAATCAGGCGAGTGCAGTGATTGTCCACTTTGGACGAGGAGCCTCTGTGCCGGGAGGCAGGCAGGCAGGCAGGCAGGCAGGCGGTCATCCATAGCGAAGCTTCACAACCGCCCAATAAACAGCAGAAGGGAGGAGGAGGAGGAGGAGGAGGAGAAATAAGGGGGGGCGTGGCAGGACAACGTTTATCCTTTGGCCAGGCCGGGCATGCAAATCGATTGATGTTGATTAGCATAAATTGTCTGGACCGCACTGTGCAATGAATAATTTTCGGTGGTGGTGCTGACATGCCACGCCCCCACCGTCCACAACGCCCCTCTGGCAACTAGTGGGTGGAAAGTGGAGGAGGAGTGGTGCGGGAGTAGTCCTGGAGTGTGGTCCTTTGTGCAGCGCTGGCAACTTTTCGCCCTAATGCAATTTTGTTTTGCTTAATTTGATAGGCGTTGTCAGCTGCCATTCTGCAGGATATAACAGTATGTGAGAGCCAGGTCCTGCATGTCCTGCATGTTCTGCATGTCCCGACCGTCCTCCGTGTCCGGCCGCCTCGTCCCAACAGCAACATTAGGGCCAGAGTCCCGTTGATTGGATACAGTCTGAGTGCTCCAGGACATCAAGGATCGAAAGTGTCGGGCTAGGATGCAACTAAAGATGTTTAGCAAAATAAAAGGATAACAGTTTGGCAAAATTCAAAATTAAAAAACACAAAATTGCGCTTAAGTTTTCAAAAATGAGAGGTTTATTTTTAATAAATAAAATATTTAATGAAATATTTAAAGAAAGTCTAAATATTTATCCACAAAGGTTATTTACTTTAAGTTTATTTTATTAAAAATAAAAAATTATTTACTAAAAAAAGTGTATTATATTTTTTAAATAATTTTGGGATCATTTATGCCTTTATATAAATATATTTTTTAAAGTTAAGAAATAGAAAATAAGAGAAGCCGAAAAATAAACAAAAAAAGCAAATACATTTAGATTTGAATATTTCTAAAATGGAACAAACTTTTTTCTATTTATTATTTATTTATTTTTTATTATTTATTTATTATTTATAATTAATAATATTAATTAATTAGATAATTTTTTTTATTTATTTTAATAAACAAATAGGAAATAAAAAACGTAAATAAACGAAAAATAAGCTTTGTACAAACAATTATCAATATTATATTTAATGAAAAATAAACCTACTTCTCAAGTTTTTTTTTTAATTTTTCAAAAGTTTTTTAACCTCTAAGAATGAATGTTTTTATTATTTATTTAATTTTTATTTTTAAAGGCAACAACGCCCATTTTTGAAGTCAGAAAATGAATATTTTTGAGTGATTTCAAATGGTATCCTTTCGTTTTCTAAAGTCTTGAGCATTCCTAAAAATCCTTAAACAAAATGATCTAATAAATTTTTTAAATTCACGAAAAAAACAAACCAAGTTTTTGGTTTATTTTCCAATTTCGTTTTCAGCAACTGTCGTTGAAAATATTTCGAAGGCTTCAGAGTGGAACAAAAATGCCAGGATATGGCAAAAACAAATGCGAAATATTCAATGTGCATGCAAATAGGACATTTTCGTTCACATTCAAATTCGTATTCACTTTTTGGGGGCGTGGCGAGGAGGCAGGAGGCAGAGGAGGCAGGAGGCAGGAGGCAGGAAGACAGGAGGCATCCTGCCATCGGTGGCAAAGTTTCCATCGAAACATCTTTAAGCGGGCAAAACTTTTCTCATAACCCAAGATGCGGAGCACTCAGTGATGCGATATCCCCCCATATATGCGATATACAATATATAAATATATATATAATATTATATATGTACATATACACACACATATAGAGACACACTTACGCACATCCTGCGGCGAAATCTTATCAAACTGACATCATTTCCATTATGTTTTGCACTTGCTCAGCCTCGACTAATGTGTGTGCGCCAGTCTGTGGCCAAATCTCGAGTCCCGAGTCCTGGCCCCGGTCCTGGCAGCCCTCACATGCTAACTGGCCACCCCCGCCCCCACCTCAAGGACTCTGCCGGAAACACTCTTCAAAATCAGGTCTTAATTCCGGTTTAAAAATAAATAAATAAGATGTTGAGTAGTTATAAGTTTGTTAAGTTAATAATATAATAATATTAAAATGGAATGAAAATTATAAATAATCATATTAAAAATGTATACATTTTTTTTAAAGAAAGAAAGAGTCCTGGTCCTATCCTTTAGTAACAAAAAAATCAGTAACATTCTTTTTTTAAATAAAATCTAATCAAAAAGTTTGAAAGCAATTCATTTCATATTTTTAAAGGGATTTATAATTATATATATATATATTTTATATGTAATTGTTTTTACAAATATTTTATAATATTAAAATAAATAAAATAAAATTAAAGCAGGAGCTTATATTAAAAAAAAATATTATATATTTATCATAAAAAAAAACCTTTTATATAATTCGAATCTATATCTGAAATATCCAATGAATGAAATACTCCTAAAATAATATTAAATTAAATATTAAGTATATGTTTAATTTTTAGGAAAAAGTGAAATATTTCTCGGTGCCACTGAGAGGAGGCAATCTTTATGAGACACATGCGTGTGTTTTTGGCTAATCTGGAGCACCAATAACTGCAAATTAGATTAGCAACGCCTCCGAGGGTGAAAGCATCGACAGCTGACCATACGGATGGCCCGGAGCAGTCCAAGGACCCCGGATTTGCAACATATTCCTTACAATAATTCACCATCGCATCGCCGCACGCAACGCGGACATCGCGTGTGGCGTTTGATAAATCTGGGAAAATTGGCAAAAGAAAAAGGACATACGGAGGAGGACACGGGGTGGGGTTGGGGCAACTCCACTCAATCTGTATCCCATCCCCAGGATGCCAATACTATATGGAATGGGATAAGGGATATGGGATATGGGATATGGGATGGCCCATTCGCGAGACGAAACTAATAAAAATCATATAAACTTTTCCGCTTAGCGTTTCCATTAAACTGGCCCGCAGGATTGCTATTATTATTATTATTTGAGTGCTCCAGTCCTTGGCTTCACTTTCACTCTCACTGCCACTTTCTCCTTCGCCTTTACTTCCACTTTCGCCCAACTGCCGTTCCAGGACAATTATCTTAACTAGTTGCTGCAACTTTTTGTCCAATTGAAAAGGAATGACTCATGTTTTGGTTTCGAGATTTGTTTCTTGGCTCTGCAGGATCTATCTATAAGGATGGGAGATGGTGTTAAAAATAATCAGGAACGATTCTTCGAGTCTTAAAATATATGAATTTGTCCTTTAAACTCTTTTTTTCACATTTCTCATTTATTTAAAAAAAAGAGTTCAAAAGGACACTTCGGGTGGGGGTTTCTGTTCCCCCTTCTGCACCCTTTTTGCAAGATCAATTCTCCGATTTTTTAAAATATTTCTGGCTGTCGAGGTATATCTTATTATTTAAAGATAGAGTATAAGGTATTTTTCCATTAATTTAAATTGGAAAAACATTTCACGGCATATAAACTGCCGTGTTTTGTTGGGGAAACAAAGGACATGGCCCACATGAAACTTTATTCAATCGGCCGCAATCCTGCGTTTTAAGCAGGACCACAAACTTTATGGGGTTATCGTTTTTCCAAAATTATATCATTTCTCCCCCATCGATAACTCACTGTGGGGTTTATGGCCCGTCGCTTTGAATGGCCAAACTTCCGGAGTTTGCAGTCCTTAGTCCGGAATGGATTTGCTGACGCCAGCCTCGCTACTTTTCCATGGAACTGGATGCCCCCACGTCCTGGAGCCCCAGTGTCCAGTTACAGGATAGTGTATTCTATATGCCACATAGTATTTATGCAGGAAGCTGCGGGAAGGACACCGCCCAGCCACTTATTCGCATCGTTTGGCCAGGCTATATCGCTGTCCGTTAATCGTAAAATAAATTATTTTCCATATGTGTCCTGCCAGTGTCCTCGCCTGATTCCGAGTCATAATTCTTGCATCACTCCCTGCCCCTCCCACAAAATGGAGCATAAAAGTTTCACTTAATTGCACGAGTGGGGATTACACTGAGAAACAAGGGAGCTCCTTTTTTGGAATTTCATAAAAATGAATAAGTTTATTAATAAGGAAAGCGTAAATATCCTTTAAGATATTTCTATCTTTTTTTTATGAATTTACGGAAAAAGAAAGATTTCAAATTAATAAACTCAAAAAAAAAATGTTTAAAGATGTTTATAGATAAAAACAAGGATTAAAAATAAGGATTACAAATAAGGATTCGATTTACAGCAACTAGGATATAATTTTTAGAATGGAAAACAGTAACAAACTTTTCAGATGTTATCCATTATCCTTTTCATTCTCAAGATATTCCATGGAATGTTTTAATTACATTTAATAGGAAATGGGATATTTTTTCAAGTGCATTTGGGGGGAGGCTGGAGAGGATGGATAAAAAGTTGGAGGTCCTGAGCAACTGGCTGGCTTTAATTGTTACTAGTCGCATTTTGGAGCCTGGCCTAATCACTGGCGCCGGATTAGACCAACTTGCCGGCCGGGCTGGGTGGTGGCCACCAAGTGCCTGCCCAGGACATACCCATATGTGTATGTCCTTGGCAGGGCTGTCAGTCATAATTAACACTCCGTTCCCGGTTCGGAGTTGGCGTAAAATAATATCCAACCGAAATGGATGTGAAACAAAAGTTAGCTCCTTTCCAACCGTTCAAAGTTGCTAATCAAGTCTGACAGTTGCAAAAAGGATGGCAAAGGATGCGCCAGATGGAAGTGGCTGCCATATACGCTGGCCATTCCAATTTATATATAAATATATATATTTGGGAAAAAACGGAAATACGGATATATATCAGTTGCCATATTGTCAGTTAAAAAATTAACGATTTAATTGAGAAACGAATTTAGTATTCAGACTGGCAACTTTTTTAAAGGACATTTTGACATTTTCGAAATAAATAAATATATACATTTTCTAAATTGCTAAAGTTAGTCAAAGATTTTTGATATTTATCGGCATTCATCGATTTTTTGGATATGTTTTCAAAAGCTATCGAAACAAAATATCGATTTAAAAACAAAACTCTGGAATATAAATAATTGACTTTCATTTTCTTCAGATCGAATTAATTATAAAAGGTTTAAAATATTTTTAAAAATTTTTTAATAATTTTGTTATCCGTAAATTTTAAGTATTTTAATTTTATTTAAATTATCCACAGTAATTTTTTCCACTCTACTTGAATGGTGTAATTAAGGATGCAGCAGGACGAATGAAAGAAATATGTGACGGAGGCGAAAAACTCATTAGCCACCCCTCGCGATTGCAGTTGTTGTGATTTCAATCAGGTTGCGGTTATTGTATCCTGCGATGGTTGCTCCTGGCACTCCCTCTGCCCCTCACACCCTTCCCCCTCGCCATTCCCAATCCAACCCAATTGAGTTCAATGAAATTTTCTGCTATCTAAATTCCTTGCGACACGTGCCAGACACAACAACAACAACAACAACAACAACAAATGACACTAACAATGATGGGCCTCTTCCTTCCCCCCCCCCCCCCCCTCTCCATTGCTACCATGCAAATTTGTCCTTCGTCCTGCGTCCTTTCCGCCTTCTGGCTTTCTTTGTATTTATGCGTATGTCTCTCTGGATCCATAGAATGGCGTCATCGGTTTCGTTTCCCTCCCATTTGTACTTGATTACCCATACACTTGCCCACCACATCCTCATCCGCATCCTGCATCCGCATCCGCAGCAGCTACTTTAACGGTAAATCGATATTCTCTGTCTGGGCCTGTCTGCCAAATAAAATCATCTCGCAGTCTGACTAACCGTCTAGAAAACCTTCTACGCGTCCACAAAAAAAATAGCAAATCAAGGCAGGAGTGGTGGAAACTTTGAGTTAAAGTTGCAATTTATCAAGGACTTCAAGGATACAGCTACCTAAGAGATAAGTAATATACAATAAAATAACACATCAAAGTATGATGACATCTATACGAAAATATTGGATAAAAAAAAATATACATTTATTAAAGTTTCAGAGTTTTCGAATGTCTCTTTAAAAACAGGAATTTCTGAGGAGTTTTAAGGACTTATTGTTTATTAACTTTTAATTTGTTATTACACAATTTTTAACTTTCTCAAAACTAAAATGAAAATTTTTAAATAAACGTCCTTCGATCTTCTGACAAACAAATAAGTCTTAGACCTTTTTGTATCCTTTGAAAATTCCATTAGTTACTCTTTATAAAAAAAAATAAATTATGAACAAAACAAAGCTGGCCACAACAAAAATTTGTGACAAAACAAAATTGGACATTAATCAGCTTCGCTCGGCAGTCGGAATCTGGAAATCCGGAAATCCAGGATCCAGGATGCTGCACAGTAGCTACAACCGGGCGCCGCGCCGCAAGCTCATCCCCAACCTGTTCAGCGTCATCCTGCAGGTGGTGGCCGATGCGTCGCGTCCTCTGACCGAGCACGAGATCGTCGAGGGCGTCTCCAGGAAGATGGATCGCTCCGACGAGGAGCTGAAGCGCCAGATAACGGTCAGCCTGCAAGACGCCCTCATTTACGGTTATCTTCGCGTTAAGAACTACCGTTATTCGATCGTGAGCAGTCGCCTGGATCCGCACTCCCATCACAACACCAGGGATCAGGAGGAGATGCAAGGGCCGAGCTCCTCGATAGCCGCCACCTCGGACCACAACCGGTCGCAGGACAAGATGCCGAGTGCCAACGAGGACGCCATCGCCGGGAATGACAACGAGGGAAGCGTCCTCCACCAGAACCGGACCCGGATGGAGCCCGAGAAGCAAACAAATTGAATTACACTGAGCTAAATTATATATGGCTCCACACCGAAACTATTTAAACTTTACGCTGAGGAATAAAAAATTAATATTTAGTCTTGGTTTTTTTTATTACTTTTATATATTTACGTATTTATTGGGTTTTGCGTAGTCACAGTCACCAGGAGTCTAGGAGGCAGAAGTAACCTGTCCCAAGCAACGAAGGATCAGAAAAAGCAGGGGCACTACGTGGAAAGTAACGGGACAGGAAGCCCGCCTAGCAAAAACCAGGAACCACGAAGTCCACAGAGACACGGAGGAGGAGATCGTGGAGCCAAGCGTGCCTGGACAGATCGGACGGTCAAGGCGTCCCACCCGAGCAGCGACCAGGCCATACGAAAGGCCACCAGCATTCAGCGGTCTTCAAAATTTTGTTAAATATTAATTTAAATTGCAAAAAATCATATTATTTTGTTAATCAACACTGGGACGAAAAACAAGACTTACCAACACTAGAGCAACTGATATTGCCAGATGGTGTTCTGCTCGGCAAAAATGTCTGAAAAGCTTGCGAAGTTTCTGGAAAAAAAATCCAAACATTCTTATTAAAGAAAATCTTTCAGTTTCGATTTGAAAAGACATCAAATAACACTTCCCTGTTTCATTTGTAGCCTTTGGTACGAAATAAATCAGAATTAGCATTCTTCAAAAAGCGATAGACGATAAAACGATAAAACTTTAAGAAAAACCTAAGCTTTCCGACACCCATCCCTGATTCGTAAAATTTTCAGAATTGTCAGACAGCTGGTCGAGAAAGTTTGTGTGCCCGAATAAGAAAAAACCAAAAAAAGAAAAAAATGGATCGTATTATCCCAATAGATCTGATGGAAGATGACTGGGAGGATGTCGCCGATTTGGCCGAGCTCGAGGAAATGGAGGCCATAATGGCGCATGCTGAAGCGGAGGCGGTGCGCGCAGCCAGTTCGCCCTCGACGTTCCACCGCTGCCCGGTGCTGGTGAATCCGCTGCCACGCCGCCCTTCCCTCGACTCCGTCGATTATGGGTCCGGGATGAGCGAGGACGACGAGGATCCCAATCCGCTG
Organism: Drosophila varians; assembly: GCA_018150405.1. Taxonomy (NCBI): domain Eukaryota; kingdom Metazoa; phylum Arthropoda; class Insecta; order Diptera; family Drosophilidae; genus Drosophila; species Drosophila varians. The sequence continues at coordinate 12,052,031 of JAECWK010000126.1, forward strand.
CACCAGTACATGTTGCATCTGTCCCAGGACTGCTGGATGCAGTCTGCAGGGCACGGGCGCGAGGTTCCGGGTTTTGGGACACCCTTTCCCAACAACTTCATTGACGAGGATGAGGATGAGGACGACGACGAGAACGAGGAGGACGGCGCAGTGCCGCTTAGCCGCCGGCCATGCCCCAAATGCTTGTCGCCCGAGCCCGGTCTCTTGAGATTCTCTCTGGAACCCGACGGCCTCAAGGTCACCCACTTGCCCCATCCGGAGAAGGTTGTCCCCGGCCAGCCGGTCATCCCAATGGCCTCGTACGTCCAGGAGACCGATCAACTGATCTCCCAGCTCCTGGCCAAGATCAAGGGTGACGAAGCCGACACCAAGTCCGATTAATTTTTTTTAATTTATATTAATGATTATAAATGCATGAAAACATAAACCGATCCGTCCATGCCAAGAATTTTTAGATTTTTTTTTAACGAGAAAATATCAATTTTTTACAAAACTTAAAATGGAAACGTTTATTTTCAATCCATAAAACAAAATATACTTTTTAAGGAATTTAAGAATTTTTTTGTTTGGAATAAATGATAAAATAAAAAGAACAAAGACTGTTAATATTTGAAATATCTGAAAGATGTTTTTATATTATAAGACTCTTTATAATTCATCTTAGTAATATCTTTATAAATGTTTATTAAAATTTTTAATAAAATCGAAGAGAATATTGAATAGAATTCTGAATTTTTTTTATTATATATTAAGTTAATTTTTTAATTAAATGAATAAATAAATAAACTAATAAGGCATATCCTTGAAAAGTTTTTGTTGCATTAAAGGATGGTGTTTAATATTTAATTGTTAAATTTATATTGTTAAATATTTATTTAAAGAAAGAAACGTTGTCTAACTTAAAAAAAGGACATTCGTTTTTTTTACAGGCTTTAGGGACAAAATTGATTTAAACTAATTACAGGCTTAATTATATTACAGACATTTTCCATTTCCCAGGTCCTAGAATTGATATTATGGAAAGATAGAGTATTTTGAGAGGGGAGACCGAGGAGGTCCTTCATTTTGCGGCAGCCATTTTGAACTATTAACCTTTAACCCCTAAAACTTATTAACCTTTACCGTTTTTTTTAACTAAAAAGTATTATTTTTTCTAATTAAAGATAATTTGTTTATTAATTTAAACAGGTAACTGAAAAAGGGGGAAAAGTTTTCAAAAACTAAAATTTATTTATACCGGAAAGCTTGCAATATAAAGGCGCTGGAACCAGGACAACTCGAAGGTGATTGAAACGCAAAAAGGGGTAGGCCGGGAACAGCAGGGCAGGCAGCTTCGAGGAACGCTCGTCCCTTTGATTGCGGCTAGGTTACGGATCACAGATCACGGATCACAGGATTGTGACAGATGCGGGTATCACGGATCGAGGCTGGCCGGTCCGCGGACTAGTGTTCACGTTACAGTAAAACCATGAACTCACAGGACTCGCATGGGTGCTCCAGGTATTTGCGGTGTTTGTTAATATTTGTGGGTAAAAGGATGGACACAGGCCGGGTCCACAGCCGGGACTACTGGGCGTGCTCGATTTGTAAAAAGGATAATAGGATAATATATATACGCGATACGTTGCCGAGAAAGGATGAGAGTATAGTAGGCCGAAAGGAAAGGATATTGATTGATGATGGATGTGATGGACGATTTTTTGATGGCTAAAAGGATGGTGTGTCGATGGGATTGGGATTTCTTTTTCATGATTTCTTGCCTCTAGGTCGTCTCCTCTTGTGTCTTCTTGTTGCTCTTGTTCTTTGTTGTTATTAGTTTGTTGGCTACTAAGCTAGTTAGCTACTAAGTTAGTTAGTATTCGTTTGTTTATCTGTGACTAGCGCTTGCGCCAGGAGAGCGGCTCCTTCTCCAGTTCCTTGGCCCGCTGGGCAGCCTCCTGGTTGCGTCGCATTATCTCCACCTGCTCGATCTCCGAGAGCAGCGTATATCGACTGCCATCCTTGCGAAGGTAACCATTGTTGACGGCCGCGTGTAGGGTGTGGGGGACGTGGCGCTTCAGTTCGACCTCCGGTCGCTGCAGGCGCGCCGCCAGCGTATTGATGATCTCCGGATAGCTGATGGAGCGGCCCATCTCCCGCATCAGAGCAATCACTGCATTGAACAGATCCGGCAGCGGTTGCTTGCGGAAGCGGACGCTCTGCTTCACGGCGTACCGCTGGAGAAGATGGGCATGGGCATGGGCATGGGCATGCGGATGTGGATGTGGATGTGGATGCAATGGATGGACGTGCACATGCGGATGCAAATGCGGATGGAGATGGCCGTGAAGGTGCAGCGGATGCGGTGCCGGAAGTAGACCCGGCAAGGCCAGCAATCCGCCACCGCCACCCCTCATGCCGGGGGACACCACCAGGCCACCACCACCTCCGCCAGCTCCTACCACTCCAACTCCAGTGGCACCACCTTCTCCTTCCCCTCCCAGTACAAGGCCAGCTCCCCTCATCTCCGCACTATGTAGTCCTCCTAATTCTCCTCCTCCTCCTCCTCCTCCTCCTCCTTGGGTGAAAAGTGGCTTGAAAACAGCCGCCCCAGCATTCAGTCGGAACTGGGCCGAGGACTCAGACAAGTGCTGCGGCTTGTACGGGTAGGCAGTGGTGGGTTTGGGCAGCAAACCGGCACCACCATGGCCACCGCCACATTCATTCTCATCCTGCCACAGTCCGATCCCCAGGCCCCGCATCGTGTAGGCGGTGGCATCGGCGTTTAGCTTGGAATTGGCCGCCTTCATGAGTACGGATGCCGATGGCTTTAATCCGAAAAGGGGGTCCAGATCATCCGACAACTCCTCTTCCAAAGAGGCAGCCGCCGTTGGGTTGGCCTCCAAATCGAAGAAGCCCGGATGGGCACAGGTCGCACTGGAGCTGGTGCTGGCGCTGGGACTTGGGGTGAGGGCCGGTGTGGACGTGGTCGTGGTCGGGGAAGTTGGTGAATAGAATGCGGCGGCCGGGGTAGATGCGGCAGTCCCCTTGACGTCGCTAGGGACCTATGAGAGGAGACGTTAAAGGAGATTGATCTGTTATTCCCCGAGAAAAACTCACCTCCATTGTGGTGGCCTCAGGCATTGGCGTATCCTTCGGGTCCGGGGCATGAGCATAGATGTCTGAGAGCTGGGTCGACGAGCGCGAAGTGTTCGGTTCGAGTCCAGTCCCAGGACCAAGCTCAGGCCCCTGATCGCTGGCGCTGCCCGAGGATCTGGAGCTGCTGGTGCTGTCAGTGGTGCCGCCGCCGTTGTCCTCCAGATTGATGCCCAGTTCCAGGCCCAGGTCCAGGCCAAAGTCCATCTGCACGTGGTGCTCCCCGTCCATCTTCTGGCCCAGATTCAGGGCGGGGGCGGGGGCGGGGGGGGTCAGTTTGTGAAGCGGCAGCGGCAGGGGCAGGGGCAGGCAGTGATGGTGCAGCTGGCTAAGGTGGGGCTGGTGCTGGTGCAGCTGGTGGTTGAAATGCGAGATATGATTGAGGTAGCTCAGGTGGCTCAGCTCGGGGCTCTGCATCTGGTGGTGGTGATGATGGTGCAGCTGGTGATGGTAGTGGCGGTGGTGGAGCTGCTGCTGCTGCTGCAGATGGTGATGATAGAGCTGGTGGTGCGACTGCTCTCCATGATGACCCGGCACAGGCTGGTGGTAATGTGGTGACTGTCCCGTCCCTGCCGCAGCTCCATGCTGGTGCTGCATCTGACCCAGGATCTGATCCAGGTGGTGGTGCCGGGCTGCCATTGCGTTGTGCGGCGTCTCGCCGCGCTTCACGTGCACATCCTCCATTTTCCGACTGCCAGGATACACAAGAATACACCAACAGAGATTTTCCTTTTCTTTTTTTTTTCCCCCGTTCAGATGTAGCTTTTCCGAATCGCTTCTTCTACTTTTCTTGTCAAAGTGCAATCGACTTTGCAGACGTCCTCGATTTTTTTCTTCGATTACAATTTCCGCTCAACCTTTGACACGATTTCGATGCCGTGGGTAGCTATCGTCGTCAATTATCGGATATCGATTCGTATTACCTATAAATATTATAACGACAGAGGTAGCTTCTCAAGAGGGGGAAAGAAACAGGCAGGCTAGACACGGAGGACCAATAACCCAACGTTTCGAACACGGTACGGAGATACGTTAATTTAACAACAGTTTCTGAGTGCTGCCGAAAGAGAAATTTTGCCGATCGAATAAAGGGTGTATGTATATGTGTATATTTATAGCAGAGCTAAGTGAAGTGAAGTGAAATCTGAAATCTGGGACTGACTGCTCAGTCAACACACTGGCCCGGCCCTGCCTCATCCAAAAGCTAACTGGATTGCGGGACAAGGACATCCCTCTACATGCTAAAAATATTAAAAAAAAAACTTTTAACAATTTGAAACTGTACTTGGTGAGTTTCCAATCGAAGAACTAGTTTCGCCGGAAACTTAATAACGGTTATCGGTTATCGGAGAGCAGCCCCAATTGGTTCCGAATTGGTTCCGATTTGGTTCCGAAACCCGTTCCTTTTCGCACTTTTCAAATTTCATAAATATTTTAAATTAAAAACCATTTGAAGGGAAAGCTTCGAAAAAATAAAATTATAAAGAAAAAATAGAATTGTATAAAATATGATTATTAATTGTTAATCCCATAATGTACATAAATTTTAAAACATAAAACATTTTAAATTGTTTCGATAAATAATTATTTAAGAGAAAACAAGAACTCACGTTTCAAATATTTAAATTCTCCTTTTTTAACTTTTTATTAAGGTATTATTTTTTTAGTATTATTATATAATATTTTATTATTTTATTAATATTATTTTATAGAAACGCGGCCCACTTTTTCCAACAATAGATTCCAAATATCAAATATGATCTAATTATTTTCTTATTTTCTTAAAAGCTTAAAATACCATTAACATATTATCCTGCAGGTATTATTTTTTTTTAATACCGATAAGTTTTTTTCTTAAAAACAAAACCTTTTTGTTTTTTTTAATGCATTTAGGGCCCTAGAGGGTTGAGATATCAAAACCTATATAGTTTAATATATTTAAATGGGTTACCCATTGAAAATTCGTTTAACATTAATATTGATTTACTAAAAATGTACTATATTTTTATTTAAATATTTAAATTTATTATAGTTTTAATGCGAAATACCATAAAAATTAACTTCCTCTTTAAAAAAATAGTATTTTAAAAAATATTTTTAAAATATATGTATCTGATTGATAATTAATAAATTTATAATGGTATTTTATAAACTTATATATTTATTTCATAAACTTATATATATATTTCATAAACAATATTAAAGCTCCACATTTCATTAAAGGATCCAGAAGCTGTCCGCAACATTTGGGGGCTTCACCCCGAAGAAATGCGATAATAAATAAATATGATTCTGCATAAATATGTTGAGTAGATAAATAAGCAACAAAATAGAAAAAAAAAAAAACGGAAAGAAACAAAATCAACAACTAGAGGGTTAAACAATTTTGGGTAACAAGACCCTTTCAACCCAAAAACCTGACTTTCCCGGAGGCCAAAAAAAAAAAAAAACCAGGACCAATCCGTTTACCCAAATCATGTAAAACAATATGCCGCCAAGGGATGATGTTCAAGGTCTTTAAGACCCCGCCACCCTCCCCCCCTTCAACAAAAAAAAAATAAAGGATAATAATCGAAAGGACGAGAACGCAGAGCCGGCGGGCTCAAGACCTCTCCTTGCGATGAGGTGCGAAAAATCACAAGAATTGGATTTTGGTTTTGAATTATGACCCCAAAAAGGACGGGGGGTATAGTTTGTGGTAATGCGAAAGGAATGCTCCTGGCGAGTCCTGCGAGTCCTGGGTAATGTGCCATGTCACTCACTGGCGCAGTGTTGGGTAATTTCACAATTTTCAAATTACACACCGCAAAGTCTCATTTAGCTGAGCAAAGTCAGTTGACTGGACTAAGCTGCAGGACACACACGCCCACACACGCACACACATATATACACGCCCACATTACTAAATGAGTGCCCATCTAGCAGTGGAGGAAGGGGAAGGGGGAGTGGCAGGGCGACCACATCCTGCCGCATTGTAATGTCCTGGCCCAGCCACGCTCGCTTGCCTCGCATCCAACGGGCGTGAAAACAGCAGGAGCAGCAGGAACAAGAGTCCCTTGGCCTACAGCATCTGGCAGGACCCTCTGGCAAGGACCCTACAGGCCAAACAGGTATTATGGATGGGGAGCGAGGCGGCAAGGCGCATGGCCAAGGACACGAGCGTGACTAAGCCCTTGAAGCACTGACTTTCGCAGGATCCCTGGCTCCTGCAGGGTGAACGCATCCTGTTTTGGAGCCTTTAAGCGCCACTGGACTCTAAACAAATCCACACACACACACACGCTTGGCAAATGCTCTTGGATTGCCTCGGGCTAAAAGGATTCGGCGCTGCAAGGATATCCATTCAAACATATTGGTTTCTCAAATAAATGTTAGTTAACATAATTAAGTAATAAAATAATAGAAGGGGAGTTGTTTCGTTTGGCAAATATATTTGAAAAGTAAAGGATTAATATTTAAATAAAATAAAACAAAATAATTATTAATTTCTTTACGAATTTGTAAGTTTATTTTTTTTAATTTATTTTTTGTATTTCAAATTTTTTGGGATTTTTCATTTTATTTATTTTTTAAACAATTTCCAGGAGGAAAACCTAAATATATCCTTCCATCCTAAATCATATAAATTTCCGAAGGATAAGGAAAAGGAGCCGAAGAAGCTGGTAATGGAGTTGGAGAAGGGCACTTGACCGGTGTGCCCGGCGGCTGATGCCACATGAAGACCATCGGGCACAAAGGATGCGATTGAGGCCGACTTAGTCAACGTATCCTTGTTGATATGACCGCAAGCTCAAGGCTTTCAAATGCCACCATCACACCTGAGCCGGGATGGGGGATGGGCTCTGGCAAATGGCAAATGGCAAGTGGATGGTTAGTGGGCGGTTTTATAGTGGGCGTGGTGTGTTGCCTGGGCCATCGAGTTGCATTTCAATTAGCTCGTTTGGCTGGCGGCAAAGCGAGAATGCCAGGATTCAGTGCAGTTGACAAACAGGACGCCCGGGATTCGGGGATTGAATGGGATTGCCACTGCCCCAGCCACTGCCACTGCCGCAGCCACTGCCATGGCCCATACAGAGTGCCCCTCCCAGCAACTGCCACACCGCCTATCGATCAGCAAAATAGGACCGGACATTCTGGGATTAATATTAACCCACGCCCATGCCCATGCCCACGCCCACTGCCACGCCCCCGCCCACTCCCGGAACCTGGCTAAGTGAGTTGCCATAATTGCCATTTCGGAGGACGCCCCCCCCCCCACGATGTCCCCTCCCTCCGTCTCCTCCAGCTAATTTCGATTAAACTGAAAATAATTTTTTATTATTTAAATTATATTTTTAAACAATGAAATATATAAAATGAAAAAAATATATAAAAAGTTTCATAAGTATGGGAATTAAAATTATTTAAAATTTAAAACTTTAATGTTAGTTTCTTTTTTAATTCCATAAATTAATTAATTTTCCTTTTGTTTCAAATAAACATATTGCAATAAAAATTAATTTAATTTATTTATTATCCATTTAAGTTTAAAGTTAATTACTTTTTTTAGGAAACACATTTTTATTTCTTGAAAAAATGTTATATTTTAAAGGTAATGTTTTTTTTTTTTTTTAATACTTTTGCTGGAAATTAATTGATTGCTTAAAAGTTTAAATTTATTGCCAATGAAATTTAATAATAGCTTTTATTTTTGTTTTCAATATACAGAGCTAAGAAATAATTAAAATGAATGTCTTTAAGGGTGCAAGGACTCAAAGCAAGAGCCTGCTTTTGTTCCTTAACCAGAACTTCAAAATCTGTGAATGAAATCTTGAAGTTGCGAATTTGTATATTAATTTCTGACGCGGCAGGATAGTGAGTCAGTGAGTCATTCAGTCATTCAGTCATTCAGTCATTATTGCAGGACCTCTTTCAGATCTGCTCAGTTAACTAGCTATTGTGTGCAGGGAGGCGAGTATCTGGAGCTCGTCATGATTGTTTTGTAATTGGAATGCGACAAAGGACGTGGGTGCGGGTGCGGGTGCGGGTGCGGATGGGGGTGCGGGTGGAGGCATCTCTCCAAATGCAAGGACAATAATAACAGCAGCAGCAGCGGGAGGACGAAAGGCGGACAAGTGGTGGGAGAAACAGGGGAGGATGCCAACTCAACTAACAATTTGCTTCAATTATAAAAAGCGTCGCGACAAAGTGGCGCCACCAAGCGACGGGTGGCAGAGTGGCGGGTGGCGGGTGGCGGGCGATCCAGGGTGGTCCTGGCCGATCCTGCGATATGCTGGAGTAGCTGTTGCTTTGTTGCTTGCTGTTGCTCAATGAAATGGGCAAAACAGTGGACGGAGTGCCCGGGGAGATGTCCTGGTAATCAGCATGGCGACGCTCGCACTCGCTTCTTTGAGTCCTGTCACTCCTTCCTCCCAAAATCATCAGTTAGTGATGTCTACAAATAATTGTGGTTTTTTTTTTTTTTTTTCATAATTAATAAATCATTAACAACACAATAGTTAAAAGAACCCTTTAGAAAAATTCTTTATGATATAAAAATAATAAAAAATAATTAAAATAATAAAAATAAATCAAAAGGTGAAAGATTAGTAAGTTTCAACATTAATTTTTAGGAGAATTTTATACAATAACAAGAAGGATGAATAATGATGTAATAATGATGTAGTTTTATAAAAAAAATTAAATAATAATAACAAATTTAATATTAAAAACAATAATAACAATAATCCAAAATTTGTTAAGAGACTTAAATAATGTTTTCTATTACTTTTTAACGAAAGTATTCAATCTTTTTAATATGGAAAGCTAATGGCCAGGAATGCATGGCCATGGCTGGAAAGGAGCCAAGTCGACATCCTAGAAAGGATGCGAACAAGAAGAGTCAACGACTCGATGACGCAGCTGGCCTCGACCGGAATGAAAGTGGAACTGGAGCAAAAAAAAAAAGGAAAAAAAAAACGAAAGGGAGGGACGACTGGCGTCAGACTCTGGCATCCCATCGCCATCTCCATCTCCATCTACATGGGCATCGGCATCTGCATCCACATCCACATCCTCATCCTCATCCGCATCCTTCGTCCTTCGTCCTTTGTCCTTTGTCTGGCGTCTATATGGTCATCAACTTATTTCCAAGCTGCAACTTGCAACTCGAAGCCCATCATAATTGTATTTTGTTGCGGCAGTCAGGCGGAGATCAGATCCCAGAGTTTGTTGTCTCGGCTCCCCAACCTGTTGCCTCCTGGACACAAAAGGATGAAGACAGCACGATGGACACGATGGACAGGATGGACAGGATGGCAGGCTTTGGGGCTCAGGAACTTATCCTGGCCAGCTGGGCGATGATTTACTGAGCTCGTGTGATTCATAAATATCTCGACTCAACGCCGGCTCAGGAATCCGGCTGTCCTTTCTCCATTCTCCATTCTCCATTGTATCCGTGTCCATTGTCCTTTGCCAAGCTGCCCAACCAAACTGTCACAATTATGCACTGAAAGAAATTTTTAAAAAATATTTTAATAATTTTAAACCTCTTCTTTTCTTTATAAAATTATAAAACAATTTAATTCAATACTAAAAATATTTTCAAAAGTAGAATTAAAAACTTAAAACGATAATTAAGGGAAAATAAAATGTTTAAGGGATCAAATGTATTTTATTTATCATAAAAAAAATAAAAATATTCTAAACAAGAATCTAAATCAATCATTTTTAAGATTCCTTGTATCCTTTGGAAGCAAAGTTTTTAAAACAAATTTTACATATTTTGGTAAATTTTTCTGTCAGTGCAAGGTCAGGACTTCGAGCTGAGTTGAGTTTAAATACCATCGTCCGGATGGAGCGGCTGCCATTTGTCATGGCATTGCAGGAGCTGGAGCTCGCAGCCAGGACCTGCCTCGGAATAGTGCGGCATGTGTGCCAGGATCCGAGTTTAAATGTTAATAGTTCACAGGCTGCTTGATCCTTACAGCTGTAGCTTGCGGCGATTCACAGGAATGCAAAGGACTTTGCAGTCCAGAGATTAGAAAAAAATAATATACAACATTAATAAATAAATAAAAGTCAGAAAGAGGCAATTAAATGAATACAATTGAATATTAATATTTGTTTGTTTTCGGGGCATTTCAATAATATTTGAATAATTGAAAAATATACAAATACATACAAACATACAATCAAATAAGAAGTAATAAATTTTAATTGAAAATCAAATAAATTTATTCAAAGCAGAGCAGGGAGGAAAAAAAAAACCACAGAAATATTCACAACAGAAATGGTCAAAAATGATATAGTTTTGTTGTTAATATCCTGCGGGAATGGCCTTTAACGACCGCCCAATTAACGAATTAATGTGGCCACCCCCGATTCGACCCAATACAACGGTAATAATAACGGCAATCATTTAATTTCAGGTTAATTGCACACACTCGCCCATAAATTGTGCGGCGTTTGTGTAATTTATTTGCATATTTCCGCCGAAGCGCCCACTGACAGCTCCAAATTATGGGCTACAAAATGCCAGAAATGCCTACGAGACGTTAAGTGTTGCCGTTAAGTGTAGGGGGGAGATTATCCTGGCGGGGCACATACAAAATAAAAATATTAAATAAGTAAAGTCAAGAAAGGGCAAAGTTGCACAAACAGGAATTCATTTTGATTCATTTTTTGCCTCTTCTTCTTAAAAGTTATGGAATATAAATACCCGATACTTTTATCATTTACCGTAAAATTTTGTAAAAATGAGGACTTTCTCTCAAAACACATTTAGATTCTAAAAATGCTTCTAAAAATGACAACTACAAAGTATTGATACCCGGTACCTTTCCAATTCTTGTTGTGATCTACAAAGACTTGGATGCCAAGGAATTTTTACTATTCAGTGATATTAGAGCTATAAGATACCCCATACTCTGAAACATTTATAAAAAACTTCAGACCTTCTTCTACGGATGTAGGAAATATCCCTGCAGAAGAGCCCCTCGATGCCAGGATATACAAAAAATGAAAAAAGAGTAGAGGATGTGAAGCCAATAGCTTTCAAATAGAGAAAGGGTCCTTTTGGACAATACAATTTCCTTAAAAAATTATAAAGGGACCTCCTGCCGGGGGAATAAAATACAAAAAACTTGGTAAACGCATTTAGGTGTCAAAATTAATTTAATTCTGGGCCCCCCCCCGCACCCCCTGAGGGCGACCAAAAAACAAATGAAACGAACTGAATCGGAACGGAACGGACCGGAAACGGAAGCGGAAACGCACAAGCACAAGCACACGGACACGCACACATATGCATGAAAATACGCATTGGGGGGGGGAGGGGGGAAGCATACTCGCAGTCGCAGCATATTTGGCTTATTTATTTGCCCGACACCCGCCCTCGCACATTTCTCACCTAATAAAATTACAATGGCACCCCCGCCAGGACTGCATTCCACCCTCACATGTTGCTCCTGATCCTGATTCTCTGCAACAGCTCCCCGCCTCCTGTCCAGTGCCAGTGCCCGCCCCCCATAGCCGTTGTCCTTTTCGCTCCTTTTTGATGTAAATTTAATTTCGGTTTTCACATTTTGAGGTTTTCATAGCCACATGCCGGCAATGGGGACTGTAAACTGAAAGAAATTTCTTTGTTCTATTATGTTAACTCTTTGAAAATGTTTAAATATTTACTTTACTTTACTTTAACTTTATATTTAATATAATTTATATATTTTATATGTAATTGGTTTTCCAACTTCAAAATTCTATTCACCATTTATTCTTGCTGTGCATTTGAACCCACCCCTATGCCCTGAAGTGAGTGTCCGTGTCTGGGTGCTGTCCTGCCTCAGGTCCTGGCCCGGTTCCTGTTGCTGCGCCTCTGCCTGTCCCCCGTCCATTTTCGCAGTGTGTCGTATCCCCCGGAGGATTCGGGAAGCATATTCAGCCGCCGTAATGCTTCTTTCATCGCTACTCCAGCTCCAACTCCAACTCCAACTCCAGCTCTAGCACCAGCTCCAGCTTCAGCTCCTGGTAGTGTTCTTTTCCTTCGTCCTGTCACTCTGTCATCAGCGTCGCATATTGTTCGCCTTTGTCCGGCTGGTGGCCCCCACATGAATATGTCAACTCGATTCCCTGGCGTGTGCTCCGAATCGAATTTTGTGTTTTGCGCATTTTTCTATTTCCATTCCCCTTCCTATTCCCCCTTCCCCCCCGCAGCAGATCCAGGCAGGTCCTGTTCAATTAAGGCTCCAAAAACGCCATCCGGATTCCACGCTCCATTCGCTGCAATTTCAACCTCTTTCTCGATTAGTTTCAACGCAAAAATTGTATTCATTTAAAGGAATAACAAAACAAAAATAGGATGTATGATAACCGGTACCTTTGAACCAATAGCTTCACAAAATAACAAAATATTAATCACTGGGAGCTCATACAAAAAATAAAAACAATTTCGTTTTAGTTTAAAGGCAACAATTTTTATTAAAAAAAAAATATAAAGATAATCTAGACGAAACATAGTTGTGTTTTTTTTATTTCCAAATAAATTGAAAGTACCGGGTATTTATACAAAAATCAGCTGAGCAAAGTTCATTGACACACAGCCGGAAGTAATTCACACACTGGCATCCTTTTAAAGGAGCCTCGTGTATGACAAAAACAAAAAAAAAAGGGAAAAGGGGAATGGAAAATTCAAGGATGTAGAAAGACACTTGACACAAAGCTTAATTGCAGGACCCCAGGACCCCAGGACCTAAGGACCCAGACCCCATTCGGATTCTTATTTTGAGCCGCCAGGACTCTGACTCGGACTCGAAGCCTGACTGTAAAAAGGCGCCGAGTGCACTCGAGGTAATTTGATTTAATTGTGCGTGCCTGCCACCAACAACAACAACAACAACACCACTAACAACAACAACAACAAAAACAATTCAAGGATATTATGTACAAACAAAAATAAAAACAAAAAACACAAACAAAAGCACTTGGCCAAGTTGCCACAAATTGCAACTCCTTCCTCATATGTTTCCCAAGTTTGTCGTCACTTTTCCTACTATATCCTTGAATTTTTTAAATAATAAAAAAATATATATGAAATAATAGTTTCAACTTTAAAAAATTTAAATTAAAAATGTATTTATAAAGCTATTTATATAATTTTATAAATTCAAAACCTGGATATAAAATAATTCAATTAATTTATTTCATTTCAGAGAGGAAAAACTTCAAAAAAAAATATTGTATATTTTTAATTCAATTTATTTAAATTTAAATATTTATTATATATTAAATTTTTAGCACAAAAAACCACTATTTTTTTAAACTCATACTTTTTTTGTGGCTCATAAGAAATTTAAAAGTCAAAGCCAAAGTCTGAAGCTGTTGAACTCAATTCTCTTGAACTTGCCGCTGCAGAATGAGGCAAGCGGCAAGTGGCAAGTGGCAAGCGAGTTGCAGGAGTTGCAGGAGTCGCAAAAAAGCAAGGAGTGACAGAAGGAGGTCCTGTTTGTACGCCACCGTGGTCTGGTCACCGTGGCAGGACTTTATTAACTGCGGCTTTTGTTTTTCTAGTTGCCAGTGGCGCTACTCCCGGGCCATCCACTGCATAAATCATCAACGCAATGGCCTTTAATGCATAATTTATTTATCATTCCAGGATTCAGGATTCGGGATTCAGGATACGGCAACCAGGATGCTCTCTCCGCCCCAGATGTCTCTGTCTGCGGTTTTTCCTCTCTATTTTTTTTTTCATTATTATTGTATTTTTTTCGGTGCTGGTTTTTGGTTTCGGGATTTCGCTTCGTTCTTTTTTTATACTCCAGTTGGGGTTATCCTTTTTGTTTGGGGTTAGGATGTCTCCTCCTGGCATTAGGATCCTTCCTGATATTTTCTGTCTTTATTTCTTGTACACTGGACTAAATATTTTCTCTATTTTTCAGGATAATTTCTCTTAGAAATACAAAATTATCCCAAGAGTCTTGAGACCATTTTTTTCACATCTTCGATTAATATTTTAGCTACTCTTTCATTTTTAAAGTAATTGCTTTGAAACTTTAAATACTTTTTAATTAATGTTTAATTTTGTCCCTTAGATGGGATAATTATATTATAAGTAAAATCTGTAATATTTTTAATATAATTTGTATGAGAAAAACGCAGACTATATATATACATATATTAAAATGAGTATTTATATTTCCCCCTATTATATTTCCCCCTATTATATTTCCCCTATTATATTTCCCCTATTACATTTCCCTCTATTATATTTCCCCTTATTATATTTATTTTATTTATTACCTTTTTTTGTTCACTTCGCTGGATGTGAGATAATTTATGGCTGACGAGTATTTCCGCTTCCGTTTGCAATTAAACCAGCGACTGAAATAATAATATAAGCAGACTCATCAAGGATTCGGATTCATGGACTCCACATCCCGATCGATGATGGTTATTCGGGAGCAGATGCTTTTTGTTGAAACAAAAACATATTATTATTCATAATCGATACGAAGCTGACTTTCAACTTTTGTTATTTATTTGCCAGCATTAAAAAATTTAATTACCCAATTAAAGGAGAGTTTAGAATTTTAATTGGGATGGGAAAACAATTGAAAGCCTCGCGAGAATTCCAAAAAAAAACGAACTATAAATAATTCATAATGGAGTTTGTTTTTGAGAGCAGGAGAATCCCAACTCCGAATATCAGCCGGATAATGTTTGATTTTAACCGCGTAATTTATGATTTAATTGCATATTTTCGGTGACGCCATGCAAATACCCCAAAATCCCAACACCACCGCCCCCCTATCCACCCACTCGATGTGGCTGGCGCGCGAAAAGCAAAAGCGACATGCATTTCATTTAGATAACCACAAATATTTGCACAAAACGCGTTTGTTCGGCACCCATCCTGCCACCATCCTGACGACGCGACAGAATGTCCGCCTCTGCGGTTCGTTAAAGCGAATTATTACTGCACCTGGCGCAACAACACTGACTCCTCCCACACTCCCACGCCCACAAATTCCGATAAATATAATTAGGCTATCAATCCCCAAGGGCTTTGGGGCTTTGGATTCGGGTTTCAGTGACGAATGCACTTGCCTGGGCGGCGTTCATTTCGGTAACGAACGATTAGTTTAAAAACTAAAATATTTTTACTTTAATATATATACTAAAATAATACATGTGCAAATAGACTTTAAATATTAAGTTACATATTTTTATTAAAAATAAAAATACTTTTATGAACTTGAAATTATAGTGACGAATCCCGAACTAAGACCGTGACCCCAGTTTTGGGGACGAAATACACTTAAAAATATTAGTGACACTATTTTATTAAAATAAACTCTCTTTTATTATAAGGATCTGGATGATCCTTGATTTAGGACTAGCGGTGTGAGGAGGAGGGTTCCAAGTGGGCCATAATCTCGCCGAGACGCCGGGATCTCAGCGAAAAGTGATCCTTCTGGCGCTTCAGGATACCGTAGGCCACTCCATCCCGCAGATTGATCCGGACCTGGCGCTGGAACTCCGGATCGGTGCGGCGATAGCTGATGCCCAAAGCGACGATCAGCTCGCTGGCGCTCATGGGTCGGTGGGCATCCTCCAGGAGGTGCAGGATGCTCCGCAGCAGGTTGGGCACCAGGCGGCGCTGCTGCGGCAGGGCCCGTGTCTTGAAGGTGACGGGCATCCTTCCTAGTCCTGGCTACCTAGCTATCTAGCTCCCAATCCAGTTCCTGATTCCTCTCCAAAGTCCAGGATTTAAAATTCTGGCATTCTCGCCACTTCCATCCAACTGTCATCCAAAATTTTGTTTATTTCCAAAAAAAAAAAAAGTGAAACGTGAATGATTGGATGGAGGTGGTGGATGGGAATGGGAGGTGGAGTGTGGCAACAATTTTGTGTCCGAGTGGCAAGTGAGTCTCGAAGGAATGTCCCTTCTCCAGCCCCAACAAAAAAAAAGTGATGTTCCCCACCAGGCCTGCTTCCACTTCC
The DNA here is from genome assembly GCA_018150405.1 of Drosophila varians. Classification (NCBI taxonomy): domain Eukaryota; kingdom Metazoa; phylum Arthropoda; class Insecta; order Diptera; family Drosophilidae; genus Drosophila; species Drosophila varians. Next base: position 12,068,144 of record JAECWK010000126.1, read on the forward strand.
ACTTCCATTCGAGTTTTCAAAACACACCAGCATCCTTTTCAGCGGGCGAAGGACTCCTCATGCTTCTCACGGCCAATTAATCAGGAGGTCCTGCCGGAGAAGGAGCTGGAGCAGGAGCGGGTTGAACTTGAATGACCTCGAGGCATAAAAACGAAAACGTCGTCTACAAAGCAACGGAACAGCGGAGAACCGGAAAGCCGCCAAGCCGTATGCACCGCGAGAAATTATTATAATATTAATTACTCATATTATAAAAAAATTTTAAAATCAAAACACATTAATTAAAACTTGAGTATGTTTTTTTAAAATAATAAATATAATATTAATAAAATAAAAATACAATGTGGACGTTAAAAAGAAATAAAATGAAAAAAACATAATATAATTAAAGTTTAAAAATTAACATGCATAATATATTTAAGGGAAAGAATTTTATATAATGGATTGAAGGTACTGCCGTTAAAAACTATTTAAAACTTACATTAAAAGTATTTTAAAAAATTAAATTTTTTTATGTATCTATTTATTCAGAATTGTTTTGAAAACTTTAAAAAATAAGTTAAATACGACTATCTTTAAGGATTATTACCTTAGGATTAAGTGTTAAGGAACTTATTTAAATAAACATTTAAAAAAAATCCCTAAAAAGAGTTACAAGTTTGTGACGTTTCTCTTACGAAGCCGAATACATATTCGCCCCTCATTTTCTTGAAGTGCAGCCAGGAAGTGGGAACACTAGCCAAGGACCCCCGCAAAACATCAAGTGACATTTGAGCGGAGACAAAAAGTCATTATCACGGCGACGTCGGGCCGCAGGACTCGCTTCCCTTCCTGGCCAACCTGGGGAAACCTGGCACCCAAGTCCTTACTACCTACCACCCCCGCCCCACCCAGCTGGATCCCCCCTCGCAGCATAGCCCCCGCCCCCCCCAAAAAGTCCCCTATATATTCCGCACTATATCGCATTCGGATTCGGCTTCGGATTCGGATCATGTGCAGCATATGGAGCGGAGGAGCACGTGGCTGGGAGTCGGCGTCGTCTTCTTTGTCGCCATGTTTTTGCCTTTTCCGGCATTTTGTTTACGATTCCTTTCTTCCCCCCACCCCGCCCGCGTGTGTTTTAGTGTGTGTGAGTTTTCCTTTTTTTTTCCCCATTTTCTATTTTTTTTGTTTTTAAGCGAAGCGTTTTCTGGGCTCCCCAGCGCTCGCGGATTTCCTTTCGAGATGCGAGGACCAGACGGCAGACGGCAGACGGCAGTTTTCCCTGAATGATTTTCACTTGTTTGTGCTTGTTGTCCTTTGTTCGGCTGGCCCAAGAGAAAGCCGACCCTGTTTCGAGGACTCTCCTTTTATTTTCTACACTTCCCGAAAATTTCAACTTGATTGGTCGAAACCGATGGGCGCTTTCGTTTATCGTACGGCTCGAAACGCGTAGATACATCCGAGACGAGAAATAAATATCTTGTATCTTGAATCCTTTAATATTTCAACATAATTTTGTAGCAAATAATTAGCAAACTTTTCTCCAAGTGCAAGTACCCTTCATCAGAACCAGCCGCCAAGTGCAATTGTCATAAAGTGTCATTGGCTGACGTCGCGTCCTCGCATCCAAGCATACTAGCTACATCCTGGCTGCCTTGGATCCTTGGCGAGGTCCTTTGTGTAGTTGTTGGTGCGGTGAATCAACTTAAATGAGTATCCGCTTTGTAACTACAAGTGCGTGGCTTCGTTTTGTTCCCATCTCCCCCGAACCCGAATCGCGGGGATAAGGTGGCCAATTGGCTTTGTGAGCGATTTAGCTTTTGTCCTTAGTCCTTAGTCCTTAGTCCTGGATGCGGCCAGAGATCCCAAAGCCCATATCCCAGATCCCAGTTACCAGTTTTCAGTTCCCATATCCCAGGTCTAGGACTAGGACAAAGGATAATGGCATGAGATGGAGGTCGCCTTATAGTATGGAAATGGGAAAGGGTCTCATCTTGGTGAAAGCTCCGGCAGGAAGTTTCACTCAAACCTCCAAAATAAAAACAAAAACGAATGTTATCTCTGTTAGCCAACCCGGCTTATAAATCTCAAAGGTCACAAAAAGCATCCTTTTATCCATTAAAGCAGAAGAATTTCCTTTAAATGACTTGCATTTAGGGGCAACAAATTTATGTGGTTAAAGTTTTTTAAAATTAAGATTCGATGCTGAATTCAAATCCTAATTGCCCATTTTAGAAATCCTGCCACCTTTCGAACGCAACTGTACCTTGGCATCTATGCAGAAATGGCGGGAAAGGCCTCGAACGGTAAAGTGATTTATGCAGGATCTGTGTCGCATGGCGGCGAAAACTGAGAAGACTGCCGGTATCCTTAAGCGGCTTATGAGTAATGCCGCGAGTCCTGCGGCGATACCCGGCCACACAGAGCATCCTCCATATGGCCAGGTTGGTTGGCCAGCGCAGGTATGGTAGGCGACCAGGACATCGCTTTGGATGTCGCCAGGACATTCGGGCCTCGAAAACTTGGCCAGCTGGCTGCGGGCCAACAAAATAGGATAGAAAGTGACAGCGTCAGGTGGAGGTGGAGGTGGAGAATGTGCGAATTTTGTAACCATCCTGGCTAAAAGCAACAATGTACAAGGATTCCCCCGTGGATGCGAAAAAGTGTTTTTCGCGAATTGAATATGGCCCGTCCCGGAGAAACAATTACAAAACAGAAAATAGGAAGTGGGAGCGGTGGCGGGGGCGGGGGAGGCGTTGGTGTAAGGACCTGAAGTTCAAAGGACCTCGAACACATAAATGCCAGCCAGGAATGATAAATTGACGCTTGACGGGAATGCGGGAATGAATGCCAGTGAGAGGAACTCGCGATGGGATTAAACTAGCAGATACAACTGCCAACAGACTATGGAATTTACACTGGAAAAAATACATTTATTTGATCCTTATACTATTTATTCTATTTAAATTATTTAATATTATCTTTGGTGGTCTAATACACTTTTAAGAAACCTTTTATTTGTTAAGCATTTCGATTAATTCCCAAATAGATATATATTTGATTTTGATTTTATCGAACAAATCAGTGATCCAAGTATGAAATCGAATCAAATTTTTTTTTCAACACCAAAATAAGCAAACCAAATACTATTAACAAGCGGAACAATAATTTTTTTTTCAGTGTCATAACTCAGGGAACAGGGTTAGATTCATCAGTAAGTGGGTTTGGGGCTTTTTTTCGGGAGGGGGGAGTGGCTAGACAATGGGCGACATTGAGCAATTGCCGTGCATAAATATCCTGGCATTCACTCACACACATAAGGCCTCATCAGAGTGTCAGGACGCAGGACGCAGGGCACTGGACACAGGAGGGGGGGACTTGGGAGACGCTGACTTGGGACTTTGGACAACCACCTGTCAGGATGTCAGGATGGCCAAAACATAAACAATCGGCGCAAATCAAAACAAATGAAAGAAGCAGAAAGCAGAACTTTCGCCGGAGAGCCGGTGCCGGTGGCGGCAACATGTTGCCAGGATGCCGGAGCAAGGACCTGCGCACTCCTTGCGCCACATTGTTGCCGACTTCGAAATGGATGGGCAACATTTCGAAGTTGCCCAAGGATGTTGCGGCAAAAGTAACCGTTGCACTTGCGTGCATCCAAAAGGATAATGCACCCAAACCTAGCGTTTGTGGGTGTTTTTGGTTAAAAAATAAATCATTAAAATATATTTAAGCTGTATTGGTTTATTTTTTAATATATGGTAGGTTGTTAGAGTGCTTCATTTTTTTTTTTTTGATTACAAAAACCTTAAATATTTTTGGCGACACTTTTGCATTTTCAAAAAATTTAAACATTTTTGAGAAATAAAGTTTGTAAAATTTTAAAAAATTTTTAAACGATTTCCTTATTAGGACCCCTCAGGATTATTAAAAAAAAGGTCAAAAATAATTCCTGAAATAAAATCTTGAAAACAGTTTTCAACTCAATTTAAAAGATAAATAAGAATAAATAAATGTAAGGGATTAAATAAAAAAAAAAACAAAAGGAGAAGCTGCATTGTTAATTATTTTGTAATACTTCCAATATCGAGTGAGAAAAATTTGTAAAGCTTTGGCCAGGGAATTTTAACGAGAATATTTCGATGAAACGCACAAACTTACTTGTTTCCGAAAGGATAACGTGCCAGGATAACAGTGGCATTTAGTGAAAGTCAGTGGGAGAGGGGAGTGGGAGAGTCGATATATAATTACTGAACGAAATTCCATATTAATGAGTCGCTACTTTAATCCGCGCAGCATTTTTGCATTTTGCATTTTGCATTTTGCATTTATGCATGTGGAAAGGCCAAGCGAATCCTTTTTGGTATCTGAACCAAAAAAAAGGGTGAAAAGAGGGGAGAGGAGAGGGGAGAGGGAGTAGAGTGTTTAATTAGCATATGGCGGCAATTAATTAATTTGCAACGCGACCAACAAAACCCAAACCCAGACCCATAACCTTTATGCAATTTTCATATTAAATCAAAGATTATTCAATAATTAAATGTGGGCGAGCGAGAGCAGGAGGTCCTTTAAACTGTAGATCTTTGGCTTGGCACCAACGAAAAAAAAAAAAATAAAATAATATAAATTTAAGAGAATATATACTGATTGAGGACCATTGAGGGAAAATCGACGATTGGTTAATTGTTGACGCCATAAAAAAAAATGAAATTAATGAGCGAAAAGTCGTTGGCACTTTTATCCTCGAACAAGAAAAAAAGAAAATTAAATAAAATGAAATAAAAGCCGATTTCTGTACCGATTTTTCTGTTTCTCTTTCCGATTCTGTTGAGTTTTTATTTTTATTTATTTGGGTATTTTTGTGTTTTTTTTTTTTTTTCGTTACCGCAAAACTGTTGACAGCATAATCGACTTGCACTTAAAAACGGCGGCAAATGTGTTAATTGAATGACACATTATCGCGGTTCACTTGCCACACTGCAAGCTGAAGAGCTGAAAAACCGGGGAATCGGGGGAAGACCGGGGAAAAACCGGAAAAACTATTGGAGGAAAATGTGCAAATCGGAAAAGTCCGCAGACGAAAAACTGACAAACTGAAAATGGCCAGTCCAGCGCTTGACATTTCTATCGATAATGTGACTGGTGAAGTGTCTTAATCATTATGATATTATGCACCCTTAAAATAATCATTAACAATTCATATTTTCAATAAAAAAAATATTTACGGAATTTTAAGGCAACTCTATTTTAAAATTAACGATTTCAAAGTCCTTTCCAAACAGGCTCCGGTAGATGCCCCTCTCAAAGTGTTAATCAACTTTATTTAAAAGATTTAAAAGAGTTTACTTTTTATGAGATTATAAATATATATTATTATATATATTACTTATTTATTATATTATTCAAAAAAACAAACAAAATACAAATTATAAGAGAGGAAAAGAGATAAAAAAATTTAATTTTAATCAAAGCTTCAAAATTTTCTTTTTTTCCTTTAAAAACTTTTAAATTGGAAAAAAGTATAAACCAATCCTGGTGTTGATGTTATTTGTAATTTGTTATTTTGATTTCTCAATTTTTATATAACTTATATCCTATAATTAATTTCCAAATACTCCCTTCAAGGACCTTTCAGTCAAATTCCAGATTCCAGAGCTGAGTTACTGGCTTTGGCAATGAAAATTCGTTACGGTAGAAAATTAGTGAGGAATGGAGCAAGTCATCATTGCAAGTTCATTGACATGTCATCCGTCTCAATTATCCTTGTAGTCCTTGTGGCAGGGTGTGTGTCCTGGCACACTTTACGAGCGACCGCCTCATTTTAATGCAAATCAATAAATTTATATACAACAAAAACATTTGAATTGCCCGCCCAGCTGTGCGACTTTCAAGGAAGGTCCTTCGGCTGGGGAATTGGAGGATATTATGGGGGGCCAACTGGACGGGGTCCAGCCCCTCTGGCGCTTGAGGTTTTGCTTTTTATTTCAATTTCCGTCCGCAAAATGACAAAAATACTGACAAGACAACAACAAAGACAAATTTATGCCACATTAACAGCTAAAAGCTTTCAAAATGCGTTTTGCTTATGCCGCAGGCTAAAAATGGGGGGCGTGGCCAAGGGTGTGTTTTTCGGCATGGCGAGTGGGTGTATGGGTGGTTGCAAGGACCTCAAAAAAAAAAAAGCACAGCACCATTTCTTACGAGTTGCGGAGCTGTATGACCAAATTTTTGGCACATCCTGTACACCCCCGGCACCCCCGACACCCCCGTCTTGCAGGACCAGGGCCAGGACTCCACTGGGGTGGCAAAAACAAAGGCATTAAATTTAACGCGCCAAAACTTGCGCCATTTCTGGATGCCTTCGCCTCAGTTGCTGCGACAAATTTCAGTTAGCTCATCCGTCCTGCCGCAGCTGCACTGCAAGAAATAATTGTCTTTCAAATAATATAAAAGTGTGTGCAAAAGTATACAAAATAAAAACTTTTTAAAGAAATATTATTAATTTAGAAAAATAAAAACAAGTACAAGATTATAAAAATACTTTAAATAATAATTCTAGTTAGGATTTCTAAAAAAAATAGGACCTTTTACTAAATATACAGTTTTTTGACAATTTTTGCTATTTAAATAAATATTTAAGTAAGGGAAAGACACAATTGATGTAATTGCATAAATAATGTAAAAACTTTTATATTTTCCAGAATTTATAATGATTATTATTTAACAGTATTTTGCAATATAGTAATATATATTGTGTAATTTAACATTAAAATGTCAAACTAAAAATTTTCCTTTAAAAACAAATTATTAAATTTTATATTGTAAATTAAAATTGTAAATAAAACAATAAATAATACTAATATTATAAAAAAACTACCAACTTTCTTTAAATATTCTGCTTTTGCTATAAAAACATGAAACAGCCCAAAACTCTATTAAAACTCAAATAATTGAATTTGATATAAATATTTCTCACAGTGCACTGGGCCCCCCTGTTGGTATTGTTTTGCGAGGCAGCTTGTAACGTCAAAAGTGCAGCTTCAAACTTCAAAACGAGCAATGTGCCAACAGCCTGACACCATCGCTCCTGGGCCCCGGCCACGCCCCTTTCTGTAGGACATCCCCCACACCAACGCCCCCCCTGTGATCCAGTTTAAATGCTGTCCTTGTATGCGCTAAAATTAAGATTTATGAAGGTTGTAAAAAAACAACAGCGTCACCCGTGGGCCAAGCAACAAAAATTTCAACAAACCAAAAGTGAGGGATAGAGTTTAATGTTTTTCGCTTTTCGTGAGGCTTTAAAAAATCGAAATTTGTTTGCAAAAATAATTTGCATAAAATCACTTAATAGGACGGAGCCTAAGCCCCATCGTAATGAAATTTAAATAATTATAAAATAAATTACAAAGCAAAAGCAAACAGCAATCTCCCCAGCTAATTAATGCCAACAGTTAGTCGACCACATTACGCCTAATTAATTGTCAAATACTATAACAAAAAAAAAATAAAAATAAATAGCAAACAAAAATTATTTAATTCTCGCAAACTCATTAAATTATGTATTCAGTGTAATTATTTTTTCACACTTTTTAGTTTGTAGATTAAAAATGGAAAAATCTGTAAAAGGGTGCGAGAGGAAAACTAATCCTAAATATTACGGGAGTTTTTTAGCAAATTAATCGATACAACTTGAAGACGACCTCTGACCTCTGTGACCTATGAATAGAAAAACTGGAAAGGAAAAGGCGTGTGGCCTGCTGATGAAAGTAAAATTTCGGAAAATAAAGCGAAATTGTGAAAAACTGGACAAAGCCTCCCCACAGGACCCTCTCGACCAGCCAGGGCCTGAAACACCTCAACAACCCAACTGACTGAGAATTTCGAAACTTCATAAGCCATAAAAACGCGCGAAGATCGGTACAAAAGATAGACAACAAATTAAAGACTGGAAACCACTTTTTGAAAAACGCGGCACTGGAAGTAACAATTTGGGCAACTCAAGGCTACCGCTGCAAATGAATGGATCAAAAAACAATTTAATTGTGGGAAGGGCGGTGTAGCACAGACAATATTCTCAAAGAAAGCCGAACGAGAAAAATAGAATTCGATGCTTTGGTGCCAGGGCGTTGCCAGATTGTTGCGATGACGCCGGACCGGAAGTGGGAATGCCAGCAGGGATGGAAGCGGCAGGGCTGCAAAATGCCATTAACATTCCATTTGGCATGAAAGCTAGAAAATTGTATATTTTTTTGGCCGCCAGCAAAATGCAAACGACTTGCTGCGAAATGGGGTCCTCTAATGAACCAGGCTATTATGAATATGGGCCTGCTGGGAATCTGCAATATTTCCCCTTTTCTCGTTGCTCCATTTTTTGGCCCGATAACGTTAATGACTTGGCGGGAATATGCATATTTGTACGTTTATTATTCCCTTTTCTACTTTCTGGACGAAACGAAAAGCAAATAGAAACTCCAGGGAGAGCGTAACTGAAAAATAAATCTTGGCCACCTGAAACGGACACCGCTGACAAGATAATCCTTTGCCTATCTACCTGGGCTTCCTCCTGAAAGCGTTTTGATTTCATCTTGAGGGGCCTAAACATAATTAAAAGATGCAAAAAGAAAAAATATCCTATATTGCCAGTCGTATTTTAAACACGGTCAACGTTAATTATTAATAAAAATAAATTAAATATACCTCTATCACCTACAAATAGATGGTATATCCCTTTCTAGTCTATCAATATCGAAAATAGAACGTTTCTTTCAGGTAATTCCATTAATAAAAAAATAAATAATATTGGAATAATTTAGAAAATGATTTAAAAAGCGTGGAAATTAAAATTTATTTGTTTGCATATATTTTATTTATAATATTTTTAAAAATGCCTGCATCAGTTTGCCAACACTGATCCTCTTGCATTTCCTCTCTCTGGTCACACTGAAATATGCTAAGCTTCGAGAGTGACAAAATGAAATGATCAGCGTTTATTATTGAAAACAAAAAGGCTTTAGTCCTAATTCGGGATCAACACTGTGACTGGAAGGCCTGGACGACAACTCGTGGCCATGTACCCCTCCTCCCCCACTGAGGTCCTTGCCTGCCGGCCGTGTTTAGTTTTCCGGCGTGTGGCTTTCGCGGTTGCCGGCAGCTTCCATTAACATGCAGGTTGGCCATCTTCTCCATATATCCAACGTTTTTCCATATATGTATGTATGTGTTTCCCCATTTTAGAGCAGCGGGCAGTGGGAAATGGCTGATTTCATGGCTGGAAATATGAAACACGTACGCGGCATGCCAACGTTCATGCCAACAATTTTTAGCCGGCATTTTGGCTTTTAATTAAATTAAAACGTCTGTCGCTTTCAATATGCCGGCCAGGATCGGGCCAGGGAGTCACTGAGAGGATTTGCCGAGATTTTCGCCGCTTGTCGGGACTTTGGCGCCGATTTATAGTCTAATTTGTGTGGCAGCGTTTTAATGGAGACTCCCAACCAAAAAAAACGGACTCCATCCCGGTGTCCGGGCCACAGCCTGGTGCCCGGCCCGGGTAGCTGGTGTGCTAAGCCGTCTATAAGCCGTGTTTCGCTTTTAAGCTCTGTCTGAATATTCTATAAATATGTATAAATACATACACCCGGACCCAGACATGTTTGCATTAAATGGAGCGGATTAAGCTTCCAAATTTCTGTAACAAAAATGTTATGGCGGGATTTTTGAAGGCCATATCGAAGGAGAATTAAAGTAAAGGTAATAATAGTTGTTTTTTTAGTTTGTATTAATTTTATTTAATTTTAAATCAGACATTCTGCTAAGGATAATTGTTGTCCTGGCAACTAGGATAATACTACCACAAAAGTAGAAGGAAAAGGACCAGAATTTACGTAAGAACTTGAGTAATTTAAATCGCACACCCAATGGCATTCCGTTTGAAAGTAAATTAAGCTGAAAATTCCCTTGTTTGCATTAATTTCGAGTGTCCTGCGGCTTTCAGTCACAACAGGCGACGAAACTATTTGGAATCCAGCGCAAGGCAAAACTGCAAAAGGCGACATCAACTTGGCTAGAAGATGACAGATTTTTGTGGCCATGTCAAGCGACGTTTTGGGGCTTAGTTTCTGGCCTGGTCTGGGCCTGGCCTGGGTTTCACCTGGATGGTGGATAGATGGAATGGCAAAAGAGCGGGGCATAGTTGCCTTGGCTTTTGTTGCAACAGATACTTGCGGTGCAACTACCATGCCCGGCCACATCCCAGAAACTATGCCAAAGGAGCCAAAAATTCAGCGAAAATGGCAACACAACTTGGCCCTGACTTGGCCTCCTCCAAGGAGTACATTTTCGGCAGCACAACTTTATGAATGCCAAGGACCAAGGCTACCTTTAGGTCGATCCTTTCCCTACTCTTTCCAATTATTTATTCAATTTATATTACAGGCTTTGAGGTGCTGCACTTGAAATCCATTAATAATAATTTCATTTGACCAATTTAATTGATATCCTATTCCGCAGATGTCCTGCTTTAGGACCCTGCCCCAGCACGGCAGAGTATGAAAATGTTTCAAGATATTTTTGGCAAATACTTGATAGCTACCCCTGGCTCATCATCGCAGCTACAAAGTTTTCTGGGGCTCCGAAACAAGGCTTGAACCGAACTGAGCCAAGTTTCCGGCGCGGAGCCCAGCGGCCAACTTAGCAGGATAACCCAGAAAAAAAAACCAGGGATTCCCCTTAAAAAAAAAAAACATAAAATTAGTAACTTTATAAAATATGAAACTATTTATCAATTCCCTTTTTATATTTGTAAATTTTTTAAAGCTAATTATAAGAGTCCTTTTTCAAATCCTTTTCTTACGCTGTAAAAAACAGCATTGGCAGTCAATTACTGCCTACATTAGACCAAAAAATGTTGCCGCTTGCCGCAGGCGCTCGACTAGCTCGTCCTGGATATGGGATGTAGAATGCAGGATATAGGATACATGGCGGACGAGTGGCGGCCGTAATCCCGCCGAAATAGACAAGAAAATCCTTTAGCAGGCGGCATCAGTAGTATGTAACTCCCGGCCAAGACCATCCAATTCGCAAACCAGAAAACCCAAAACCCAGCGGGGTTTTTTTTTTCGTCCTGAAAGCAGACAGCTGAACATGTTGGAGTTTTTGTTGGGATCAGGATCTGCGGGCACGCCGCCTGTTTGTCCCTATTTGCAGATGCATTATGTGGGATTTGGCCTTTGCATTCGAATAAAATATCAAGTTGACGAAGTCGAAGTCGAGCCGCTCCTTTGGCGATTTCAATTTTCGCCGCCAGGAAGTGGCCGGAAGAATAAATCCCGATTGAAAACTGTATATGGGGGCCAAACTTTCATTTGGTCATAGGGATATCCAGGTTTTGGGTCAACTGGTCAAATCTAATTACATTTACCATCCAGACCAAGAAATCAATTGCAATGTTATGACACACAAGTCCTGCCGACTAAAACTTTTCTGATTATCTTGTCCAAGTTTTGTGGCCAAAACCGAACTGCAACCAACTTTGGCTCAAAGCCTGGCAATAAAAAAAAAAGTAAATATATAAACTTGGCCCAAGTGCCGCCATATTAGTTTAGTGATTGGCAAACTTTGACGGATTTTATTTATAAATTATTAAGTTACTTAAAACTGTTACTTGGTGGCGGAAAGAGGACAAGGAAGGATAAGGGATTACGGATTTATTTCTTTATTGAATAAGGAACATTTTATATTGTATTTAATTTTATTTTCTTTTAAACATGCATTAGGAATTTACATTCTTTGGATTAAATATTTTCCTATATTAATTAATCTTTATTTAAAATATATTCCTTTATAGGTTAAGCCTCTGTGTATAATATTTTTTAGTCCTATTATATTCTACAAAAGTTGAAAAAAAAACCTCCTAATTCAAATCCTTTAATAATAATCCCTTGGTATTATTTTTTTTATGGAATATTCAAAGATCCATCTCTGCCATTAACATAATTGGTAATTCCGTCGGCCATATGTTACGGCAATTGGCCAAAAACCACAAATCGTTGTCTGGATGCGGCGCTTAAATAAATCCAAGTCGAGGCCCAAAAGCACATATATATTTTATAATATATAAGTATTACATATATAAAAGTATGTAGGTATGTTTTAGGATCTCAATGTAGGTTGAATTGCCGCACATGTTTTATATGAAGAAGAAGGGCGCTTGGAAATTGGGAATTCATGCATTATGTCTTATGATACCCTCGCCTTTTGGGCTTATTGGTTTTTTGCTTAAAATATATATTCAAAAAAATCCCAACAAATATAATTATCTCTGCGTTTTTTTATAGAAAGGAAATATTAAAGATATATGTGTTAAGTTAAACTAATATTGACCATGAAATAATTTTTCGATTAAAAAGATTTTAATATATTGTATTATAATCTAATCTTTGAAACAAATCCTAAAAAAAAATATATTATTCAAGTGTTGACAAATTTTTGAAACCTATCTCTTTGTATTATATAAATATTATTTATTATTATTATTATTATTCTTATACATATATATACATAATGTAGATATTATTATTTTTTTATGCATTTCCCTTTACGTATTTTCTATATCCTTGATTTATAGGGTACTTTCAAACAGAGATTATTTTTTTTTAGAAAATCGTTTCTACTTGATTTTTTATGTGTTTGCTATTTTTTTGTGTTTTTTTTTCCAAGTGCCAGAGTTTTGGCCAGATTTATGTGGCTCAGCTAGCCCACTTTCTCCCGGCGGCCATCCTGCAGTTGCAGCTGCTCCATTTCGGCGAGTCCTTCGTGCTGCGACCCTTTTGTTTCATCTCTGGCTTTGTCCCTTTTTGTCTAAAAAAGGAAGTAACGTCCTTTTCCTTTGGCTTTGGCGTTGGCTTTGGCTTATGTTTCAGTTTCAGTTTCAGTTCCTACAAAATGTCATGAATATTTTCGCGTGTGTGCTGCTCAGTCTTGAGTCATTCGTTCCTCGTCCTTAGTCCTTGCGACAATCGTATATCTGGCAATTTCCATCTCCATCTAAAATTGTTTGTGTGCGCCTGTGTTTTGCCCAATTTTTGTGCATTTCGGAGCAGCTAACACAATTTGTGTGTGCCTGATCTTATGATAGTCCTGTCTACGTCCCCTTCCCCTCGCCACATCTCCCATATATCCCATATCCCATGTATATGTGCGCACATATGCTGGCATACATATATCCTTCGGCTGTGCCACTAACTACAAGCTGACTGTCGCTATAATTTTCCAAAAGGATTTACAATGCTAAAATTACTTCCTAAGCCATCCAACCATGTCCTCGTTGGAGGTGGCGGCACCAAGGACCAGGCGGTAAGCCTGAGAAGTCGCAAAAATGCCAAAACTCGCGAGGCTTTTCCTCCTTTCCTCCTTTCGTTTTTTTTTTTTCTTTGGTCCTTGACTGAGTGCAAATCCGCGCCGAAATCCACATCTCCCACTCGGAATGGCGATGGCAATCTTGTCAATCGCGTGTGAAACCATTTTATAAAATCCCAAAAATTTCCACAAATTACATGCGTAATAAAATAAACATTTAAATTTAATTTTTAACTAAACTAAAGCATAAATTTTTAATGTTTTTTATTTGTTTTTAAATAAATTAGTTGGCCAACATGGCGTGTGAGTAATTTATTGACAAAATTATTACGTATACGCCTTGTTGTTTATTTTCAAAAAAATTTTATATAAAGCTAATATTTTATTTATTTTATTTAATGAATATTATGAACCTTTTTTCCCTTTAATATAAATGATTTAAAACTTAATAATAAGAAATTTCTTCATTTAAGAAAATATTTTGTAAAACTTTAAAAATAAAAAGGGGAGCAAGGGATTGATATAAGCCTTTATATATTGAAATAAATATAAATTATTAATTAAATTATTTGTTAATTTTACTTAAAATATTTAACTATTTAAAAACTATTTTATTGAACTCCAGAATCTTCAACTCACGCTGTCATCGGCGATTTTTGGGCTGCGGGCTTTTTTTTTTTGGGGGACTTGTTTGTTTTTTGCTTTGGGCCAACATGCCAATGTCCTGGTTCCTGGTTACTGCTTCTTGGCTTCGGGATACTATTATTTTTTTTGTTTCAATGCCCGACTCTTGTTCGTCCTTGCATTTTCTCCACTGATGCCTTTTTGGTTTTTTTTTTTTTTTTGTGCGGCATTTTGTCATCCTTAGGCTTTTGGCGTTGTTCAACTTTCGCCAAACGCCCACCCAAAATGGCAGCCACGCCCCCGCCCTCTCTATACTTTTGATATACTTTTGCCTTATTCGGGCATCGTCCTTTTTTTTCTCACACAAAATTGCGTTCTCTAAGTCATTCTGTCGTTGGCTTTTTGAACTTTAATATACTGCAACATTCATGGGGCTTGTGTCTCCGCATCCGTCTCTGTCTCCGCTCCATCCCCCCTCTCTCCCTCCCCCCGACAATATATATTATCCTTTGCCATCCTTTCCCCTCCGTGCCGCCCCGCTTCCATCTGCCAAAGACAGTCGACAGCTAAATTTCACCAAAGGCGTTGATGTAAGTCCTTCTCCCAAACACCCGCCCGCATTCCAAATATTTGAAGTAGCACAAGAGACGGCAATACCGAGTTAGAGTTAGAGAGAGTCGGGCATATGGGATAGGGATAACATAGGTAAGAGTCCTTAAGGCCCTGCTAGTTCCAATAGTAATTCCATTTATAATTTACTGTCGTCGATTTATAAATGAGCCTAAGCCATCAACGCTCTACCGGTTTCCGGATGCCAGTTGCCAGTTGCCAGATGCCAGATGCCAGGACCCAAGTCCTTTGCCCGTAGCCTGTCTTTTTCGTGAAATCATCCTGCCTCATCCTGGCGCCCGGCCCCTCCTTGCAACCAAATTCTTGGTGCCGGCAAAGCTGGCAAGTGCTTAACATAATTTTAGGCGCATTTGTGGCATTAACATGGTGCGGAGGGGGGGGCGGTCGGGGGCATTTGCATACGAAAGGCCACCACCAGTGCGAGTGTGTGAAATGCACTGCAAGAAAACTTGTCAAGCCATAATCATATTAAAAAAAATCTATTTTTTTCCCAAACTTCTTTATGACATTGTTTGTACTTATTTCTAGTATTATTAAGCAACCTTTTTTTTTTTCTTCCTTACAGTACACCAAAAAGGGCCCCCTGTTTTTTTTACAGTGTATTCCGTTTAGAGTTTCGCATTAGAGGGGCCACAGGTGTGGCCTGTTGCGAAAGCTCTTAAGCCGACCCAGGAAGTCCGGAACATACAAACTCGAATTTGCAACTAATCGGACCACATGTCCAGACTTCCGCACCAGCTATTAGAATTTCATAAGGAAAAGCAAAGCAAAATTTCATTTATTTTTATGACTTTTATAACTTCAGAATTTGGGTATTACGACATAGAGCGAGAGATCAATGGAGATCCTTTTCAAAGAGGATTCAGAATACAGCGCTACAGAAAAAATTTTATTTTTTGAAGATTTGCATTTATTTGCATTTATTGTAGTTCTGGAGTTCTGGAGTAGGGGGCACTACCACATCCCTCCACGACATCGAACGGTCTCTAGCATTACGAGGTTCAGAAGAGCCAGGGAAAATCCATGGAAAGCAAACTGGGCCATAAACTACAGAATTGATCTATAAGTAACACCCCAAAACAAAGGGATATTTATTAGACTTTGACTTACCCTTTGCATGTTGATGATTTCTGTTTTGGATACAAAATATTACCAGATCTATTTAAGAGGAGTGGGGGGATTTGGGAGACTAATACTTTTCGTGCACACTCGTCATGAATGAAATAAAACAATGAAATGATGGATCTATTATTATTATTTAAATATATTCCAAAGACTACTAGAATTTTAGTTTTTTTTTATTGTAAAATATAAACTCAGTTGGAAACTTAGGTTATTTGGGAGTACGGGGTATTATATAGCTTTTCTTTTTTGTTTCAAAAAACCATTTTACATTTTTAAAAGCAATTTTTGACTAAAACAATTCCAAATATAAACAAATTTTAAACATATATTTGCCTCGAGTACGGGATGTCTTATAGCTTTTTTTAATTTATGTTAAAAAATGTTGTCTTGTTTATAGTTTGATATATTTTTTGCACTTTCTTAAAACATATAAAACATTAAAAGTTTGACAATTTACTGGAAGTACCGGGTATCACATAGCTTTTTTTTATTGGTTTTAGTTGTAAATGTATCTTTTGTTTCTACTTCTGTTTATATTATACTTTTATTATTTATATTATAATAAAGACTAATTAAATTAAATATTTAAGAACATTTTTAAAGCATTTTCCTGCAACGTTATAAATTATATGCCACAAAAAGTAAACCCACAAGTATTTAGCATATGTACAAGGATTTTAGCAATTTGTTATTCCAGCCCAGCCCGTCGAGACGAAGACATCCAGATTCCAGATGCCCAGCTTCGCCTGGCTCATGGCTCATGGCTCATGGCTCCTGGCCCATTTACCCCGAAAAACTTGTAAAATTATGATACCCAGAATGCAACAAATTTTAATTGCAAGAAAATTTTCGTAATTCACGCACACACAGACCGAAACCAAGGACGAGAAGGTGGACGAGGACGATGGAAGAGGCACCGCATGCATGGCGTAAACTTATCGCAGATACAAATGTATCTAAAGTGGCACAGTAGCAGGTACAGTGCTACCTCATCGCATGACCCAACATCCAGGCCTTAAAGGTATTCGCCAGGCTTTACTGTAGCTGGTACGGTGGAGACGACGGCATCGCCATAAACCAAGACAAAACGCTCTAAAACTCGCTAAAGTTTTTTCGGTGGCCATGCAACTGTAACTGTGTAACTTCCAGGACTTGTCTGTCCAAAATGTCGGCGATATCCTGGAAATCGTATCCGGCGGAGGGTTATACGCAGATCCACGTCAAGGAAACGATAATATTTGGAAATTATAAACCGATTTTTATCTTTTTAATTTGATTTTATTTTTATAATTTATAAATAATATTTTTTTGTTGAGATATAAAATATTGGAAATATTTCATTTTTTGTTATTTTCTTTTTTTATTTTTAATCATTCTATCATTGTTAGCAGAAAACCTAAAAAAAAATTATATAAAATATACAATTATAGATTGTTCTTTTAAATTATTATATTTACTTAATACGTTTTAATATATTAATAATTATTTGTTTCTTTCTCACTATATTATTAAATCATTATATATTTCCAGTAGGTCTTTTATTATTGTACTCCCAAAGGAATTGTCGTATTTAGCCCCCAAGTTTGTTTATTAATGTTTTCTAAAAGTAATTAAACTTTACAATGTAGTAGAGATGTATAATATATGCAAAGAAAAAGTTTCATTGGAAATGCCAAGTAACTTATGGTCGAAATATCCTTTGGAACTTTATGTTTTCAATGTACATATCCCTGAAAATTCTATAGCTACATGTATACATATATATATATATATACATATGTGTGTATGCATTATAAATTTATTTAGCAAAAGCGCGTAAAGCGCATAAATTGCTGAGCACAAGCTGCTCAAGGGTTGGCCGGGAAAAGGATATGAGTCGTGGCGCAGGATAACCGGAGACGGGGGTGTGGCCATTCCCACGAATGCAAGCGTCCATATTCGTGTGTGTGTGTGTGTGTGTGTTTGTGAAAAATTGAAATTTATTGTTATTGTAAGCTCCAGTGCCCATGGACACACTAAACCCAAGGACTAAAAGGGATAAATGGTGGTTGCACCTTGTGCTATTTGGCGTTGAATCGCTCGCCGACAAAATAATAATGTAATAATAATTTTTCCAACTCGTTAACACACGAAACGTAAACGTAGCCTTCCTTGCACGCACACATCCTTGCTGCAACTTGATCCTTGCACTACCTTTTGGGTTTCAAATTAATGATCTACAAATTAGTTCTTAGGTTCAAAATCACAAGTTTAAGTTATTTTTCTCCAGATATTTGCTTCGTTTAATTTATGTATATTTTTTTGTTTCCTTTTCCATAGAAAAAATATTTTTATCCAAATCTGTGTAACACCTGCTCTTTCCTTCCTTTTCCTTTCCTTTCAGTTCAATATTGTTTTTTTTCCTCACAGACAACACAAGAAATCCATTTATAAAACGCAATCCTAGGGGGGAGCTGGGGCGATGTCCTGGATGACAGGAGCACAAGGAAAATAATTGAAATCAATTCATTGGCATAAATTGATTTTAATTAAAAGAAACACGTGGAGACAGTTCGAAGGAAGCAAGGAAGAGCAAAAATAATTTTCCAAAGGAATGCAATATTCGATTACAAATCAAAAACTATTCAAGATTATTTTGATAATTTTTTAGGTTATAGGAGAGAGCGTATAGAGCGATCTAGCGGTAAACGGAGGAGGCACTCAGGAGCGATAAGACTAAAGATGCAAAAGAGAGAGTTCTCATCTTACATTGAATAATAAAATATTAATTCAAAATTGTATAAATATTTAAGGAATTTTTATTTTTTTTTTTTAACAAAAAGTACAATAAGATATAGTTTAATATTTGTATAAATATTTATTTAATATTTAATAGTTATATATGTATGTACATATATCGTATTATAAAAACAGGGTGTTCCTTGAACATTTGCCTAATTTTAGATAATATATTAAAAACATTATATAGTTATAACATTAATTTAATTAAATAGCCAAAAACTAAGTTTATTGAAGCAAAATGTATATACTTATATTCTTAAATTATTATTTATTTAAGTCGCAAAGAGTTTTCAAAATAAAATAAAAACGAAAATTTAATATAAAAGAACTAAAAATAAGTAGTTTGTTGTAGAGTCCTTAAAAAAGAACAAGAAAAATACACCATTTACACAACTAACAAACAAAAAACATTTTTTACTATTATGTATTTACAAATAATTTAGTTTCTAAAACTTTTCCCATTAAATATTCATTTTTTGGATTTTTGCTTCATGTGATATTGGAAACAATTGTTTCCCAACTTCCGGAGATGCGGAACGAGTCTGGATTGCAATCTTCTATTGCCATTAAGTATTATTTGATGCTTCTAAAAAACAAAATAAGTATTAATTATATTATATTTTTATATTTTTTAAAGACCTACCTTTGCAGCTTCAGTAATAATATTTGTCAGCTCTTTGAAATTGACTTTATCCTGATCGAAATTCAAATCCAAGGGAGTCGCCACCAGATCCTTTGCCATTATTACATTGTTCTCAAGACTTCTATATTTAAGTTCAATATCCTCCCGAGTGGTGTCCTTCTCTTCATTTGTAAACAATCTTTTAAAGAATTCAACAATGGAATCGTAAATTTTTGTTAACCAACTTGTGGAGGAACTTTCCTCAGCACTTTTCTTCACTTTTTCCTGATTCAAATCATATTTTAAACGAATCTGCATGTCGTTTAGTGTATCCTTTAAGTGCATCCTTTTTGTTTGGACCTCTTCCAGTTTCTCCAAGGAATTGCCGATTGTGGTGACACCCCGATTCAGGTTCTTCACAACGATTTCCCAAAAAACGTGGCTTTCGTCACCACCACCAGCGCTCTGTTGCTCCATGTCCTGGATGAAGTTGTCGAAGGACGAGTTTATGGAGACGCACCACTCGAGAACCGAGCCACGGGACCACTGGTACGCCAGGCGGGCCTCCGAATTCAGGCTTCGGACATTGTCCAGGTGGCTCTTGGCGGTGCCCTGGAATGCCAGCATGGACTTGTCCACCACATCGATGGCGTCTTGAGTGCCTGGGAACTGTAGTACATTTTCGAATTCGTTCGAATACTTTTCAACAATGCTGGACAAACTGTCAACAGCATTCGCAGCCGCAGCCAGGTCCTGCGAGTCGGCACTACAAGCCATTACATAAAGGCTCAGATACACCGTCAGATACAGCGTCCAGGATGCTATCATTTTTTGGTCGATCTTTTCGAAACTGTTTGATGGAAGAGCACTTGGCGACTGAGCTCCGTTCCCGAACGCCCATCTTATATATATTTCCAAAGCTCGAATTTCCAGTGAAAAGATTTGTAAAAACTCTACCGGGATGAATAATACGAATTTCGACTTATCTCTTAAAAATATTTTCTGTAACCGAAGCACAGATGCCCTAGAATTTAATTATAAAACAAAATATAGTATATAGGAAGAATCAACCTATATGGAGTCTATAATATATCTAAAATAAAGATTATACTTATGTATATGAGCGTTATATATTAATATTTTTAGTAATATTATTAAATTTAATCAAAGTAAACTAAAAAGCCTTGTATTTTTCTTTTTCTTATTATTATATATTATATTTATATACTATTATTATATTATATATTATTTTTAAATTATATATTATTATTATATATTATTATTATATATTATAAATATTAAATTCCACGAATCCAATGATAATCACTTGATTTCCAGGAAGCGAAGCAGATTTTCAATTTATTTTTAATTTATATTTGCATTCGTCGAAATATTATTTCTAGGCACTACCGAATCGTATTAATCGAATCAAAATGAATATAATCAAAGCAAAGATAACACATACTTATGTGTATATTTATTTGTATTTTGCATTATTTTATATTCTTACATTTTTTTGGTCTATTTAGCACAGTCTTTGTCTATTGATTTTTGTGTAAAAAAAATCATAGACCCTGTCAAATTAATTTTTTTTTGTTTATTTCTATTATTTGCTAAAATATTACACAAGAAAATATATTCGTGTTTTTCAATCATTGTATTATGTACCTGGTACTCCTCAGTAAAAATTATGAAGCTCATTAAAAATATAACATTTTGCATAAAAACTTAATATTTTATTATAAATATTATAGGACACATAATATAATTTGTAGTCTCTTAAATAATTAAAGGGTATTAAGGACCTTTTAGTATTAAAGTTCCTTCAGCGTTTTACTTCCACTTTCAAGGACTCGATTCACTTGAAAACCTTTAACCATTTTTTTCATTTAAAAGTGAAAATACTTTAACTTGTCTTATTTAATTAATTAAATTAAAATATTAGTGATGTTGTTATTTGTTGACAATCAATTTAATGCAACTATTTGCCAATGTTTGGAGATTTCTTACAAGATTTAATCGCAAGTTGGGCTGCTCCTATAATTAAAATATTATATAATTATCATCTTTATTAATATTTCTAATTGTTATTGCAACGAATACTTACTCCTTTTGAATCGCTCTCCAAATCAGAAATAGTTTTAAAGACTTTGCCGATTTTGAAATTGAAACTCGAAAGGTTGGCGGCGTTTTCAATTTCCTTATAGAGGCGCCCCAAATGCTCCAAACTCTGGCCGAGCTCTGCTTTTCGCGACTCCCTGATGGCCTTGAACTTAAAACTCAAAACAAGGATCAAATCATTGACGTATTTGGCATCGATTTGGTTCGCTATGAATTTTTTTAAAATGTCGGAGGCGATTTCCTCCTCCAAGTTTCTGTCTAACAAGATTCGGTTTCTGTAATCCGTTTCGCAGACGCCTTGGGGCCCCAAGTCGTAGGATAAGTCGGTCATCATGGCCTCCAGGGTCCGATGCAGGGCGTCCCTTCGATGCCTCACAATCTCCATTAGGGTCATGGAGCTATTCATTTTGATCAGACCATCCTCAACAGCTTTCACGGCCATTTTCCAAAGCAGGGATCTATTTTTTGTCGTTTGGTCGCCATATATGTTGTCCTTGAACATTGTCAAGGACGAGTTGGCCGAAATGCACCACGCGAATGCCGAACCAAGGGCATTTTGGTATGTGAGCCGGGCATCGGAGTTCAGGGCTCGCACCTTGTCCAGGTGCCTCATGGCAGTGCCTCTGAATCCGTATAAGGACTCGTCCACCACATCGATGCTATTTTGTAGGTCCCCGAAACGGAGTGTATTATCAAAGTCGTTCCCAAAGCTGTCAATCGCATGGGACAAGCTGACAACGGCATCCTTGAACGCCAGGACGTCCTGCCCACTGGCATAGCAAGGGACGAGAAAAACGCCCAAGGCCATCGCCACCGCCAACGTCAAGGATATTCCCATCATTCACGATCGGAAATTCAAGTTGTACTTGGCTTCTGGCTTTGCCTTGGGCTTTTATATTCTCGATTTTTTTTTTATTCTAAACACTTCTCGGAACAGATAATAAAAAACTAAACTTCAAGAATAATACTTTTTCTGAAAATTGAATTCCATTTACAAACAATTATTACTCAAAGGCTAAATTATATTTCAGTTGAAACAGATTTCGGGATTTAAGAGATCGAATATTGTGTTTTTTAAATCTAAAATAGAGTGGATTTTCGTTAAACAATAAAATATATACAGATGAAAAATAAAGTTATTTTTTTCTTGGAACTGACAATAATACATTTTTAAATACACTTTCTTTTTTTCATTTTTTCGGGTTAAATAAGAAACTTTACTGATTCCAAAATAAAATATTTAAAGGGACTACATTTTAGATATATTGATATCCAAAGGACGTATAATTCAAAAAATCTTGAAAATCATATTTGAGTAGGACAATATATGTACATTTTTTTTATACTATGAGATTGTTTTTATTTCTTTGTTTTTGTTGAGAATAAGGGGAGAGGAAGAGAAGAAGTACCGGGTATAATATCTAAAGATTGTAATGCGAATTGAACATATAATTTCCTCTACGACCTTTAAAAGAAAGTCAATTATTCAAAGTGTATCCCGATTTCGAATATATAGACTATATAGAACTCTTGATCTTGATATTCAAACAGAGACCGATAGAGAGCTAGAGAGAGAGAGAGAGAGAGAGAGAGAGAGAGAGAGAGAGGAATGGAGTGAACACGAAAGTTCTTATCGCTTCGGGTTTGATCTATGAATCATTCTCCGGAATACTCAAAAACACTCAAAAATTAAAAAACCCATCGTTTTCCAATTAAAAGTGAATAGACTGGAATTTATTTATATTCATTCTCGCAAAAAAAAAGGCTGTTGGATACAATTCAAAACTTTGGACATGTTTGATACTTTATAGATTTTATGGCCTCGGTTTCTGCATCTTGTTTGCCAGTTTGGAGCAATCGTCTCGGAGAGATTCCAAAAGCGGCACAACCTCCGCCTGCGAGGCAGTTTCATCCTCCAGGATCGTTTTGCCCTTCTGCAAATAGACACTTGGCTATTTTTTTTTTTTCCAACTGTGATAATGTGTGTTTTGAAAACTTACCGAAGCTTCGTCCGCAAAACGCTGTTTCAGGGCATTCATGTTGGCCTTATCCTCATTCCAGTCGAAATCGGGAATGCTCGCCAGGCGACTGGCTTTCTCAATTTTCGACGTGAATTGTCCGTAATTTTTCTTATTCGTGATCATTTCGGTTTTGCGAGACTCCTTGATTTTTTCAAATTCCGTTTTGAAGAAATCGGCAACATTGGTGGCGAATTTCGAATCGATTTTGTGCGAAATATATTTGCGTCGAATGTCGGAGACGATCGCCTGCTCCAGTTCGCCGTCCTTCACTATTTCAGATTCGTAATCGGTTTGGAAAACGCCGTGAGGACTCAAGTCATAGGCGTAGTCCACCAGCATGGTGTTGAGGACACGATGCAGTTCGTCCCTGCGCTGCTTGACCTCATTCAATGTGCCAAAGGACTCGAGAATCCTGATCACGCCCTGGTTAACGGGAGTCACGGTCATTTTCCACAGCGTCTTCTTGTCCTTTTCCGAAAGTGGAGCGTCCCGGCTCCTGATGAAAATGTCCACGCTGGACTGGAACGCAACGCACCACTCGAAAGCGACGCCACTGGCCCGCTTGTACGCGAGATCGGCATTGGTGGTGAGGGTCCGCACATTGTCCAGGTGGCGCTTGGCCTTGCCCCGGAAACCCAGCAGCGCGTTGTCCAGCACCTCGATGTTGGAACTCAGCTCCCCGGAATGGAGGACGTTGTCGAAGTCGGTGTCGTAGTTCCGGACCGCGTGCGAGAGGCTGCCAAGCGCCTTTTTCAAGACCGGCAGGTCCTCGGGATTAGCACTGCACGAGACAAAAAAAATGCACAAAGGCATCACCAATGCCAGGTATCCTTTCATCCTTGAAGCTTATATTCCGATTTATTCCAAATGCTTGCAATCTGAGACTGAACTCATTCCATTAAATTCCAGCCCCTTTATATGGGAATACGGCTATTCCATATACATATTTTGTACGGTAAAAAAAATCATCTGGTGTCTTCCCTTGCGAATTATCAGCGCAGAGGTCACGTCTCAGTTCAATCACGTTTACTGGAATATATGTATGTAGGGATTTCCAGGAAAAGTCTCGTACGTTTATTTTTCATTATGTGGAAGTCAACAAAGTGATGTACCAAAAGGTAGGTTTAGTATAATGATAATACATAAAAATAATAATAATAATAATAATAATAATAATAATAATAATAATAATAATAATAATAATAACAATAATAATAATAATAATAATAATAATAATAATAGTAATAATAATAATAATAATAATAATAATAATAATAATAATAATAATAATAATAACAATAATAATAATAATAATAATAATAATAATAATAATAATAATAATAATAATACATAATAATAATAATAATAATAATAATAATAATAATAATAATAATAATAATAATAATAGTCATAATGCATAACTATAATTAAATGAATAATAATTATAAGAATAATAATTAGAATAACACTTTATAAAAAAATATTAATAATAATAACACAAACAATACAATAAAAATATTAGAATTACAAATTTGTGATAAAAAATAAGTATAAATTATTTTAAATATTCATTTGCCAAAAAAAAAACAAGTTTTAGTATCCCAGTATTTTAGTTTAAATTGTAAATATTAAATTTTTATTGTTTTATATTTATATTAAAAGCAAAACAAAATATTGGAATACCCTATTATTTGCTCATAATATTTGCACTTATATTGTCAATTAGAATTGATTATCAATATTCATTATCAACACAATTATTTAATCTTAATTCTACGAAAAATCGAAATGCATTTCTTATAACAATAGGTATGTAGAGAGTACGTATGTAGGTATGTCTCAGTTCTTGGAAAATATATATTAAAAAAAAAAAAAACATTTAAATACAATTATTTATAATTAAAAAAAAAGAAAAAAGAAAAAAAAAATGAATTGTATTTTGAATATTTACATATAATTTATTTCCATGATTTTCTTGGAAGACTGAGAATAATGGAATAATACTGGAACAAAGAGCAACCTTTTTGGAACCTTCTTTATAGAATTTTAAATGCAGTTTTATTCAAGATAAACTCGTTTCAATAATGCCAGACAACTGCAATTTTGAGAAGGAGTAACCTTTCATTAAGGACATTAAGGTCCTGGCCAGGCGGACGCGGAGAAAGGGTCTTGATGTGGGTGTGGAACTAAAACTATCGCTGGAACAGGACAGAGACGGACTCTCGGACGAGGAAATTAACTAATCTTGAACTAAAACTCTGCCTATAAAGTAAACTGGGGAAGGGATAAGGACTCGGACACGGACGTGGACTCGGACATGGTCTAGGATTGGACCGGCTTCTACTCCAACGCATTCTCTTTCTCCTCGATCTCTGCCAGCAACTGGCCAATGGTACGTTCCGTTTCCAGCAGGTACGACTCCATCGGCACCACCGGCTGATCCTGTTGATCCTTCTCCGTCTTGCCGGCTCCCTCCTTATACGGCCGCCCGCGGCACAGCCTCTCCAAGCCGGCGGCATAGCACCTGCGACAGGCGTACTCCTCGTCCTCGCGGCTCGCCCCAAGGACCACCTCGTCTTCCACGTCCTCGTCATCGAACCTGTCGGTATATATCTCTACGTCACGGATAACCTCGCCGTCCTCCAGCCAGCGGGCGTGTGGGTCTTCGTAAAAAGGATTTATATTTGGAGCAGAAGGTGTGGACACTGGGTCATCAGAGTCTGGATAGGGATGGTGCTCAGGTGCCTCTAATAGTTCTCGCAGCTGAGCCTCCATATTCCGAATCAAAGAAAGAACTGCAGCCGTATCCGGAGCCGGAACCGCTGGCGATGTTGGAGCCAGGGTCCCACCAGGGACCAGGGAACTAACGCTGACACTGGCACTGGCACTGGCACTGGACTCTTCCCTCTCCGATTGGGCTATCCAGGACTCAAGCTCCTCAAACTCGGCCAGCTCGGCCAGCTCATTCCACTCTTCGGGCGTTAGAACGACGGGCGGCATCTCATCGTCCGGCTCCTCCTCCCGCTCCGAGGCACTCTCCATTTTGGGCGGAATAATGCGGTCCAACGACTCGCGCGGATCCTGCCGCAGGCGCATCAGCTCACCCGATACGTAGTCCAGGTCGTGGTGCTCGTCTTCGTCCTGCTCCTCGGCCTCGGAGGCGGGCAGGATGGCCCGCAGATTGATTCGATCCCGGGGCACTGCGCGGTCGCGCTGGGCCCGGAGGCTGACGTAGTGGAGGAACTCGTGTCCGCCGACCACGTGCGAGTAGGGCGCCCGGGGATGGGGCTGGTGGTAGGGACAGGTCTCGTCGTATAGCCACTCGCGTGGCGCCTCCACCGACAGGCCCTTGGTGCGGCAGGCCTCCATGAAGTGGCGCCGGTCCGGGTACAGGCGGCGCAGATGCTGAACGGATAGGGCGTTGCTGATCCGGCGCTGGATAACGAGGTCAGTGCGAAAGCTGGCCAGGAGGTTGCAGTCGCCCTGAACGGCGCTGGTGACGAATCCGCGCCACATCTGACACAGTATCGGGAGCGGCAGTCGCGTAAAACGGACGCACTCCATCAGGCGGCGCACCAGGCCGGAGCGTTCGTCGGGTCGGGCGGCTAGCCAACGGCAGGCGCTGAACAGGACCTCCACCTCGGTGTTGACACCCAAATTATCTTGCTGCAGCATGCTGACGAGATCCTCCAGCGGAAGCTCCACATAGTGGGTGCCCCCGACGATGGCCAGGAAGTGGAAGCCAATCCGCTGCAGCATGATGTGTCGTTGCGGTTGCAGAGCCGGGTACGGCCGGGCCCGCAAATAGAAATCGTAAGCGGCGCACTCCCGGAATCGTGACGTGCACAGATATCTATTGCACATGGCCTCCAGGGAGGCCATCTCCAGTTGGGTGGCGGTGTGCAGCAGCTCCACCAGCCTGCTGGGCGGGGAGTCGGCATCGAGTGGCTCCTGCAGCCTCATCCAGTCGTAGGCGGCCCGGAAGCCGACGGCGCACAGATCGGCGCCCTCCCGGAACCGACTAACCGGACGCAGATGGCGGGCAAAGTAGCCGGAATGGAGCTGGAGCAGGGCCGGTATGCACCAGAACGTGGCCGTGCCGATGCAGACGCGGGCGGTGGCGCCCAGGTTGCCCTCCAGCATGCGGCACCAGTCGCCGGCGCAGTGGCAGTCGAAGGGTCGCATCGCCGGCACATTGATCCTGGAGAAACGGGCATCGTTCCAGGGCATCAGCCGGCTCAAGGACATTTCCAGATCGCGACGCCGCTGCTGGCGCTCCACCTCGCTGCTGAAGGGCTGGCGGTCGTTCAGCTCCACCACCTCGTGCCACTGGATGGCCTCGAGTTCCATCTGGATCCCGGCCCTAGACATGTTCTCCTCAACGGCAATCTCCTCAATCTCTTCCATGACTCTTCTATACAATTCTATATTCTTATATAACTATAAAGATATTTCATTCGCAGGTAAATCGGATCTGCAATGTCAGAAAATAATTTCACTTATTTTTTTACTTTTTTTTTGGAAAAAAAATATTTGGTTTCGATTTTTTTTTTTAGTAACGAAACACGAATGGGGGGGTGCACTTCGAAAAATAAATTGTGGAATGAAAATTATTTCCGACTTTACAAACTTCATTGGGATTTCTATTTCAAAGGTGACTATATCTAAAAAAATAATAATAAATACCATTATATTATTACTAAATATTAAAAAAAGAAGAATTCAAAAATATGTTAGAATTACATTTTGTAAAAATATTATTTATTTTTAAGCATAAAAATTCCATTTTTATTTTTCCAAAATTGTCCTACAACACTTTGCTTTTAAATATTATATTTCTGAGACCTTCTAGAGCATTACTTTTGGATATTATTGAAAAGTATGGAAAATATTTCGAGAAAAAACTTGTTTTAAGCATAAAAAATACAAAAAATTATTTAATTATAATAATTTGATAGAAGAAAACTTTCAACATGAAAAAATATTGAATTATACAAATATTTAAAAACATAATAAACTAGAACAGATAGAACAATTTCTTAATGATAATATAATTAGAAAATTCCATAAATATTACATAATAACTTTTATTTAAAAATCCTTTCCTTCCAGTTGAACGCGTTTAAATTACCTTCAACCTTTCCACAAAATTGAACAAAATCGTAACGAAATTATAGCGCAGGATAATGTAATTTTGTTTCAATAATACTTTGTCCTGTCACCGAGGGAATTTCGAATATTCGTGAAGAGGCCGACAATTAATTTCCGGCAAATTAAATGCGTTGGCCTCCGGGCACCCGCGAAACGAAATTCAATTCAATTATAATAAGGACGGAGGATATAACAAGGACTTTGTAGGACTTACCTAATCACACGCGATTATCACCGCTCAGTTGGCTTTTGTTAAAATTTAACTAGAAAATTATTTCACGAAATTTTTTGGTTTTAAGGCGAAAACACTGAAATTACTTTTCTGCCCCTTTCCAACAAAACCAGATGTTACGTCTAAGCCCTGCCAATGTCTAGGATGTTGTGATACGTAGACTTTCTCTAAAGTTGATGGACGGCTCGCTGGCCTGCTTTGATCAAAAATATTTTGTATAGACTGCGAGGCTTACTGAGATTTGTAGAATTTTTCATAATATTTTTGCAACAATTTAACTCTTTGTTGTTATCCTTTCTTGCCTCGAATCTATCCCCGCGATTCGAGCCGTGCGATAAACGGCAGCGCCACATCAGTCGGAAGCCGCGATTCAGATATTATTTTTCGGGAAATATATGTAAACGCTTTAAAGGATAATGATTAAAGTAAACCCATAAAGCTCATTTCCATTAAATGCTGAGAGACTCTGCGAGACTGTAAGGCGGAGATCCTGCCAGAGCCCCAGGCCATCCTTACGACTACTATTCATCACTGTGCGTGATGGCACTCGGTGATTGATTTTGATTTTCGACTCCGGCCATCATCATCCACCCAGGACCGCTGTGGTATTTAATCGCAGGACAAATCCAATCACCTCGCCGAATATTTTGCCCAGCTAATGGAATTCTAACACAAATTAGTTGTATTGCTTAAATGCCAGCTCGTAATTTGGTAATGCCAAGTGCCAGGAACAGGATTCCGCCCTCAAACAAAAAAAAAAAAAAAAAACGGAAGAGAAGGAAAAAAGTCAAACAGGAGCAAGGACGTCCTGCGGCATTTTGGTAATTACGACAGAAGCTGTGCGATGGACCCACCGCAAAAGCAATTTCTTGGCCCGCAGGCCGAGTTCCAGGACCTCCAACGAAGCTAACGGTTGTTTGCTTAACCAGAACTCTACCACCCACCAACCACTCCCACTCCCATTCGTCCTTAATACCTTCTTCTTGTCCTGGCAATAAAATCAAATCAACAGGCAACAAGTGCCTCAGCCTTTCAGCTTCTTGTCCTTCCCACTCGCCACCACCTGCTTCTGCCAGGGTTGTCATCTCACTGAAAATGAAATCATTTAGCCCGCAGGACACGGCAAAACGAATCGAAAACGACCCAAAAACGATGCTGCAGAAAAGCGTATAAAAAGCGAAATAATATTGAACATGATTTATGCCATTTCACTTTGAGCTTTCAAGGATAATATTTGGAAAATGGAAAGAGCCAAACGGAAGAAAAATAGTAAAAACCGGAGGCTAAATGTGAGCTTTTCCGATAGGGTTGTGTGTGGAAAATGGTTTCGATATAAAAGCATGCAATGCAGGAAAACTGTAAAAAAGAAAGGATATTAAGGATATTAATATCTTATAATTCTCATTATGGTAACGGTAGCCTTTAGAGTATTTCCTGGCTAGTTCCCAAATTTTATTTGGCTGGAAAAAGGACTCTCGACTAAATAGTTAAAGCCTCAAACCTATGGCCCAAAAGGCAATTGAAAAATTATGTTAATTTTCTGGGCATTGTTTTATCTTTTTTTTTGTTTTGTTTGTTTATTTTTTGCTCCGCAGGGATGCAGAACTAGGAATAGAGGAAGAAACGAATCCTTTTGCCAGGAGGAGAGCGTGCCACGAAAGCAATATGGAAAAATCTCGTAAACCCAAAGGGTTTCCTTGCATTCCGGCACGTTGGCAATTTATTTGCAGCTCCTGCTGCTCCTGCTGCTGCTCCTTCTGCTGCTCCTGCTGCTGCTCCTGTTTCTGTTTCTGATCCTGCTACTTCGACTCCTGTTGGCCAACATAATAATAGGCAAAGGGGTGGGTGGGTGTGGGTAATGGGAAAAATGGCGGTAAAATGCTGGGAGAGGAGCTCCGTGATTAATGCCCGTCGTGGGCTTTTGTGCCTTCGTGTGCAAATTTCGTGTAATCTACTTTAAAGCCTGGGCATTGCATAATTCCAGGACCTCCATCAGCAGCGGCGGCTACTGCCACCCTCCGTCGGATTAGCCGGCCAGAAGCTGCAGCATATCCATACGTAGTGGCGAGGTCCTGTCCGTTCGCCGCAGGACCTATGGAGTGTTATTAAAATCATATCTGACAAGCACATTTGTCTTGGCCCACAGAAAGTGTGGCAGGACGAGTCCTTCAGGTGAGTCTGGGTGGGAGAAATGAACCTGTCCTTAGCCCCAATTTGGGCAGGACATGTCAAAGGATCAACAAGGGCCATCAAATCGTCGGTAATAGTTCACCAAAGTCAACAAGTTTTCAACTCTTTTGGGTTGTCATTATTCTCAAACACTATTTCAAACTTTTATCAACTGTTTTTGAGATTTTTTTTCAAAATTCTGGAGGATGTGAAAACTTCCTTCCTTTTAAAGAGTTAGAGTGTTACTTTGGTTTACTTTTAGTCGCCAGTTAATGCTAAAACCGAGAGGCTGTAAAGCTTAAAAATTTGTTTGGTCGGCGAGAGGGTCCTTTCGCCTTTTTATGTGCCACAAAAGCCCGAACGCTCAAAATTGAATCATGAACATTGAGGGTTGAGGGGTTCAAGTGGCGGATTGAAAAAGATTTCCAATCGTTTTGGCCATCGTTTGCCAGGATTCAGGACCAACGACCAACGACCAACAACCAACGACCAACGACCAGGACATGAGTATAAAATTGTCAGGCAGGCACATAAACATTGGCAATATGGCGGACATGCCACAAGGATATTTTTGTGGAGGGAGTGTTTGCGGTGCAGTGTCCTGTTTCGCGGTTGTCCTTTAGTGCTCGTAAACAATTTTACAGCCCAAACATTTGGCCGTGCTTTGTCCCCCACTGTTTGCTTTTTATTTATATTTTTATATTTATTGGCTTTGTATATTTAAAACAAAATGGCGCACACCATTTCGGCGAGTGCTTAGCGCCATTCCAAGGCCACTTACAAAAGCTTCCAAACGCCTCCGCTCTGCCTGGAAAGTGCACTGAGCCAAATTCCTAGACGAGGTTTTATATAAATACATTTTACATCTAAATAAATATTTTTAATGTTTCCACACTATACATATATATATATTTTTTTCATTTTTTATTTAAGAAATTTTTTATTTAAGAAATAGGTTTCTTTGAAAATTAAATAAAAGGAAAACTTTTTCTTAGTATTTTGGTCCCTAAAATTGATTTTAAATATTTACTCGCTTTCATTTAAACATTTACTTTAAATGTAGGCTTATAAATGTCTCTTAAAAATAAATAAATATAATTAAGACTTTAGTAGACTTTAGCCAAATGTAATTTTTAATATATAAGATAGAAACAGTATTACATTTAATAATTTATTTAAAAAAAGCATAAGGCTTAAAAGAGCCATAAATTGTTGTATAATTTATGTCAAAATAAAATTATTAAATAATATTAAATATATTTTTCAATAGATATTTTCCGCCAAAGTATTATAAATATTAAAACAAAATTTTCCATCATTCTTAAGAAGTACCCATAATTTTTTGGCAGTGTCCTGGCCAAAAGTGGAAGACTAACAAATGGGGGAAGGACCGAATAACGGCTGTCAGTGACGCTAAGTAGTTGGCTCAGACGGCAACTTTGGCCCCGACTTGGATTCGGACTTGGACTTGGACTCAGATTCAGATTCAGATCCAGATTCAGATTCGGATCCAGACTTTCGGCCAAGCTCCTTGTTCAGGTTTTTTTTCAGCTTTTTCTTTCTTTGCTTTTTGAAAAAGTTTTTCGGCGCATTTATTTGCGTAAATGGCAGGCCAGCAAATCTTGTTGCATACTTTTCCTTCTTTCGAGGGGGGTGCAGCGGGGGAGGGGAAAGGACTTTAAAAGGCGTTAATTTATGCCCGTCACTTTCAGCCGAAATAGACCAGATATGGTTGGGCATAATATCCTGGCGAAAATTC
This sequence comes from Drosophila varians, assembly GCA_018150405.1. Lineage (NCBI taxonomy): Eukaryota > Metazoa > Arthropoda > Insecta > Diptera > Drosophilidae > Drosophila > Drosophila varians. The sequence continues at coordinate 12,100,717 of JAECWK010000126.1, forward strand.
TGGAAACTGGAAGCAGCAATGGAATAAGTGGCACTTCACTTCTGGAAAAGTCTATTTAAAATCCTTTTTATTTAAAAGATTGGGTATCCTGAGAAGCTGAGGAATTTTAACTTCATTTTAAATATAAATATTTTCGAAATAAACTAAAAATTTTGAAAAAAAAAGTCTCTAAAATTTATTCCTCTTCTCAAAAAAGTCAGCTTTTATTTTTTAAAGTGTGTTTTTATAAACTACTTAATATAAATGATATAATAAATATTTGATTAAAATTCTAAACGGTTTATACAATTTCATATATTTATTAAAAATAATTAATAATTCATTAATACTTTTGATATCTAGGGAATTTATTAAATCATTAATTCGAAAATTTAATAATTAAATTTCATATCTAATAGAAAGTTTCCAACAATATTTTTTATTAAAAGGAATATTTTTGAGACGTTATTCAAATTTTGAGTGTATCTACTTTTTTTTTGTATTATTGCCAAGTCATTTCCCATTCAAATTGACGCTGAGCATATTGTAGGGCAGCCATGCCGGTTACAGGACCTCACATTTCAGGACAATTCCCTGGCAAGTGTCAGCGCCTCCTGTCGCCTGTCGCCAGTCGCCAGTCTCCCGCCTGTTGTCTCCCGTGTCTCCCTCTCTCCTTTCGCTGGCCAACTTTCGACTTTCTATTCTTCTCCATTCACATTCCCTTTTATTGCTTTGCACAACATTTACTGGGCAGAATGGAAAATAAAGAATGGAAAATGGAAAATGGGAAATGGGAAAATGTAAATGAACGAAATGAGCTTCAAGCTTCGAAGCAACAGACAAGGATAAACAAAAATAAAATTGTCCAATTGCTAAGAAGTTGCCGTTTCCACTACCACACTCATTTTCCTCATCGTTTCGAAAATTTATTTTCCATTTCTATTCCCCCCTACACCACCCCGCCCCACCCCACCCTCCCCTCATCATCATTGGCCTATCAATGGTGTCCTGGTGTTGACAGTGGCAATTGCTTGAATAAATAAAGCAACCGGAATGCCAGAACCGAAGCTTCTGGGCAAAGTCAATAATACCATCGACCCCCCCTTCTAAAAAAAAAAAAAAAAGGGAAAAAACCTCCCAAAACCCATCCATATGAGTTGGCGAATGCATTTCTCATATTTTCAAATGAAATTTCCAGCAGCGACTCTAAGAAATGAGCTTCCTTCTTCCTGACAGAGATCCAAACAAATGGTCAGAAGAGAGAGAGACAGAGACAGCTATGGTTTGGGAGAAAGAGATGGGCATTAACCCTAAAAAAAATATTTGTATAACGTATGTTTGGAATTTTTTAACTTTTAGCCTCATTTTATTTATAATTACTATTTTCTCATCTTAATTTAAAAAAAAAATTACGTTATTACAAAAAAACTTAAATTAATTGAAAATTAATGGTACTCTTAGTTGGTACTCAAAATAAATTATATATATATAAAAGTTTATATACAACAAATTTATAAAAATACATTTTAAAGCATTTTTATTAAATATAGAAAATAAAATAAACTATCTAGAAAAGTTTTTAAAATAGAAATATTAAAAAAAAATCCTTTAATTTGTATAGGTATGTTTGTAATAAAAATAATTCCAGAATAAATAGTAATTACATTTTATATTATTTCAGTATTAACCCATTTACCATACAACACTCATTTTTAACCTATTTTCAAAGTCATTTAAAATTACAGAACTTTTCGGGGCTACCTATGGGGACTTGAATCGGATGTCCCTGCGGCTATAAATAGGATTTAAGTCTTTTTTTTCTGCGCCACCCCTTGCACCCCCTTTTAAGCGGCTTACCCGCCGCCACTGTTTAATAAACATTACGGGAATTCCGCCTGGCATTCGATACATTCCAATCCATTCCATTCGATCCGACTGGAGGTGCATTATTCACGGAGTGCGACGATTATGTTTATTTATTATGCCCTCGCCGCCGGAACAATGAAAGGTAGTTAACAAAAAAACATTTTTCCCCAAAAAAAATTGCCCAAAAGCTAAAGGAAACTCCAATAAAAAGACTAAATAACGGAATGGAGGGACAGTTGAAAATTCATGGAATCCGAAAGGAAACATTTTAAATAAACGACGACAATACTGATCCCCCGATGGATGGGCAGATTTTCACAATGAATTTTAATTTAATATATATATACATTTTTTTGGGCTGCATATTAAGTTTTGTGGAAATTTATTGACTGGAAATTGTTTTCAATTGAGTCAAGTGCATTTTCCACTAAACGGTAATTTATGGCATTTTCGGTATTAACTATTTTTCTAATTTAATGGACCATTTAAGCAGATTAAAAAACAATACGTTTTGTTTTTTTTGATTTATTAAGCAATGTAATAAATAGACAAAAAATTACTTAAATAACATATGATTTTTTTTTGAAATCCATAAGAAAATTAATTTAAAAAACCTGAATTACCTTGATTTCGTGCAATTTATTAAATCCTAGATTTATTGCAACTTAAGAGGATGGAGGAGGGGGGTAATAAAAAGGGCAAGGACCCATCCAAAGGACGAACTTCGTCCCACAACCTGTGCAATTATATTTTTATGCTCAAACGCTGGTCGGCAGGTACACGCACACATGCATAATTCAAGGCTTACATGCACGTACACCTGCCAATATTTGATTTAAACACACCTACACACACATACACATGCTTGCTGCATAAATGTAAACGCACACCTGTGCGTTTGAGCCGAGGAAATCCTCCAGGGAGGAGACAAAAATCACTTTTTTTTATATGTATGTAGGTATTTTTTAAAAATAAAAATCGTAGGTATTACAACTTGAAAAACATAGGTAAGGGAATATTCGAATACATTTTTAATAGTTTACAATTAAACCATTATAGAATCTCCCTTATTAAAATTTAAAGTTATTAATTTTCCCCCTTTTCTTTATTTAAAGTAATATTATAAAAAAAACCATCACTATAGTAGTAGAACACGCACTCAGTTTGCATTTAGTTTGTATTATGCATTTCTATTTGAACTTCTTTGGCGACGTTTTTCCATTTTTTCCCTTCGCTTTCGCTTTTGCTTTCTTATTTTCCCTTTTTTTTTTGTAATTTTTGCACAGCTTCTGCTTTACTCTTTTCCAAAGATCTCCTTCCTGCGCCCATGGTCCCTTGTCCACCCACTTTACAGATTGGAACTGGTATTTATTTAATGGTTCATACTTTTCGCCTCGGCCTGAAATTTTGCTCAGGTATGGGAGGAATCCCCATTGATTTTTGCACAGGAAAAAAGCAAAAGTCATTTACAAATATATTTTTTTAATTTTTAATAGAAGATCTATCTGTATCTAAGAATTTGTATATAATTTTGTTTTCAACAAAAAAATTTTATAATGGTTGTTTCGTTACCAAAACTGATTTGTATTAAATGCATTCGTTACTATTATTTTAGTTTATCTAAAAAATGTTTGTGATTTTATTAAATTTGATTAAATTTTTATTTGAATTGATTTAAACTGGAAAACAATGAAGAATTATTATTTTAATTGAAATCAAATTATTAATGTCCTGGAAATTCCTTCTTTTGTTCGGCAAAAGTGAATAAATAAGAATTTAAAATTCATTAGCTATTTGCGTAGCACAATTGGAAGTCCTGGTTCAAGGAGGGAAGCGAAAGGCATGGGAATGCGTTGGCAGCTTGGCTTTAATCCTTGGCTCGATTGCCAACTCCTGGCTCCTGGCCATAACTCACAGGTGCACATGGCACGGGCCAAATGAAATGAAACGAAATAATGAAAACAATTTCAACGCTCGTGCATTGAACTGCAATCGATGGGCGGGATTTCCGGTGGGTGGGCACAAAAAAAACAAAAATCCAAACAAAAAAAGCAAAACCCAAGCCAGGCGGGGCCAAAGAATAAACAAAACTCTCTGGCCAAAGACCTATTAGTTATGCTACATGGATTTTATGGGTCTTAAGACTTGGCCACCGCCGGACAATCCAGACACGGATGCCAGGAATGTACAGAGTACGGAGTAAGGACGAAAAAAAAAAATCCCAAAAAACCGGAGACACAAAAACGGACGAATGAACAAAGAAATTATAGTGATGGCAAACGTAATTCCCTTTCTTTTTTTTTTGATTAATAATTATTTTCGAATTTTTTTTTAAACGTATTATAAATTTTAACAAAATTCCCTAAGGTGTAAGGGGAACTATGGGGGGATGGGAATGTTATTCTATAATAAAATATTATATATTATTTCTATGCCAATATGTTGTGAAGATATTTCAAACATTACAATTACTTATCCCACTGTGCACCATCGCTTTATTTCTGAGATCCTAAATCTTCCCAATATATTTAAAAATTCCAATAATATAGTCCCTAAAAATTCGTTACCTATGGTTTTTGGAATTTAGAAAAAAACCTTAAAGGATATAAAGAGAGCATCTCTGATTGGAAGGGTACAGGTCTGGCGTGGTCGTGTGCCGCCTGATCCCTTCGATTAAAATCGTACTGCCCCCTCCCCTCCCCAATTTTGATCCCACCCCTGACCTTTAACCCCAGATGAGGACTTAGGCACCCAAGGCCTCCATTACTTGGAAGGTTTATGGCAGTCCGTGATTGCACATAAACTTACCTTTTGATGATGTCCGGCAGGGGCGAACTTTAATTTGCTTTTATGCTGCTCCCATCCCTGCCATCCCTGCCATCCCGGCTATCCTGGCCGAGAGAGGTTAATGGAAAGAATGTCCTGAGACCTTGAATTTGAGTTGTCGAAACTTTTACAAGGATAGCGCCAGCGGATTATCGCATAAGTAAAATTGAATGGCTAAAAGTTTAGTGACTTTTCACTGGCATATCCTGGCCGTCCTTTTACAATGTGAAAATGTGTCTCTGTTTTTGTTTTTGTCAGGACTTTAGGTAGTGGGGGAGGGGCAGGATGAAGTGCATCTGCTGGGATGCTCTCCCTCTTTGTGGCAATCAAAACTTCAATGCAAATTATAAGAAATCGCTGGCACAAAGCATACGCCATCTCCATCCTGGGTATCCTTTTTGCCCCTTTTCCGTATCCTTGGTCGCCGGGCTCCATTTCCGCAAAATGTCACGTACAGTGAACAGCAAGCAACATGTCCAAACATGCAACAAACTAAATGTTGCGCCTTTAAAGCTCTTGCCACGCCACGCCCCCCAGGCTCGCAGGACACCCCGTGTCCTTTCGCTCGAATATCAAAGGACACAGCGGGCCATCAGGCCAGCGCCGGAAGCTCTACCATATTCACAAAATAAAAATAGAAGTAAAGAACGCGAAACAGGACCAAAAAGGACGAAGCCCAAGGCGATGACTCTATTGCAAATATGCAGCGAGGGTTGACTCTGCAATTATGCAAATTAAATATTTATAGCCTCTGTTGACTTTACAATTTCATATAAAAACGAATGCAAAGGCTTAATCATTATTTATTTATTTTATTTAATATTTTCTGGGTAACCTGTTGAAGCTGGAAATTTAATTAAATTAAATAAAAAGTGAAGCAACTTTTTAACGTTTTCTTATTTTTAAAGTGTTTTTACAAGTAAATAAATAAATATTTCACAAAAAGTGTTTTTATTTCCTTTTGCTTAAGCGTTAAAATGTATGTAAATGTGAAAAATCCAACTTGCCATAACAAAAGATTCTAAAAATTGTAAACACATTAAGCTTATTATTTTATTATTTATTTATTGGTTATATATATTTCAATTTGCTTTTTTTCTTTCTTTTAGTCATTTTTTAGGACTAATACTAATATTTTCTTAAAAAGAAATTAACTAAGACTAAAAGCGTAAAAGTTTTTGGTTAAAACACAAAACACAACTGTAAGCTTAGTAAAAAATAGATAGCAAAAAATTGAATACAAAAAAAGTTATAACAAAAGAAGTAAGAACGTTAAACTTTTCCTCAATCCACCCTCGCTGTGTGTCAAAATCTTGAGATGCTCTTTTACTTTTTTTTTTGGAAGCTCGCTTTCACCTGCTACCGTTGCTTCTTGCTCCTTTTCCGCTTTCCATTCGCCGCTTTTTGCTCCGCTTTGGCCAAATCAAGTGTCATCCGTCCGCGCAACGGCCACGCCCCTTCCGGCTAAGCGGGCGTGACGTCATCGTGGCTGATGAGCAAAGCTAAAAAAAAAAAAGCGAAGCAAAGTAGAAAATCAAAATATAAATGCACGTGAAAGAATGAGGAGAGAGGAGAAAAAAGTAACACATTGCTTTCCATTTCCATTTCCAACACACTCGAACATGTTTCCGCACTTAGGCGAATATGCGTGAAGGATGCAAAGGAGAAGGGGGAGTAGGAGGAGGTGATGGGTGGCAGGAAGCTGAAGCAGTGTAAGTGGCATGCATTCCACCCACCTACCACCCCCCTCCCCGCCGTCAAGTGTGCACTTCACACGCCTACTAAGGCTCAGATTACTTACTTAGTTTGCGTTTTAGTCTTAATGAAGCAGGGGCCGGGGGGGTGACTGGAAGGGGAATAACGGTGGCAGAGCAAGCCGACGGGGGCCGACGTTGGCAGGAAGTAGTTCAGCCTGTCAACGGAAAATCCTGTTAACTTTAAGTTTCCGATTTGTGGAAGGCAGTTAACCACAATGCGGCTGGAAAGTAAAATTTCCTTTTTGTTATTTTTAAAGCTTGTTTTTATAGATAGTAACAGAGATAAATGTTGTTTTATTAATATAAAATATAATATCTTTTAATGTGTTTTGTTTTGTTCGATATTTTTAAAGCTACTTTTTGCTTTTATTTAAAATTAGTATAAATAGGTAGGAATTTAGTTTAAGTAGAAATTTTAAGAGTAAAAACTAGTTATTTATAATTTATATACGTTTTTTTTTTTATTACTTAACTATTACATTATTCCTCACAATTTCCATTTATTCCAACATTCCAATTAAATCCCATATATGAAAATTTCAATATGTATGTGATGCAAGAATAAAATATTTTTAATACTTATTAAATTTATACATTAAAAAAATATATATTTACACTAAAATTTATAAAACAGAAACACTTCCTGATGAAAGAAAATTCCAGGAATAAATTAATATTTATTTATAATCGTCTCATATATTATAAAAAAAACCTTTGTTTATTTTTATATTATTTCCTTAAAAATAAAAATCTAGATTTATTTACTTGATTGTAGAATTAAGAATTTAAAGTATAAACCAAATAAAACCAATCTATTATAGTTAAAAAATATTTAATATATTGAATATTAGAATTAGCAGATTATTCACAAAAGTACCGTTTAAGGAGATGAACTTCCAGTGACAAATTCCAGTGACAAATTCCAGTGACTATATTGTAAAATTCCAAATATTGAAAATATAATTTGAATGGAAAAACAATAACAACGCCCACCCAGCCATCAGCTGTCGCTTCCAGTTTTTGAATTACAATTGAAGAAAAAGTGATTTTATGGGGCTTTTAGCCAACTTGGCCAACGGCAAATAAATAAAATTAGTTTAAAGTTTATGCAATCAACAGATTTTGAGCTTAAAAGCAGAGAGATTAAACAGCCCACTCCGAGAACAGGACTCCGAGTTCCAGGACAACTTTCTAATGGCTCCCCGAAAAGGAAATTTACATCAAACCATAATCGATTTAGTTTGTTTTTCCCGCAGCAAGGACACACAGGAGACCAAGGATAATGGCTATGGCTATGTCATCCTTTGCCCCCATTTCCCCTCCCTCCCCAAAATCCAGAATCCTTAATCCTGAATCCTGAATCCAAAGAAGTGGCCCCAAGGTGCACGCAAAGCAATGCGCGGCCTGGCAGCTGAAAATTTAATTACATCACAATGCCAGTCGACTTTTCCAGGACGAAGGATGAAGGATACACAGGGTGGTGGTGGTGGGAGCAGGGTGGGTGAGAGTCCAAGCCAAGACAGCGCCACATTTTCCACATTAACGAAATGCTTTTAATTGTGCACTTAACGCTCGTAAAATGTGATTTAATAGTTTCGGCGAATGCCAAAGGGCATGAAACGAAAAGGACACGAAAAGGACGAAAAGAAATCGGCCAGGGGATGGCGAATATGTGTCCTTAGAGTGGTGGTGAAGGGTGTGTGAGGGGGTAGGGGGGATCACTGGGCAGGGTCCTGGGCAGCGCCGGAAGCAGAAGCGGAAGTGGAACTTGGCTGCGTTATAAGTTGGCGCAGTTCCTATTTAACCGCAACGCTCGGAAACGCACTGGGAGAAAAAATGTGCGAATAATTTGATAAATATATTTTTAGAAATTAACAAATAATTGTTAAAAAAACAAATAATGGATAAATTTTGTAAAAAAAAAGTATTAATAGTAATTAAAACGTTTAATTAATAGAAATTACATAAATAAATTTACATTTTTAATAAAAGTACCTTTATGCCGTTATTTTAAATTTTAAAATTAATTTAACTTTTATATAACTTATATATTTATCAGGAGATATATATAATCCCATTAAAAGTTATATGTTTGTTTTACAAAAATAAATATTTAAACATCGTTTATTTTATTTTAAATACATATAAATCTTAATTCAAGACTCCACAATCAAAGTAAAGTGAAATTATAAGAAATATTTAAAAAAAATATTCCAAATATATATTCCTAATAATATTTCAATAAAAATTATATAATATAACTCTTTAAATTAACTTCTAGAATTTAAAAAGCTACTTAAAAATTTTTATTAATAAGTATTTTGAGTGTTTAAGTACTTAATCAGTTTATTAGTTATTATTTATTAATTATATTTAATTTTTATTTGTATTTTTATTAATAGAATATTATTCCAATTAATTAATATGTATATAATTATTTTTTTGTTAGCCCTAAAAGCTAATAATTGTGCAAACTTTTTGAAAAAAGTTTAATTGAAAGTCGAATAAACTTTTAATATATATTATGGAAAGCCAGAACATTTGTAGCAGTGTAGCCGGAAGCCGCACAAACAGGCTGGCAAACTGACAGCCCAATTTGGGGCTGCATAGGTGCGAGCTTATCGGAGTCGCCATCGCCTGACTTTGGGGAATTCTCCGGCCGATGGCGATGGCTACGGCGACGGCGACGGCGACGTCGACCAAACAATAAAAGCCAACGGTTTTCCTGCTTTGTTCAAAGGACGAGGCGGAGGTGGAGGTGGAGGTTAGGGACTGAAATCAATACCAACTGGGTCACCGTCAAACGGTTCCCAGTGCGGTCACTTAGCCAGGAGCAAGTAGCCCGGAGCCAGGACATTAACAAGCGGCCAGGACTTGTTTGGCGGACTTGTTGGACAAGTGTCGCTCAGAGCAAAGGACATCGAGTGACGGCGGGCAAATAGGTCCCTCCTAGGGTACCAGCTGCTGGGAAATGTGCGGAAAACTGGCATGTCGGCCGAGAAGGAAATTACACAGCTGCCAATAACAAGATATCAATGCAAAAAATCCTTTTTTTCATCCGTCTAATTAAATTTGAAACAAGGATACATAATACCAGGAAAGGCAAGATACAAAAAGAACGAATGCAAGGATTTTTTTAATCTAAAGGTGACCCAGAGGCCGTCCAGAGGACAAATTATCAACTAAATTTTATTACAAAAAATCCTTAACAAGGATCCTTAACAATACGACCCCAAAAACTTAGCAACCCATTTGAAATCCATCAAAAATTGTACAGTCTAAACGTTGATTTCTAGATCGGGGATTCAGATCCTTCAGCAATGTCACGCTACCTGTATGCCGATCACATCCTGGAGGCCTTCAATGTCTTCCACCGACCCATGGTCCTTGAGGAGGTGGCCACCTACGTGGCCGAAATGGAGGCCAAGACCGTCGACGAGGTGCGACTGGCGGTGGACAATACGGTGACCGCCGCCTGGATGCACGGCTTTCTGGCCAAGGACGATCGAAACTATACGCTGGCCTGTGGCTATTGGGACGTGGCCTATACCAAGAAGAAAACCAATCAAAAATCAAACAGATTTCGATAAATTCAAAGGATTAACATCATCTGGCTTGTCGTGTCTTTAACCAAGGATATTCTTTGCCGAGCCTTTGACTTTAGCAGCTAAGATAATATTCTTTCCATTTCTTTGAATATTAATAGATTTGTAAAAATAAATTAATAAAAATTGGCGATGCTATCGAAATTGTTAAAATTATTGTTTTGGAATAGCTCCTTAAATGTCAAAGAATAGAGTATCGAGTATCATATAATCCTTCTATTTTCGATGTTTTTTCTATTTTTTTGTAACTTCAAAACCAACTTTAATATAAATCCCAAAACCGAAAAACCGAAACCCTTGAGAGAATTTATTAACCTTAAGCCGCATGTCCTTTGTTTGAGTTTTCAAGGAGAAGCCGAAGCCGGCTCCAAGGTTCCAATGACAAGTCATTGATCGAAGCTGAAAACTGGAGGGTATTACGGCCATTAGACCAGAGTCCTTAATACCCCGAAACAGGCCAACAAACAACCAGGCAACCGACTCCCCGCCCCGTCACTTTGGCAGCTCCTGTGTTTCCCTTCCAGGACACCCGAAACTCCGGACCCAATCTAATGCCAAGATGGAGTCGGGCGATTATTTCGTTTACATTTACATTTACATTTACACCAAATGCAGCTAAATTGGGAGCGCCAGCCACTCCTCTACGTAACGTCCTGGGGAATACCATCGCCGCGCCGCCCCACCTCCCCGCCTCGCAGACCTCAAAGGACCTCGGCGAGTGTCTGACTCCTTTTGGCCCATTTAGTTGTTGGTCGTTTACCATTTTCGCATTCACTTCCAGATTTGTCATTTATGATAAGCGGCTCTTGCCTTGAAAACCACGCCACGCCACCCCACTCCACCCCACGGCCACGCCCACGCCTCCAATTTACCGCCCATTTAGACGGAATCGAGGATTTTCAATGCATTGCCCCGCCATTCGTCTTTAATTCACAATTTTCTTAAAGAAAAAACAGAAAATACAAAGCCCTATATTCCCTATAAGCTAATAAGTATTAATATCCTTTAATAAAAGGATTAGTTTTAAAGATAAATCAATGGATTGTAATATATTATAATTATATTATTTTATAGGATTATCGTATGGAAAAGAACTAACAGTATAAAATTGTATTCCTTTTATAAAAATAATAAATATTATTAGAGTTCCGATGGCTTTTGGCTACCAAAGTTAAAAAAAAAAAACAACATATTTTATATTACATTTTTACAAAAGAATACAGAAATAATAGAATAAAAGAAATAAATATTGATTAAAAAGAAGTACCCGGTATCATACACTCAGAAATTTCAAATATTTACTTTATTATTAATTTTTTTGGTATTGAACTATTTTTGAAACACAATTAAGCAAAATAAGTTTACTTATTTAACGATTTTATTATTTATTTTATTATTTAAAAACAGTCTCAAATATCTATACTTTTATGAAAAAATAATTAAAGAAATAGAATAAAGAAATTTAAAAGATTCACTTTTTTTGTAAGGTATTAATTTTTTATTTTCTTGAAAAACTATTTACAAAAATGTTTAAATATTAAAAAAAAAAGTAATACATTTTGTTCAGTGTAAAATTTCACACATGAGCCGAAAGGTATTTCAAGGCTGATCGGGGATCGGAGGCGAAAATTGGGCCCAAAAATATTTGTAGCCCCCTCGCAGCCCCCTTCCATGTCCTGCCCTAATGGGATTAGCCAAAAATCGATAGAACAGCCACATTTTGGCTTTGACTTCGACTAATTAAAATTCCACAAATTAAGTGGCAAGTGCCAATTGCTGAAGAATGTCTTTAAAGTCAGCAAGAATCTTAAATTAAGAGATTTAAATAAAAGAAAAAAATATAAAAGTAATCATGACGGTGGTTTAGACTTCATTTGTGTAACTGGCGAATGTCAGTTACAGATACTTCCTTGGACATCCCCTCGAGGATATTTAATGATGCCTGCGGCTAACGGTATTTTGGGCTTTTAATTTGTTTTTGTTTTTGTTTTTGTTTTTTTTTTTTTTTTTTGTTTTTGGTTATTGGCTGTCCATAATGGCGGCCATTGGCGGGCAATTCAAATGATGAAGTATGCAAAAAGTTGGCAATTAATTCGATTCAATTATCGAATGATTCAAGGCAACTTTCCTCAATTAAACTTGAGGAATTCCAGCTAATTTCATTTTACACTCGACTGCCTTTGTTTTGGCTCGAATGTTTGGATTTTAATGAATAATTTAATTAAAGTACCAAGTATTGGAAATGCCATTGGGACAACATTTATTTCAATTTTGAATAAATCAAGGACACCCGTCCTGGAAACTTGAAATAACAAGATAATTAAATAAAACTCTTCGTTCTTTTCCTTTATCTCTTAATAATTTATTTCTTAAAAATAAATTAAATATTTTACTTAACAAAAATATACATTTCGCACCAAAATTATTAAAAAAAAAAAAAAGTATTTTTGTTAATTAAAAATTTTATTCGAATTGGACAAATATTTTGAATAATTTTGTAAAAGGATTAGAAATAGTTGTCTGCGTTAAATATTCATTTTCCAACAAAAATCACTTGACCCTCTGAACGCTGAATGAAGTCTTTTGTCGTTGGGGAAAAAAGTCCCCACCAAATAAAGGATGAAAATAGTGGAGGGAGCAAAAAAAAAATGTGGCTAAAACCAAATGCGCCAAATCAACGATCCATTTGGGGTCGGCAAACAGGACGAGTGAAAATTAACGTTGGCATTGTGGGGGGAAAAAAGGAGCAAAAAAAATAAAAATAAAAGGAAAATCATGAGAGGGTGGGGGGTGGAGGGTGGGTATTACACTGGGGCCAAATGTTTTCGGGTTTTTCGGTTCAGGTTCCCCATTGTCCGGCACTTGATTGAAGCGTTTGTTGTGGCCAACTCCGGAATGGCCCAAAGACCGAAGACCGAAAGCCAAATGCTAAATGAAAATGGCAACGGCAACGGCAATGGCCAGGATGAGCAAAAAATGGGCAACAGGAAAAATTTTGGGATGAGTTTAGGAGTGCGGAAAATGACTGTTAAGAATATTTAAGTATACTTATACTTATTATATACATATGTATGTATATGGTAAATGCTAAAATAAATGTGAAACCAACAAAAAAAATTTAAAAAATTTAAAGTTAAAAAGTCACTTAATATTAGACTTAGTTTGTGGTTAAAGTTAAGAGATTACTTAATTTTAAAACAAAAAAAAATCACCCACAATAATACACATTTTTTTAATATTAATATTAATATAAATAATAGTACTGATATCTAATATTTTATATATTTGATATTTTTGTAATTAATTCAAGCCACATATTTAGTAACTATTACATTTTTAAGAAATGCCTTCCCATCACACAAATAAGAACTCATTAAATTAATTTTTAAAGAAATTCAAAATAAAAAAAATATATTTTTCTTTTGCTGATTTTTGGTTTTTTGTAACACATAAATTAAAATATAAAATAAATGATATTTAAAATATAAAAAAAATGAAAAATTGATTAGTTTTATTTTTATAAATTATTATTTTTCGCTGAAGGTTAATTTATTCATTGTAAAATTTTTTTTATATTTTATTATTTTCTATAAATACTTTCCACCTATATATATGGATTATTAATTTTTTAAGTAACAACAAATATATATATTATAAATATTTAGTGGTGTCGTGTTTTGCGAAAAGTAGTTTTCCAAACTTTGTTAATATTTATACATTATATTTATGTTTCTTAATTTTTTTTTCTAAGTTAAAAAAAATTAACATTTAATTTTCCAAGTCAAATATCTAGAACAGAAATCTAAAGTCAGAAATTAAGTATTTAATGCTAGCTTTCGGCGCCCCCTCCTGGTTTGTGTTTTGGGCGTTCCCCTTCAAAAACAGAAAGCCAGCGCCCCTGGCATTTCGGATGTGCAGTACAAAGGGCAGCCAATTGGCAAATATGCTTTGACACACACCGGAGCGGATCCAGAATCCAAAATCCAGAATCCCCGGGTCCCAGAGTCCTAGAGTCCTAGAGTCCAGACCCCAGAGTCCAGAGTGCAAAGTCCAGAGTCCTGGCAGTCGAGTTTTAGATTCACTTGCGCTGAAAAGTATGCAGCATGCAAAAGCCCAGATTACTGGGTGGGGGTCCTGAAATGGCAGAACGGGGGGAGATCCGGAAATAATGCCAACAATCAAAAACACGCTTAAAGCGCGCTTTGCCCAATGAGCTGAAATGAAAACCAGGCAGGATTCCAGCCAAACATTTGCATAGGAAACCCAGCGAAGGTTTAACACAAATATTCAATGCTTTAAAAGAAGGATATCAAGAAATATTTACAACATAACCTAAAAAAATATACTTCTAAAATCAGGAAATGTCGAAAAGGTCAAAACTTGTCTTTATTTTTGATTTTTTTTAATGTAATTATTTTATTTTATAAGAATATTCTTATATTTTTTAAATAAATTTTTAATCTATATAAACTAAAGCTTAAATAAGAAAATAAAAAGTTAATAAAAATATTAAAATAATATTAAAATAAAAATAAAATTGAAAATATAATTTTCAATAAGAAATTAATAAGAAAATTATAATAAGTTTGAATTTGAAATGCCAGGCCAAAATATTTAAAACAACAAAATAATACAGCTTATAACAATAATTTAAATATTCGTAAATATATTAACAAAAAACAATTAAAGGTACACACATTAATGTACTCATAGGGTTAAAATGTAATATTTACACTTTTTTTGTATACTAGATCTTTAATCTTAAATATGAAACCAAAAAATTCAAATATTTGAAATAATTGTAATACAAAAAGTTAAGAACCTATTTGCCATATATATTAAAAACTAGATAAATTTTTCCTAATATTTTGTAACCCTAAAACCTTGTTAATTTCTAATAAATGGTGATTAAATTATCGAAAATTATTAAAATTAGAAAAAAAAAATTAGAAGGCAATCCTTAAAATAAAACTCCATAAATTTTGGATGTTTGATTAATTATAAAATGTACTTTTCCAAAATCCATCGATGCCATCGATGGTTACATTGTCTCGTCTCCAGTCTGCGACTCCAAAACACACTACTCCCGTCCCGGCAAAATAATGATGACTAGTCCTGATCCCGACTCCGATGGCGGATGAGATCCAGATCCAGGTCCTGGACCAGATCGTCGTCGTGGGGAAAGGAAACCGATAGGGAATTTCGCATTTGGCGCATCTGACGGGCAGCACCGCCATCGTCGCCGCCGGCGTCCGGGATGGAGGTGGATGCGGTGGTGGAAGCGATTGCCATCATCTCAGTTGCGAAACGGTGGCGCGTCTGGCGCAGCATCAACTGAATGAGCCGGACATGGATCTGGGAGCGCTGGACGCGACGGGCAAAGTGGGTCATGTGGGCGCGATGGGCGGCGGCCAGGCGCCGCAGCTCGCACATCCTTTCAATGTCCCGGTCGACGGCATGCCGGGCGGCGCGTGCCAGTATCCGTTCCGGTTCGGTGGCCACTGCCATCTCCAGATTGAGGTAGCCGCGTCGCAATTGCCCTAGCAGCTCCAGCACGGCCTCAATGTCCGCTTCCTTGGCAGCTTCAACCGACGTGGTCGATGTGGATGCCATCGCCTCCTGCTCCTCCTCCCGATGATTCGGATTCATTTTAAACAACAACAAAAAAAATACAAAATTTGGAAACTTGTTTAAATAAAAGCCAAAAAAAAAAACAAAAAAAAAAAGCTTTTACACTGGAAATTTTGGAATCTGGTCTAAACGTTAGACTGGTCTGGACTCGAATGACTCTATCAGGTGCGGAGTCCTTCAATCTTTGTTTGGAGTACTTTCCCAAAGCTTACTTTGTTTCACATTTTTTCTTAATACATTAAATATAGAGTCGAGTTGGTGAATGAAAAATTCCGTTTATGACTTTATCCCGTCTGGCTATTAATGGGACTCGTTGCAGGTCGTCCTGGCCGGCAGGACACGCAGGCAGTCGTCGTCGCGGGGGCAATTAAAAATTTATTGAAAATTGATTTTTTGGCGCTCATCCCCCGGATGGCCGGCGCTGCAGATGCCACTTGCAACCTGCATCCAGTTTTTGTCGCATCCCCCAGTGGTGGTCAGTCCCGCCAGACCCCATCCATCCGTCCATCCGTTCATCCAGGCATCCATCCTTCCTGCTTGCTGTCCTCATTCCCTTTGCGAGAGTTAATTGGTAACGTTTAAAAAATTTCCATAATTTCGCGGTGACTGTTTGCTCGGGACTTGGCTCCGGCTCCGCCTCCAGCTCCGGCTCCGGCTCCGGCTCCGGCTGGCTGGAATTCCTGCCTGCCTCCATGTTGAATCTAAAAATTAAAAATTCGCATACACATGACGGAATAAATTTAATTATTAAATTGCATTAAATTCGAGGCTTTAAGCTGTAAGTTTGTTTGAATTTGGTCCTGCGAAAAGGATATATTTCATATGAATTTAATTTGTAATATAAAAAAAGCTTAATTTATTTTATTTTACAAATTAGTTAGCTAGTTAGAATATTGAAGCATTTACTGTTAAAGTTTGAAAATTAAAGACCGAATAGTTAAGAAAATATAACAACAAAACTTAACTCTTTTTTTTAAATATTAAAAAGTTAGAATTGATATTTAATTTTATATAAATATTTATATTTTACATATCTATGTTTTTATTTGTTTATTTTAAAGATTATTCAAGAAATTATTAATACAAAATATTTCCTATATGATTTATTAAATTTTAATAAATAAAATAATTTAAACAAATAAACTTTTAGAGGAACATTAAAATTAATATAATCCAAATATTTTTGTTAAAGGTTTATCTTTCATTACACAAAATACCCATCAAATAATATTAATATATAATATTTAAATAATAATATTTAATAATAATAAAAACAAAATAATAAATCTATTTTATACATATATCTTAAAATATACAAGCATTTTATTTTTAATCTTTATAAAACTTTTAAAATACTTGCATTATTTTAACGGTTTTATTTCTATCAAAAATTGTAATAAAAGATAACTCTTATTTTTAATGTATATACTAAAAGTTTAATAATTACTCTTATATTGTTAATAGCTTTGTTGAAAATATTTAAGTAAAACTTTTGCTTTATTTTTTTGAATATAAATTAAATAATAACTCTTAGTATCTTGGTAAACAATATGTAACAATAATAAAAAAAATATATATATATATAAAATATACATTCTCACGAATTTATTGACAAATTGATCAAAAATTAGTTGTGAATATTTTTAATTCAAACTCTGGATTATTATTATTGTGTTAAATATTTTTTTTTTAAGACAATAAAATTTAGATTTGAAATACCTAAAAATGTATTTAAAATTAACCATAAAGTATTCTTAAAGTTCACATGGTTTCTCCTCTTAAATTCAAGATAAAAGTTTAAACTTTTCAACTTAATTGGTTTTTTTGTTTTGTGTAAAAGGACACTTTGGTTCAGCGTCGTCCTCGTCGGGAATCGGCAGCCGCCTTCCTGAAGCGATTGTGCGAACCGGCGCCAAATTGCTTGCCAGCTGCCAGGAGGGCCGTGGACCCAGCCACCTCGTCCTTCTCAGGCAGATGGGCCACGTGCAGGATGTCGTACAGCAGCCGGCCGCCCTCCTGCGACTGCAGCAGCTCCTCCAGCTCCTTTTGGGGGCGCAGCAGCAACTGCCGCAGACTTCCGCCCTTGCGCAGCAGGCCGTGTATGTTCCGGGTATTGACGCCCGGCAGCCGGAGCAGAAAATCGTAGATGCCGCTGTTAAAGTGCAACTGCTCGCCTGCCGTTGGCTCCTCGCTGCCCAGGGCCGCCGCCTGCTGGGGATCCGGTTCGGGCTTGCCCAGCTTAAGCTCCTCGAACAGCTGGGCGGTGGCATACGGGCTGGGCGACCAAATGAGGCGGAGCCGGGGAAAGTGGAGCGTCAGCAGCTGTAGCTTCTGGACGATGTCAGCGTTGGCGCTGGTCGTCTGTTGGGACAACATGAACTTGCCCTGAAGGTGGAAGGGCTTGTTCTGGTCGAACTCAATGAGCAGGATCGGCTTGGCGTAGTGGCGCTGCATCTGGACGCACTGGTTGTAGAGTCGCCCGGAGTTTAGGGAACCAATCAGATCCGATATGGACTTGCGTTCCACGCACACCTCCGGGGTCAGGATGTAGTCGCCGATGGAGATGGTGAGCGGCAGGACCTCAAGGCCGCGCTTGTGGATCAGGCAGGGCAGGTCTGAGCGGAACTCCCGCATGTCCACAATCACCTTGGCCGTTTCCTTGGGCGTTTTGGGGGCCTGGCCGCCTGCCTGACGGCTCTGGGCATTGTTCTCAACCAGCTCGTCGTCGTAGTTCTTGTACAGGATAAAGGCCTCGTCCGTTTTGCCGTCCTGGTACTCCGGAATGACCATTTTCTGGAGGGATTAGCAGAAGACATAGTTAATAAAATCCAATATTAGATAAACAGGAATACCCACACTTTTGGTATCTATGATTAGCTCGAAAGCCGCCTTCTCCCGCCGCAAACTGGTCAAGTAGGCCTGCTCTTCCACGGTCCTGGCATGGATTAGGAAGTAAACCTTCATGCGGTCGGCGGGGGCCAGACGACGTCGAGCTTCAAACACTTCCAGTTGCCGAATGGCTGTCACATTCGTGTTGTACATGACCACGTAGTGCGGCTGCAGCTGCTCCAGCATGTGCTCCAGTGCCATGGATCCCTCGCGCTCCGTCTTGAAGGTCTGCAGGCAGATGTAGGGCTGATGCGGAACAGCCGCCAGGGCCGCCGTCACATCAAATTGCTCTAGCTCGGGTATAGTCTCGAATATAGAGGTATCCGGATCTGCTTCGATATCCACTGGGTCTTCCACCGACTCCACCAGCTCCACGGGCTGGGTCATGGTCAGCATATAACTCTCCTCGAAGTGCTGCGCCTCGGCATCGTGTTCGCTGAGCAGCTGAGCCAGTTCATCCAGCCCGCCCGTCGGTGGCTGCGAACTAGGGAGTTCCTGTTTCAGGGCTTCGCTCTTGGCAGGATTACGTGCCGCCTTGGACTGACTCTCCTTGGCGTATTTGTCGCTCAATTTCCCTACTGGCACCTCGTGGTGCAGCGCCTGCTGGAGCAGGAAGCGCGACCCGCCCTGTGTTAAATATTGTTTCAACTGGTGGCAGGTGCGCGCATCCTGGCAAAGGATTAAAACCTTAGGCTGCTCCGTGCGCCGACAGCGCCGCATATCGCCCGGCACGTCCTGGGTGAGCAGTTCCGTGAGTGGCTGCCATTTCGGACAGGGTTCCGGCTCGAATTCTGGAGTAGTCGACGACGAGTTATTAGTCTTAAAGCTTTTCTAGAATTTGGGAAAAACAAACCTTGCTGGCCATTGAAGACGCGTTGCTTGGAAATGTTGAAGATTTGCTCGGCAGCGTCAAGCAGGGTCCAGCCAGAGTTGCTTAGGGCATACTCCTTGCTGCGATATCGTTTCATCAGAGCATAGGCACTCACAGCATCGTGGTACATGGTGGATCTGGAAAAGACAACCAGAAAGTGAATAAAACCCAAAAAAGGTATAAAAACCATCGTACATCATTAGACTCCTTAGAATCTTGAGGTCGGCCACAATTAGCTTCGTCTGGGAGTTGAGCTGATGCCAGATGCAGTCCAGTTGCGCCTGCAGGATCTTGTGGAACTTTTTGGTCACACAATTCTCCACAGTGACCGCCTCCATGTCCACAGTGCGATTAATCCTTTTTATTTCGCGCACCAGAAAGTTCATTATGTCCAGGATGTGGGTCTGGATTGAAGTCTGGCTCTGGCTGAGGGGAACATGCAGCTCTATTGTCTGCGCCTGCCAGGGATGCAGTGCATTGCGCACAGTGGCATGGAATCTGGGCCAGATGAACAAGTTCTTCACGAATAAATTGCGCATGGTGCGCTCCACGTGGGAGTAGCCGATGGTGAAGGCTTCCGGGCTGCTGGAAAAGGCTTTGATAAAGCCCGTTTTGTTCTTCTGGCGATAAAGTCGCAGGGCGAAGGCTTCCTGGCAGCTCTCGATGATGGTGTGGGCGCGCAGGACAACAATGCCGCTGATCAGCTCAATGGGAATGCGCTGCTTCAGCAGATCCACCACCAGGATGCGAGTGCTGACAAACTGCAGGCCACCCTCCAAATAGACACGCTCCCTGTCAAGATGTTGGAACCGAATTAGAGCGAGAAGGAACGAGATCGGGAAAAAGGCTTACCTTTCCGTGGCAGTGTTGGCTACGTCATGGACGTACTTTTGCTCCAGCTTGGACTTGTAGTAGTGTTCCTCCCAGTCAGAGCTGTTTATGACCAGGATCAGGTTTCCAGCATCGTTAAAGGCCTTCAGGATATTAATCAGGACTCGTTCGTAGCTCAGACCCCTGTAATTTGAATATAATACAATTTATTGGCTACAGGGTTAGAGCAGACATACTTGGCGCACACTAGCAGGCCGTCTTCGTGAACCAGGTCCAAAAACATTTGCTTTTCGTACTCCAGGAGCACCACATCCTTGCGCATCAGGTACTCCTCGGCGGTTACGATGTTGGCCAGCTCATCGTCCTCCTGCAGGGCGGCGCTGGTCTCCAGAAGCTTGGCGGTATCGGTCTCCACGCGATCTGCCTCCTTGACTTCTGCATCTTCTACTGCATCGGCATCGGACATAATTAAATTTAAATTATTCCATAATTTCACAAGCTTGCCAAAACTTTGCCGCTTCAAGCAGCTGTTCGCGGTTTGTCTTTGGCGTTGCCGGATCGATGGAAAATCTTTTAATAAAAAAAAAATTCGAGACAATATTAATAGAGAGCTTATTTTGTGTATAAGCAAAGAAATAAAACTATTTTGGTTCATTCTATTGTTAAAGTACAAAAAATATATACATGTACCAATGGTAATTCCAAAAGGCGTATTATTTGAAAATAGTTTGTATAGAAGAAAGCAACTTAATAGTTTTTTACAAATAGAAAAGTAACCACGTTTAATGAAAATGAGTAGGTTAATAGCTCTTTGAGATTTCAAAATTTATATTTTAATTAATTATTAGCTGAGCAAGCTTCGCTTTTAATTTCAACGGATACGGTGACACTGACAGCTGTAAATTGGACAATCGATAACCGATAACCGAGATTGTCAGAAACAACCACGTGCCACAAAGCATTTGAATATTTGTGGGATAAATCATTTTATTCCGAAAAGTTTAGCTTCACAGTCAGTCCCGTAATTCTATTACAGCTCCGTGATAGTTGAATTGAACTAAATTCCAGTGGTTTGTGAAAATTTTCTAATTTTCAGTCTAGCGTTATGCCCCGCAATCCACGGGCGCCGGCAGTGGACGCTGTCGAAGCGGCCAATTCGAAAGCGGCTAAAAGCAACGGTAAGCCACAAACTAACGGTGCCGCTAAAAACGGTCCCAAGCTAGCCAAAGACAATAAGAAGAAGCAGGCGCCCAACAATCTGGACAATCTGGTCGATGAGCTGTACGGCGAGGAGGGCAACCAAGGCATGTCCCAGAAGCAGCAGCGCAAGAAGCTCCATCAGTACCTTAGTTCCAAGGTGCGTGGCAGTAGCGGAGGCAGTACCGGCGGTACCTCGTTCTCCGACTCGTCCGAATTCGACGACAGCAGCGATGGAGACACGGACGACATGTCCAGCGCATCCAGTTCCTCCTCCTGCTCCTCCGACAGCGACCAGATGAGCGAGTACACCCTAAGTAGCTCCACTCCGGAGGTTCAAACCAAGTCGGCTGCGGCCAGGGCCACCGACCGCAAGCGTCGCTCTAACGAAGGTGCCGCTGGGGACGCCAACAACAACAAGGTGGCTGGAGTTAAGGATAAGAATGCTGCACCTGCTGCGGGCAATCCACGCATCCAGCGCCGCGTCACCATGGCCGGGGGTCTGGTGCATACCAGCCCAGTGTCCAACGAGTTTGGCGCCATGGAGTGCCCTTTGAAGCGCAAGTCGGTGGCGTCCTGCCCCTTGCCGGCCAAAGCCAAATCGCCGAACCCCAGCGAGGCCGCCAAGGCCTCCAACTCCCAAAAGGCGGCGGCCGCTGCCAAAGTCAAGCTATCAGTGGGAGCTGCGGTCCCACCACGCCTCTTTGATAATCCAAGCACCAGCTCCGGTGGCCGGGCCGCTGCCATAGACGATGCCAAGCCTAGCACCACCGCTGCGGCCAAGCCTAGCACCACCGCTGCGGCCAAGGCTAGCGCCGCCGCAGCTGTCAAGGCAAGCGTTGCCGCCGCTGGGAAGGCCAATGCCGCCGCAGCTGGAAAGACCAGTACAAAACCCAGCTCTAGTGCCAAGGCCAGTGGCTCCGCCAGTGCCAAATATGACGAGGACGACGTCGGTCCTTGTACCAGTGCCGCTGCAGCTTCGTCCACAGCCATGTCCAAAATCGACGAAGAAACCAAATCAAAAAAGACCAAAGAACCGCACAAGGTGAACAGCATCGAGGAGGGACGCCGCATACTTCAGTGGATCCTCAATCCCGTTCAGTCCGAGGAGTTCTTCGCCACTTTCTGGGAGAAGAACGCCTGCCAGGTGCAGCGCCAGAGCTCCAAGTACTTCTCCGAGCTGATCTCCTTCGCGATGATTGACGAGATGTTGATACGCCACCACCTGGAGTTCACCACGAACATTGATGTGACCACTTATAAAGATGGACAGCGTGAGACCCTCAACCCGGAGGGCCGGGCCACGCCGCCGACCGTCTGGGCCTTCTACGGGGACGGCTGTAGCATCCGCATCCTGAACCCCTCCACCTACCTGGCTGGACTGCGGCAGGTTTGCGCCATGCTACAGGAGTTTTTTTATTGTCTTGTGGGGGCCAATGTGTACCTCACACCGCCAAACAGCCAAGGATTCGCGCCCCACTACGACGACATTGAGGCGTTCGTCCTCCAGGTGGAAGGCCGCAAGCGCTGGCGCTTGTACATGCCCCTCAAGCCGGCCGATATACTGGCACGACACTCCTCCGGCAACTACGACCAGAGCGAGCTGGGTGAGCCAATCTTTGATGAGGTCCTGGAGGCCGGGGATGTCCTGTACTTCCCGCGGGGCACCGTCCATCAGGCCATTACAGAGAAGGATCAGCACTCGCTGCACATCACCCTGAGTGTCTACCAACAGCAGGCATATGCCAATCTCTTGGAGCAGCTCATGCCCATGGTGCTGAAGAACGCCGTGCAGGAGAAGATGGCGCTGCGCCGGGGGCTCCCACTCCACACCTGGCAGAATCTGGGCCTGGCCCATGGCGGATCTGAGAGCCGCTCGCGCCGGAACCTCATCCATGGCGTTCAGCAAATGGTGCAGAAGTACCTGATGCCGTCGGAGGAGCAGATTGACGCAGCCGTCGACCAGCTGGCCAAAAAGTTCCAGCACGAGGCCCTGCCGCCAACCATTTTGCCGGAGGAGCGGGTGCGCACGGTGTTCGGCTCCCGCAGCCAGAGGGATGCCCAGGGACAGTGCATGTGCGACTACGAGATAACTGAGCAGACCTCCATACGCCTGCTGCGCGCCAACATCCTGCGCCTGGTGGCCGAAGAGGGCATCCTGCGCCTCTACTACTACGTGGATAACGCCTTAGAATATTGTAAATACGACGCCAATTTCATGGAGATCGATCCTACGGAGGCCGCCGCCGTCGACGTCCTGCTCCACGCCTATCCAGCCTACGTCAAGGTGGGTCAGCTGCCGCTCAATTCCGAGGATCGGCGCGTGGACGTGGCCACGGCCCTGTGGGAGCGCGGCGTTCTAATGACCGAGAAACCCTTCAAGTAAGATCCTTACATAGTGGCTTGGCTGGCTCCGCTGATTTTGGTGGATCCAAACCGGTCGGGAGTCAGGTACATACGGGAGAGAGGAAGAAGAATGAAGCTACCAGTCCCAAGGACACCTATTTTAGTCGTATTATCAGAATATACTTTTTTGTTTGTAAATCCTTTAATATACTTTTTTGTTTGTAAATCCTTTTTAACCTAGCACTCGACCCGCAAAATGTCTTCGTTTTGTGGCCTGTCTGAAGGAGCGGTGGTAAATAAAAAAAATTTAAAATATTTTGGAGGTTTTATATATTTTTGGATTAACTAAAAAGCTTTAAGGGATTAGGCGCTACGGATTTTTTTGCGTTCCCGATACAGGCTTTCCTTTTGTACTAAAAAAAAGTGTAAAACATTAAGGGACTTGTGTGAAGGTGTCATGGGCATTACTTACTGTAAGGATCGAAGCGAATTATTTCCAGTTTGTCCGCCAGGCGATCCCGGAAAGCATTGTACTGGTGTCCACTGACCACGCTCTCCAGCACGACCATGATGCGCCTGCAAGTGGTGGGGTATTTACGAGCTTTGTTTCGACTTTAAGGTCGCAGACTACTCACTTGCTCTTCACCTTCTTCAGCAGAACATTTGTCAGACGCATTTTGTTTCAGTAAATCGGGGGAAATCGTTTAATTAAAACGAAAAATGCGAAAAAGCACCGGAGATTGTTGTGCAAGTAAAACAGCTGATGCTGTTATCGTTAATCGATTATAATTTGGTGCTGCCAGATGTGGCAAGGAAATACTTATTACGGGTGAGCATTTCCCATTATCTTAGGGAGAATTGTTAAGTTTCGATAAATTTTTGGTTTGATTTTTGTACTTATAATTATTTTAAAAATATATACATACATTAACTAAGCATTGGCTTTATTTTGCCGCCTACATTTTAAAATAGTTAGTCTTGCAAAGCTCTAAGACAAAAGTGTTGAAAAACATGACAAAGTTTATAATGCGCGTATTTTTTTTTAGCTATTTCGGTTAACTTTTCTTGAAGCAGGTCTCCTGGCCACCAGATGATTCCATAGATGCATGCGTACCTGTACAAATAAATAAGCCCAAGTCCAAGCAGCCGGAGGACTCTAGCTTCCTCAGGAAACTCGTAAAGCAACAACCACCTGCCCACCCGGCCATGGTCTCCGGGAGACATCATCCGGCAGAGAGCCCGGTAGGGCCAAACAATCGCCTGGCTGTGTGCCTAATCCACTTTGTCCTAGCAGTCACATCCGGCTGGGGCCTAAAGAGGAGCACCGGCCGCCAGGCAATGGCTGCATTTGGTATATTCTTTGGCCACAGTCTACTCTGCCTGCTCCGGCACACCCACCCGAATCCCAGCCAGCTGCAGCGCCTGCTGTGTGACAAGTCGCGGCGTTACTCCTCTGTGCTCTTTGTCACCCTGATCGTAGGAGAGCTACAAGTAGGTGGATCCTTTTTGAGCAGGAAATCAAAATAAATATCCTGCTTTTTCAGGCCATCAATCCATCAACAAAAATAGGCGACTTCTTTGGCGCCGACTGGGACCGGCTGGCCTTTGGCCTTTGGACGGGCACCCTGGCGCTGGCCATTGGCAGCCTCTGGACAGCCGGCAATCGAGGCAGCTCCATCGGCGCCGGCTTCGTCAAGCTGGACGCCGCTCATTTGGGCCTGTGCGTCCTGTGGAACGTTCACTGTCTGTGGCACATTGCCCTCGTGGATGAGCACTGGTGGTCACTGGGCCTCGCCCTGCTGGTCCTCCTCAATCACTTTGTTTTGTGGCGCCTGCCCTTGCACTTTAACATCAGCCAGCTGGAGGTGGCCACCGTGGGCATGTGCTTCACCACGATCTTCGCCCTGAACGCTATCCAGGAGCAGGAGGAGGCGGTGGCCAGTGGCCAGCCGTAGGATGTGGGCAGCCGGAGCCGGTTTCCTGGTGGCCAAGGACCAACTTAAAGCGTTTTTTTTACGAAAAAATTCTATTTTTCAATAATTTTGTACAAAACCATGACATCACACATGGATCATCATAGCTAGTCCTTCGTTGTATAAAAATATATCCTTAAATGTATTTTAACATTTAGGAGCGATTTCTGCAGCGGAAAGCGGCCTGTTCCGCTTAATATTTGTAAGCTTGTTGATCAAGAAACTTGTATAGTCAAAAAAAATCAATAAAATTGAATCACTTTTTAAGGGTTTTTGGAAAACGTCTAAGACTTTATTATTATTTTTTAAATTTTCACTAATTATTAAGTTTCACGTTCCTTTACATTTTGGAGCATCTATATTTTCGGTAAATACTTTTAAAAAACTTAAAAAATTGTTCATTAGGAGATAAATTAAATATATAATTTAAGAATTAATGAAAAAAACGTTGTTACAATATTTACATTTTTTCAATAAAAGCTTTTTAGAAATCAAGTTATTGGTTATCGCAATTTTTTTTTATGCAATTTTAATAAGCTTGAATCCCTCATAATTCTTTATTAAAAGGTTTCTAAAATTTATCTACTTTAAGAATTTTTTTAAATTTGTACATTTTTGATAAATATTCAAAGAAAAAAGTAATTTAATCAATTTAATAATAATTTTTAAGAATTATAATTTATTAAAATATGGAAAAATCGTTTTTTTTTAAATATTTTTTCGAAAATTAAATAGAAATGTAAATTATTACAAATTTATTATTTTGGAATTATTTCGTCTGAAAACTTTTTTCTGTTTTTAAAAACTTTAATTAAAAAAAGAGGAAAACCTTCAAAATTAGGACTGGAATTTTAAAAAGATGTTTTAATTAGGTTTCCAAACTTTTTGAAAAACTTTTTCAAAAACCAATTTTTTAAATATTTCTGTTTGCTCTAATTTTATAATCTCTATAAAGTGTAATTGTAATTAATATTTTCAAGTATGGAAAACGCAGAAAAAGAAATTTAATAAAAAATAAATCGAGAATTTCAAGTATTTTTTACAATACACAGTTTTATTTTAAATATATTGTATGTATTCTCTATGTGCTTTATTACATATTAATGTGGGCCCGGAGGAGGAGCGGGTGGAAAACGGCCTCCTCCGGTGGTTAAGGAAAATTAAAGTAGCTAGTACGATTACGAATTAGGAAATTAAATTAAACGACAATGTACTTTATAGATAAATCGAAAAGAATGTTTTCAAAAAAAAAAACAAATCTTACGGCCTACGGACACTACAAAGAAATGCTCCGAGAGTGGGAGGATTATGGACTTTAGACTTAGGCGTGGGTGTTGTCGTCCTCCACAAAGTCCTTGGCCTGCTCCCGGGTGACGCAGTCGATGTGACTAACCTTGTTCCGGAACCGGACGCCATAGAACTTGTGGGCATTCTCCAGCAACTCCGGCCGGAAAGTGGTGGTGATGAACTGGGCCGTGTCGCTAAGCTCGTGGATCATGTCGGCCACCGCCTTTCGATGCATGGCATCCAGTGCCTGGAGGGAAATAATATCATATTATTGGACACAGAAGATATAAGCAACTCTAGCCCACCTGATCGATCTCATCGAATAGATAAAACGGAGCCGGATCGCACTTTTGAATCGAGAAGATGAGGGCCAGGGCCACCAGGGACTTTTGGCCGCCGGATAATTGATTCATTTCCCGCATCTCCGCGTCCACGCCGGTGAAGGAGACCCGTATGCCGATGCCCGTGAAGGCGTCCGAGTTCGCCACCTCCTTCTCCATCTCCTCGCCTTCGTTGTCCTTGGTCTTGAGGATCAGGAAGCCAGCGCCCATGGGCACCAGCTTCTTGAAGACCTTCGTAAAGTTCTGGGCCACCTGACGGAACGTGAACTGTATGGCCTCCACTTTCTGCATTTCCAGGGACTGGATGAGCATGTGGATCTTCTGGTCGCCGACGTCCAGCTCCTCCTTGCGCCGGTAGAGCTTCTCCTTCTGCTCGGAGAAGCTTAAGAACTGGTCGAGGGCCTTTTTGTTCACGTGGTTGTACTTCTTCAGATGCTGGTTGGCCTTTTCCAGTTCCTGTAAGACCAAAGGATTAGAATCAGGGTGTAGGAGCGAATGAGGAGACTCACCTTGAAGATATTCTTTAGGGACATGCGCTGATAGGCGGCATCCACTTGAGGCAGTGCACCCAAACTGGCTATCTTCTCGGTGCACTCGTCTATCTTCTGGTTCAGCATGTTCTCCTTGGTGGTCCACTTCTCCAGCTGCTTGGAGTCCTTGTTGATATTCTCCTCGGCCTCCTTCTCCTTGCGCACGTGCGTCTCCAGCTCCTGCTGCAGCTCCTTTTGCAGCTGCACCGCCTCGCCCACCCGCTTCTCGATCTCCTCCAGGTCGGTGTTGACCTTCTTGATGCGCTTCTCCGCGGAAACCAGCTCCGTTTTGCAATTGTTCAGCTTGCGCTTGCGATCCTCCACGGAGATCTCTTGGAGCGCCTGGATAAGCTCGTCGCGGCGCCGAAACAGATTGTTGATCAGCAGATTGTCAAGCTTGTTTTTGCGCACCTCGAACTGCATGCGCTGGGTGAAGGCCTCCTTGTTCTCCTGATTCAAACGCCGGATATCGTCGTTCAGTTGGTCAATCTCCCGCTGATCCTGCACTGACAACGTGGACATCAGCTCCTGTTTGAGCTCCGCCTCCAGGCTGGCCTTAGTGCTATTCATGGACTCCAGCGAGGCCTTGCACTGGGCCAGGGAGCGCTCTTTGGGCGCCCTATACTGCTCGATCCGCACCAGCTCCTCCTTCATCAGACGAATCTCGCCCTGGACCTTCTCGAACACGTCCTTGGACTTGCCCTGCTTCGTCTCCGTCTTCTGCATCTCGGAGACGATGGAATTGATGTTGTTCTCGGTGGATTTGAGCTCGTTGCGCAACTTGCCCAGCTTCTTCTCGAAATCCGTGATCTGCTGGGTGTACTCTGTGCGCTTCTTCTGCATCTCCAGGCGGGAACGTGATGTGTTAAAGTAGCCACCGGTAAGGGAGCCCTTCGACGAGACCTGATCGCCGTCTAGGGTGACGCAATCCAGGCCCGTGCTCTTGGCCAGCTCCGTGGCGCGCTCCAGGTTGCGGCAGATCAGGGTCTTGCCGAAGATGTAGCGCAGCGCCTTGTCGTGCTGTTCGTCGTACTTCAGCTTGGATATCATGGGTATGGAGTCCGGATCGTCCGGGTAGTCTTGGATCTTTACCTGCAACCGGTTCAGGGGCATGAACGTCACCTCGCCAGGCAGCTTCAGTTTGTTCATCTCCTTAAGGATCTGGGTGCCCTCGTACTCGGACTCGACAATGTGATGGAAGAGTCTGTTGGCCGCCGTCACCTCCACGGCCGTATAAATGGTCTTGTCGCAGCTAAAGTTCTCGATCACGGGGCCGTAGTAGGCGCGAGCTATCTCAGCCGACTGCCCACCCCGCTCCACAAAGCTGTCCAGCACTTTGCGGACCGAATCGCAGCCGTTGAGAATGGGCTTGCCGGCCATGCTACGTAAAGCCTGGTCCGCACGCGACAGCTCCTCCTTGTGGGTCTGTAGTTGCTGCGTCATCTGGGTCTCCTTGCGCCAGAGCTCGTTGCGCATGGATTGGTGCTGGTCCTTGGTCTTCTTCAGCTCGTAGTACTTCTTGTTGTGTTCGTCAATCTGGAGGCGCAGCTGCTCCAGCTCCGACGAGTGCTCCTCAATCTTTGTGCCCAGATCCTTCTCGGAGGTGGCGTCCTTCTTGAGATCCTCCACCAGCTTGGCATGGTGATTGATCTTGTCGCGGGTCTGCTTGCTAATTGACTTTAGCTCGTTCTGGATCCACTTGTCGCGATCCTCGCGCGAGGAGAACTGCGAGCCGCGGCCCTGCTTGGCGTAGAGTTCCTTGCGCTTCTGCTCCTTCAG
The DNA here is from genome assembly GCA_018150405.1 of Drosophila varians. NCBI lineage: Eukaryota > Metazoa > Arthropoda > Insecta > Diptera > Drosophilidae > Drosophila > Drosophila varians. The sequence goes on from JAECWK010000126.1 coordinate 12,130,425, forward strand.
CTGGAGCTCGCGGGAGCAGTCCTCCTCCTTGCGCTTCATCGCCTCGTACTTGGGTTTGACGTCGTCCAGCTCCTTTTCCCGCTCCGCTATCGTCACCTTGAGGTTCTTCAGCTCCTGGTCGGCCCGCTCCTTGGACTTGTTGTCGCCCTGCACCTCGTCGTTCAGATCGACAATGGTCAGGTCCAGCTTGGTCTTCTCCCGCAGCAACTGCTGCTGCTCGGTCATCAGCACCGAGCGCTCCTCCTTGGTGCTCTGCACCTTCTTCTTCGCCTCCTTGAGGTTCTTCTGCACGTCCTTGATCTTCTCCTGCGCCTTCTGGATCTCAATGTTGTAGATCTTCTTCTTGTCCGACGAGGATTTCCGCTGCAGCATCAGTTCGTCCAACGCCTTCCTGGTGTCCTTGAGCTCCGTTTCGTAGCGAATGTACTCGAGGGTGCGCCGCGTCTTGTCCCACTTCTGGTACTCCTTCAGCTCCTCTTTCTCCTCCTCCAACGTCTGCAGGCGATCCTCGATGGTCTTCAGGTACTCGCAGATCTTCTCCACCTTGCCGTCCGTTTCGCGCAGCAGGTTTAAGGACTCCTCCTTCCGTTCGTCATACACCCGCGTGCCGGCCACCTCGCGCAACAACTTCAGCCGATACGAGTCCGCCGCGGTGGCCATCTGATTGATCTTGCCCTGCTTGACAATGTAGTAGGGATTGGAGCTGGAGAAGCCGGCGGATTCCAGCAGGTTGACCACCTCGTTGCGGGGCACCACTTTCTTGTTGAGAAAGTACTGGTCCTTCTTCGCTCCAATCACGCGTCGCAGAAAGATCTCCTCTTTGTCGATCTGGAAGGGGATTAGGGATTGGATTAGGTTTCCAGGGGTTATATTTTCGAATACTCACTGGCACTCGGTTGTCCGAGTTGTCGAAAATGATCTCCACATAGGCGGAGATGACGCGGGCGCCAGTGCCCTCGTGGAGCAGCGACTGGCGCTGCTCTGGACGCAGGTGGGTGAACTCATCGCTCAGCACGAACTGGATGGCTGCAATTAAATGAAAACTGATGTTACGGCCATTGTCTAGGTTGCATTAAGCACTAACCGTAGAAGAAGTTGCTCTTGCCGGAGCCATTGCGGCCGACGACAACGTTGTGACGCTTGTCGAAAGGTTCCACCACCGTCTGGTCCTTGTAACTCTTGAAGCCTTGTATAATAATCTGGAATTACGGACGGAAATAGGTATCAATGGATTGGCACCGAATGCTAGTTTGGGTCGGTGGATCAACTCACCTGCTTGATGTGCATTTTATTATAGTAGACGACGATTTTTGCACAAAATCGCGCTCTTTTTGTTTACAACAAAATTGTTACAACGCTCCAGTGTGACCGCAATTCATATAATTCTGTATCACCCATTGCAACACTTATTGTTGGCGATTTCAAACACTGTTTGAAGGTAAGAGAGAATGCTAGAAAAATTTATCTAATTTGACTTATTTCGAACAATTTGAAATTAAATTATTATAATTAAGCACTTAAAGTCTCTTAAAATGCAACAAAGCAACCACAGAATATAGTATTTGAAGGTAATGAACAGAAGCCATCTGGCCACACTGTCTATAACGCCCGTTTCGTATTTTTTTAAAAATAAAACATTTTCCTAGAAAAATAGTTTAAATAATTTAATTAATGGCCATTAAACAATGCCAGTAAGGGTCTGTCCACCTACTTTTGAAAGAAACATTTTTAAGAGGCAAATAAAGATTGGGAATAACTTTAAATTAAAACTTCCCCGCAAACTTCCACGGCGAAAATCAAGGCTGCCGCATCAGCTACTTTCTAGCTAGATTAAGCTGAAACCAAGCATCTGGCCACACTGAATAACGCAGGCAAGTGTACACCTCCAGCTGGCCACACTGGATCCCACAGATTTTTTTTCCACCAAAGTCTCGGGTCGTGGTCGCGCTAATTGAACATTTAAGAGCCCAGAACCCAGCAAGGCAAAAGCAAAAGCCAGGCAGCATTTGCTACTCTCTCGATTTGCGCGTTTGTTTACTGGCGTCTGGCATCTGCTATATGCTATGCTATATATCCGATATCTGGTCGATCGGCGCGCAGCGATAACAGTATAATCTGCATCGGAATCTTCTGAATATCCGAATTTCGAATTGGAATCTCGCAGCCCCAGCACTTTTTTCGCGTGCATCATCTGCAACCGTTGCAAAAAAAAAAAAAAAAAAAAATAAATAATAATAACAACCGAAATATAAAAAAAATTTGAGGAGCAAAGGCAAAAAGCATAAAAGAAAAGCGTTTTAACGAAGCGAGTGAAAAAGTTTGAAGCTAAAAAGGTAAATTGCAGCCTTTATTGTTTTTTTTTATGTGCTATTTTTTACAAAAAAAAAAGAAAAATACAAATTGTGCAACACACACGCACATACAGACGCAAAAGGGAGGCTTGGAGTGGAGCGCGGAGCGAGGAGAGTGGAGAGAAGCTCAAACACACACACAAATTCTTAGGCGCCCCCCCAAAACATATACCAATATATGCATACATACAGCTGTATGTACATATTCCAATAAGAATGCGTGTGAAATGTTTTTTGTTTTTTTTTTCGCCCTGCAATGCAAATACTTTAATTGGCAATAAACAAAAAAATGAAAAAAATTTTATAAAAATTATAAATAAAATGGAAAACTGAAACGCGAGTGCAACGGGTGATACATACACCACATGTGTGTACTTATGTATGTACACACTGTACATACTTTTTCTCCACACTCTTATTAGTCATCTTTGGTGTTTTGGAAAAGCTATGAAATTTCAGCCTCCATCCCCATGCCCCCATCCCAACCCCCAAAAATATTTTTTTTTCGTGTAAAAAAAAAAAAAAACAAACAATAGGAGAAAGAGAAAAATTAACGGTTAAAAGTGCTACAAATCATAACGGTTAAAAGCTTCCAAAGGCAGCTAGCTATGAAATGAAAATAACAGTAAAATTCAACAAGAAAACTCTCGCGTTCGTGTGTGTGTGTGTGTAGGGAAAATAAGAGATTTTCTCCGAGAGAGAGAAAGTCGCACGTAAATTACGGTTCTCCTCTCTCTGTGCGTTTTTATTTGTGTGTGTGTGTGTGTGTGTGTGTGAGCGACAGGACACCCAAGCTAAGGAAAATGCTGTAGCAGCACATAACGGTTCTTCCTTCGTTTTCCGTTTCTCTGCTGCTGCGCAGTCGCTGCCGCCGCTGGCGTCGCACTGTGGGGTCTCAGAGCTACTCCAAGCCAGGGGTGTGGGGGCCAATGGGGGTTATCCTGAATTTTACAAAAATCCAGAAACCCGATTATTACCTGAAATATTTTAAACTAAAAACTTTGAGATTTAATATTCTTGCTATACTAATTAATCGTATTAATTATATTTTATAATTATTCCCTGAATTTTGGATGCTAATTGAAAAAAATGAATGAATGTCCTTGCACACTCCACTGTCGGTAGAGAGAACTCCCCCCTGGGGCAGAGCCCCCTCCTTTTCGATTTGTTGTCCTTCGACTCCAGAGCTCAGAGCTCAACTCCAGGGATATGCTGCCATCAAGGCTCCACTGTGCGCGTGTTTTCGTTTCGAGAGCTTAGTCCCAAGGTCCCCAGCTCATCTCTTCCTCGTCTTCGTTGCATTCCTGGTCCTTTCAAGCTGTTTGCTTCCCACGCGGAGAAAAGAAGGCCAACGGGGCCAAAGGCACATAGAGCAGGAGCAGGAGGAGGAGATGCAGTGGGTGGTGGAGGAGGTAGAGGGGTGCCGCAGGAGGGAGGTCAAAAATCAGATTGCACCGATCAATGGGTTAATCGGCGAATAATCACCATTCAAAATTCTCCACCCTCTTTAATTAAAGCCACTAACGGTATGTGTTTCTTAAACTTTTGTTAAAAAATCATTAAAGTATCGTTGAAACCATAATTATGCATATTGGTTTTTCAATAAATTATATAAATTTATTAAAGAATTCATAGAACTCTTGACACCGAAACCTTGAATTTTTTAATCCCAAAACCATAATCTAATCAGAGAATTATGAGTTTCCTTACGATTTCCCTTTATTTTAATTGATTATTAAATTAGTTGGTAAATCTTTAGTAAAAAAATAGTATTTATCAATAATTCTACCCTGATAATACTAAAATATTATCAGTCTCTATCCCACTCTATTGCCGCATCTATCTCGCTCTCTCGTAATGTACCACGAAGTCCTTAAAATCGCGCAGCTTTCCATTAGTGGCTTGCCCCTTTTCTTTTTATCTTTCTTAGTATTTTTTAAATTATTTTAGATTTAATTTATGATTTCTTTCAAAATCTTGTGATTAATTGTTTTTTTTTTTTATCTTTAGGATCTTTTCTTTAAAATAAACTTTTAAGAAATGAAAATTTTGGTCCTTTAATTGATATGATAATGGATTTTATTTCGGTTATTATATATTTAATATTTTGTAGATCTAAATATATGAAATTATTTTAAATATTCAAAACTATTTAAATATAATCATTGCCGAAAATTCAGTACAGAATCTATCATTGAGATAAATATTTGGGATAAAGTTTATTTTATAGATTAACGTAAACCAAAAGATATACAACATTTTATGGTTATGGTAGAGGAACGTTTTAAAAATATTTACCAGGCCCCCTGTATGCCCCAATTTCTCGACTCTAAAAAGTTTCCAAATTATGTTTGCCTTTGATTATATATAATTTTTTATTTTTTTTCTTTTTTTTTTTTTTTTTGTTTCTGTTTTGATTGAACAGGTGCTGCTATGTTTGAGTTTCTCGCAATTTGCTCGCATAAACAAGTGTTGTGTGTAATTTAATTGTGAGCGGGAGGGTGTGCTGGGGGAGGGGGGGGGATAGATAGTGGGAGGTGTAAGGTGGATAGGTGGTGGGTGGTAGGTGGGGAATGGTTTTTGTTTTTCCACGGCCCCGGTGTGTTGGCTTTAAAAATGCACTAGACCCTAGATCCATTATCCCGCCGCCGTCAATTGAGCGATTACCTATGCAAATATGCACTGCGACACTTTAAGCCACTTAACCATTTAGCCAGTTAACAACATTCACTGCTAATTACTGAGAAAAACCTTTACTTTACTTTAGTTTTATTTTTTTTTTTTTTTGTATTTTTTGCATCGGTTTAGTTTGGTTTTGGTATGCAAATTGCATTGACACTTTCAAAACAATTAGCCGCGTGGGAAAATTCAAGTCAAATGACTCACAAAAATAGTCAGACACTACAGATAAAAAAAAAAAAACAAACACACACACACACACTCAAATAATAAATAAATAAATAGAAATAAGAAATTAGGGAAAATGGAAAATGTAAAGCGCTGACGAAGGGAGAGTCTCCGAGAGCAAACCACAAACGATTTCTACATACTATTTCTTTTTTTTTCCTAAATCTATTTTTTTTTGTACATAGAAATTGCGCTAATAATAGCGAAACAGAGAAAAAACTATTGGAAGTACAGAGAAAATGGGCATGAACAAAAAAAGCTAAAACAAAAGAAAAAGAAAAGGAAGATTCTGGTGGAAATCTTCCGTGAAAGTACAAAATAAGAAAGTCAAATCGCTTGCAGTTGCCCTGGTCCAAGATACATAGAGTCCGTACACCGGAAAAAATATTCCAAATTTAATTTGGAATATCTATTAATTTTTTAATTTATCAAATGCCTAAACCTATTACAAAGTTTTTAGCTCTAAACAAATTGTTTTTAGCTTTAAAAATCAAATAGGTATAGGACTAACATAGTCTTCTTCATTTTTATAAAGTATTACAAAAAAGATGGAACCAAAGAAATTCCAAAAATATAAAAATTTCAAAAATAATTAATCTTTTACTTAAAAAAAGATTATTTTTGGTTAAAAAAACGTAAATATATTTGAAAGTTGGTCCAGATTTCTTTGGGTGCATAAACAGTTGCAAAAAACGGAGCTGACCTAGTTTCAAACTCTTTATTATGACGGTTTTTTGTGCAGTGTATGTATGTACAGGACATCTACATGCACATACATACAGTTATCCCCAACAGTTTCGGGTCAATTGACTTTAAGTGTAGTGCTGTACATATATTTGTGTATATTTAAATGTGTGTGTGTGTGCGGAGGCGCAGGATAAAAAAAAAATTAACGAAAAAAAAAAGGAAAAAGCTCGCAAAAGCAACACGGCAACGTCGACTGAGGCAGAGGCAGAGACATAGGCAGCGACTGCGACTGCGACCGAGGCAGCGGCGTAGGCACGCAACAAATCGCCCAAAGAGCCAAAGCCAAAGCCTAAGCTCACACAAACACACATCCAGGATACATAATACACGTATATATCCTTGCCCACCCACTTGATATCCACCCTCCGCCTTTCTCTCTCTCTCTCTCTTTCTCTCTCTCTCTTCTCCACCTGGCACAGTGGTTGCGATAAGCCTTGATTTTCGCAAAGAAAAAGGACACCCCCTCCTCCCGTGTGGACGGTCCTCCCTTGCAATAACTGTAAAATTTTCATAAATATTTAACGGTATGCCGCGAGGAGCCTGCACTTCCTCATTAGAAGAAGAGCTTTTGCCAATGTGTAGTCCCAAAGCTCTCCCCGCAGTGTAAGTTTAATTTGTATTAACTCATATATGTGCCACCTGATTCGGCGTTCGTCCTGTTCCTGCTCCTCCTCCTCCTCCTCCTTTACCTCCGCCACTTCTTTCTAATGACATCAGCATCGTTTTTTGTGCGAATGCGGCCCATTGTACGTACATAGGTCTCTCCTGTTTATCCTGCATCCTTCTCGTTTTTCCTGCTGCAGTTGACGTTTCTGGCCCACGAAGAAAAAAAATAAGGATAACACCAAAACAAACATAAAAGGAAATTTGTTTCGGTCTAATGATAAAGTTGCCCAAATTAAAATCCAAAATACTGCCCCAAAAATCAAATCGGAGAAAAGCAATTAAAATCGTAAACAAAAAAAAAATCAATTAAGCAAAGCATGGCTTTGCACTTTAGACATAAAAATTAATTATTTTGAACGTTTTTTTTTACGAAATCAATTGAAAATGACAATAAAATATAAATCAAGGACAATTGCTTTCCATTCGAGATTGCTTTAAAATTTCTGGTTACTTTTAAATGATTTTTCGTTTAGTTAACGGCATTCGCCAAGTTGCAGGAACCCTTTTAAGAAATTCATTAATTATTCACTAATTATAGCCATTACAATAATTGTGGCTTAATAGTTCCCAGTCTATAGAAAGTCCTTTAATTCACACGTTTATTTTTGTCTTTTTTGTCTTTTTGGGGGAGTTTCTGAATAATTTAAAGTTGCTTAAAGTTACATTATATCGATATCATACCGATATATTTATCGGAATTTTTATTTGATCGTTTTTTATTACTATTAGTCACTAGTCCAAAAACAATTAAGTTTGTTCCAAAAGTTTAGGACTAAAAAGAACAATCGCTAATTCGATTTATTCGATGACTTTATTTTAGAATGGAATTCGTTTTTACGATAAATTTCAAGATAACGATATAAAATAGTTTTCAAAAATAGTTTTCTTAGACCGAGAGTTTAGAAGGATAAGTCTGAAATTCCTAGTCGATATATTATCGATATAACCCATGCGGCAAATCGTTTTATAGCTATTATCCTGGCAACTATTTATGTTAAATTTAGGGTTTTAAGCTCGAAAAGAATGAGTTTTTGGGCAAACAACGTTGGATTTTTGTTTCAGTATTTACTTGTTTGTTTGTTGATGTTCTCCGTGTATGTTTTCCTTTCATGACGACGATGCAGTGTTTTCATTTTGCCAGCCTGTGCTGGCAGTTGTGTTTCTGTTTTCGCTGCGTGTCCTGTTGCTGACAAAACAGCAACAGTGGCGGTGGCAGGACGAACAGGACGACGCACAGGAAAAGCGGGAACAGCTGGAGCAGAAGTTGTCTGCCTAGAGTCTCTCCCTCTCACCCATATCCTTCCCATGTCCTACATCCCACCTCTACATCGTTGTCGTCATAATGACCAACTAACTGAGTGACTCTGCTGCGTGTGTCCCTGTATCTGTTTTCCCTGTGTGCGTGTGTTTGTAAGGATATAGGGATGTGTATGTAGATGTATCTCGGTTCGTGCATGCGCCTCAACAGCGGTCAGGGTTGACTTTTTGCAAGAGGAGGCCGGAAAGGCGAAGGAGCAGCCCAGCCAGGATACAGCGGGACCAAAAAAACCCCAGGCCCAGCGCGCCCTTTGCCCCCCACCCTCACCTTTCGTCCTTTTTTGTATCTTCAAAAAAGCCAGCGCAACAGCAACGAAATTAAGCTGAATCCCAACCAGAACCGGGCGCTTCTTTTGGTCTTATTGGATTTGGCTGCCTCTGTATGTGTGTGTGTGTGTATGTGTGTGACTGGAGAATCGATAAAGCATACTTATTTGGATTTTTGGTGCAACATGCTTTAAACTTTGTGTGTATACACACACACACACACACAAATACAGGTATTTGTAGCATAGCTATGGGTACAGGATACAGGCCCGCTCGGTGTGTTATATTTTAGCGTTATATGCTCCGCACATAACCTCAAACCGCACATAACCTCAAAAGCTTGGAGCGTCTCGCTCGCACCCGCACTCGAGCCACCCCCCCCCTTTCTCTGTCGCACCCTGCCCCTGTTTAGACCAACTCGAGATTAGCTTCCGGTGGGGATATAAATCATCTCTCGGTTCGTTGCTCAAGTTATAAATATTAAATATTCAAAAGCTACTTTTTCCCCCTCCCATGTCCTGCCATGTCGTCCTGTTTCTTCCTCCTCATCTCTGTGTGTGTATGTTTTTTTTATTTTCTCTCTGCTCTGCTTTTGTTTCGCCCTTTCGCTTTCAGCTTCGCACTTTAAACAGCTGCTCCACTGTACTCCCCATCGTCCTTCGTCCTTCGAGCCAGCTCCATTCCCTGGCTATCCTGGCTATCTCTCCATCTTCCTCTATCTCTCTCTCTCTCTCTCTCGCTTTTGACACACTCCCGGAGCTTCGTTACAGTTACTTTACGCATACACTGGCGGTCATAAAAACCGCAACGCGAATGAATGAAACAACTAAAACCGCTTGGGGAATTCCGTTCTGGGCTTTTCTGTGTATTAATATATGTATGTGTGTGGTTGTGCCTGTGTCTGTGTAACGCCAGGACTTTCAAGAATTTCGAACAAAAGGAAACCAGGCTAAAGATTATGCCATGCACTGCACTCAACCAATATTAACCCTTGCCATTACCAAAACTCAAAAACCATAATATGGCTAAACAATACGGGTCCTTAAACTATCAGCTATTCGTTATAGGTTGCTCTTTCTTGCTTTTAAGGATACAAAATAACTGTAAAGATTAGCTTTTTTTTTTTTAATACGTTGGACCAACGTTACGTATACGTAATATTCTTGAAATATCGGAGTTTTTAAAAAACATTTAATAGCTTTTTGAAGATTTTTTACAAAAAAAAAATTACAACTTATGATAAAAAACCACTATTGACCAACTTCTATACTTAATATTTATAAGAAATATATATTTTTTCATCAACTTTTAATTTTTTTACCATGTTTGAAATTTTTATTATTTTTAGGGGTTACTTATAAATATTGTTAATTATTTTGTAGGAAAGTATGTAAAAGTAAAGTAAAGTAATAATAATTTTGTTGACCAACATGACGTATACGTAATATTTTTGTTGTTTCGTGTTTATAATTATATCTTTTTTATTTGCAATAAACCCATTTATCTTTCTTTTTTTTGCATTTTCCTTACACTAAATATTCAAAATTTTTGCGTGAGCAACATGTCGTATACTTAATATTTACTGTACAATATTCCCTTTGGATTTTTAGTTTGGAAATGCACTTTCAACTTTACGAAAGTACGGCGTCCATGTTTATAATTGAATCAAAACCATATTTTTAGAATATTCTTGAATAATCCCCTGAGTACATGGAGACTGGAGAGTGGCGCATAAGTGAGTTGGCAAAGTTGCGAAATTACATTAAAAGTGATAACGACATGGCGAGGCATTTCAATTTGAAGTTCATCCTTCAATATATTAGCTAAGGGCATTCGAGTTTGGCCTTCGCCCTTTGCTCTCCATCCGCTTTTGTTGCAAAAATAAAAAGTTTATATGTATTTCCATTTTGTTTTTAGTGTTTTTTTTGTAACTCTAGTGCTTGCGCTTTTTGTATAAGTTTTGCGTTTGTGCTACTTAACCTTTTCTTTTTTTTTTTTTTTTTTTTTTTTTTTTTTTTTTTGTTGGCAGCATTTGTCAAAGTTGTTGGGAAAAGTATTTTATGCTGTATGCCGGAAACTTCGGAGTGTGTTGTTGTTTTTCCTTTTTATATAGTTTTTTTTTTTTTTTTTGTAGCTGTGTTGCCTTTTTGTTTTTTTTTTTTTTTTTTTATATGTTTTGGTCATGCCGCTTGATCTCGGCTATCGAGTGGCGGAGCCACTTTTCCATTTAGTCCTTTCCTTTCCTTTCCTTTGCCTTCCTTTCCTTTTGATTGTGTGAGTGCACTCGGCATGCAAACAATGCCGTTAGCGAGCAACAAAAGCTGCTTTCGGTTGCTTTGGTTTTGTTTCTGTTTGGCTAGCTGCTTTGCATAAATTTGCACACCAACTTGGCTTAGCTGTCCGGAACAACAACATCAACAACAACAACAACCAAATGGCAAGAATTAAAAGAAAAAAAAATAAAGGAAAATGCTAGAAGAAATTTGGACAAAGCTAAGCTGTTGCAGTTTTTACGACCGCCACTGTATGCCAGAGGATAACGGTTTTGATGATGACGTTGCCTTGGCCGCACTTTCTCTCTCCCACTCCCACTGCCACTCTCTCTCGCTTTCACTTCGTCTCTCCGCTTGGCTTTGTCAATGACATGTCCTTCTCCCATTCTAAGCTAAGCTGTCTCTTTCCGTTTACCGTTCAGCGTTGAGCGTTAGCCGTTAGAGGCACCGTTACGTGCGTGCGTATACGTGATGCTGCAGTTTACGGTTACTCGTTAAAGTTAATGCTTTTAAATAGCTTATAGGTAATTTGTTGCTGTCGTTGACACCTATGCCAAGCATTTTACAAGATTTGTGTCTGTGTGTGATTGCTCAAATGTGCTCACGGCACGCACATCAGCTGTTTGCAGCGGCTCAGGTCCTCGTTTCAACTTCCAAATGTAATGCTTATATAAATATATATCTATTTACTCTATCCCCGACCATTATACCAAGAGAGTTACAGGCAGTACTGCTGAGCGAGAAATGTTTTTCAAGGTATTTGGATTAAATCTTATTTTAAATGAGCTTTTTTTTTTTTTTAATTTGGGTCACATTTTCGAGACGAGCTAGTCACTATTTATACCTGGTACTTGAAGGATACAACAATTTCTTGTATTCTTTTCCATTTTAAAAGTTTCTCCAAAGACTATTAATACCCGGCACTCCTAGAGAACAAAAACGTATATATTTACAGGCACTATTAATACCCGGTACAAAAGGGAAAAATGTTCTACTCCTTAGAGCTCAGAAACTCTTGCGGAGAAGGGACTGCTAGAAAGATGTAGCCCATGTCCATGTCAGAAAGCCAACATTTTCTTTCAAGTCAGAATTTCAAATAAACTTGTTACGCAAAGTCGCTAAGCATTTTTTGCCCATGAGATCCTTTCCCAGGAAAAGGAATGCGCTTTTGGGGGTTTAAAGCCTATTAAAAGGACACTCCCTGTTGAAGCAAATCTAGGGGACGTGGAACTCTAATGCTAATTCGGAATGGACAACGAAATGCAAAGAAACTGAAAATGAGAAATGAAAAAGCGAAAAGCACAAGAAGAAAAGACAGAAGAGACACTAAAATTAGGTCGAGCAGTAACAGCACTTCGGAGCCAAGTAGAAGAATACAATTTGCCAAAAATAATCTTCGGGCGCTGTGCGACAATTTTCATGCCCATGCACCAAACCAAAACAAACGGAACCCACTCGTCGAGAGATTTAAAAAACATGATGAAAAATCGCTCAAAGTAAAAAAAAAAAGTACTTGAGTTATTGGAGCAGACAGCCAGCCGTACGGGGGCGGGGGGATAAGATGGATAGGATGGAATGGAGGATGGGAGGGGGTCCGTCCGAGAGGGTCCGTCCGAGAGCTGTCACTCAAACGGACACCAAAAGACAAAAAAGTGCGAGGCGTTGATTTGGTCCTATTTCTTGCCTGGCACTTGTCTCGATGTATTTTCCTCTTGATTTCTATTATTCGAAACAATAAATCTACAGAGGTGAAAACTTGCTTAAACAATTCTATAGGAAATTGTTGAGAAAATAGGTAAATGGCTAATTATGTGCGCTAATCTCAAAAAATGACAAGAAATGTATTAAAAAGTCTTTGAAAAGTATCTTTGAAAGAAATGATTAAGAAAATTCGAAACAATATTTTTCTTGATGTTGACAACTTGTTTGTTGAAAAAATGACTCTTTCATTTAAAAAACTTATTAAATAAATGGTTTTTTATTTGATTGCAATAGACTGTTTCCACAAAGAGACGCTGACGTGTATGGTATGGCTGTTGCAAAAGAATGTTTGGTGTCTCTAACATTAAATCCTTTTTGGTTGAGTGAAAAGTAAAAAAAAACTATCAAAGTTTGTCGACCAATACTTTTCGGTAAATAATTTTTATGGATAAGGATAATTTTTACCCTTACCGCAATCCCTTTTAACTGATATCTAATGTGGCAAACAGGAACGCGTGTGTTTGCACTGTTTGCGCTGCCGAGTAACTGTACACTCTGTTTGCACCCGTAACGGTAAAAATTGGCCAAAATGGCGTGCGACCCAACGCCATATGAAACGCCATTGGCCAGAGCAAGATGGCGCTGCTGCCACAACAAAAATTCCGCTTCAAATTTCGAACAAATATGTTTTTAACGCCCGTGCGTGTTCGTTCGCTTCTCCTGCTTTTTGTTTATGCGAAAATAAAAATTGTACTCGTCGCGCTGTCTGTCGTTTTGTATCCATGTGTATCCCCTCCCAGTATGTGTCTTTCGTTTGTCTTTCAAAAACATATTTTTTTCAGTACTCTTTCTCATTTTTTTCCTTTTTTTTTTCCTGCTGTTTGTGAGCTGCGGCTTTTGTGGGTGACAGTGCATGTGGGACACTCGCGCAATGTTTGTTTTTTTGGCTATTTGTTTCCTTTCCTTTCCTCTCCATTCCGCCTTTTTTTTGTTGTTTTCCTTTTTGGCAACAACGTGACTTCATCATCATCCAACATGATGATCCTCGTCGACCGCGTTATGGGAAAAACAATTGCATGAATATTTATGGATACTTCTATGGGGTATCTACCTCTCACACATTTTTGTTTGCTATTAAAGTTGCAACTAGAATTATCTAGAATAATCCCATATGATACTTAAAAAACCAAATATTCATACATAAGGGGTATCTGACAGTTGCATAGGTAGACTATGCATTTGTCTATTATAACAACAAAAGTATCGGGTATCTCACTTTCCTATCTCTGATGAAAGTCTTACAAAGGTACCAAGTATCTTTCAGTCACACTTGGCTTAACCACATATGCTATGGTTTCAATTTTTCTACCATGCAACATAAATTCTTTCGTGACTGAAAGTCTCCCAAAGTACCAGGTATAATACAGTCTCTCGTGCATTAAGTAGAATCGTAATATTAGAATCTGAATAACTCAATAGTACCGGGTATGTCGCAGTCTACAGACTATAAAGCACCTATCCCAGCTCTTGTTCTGTTCGAGTTTGTGTGGCTTTTGTGCAAACATTCGTAGCTCTCTGGTCCCTGGTCTGTGGCAGTCATAAACCAACGTCAAAGGATTGCCCGGCAAATTGGCTTCAGTCGTAAAATGCGTTCGCGTGTATAGGAATGGTTGTATGGTCTTTTTTTTTTTTTTCTTCTGTGTTCCTCCTCCTTCTAGTTCTATCCTCCAGCCAGCCTTTCAGCTTTTCCTATGGCACCACCACCACCCCCCCTCATTTTCCTTTATGCTATCTCACTCTGGTTTCCAGCCGCTTTTATTGATGGCATAATTGTTGTTGCCGCTGTTACTGTTGCTTAGTCGCAACGCATTTCGAACTTAATTATTATAATTAATTGGCAAGAACAACGACTGGGCCGAAAAAAAAGGCAGCCCGAAAGTGGAGCCAATGGCAAGCGAGACACGCAAACTTTTCCTTCCATCTAATACATCCTTTAAGGAGGAGAAAAAAAAAGGAAAATGGTAAAAAAAAAAAAAGCAATAAGGTTAACTAAAAAGCCAGTGTTTTGCATTTGTTCAACAGGCTGGAGCATTCGAGCCTTGAAAACTTTTGATACTTCTATACTTTTCCTTACAAAAAAAAAAAAAGGGGAAATTTTAGACGTGTTTTTGTTGCGGGGTTTTGTGCTCAGTGTTGCAATGGCGGAAAGTCATTTAAATTAGCCTTCCAACGCTCTGACGCGGATTTCTCGACGGGCGACAAAAGCCGCCAGTTTAGCAGAATATTTACCATTTAAAAATGTGTGTGGTGTGTGTGTGTGTGCGAGTGGAAAACAAAGCCACACACCAACAATAGCTTGAATAATACGTATGGAAGAAAAAAAAATAAAATAAAATACAAAGAATAACACGTAAATGTTTGCATATAAAAATGAATACGAACAATTGCTAAGCCATTTTATGCGCATGAAAGCGGAATTATGCAAATGCAAAGTACGCCCAAGATGAAGGCGAGGCAGATGACAATAGGGGCGGGGCGGGGATACAAAAAAAAAAAAATAATGATACAATAATAACCCGGTTGGCTTTTGTTCCATTTCCATTACATTTCTAGCAAACGGTAAACACTTGCCGGAGTGCCCGTATTCGCATGTGTAAAGCATTTGATTCTCAGCTAAAATTTGCAATTTAACAATTTGTTTATACATTTCCTAATTGAAAATGTTGTGTGTTATATTTGTAATTTTAACCGAAACGGGAATATGGGATATGTTTTATTCTAACGGTATACAGAGTGCCAGTGTGGCCCTTTCTCCATATGAAGTATTTAGTTGACGCCCCAACTCTTTTGTATTTGAATGTTTCATAGCATTTCTATTTATAGTGCGACCATTTTCCCACTATATTTCAAGCTTAAATATGCATTTTCTAATAAAGAAATTTTTAAATATGTCAATGCCATGTTTAAGATACTAAGACACTATTCTATTTATACTAAATTGTATAGAAATATTCCTTTACACTAATAGTAAAAGTAAACAGTGTGCCCATTTCCCAATGTAAAGCATTATATTTCCAGCCAAGCAATTCATTTAAAATTGTACGAATGGCTTTATTCTCCGGTTTATCTATTTAGCTTTGAAATGGAAACCGTCTTCAATAATACTTCATTGTATTGAAATGTGTAAACAAGAAATGCTTTTGCCTCTATTTTTTATTATCCAGACAGTAAAAAGCAAACAAACAGCTGCTTTTTGCTCGCTTAAGTTTTGTTTCGTTTCGTTTCAGTTCGGTTCGGTTCGGTTCGGTGTCTAGCCTTTTGTTCTTGCCATTGGCATTCGACACACTTTTTAATTAGTTTTGCCACATTTCGCAAATAGTTTTAAGCAAATACAGTATTTTGCCAGCCTTAATTAAAGGAGGGCCCCTGCGCTGTTGCTCTCGCTTTTCGGTTCGTTTTTCAGATCGGTTCGGTTCATTTGATTTTTCTGCATTCAACAATAAATATTTGCCCATTGCTCCAATTTTTTTTATTTTTAACGACTGAGTTTAATTGTGGCTGGGATTGGGGGGGGGATTGGGATTGCAGCTTTTTACCTTAGCATCATCCTGGCTATAAATCTTTTATGGCTTAAAGAATAAAGAAGACCACCCACATGCATATTTTATTTTTGCATTTGGATGCAAAACAATCGCATCGGAGGCGAGCGATTCAGGAATGCATGTACTTGTTGGGTAAACACAGCCGAACACTTTGGTAAATTTATGGATCCACACAGAATATGGAAATATTTTCAGTCTTTTGGGTGGTGGGTGGGTTTTAGCCTGGCCAGACCCGGCACACATGTTTATCGCCTGAAATAAACCAACGAAGCGGTCCAAAACATTGCCTGCCCGAATTTAAACCACAAAACCGAAAACCCAAAAACCCGAAAACTGAAACCAGCAACTGATTATCGAAAACGTACGAAATTAAATCGAATTTGAAATAGAGAGAACGATTTTTGTCGCCGTAGGACTGACACCTGTACAAAGCGTCAATAAGTGAGGCCAAGTGGGCCATTAAATGCCAAGTTAATGGCTTCTACAAATTGTTTTTACCAGTCGGCTGTGTATTTTGTGTTTTACTTCAATTCCCTCTGCTGTGTTGTTCATTTCGATTCGCTTGACGCTTGAGCAGACGCATTTAGTGCAAGTCAAGTCGAACGGCCAATCTGATCGAGAAACTATATCTTTTTAATCGTCAAGGCCAAGGATTTGTGGAGAAAAAACTCTAGAGAAGCAAGTGAGAAACTTCAGTGTACAAATATTCCATATTTACAAACTAAATATAATATAATCGATTTTTTTTTTAGATTCATTTTCAATTTAAAAGGTTGAACTTTGAGCCAAGGGTGCAAAAGTCTAGAAAAGTGAATTATAGTTTAAGAAAAACTTAACTTTTCAAGAATTTCGATAGTTTCGATTATTAATCGATATTAATCAGATAAATACGATTTACGATTTAGGTGAAGGAATATTTAAATGTCGATTAATAATAAATAATATCTCATATTTATCGGTGGAAAAATTAAAAATAATCTATTAAATCGTTTCATTTACAGGATACTTTTGTTTAATGCATTTTTTGCGATTATGTTTATATCGAATATTGTCCAAAGAATTATTATTAGTTACCTTTTTTTTTTTGTTTAAAAAACAATTAGCCATTAAAACCCTGAAGGCTGCCAAACATCTGAATTTTGGCCTAATGCATTTATGGCCATAAAATAAGCGGTCCAAACGCCTGTCAACATTAGTGTAAATGGCCAAAAAGCGGCCACTGCAATCGAAATAAATAGCATGGCATGGCATGGCAGCAAAAACGAGGCTTGGACCAAAGAAAAAAAAATTAAGGGGAAAACATGTGACGCTAAAGTGTGTTCATTACGTGGTCGAACTGTTTTTATTTGCATTAAAATTGAGGTTAATAACTGTGGCGCAAATTTATTGCAACTGTCAATGCATATCCATTAAAACGCTCCGAAACGTTCAATTTGATGCGTCAAATGCTCGATTAGCAATCACCCCGCCCCCTTTCCCAAACGCCTCCCCAATCCCCAGACCCCACCGCATTCGCAACCGCAGTTCCCAGTGGGTCCAAAATCCCCCCCATCCATCGCCCGATGCCTAAATTATTAATTTATGTAATTGCGAGTGTGTAGTATAAATGTATGTGTGTGTGCGCTAATTTGAAGCCCCTGGTTGTTGCTTTCCTCCACAATTTTATGAAGCCAAAGTCAAGCAGCTGTCAGTCACTCTATTCGATACACTTTGATACTTAAAAATCATTTAAAACAATTCTTAATCAAGTCAAGGAGTTATCAAATTACCGATAAACTTAAATTTGTCAATCGAATTTATCGTTTCAACTATTTCCACTAAGATATTTCGAAAGTTTCTTCATTTTATCATTTTAAGTCTTAACTATTCAAGAAAAAAAGTTTCTGAAGGCTTTTTATATCGATAATTGTAATTGTAATGTTTTATAATTTCAATCGAAAAAATCGGTATTTTGATACATTTTTTATTTTCAAATCTTTAGTTTTTTCCTAACTGTGGGACATTTTGTGGTAAAGGAACTTGGGTTGTGAAATTTTTAGGTGGGAATCCCTTATGGTTGGCTGACTGGGCTGATGATCATCGGGCTAAAATATTAAACTTGCAATCAAATTATCATTTTGGTGGCCCACGTACGCGATTGGGGGCTCCACGCCGCGTGGCAGCAGCGTTGCAGCAAGCACGAATATTGCACTCGGGAGATTCGAGTAACGAGTGCTGATATAATTACCCCGGCATGTGAGCCCCCCCCTCCCCCCTATATGGTACATAGGGGCATGCCCCGCCAATGTGTGGATGCCACACATAAATTGCACACTGGGGACAAGCCCCTCGAAAACCCGGACACGAACGATGGTAGTAGTGTGCCTGTGCCTGTGTCGGTGCCTGCTTATCGTTTATCCCTGACAGGGTGAATTAATTCAATAAAATCCGAAACATTTTATGAGCAATTAATTAACGTATTAAGGCCCTGTCATGACACCGATGCTCAAAATTCATTCACTGGCTTTGCTTCTTGATTGCTTGATTGATTTATTTGGCAACTAAATTGTGTTTTCCTTATTGAATTTGTGATTATGATTTGCAAATTTTAGAGGCGATTGGTTTTCTGATTTACTTTCGATAAATATTATTGTTCGATTTTAATAGCAATTTCCTCGGCAAACAAATAGTTTTGCAATTTTTTTTTACAATTTGCTATAAAAGTCGAAATTAAATCGATTTTGCAGTCAGGATAATTTGTTTATTTATCGATAATTTGTTTATTTTTGTTCAAAGTTATACCATTTTGTTTTAGATAGATCTAAAAAACAAAATTTCTTAATTGTTTTAATATCGAATCTTATCGAAATTGAAAATATTAAATGCATTTTTGTATATCGATGTTCAATCGAGTTTTTTTATTTTTTTGTAAGTACTTGTAAGTTGAACAACTTAATTGTTGGTTTCGCCGTTCCCTTTCTGTATAAACATATTTACAAGTTTATTTTAAATTCCATTGCCTCTGCTATAAAGCAAAGAATATGTTTCTGTGCCAGACATTATTTAAAATTTATTACAACTCTTTACAATTTAAAAGTCCCATTTTTTTTGGTGAACGATGGGGAAGCACAAGCCAAATTGCATTCATACATTTCGTCATATATTTTTCATTTTTAATTTTCTCCCCCGTCTTAATATAGCTTTTTGTGAAAACATCTCTTGTAAGTTGAGTCCCCAGACTGCACTCGCTTGTGGAATATTTAAAGCCAGAAATATGCGTCGACCGAAATGGGGAAATGGGGGGAGGGAGGAGAAATGCAATTTGTCGTCCAGACTTTGTTACCTTTTCCCAAGTACTGCCGCTACTCCGCCCAAATGATAATATTCACAAAGAGAATATCGTTTGCATAATTGCTTTTTAATTACCATACAAGCGCACGCACTGATTTTTGGATACACCTACATTCATACATACATGTATATTTAGATATATCTTTGTATATATGTAAATGTGTGGGGGACTCATATCAGTCCGAAAGTAGCACAGACTCTGTAGAGGTAAACAAAAAGTTTTTATTTCATTAGCCCCGCTGCTCTGCTGTTTCTGTTGTCTGTCTCCTCTCGAACCACCCAACCACCCAACCACCGGCCCACGACACCCGAAACCCCAAACCGAGCCACCGTCTTTTGTTTTCCTTTTGGGCCAACTTTTTCTTGATACCCTTTAAAGGGGTGTTTGGTATTTTGTCTAAAAGTCGGTGGCATCTCTTGGAACTTTTATGTTTGATAAAGATTCAATATTAATTATTTTTTTCTTCAGTTTTTTAGCAATCGAGTCTTTTAACGTCCAATTTTCCATCCAATAATTTTCCAGCCTGTAGCCCCTCATAACTAAACAAAAGGGAATGGTTATAACATTCTTTTTTTTTAACAACAAAGCATGTAAACTTTTTTTTAAACCTCTTTAAAAACAGAATCTTAATCCTATATAAAAGAGTTTTATGGATGATAATTAATTGAACCATCGGAACTTTTATAACTCCCTTGGTGTTGAAGATAAAATCTTGGGTCTTTCTTGGGAATATACTTTTAGAAAATATTTTGGAATCTATAAAATATTGGTTTGTTAGAACCAGAAAAACGTTTAATATAAAAGAAACAATGGAGTTGTCATAACTTTATAATTAAAAAAAAAGCTTACGAATTTTAGAATTTAGGAAATTAGAAATTAGAAATTATATATATTTAGAATGTAAAGCAAAATATATATACTATTTTAATTATAAACGACATATAACGATAAATGTATTAGACAAAATTTTATTCTAGGGTATAAAAACTTCGACCTAACCTCAAAATTTTTTTTTTTTTATCTTTCTACCAATTTCGAGATAGAGCAGACCAGAGGGCCGGAATGTCGAACATTTTAGCCCGTTGTGGGTGTGTTTTTTGCATTGTTATTGTTGTTGGCTTTGTCCCGGGCCGATCGTGTAAACGCAAAAATATGCGCAAAGCAATAAAAGCCCAACAATGAGCAAACAAATGGAATATATGCATGAAAATTAGCCGTGTAGGCAGTGATAAAATGTTGTTTTCCCCTCGCAAACTTGTTTAATAATTAAAAATCAGCACACACACACACACGCACGCACACATCAAAGCTCGTGAATTTGCATAAAACAAAAAATACAGACACATCCACTTATAATAATAATAATAATAAAAAGAAAAATAATAAACGCAACTTTGACTTCACTTTGCTTGTTGAAATATATGCGAAATTTTGCCTAAATTTTTATTATTTTTTTAATAACATTTTTTTTGTAGCAAACTTTAAAGCTGTTTAACTGTTTGTTTTTACCCTGAAATTATTTTAATTATAAAAATTGAAGCCATAAGTTAATGGCCTTTTTTCCACTTGCAATAAATTTTAGGTAAACATTTAGTAGGTTCGGTTTTTTTTTCTTGTTGAGTTTGGTAATTAATATTACTTTGTTTTCATAAAGTGTTTAAACAATGTTTGCGTAAATTACTTGAATATTTTTCAAGCTTTAAAAAAGTCTAACTTTTCTTTATTTGCCTTGTATTATTTTTTTTCAAATAATATTAAAGAAATCCTATTCCAACTCTCTGATAATATTGATTCGCTAAATAAGAGAAATATAATTATAATTAATAAATAAATTATTGAAAATATTCGCAGTGTATTAAAAAAGAGTCTCACGTTCGTTTTTATTCATTTTTTTTCTCTTTAATTTTGCCAAAAACAGCTGACTTTCAGCGAAGGGACAACGGGGCGGATGGGTGATGTGCGAAACGCACGTGCCTCTGGCCCCAATATTTCCATTATTTTTTTTCTGGTGCAGTTTAGTTGTCATTCAATGCGTCACATGCAGTACCAATACCAGTGGCACTACCCATGTCCATTCCATACCATATATATTTTATTTATTTCTTGTTTTGTTCGTCACTTTGTCAGTCTGACAGTCAGTCTGTTTGTGCAACCACGCTGCGGTGATTGTTAGCGCTATATTTATTCAGACGACGTTGATTATTTTTCTAATTTATCCGCATATATGTATGTATATTTGCATTTGTGCAAGGAACGATGTGACAGCCAAGCAACACTAGAAAAAAAGTCACCAATACGCCACACAATTGCGAAACACTGCAATTAATCAAAAAGACAAGCGGTGCCAAAATATTTGAAATGTGTGTGTTTTTCAACGAGCAAGTGGCTGCCAATCACATCTCAAATTAACTGCAACACGACACTCTAATATGCACATTTCTTTCGTCACTGTAATTGCGTTTCCTCGATTAATTAAAAACATAGTGTGGGAAAATATGAATTGGTCAAAGATATTCAGATATCAAAATTTTATGTCAATACACATTTTCAGGATATGTTTACATTGCGCGGCTTCTGCGAGGGGCGCTGACGTTTAGCGTACAGCTTGAGTCGCGGAGATACTTCTAAGACGAGAAATAAATATTTTAGAAAATTAACGAGGAAGAGTTTCATAAGTAGAAAAGAATAAGCTAAGAATAAAGCTTCCATGCAAAAGCAACTAAAACAACAAAAGCAGCATAAACATTATTATCGACTGTTTAAATATTAAAAATATATTTATAAATAAATAATTTTAAGTTATTAGGGCTAATTACAAGCTATTTATTAAAAGGATTCTATAAAATAACTTTTGAAATTACAATTGTTTTATTTTTTGTTATTTCAAATAAAATTACATTTCTTTCGTTACTATTGAAGACTCAGCTTTTGATAGTGATTGTGATTAATGTCGCAATTTGACAAATTTTTGGTTTTTATAAAGATAAATTTTCAAGATTCATGGGCAATGTACATAAATATTTTCAAATTACAAAGTATAATAGATTTAAAAAAAAAAATAAAAATAATTAAAATAACGATATTGTATAGATTTTGCCGTTAAGTTTTGTAAAATACATTTTTTATTATTTCTGCATATTTTAGAATGATGTCAAATTTATTTATTAAAATAAATTAATATTTTTCATAAATAATTTTCTGTTTATAATATTATTCAATACTAATATTCATATTATAACATTATTTCAAAAGTGCCTATTATTATTTATTTATTTTTTCTTTTAGTGAATATATATTATATTTTTTTTAATTTTTAAATAATAAAAAAAGTCTTACTTAGTTTTACTTATTTCAAAGGTCAAGATGGATTAATAGATAGTTTACAAAATAAAACTGTAAAATAGTAAGCAAACTTTTTACGGGAGAGTCTAAAATATTGCATCGTAGCTTTGTGTAAATAATATAAATTTTGGCGTCGGCCATTTTGCTTTTGATTTACTGCTGCAGTTGGTATTTTTAAATGGCTTTTTCGCTGCTCATTTCTGGCTAATAAACTGCTGCAATTGTGGGGAATTGTTTAACTGTAAAATGCCGCACAGGCGGACATGCCCTCTCCCCCCACCCACACACACACACCCACACCTGCTGATTGTGAATATGGCGATACAATGGTGGTTGACTAAATAGGATTACCTTATATTTGTATTTATTTGGGATTTTTTTTTTTTTTAATAAAACAGTTTGATTTATTTTTAAACTAAAAAAAAGGAAAGAAAAATAAAAATTTAGTCGAATACTTTGTATATTAATATTTGTTAACATATTTATTTGTAATTCTTTTGTGTTTAGTGCAATATTATATTATTTATTTTTAATGTAACGTAAAAATAATTTTTATAGATATATGGATGGAACTATTTAAATATAATCCAATATTATGGATATTTTTGTGCCTTTTATATAAATTCCTTGAAAAACTGATTATTTTGTTTACAACAAAATTTTACACAAGAATTAATTAATTCCTAGAATTTTGTCCAGGGCTGTGTATAGGAACATATCACATGTCCGATTCCCGATTCGGTGATTCACTTTCTGGGGTGATGAAAGGAAGGCCACCGAGGATTGGGATGGGTTGGGGTTTTTTTTTTTCTGGGGGTGATGTGTAGACCTGATTTATTATTAAAATACAACCCGAAGCTAGCGGGAATATATGTAAAAGCAAAAAGCTAATGCCGCACATTTCGCATTGCAGGCCACAAGTGATCAGAAGACCAGGAAGCCAGACCACCAGGGAATCCCACCAACGAAAAACGAGTAAATAGAAAAGGAAAAGGAAAAAGAAACAGCGGAAGCGGAAAAGAGGAGCAGGAACTCCAGTTGCTGGAGCAGAAGCTGGTGCAGTTAGACATCGGTGGTTGACTGCATTGGAAGCGAAGGACAAACAGGATCGGGCGGACAACATGTCTTCGCCGGCGGCGCAGAGCAACAGCACCAGCCAATCCCAGTCGCAATCGCAGTCCGGAGTCCAGCAGCAGCAGCAGAATCAAAAGGCCAACTCCAACAACACGACACACGACAACAAGAATGCCGCCGGGACGACGGGGACGGCGGCAGCGGGCTCGGGAGCGACAGGAGCTGGAGCCGGAGCCGGAGCTGTAGGAGGCGCTGGGGGATCCGGTACATCCTCGAGCGGACCACAGAGCCCGACCAAGCGGAGCACAATATCGACAAAGGAGCGTGTGATCGACAGTGTGCCATTCCCGCCCAGCCGGAAGCTGACCTGCGCGGATGTGTTCGACGCAAGGACCGGCAAGCCACACCACGACGTCCTCAAGCAGCACTTCATTTTGGAGGGGCGGATCGAGGAGAGCGCCGCATTGCGCATCATCCAGGAGGGCGCCACGCTGCTGCGCCAGGAGAAGACCATGATCGATATAGAGGCGCCGGTGACGGTGTGCGGCGACATTCACGGCCAGTTCTACGACCTGATGAAGCTCTTCGAGATCGGCGGCTCGCCGGCAACCACCAAGTATCTCTTCCTCGGCGACTACGTGGACCGGGGATACTTCAGCATCGAGTGCGTGCTGTATCTGTGGTCGCTAAAGATCAGCTATCCGCAGACGCTGTTCCTGCTGCGCGGCAACCACGAGTGCCGCCACCTCACCGAGTACTTCACCTTCAAGCAGGAGTGCAAGATCAAGTACTCGGAGCGCGTGTACGACGCGTGCATGGACGCGTTCGACTGCCTGCCGCTGGCGGCGCTGATGAACCAGCAGTTCCTCTGCGTGCACGGCGGCCTCTCGCCGGAGATCCACGAGCTGGAGGACATCCGCCGGCTGGACAGGTTCAAGGAGCCGCCGGCCTTCGGGCCCATGTGCGACCTGCTGTGGTCCGATCCGCTGGAGGACTTTGGCAACGAGAAGAACTCGGACTTCTACACGCACAACTCGGTGCGCGGGTGCTCGTACTTCTACAGCTACGCCGCCTGCTGCGACTTCCTGCAGAACAACAACCTGCTGTCGATCATTAGGGCGCACGAGGCGCAGGACGCCGGCTACCGCATGTACCGCAAGAGCCAGACCACCGGCTTCCCCTCGCTGATCACCATCTTCTCGGCGCCCAACTATCTCGACGTCTACAACAACAAGGCGGCGGTGCTCAAGTACGAGAACAACGTGATGAACATCCGGCAGTTCAACTGCTCCCCCCACCCCTACTGGCTGCCCAACTTCATGGACGTGTTCACCTGGTCGCTGCCGTTCGTCGGCGAGAAGGTCACCGAGATGCTGGTCAACGTGCTGAACATCTGCTCCGACGACGAGCTCATGACCGAGGAGAGCGAGGAGCCGCTGTCCGACGACGAGGCGGCGCTGCGCAAGGAGGTCATCCGCAATAAGATCCGGGCCATCGGCAAGATGGCGCGCGTCTTCTCCGTGCTCCGCGAGGAGTCCGAGTCGGTGCTGCAGCTGAAGGGGCTGACGCCGACGGGCGCCCTGCCCCTCGGCGCCCTATCCGGCGGCAAGCAGTCGCTCAAGAACGCGATGCAGGGCTTCTCGCCCAACCACAAGATCACCTCGTTCGCGGAGGCCAAGGGCCTGGACGCGGTCAACGAGCGGATGCCGCCGCGTCGGGATGCCACGCCCTCGCCGGCGGAGGAGGGCCAGAAGTCACTGTCAGCGGCGGCAGCAGCAGCGGCCAATGCAAATGCGAATGCAATCAATGGATAATTCTAAGTCAGATCGTAACGAAGGAGGCGCGGATGCGTGGTTTGAATTGGAATCTGGATCGGGAGGATCGGAAGGATCGGGAGGATCTGGAGCAGCAGCAGCTAAGTCAGGGGGAGGGAGACACCAAACAGTTCAGAACACAGTCTAAAAATAAAAGTAGTCTCAAGCTCGGCTCAACAAAAAAAAAAAAGATACAAAAACACAATGGTTAAGAGTGGGTCAGGACACACACACACACACACAGACAGGACATACAGACACCAAGAACACACACAGAGACACACACACCCAGGACACCAATAGCCTGTTTCCACTGGCCAATCACTAGCCAGCCTAGATACGATTTTGAGGCGCCAGTGGAAACAGGATATGGAAACGGAAAACGAAAGCAAGGATAACAGGCACGTAGCCCCCGGCCCGAAAGTTTAATAATCATTTAATTTAAAAACTAAATTTAAATATTAAGCAAAATACTGGACCTGGCTGGCTAGGCTACGGGCCTGGGAGGATACGGAAAAAAATATATAAAGAGCAGAGACACCACAACAAACAAAATGCAAAAGAAAATAACAATAAAAAAGAAAGCAGAATTGGTAACGAAACAAGCAGCAGGATAGCAGGCCCCCAAGCAGAGCGGAGACAAATTATAAAGTTGGATGAATTATATATATATAAAAAAAATATATATCAAAATTTTGTGCAACGTTATATCAAAAGAGCAAATGTAAAAGCTAAGCAAACAGTTTAAACGCGCGCGCTTTTTTCCGGTAAGCAGTGCGCCGCCTCACCAAGCAGTTGACAGCGGCAATGCAGTTGCGCATGCGCACATTTTCCAAACCAAAAACAAAAACAAGAAAATAAATAAATAACAAACAATTAAAATAATTATAAACTAAAGCAAATTAGGTAATTTAAATTATTTGCTAACAAATTGTAAAACGAATCGAAAACAAGCAACTCTCATCCAAACGAAATGACAAACTAAAATCTAGCCTCTAAACTGAAAATGAAAAACTCTACTACTTTCGTTGTGTGGCGTCTGCGGCGACTTCTATACAAATCTACAAAAAAAAAATATATAAATTAAAAAAAAAAAATATATAAGAAAGCTTGAGCAAAAATGATGAAGAGAACAAAACAACTTCCTACAACAACAGCAGCAACAATATTTTACTACAATATTTTAATACAAGAACAAGAAACGACTGAATCTCTCTCTCTCTTTCTCTTTCTATCTATGTATCTATCTAACTATCCGACTCTTTCTCTCACAAACAAACACACACATACACATACACACACGAACAAAACACACACGAAAACAAAATGAAACACGAAGCGGAGTGATCGATCAACTCAAAGTTGATGCGGGCCACCGTTAATCGTTTAAATCGGTAATCGTTTATCGTCGCCATTGTCGCCTCACACTCTCTCATCTGGTGATTGTGTATGTGGTCTTTATATACGTGCCATCTTTGTCGTAGTCATTAGCTGAATATATAATTAATATATTTGCATATGCTGCAGCGATGCAGGTGCAAATGTTGAGCCACTTTGTATCTTTCTTCCTTTTTTTCCCCTTCTCCCAATCGAGGCAATCGATAATTAATCGAATCTCATGGCACGTTTTTCCCCCTTCCTCCCCCCTCCCCCTCCCCCACCCACCAAAACAAAAATAACTGTTTCCCGTTTGCGCCTGCGTCGTCCACGTGTGTGAAAATCCTTTTTATACTTAATCGAATTTTAGTTACTTGTTATAAAGTCGATGGGGATAACGGATAACGGAGAATAGAAAAACAAATGGGTAAATAATGATAAAAAAAAAAAGAAGTAATTAAAAAGCAGAAATGGAAATGAACAGAAATGAAATGTAACAAAACGTCTGCGAAGGGAATTTCGTTATTACATTTTTTTTTTAAATATATATATTTCTTGTTATCTTTTTTTATAATTTCTATTTATTGTAAACTATTTATATACAACCACACCAACACAATCAGCAAAAAAAAAACACACACACACACACACAAACACATAATATAAATACATAAATATATATATATATATTTATAAACTAAATTGTTGTTTCTACTTCATTATGCTTATGTTTTTATAACTCTATATATATATATATATATATATATATATATATATAAACAAATATATATTGTATATTTATATTGTTTACTACACTTTTTTCTATAAGCATTAAGTAATTTAATTAAATAAATTTAATAAAAAAAAAACAATTTAAACAAACTAAAAAATAAAGGCGCGCGCTGCAAAAGGCGTGCGGAAGTTTTCTTAAACAAAAATAATTATATTCTACAATAAGATGTAAGGGAAAAATCATTAACAAAACAAAAGAAAAAAAAACCGAACTATGTGAATTAACTATTAAGTTTAAATTATACAACAACAACAACAACAAATTCAACCAAATAACGTTTACAACCATTAACAACAAAAAAAAACTATGTTAAAAAAGAAAAGATTAAGATTTGAACACAATTTGTGCAGCAAGCAAAAAAAACAAAAAAAAATAAAAATAAAAACCAAAAAGAACTCTTTTTCAAATTCGACAAGACAAGAATGAAACCCAGTTTAAAGTTTAAAGGAAAATGTAATACAAAATGCAAACTTATAGCAATTTGAAGTACTTTATAAACAAATATACATACATATGCCTAAGAGAACGTATATATATATATATATATATATTTGAAATAGTTAAGGGTCGAAGCTGAGACAAAAAGAGACAGAGATAAAAGAGCGGACACGAAGCAGAATCCGAGCAAAGAATTAAGCAAAAGCTAAATTACTTGAACTTGAATTACCAAAAACAGCAATCAGAAAAAAATCGATAACATTTCAAATTATGTTGATAGGCATCCAAAACACACACACACACACACTCACACACACATACAGTCAAACACTCACATGTGCGAGCGAGAGGGAGAGCTTGCGATGAATGCAGCGAAGAATAACAGTTTTGTTAGCAAGCAGTATGCAGCAAGCAGTAGAACAGTGGGCCAGTTCGCATGTTTTTTGCCTTTGGAACAGCTACGTCATCAAGCAGTTAATAGTTACAGATGATTTACATTTATATATATTTACATATATATATATATATACATATACAATATATACCGATTTAAAGTTAAGAGTTTCGCACACACACACATACACAAAAAAAACACAGACACCCAGACACTTGCATACATACAAAAAAAAAAAAACAAAAAAACAATTTACAAAACGTTTATGCATTTCGATTCAATGAAAAATCAAGAATACGAATAATACAAATATATATAACAATAATTACAACCAATAAAGGATTACAGCAACCAAGCTCTTACTATTATTTTTAAAGTAAATGAGAAAAACAATTTTAACAAATTGCCGCAAGCCCAGTATATATATAGAATATAACTGAATACTTTTCTCCTCCAATGTTCCCACAATAAAAAAAAAATTAGCGCGCTCTTCTAAAAAATATATAAAACTAAATAAAAGAAAAAACCAAAATAAAATTAAATTAATATACACATATATGAGAAGAATAAAGCAAAAACCACAAAAAAAAAATTATAAAATATTACGACTAAGCGAATAATACATAAAAACATACAAATACTTTTATACTATATACACGAAAGCCTAAGAACTAAACAAAAGCAAAACAAAATTATGGTTATTGCTCTCCCTCTCCACTCTATGGTACATAATCCGTTTTTGTATTAACCTGCTCTTGGCTCTGTTTCAAGTAAAAACTTAAAAAAAAATATTCAAACTTCGACCTTGATCCCACTTTCTCTCTCTCTCTCTCTCTCTCTCTCTCTCTCTCTCTCTCTCTCTCTCTCTCTCTCTCTCTCTCTCTGTCTGTCTATGGCTATCTCTGTCTTTTCAATGATCTAATAACCCGGATAAGCGAAAAACACTTTTGAACAAAACATTTTCTACAAACATCAAATACTCCAAGGGCTGAAAAGTTTCAAAACTTGAGAATGAATCGATAATTTCGATAGTTTGGACCTTTTGAGGCCGTGTAGTAGCATAACAATATAAATACTGCATAAATGAATACCAGAGAAGAACGTAAACGAAATTACCAATTACCATTTACCATTTACAGAAAAACAATTTCCTTTTAACGAAAATATCAAACAAAAACTCTATATACATATATATATATATATATTTAGATATATGATATAAACAAATTCCACTCTAGGTTCAAAAAAATCGACAAGAAGAAGAAGCGCATTGAACATTTCAAATTATTATTAATTTTTTTTTTAGCTTTTCAACTACTGTGTACAATCAAATACTTAAAAAAATTGTCATAAGTTAGTCAGTTTGTTAGCCAATTGTTTTTGTTTTTTGTTTATTGTTTTTTTTTTTTTATTAAATATATAGATATGTATATTTATGAAAATAAAAAATAAAGATTGGGAAGATTTTCTGGCTTTTTGTTACCAAATCATCTCTCCATTGCAAGTGAAAACCTTTTCATCATATGTATGTAAGTAATTATGTATGTATGTATGTATGTATATGTTACATTAATTTTTTTGATACATGTATTTTTCAACATCTACTTCCTGCCCTCGAATGCTTTAAAACTTTACACGAAAAAGAAAAAAAATAACAATTTAATATATATTATAAACAAAACTAAGAAAACAACAAAACAAAAGAAACCAAAACAAAAAAAAAACAAACAAAAACAAAAACAAGAAAAAAAAAAACCAAATAAGGAAGAAAAAAAACCCAAAAAAGAATTAAAACTTTACCTTTTGGATAAATCAATTTAAATGCATATTTTATATATATTTAAACATTTATTTATATATAACATGTATGATAAATATAAGTTGGAAAAACTTTGTCAAGCAAGAAGTTTATATACTTATATTAAAAATGGGAGAAAAAAAAACCAAAAACAAAGAACTAAGAATGAAACCGAAACAAAAAAGAAAGTAAATAATATTAATAACGCAACATAAAGAAAATTAACAAAAACAAGAAAACATCACATCTAGATAAATCTCTTAAAAATTTTCAATTTTATTATTAAACAAAAACCGAAAAGAAAAACAAAAACAAAAACAAAACCAAAGTTAATAAATAAACAAATTTAACAGTGAAAGCATTATATTATACACATACATATATACATATGTATGTATGTATTTATGTATGTGTATGTATGCATGTATGTATGAAATTTATAACGGTATTGCAAGATCAGCTGGCTGGCAAAAAATTACATATTAATTGCGCCGTTGTGACAACCAAAAACTGTATGCAATCCAAGGATTAACAAATTAATTTACAACTTTAATGGATGACGATTATTAGGTCGAGGATTATGAAAAGAATGAGAACATAACGACGATTATGAGGATGAGAATGATGATGAAGCAACAACAAAATGCAGACAACAAGTTTTAACATTAAGATGGAAGAAGAAAAACCAAACAAAACAAAATGATTATCAATGTTATTAACATAATTAATATTAACAAAAATGAAAAAACAAGCAAAAACAAAAACAACCAAAAAAAAAAACAATACAAAAACATTAAAAAAATATACAAGTACCTATCCTGAGAATAAAATGCGCGCACATTTATTATTTCCTCTAAAAGTTCGTTTTGAGTGTCAATGGCTCCGGGGATTGTCGAATTTCAGCATTCAAAACTAACGGTTACCTTTATTGGGAATTTCCAGTTTCAGCTCCAGGACAGAAACGGAAGTTGAGCTTTTTAAATTATTATTTAATATTTGGGTTGATAAGACATACATATGTATGTGCATATTTAAATATTCATTTTTTAAAGCTGGTTTGATTTTTCGATCCGGAATTAGGCTTGAGTTCATTTGCAAGCAACAAAGAAAACAATTTAGCAACAGGTTTTGGAATACATTAACGAATTTTATAAAAGATATGCATTTCTGGACCACCGGTTTTCTATTATAATCCACCTTACCGCTACTAGCATAAAATAATCCTATTAAAAAACTGAAGCAGTTAAAAATAAAGATTGTTTTTAGTTTATTGGTTTTAATTTATTAAGTTAAACATTAAACGGTAGTTTTACTTTAAGATTTTTTATAACATTTCTAAATAGTCTTTTATTCTAAGTTAAATGCAACTGAATTTGTAGAAATATTTTATTATATTAGACGTAAAGCTTAAAGGTTAATTCATACATTTTTTTAGTAAAATCCAGTACAAATAATTCCTGTGCCTCGATAGCTGTTGCTCCGATAACGATAACCACAGTCCTAATGGAAAATAATCGTATCGGTGTGGCCAACTATCGTTCGAAAGTGTTGCCAGAGTTGCAATAAATAGCTAGCATTCCAGAAAACCCGATAAATAGTAAAAATCGATCAGGTGCAACTGCTGAATACCAAAACTTAGTAGTAAAAGGGCAGTAAAAGAGTAGAAAAGTGTACAATTTTGAAATAGCAAAGCAAAGAGTAGCCAGATTGGGTAGCTTTAAAATTGCAGTTTAAAAATAGCTAGATCTGGCTAAAAACTAGCTAGAATGGCAGCAGTCAATGGAAGGGAGTGAAAATTCCAATGAGTAGGAGCGAAAAAAGCGCAGCGCAGGAGAGAAATTACGACGTCTGCAGGTGCAGCGAAAGTGAAGCGAAAATAGCCCGGATACTGGATACTGAGTGAATATGCTGGATGTTGAGTGAAATCAGCGCATGCAGCCACACGCTAGCTAAAGGAGCCACATCGTTTCATCCAAAACCAAGTCGAATCGGGGCTGGAAGGCGATAAAGCGGCTCAGCCAGCAACAACAACACTTTGCCCAAAGGAAAGTGTGCGATTGTGTCTCAGTGCCTGTGTGTGTGCGTGTGAGAGAGCGAGAGAGAGAGAGAGAGAGGGAGTCCGATTCCGATTCCCGATTATCCCAGAAAATCCGTAAAAAAAAAAAAAACAGAGCCATGTCTTCGAACAACCAGGCCAGGACTACAGAAGCCACCGCCACAGATGCCAACAGCTCCACGCCAGCTGCCACAACAGCCACCAATAGCTCCTCCAATAGCGCCACCAACAACAACAATACAAACAACAATGGCACCACACAAAACCAGAATACCAGCAACAACATGAGCAGTCCCACGGCGACAGGCAAGCCCCACGGTGGCCACACGGCCGTCAACACTAAGGAGCGCGTGGTGGACACCGTGCCCTTCCCGCCCAGCCACAAGCTGACCCTCGCCGAGGTCTTTGACTCGCGAACCGGGAAACCCAACCACGAGCTGCTCAAGCAACATTTTATCCTGGAGGGACGGATCGAGGAGGCGCCCGCCCTGAAAATTATCCAGGAGGGAGCGGCCCTGCTGCGACAGGAGAAGACCATGATCGACATTGAGGCGCCGGTGACGGTATGCGGTGACATCCACGGCCAGTTCTACGACCTGATGAAGCTGTTCGAGGTGGGGGGATCGCCCGCCACCACCAAGTATCTGTTCCTCGGCGACTACGTGGACCGGGGATACTTCAGCATCGAGTGCGTGCTGTATCTGTGGTCGCTAAAGATCAGCTATCCGCAGACGCTGTTCCTGCTGCGCGGCAACCACGAGTGCCGCCACCTCACCGAGTACTTCACCTTCAAGCAGGAGTGCAAGATCAAGTACTCGGAGCGCGTGTACGACGCGTGCATGGACGCGTTCGACTGCCTGCCGCTGGCGGCGCTGATGAACCAGCAGTTCCTCTGCGTGCACGGCGGCCTCTCGCCGGAGATCCACGAGCTGGAGGACATCCGCCGGCTGGACAGGTTCAAGGAGCCGCCGGCCTTCGGGCCCATGTGCGACCTGCTGTGGTCCGATCCGCTGGAGGACTTTGGCAACGAGAAGAACTCGGACTTCTACACGCACAACTCGGTGCGCGGGTGCTCGTACTTCTACAGCTACGCCGCCTGCTGCGACTTCCTGCAGAACAACAACCTGCTGTCGATCATTAGGGCCCACGAGGCGCAGGACGCCGGCTACCGCATGTACCGCAAGAGCCAGACCACCGGCTTCCCCTCGCTGATCACCATCTTCTCGGCGCCCAACTATCTCGACGTCTACAACAACAAGGCGGCGGTGCTCAAGTACGAGAACAACGTGATGAACATCCGGCAGTTCAACTGCTCCCCCCACCCCTACTGGCTGCCCAACTTCATGGACGTGTTCACCTGGTCGCTGCCGTTCGTCGGCGAGAAGGTCACCGAGATGCTGGTCAACGTGCTGAACATCTGCTCCGACGACGAGCTCATGACCGAGGAGAGCGAGGAGCCGCTGTCCGACGACGAGGCGGCGCTGCGCAAGGAGGTCATCCGCAACAAGATCCGGGCCATCGGCAAGATGGCGCGCGTCTTCTCCGTGCTCCGCGAGGAGTCCGAGTCGGTGCTGCAGCTGAAGGGGCTGACGCCGACGGGCGCCCTGCCCCTCGGCGCCCTATCC
This sequence comes from Drosophila varians, assembly GCA_018150405.1. Classification (NCBI taxonomy): domain Eukaryota; kingdom Metazoa; phylum Arthropoda; class Insecta; order Diptera; family Drosophilidae; genus Drosophila; species Drosophila varians. The sequence goes on from JAECWK010000126.1 coordinate 12,164,298, forward strand.
GGCGGCAAGCAGTCGCTCAAGAACGCGATGCAGGGCTTCTCGCCCAACCACAAGATCACCTCGTTCGCGGAGGCCAAGGGCCTGGACGCGGTCAACGAGCGGATGCCGCCGCGTCGGGATCAGCCGCCCACGCCCAGCGAGGATCACCACAGCCAGCAGTCGGCCAGCGGAAACAATGGAGCGAGCCACGGGTAAGCTGTTGTCATCCGTCTGTCATGCGTCTGGCGGGGAAGAGGGAGAGGCCCTGAAACTGGAGCGGAGTGGAGTGGAGGCGACACAAGGAACACCAAGCCGGGGCAAGGGGGTAAAGAAGAAACCTTAATTAAGATACATGTTTTCCTACATTTTCTTTTGCTATTTTAGTGGATCTATTAAAGAAGAAAAGTAACATTGATTAAATTATTTGATAGATTGTAATTTATCCATTTTTTGCTGTTGCCAAGATTACTTTAAAAAACGTTATTTTACATTTCTAAAATCGATCTATCTTTACAATGTTTTTCCAAAAGCTGTATCATTATTTGTAAAACCTATCTACGTATTTTTGTATAGTCTTGGTGACCTATTCGAAAAGCAGAAAACTCGAAAAGTATTATATTCAAATCAATTTGAAATTTTGAGAGTAGATGAAAAAAAACATAAGGCAGATTTTTAAGATGAATTCTGAATACCCCCCGATCCCCTCAAGTGGCAGAGATGAAACTTAAGAAACCAATACTAAAACCGATTCTATTTATAAGAAAAGTCTGCTCCAGAGATTCCGGAAACCCCAATACCAAGCACTAGTTAAAAGAAAATTTGTTTTTTACGCAGGCGCGCGCACATTGGATATTAGAATTATGTGTGTGGGTGTATGGCATACTTTTTGGGGCTCCAGCCCCCTAGTAAAAAGAAAGTAATTCCCTTCTCTAAAGAGCAGCAGTTATAGTTATCCAGAAAATGAAAAAGCCCATAACCTAGTCCATAAGTTGTAATGTATAAACCAAAAGCATAAAAAATCCCACAAAAAAAAAAGAAAAGAAAAGAAAAAAATGGAAATAACTAAAGAAAGAAAATTAATCTAAATACTGGCGAGCAAGCAGAATGGGGAAATTGCAAAGCTAATTGTTGAAAACATAAAGCAGCGCCAAAAATACATATGATTATATAGAAATATCGAAATGAGAAGATCCTTGAAATGTAACCTTGCTAAAAAAAACAAAACTAAACTACAAAGTTTGAAACAATTTGCAATATGTGCCGCAATAGTCCGTAAATGTTCCTTATACGAATTAAATATTGAAACAAGAGTTTATTATTATTATTTTTTTAATTAAATATATATATATATATATATATATATATGTATATGTATATATATATAATTGTATATGTATAATTGTTGCTTAATCTTTGGAATTAATATGTTAAATATTGCGACTGTGTGCGTTTTATCATTTGCTTGGCTAACACACAAGGTTCGAGGTTCGTAGTTAATTAATGAATTCAAGAATGCCAGATCTATTACCATATGAATGCATTTTAAACAAAAACCAAACTAAACACACGGAAGAGCTATGGAGAAGGAGGGAAAGTTTACCATTTAAATAGCAAATCAAATATTTAATATATAATATATTCCTGCGTGTAAATTGAACTAAACAAATCAATTAATTTAGCAACAAATATTTTTCCCCATTTTCATTGCAACAAAAAAAAAAAAAAAAAAAGAAAAAAACAAAACACTATAAAAAACAAATACAAAAAAAAAAAACTAATTATGAGAATTATGAAAAGCAAATAATGATGTATTTAAGTAAGTATAAGGAAAGGATTTCAGAGATCAATTCAATGATGGCAATCAATTTCTCAATATTACTACCCTTCGCCCGTTGATTGGTGTATAGTTCGAGTTCTCCAGATATCCAGAATATCACTATCAAATCAAAATATATATGTTGTTCACACACATGCCTGCAAGAAATGCCTTCAACCAGGACACTTATCAAAAAACCCCCCTCCCCCCCCCAAAAAAAAGACACCTAATTATTAATTATTACTATTATTAACAAAAAATCGCTGTACTTTGCTTCAACTCTGCATTGAACTTGAAACCATATACATATATTTATACAGATATACAGATATATATATATATATAAATTATATATAAAGAGTTGACATTGGTAAACCATTAGTTCTTAGTGATCTATGCACGTATCGTAACAAAAAACGAAAAAAAAAACAAAAATATTACAAATTATTTAAATCGTAGCTAAAGGAATCAAAGACGGAGAGGGCGGAGCTTAGGGAGGACTTAGCTTTTATAAAAAATTAGAACAAAAAAAATGAAATCGATTTACTTAACTAAACATAACTTATAAATGGAGACATTTTTTTTTTTTCAAATCAACAAAACCCAACAACTGAAAACTTTCATTTTTAATGTTTCCGTTTTTTCTCTATATCGAAAAAGGGATAAACAAATTGTTAAGAAGGAGCAAAAAAAGTGTTGAACCGCAAATATTTAGTTAGTACTGAGTGAAAAAAAGCAACAAAACTCGATTCTCGAATTGAAGATATATTACAATAGTCAAGAGAACACCAAAGAAGCATCCACAAATATGGGAAAGTATTATACATATAGACGATGCATGATTCGCTTAGTTCCCTCAATGATATAAGAAAAAGCCTCTAACTAGACGACAACCAAAAATGTAAGAAATATTCAAATTAATCTACGGGGAAAGTGCAGATTTTGATGATATATCAAGACCAGAGATATACCACTCTTACGGATCCATTCGACATTAAATATAAATATATATAAATATATATATATATTATGATAAAACAAAAATTAATATAAAAAAAACAAAGAAACCAAAGCAGAATCAAAAGGAAGGTACGACAGAAGGCAGCATGGTACATACATACCTACAAATATAAGACATTTCGCCTCTTAAAGCAATTATAAAGATAACAAAATGAGTAACGTTTATTATATTATTAAATTATACATACATATACATACTATATAAACGGAATAAAATAAATCAGCAGCAATCTTTTTCCATTTTATGGCTGTGGGTCAATTGTTTTTTAATTATTTATTTCAAAAAAAGGAATTTTAAACTTAAAGCTAGTTTCTTTTGCGAATTCAAATTAGCCGCCTAGTGTTGGTAAAGCCCGGCTTAGAGTTGGCCTTTTTTATCGCACTGCTAACGCGATAGATCAACTATCGATAGCTGGAGGCCAGCGGCACCATCACTATTCGCTTACCGTTTTTGTATGTATGTGTGTGTGCGTGTGTGGGTCTCTGCCGTGTTTTTGTACCGCCGAAAAAATCGAAATTAGAAGTGTTTGCTGTTGCCCAACTTTGGCAATTTTGGCAATTAGAAATTATTAGTGATTACACGGAGTAACCAGCGAAAGCAAATCTACCCGAGGAGGGCGGCGAGCAGTGGAATAAACGGTAGGAGAGGCCGCAGAGAGGAAAACAAACGCTCCCGCCCGCGTGTATATGTGAATGGAGCGGTAGTCCATGTATGCGTGTGTGCTGCGAGCGGTTGGAAAGTGTGTGATTAAGTGTGTGCAGTTTGCCATCAAAATCATTCACAGTAGAATTAAAAGAACTGAACGACTCACGGCTCATCCTGCCCGTTGTGCTCTTATCCCTTATTTTTTTTTTTTTTAATACATATATATGTTTTGTGGGTGCTTATCAAAAAAGGAGACATCGCGCCAACACCCACAGTGCAGCGGCAGAGCAGCAGCAATAGCAGAACAACAGCGGCAGCAGCAACAGTAGCAGAGCAGCAGCAGAAGAAGAGCAGAGAAGCCGCCGTGGAAGACAGAGCTCCGTTTTCCAGTTCCTCCTCCGGTTCGAGTCCTTTGCAACATGGACAGCAAGGGTCGCAATGTCATTGTCTGTGATAACGGCACAGGGGTAAGATAACGGATACTATAGAGAAAATCCAACCTCCCCCCCTCCGCCCCCTACTTTTTGGGTGACACACATTCGCCAGCAGAGCCGCTGTTTTTCTTTCCATTTCCCTCATTTATTACTCTTTTTCTTTTTGCACTTCTTGCGGGCGTTGACGTCGACGCTGTGGGAGGCAGTTGTTGTTGTTGCAGTTGCAGCATACATATGTGGCTCGATATTTGGAGGCAGCTTTAGTCATTGTTACAAACGATCGTGTATTACTCACCGATTCGACAGTTACGCATACCCGCACACAAACACAAAAAACATAAGAAACCACCAACACGTTGGAATTAAAAAAAGAAAGAAACGCTCCCAAAACAGCAGAAACGGCAACAACTATTCCCAACCTCCAGTTCCTTATCGCAAAGCTCAAAAATTTGTTTTGTGATTACGCCTCGCTTTCGATAAGGGTTCGATAAACCAAAGAGAGCGCAGGCCCTACACTGCAAACTTATTTTCCAGCCCCTATTTCAGGGGGATTCCCAAAAATGTGTTTTTTAAGTGTTATTTTCTAGGTATAGGTATATGAAAAGGATAACAAACTATAAGGATTTTATGTAAATTAAGGTCTAAAGTGTTAAAAAAAATTAACGAACCTCCAATTCAAAGTTTTTTTGGGATATAAAAGATACGAATTTTAGAAATTACTTGAAAATAAGGCATATTTTATTTCCAAAAAATCATCTAAATTTTATTTCTATTGAAAGGAACTTTAAGAAAGCGAAACAGAATGATTGTAATTATAGTCTAATTTTAATAAATTTTCCAAAATAATAATATATTGTCTATAAGAAATTTATTGTTAGAGTGTATAAAGTCAAGAGATAAAGATTAGCCTCAAAAATTTCTTTTAATGAGTAATCAAGGAAATTAGAAATAAGGGAATTTTACTGTTTAATATCCATGAAATGTTTATTAATATTTAAATCCATTTCCATATTTTATACATTTTTATTTACTTTGCGATAATCTGTTAATCAGTTAACACTATCCTGTGTTCCTTTTATAAACAAATACTTTGTTAAACACTTTTAAAAGCTTAAAAAGAAACTATTACTGGATAGCAAATGTGTTACTTTTGATAGGTATTTCCCAGGCCGGGGTGTCGGGTTATTGTAAACTTTTGGAATAACTTGTTGATGGAAATACTACATCCCGTTCCGTCTCCCATTTCAGTTCGTCAAGTGCGGATATGCCGGCAGCAATTTCCCCGCCCACATTTTCCCCTCGATGGTGGGGCGGCCGATCATCAGGGCGGTGAACAAAATCGGCGACATCGAAGTGAAGGTATGATCCATCGTGTTCACCAATTTCTGAGCGACACCAATCACGAATTAATCAAACAACATTCCACACACAACACCAGAAGCAAAAGCCAAACACACAACACAACACACACGATACAGGCCACCATAAATATACATAGTATTATTATCATTTGGTCGATGTTTCTTAAATCCCATCCATGACTAGTTGAACGGCAAGAAAATATCATTTAGAGCCCAGAAGTTCCATCAATCACAATCACATCCCCCTCTCACGAACGATTAGTGTGGCATATCTCTATTTAATATTATGATTTACACACCCATCCATATTGTATTAATTTGTTCGATATTTTCTCCATCACCTGGAACCTGGAACCATTCCATCTCACCACATTGCATTCTTCTGCTTGAGTTGCATCTAAACGGGTGGCTAATATATGATGGTTAATGGGTCTATCGCATCCAAAACAATATACTATTCTAAGGTTTAGGCTCTATTGTTTGTTTGAAATCGATAAAAAAAAAAAAAAGACCTGAAGACCCGGACCACATGGCCCTTAAGCTTTTTCTTCTAGTGCATCAAAACCACACAGTTTTTACTTCTATATTCCTACAAATATCTTTATCTATTCAATAGATCCTTAGCAGTTTGGTTTTACTTTCATTTAGACAAGAACAACAACAAATCGAACCCAAAAAACCAAAAACCCAATCTTGAAATAGTTTAAACGAAACGAAACTCAAAATATGTATATTTAAAGAAAAAATTGTTGACTCTTTCTTTGACTCTGTTCTTCCTTTCAATATATATTCTTATACATTTTTCTGTTCTTTTTTTTACATATATTTTTTTGAAAACAAATATTTTGCAGGATTTACATGTCGATGTAAGTCAAGTTTTTATAGTTTAAAACCAAAACCAAAAACAAAAACAAATCCAATTCCAATACCACTAAAAAAATTAATCACCAAATCGAATACCATTCGGCAAAGGTTAAATAATAAAAATTCATATTACCAAAACAAAAAAGATAATAATAATAATAATAATAATATTACACACGCTTGAAAAACGTTTTGAAATTTTCGATATTCGTAAAGTTTTTCCTCAATAATTCTAGTTAAAGCTGCGCACTTTAGGCTAAAACATGAATTAATTGTTAACTGTTTACATTTTCCACTAGTTGTTTGCCTTGAATATATTTTCCCAACTATTTATCCAAGCCGGCCCCGCCCTTTAAGGACACTTTTCTCTATTTAATTGTATTCATCACACCAACCATCTCTATATATTTCTTAAATCTTCCCTAAAATCGGGCTTCATTTTGGGGCCAAATCGAAGCAAAAACTAAAAATTATTCTATTTGAACAAACTATACAATTTCTATAAATATAATTTTTGTTATTCAATCTTTATTCCTTTGTTTTTACACCAAAAAAATAATTAAAATGTATAAAATAATGTTTTAACTCCTGTTTTTGTTTCCTCGTTTATTTAAGTTATTTTTTTGTGTGTATATTTCTAAGGCTACCTAATTCAGTTAATGTTGTTGGTATTGTTAATTGTTTATTATTTATTAACGCTGCTTTTCCAAAACGCATGCTAACATTTAATTCTAACATTTGTATTTAGCACGATCTGTGTTCTTTTTTTTTTCAAACCCAAACTGAGAATCTTTGGAGAGCTTAGGGCTTTAAGGATCTAAAATATTCCAATTCCTTGACTTGGCAAAATATTTCCCTTTCCCTATTAGTTTAAATCATAAAAACCCTTTTTTTTTGTTTGAAAAATAAAATAAAACATGTTTACTTTAAATAGTAATATAGTCCTTTAATAACATTATCTTTATTCTTAGCAAAAGTCCTGAAAATACCAAAAAAAAAGTAGAGAAAATCGATAGAAAAATGTCGATATCTTCCAAGTTTTGTCCATTTTTAAAAGCGTTTTGTCCTGGAGTTCCCTAGACAATTGTTGATCCTTTTATTATTTAATCCTCTTTCGTTCAAAAATAAGCAAAAGTCCTGAAAATTCCCTTAGCAGTATATTTATTCACAAATTACCAAAAAAAGCATAGAAATTCGATAGGAAAAATGTCGATAACAGCCAAGTTGTATCCATCCTTTACCGCTTCTTCTCCTGGAATATCCCCAAACACTTGTTATATGTGTCCTTTTAAGCCTTGTTCATTGTCTAGCTTAGTTACGTTTGTTTGTATTTTGTTTTTTGACTGTTTTGTGTGCGCCTCACCCTTGTGAATGTCTAAAAAAATGAATTGATAATATCTAACGCCTCATTAAGCAAAAAAAATAAGAATTAAAAATTGTAAAATGCCCGCCTGGAATCGAACGAACCCATCCCGAATCCGATCCCAATCCAAAAACCGAATAAAACCATGCCAACGTAGCCCTAACAAAAGTCTGACAAACGAATTTCCAGGATCTGATGGTCGGCGATGAGGCGTCACAGCTGCGATCCCTGCTGGAAGTGTCCTATCCGATGGAGAACGGTGTGGTGCGTAACTGGGAGGACATGTGCCACGTCTGGGACTACACTTTCGGCCCCAAAAAGATGGACATCGATCCGACGAATACCAAAATCCTGCTAACAGAGCCGCCCATGAATCCTACAAAGAATCGTGAAAAAATGATCGAGGTGAGTCTGGCTTAATCCATAATATTTTTTCGATCCTTTATGTTAATTAATAATCCTTTTTTCGCAGGTGATGTTTGAAAAGTATGGCTTCGACTCCACCTACATTGCCATTCAGGCTGTGCTGACGCTATACGCCCAGGGTCTCATTTCCGGCGTGGTGGTGGATTCCGGCGACGGCGTAACGCACATTTGTCCCGTTTACGAGGAGTTTGCCCTGCCCCATCTGACGCGGCGATTGGATATAGCTGGTCGCGACATCACCCGGTATTTGATAAAGGTTTGTTCTTCGCTTTCTTCTCATTTAAATGACTATTTTCTTATCCTGAATATCCCTTTTTTTGTAGCTGCTTCTGCTGCGTGGTTATGCCTTCAATCATTCCGCTGACTTCGAAACGGTGCGCATCATGAAGGAGAAACTCTGTTACATTGGCTACGACATCGAAATGGAGCAGCGCCTGGCCCTGGAGACGACGGTCCTGGTGGAGTCCTACACACTGCCCGACGGTCGGGTAATCAAAGTCGGTGGCGAGCGATTCGAGGCACCCGAAGCTCTATTCCAGCCGCATCTGATCAATGTTGAGGGTCCTGGCATTGCGGAATTGGTCTTCAATACGATCCAGGCGGCCGATATCGATATACGGCCGGAGCTCTACAAGCACATAGTCCTCTCTGGCGGCTCCACCATGTATCCGGGTCTGCCCAGTCGGCTGGAGCGCGAAATCAAGCAGCTTTATCTGGAACGAGTACTCAAAAACGACACGGAAAAGCTAGCGGTAAGGGGTTTCGGTATAAACGTTGGGGTACCTTGGAGGATACAATAAATATAAAAATATACTTGAATTATAGAAAAAAATATAAAGTAAAAGGATATTGAACACATCCTTTTCCTAACACATTAATTTATTATTTAGAACTTTTATATATTTTCCTACAGTTCTTCTTATTTTATAAACTTTTTACTTAAAATTTGTGTTTTACAGAAATTCAAAATACGCATCGAGGATCCGCCGCGGCGCAAGGACATGGTGTTCATAGGCGGCGCCGTCCTGGCGGAGGTAACGAAGGATCGCGACGGCTTCTGGATGTCCAAGCAGGAGTATCAGGAGCAGGGCCTGAAAGTATTGCAAAAGCTCCAGAAGATCAGTGTTTAGAAATGGATATAAAGGATCAGAAGGAAAGCGATAGAGTAGAGAGGACACTTGCAACTGGTGGGATGATGCTGATGATGTTGGAGACGAGAATGAACAATTGTAGCAATTCCTTTTTGGCTAGTTTATATAAGTTTGTGAAAAATTCTTCAGTTTCGCATGATGTACTATTTTTTTGTGTGTGACTGTGCGTCCATGTCCGTGCGTGAGTGTATGCTTGTGCGTGAGTGTGTGTCCTTTTTGTCCGATTCCCCATTGACCACCCCACACCCCCGCGCTAATCCAGAAATGTTTCTTTCGCTGCCTAAACAGCGCTAAAAAAAGAATGCCGCCTAAATTGTGTCAACTGCATTATTATAAATATTTAAACGCATATTATTATTACGATTAAAGCCCAAATTCCCGTTCAAAATGATGATTTGCTCGAGCTAAATATTTAATATACACTTTTTATACAGTTAAATATAAATGAATTCCCCCAGCTATATATATTTTTGTAAAACGCAAAACTGTTTTCTTTTCATTTCGAAGCAAGTCCTTTTCCTATTTTTCACCTTAAGTATTAAACTAGGCCAAGTCAGCGATTCTAAATCGTGTGCGAGCAAGAAAGGGAATTACCCAATCAGAAAGAGATAGCTAGTGAGTGCAAGAAAGAGAGAGAGTGTTGAAGTTATCCTGCTTTTGTTGTGCCTCCAGAGATAAGTTTAAAACAAAAACTATATATACAAAAAAAAAAAGAAAAGAAAAAGAAAATGAAAAAAAATATGCGATTCACCGACGCTAACCCGGAACTTTAAGATGTAAGAAGCCTCTTTAGACAAAGCCAAACCAAGTCAAAAGTCAGAAGTCAGAAGTCATGCATTTATTTAGTGTCGCCCCCTATATTATCTTGCGATTTGTCGGATATAATCGTTCCCATTTTTGATTTCCGCCTCTTTTCCTCTAGTTAGTTGCAATTCGATGATTGTTTTTCGGGCAAAGCAGAACTAAAACTATCTTCGTATAAATATATATTATTGTGTATTGGGAAAATATATATTTGTATGCGAAACGAGAGTGTGGTATGCCAATTATATAAGTAAATGCAATAAACGTAATTATGATGTATACTGTAGTCTAAAGCTGAATCATGAATGACTTGGTTTTTTTTTTACCAACTAAAAAACAAAAGAAGAATCACAATAAAAACAAAGAAATACTAATATTAACTAGCCTTTTAAACACAAAAAACCTAAAACGGAGAAAGTAAACGAATCTATTGCTTTTGTTTTGTTATTGCTAAAAAAAGGCATTGTACTCATTTTGATTGCATTTTTTTTAATCTCTAATCTTTATCGGCGGCATAACCAATTCAATTTTGGTTGAGAGCCATTGACAAATAACAAAAAACTGAGTGCAATAAATGCAATACAAACAAAACAGAACAAAGCCAAACAAAAAGTTTTGGAACAAGTGGCCAGGCTCTTGAGTCCTCCAGGGGGGGATTTCTTATGGATTATGGTTTGTTAAAATTTAAAATTTTTTATTTTTTTACTTTGTTTTGTTTTTTAATTGAACGTACTAGTTAATTTTAAGAGGCGCTGCCTTGTTATGCACGGCCAGAAAAGCAAAAACACAGTTATAATGTTAGAAAACTATATTTAAATTTATTTCGTAGACCTCAAAATATGCTAATGATGAGGGATAAGATAATAATACCCACAATAGCCCAATAATAGTGAATTATAGTTTCCAGTCTATCTATAAGGAATTTTTAATTATTTTTAGGCTACTTTTGATTAGAATTGGTAAACAAAGCAAAAGCAAAACAGTTCCAACTTCCCCCAACAAAATATTTACACAATTTCCGTGATTTACGATCCCCAATTGGCCCCCGTTTCGCACCTGAATAGCATTCGTCCGCCTGATAACACCAATCTCCGTATCCGTCTCCGCCTCCGTCTCCGACCTAGTCTGGCCATTCTCCAGATAACACACCCTTTGTGCTCCGCTGGTCAATGCTTTCTGGGTTTCTGGGTTTTGGGGTTTCAGTTGGAAAAACGACGCAGCATGGCTAGCATATGGCACTGGAAACTCCTGATACTCCTTTGTGGGTTACAGTTGGTCCTGGCGGAGTACGGGGATCTGGCTGGCGACTGGCTGGTGGATTTCGGCCAGAAGGACCTTTGGCTATCGGAGAAGGAGAGCCAGCAGTTGGAATTGCACATACACAATGTCCAGTTCAAGGATCCGGATGTGGATTACAGGTTCCGGGTCTACTCGGAGTTCGAGGCCAGAGCCGCCGCCTCGCTTACCATTAGAAGGGAGCAGCTCGACGAGTCGGGCAGCTGGCGAGGATCGGTGTCAGTGACAGGAAAACGTTTTGGATACAGCTCCCTGAAGGTGGACCTGGAAGGGGGAACTGACCTAGAAACCTATCCCCACATCCTGCCCATTGCCGTCCTGCGATCTCGGGTGGTGGACGAGAGGGTCACCACCTACGTCTCGGCCGCCCTGGCCCTGCTCATGTTCCTCAACCTGGGCACCGTCCTCGACCTCCAGCGGCTGGCGGGGATATTCTGCCGCCCCGTGGGCCCCATAGTGGGCGTGGTAGCCCGGTATGTAATAATGCCCGGCCTGGGCTTTGGTCTGGGCCGTGCCCTCTGGCCGGGAAAGTGGCCGCTCCAGCTGGCCCTGTTCTACACGGCGTTGGCGCCCAGCGGGGGATTGGCCAATGTTTGCACCGTTTTCTGCAAGGGCAACCTCAATCTCTCGGTGGCCACCACCACCATCAACAGTCTCCTGGCACTGGCCTTCCTGCCAGTTTGGATTCTCGTCCTGGGTCGACTCCTGTACGAGGACGAGGAGCTGGCCGTGCCCTTTGGCCAACTCTCGGGAGGAGCCGCCGCCCTGGTCGCCTGTGTGGCCATCGGGGTCCTGCTGCGTCTCCTGGTGCCCAAAACCACCCGGTTCATATTCCGGTTCCTCAAACCGCTCTCCGTGGTGCTCAGTCTGTGCCTCGTGGGGCTAACTGTGGGTCTCAATTGGTTCGTCTTCGAGGAGTTCACCTGGCAGGTGAGTGATTACTTTATGCCTTTTTCCATTCTTTAGTGATTCCCGCCCTCAATCCTTTAGGTCCTGGTGGCGGCACTCTGTCTTCCCCTGGCTGGCTACCTGGCCACCTACCTGCTCTCGAAGATCCTTTGCCGCTCCGCCACCGACGCCCTCACCCTGGCCGTGGAGACCAGCGTCCTCAACATGACCATGCCCATAGTCCTGCTGCAGTCGAGCCAGCTGGAGCAGCCGCAGCTGGATCTGGTGCTGGTGATGCCCATTACCGCTTCCCTTGTTTCCCTTGTCCTTTTCGTCGTCTTTTACATTGTGCGCCGTTGCTTGGGCTGGAATGTGCGACAGGACGAAGAAGGATTCGACCACAAGGAGCTTATGGCGGCGGCCGAGCATGGAAACGAAGGTCCTCTCTACCAACGCCCCTAGATCTGGGCAATACTTTTTAGGTTAAGCTTATCCCTGCCGAAAAATCTCTATTAAATACATATGCAGTTTATTATTTTTCAATATTGGACTTTAGTCCCAAAATTGTATCATGTATTTAAAGACAGTATTTTCAAAACTATTTTTTTTAGGTTTTTTTTTTTTTAAGTTATCGTTTTTTAATGGCTAAGATATTGGCAACGGAATGTGCGGAAAGCCCACATTTCGACAGCTTTTAAAGCGAATACTTCAGAAGACTCCAACTACAAAAATAGTAACAAAAAATAACAGATTTTCCACATTGTTGTCAAAAGATCGAAAAGATTTTTTGCATAAAGCGCTTAGTTTGAGTCTCCCGAGTCGTTTAAGCCGTAGCTCGTCCAAATCGGTCCACAAATGGCCGAGATACTATGTCATTTTTCGGGAAAAAATCGGCGCAGCAAGCGTCCTTTTATACTTTTCCGGCTAAAACTGATTGCGAATTATAGCGCACAGGGGAGGGGCAGGGTTTGAATGTCGCATTTTTTTATGTTAATTGGCTTCTAACAAACATGTACTGTACCCATTTCCTCTCCTTTTAATTGTTTTTTCGCAATCGCGGCGAAGATATCCCTCGGCCAGCGGCCTTTGTTTACATTTTGCAGGCGGCCCTTATTTCCATTGGCCGACGGCTTTAAACGCTCATATCTTTTTCATTCCTGAACCGATCTGGGAATGGATTACCTTCTCGGAATCAGGACTCCAGTGTCCTTCGATCTGTAGTAAAAGATTTTGAAATCCGAACAAGCGCGCCAAAATTTTTGGTCGGCCTGCAACCTTTGTTTACATTTGGCCACTACTTTGAACGCCCATAAAATGACAATTTTTCAACCGATTTTGAAAAGAATGGTACCAAACAACTCGGAAGGACATTTTCCTTCTATCTGCATCAAAAGTTTACAAACTTCAAAAAACTCGATTTTTGAAAAAAATCATGATGGTACCATCAGTAAAAATCGGGAAAATCGAGTTCCCAACGTTTTTCCAGGTTTTGATGCAGAATCGGGCCAGGAACAGCCGAATTATGGGCTTTCAAAGTCGCTGCCAAAATGTAAACAAAGGTTGCTGGCCGACTGAAAACTTTGGCACGGTTGTGAGGATTTCAAAATCTTTTACAACAGATCGAAGGATATTTAAATCCTGATTCCGAAAAGGTATTCCTCTTCCGAATCGGATGCGAAATGGCTGAAATATTCGCTTTCAAAATATGGAAATCTTTACTTCTTTTCAATTACATTTAAATTTGATTATGTAATATATTGCGTAACTAATGCTACATTTCTATATTCCCAGGACGCCAGTAAGGACAATAACGTGGAGAGGAACACCGCTGCTTCATCGTGCCATTCCTGCAACATCCTGGAAACCAACTGGCTTCGCTGCTTCATCGTGGCCGTCCTGCTACTTCGCTACTTCGTCCAGCTTATCCTGCTACATCCTGGGCAACACCTGGTTTCACCTTCAAGGACATGAGAGCCAATCAATGCAATAAAATCCTGTATAAACAAAGATGTATTCATTTGTGTAAATAAATGATTATAAAATGATATGTTGTGTTTTATTTGGTAGGAATTTTCCAGCTTTTCCGGATTTTCCGACTTCATCGGATTCTCCAGAATTTTCTTGATTTTCCTGAATTTTTCCGGATTTTTCCGGCCTTTCCTTTAGCTTTCCGGAACGTTTTTCATTTTCGAGCGACTAAAGCGCCACCTTGGGGATGTTCGGGGAAACTGCTTAGAGGTGCCGTGGGATTTTCGGGAAGTTGATTTTAAATTCAAATTTGAAAGCAATCGTTAGGGTGCGAACCAAAAATTCAAATTTGAATCCGTCGGTTGAGGCGCCTAATTAAATTTCAAATTTAAAATTCAAATTTAAATTTTGCGGTTGGCGGAAAATTTTTGAATCTTATGGAGCTTTTCCAAATTTTTGGGAGCTTTTGCATCTAGTGCAGTTTCTTGCTGCTGGTTTCTGTTCGCCTGGTACTTCAGATGTGCGCCCATACGATTTTTGGCCACTTTGGAGGAATCTCTTGGCCAGTGAGTCAGCTGGTTTTTTTCATATTTTTCTTTTTATGCCGGAAAACTAGAGGAAAATTCGGAAAATTCTGACAAAATTCTGAAAAATCGGGAAAATTCGGCTCTTTCTGGTGCACCCGGAAAATTCCGGAAAAGCAGGAAAATGGAGGCCATACGGAAAATTCGTCCGTAGCTTTTCCATTTTCCCGCTCTTCCGGAATTTTCCGGGTCCATCCTGTAGCCCAAAGGTTTCCGCGTTTCCCATAATTTTCCGGGAATTTTCCGGCTTTTCCTCGATTTTTCCTGGGCGTTTCAAAGTTTGAGGCTCTGTAGCTACTCGATTTTCCGATTTTCCCGGAATTTTCCGGGTGCATCAGATAGAGCCGAATTTTCCCGATTTTTCAGAATTTTGTCAGAATTTTCCGAATTTTCCTCTAGTTTTCCGGCATAAAAGGAAAAACATGAAAAAAACCTGCTGGCTCACTGGCCAAGAGATTCCTCCAAAGTGGCCAAAAATCGTATGGGCGCACATCTGAAGTACCAGGCGAACAGAAACCAGCAGCAAGAAACTGCACTAGATGCAAAAGCTCCCAAAAATTTGGAAAAGCTCCATAAGATTCAAAAATTTTCCGCCAACCGCAAAATTTAAATTTGAATTTTAAATTTGAAATTTAATTAGGCGCCTCAACCGACGGATTCAAATTTGAATTTTTGGTTCGCACCCTAACGATTGCTTTCAAATTTGAATTTAAAATCAACTTCCCGAAAATCCCACGGCACCTCTAAGCAGTTTCCCCGAACATCCCCAAGGTGGCGCTTTAGTCGCTCGAAAATGAAAAACGTTCCGGAAAGCTAAAGGAAAGGCCGGAAAAATCCGGAAAAATTCAGGAAAATCAAGAAAATTCTGGAGAATCCGATGAAGTCGGAAAATCCGGAAAAGCTGGAAAATTCCTACCAAATAAAACACAACATATCATTTTATAATCATTTATTTACACAAATGAATATATCTTTGTTTATACAGGGTTTTATTGCATTGATTGGCTCGCATGTCCTTGAAGGTGAAACCAGGTGTTGTCCAGGATGTAGCAGGATAAGCAGGACGAAGTAGCGAAGTAGCAGGACGGCCACGATGCAGCAGCGAAGCCAGTTGGTTTCCAGGATGTTGCAGGAATGGCACGATGAAGCAGCGGTGTTCTTCTCCACGTTATTGTCCTTACTGGCGTCCTGGAATATAGAAATGTAGCATTAGTTACGCAATATTTTACATGATCTAATTTAAATGAAATTGAAAAGGAGTCAAGATTTTCTAAGTTTTCCATATTTTGGAAGCGAATATTTCGGCCATTTCGCATCCGATTCGGGAGGGGAATACCTTTTCGGAATCAGGATTTTAATGTCCTTCGATCTGTAGTAAAGATTTTGAAAATGGAACAATCGTGCCAAAGTTTTCGCCCGGCCAGCAACATTTGTTTACATTTTTTCAGCCTTTGCTTACATTTGGCCGACATTTTAAACGCTCATAATTCGGCCACTTCCCAATCGTTTTGGGATCGGAGGGAAATGTGTTTCCGAGTTGTTTGGTACCATCCTTTTTAAAATCTGTTAAGAAATACATTTGAAGGAGTTCAATATATATTAAGTTATTAAACCGCTTACCCGTGTATGTGATGTTACTAATTTTGTATGGCGAATATCCCTGCCATTTTAAGGCCGATATGGGAAGTAATGCCCTTCTGGAATTAGGACTTTCAAACAATTAGACTGTTATTCTCTTTTAATTAAGATATTATTATGGATCCTTAATCTTTCACAAAATGGAAACAATTTGTTTTTCATTTGCATAACAAATTCAATTAAATCTCATTTTATTTCAGTTTTGTTGTTTGTTTTTTTTTTTGTATTTTTTTTACAATTTATTAAGCTAAAGTGTGAAAAATTTTCGCTTTTTATTTATATATATATATCCTTTTGGTTTTGTATTGTTTTTGTTGTTTTTTTTTCTCATTTATTACATTACAATATTTTTAGGTTGCCCATTTGTTAATTTGATTTATTTTTGGTTTACTTTGTTATAATTTGTTTTATTCTTTATAAATTATATATAAATTATGCAACTTGTTGGAGAACTAAAAAAGCGTTAATTATTTATATATAATGAAAATAAAATCGTTTGTTTTTTTTTTGTTTTAGCGCTGTTTCTTTGGGCATTTCCTTTGCATTTGCTTTGTTTTTTTACCATTTTAGTTCATATTTTTTACATTTAGATGTTATTGTGCAGTTTTGGTTTTCTTATTTTGTTTTTTGTTTTGGTTTTTTTTTTATTTTATTTTGAGTTAACTAATTATAATTCATTTTCATTTGCGTAATAAACTAATTCAGGCATTTGTTTCTTTCGTTTTTGTATTCTTTTTTTTATTTTTTGCTTTTATTTTTAAATACATTAATCGAATATATCTTTATAAAAACAATTTTTCTGTCTGTCTGTGTGTATTACGAGTGTTTCTCTGTTTGGTTTCCGGTTTGTATTTTCCCATTTGTTTTTGTTTTTTTCGTATTTTTTGTTAATAAAAATGAATACATACAAAAATTGTTGTGTTTCATTTGTCCCATATAGATTTTTTACCTTACGTTGTTATAAAAAAAATATATATGTATATATTTATATTAATATGTGTGACTGTGTGTGTGTGTGGTGTGTGTGTGAGGTTTAAACTTAATGAATTCTGTGTTTGGTAAATACTTTAGTGTCGAAAAAAATCGATAACAAGAGGCGAGCCACGAAAATCGAAAATCAATCGAAAATCGAAATTCGAAGCTTTCTTTGCCCGCTAAAACATTTAGATGTACGACAGCGATCCATCGTCAAAAATTCTACTCACTTTACTTTTCAGAGATTTAGTTATTAAGATTATCGCTAATACAAGTTGATGTCCCGTTCGAAAGTAAAGAAAATAAACTAAAAACTAGAGTTGTGTTCGTATGTGTTTGTAATTGTAATTGTAATTGTGTCTCTGTATATGTCCTGTGTGTCTGTTTGTCAAGCAAATGGACAAAGTGTTATACTACACATACTTTTATACTGCTACATAAATATACTCAATATTATCATATATATATATTTTGTATATATATATATACAGTCGATTTCTTTTTAGTAGAAAAGTGGCGGGTGTCATAATTTTTAGCATTATTATTTTATTTTTTTGTTTTTTTTTTTCTATTTTTAGCTGCTTTTTTACTTGATCGCACATATATGTAATCTATATGTATATCTTGTTTTTTTAGGGAGAATTTCTGAGAGAGTCTGTGTGTTGTTGTGTCTGTGTCTGTGTCTATGTCTGTGTGTGTGTGTGTTCTACAGCCATCTGAACCACTAAGAATTTGTAGCCGGGGAAGTTGCTATCAAATAGAGTTGCTCGATAACGGCTGGTTCGGGGGCGTTGCAAGGATCCTCCGCGACAAGGAGGACCCCCCAATGAACTGGCTAAGAAACCAAGGTCAGCTAACAAACGCATACAAAGACAAGAAGAAGCCTGAAAACTTTGGTGTGCGCCCTTCTACACGCTTCTCACGGCCGCCACCTAAGGATGAGATGGATGTTTGTCTCCGTCTGTCTTTCAGTATGCACAAGCGCGAGAGAGAGATAGATATACTGTGAGTGTCAGTGTGTGTGTGTGTTTGCGTGTGTGTGTGTGTGTGTGTGTGTGTTAGAGTCAGACAGCTAGGCAGATGTAGGCATATGGCAGGCATATATAAAGTCTTTACAAAGACATCATCAGTTGCTTCGGTTTCTCACTAATAATTTACTTCAATTTGTTGATTTCTTAAATTGTATTTGTATAAAAAAAATATGCTAACGGTGCCTGTGTCGCTTTAGTTATCCATTTGTTTTCTGTTTTCTGTTTAGTTAAGACTTCCTTTAAATATGTATATTTAAATTATGCTTTAGTATCCATGTATCCATTTTTTTGCTAGCTTGCTTTTGTGTATAAATATAAATACATATTTCCATTATGTTCTCCGATTTATTGTTAGTATTTAATCCGTTTCATTGCGAGCTGCACCACTCTTTTTCTCCGTGTATGTGTATGTCTGTGTGTCCGTGTGTCTGTGTGGGTGGGTGTTTGGTTGTGTTTGTGAAAAGCAGCTTGGCAATTGGTGAGTCTCGGATGCAGCTTGATCATTATTGGCTATCATTTAATATATATAAATTTTTCTTGTTAAATAATTCTCATTTTCTTCAGTCTGTTTTTGGTTTTTATCTTTTTGTTTTTGTTTTGTTTTTTATTTTATTTTTTTTATATATATATATATATGTTTATTTTTTTTTTTTCGTGTTCAACGGGCTTCATATAAACTGCTATTAACTCTTGCTCTCAAATGTAAATTGCAAATACTTCGCTGGATGGCAACTTTCGTAATTGTGAGTTTTTTGTTTCAGTGTGGTTAGGTCGGCTTGGCTTGGCTTCGTATCATCTCTGCTGCTCGGCTTTTGTGTGTCCGTGTCCGTGTCCGTGTCCGAGTCCCTGTGAAGGTTTTCGGTCGAAATAATGGATTGGCAACTGATAGGTAATCAGGGGTTAAACTTAACCCCCACAATGGCTTGGTGTGGAATCAAAAAAGTTATCATTGCGGGTGTGTGTTTATGTGTATGTGTGTGTGTTTTTGTTGTTGTTTTTTTTTTGTTTTTGTTGTATAATGCACCCTAAGCTTGACTAAAGATTTAGAATTTTTTATGTAGAATATCTAATTGCATTAATTGTTTAATTTTTTTCTCCTTTTCTCCTGCTTCTTCTCTGTATTTGAATTTTATTAGCTATGCATAATAACTGGCTGTTTTACATTTAAATGTTTTTTTTTTACAGTTCCTTTTTTGTTTTTCTCCTTTTTTCACTATTTTTAGGATTTTTTTTTTTTTTTTTTTTGTTTGTAATTACTTCGAATTTCATTTGCTATGCTTCGTTTGATTTTGTGTTTTTTGTTGCTTTTTTTTTTTGAAGTTTTTGCGATTTTTTATTTGTAAAATTTTTCTTTTGTTTTTCCTTTTGTATAATTATAATTTATAATATATTTTCTATTTTCATTTTTTGTTTGTTTTTCTTTATGTAATTAACTAGACTTATGTAATATATTACAAATGTACGAGTATAAAGCTAAAGTTTTTGTCCATCTTTGTTTTTTAGTTTTTGTTTTACATTTTTTTGTCTTTTTCCTTTTCATATATAGTGAGTTAACAAAAAAAAGGATTTTATTATTAACTAATATAGAAATTTCTTTCACGCTTTGATTTTTGAAGTGTATCTAAAAAAAATGTATTATCGTATTGGTATTCTTACTTTCTTATTTTGTCTGCCTTCTCTTTTCTTTTCTTTTCTTTTCTTTTCTTTTCTTTTCTTTTTCGTTATTATTTTTTTAGAATGCTGCTGGCTGGTGGAAAAGTTAGCGACGCCATTTTCCATTCGCCATTTTCCGTTCTGTCGTGAGTGTGTGGGTGTGTTTTGTGAGTGTGTGTTGGTGTGTGTATTGCTCTAAAATTTTTAGAAATTTATTTATTTATATATAAGTATATATATGTTTTTTTTTTTTTATTGTTATGTTTTTTGTTGCGTTGTGACTTTCTTCAGCAGCACAAAATATGCAGTTGGTAGTATTATAATTATAAGTTGAATTCTCCTCTTGTGTTATTATTATTATTATTATTATTATTATTATTATTGTTATTATTATGTTGGTTTTTTAGGCGTATTGTATATATAATTAATTTTATTCTGTCTAATGGCAATGATGCGCGTGTTGCTTCGAACGTAACCTCGGCACAAAAAATATGTTTACACGTATGCTAAAATTATGAAATAGATTTCCTAATCAATAAATATCCTTTTTATTTTCTTTTTGTTTTGCCTTCCACGACGTGTCAACTTTTCGATTTCGATTTGCGTTGCGTTTATCGCTCGAATTTTCCATATCCGGTTTCCGGCTAAAAATTCGCCTCCCTTTTATTTTGATCTTTCGACATTTGTCTCTTGTTCGTTATTATTGTAAATTTACATAATTGTTATTATAAAAAGAGAGTAACTTTCAGGGATTCTGAATCGTTTTTTCTTGTTGTGGTTTTCTTCTTCATCTTCTTCTGCTCTTTCTTTGTTGTAAGCTTCAGGTGTGACTTGTTGTTGTTGTTGTTGTTGTTGTTGTTGCAGATGATGTTGTTGTTTCACACGTAGATAGTACATTATCTTGAAGAATATACCATAATAATATATGTTTTTGTTTTTGTTTTTTTTTTTGTTTCATTTTCGATTTGATTCGATTTTTGTTTCTTGTATTTTTGTTTCGTTTATTTAATCTCGCCCCGCCCCTCGTTTATAACAGTGCACTCAGTATAAGTAGATATATTATTTGTTTAGCTTTTTGTTCAGTATTATATGCTTTTTCATTTAACTTATGCATTTTGTACGGAATTTTCAAACTTAATTTTCTGTTATTAGTATATAGCATGTTTGTTTTCGTTTTGCGTTTTCGCTTATCATTCTCGATTATTTCCATGTGTCTTCTCTATTATTTATCGAAGTGGGTTGTCGTATTATTTGTCAAACAGCCAACAAAATGTATAATAATGAAGCTACATTCAAGTCGTTACAAAAATCGGCAATTGGCAAGCACTTAAAAACATAATTCGGGGATAAAAATACCATAATACGGAATGCGATTTATAACGTAACAGATAACGGAAACTGAAACGGAAACGGAAACGGGCTACGCGTGATGAAGGCCTAAAACAAAATGGCGAAACAAGAGTGAGAGGGCTTCAGGGGGTTAAGGACTCATTAGGAGGGTATTATTGATTGGGATTACACACAAACATCTAAACGGGGTTGCTGATCATTTATGCTTGGTATACAATATATTTGAAAAAGCTCTTGTAAAAGCGTGCGCAAAAAATAAAGACTTCATTTTTCGTTTTGGACTTTAGGGCAACGCTTAAACTGGTCCCCATAATGTACACAAGTTAATTAATTTACAATTTTTTGTCGTTTGCGTTACTTTTTTAAAGGTTATGTTTTTTTGGTTTTGGGATAGGTTGCGTTTGAATTCCGTTTTTCATTTTTTGGTTTCTCTTTTCTTTGGGAATGGTGAGATTGGAACGGTCTAGTGTTGGGAAACTATTTCGGATTTTAATTTGTCATACAACCGGTTGTTTGATGAAAAGTTGCTTGATTCCAATCCGTAGGCCAATGATCTTTGTTGTATGCCAGTTATCGAACTGTTATAAAACTGTTAAAAGCCGTTAGAAACGGTAATTAACTGTTGTAAAACTGTTATACACTTCAAAACTATCCAAGATCATCGTTAAAGGCCTAAAAGATTGAATAACCGAGCAACTGTGTGAAATTAAAAAATGGTAACTAAAACAAATAAAATGTATTCATGTGGAATTGGGGTATGGCAAATCAAAATAGTTTGCATTTCGAAAGATACACAACTAAAGAAAACTTGATACTCATTTTTGCCAAGGGTGATTGTTGTCAATTTCCAATATTTTGTTGAATTTTGAACGAATCTTGCTGTTTTTTGACTTCTATATTGCACTATATTGCATATTTTTCATCGTTTTCGTTTCGTTTTTGGTGGGTAAATGTGGATGTGAGTTTAGAACAAGTTCCGCATTTGTATTTGATTTAAACGGATAGCTAGAAGTCAGGCAGTGTGTGAGAAAGCAGGTTTTTGTATAACAGTTTCGGAGAGTGTCGGAGAGAGTAAGTCAGCAAGAAGAGCTGTCCTGTCTGTGTTTTGACTGTGTGTGTGTGTGTAAGTGTGTGTGTCGGTGCGAAGTGGTGTCATATTTATTGTCCAAAAACCAAAAAGCGAATTTTTTCCCAAAAGTATTCGTTTTCAATTCACCTCCTACGATTTACAGCAATTTCGAAGCAAAAGCAAAGCATTTACGGGTATGTGTATGGGTGGCGTCTCTATATACCAGTATATACCCGATATACATATCCGATATATGCATATTTTGTGTAGGTGAATGGGGGGGGGTGTGTGTGAGAGTGAGATTGAGAGTGTATGGTGTGCGCAATGGAACCTCACATATACTTTCGTTTGCTGTCGGTATTGTTCCCAACTGATCGTTTCGATCGTTATCGTTATCGTTATGGTTATTGGCTATTGGTTATATCGGTTATCGTTTCAACTGAACAGCGACGAAAAGGCATTGCTAGTAAATACAAAATGAAGAAAGGAACTCAGGAAATTAAATGCATCAAAAGCTGATTCAAACAAAGCTTAGCTTGGCATAATTGGGCGCAACTGAATGTGAACACACTATGTTTTTACTTATACTTTACTTTTAAATTGATTTTTGTTTCTTTTGTTGCTGGTTATCGATTAATGGCAATCTGCAATTTGCAATCGGCTATCGGCTATCTGTTATCGAATTCGATTTTCTCTTATCTTCGGCTAGGCTCTTAACTCGAATAACGGCTGATACGAAAAGGAAAAGCGAATGCGAATGCGAAGGCTCTCAAAAGTATGCTACGCTCTGAAGCAGTCGGGCTAAAACTTTGTTTGAATTCAATTCAGTATCAATATATCGTATGTATTTTAAATTAGTTATTTTATAATTACGTGTAATATATATTTGTTTCGCATTTCAATTCGCCACCATTATTTTGTTTTTTGTGTGTAACTTGAAATGGGTCGCGTCATTCGATGCGACAAAAGAGAACTATGAGAAAATAGAGAACACATTCAAAACATAAAACTTGTTCAAATTGTTCACTCGTTTTCGTTTCTCTATTTGCTTTTCACATTATTTCCTTGTCTCGTGCTAGGCACACACTCTTATTCTTCTGTTTTTTCCTTTTTTTTTTCGTATTTCTTCATGTTTTTCATTCACTTTCGCACCTTAACTCGCTCCGTTTTGAACTTGGTTCTGTTTTTCACACTCGAACTTATTAACCTTCACATACTCGGGTATTGTTTAAACACTTGTTCGCGATTGTACTACTTGCTTCTTTAATCGTTTCTTTTAGTTTAATTTATTTTTCATCGTTATCGATTTTGTTATTCGAATTCAAATTTGAATTGCTAAGATTACCGTTATTTAATTGTATATTGTTTTTAAAATGGCGTTCGCTCGGCTCGTTCGTCGTTCCCACATCCTTTGGCTCCATGCGCCCCCACTTCAAGGATTCGTTTTCGGTATTTTTGTGTTCTTGGTTTTGAGAAATGGAGATTATATAACCTCTGGCATCCTGGCATCCATAGTTTGAATGTGTGGCTAGGTTGTGTGTATGTTTCGTGACTGTGAGAATGGGTTTGTGTGTGTGAAATGTTTGCTTTGAACTTTCTTGCTGGCCTAATGGGATCGCTTATCGCTTAAATCGCTTAAACTGCAAACGAAATTATCGATAGCGCAAGTGTATCGATCGCTTCGGAAATAACTCTGTCTGCCTATTACTCTCTGCTTTATCCTTTCATTTTTTTTTTTTTTTTTTGTTTGCTTGTTGTTCCTGTGTGCGGGTGTATGTGTGTGTGTGTGTGTGTTATCGGTTCTAGAACTACGTTCTATTTTTCTCTCAAGTTTCTCTCATAGATGTATGTGTATATATTTTTCATCTGCATTTCGTATTGCTTTTAATGGCAGTTCAGGCGGTTGTTCTTGTTCGGCTTTTTAATTTTTTGAGTTGAATAGAGATTTATCGGTTTTACTTGGTGTCGTTTATCGGGCGCGTTTCTTTTGATTTTGTCCCATGCCTCCGACTGGGTGGTTTTTAATTAGTTACTTGGATAAATGTTATATACAAACTATGCAAATTGGTGTTCTCCTCCCGTTAGGAATTAGTTTTAAAAATTGATCTTGTTTTTTTTTTCAAAATTGTTTTACTGTGAGAGAATGTTGTTGGGGATTTGTTGTGGTTGTTGTGCATTTTGCTTCTGCTTCTCCTTACCATCACCCATTATCGGCGTTTTTCGGCTATCGGCTGTTCTTTATTTTGGTAGCACTTTTGTTTTGGTTTTGGTAAGTTAATTAATTAAATTAAGCGAGTCTGTTGTTGTTGTTGTTGTTGTTGTCCTACTACTGCCAAATACAATTTTTAGAGCTTGTTCATTTGTTTTTGTTTTGTTTGCTTTTTATTTTCAACTCTTTATGGATTTCATATTTTTGGGGTTTCATTATTTATCTTCGATGTTTATAGCCTGTGAGTTAAGCCCATTAACATTTCTTTTGTGGAAACATTCGCTTGAAATCCTAAAAAATGCGAAATAATTTTCCAAAATTTTTCAAATATTTTCGGAAAAGGAATTCCAGAGTTTTCTAGTTATTTTCTAAATTGGAAATGTTAATGTGCCAGATTATAGTGTTGTATAGGTGTGTGTTGTATAGGTGTGTATTGTATAGGTGTGTGTGTGTGTGTTATAATGTGTGGGTGTGATTCTCTTTTCCTGATTCCTTTCAATACATTTGTCTGGTTTAGCTTAAATATGATTGTTGTTGGTTGCTGACTCGTTAACTGAATAATGCGGTTAAGTAAATTAATTTCTCATCTTCCTTGTTTCTTTGTGTTTGTTATTGTTTGTTTGGGTTTTGTTTTGGTTTTTGTGTGGGTGTGTTTTTTGTTTTTGGTATGTAGTACTTTTCATTATATAGCAGAAAATTATGCTTGTTGTTCTCCTTGTTGTCGTTGCTGTTGTTGTCGTTGCTGCTGTTGTTGTTGTTGTTGTTCTTGTTGTTGCAGTAGTTATTGTTGTTGTTGTTGTTTGGTAACTACTGAGGACCAAGTCCCAGATCCCAGCAACGTGCAACATCATCGTACTTCATGCTAATACTCGCGTGCATCTTGGAGGGGGGGGCGAGGCCTGGCTCAGACATCCGCCGTGCGGGACGTGATGCTCGGCGATCGCGAGTGGATGACCACCTTGTGGCCGTTCTTCGTCACGAACCCGTCGCTCTCCACGAGCACGGCCGTTTGTCGTCCGGCACTGCCCGCACCGGGGCTACCGGCTCCTCCGCTCCCCGGACTACCCGCTGCCGTCGCTGCCGCCGCTCCCGCTTCACCTGGACTATTTACATGGTTCTCCTCGACGGCGTCAGCATCTCCTCCTCCACCTCCATCGGGGGTCTCCTTTGTGGGATCCGCTGGATCATCGGCGCCTGGCTCGCCATCACCACCAGCACCAGAACCAGCGCCATCACCCTGATGACCATCCGGTTCGGTATCGTCGCCGCCACCGCCGCCACCACCGGAACCGCCCTCGCCGCGCGCTTTGTGCTTACGCCAAGCATGCTGGATGAGACGGGCACAGTACTCCTCCCGTTGGCGCCAGAGGGTCGAGGATACGGGCTCGTAGCCCTCCGTATCCGGCCGTGCCGCTATCTCACCTATCTCGCCCGTCTCCTCAATCGGATTGCCCTTGCGCGCAAAGAAGTCCTTGGTTAGGGCATCCAGGATATCCACACAGTACATGAGATCGCCGCGACATATGGGTATATCCATCGATATGATCTTATACTTATTCGGCTTGTGGATCTGCAACGGTGGCTCCAGCACGTCCAGAAATTCGGACAGCTGATCGTAGCGTATGTACTGAGTACCCTCTGGATCGAATTGCTGCCAGATCTCGTAGTACATATCGTAGTCGTCGTCGGTCAGACCCTCCTGCACGTCCTCGGTGGCCTGACTATAGTTCTCGAGAATGACAGCAATGTACATATTAATAACTATCAAAAAGCTTATAACTAGGTATGAGAGGAGAAACGTTATTCCAACGGTCGCTGAACCACAATTGCCCGGATAGCCTTTGTCGTTGTCGGGTGGATCGCATGCTTCCTCATTGATAATGGCGTCCAGTACACCATCCCAACCGGCTGACGTCGACATCTGCCATTTAGTTATTTGAATTTTCATCGGAAATCGGGAATTTATCGAATTTATTGGAAATTTGTAGGTTATGTCAAATTTGGAATGGGAATTTTTTTTTTTTGCGAAGAATACGAAATATGGAAAAGTTATCGTTGGCATTGGCATTTGTCCGATCGGTTGGGCATGGTTTAGATGCATCGATAGTTATAGGTACATATCGATATTTATCGATGCATGTCGTTTAGTCGTTCGTACGGTATATGGGTTTGTTTTTTTGCATTTTGGTATTCATGTGTCCGTTTTGTGTTTGTGTGTGGGCGGTGGGAGAGAGAGAGAGAGAAGTTTAAGACAGAAGATACAATAACAAGAAGAGTCATCATTAGTCAAATTTATCGGCACCGGATCGCTGGTTAAAGCAAACTAGTTTTTATGGCATACGGTAGGTGGTTAGTTAGTACAGTTACGGCTATAGTTAGTAGTTATACATTGAGTGTGTATTTGGTTGCTTTTTGGCTAATTACTTTGATGTCTAATTGCTTTGATTTTCGACTCCCCGCAAACGGATACGGGGAGAAAGCTTGAAAGCCAGCTATTTAATCGCCTTGGCCCCGGTCGAAGGGGGCGCTATCAAGGCGATTATGGGCGTGGCTATTAAAGAGGGGCGCTTCAAGAGGGGAGAGATGCTAGTCTCCCCCCCCTCCCAAAAAAAATCGAAGGGAATCAAAGCGGTAAGCGTGGCAAGCGTTTGGTAAGTCTCTCCCAATGAGAAAGTCACTAGATTTTTTTTTAATATTAGTAGTAGGTTAGTTAAGCGAAGGCGACAGTAAAGTTAGAAAGTTGGAAAATGGAAGGATATATGTATAAACAGCTGTAGAGTGAGTAAGGTAGATTATAGAGCGAGAGAGAGAGAGAGAGAGAGAGAGATAGAGAGAGATAGAGATAGAGATAGGGGGAAGAGAGAACTGGGGGGGTAAGTGTTCCCGGGATCAAAAGATCGAATCTATATTCGGGTTGCCATTACTTTTTTTTTTTGTTTTTCAATTTGCATTTGGGGTTGGGTTCGATGTTTCTTTTTTTATTTATTTTTTTTGGCGGGAGAAGGGGGTGTCTTGAGGAAATCTCAACATTTTTTTTGGTGTTTGTTGAAAGAGCTGAATTAGATTTGTTTTTTGTAGAATTTACTAAAATTATGCATATACAGAGAAGCAGATACATGGGGTTCGAATCGATTTCAAAACCAAAAACAAGCGCTTAAGACAAAATAAAAAATACAAAAGCAGATTTATACGTCTGGCAATTAGCTTTTTTTTTTTTTTTTAGCAATTGGCTAATGCCGTTTTGGGGCACAAGAAAGTGAAAATTAATCTTTTGTACATAAAATAAAAAGTTAACCAATATAGGCAAACAGTTAGACAGAGAGAGTTAAGAGAGATAGCGAGAGAGAGAGTTAAAACGAATCGATAATCGATTAAAATAAATCGTAGTTTAATCAAAAAATCGCACTAATTTAGCTTTTACCAACAACTACCGCAGCTTCAATCAACATTGTGATGTTGCCACTGAAAACTGAACTGAATTGGACAAAAACTGAAATGAATACATAATTTTCCACCGTGATCGATCGGCGGCGAAACTCCAGCGATAGAGAGCCGTCGATGGATAAGCGGTTTATCGATAGATCTATGTTTTCTTTTTTTTTTTATGACGATAACGAGACAAGGATTCAGTGCGTTGTGGCAACATCACCCAACGACAACAACAATAGACAACATAAACCGTCAACGGAATTGTGGCTGGGCCTCTTACCTGAAAGAGCAGGATCATGCTCTGGCCGAAGGTCTTGAAGTTGTAGACATCGTTAATGCCGCTCTTCTCCTTCACGTGCATGAAAAAGGACATGCCGAAGATGGCGAAGATGAACATGACCAGGAACAGCAGCAGGCAGATGTTAAACAGGGCGGGCAGGGACATGGCCAGCGCGAATAGCAGTGTCCTGATGCCCTTGGCTCCTTTCACCAACCGAAGTACTCGACCCACTTTGGCCACTCGAACCACACGGAGCAGCGTCGGCGACACGAAGTATTTCTCGATTATATCGCTAAGTACAAGACCTGCGATCGCAGCATTGGTTTGGGACAAAAAATTCGATTGAGTTTCGCAGTAGAGATCACAAAATCTGAGAGGATAATGGGATTGGGATTGTTTTTTTTTTTTTTCAGGAGGGGGGGACAGGACAAGAACTCTCATCATAGCTGAAATATGGAAAGTATTAAGGTGGTTCGCTCCTCCATCTTCTCCTAAAGAAAACAAAAAAAAAAACATCGGTCCACACTCGTATACGTACATTGACAAACGGACACTCACACAAACACACAGATAAACTCAAAGCAATGGTTATAAGTACAGTTGAAACAAAACATTTTACGTATATGGTACAGTTGAGACACAAAGAAAGTAAACAGGCGATGTTACGGGAACCAAAAAGTTTTTCAATCATAGTTTACACACATTTACATACATAGTTACAACATACATATACAGTCAAAGTACAGTTACGGGTTAGCAGTACAAGTACAGTTAACGCAAAAGGATTTTAACAAATTTACAGCTGGCTTAAATAGCTGCGCAAAATTCAACACAAAAACTCGATAAGAGGGTAATAATATAATATATGAAAGAAATATGAATAAAATAAGGCTGGAAATGTAATGTAACCTTAGATATTTTACAGTTAAATTGTTAAACACTGAACAGTTAACAGAGTAACAGAGTAAGAGTAAGCAGCATCGCTCGGTAGTCGTATATCTTTTGGCCTTTTTTTTTGGGGGGCAGCAGCTGGCGCAGGAGCAGGAGCAGGCGATTGGCTCTTTGGCGTTTAATTTTTATATTTTCATTATTTCTTTTTTCTTTTTTTTTTTTTTTTTTTAAAGCAGCAACAGCGAAAGTAGCATTAAATTCAAAAAAATCGGTTCAAAATCGATAGAAAGAACCGATGAAATCGAAATTTGTTTGGTGTTTTTTGGGTCACGTATTCTTTTAGCGATAATCCGCAGCATATTTTAAAAGTGCCAAATACTATAAGACTGCAAAGTTCGTTCGCTGTCCTGAAAATCAAACTGTTCATTGGTTCTCAAATATTTCTGTATACATTTTGTTGAATTTCTTTTTATGGCTCTAGCAATGGCATGAGCGGAGGAACTAGGGGGGACGATGGCGAACGAACTAATTGCAGGACTTTTTCAGGGAGTTTTCACAACTATCTGAAGTAATATTCAAAAAAAAAATATATATATATATATTTATGAATTAGGAGGAAAAAGGTGAAAGCTTCTTAAAAAATACATAAACGGAGAGAGAGAGAGAGATAGAGAGGAA
Source organism: Drosophila varians (assembly GCA_018150405.1). Classification (NCBI taxonomy): domain Eukaryota; kingdom Metazoa; phylum Arthropoda; class Insecta; order Diptera; family Drosophilidae; genus Drosophila; species Drosophila varians. The sequence continues at coordinate 12,194,101 of JAECWK010000126.1, forward strand.
GTAAGAGTGGTTTAAAGGAGGGAATATACAAATATATATACTTTGTAGGGTTGGGGTTAAAGTCCCGCTCTAGGAAATGGTCTGGGAACCATCGGGGGTCTCTAGATAATACACGTTATATGCTTTTTACTACGTTCATAGTAAAGTACATAATCTCCATCGTAGATTGGACCAAAACCATTAAGAAGATTCAGGCTAGCTGCCACGGCATTACCAATTCAGCATTCCAATTACAAATTTTGAAGGACTTCATAAACAAAAAATGTTCAGGCGGAACCCTCCGGCTAGGACTACACACTAAGGGGTATAATCTGGTAAGGGATTTCGGCCTTTGGGTCCATATTCTGGTCCGATCCAGTTCAACGGTCTTGCCGGATTCTGTGCGCTAAGACAGTCCGCATGGCCGTTGTCCTGGCTGGGGCCCCGCCCTACAATTTCGGGTATTGTACGCTCCCCGGTGGGAGAGGAATTTTGGTTACCGGGCAGTAGCCGGACAGAGTTATGCAACCGACAATCGCACAGAGAGTCCTTGTGGAATGTCCGTTGACACCTAACTCTGAATGAATCTTGTGTGATTGACTTGAAATCTTTGTATTTCACTTTCATTTTCATATTTCATTTTCATTTCTTATGCGTTCTTATTTCTTTTTTTTTTTGTTTTTCTTTTTTCGTTTTGTTCTGTGCAAGCCATTTAAATGTTAAAGTGTAAAGGTGTGTGAATGTAAACGTGTGTATATTTTAGCATTTATTTTTATAGATTTGTTCATTGTTATTCTTTTGTTTTTAGTTTGTTATTTGCTTAAAATTTTTGCATTTACAAAAGCTTTGCCTTATTTGTTTTATAGTTTTTATATATTGTTTCTCTGTTTTTTTTTTTTTCTTGTGGTTTTGAAGCGTGTATTAATATATTCGTCTATAAGGATATCACTCTGCGGCTGCCGCAACATCGAAGCCAAATAAGTAAGCAAACTTTAAGGCGCTCAAAATATTGAAAGCTGGGATTTTTTTTTTTTTTTTTTTTTTTTTTTCTTGGATTCTTGGAAAAGTGCTTTTTGGAGAAGAGGTTGTAGCACGTGTGTCGGGGTCTCTGGCGAGTATTAAACATATCACAAAAAAGGAAGCATTAAGCAACATTTAAGTTTTGCAGCTCTTAAATAGTAAAGTAAACTTTTACTCGAAGCTTCTCGCACACAAAACTATAGAAGATTTGATTCAAAAATTCAAAAACGATAGAAAAAAAAGAAACTTGTACATTTGTAAGGAAAGAAAACACAATACGGTTCGGTTTGTTTAGGTTCCGTTTTTTCTTCTCACTTCCTTTTTGGAGGGATTTTGGATATGGTTTTTGGTTTTTGGGATTGGAAATGGTTTCGGGGGTGAAGGAGGTTTCTTTCGTCGACTTTCGCTAGACAAAATATTTTTTTGGGCGCAATTCGAATTGAGGCAACACTTTTGATAGCAACAATACGGAAAGGAAGCATCCTTTTTAGGGCTCGATGGGTCGTGTAATCGAGTTAAAAAGAAAGCCTTTTGTTGCATTCGTCAATGTAGTAAAGCATATTTTAAGCCATCTTTTGTATAGTTTGCTCAGTTTTGGTTTTCTGGTGCTCCTAAGTAGTTCCAATTCCCACATTTTTTCGCTTTCAGCTCATCCATTTGTTCTGTTTTTACTTCATTTTTTTTATTTTTTGTTTTGTGCTTACGTATGCGCAATTAGCAGGCTCTTAATATTTTTTTTTTGTATTTAACATTAAGATATGAATTCAAATTGAACGAAAAACGGCAAAAACAAAACGAAATTGTGAGTCAAAAATTTGGACTCACAAAGCTTTAAAGAAATTCATATTTTTTTTAGACAAACTTCAATTGAAATCTGCCAATTAGTATTGGTAGGTTTTTTTTGGTTTAAAAATTAAAAATATTTTTACGTATCAATTACGAATATTTAGAATTTAACGCCAGCAACAAACGACAACAATTACTTGGGAAAATACATGATAATTAACACCAATATTGCAACGATTTACGTTTACTTTTCAAACTTAGGACAGAAACATAAAAATTCAACATCAATTACTTATTTTACATACAAGTTTTTAACAACAACAACGATAACCGAATGCCCGGAAGTACAGTTTGGGGTAAAACATATTTTTATAACAGTATAACACTTCTTAAACGGTAATTAAGTGTTGCAAAATACGAAATATATAGCATTTAAAGCATAAAGTAAATTTTTGCATGTAGCTTGAAAGCTTGTATAACAGTTCTAAATAATCGAAGTATTTTTTCTTGGCAAACTGTACTTTTGGCAAGCGTTTTGAAAAGCGAAACTCAAAAACATAACTTTGGAATACGTTAAGCACAACAACAGCGAGCTGCCCATACTGCGATATGAAAAGTTATCGGTATAACAGTATCACACCTCACCGATCACTTCACATCATATGAGAGCTCGCTATACAACAATTTTATACACAACAAATTGGTTTTTAGGGGGTGGGGGAGAGGGGTTAATACATATGTATAACAATTACTTATTGCATTTTGTTTTTGGGGGGGGATTTCAATAAGAATCAACATCGAACAATCGAAATATTACTCATTACGTTTGTATGACAGCAAATTAGCAATAATAATTAGAAACAATTCTTAACAATAGAGCGGGAGAGAGAGAGAGAGGAGCGTACTGTGACAAAGACAGACATTATTCTTATGTTACATCAAAAAACTCAGAGCGAGAAAGAGAGATAGAGAGAGCTGGGATCGGTGTAAGAGAGAGAGAGAGAGAGATACAACTCGATACAACTGGTATACAACTCGAACAAAATTGCAATTGAATACTTTTCTCAAATCTTTTTTTTGGAGCTGGGGTGGGTCTTTGGTATTTTGGAAATTGATTGTTGCGTTTTACTTACCTAAGATGGATAAAATGACAACTACTACATCAAATAAATTCCATGGCTCAATAAAATAGTGATATCGTAAAGCGAATATTTTTAATAGACATTCGGAACTGAAAATAACTACGAATATCGCATTGAGATAGTCAAGGACCGCGTTGTACGTGTCCGACGCATCGTAACGATCGAGTGTCATGGTGAACATGTTCAGACCAATGAATAACATAATAATTATATCGAATTTCTTATCGGTTACTATTTCAAAGACTATTGCTTGTGGTCGCCACTGGAATGGTTGGTACGAATGTAACATAAAACACACAACACACAAATTATAACGGTTAAATCATAAGTTTCCAAATAAAAAGTAGTTTCAAAAATATTCGATACAAGTCAGGATTCAATCGTTGGACACCGGAAAGAACACATTGGAGAGAAGAGAGAAAAGGAATAGAAGAGTTTCGTATAAGTACAATTATGATTAAATACGTAGAATTTTTTTTTTTTTTTTTTCATTTTTCATTTTTCATCATGTTTTATATTATAATGGAATAATAGGTTTCTTAACTCAGTTGATCGCTTTGTTTTTATTGACTTATTGACTTTCGATTTATTGCATTATTTTATCATTTACATATTACATAGTTCGTTGGTTCGATCTGTGCCAATTGCAAACTTTTTTCCATGACGATTTACCCATTCTCTGTGGAGCACCTGCAGTATAACAGTATAACAATTGGATAAAATTCTTAAACAGTGACTCGTTGTGTGCTAATATTAACATTCATTCATTGCATCTCTAAGGTTGTAAAGTACAGTCACTTCACGAGGCGGCATTGCAACAGACAGAGACAGATATAGTTTAGTATTTAAATATGTATATGTATGGAGAGAGAGAGAGAGAGAGAGATAGGTAGAAACGTGCAGTCGGTCAATGGATCATAGGTTTGTCTCTTTCCTTTGTCCACAGCATGCCTTGCCTGTCACTTTCTATATTCATTTTCCCGATTATTTCATATCGTTTTTTGAGAATTTTGTTGGCTTTTATTCGTTTGGTGACTAACTCTAAACATGCCCAGAGATTAAATAGAGAGACGTGCCAAGATGTATGATATTTACACATCCAGATTAGAAGTAGGTTATAAAGAAACATGCAATATTTGGTTGCCATATCTAAGTTGGAAGTTGCGAGTGTTTAGGTTTTTATATTATTATTATTCTTTTTTTTTTTTGGTATATACATATATAGAGGAGATTGTAGTTTTGCATTTGCATTTTTGGAATTTGAAATTTGATCGATCGTCCAGCTGATAAATGGCAGACATAAAAATGTTTAAGTACAGACGAACCAAACGGACACAATACTTAAATACAGCCAGTGGAAATTAAGTATTAGAGTGGAGAGAGTAAGTAAAACGGTATGTTTTGATGTTGCGAAACATCGTTGTCGCACTCGCACTCAGGAGTCGCTCAATGGCACCAGTGGCACTGTTATAAAACGGTTATTAACATAATTCTTGGGTTTGGTGCCGTCAGGACCACCGAAGCCATTCCAGAGACTCGACTTGGTGCGTGGCTTCATCTCCTCGTTTATTTTCTTTTTTTTGTTACTTTTCGCATTGTTTCTTTTGTTGTTTCTTGTTTCAAAGATCCATCAATCAACTTGACAAAATATTGCTAGAGAACGGGGCCTTTCACATACATACATACGCATAATTGGTATGTATATATTCTCAACGGATTTGCAAGGGTATTTGGTCTCGTCTGGTCAGTATAACAGTGTCCTTTCATTGAATTTTCTCAATTTGATCTATATTTGAACTAGTTCTAGATTCCCAATGCCGTTTAATTACGTTTTCAAGTCGTATAACAGTCTAAAGTATATTAGTATAACAGTCTTTTCTCAGTCGTTATCACTGTTCGGTGTTCATTCAATACGAGTTAACATAGAAAAAAGTTTATTATATATACAAAATGTTATATATACAATACTAATACGATTGGCACAGATTAAGCGATCAAAATCTTGAATTTTTTTACTTTTTTATATATTTGAAAATTAATATTGTTTGGTATTATTTGTTTTCTTTGAAGAATTTATATCAAATTGTATTTTATGGGGCATTATTATTAAACAAATAAAATGGATTGTTTTTTTTTTTTACAAACAAAAGTATTTAAGATCTTAAGCCCAATATTATTCGATTATAATTTTGTTTGAGTTATAGATTTATTTTATTTATTGATTTGTTGGTATTTTTTTTTTGTTTTTATGTTTTTTTTTTATATTCCTTCAATGCGAAGTTTTTATTATTTATACATTTTATGGTATAGATTTCTTTGTAGTTTGTTGTTGTCTTACCCTTGGTCTTGGAATGGCTTTTAATGGTTTTTTAGAGCCCATCTTTTTCATAGCATTATAGTACTTTTTCTGATCTTCTGTCATGAACATTTCTAATGATCCACCTGCTTTTTTCTTTTGCTCATTAAAATTATCAATGATAACACCAATGAACAGATTGAGTGTGAAAAATGATCCAAATATGATGAAGAATACGAAATATAAATACATGTAGATGTTCGTTTCACGAATTGGCTGCTTGTCCACCTGTTATCGATAATTTTTGCGATTTTGCCAGATGATTTTGGTATCAATAGCAGCAGCAATCGGTTGAATATGTTGAATTTTGTGGCATGACATCATTGGTTTTGTTTTTCATAAAATTTTTGTTTTTTTGTTTTTTTTTTCGATATTTGTGAATGGATCATTTTTAGTGTTGCTCGTGTTGTAGTGGTTGTGGAGTTAGAGTGTGACCAGAGTTTTGAGTTTGAGTGGTGTAACCATATTCGTTGTTGTAAGTGTTGTTGAGTGTTGTTTTCGAGTTGTTGTTTTTGTTGTTGTTGTTGTTGTTGTAGTTGATTTGTTGTAGTTGATCATTCATAAAAAAGAGAAAAAAGTTATAGATAAAAATTGGTTGATTAATAAAAAGTTATAGGTTGGACTTAATTTGAGAATATTCGACAATCTGGCTAGACATTTACAGTATATGATGAGAATATATATGGATTTACTAACTATTCATTTGCGACATAGCTTTCAGCGTAATTTCGATTATTATTTTTTTTCCATTATGGTATTCTGCTCTATACATTTGACTAGTCTATGGCTATCGATAGTCTTTCGCTATTTTGTGGTTGGCAAAGCGCATTGGCATAACAAAATGGGAGTGTGATCGATAAATGCAAGTGTGGTACATTACCTCTCGTGAATCGATTGCATCGTTCATGATTTGTATCCAGCCTTTGAAGGTGGCCACTTGGAAAAGGCACAGATACGCGTTACCTACATGATCGAAATTCATTGCTGAATTCACCCACGTGTAGTTCTCGCTCTCGCAGGCATTGCGATTTGGTATTATCTCGTGGCTGAGCTTCGTGCCATTCATGTCCTCGCACTGGTTTATCGATGATGGTTGTTGATCGGATATCGTTGATCGTTGATCGTATCGTCGTTGGTCATCGAGTCGATGAGTTTGGTTGTGTTTTGTATCGAGTTAATTTCGAAAAAATGTAATTCAGTTATGAGGGATTTCATATCGTATATACATATATATATATATATATATATATATATATATATATAATTTATATTAATAAATAAAATATAATTACAAATACAGATCTAAAAAACGGGCGGGGCATATAATATATAAAGGATTACTAACTCTAGAGAGTTGCTAACTATTTTGTTTCATTTTGTTGTTGTGTTCTTGTAAGTGTTTGTGCTAGTTTTTGAGTTTTTGAGTTTTCGAGTGTTCGAGCAGCTAATTAGCTTGGGAATCTTTGATAAGCTTCAATTATATATTGCGTAACTGCTCTTTTCCAGTGCAAATGGCAAAAGTATAAACTAATTCTAGTACTAAGAGTGTACTTAAAGGTCTTTTTAGTGCTTCGCATGGTCGCATACTCGTATAGTTTATATAACAGTCGATAAGCATGCTGTTTGCCCAAGCTGATTCCGATTAATAATTAATTGCTTTCAGTTCCGATTAACGATACTGAGATTCTGGCAGAGTTCTGAAATTCATTTAATTACAGTCTGCGAAACCAAAGGGTTTCGAATCGTGTTCGTTTTCGCTTTCTTTTTTGAAACTCAACTATTTACGAAAAATAGATGCAAAGATACGCATTTGATTTGAAATTGAAATCACACTGATCGATTCAAATAATTCGGATAGATAGATGCTAATTAGAGAATGCTGCTTGGAATTGATTATATTTCTAGCCACTTTGAAGGCGAAACGAGTACAAAACACTTGGATTTGTATTCATTTAACCAACGAATTAAATTGGCCTTGTTTTAGTATGTTTTGTTTTCGGGTTTTTCTGGTTTTTGGGTTTTGTTTCAGTTTTCAGTTCTTTTTTTTTTGTCAGTTTTTCTTTGGTTTAATTTGAGGTTTAATTTGAAACAATTGGCACGTACCTTAAAATATTTTCCAGCAAAAAGCTGTACACCCATTATGGCAAAAATTAGCCAAAATATTAGACACACCAATAGCACATTGAAGATGGACGGTATAGCTTGTACCAGCGCATTAACGACGACCTGAATTTGATTGGTTTTCGTATTTGTTTTTGGTATTTGTTGTGGTTTCGGATTTGGTGGATCGATTTATCAATCGATCGATCGATAACAGATTGGGTCGTCGTTGGCAACGTCGATGATGAGTTTTGTTATTTGGGAGTTTGTTGATAGATCGATGGATTTTTGGTTGTTTGATTATTTATTATTTTTTATTATTATTTTTTTTTTGTAGTGTATGGGTGATGCGAGGCAAGGCGAGGCGAGGGCGGGGAAGAGGGGATAGAATATAATACAATAAATGCAGAGAGATATTTAGTCAGTTTTGTAAATATTTATATATTTATAGATTATTGTAAATTGTTAGTCAGGTTGATATCATCAGACTTATAACATAGATGTGGATGTACAGATGGGCGTGTCAGTGTGTGTGTTTATTATTTTTAAATTTTTGTGAAAGTGCTAGATGGTAAGGCTCAATCAAAATAATAGCAATGTTTCGCATTTAGTGCTAAAATGATGAAATGTGAAATGTAGTTAGTTTTGAGTTAAAATGTGTTAGCCAACACTGTACTTGCAGGCAGCAGCTCCACTCTGAGCCAAGCATAAGCAACAAAGTGCACTTTACAACACTACACGGATAGCAATAACATAGGGAAAAGCAAGCATTCATCACGGGCAAATCGAAGTAATTCGAATCGAGCTAAAAGTTAACTTAAACTAGAGACTATGGTAAGTAAGTATGGGTCTGGTCTGAATGAGTATGCTTCAAATACGGTAAGAGTTAAAATTTTTGTGGTGTAGATACAGTTAAATCGATGATAATCTATGTTCTAGAACTAATCGATCGATTTGATCGATTTCTACGGTGCTGGGGCAGGCAAATAGATTCGAGTCGGTTCGATTAAAGCTAAAGCGAATTTTCTCAGTTTGCTTTACGTTCAGATTAGCCAATTGTTCTAAGAGGTGTACAGAAAGAGATACAGAGATGTAAAAAGAAAGAGAGAGAGAGAGAGAGAGACAGCAAGAGCGAGCGAGAGCGAGCAAAGACGCAACTTGTGTGTTAGAGAAGAGAGAGAGAGAGAGATGGCAAGGCAAAACGTTGTCTAAATATGATTAACGATATTAAGGTTTAACGATAAACGATATCTAATTTTAAGTCTAGTACTTGGAGGTGTGGTTTTAGTGTTTGGCAGATCGATGAGAGAGTTAAAAAAGTAGTTAATATTTTGGGTGGCATATCATCTAATCGAAATACAAGATACTGATTACGAATATACGGATGCAACAAATCAAATCAACTGCTGATCCAAAGATTGAAACTGTTTTAAATCTACATTTGGAACTTGACTAAATTACACAAAATATTGGATTGTATCTGGTTTTTAGCTGAGTTTGATTTGAATGAATTGTGTTGAGAGAGATTGTTGAGGATTGTTGATTAAAAAACAGCGTATTTATTCATTGTAATTGTGATGTTTTAGCTGATAGATATACTGATAATTTGATATTTGATACTGATTGATGAATTTGTTTTGTTTTGTTTTGGTTTGATTGTTGTATTTGATATTGAATCTGATACTTGATACTTTGATACTGAATTTGAATTGGATTTTTTGGTTTTTTTTTTGAGGATTGTTTGGAGTATGTATGGAAAGTACGTACCCTCATGCCCTGCATACGGGACATGGCACGTAGTGGTCTCAGTGCTCTTAACGTTCGCATAGTCTTGAAGGCTTGAATACCACCAGCTCCAACAAGTGAAGCAACGAAGTTGATAAGCGATACCTAGTTTCGATATAGTTCGAATAGTGCCAAGTTTAACATATATAGGATACACATAAGTATATTTATTTATTTTTTTTTTTTTTTTGAAATAAAGCAAAAGTCTTTTGTCTGTCTGTCTAACTGAATGATGATGTTGAATAGCCTTAAAAATGCTCTCTTGCCAGAAAAAAAAAAAAACAACAGGGGTACGAGTTGAGGGGGTCAGAGTTCGGAGTTCGGAGTTCGGAGAACTTACTTGCATATATGTATGTTTTAGGTAATACTGCTAATCTGACTTAGGCGAGAACAAGGGGGGTTTTCTTAAACGATAGCCTAGTGTACGATAGTTGATACATTTTATATTAATGTAGTTTTGTACGAATATTGATAATATATATATATACGTAGTTTTTGATATATATAGATGGTAAAACACTTAAAGACGTAGGGACACATACACACAAAACAGGTTAACACATACATATGCATAAATTACTCAAATACTGATGGGTTTTTTTTAAATATATTTTTTGGTTTGTTGGATTTAAGGTTTTCTGGTTTTTAGCTTTGGTTCAAGTGTGTGTATTTTGAAAGTAGTTTCGGTTCAATCCAAAGGGACAAAGACAAAGACTGACTGCTGAGTGAGAGATTCAAGGGGTTCGAAGCTAGTACAAGCTCCGTCTAAAGGAGTTTTGTTAATAATTATCCTAAAACGCACCACCAGCCGCACTGCCCTCCACAATGGACAAACTGGGCATGCGTAGGCCTCTTTCTAGGACGATACAATTTTGGACGATTCTTGATGATATAGCTAATATTTACATTACATTTCGATAAGGGAATCGATTGGAGGGACAATCTGGCGGGTGTGGCCTATGCAGGAACCCTGGTTTATTCATTGTGCAGTCGTGCGACCTCATCACTAGGTTCTCATGGAAATGGCTTTCGGCTTTTTCGGGTTCTTTTTTTTTTTTTTGGTATTATTTTTATATCTCATCATATTTGATCTGTCTCTATGTTGACACATTTTTGCTCAAACTTTGCTGCCGGACTCGATTGTTGCCGGTTGTTGTGGAGTTTTGAAAAAGAGTACGTATTGTTTGTGAGTTTTGGAGATTGAGAGTTGAAAGTTGAAAGTTTAGCCCAGACGAAGCGACATCAGTTGGTGTGAGACGCGACGCGAATGGGACGCGTCGATTGCGGCTTGCTTTTAAGTAAAACACTGCCACCACTGCGTATGAGCGATTTTTGTTTGTACTCGATTTATCGAGTTATCGACTGACTTTCTGGTTTTTTTTTTTTTTGATTTTGATTTTGGTTTCTGATTGTACTGATTGTTTGTGGTTGAATATACACAAGTATATATACATATACGAGTAAACGATATATCGATATATTCTATACACTAACGACTTATCGTCGTGAAGTTTTTTTTTTGTTTTTGTTTTTTCGATTAATTTTGTAAACCTAATCTTTGTACAATTCAGTGCAGTTTGTGGCCCCATATTGTTCGCTTTTGTTTTACTTAAGGATTATTGGATTATTGTACACCTGTACAAATATAATATATAGTTATATTGATTGTGCCGCTAAGATTCGAGGGTGTGAGTGGGCTAACAAAAAAAAAAAAAGACAGGGCCCGGATTCGGTAAGAATATCTTAGTGTTCTGGAGATGTTTTCTGGAAATGGGAGCGGGGGCTTCATCTAAGGTTTCAGTTTTTACGGTGGAAAGGGGGAGAGGGGGGAGCTACGGAATATTGGCTAAGGCTAGATATTGAACCAAACTACTTATACACAGGATTAATGGCTGGTATTACACTTTGTATAACAGTTCTGTGTGACATGTGATCATCTTAGCTCTATTTTATACTCTAAAGCAAATACATACGTATGATTTGTAATGTACAATACAACTTTATAACTATCCTAAGCTTCGATCAAGGATCCTAGATTCTCGTTGTATAACAGTTGGAATAACACTAGTAGTATAACAAGAAAGCTGAAGCTCGCCACGGCAATGCCTACGAAGCGTTCAGGATTATTATTTTTTCATTAACTTTTAATTACAACTAGGAACAACGGGGTAGTTGGGGGCACATTAATATATATAGTAGATAACTCATATGTATAGGGATATAAGGTAAGGATAAAACATCAACATTTACAGGCAGCGTAGAATGTACAGTACTGGCCGGGTATAACAGTTATATGGCCTGGCCTGGGCGCTTCCATTCGGCAAGGACATGTATTATTAGTAGCGTATAACACACACACACACACACACACACACACACACACACACACACACGCATACACATACACCCGAAATGTTTATTGTGGTAGAACAGAAAAATTGTATCACAATGGCAAATGCAAACAGGATAATGATTCTAGTACAGTCACGCACGAACAAAGAGGTTTGGATTGGTGTTTGGATGGGTATCTGGGTATAACACTTAAGCACTCTGCCATTTTGTTGTAAAATATTGCTTGTATAACGGTTAGTATAACACTTTAAAAGCCATATCCATCGCTCAGTAAGCTTAGCTTCTGAAGCTGGAGTTGAAACATGTATAAGAGATTGTATAACAGTTTTGGTGTGACATTTTTGGAATGTTTAGCGGTTTTTGACAGCCTTGACAGGAGAAAGGTAAGATTTTCGGTGAAGCCACAACATATTTGTCTCACTCACACACACAACAGAGAAGGCAATGTTTAAACACACACTTAAAGAATTGGAGAAACAGTTAGTTTTAAACAGTTAGTTGAGCAGTTAGAGACAGAGTAAGAGATGGAAAGAAAGACAGAGAGAGACAGCGAGAGAGAGAGAGAGAGAGAGAGAGTGAGAGACAGGATGGGCGCTACTTACTTTCATGCCCTCCCAGCGCGAAACGGCCCGCAGCGGTCGCAGGGCTCTCAAGGTTCGCATCGAACGGAAGGCGGGCACATCGTCCGCCCCGGACCAGACCGCGGCCAAATTAATTAGCGACAGCTAGATGGGGGGTTTGGTTTTGAGAGGTTTAGCTCGGTATGTGAAACTTTAAGGTACACTCGGGTGACTCGGCTAAGCAGGGTTTGGTTTAAGCTATACGAGTACATAGTTAATATGTATATATATATATGTATATATCTAGGGGATATTACTTTTAAGCTAATCGTGAATAACTAAGATAAACCTATGGCACTCTGATCTTTATCCATACGATATATGTACACTTTACAAACTCTGTGGATTATCGGGTATACAATAATAGAGGAGGATTTTCTTTCTGGGGGTAGAGAGTCGGATAAATGTTCAAATCTGTCCCAGTTTCGGTCGTGGAATAGATTGATAACGTACGTCTAAGGTCGCCGTTTTTGAAAAATAATAAACTAATTGTCCGAAAGCAGTATCGGTTGAGTAAGAGGAGGGGAGTCTTTATAATTGGGTAACCGTTGGACTTACCATGACAATGACGAAATCGAGCCAACACCACGCATTCGTGAAGTACACTTTGAAGCCGAGCGCCAACCACTTGATTAACATTTCCAAGAAGAATATAACCGTAAATATTCTGTCCATATAGTATAAAATATCCTGCAGTATGGGTCTCTGTGGCAGATGTACATCTTCTAATGCCTGTTTACGGGGTATTCCAAGTTTGCATAGAAGAAACACACATTTGGGCGTTACAGATTTAGATATTTTTTGTTTTTTTCGTTTGTTAATTTTTTTTTTTTTTTTTTTTTTTGGTTTGGAGTAGAAGATTAATTGGGTTACGAGAGTACGAGTATAACAATTATCTAGAAGCAGTATAAGAAGCTATATAATATTAATGAGTATTTAAATGGTATAAATTCAAAGCATTGCTAGTTACTTATTCTCTTTTGACTTTCGGCTTTTTTTTTTCTTTTCTTTTCTTTTCTTTTGTTTTGTTTCGGTTCATGGTTTTCTGATCTTCATCTTGGGCGGACAAATCAAAGTCAAACGCAATTAAAGAAAAATTTTCAAAGAAATTGAAGACAAAATTCTTGAAATGATACGCACAAAGCGTCTACAATAAACTCTAAACTAGATGTAACTCTCTATTTGAAATAGTTATATACGCCTAAGGCTAACAATAAACGATCTACATTAAACAAATATATAGGTATATATATTTTTTAAGATTTACGTTTAGAATGCAATCCCCACGCGAAGACACAAGCTGTTTGACTAGAATGTGCCTGGGCATGAGAAAAGCAAACTTTCCAACAAAAATAATTATCTTTCCGATTATTTATTGAAATTTTTGAAAGGGTCTAAGGCCGATGAAAAGTCTTGATTTTCCAATTAGAGTAAAGCTACTGACTATTTAAAACGTTTTATATCCTTGCAGAGGGTCTAAAAATATAGTTATCTGTCCATTTATCAGAGATACTTCAAAGTTTAATCGTCCGATTCCGATAATCGTCCGTTCGTCCGATTGTATATATAAGTCTATCGAAGTTTCGCTTTTTATCGCTTTTTATCGCTTTTTTTTTAAAATAGTATCGTAAGTTTATCGCAAATAAGCTTTAAGTTACAGTTACTTTAGAGTAAGTTCCATAAATATTTCTGCAAGAGTATAAATATTATATAATATATAAATGGTATTAAGACTTAACATCGGCTTTAAAAAACATAAAATTTTAAATCGAATCCGAATCATCTAAGCTAAGCTAAGCTAAACTGTTGAATTGGAGGAATGGAACTGAAAATCGGGGGATATTACACATATATAATGAAGCAATCAACTTTGGTAAAGTTTTAAGCATGGCTTGGATTAACTACATTTTCAATTGTTTTGCTCGTTGAAATCGTTTTAGTATAATTTGTTATTAATTTTTTTTTTGGTTTTAGAAACATTTAGTTGCTACAATTTGCGTTTTTAGCATTTGATAAAAAAGCAAAATGACACAACAATTTTGCAATAAATGTACAAATGGCAAAAAAAAAAATGGCTTTAGCCTTATTAGGAGTTTCAATATTTTTAGTATTAGTATTTTTTTTTTTTTTGTTTTTTGTTTTTTTGTTTTGGAAAAACGATAAATTTGAATTTGAATTTTTTTGTAGTTGACTTACCAAAGCTAAGCTACTCATTAAAATCATAGTGATAACAGCTGTTTCAAAATATTTATTTTCAATTAATTGAAAAGTTTTCAGTCGTAAATTGCCCCATCCTTGCCAGAACGGCGAGTCTTCGTCACCGGCTAAGATCGGAAATTTCTTATAGTACGAATCGGGGCAGCAATCAGCTGGATATTCATCGAGTATATCCTCGTCGTGTGCATGTATTATGATATCACCGTCCAGCGGGCCCTCCTCGCATTCGCCCTCCTCGTCCAGTTCCTCGTCGAGACCTAAATCCTCCTTGCTGGCGTCCCGCTTCTCCTCGCCCTCCATCGTCTCGGCGCTGCCCTTGTGGCTCTCGTCCTTGAATGGTCGATTCTTATGGCTACCATATGAGTTAATGCTGGCAGTGTCGTCGTCCTGTAAGGACAAACCTCTATGGTTTAGCTCGTGTTCCAGTCTATTGTCTTGGTGGTTAATTGAGTTGCCAATCATCTGTATAGTTATAGTTATATAGTTATATATATTTTTATCGGTATATACGGTATTCGGTATTTTGTAACAGTATATATATATATATATTTTGTTTTTTTTTTTTTGTTGAGAATATATATATTTTTAAAAAAGTATTTTTGTTTTTTTTTTTTTTTAGCGATTTCAGTTCATGTGTTTCGGTTTCAGTTTGGTTCAGTTGGTTTGGATTTAGTTGAGTTTTTTTCGGTTTATTCGTTTTTCGGTTGGTTTTTTGTTTTTTTTTTTTTATTGATTGGGTGTTGGAATACACACACATAACAGTACACATATAGACAGTTATATGTAAAGTAAGAAAAAAACGTGACAATTTAATGAACGAAAAAGAGAAACGAACAAATAAAGGTAAATCAATTTTTTTATCGTTACCAAAATATTTAGTATATTTTTTTGTTTTTTTTTCTGAATTGAAATCAAGTTGGATATTGTCGTAATTTTTTTTCGAAATGGGTAAGAGGCAGGGCGGGGTAGAGGGACTTCAATTAAATAAATCAAAACAATTTTTAATAATCGAATATATTTCTTTAAGGGACGCAGAGAGAGAGAGAGGGGCGGGGGGATTAAATATTGGTGATCGAGATCGAGTGTATTTACCGTTGCGTTATTTAAATATTTGGATTTCTTGGGCTTGCTGTTCTTCATGTCGCCGTGTATCGTGAACTCCATCCCATCGCCGATGGCCACCTCCAGCTGCGTCTGCTCCTTGATGCCCTTCTTGATGAGACCGTCGGCCAGGATCTCGTCGTGTCCCAGCTCCAGTTCGTTGTCACCATGCTCTGCAGATATACAACGACAAACGCCTTTGCCTTTCGTATCCCAAACATCATTCAATCATTTAATGATTCGATTTCGCATAACGCAATCGGTGTATATATAGTTTATATATATATACACATATATATATATATATATATATAGATAGTTCGATATATACATATGTAACGTAACAGAGGTATATGGCATATGGTACATATATATATAGTTTTTTTGTTTTTTTGTTTTTTGAAATGGGCAAATGACGATTGTTGATCGGTCGAGATCGATTGATCGGTTGGTTAAGATTGATTGATTGGAAAATTATAAAGCGAAACGAATATTCATAATTCATAATTCATAGATAAGCAGTTGCCGTTCGCATTCGCATTGTTGTTGTTGGTTGTTTGTCGATTTTGGATTTTGGATTTTGAGATGATTTTGATTAAAGCGTTGTTCGATTCGTCGGCCAATGGAATATTTTTTTTTCATTTTCGATAGATTTGATTTTGGTTTCGATTTTTTTTTTGTTTTTTTTTGTTTGGAAATCATGACAAGCCATAATAAATGAAAAGAATGTAGATAGATATTTCGGTTAATTCTCAATATTTGGGGGGTTCAAATCTTCAAAAGGACACACAAAAAAATTATAACACTAAATCAGCGTCTCCGCGGTGGTTTCTGTATTTTTTTATGGTACATGTTTGATGTAGAACGAGTTTAACGAGTTGAGTGGTTCTATGTGGTTTCGGTTTCGGTTTCTGTGTGGTTTTGTATCTTTGTGTCTATTGTTTTGGAGAAAGTGGAGAAAGGAGAAACGCTCACAACACAACAGCAAACAACACAAATCGCAATATGATCGACGGAACTAAATAGGCTAATGATTGGAATCTAACTAAATTCAGCATCAAAACGATGTTGACCAATAAAGAAATAAATATTTTAAAATAATTCAAGTATTAACCCGGGAGAGAAGAGCTTATATGATATTAAAATTTAAAAAAACAATTGTTTTTAAACGTTTTTTAGAGACCAAGGATAAAGTTGTAACATCTAACCAGGGTTAATACCGTTAGCTAATAACGAAACTAAGCTGTTCACACTACTTGGCATCAATGGAAGTGCTTTTAAAGGCGTTTCCACCGTCAATCGCATTTAATGCCAATTAATAAAATGAAAATCAAACGTTTTAATCCAAAAAAATAAGCAGATGGATATCTAAGGAATGATGGTATCGAGTTGCTAAGGTTTTTGGGGTTTTTATAAAACACAAAATATCACATATATGTATATATTGGTTGTACTAAATACAAAAAGACTGTTAATCGAACTAAATTAAAGAAGTTTTGATAGTAACGAGAGTAAGAAAATTTCATAACACTATATGAAGGATCAAATCCACTGTTTTACTTTCAATTTATATCATTTCATATTACAATGAGGAAGTCTAATACTGTTTTCGCATATTTTTTGTGCTTGCTTCGATTCGAGAGACTTCGAACTTCTGCAACTTTTGCCATTTTTTTTTTTTGGTTTAATTCTAATGAAATAAGTCGTATTTTATTTTTAGATTATCGATTATCGATTATCGATTTTTTTTTTTTTGCTTTGTTAGGCTTGGCCAATCGATCTCCGCTGCGAGACTATTGAAAATGCAAATGTACAAGAGAGAATGTGAGAGCGGGGGGGATCATCGATCGGGGGTGATCAAATCAAATCAAAAAACATATGGGGTTTATGGGGTTTTCAAAAACACAACAAGGCTAACCAACTTTTATATCTAGTTTCATAAAACTCAACTCAATTTCTAACAATATCGACGACGGTCAGGTTCAAACTAGTTTACAAAATGTATTGTTGAAACTTTCAATAATATTTCTATCTAAGGAAAAGATACAATATACTTTGTTTAAACTTTTTTTTGGGGTTTTATTTGTTGGTTTGGTTTGATTTTTAAAATTTACTTTCGGTTCAGCTAAAAATACAGACTATCTAAATAATGCTAAAGATTATGACGATTGGTATTCGGGTATGAGAAGTGATTGGAAACAATGTCACCACGGGGCATTATTTCGGAGAGGTCGGCGGTTGTCTTTCGATAACCAGCTAACCAGAAGAACAGAACAACAACACTCTGGCTTCAATTCAAATCGAACGGAAACCGATAATAAATCGATGACGGCGATCGATCCCTCGATCAAGATGATACATTTTTTTTTTTTTTTTTGGCATTAGATATACAAATACATGGTGAGTGGTCAGTGGACGGGTGATTTTATAAGATCTAGGGGAGGAATATACTTGAAAACTAACTAAAGAGAATTTGCAAATTTTCAGCTAAGAACATTTGTTTTTTTTTTTTTTTTTTTTTTTTTTGTGTTTGCAACTTTTGGATTTTTTTGTTTGTTTTAGTAATTTTGGGTAAATTTGTAAAATATATATTTTCTGGGTTGATTACTTGATTGTTTTGATTGATTGTTTTTAGATCGATTTACGCAATTCAATTACTGGCCAATGGTAAGAGTTGAAGTTAAACGTTAAACGAATTTACGCAATTATATCGTTGGCAATATACGAGTATTACGAGTATCATATATAATTAAAAGTAGTTTAGTAATTGGAAAACAAGTGGATAAAAACCTTCGCTCCAAATCCAACTGATCTGGTTGGTCCTCTCACCTGATGGTTGATCACTTATTTGATTTGTCAATTTGTTACGTATTAACTTGAAACAATCAGCAATATTACGCTTAACCCAACTTTTAAATCGGCCAATTCGATTGAAGGCCTCAGCTATTTTATTCGTATCGTTATCGGCAGTCGGTGCTGATAAGCTGGATGAGCCAAAATTGGACAAAAGCAACGCTAAGAAGAGGTTAAGTACCTATCGAAATGGCATCAATTAGCTGTTGGGATAATCGAAATAATCGATAATCGATGGTACTTACCACAAGATTGCCGATGACAACGGTGGCCAAGAAGAAGGGTATACACGATACATCGCCCACATACATACAGTCCCACATGGACTCGATCCATTCACCGCACAAAACCCGGAACACGATCATAAAGCTGTGCATGAAATCGGTGAAGTTCCAGCGGGGCAGGTCTCCATCCGGGAAGCGATCCTTGTGATCTGTATGTGGTATTATTGTATTATTCTTTTTTGTCTCAACTATTGGGATATATTTATTGAATGTATTGGGAATATTTTGGACATATTTTCACATGGTGTTTGGTTTTTGTTTCTTTGAAAAGCCACATACAAAAGCGTGTGCAAAAAGTGTTCAGCGCAGAGCAGGGCACTCGGAAAAAAATGTGTAGAAAATTCTCAAAAAACCGAAATTGCACGCCACGTTATGATTTTATTTTCAGGCTAGAGCTACGACAGTGTGTAGCTAAATATCATACATAATTCGATATGCTTAGGAGTGGAAAAAAGTTCAAAAAATCGAGCTGGGTCTTTAAAAAAATCTAGGAGAAAATTACTTACAGAGAACTTTCTCGAACGTTCGAACAGTAACTCAAAAATCGGACTTTCAAACAGACTTTTCAAACAAAGGATTATATATATATATTTTTTTTTTGGATTTAATAAATCATAAGTAGCATGGGGATGATTTTTTCAGTTTTTGAAATCTCATAGAGAAAGAAGAATGCCAACGATTAAATGAAGAAGAGGAGTCGAACTTAAACCCTTCAATATTATTTCTCTATGAAGACTTTTATTTCGAAAATCCGAAATTAGATTCTGTGAGAGAATGTTGTGATTCAAAGAAAATGGTGAACAGATTAGGATAGAAACTCACACATAAAGAGTAACACACACATCGAGGAATTGTTTGGTTGATTAGATCTTAGAGTCCTACTACATACTTACCATGATAATTCTTTCCGAACAGTTGCATTCCCATCACCGCAAAGATGAAGATGATAATGCAAAGTACAAAGGTCAGATTACCCAAAGCGCCCATGGTGCGTCCCATAATCGAAATGAGTAAATTAAGTGTTGGCCAAGATTTGGCCAATTTGAATACACGCAGCTGCAGTTTAACAAATTTAATTTGATTTTGTATTTTTTTTTGGTTTTTTGTTTTTGGTTTTTGGTTTTGGGGATCATTTGCAATTGGTAATGGATTGGATTCGATTTGATTGGTGTTTATCGATCATGTTGATATTATACGATTCGATTCGATTTGTTTCGATTGGATTTGAAAGCCGGGCAAAGCGTAGGAAAAAATATAGTGGGGAAAAAAAATCGTATATAGATTATGTAGAATTATTCCAAAAAACAATCGATTCTAAGAGTTAAAGTCAAATATTAATTGCAGACGATTCAACGACCGATTCACCACCGATTCGATATGTGGATCGTGCAGAGTAATCGTCGCATATGGCTTACCCTCTTAAATTTAACAAATTAGTTGCTATTTATATATATTATATACAGGTTATAATCATTCTTAATTAGGCTTAATGCTTAAGTTATAGAGAAGACTGGGCCTAGGAAAACGTGTCAAACAACATTCGCTGACAATGCGGCAAGATGTCCTCTAGAGAAAACTATATAAAAAATAAAATAGCAGACATATATTCCGGGCAAGATTTTCCGCTAGAATTTCTGAAATTTGCATTTTTTTTCGGCAGCAAAGCAAAGAATCTTAACAAAAAACCAAAGTGTGTTAAAAACTAATGCAAAAATCGTGCCCAAAGCGTGGCTCTCTAAAACGAATTCTCATCTTCGATTCAGGCCAATTCCGGGTCTTACAATAGGTGTACGACTAAAAAGTATTTATAGATTATATATATATATTTAAGATAGATTAAAAAAAAATAGATTGAAAAAGTTGTCGAGGCAGAAAAGTTGAGAAATATTGCACTAAGAAAATTAGTTCATTTGCACGCTAGAACTTTTGCTTTGATTTCGAGGGGGATTGGAGTTTTGGAAGGGATTTCGAAATAATAAAAGATAGAGAGACCACCATAGAGTTTACATTATTATAGTTATAGTTCTGATCTTGTAGAGCTCTCTATTTTTTTTTGTATTTGACGGGCTTTATAGGAGGATAGGGATTCTCCCAAGTACCTGTGTAGTTCTTGCCAAACAGCTGCATGCCCATGACCGCAAATATGAAGATTATAATGCAGAGGACGAAGGTCAGATTGCCGAGGGCGCCGACAGTGCGACCCATGATCGATATGAGCAAGTTCAGGGTCGGCCAGGACTTGGCCAGTTTGAAAACACGCAGCTGCAAGTTGGTCGGGTCAGAAAGGAAAGCAAAGGAAACTGCATTTTTTATCGATATTCAAGATTCAGATTCAAACTTCATATACCCGCTAGTTTGCCTGCTAGAGGTTAAAGGTTAAAGTGTCGCAACATCTTACAGCTAACTTAGGACTACAACTAGTTGGTCTAAATGGGGTTTCAGTGTCCTGAAAAGTGTGGGGATTCTTACCAAGCGAAACGAACGCAAGACGGACAGGCCCTGGACACCCTCGAGTCCCAGCTCAAGGAGCGAGAGCGCCACGATGAAGAAGTCGAAGATGTTCCAGCCCTCCTGGAAGTAGTACTTGGGGCTCATGGCCATCAGTTTCATGGTGGCCTCGATGGCGAAGGTGGCCGTGAAGAACTGTTGAAAATGAATATTTTTAATATATATTTTTAATTATTTTGAAAGTCTAGAATATGTTGGGAATCATAAATAAATTATGGTTACTTCTCGTTACTCGTTAGAAACGATGGAAATGGAAAGCAATTGTTTCCGAACTGGTTGAGAATTCTAACCAATTTAAAGCATATTTTATATCTTTACCTTGCATTAAAAAAATAAATCGTACAAAAAGTTACAGTTTCTTGTTATTTACAAATAGAATACTCACATAATTGCCACTCTTGAGGACCCGTTCCATCTCCTTGTTCATATCGTGGTGATCCATCGCCATGAACATCGTATTGACCACAATGCACAGCGTGATGAAGAGCTCGACAAATGGATCGAAGACGATGAGGGAGACCCACTCCTGAAATTTCAACCAAACCCAGCAACAGTCCCACACACAAAACACATCGATGCCCTTAAGGATCACTTCGAGCGCCTTGTCCTTGAACGTCGGCCCATCCTCGTCATCGTCCTCTGTTGGGAAATAGTAAACGGAGACTGAACCATACAAAAATTTGTTATTAGTGGTGATTTGACCAACTTTGACTCAGCCAGATTTTACTTTAGATATTCAACATCATTTGTATTTTCTTGTATTTTTTTAACTTTGCATTTCTTTTCATTCTTTTTTGTTTATTATTTTGTTTTTAGTTTGCTGAAGCTCATTGCATTGGATATTGATATATTATATTATTGGTCGTTAAGCGAACGGTTCAAAGTTTGTGTCTTGTGTGAAGAGAGGCTTTGGCTTTGAGGTAGAGTATTTGATATATTCACCAACCCCGACAGTATCTTTTAAATAATCGATATTTTATCGACAATATGTAAAAATTTCATTTTAATATCGCGATAATCTAAATTTTCTTGATTTGTTTTAACTTTAAAACTTAAATTACCGATTGTTTCGATATACACGTTGTTCAGGGTTAGTAAATATCACTACAGACTTGTATTTCTTGCTTTGCAATTTGCACATTACAAAAATAAAAGAATACAGATTTGTAAATTCAATTCGCAACTTAACTGGACTACTCTGTGTTTATCGATAACAATATCCTGCAGAAAGCAGATCGAATCTTTAAAGTTCTACATAAATATTCTATATGCGACTATATGTGACTGATGGCTAACTACTCTCATAGTTTCGGATCAGGAATTTCGGGAATCTGTAATCGGAATTATGTCGGACTTTCGAAATACTACGCGAATCATATTCCAATACAATCTTTGCTCTGCGCTTCAATAACCACTTCAAATAATTTCTATATACGATATTATTAAATGGATGGTAGAGATTCTTAAAAAAATTTACTTAGTTATAATTATGAAAATCATTAGGTAACGGTGAATGTGTTTGGACTAAGAAATGTTCTACGATTCTTTGAACAAAGCATGCATCTAGCGTTAAACATGAATTATAGAGTTGTTGAATCCAAAATACAAAATAACTACGAAATAAATCTATTATTTATTAATTAGGCGGGACATTATCTAAAAATAGAGATGTACAAATTACTTCAATAGTTTCGAACAGCATGCATTAAAATTAAATAGATAAATTATAAAAAAAAAATCGTACGGCACTAAAAATGCAAAAACTAATTAAGAAAATCGAATTTATTTCGCTGAATTTGGTTTTTTTTTCGAGTTCGAAAACCTTTGCTTTCGAAATTTATGGTGAAAGTTGAGCCTCTCATTGTGACATCACAGCCCGCAGGAGAGTGCGAGCCGGAGGGAGAAAGTGTACGCCATCTCTCCTGCTGCTCGAGTGTGTGTGTGTGTTGTGTATGTGTGAGAGCGTAGGTGCGAAATGCGAAAGCTGGGCGTAGAGAGAAGCTGCAGGAGAGCGCAGTGCTCTCCTGTGTGTGAGCAAACATTTCTAACTAAGTGTGGTGTGTTATTTTTCGAGTGTGTTCTTTTTTTTTTTTTTTTTTTTCAAACATTTGTATTGTTTTTTGTTTTAAATTTTGTTTTTCTTTTTTGCTTTTTCGCTTTCTTCTGTTAGCATCAACGGCATTAAATAAAATGGACGAGTCAAAGAAGTCATTCATTGGAGTATAAATGTATATATGTAGATATATATGCATAGTTATATATATATAAAATATGTTTGCTTTGGTTTCGCTTTTGTTTGGCTTTGGTTTTGGTTTGTTTGTATTTTTTTTTAATCAGCTCTTGGCGTAAAAAAGAGGAATCAAAAAAGGAGAATCAAAAATATTTATATATATATATATTTATGTTGAGTATGCACACGAGAGGGGGAGAGAGGAAAAGTAAATAGAAAAAATCGAAAATCGTAACATAACGGAACGCAAAGGGAAAAATGCACAATGGGCGAAATATAAACAACGGAACTTTTGCTGGTCGGCATCTTTTTTTTTTTTTTTATTTTGTGGAGCTTGGGCTTGGATTTTTTGGGCTTATCAATCATCTATTAACCATTATCCATTATCCGTTAAACACATGTACTAATCGTACATAATAATGTTTTATATATAAATATATGCATGTATTTGTGTACGGGATGCAGGCCGCATGCGAGAGAGCTCTACGAGCAGGACATTTCGTTGCCATTCCGTTTCAGCAATCAGCCGTAAATCAATCAATCACAGGACACCAAGGGGAGAAGGGATATGGGGGGAAGGCAAAATATGCATGCGTACCGAGAACCGATAAAATCAAAATCAAGACCGCAATCAAAATGCAAAATGAATGCATACACCATGAAGGGCTCGGGGAAATTAAACTTCAACTCTGATTCAAACTCAGATTTAAATCAATAAAACTGTCAACCCTTTTTTATGATCTTATACTAAATGCTGATTATTTTTTGTAAGCCAAAAATTCGATGTCAATCAAAATTGAAAGATAGAGAATAGAAAGGGTTCTCGTATTCCCGATATTCTCTGCGGACAAAATTTTTAAAATGTATAATAATATTTACATGAAAAAAAAAGGGAAATCAAAAAATTAACAGGAAACGGAAATGAAAATTTCAATTGGAACAATGCACATCATGTTAGGATATCAACAAAAAATAATAAAGACGACGATCGATTTCAGATGCAGGAATGTACAAAATGAACGAAATGTCGATTAATTGATAGTCAAACAGTTACAGTTATCGGCAAGCAAATAGATCGATTTACTTACCACCGCGATCGCTGGCTCGACTGTGCCGACCAGCGGCCTGTTCAATGATGTCGTTCAGGACCATCACGTCTAAAAATTGTAATACAAAATGGGTTGTAATCGATTTGTTTTTGGGTAATAATCGACTTAATCGCAAGTGCTCAGTGTTATTTACCTTTCATGTCGACCACCGTTTGTGTCTGGACGGGCTCGATAAAAGGATTGTCATGATGTTTAATCTTGCCAGCTTCGTCCGTGCACTCCAGACCAATTTCCTAATTAAAAAAGAAAACATCGATATTATCGATTGCTACAATATATAGGCTTTTGAGACTTACGTAGTCGCGATGCTCGACCTTGTGATTGGTGTCCAGGCAGGTGGTGCCGCCGTTGGTGGCGCCCACTGATTGATTGCGTGTGTTGCGGTTGCGCAGCTTGCTCTCCTTGGTCATTGTGCTGACGCCCATGACGGCCATGCCGCCGAGTAGATCGCCATGTGAGGTATACGATATACGGGACTGATGCGAGGTATACGACGAATGTCGCGAGCCTGTCATACAGTTTCGATTAATTTTTTAAAATAGGGAAGAGCGATAGGTTGGTTGTGTCCCACCTAGATTGCCGTAGTAGACGGGCACTATGATGGCCCCGTTCTCCTCGGACATCGGGGTGACGGCATTGGAGTCGTCGGCATAGGGCAGGTGCTGCTGGGCGTCCTGATATGTTGACAGTACCAACGGTTTGCGATCGCTACCGGGAATCCCAAAGCGGCCACGTCCATTCCGTATCGTGTACTGGTTTCACGGGGAATTACAAAAATATGGGATTAGTATACGTTTATCACTCGAATATCCTCCATAGGCACACATACACTCCGGGTTAACTGACACACACAATTAGGCTTTTATAGATATATTTATATAGCGAAGTAGAGGTTTTTTTTTTAGCCAAAGAGATAGAGTAATGAGAGTATGGGTTTATCGACCAGGTGATGGTAATATTATACGATAAACTCAATATTGGAGTTACAAATTATACAGTCGTTGGGTTTGGTTTCCTCATATAAGAGACTTTTAGTGGGGGATAAGGACATATGATATACCTAAAGGTTGAGACAAACAAAAGCAAAATAAACGCAGGACAAATCACAAAGAGAAATTATAATATAAAGAAAGTCAAAGTGAAAGTGAGAGTGTGAAAGTGACAGTGACAGTGAGAGAGTGAAAGTGACAGTGAGAGTGAGAGTGAAAGCGATAGTGAAAGTGAGATTGTGATTGGACGGAGACCTCCAATTAAAGCCCCTCCCTCAGATAACAGAGATCAGGAAAGTATTATTTTTGATTCTGATTCCGATTCAGGCACACTGAGACAGACACACACTTGCAGTTCAGAGCAGTACAGTTAGTTAGACGACTAAATATATTCATATATAATGTTGATAGATGGATATGCACGATAGTAAATATATATATATATATATATATATATATATATATATATATATATATATATATATATATATATATATATATATATATATGTATATATATAAATATATAGAGATACATAAATATATAGAGAGGATATGGTGGTACAGCGATACACAACAAAAAAGACAAGGCTAAAAACGAGGAAACTATTATCAAAGTCAAGGAAGGAGAAACATAAACATGAAACATGAAACATGTAGACAGTTAGACGATTAAGGTGGACATGAGATAATGAGTCTATGACAGATAATGTATTTTATATATATATATCTCTCCGATCTCTAGAGGTGCTACGATTTGTCGGTGTTCAATGGAGCCCTTAAATATATACTCTAAACGCTTTGCCTACGAGTTACAAGTACGTTTTGTTTTTTTTTTTTTGAATTTTCTATTTGTAAGACTAGATTCTATGATTCTTGGATGAGCCATGTTCTATAATGAGGGTGTGTGTGTGAGTGGGAGTGTAGGTGTTTCCTGTGTGTGTGAGTGTGTGTGTGTGTGTGTGTGTGTGTGTGTGTGTGTGTGTGGGTTCTCGTGTGAGTGTGTGAGTGTTGGGCGCTTACCTTGTGAGAACTACGTGATCCCCTGCGTATGTTAAACGGTGAACCAGGTAAGGATAAGGATGTCTAAGTTTTGTTTTTTCATTTTCATTTTCATTTTTTCATTTGTCGTACAACAAAAATATAAATAGAAGAAGAAAAAGAAAAATGAATCAAATAAAATATATATATTCCTCGATTGCAGTTTATATTTATTATCTAAAGATAAATGTATATATACTTTTTTGTACAATTTTTTTTTTAAATATTTTTTTTTTTTTTTTTTTTTGCTGTCTACAATTTAAAAAAGAAAATTGATTAATTTGAGCGTTTACTTGTATGAGTGTGAGAATAAACGTATGTGTGTGTGTGTGTCACTATGTGTGTGTGTGTGTTTGTTTATAAAATGATTTTATTTAGCAAAATTTATTTTTATTGTGTGATTTGATATCTACTTTAGCGTAGCGTTTGTTTACAATTAATTTAGCTCATTATTTTTAAAATCAGGGTCGGGGTAGAGGGGTTGTTAGAGGGGCTTTAAAAAAAACTTAAATATTCCATACAGACTTATATACGTTTCTTGAATCAATTAACGAAGGAGTAAGTAACTTCAATGGAATAATATTGGAAAAAAACGAAATTAAAGTTATTTCGAACCCCATTTGGCTGCCATAACGATTAAACGGTAAACGGGTAACGGAAACGATCAAATCAAATAATCGATATCGAAACGAAACTTAAGACTTAATCGATATACTTCTACAATCAACTTCAATAGGTAAATCTCTTCAAAAACTTCGGTACGGATGCATTTCTAATTTCCAATCACAAGTCTACGGCGCTTTAAAATTCTGTAACTTTATTTTTTTTTGGCGTGGCAGGGGCGTTTTTAGCAGATCGAACGTCGGGGTTACATCTATGTATGGGGGTATATATGCATATATCTACTTTATATTACAGTTCTTGCCTCTGTTATATGGGCCCTTAATCGATAAATTTGTTCGTATTTCTGTTTTTCATGTCTGTGTGAGGTCAGAGACAGAGAGAGAGGGAGAGAGATAGAAATAGTGTGTGTGGGAGAGAGAGAGAGAGAGAGATAGAGAGCAACCTACCTGAGGCAAGTGGGAAACAGTAGATCCCAAATAGTTTCTGCTCTCATCGAAAACTATCTGAGCCTGTCCTGAGCAAATTGTATCGGTTAGAAAGAGCTAGCGAGCGAGCGAGAGCGAGACAGCGATAGCAAGTTATCAATCATTAGATAAATATATATTGTATATTGATAAATATACGTGTGTGGATATATATGCTCGTTTTTGTCTAAATTCAAGGCAATTCTTAAGAAGTTGGATGTGTTTGGTTTTGTTAATGCAAAAAAAAATATCCCGATACCGATACCGAACAGTTTCCATTTGACGATATTGCCTGGTTTCGGTTGTAATCGATTTTTATGTAACTGTGCGATGAAGCGACCGCTTGTCAAATGCCAAAAATCGTGCTTTCGTGTGAGATTAAAAATATATGGAGAGAGATAGAGAAAGTAAGAGCTCAGCTGAACTGATTATCTGATTATCGCATTATTGGTTATCGCTCGCCCGATAGACTTGGTGATCGGTTCGATTCGATACGGTTCGATTGAATTCGACCAAATTTCGATAAGACGGCGTGCGGGATTGGTACGCGGTTTTCCAATCGATGCACTAAATTTCATGTTTTGGAATTCGATTGTGGCGTGTGTCAACTGTTTTATAACTGTTATACACATACAGATGCTATAACGGTAAATGTAACGTTCGATCAAGGCATGCAATGGTTAATGCAACCACAAAAATCATAAAATCTCAAACTCTATCGCACAATATCGACAAAAAAGGAGTCTCGAAAATCAAACTTGAACTTAGCTGGGAAACGAAAAATAATAAATGCCGTTGCTCAAAGTCTAAGCCTAAGCCGAGGTCTGAAAGAAAAACTCATTATCTTAAATAATAATATCGAAAAACTAAATCAAAGTGATATTTTTTTGTGGGTTTAAAGCCGTTAAGCTGACAAATTTGAAGCCGAATACCCCATAGGGGGGTTGTTCTTCTATGAGTTTTAGCGTTTCAATGACAGAATGCGAGGCAGAATGCAATAGGAAATTCAATTGTCGAGAAAACGATAAGATAGACTGGTTGTATTTATAACAAGAATTTTTCGATGTTACCTAAAGCATTCCGAGCAATGACCCAACCAAATCGAAATCTAAATCGAAACGGAAAGGAAACTACTAAACAATAAGAGACTTGAACCAAAAAATCAAATGAATATTCCAAAAGTCTGATGCTAGGCATATGGTTAAATCATTATTAAAAGCTCCTAAGGCACAACTATAAACTAACCGCGATTTCTAAAACTATATCGATATCACGCACACACACTCACAAGCACACGCATGCACATACCAAAAGAAAAATGAAAATCAGTCGAGTATTTCGAAGACCTGGTATTCAGAACGTTTTCCTAACCGATTTATATCGAATATTGCTTTTTAATGGAATATTTAATTCAAATTTAAAATGCATGGAGAGATATTTTTGATACATCCAACAGATATATTTAGATTGAATACCAGGTATTAAAAATAATATCAAGTAGAAGAAAACGTAGAATGAAGAGTTAAACCTAAACTGAAAATATCTTTAAAGGATAGAAGATAGTAGATAGAGATAGATAAGAATTGAATACATACATACATATTGACACGCACTAAAACTATGTCCATATACAGGTATGAAAGGATTCAATATCTAGTTGCATGATCATACGGGTAAGTATTAATAGCAATATAAGGCACGAAATGTACGATCCAATCAAACCAAAACCAAAAACAAGGGGAGAAACTTCCAAAAAGTATAATACGTAAAAATAGGATTAAGTACAAAATGATATGCGATAATCGGAACTCAGATTCGATATAAATGCAATGGCAATGTAACGGTAACGGTAACGGTAACTCTAGCGGTAACTGTAGCTCTAAACTGTAGCTGTGGCGGCAATATCGAATTGATCGATATATCGGCGAAATGGAAATATCCAATGGCTGAGCTGCAGCACAAGCGAAAACTCGAACAGAGTAGCCAGCAATCGGTTGTCGATAGGCAGTGATCGGAGGACGAGACCCTTAATTAAGGCAAACGCAACGGAAAAGCAACCTAACCGAGGCCAAAAATGAAATGCAAGGCAAACGCATACAAAACAATCGAGAGCTCATGATTGTTGAATCATATCTTATATATTTTTCTACACCAATTTCGTATACTTTGTCGATAATCCTCGATATTTTTGTTTGAAAAAAATTCAACAATCTCAGAGGAAACACTACTCGACTGAGTACAGTTAACACAACTAGAGATCTATACACATGGGTACAGTAGAGCCCAAAAAACGCAAAAGCCGAACCGAAACGAAAACGGAAATGAAAGGAAAAGGAAAAATATTAATCGAAGAAGTACCGGAAACGGAAATGGAAACGAAACCCGAAATGCCAAAACGAATCAAATCACAAAACGTAAAAGGGCAAAATGGAACCAAACTAATAAAGACTGGAATGGAAAGGAAAGGTAAAGAAAAATGCTGCGCCTGCGCTCGGAATACTTACCGTGCTCACTTTACGAACTTTGGTAGCTTGGTGTGCTGTGGTAGGTGCTGGTTGTCTTTGTATAACGCTCACCGACTCCGACTCGACCTCGACGCTCCTAATGGACATCTTCTCCTTGTTGTTGTCGTCGTTGCCCTTCTCGCCGCCGACGAACAGCTCATAGCTGATGCAGGAGTATGTCGGGCTCTTGGCCATCTCCGGATGCAGGGCGGCCTCCTCGGCGGCGGCCGCCTCAGCCGCTGCCTGCGCCTGCGCATTGGCCCTCTCCTCCAGCTTGGCCGCTTTGGCGGCAGCTGCCTCCTCCGCTTCCTACAACGATCAAGCAGATGCATCAATATTCGGTGTACATGCCAGAGTCATGGTCTTTTGGCCTCCGAAGAGGAGATTATCGGGTTCTCGGGTCTAGGGATTGGGACGGGGCTTTGGAACGAGCTCAAAAACTATATACGATTATCCATTAAAAGCTTCTCAGCTTATACATCCCAAAAAAAATGTAGCTTATCTTTGTTGGTTTTATTTTTACTTTTTTTTAAAAGAAACCTATTAAAAGGTATTTTTTAAATAATTAAAAATTTATTTTTATTTATGAAAAAATCCAATGTTAATCGATGGGTATCAATAAAAATAATATATAATATTTATATTTATCGACTGAATCTAATCGATTTTAATCTTTATTTATTAAAACTATCAAAATAATCGATTTTTTGCAGAATAATTTGAAATATGAAAAATTCTATCAAACACATCCATAGTCTTCGGCTCCAGTTCCTGGGTTTCAAGGATATTCAGAGGATTTGATACAAACAGAAAGCCAAACTACACTACTTTGATCGTTTATAGTCATAGATAGTTTTACAGATCAAATCATAATCAAATAAGTGCTGTGCTGGGTTGGGATGGATTTTGAGTAGGGATGGGAGTCTCGGGTTGATGGGTTAGTTATAAAATACATATATATATTTATAGCAAGTATATAGGTAGTGAGTAATTTGATTTTTTCTTTTGTTCTTTTTTTTTCTTTTTTCGTTAATCGTTTGTGGCAAGTGACAGGATCAAAACTATGGTGCACTAAAATCATAAGTATATATAATTAAGTACGAGAGCATCTCGATAGAGTTTACATACAAGATTAGAAATGTTATAGGTACAGATATATATTGTATATATATATATATATATAGATAAAGAGAGAGAGAGAGAGATAGAGAGAGAAGGCAAGTTCCAGGAACTTTGAAAGCTAAATGGGAAGTGATTGCGTTAGAATGTCTTTTTTTGTTAGGTATCAGACGGAACAGAGCACGACATTTGATACAACAATGATTGATTAGACACATACATACATATATATGTTGCGAAAGTTGATTAAATTTGATTTGATAGACAGTTAGTTAGCTAAGCATACGAGACATTAGGGCATACTATTATATGATATACCATACATACGAGTAAGATCGATTCAAATATATTTATATAACTATATGTTACATGTACAAAAGAAAAAAGCAAGTCTGCTGTCGATGGTACGGGTAGATATTCTCAATATTCGATCAAAGATCCCGCAGCAATCGAAATTGAAATTATCTACCAATCTTTGTTATTCTTTTTTTTTGGTGGGGGGAGGAGGGTTTTCTGTTCTGTTTCTGTTTCGGTTTCGGTTTTTAGTTTTTCTTGTATTTGTTAGTAGTTGTTAAAGTTTTTGTTTGTTTTATCTGTAGTTCTGTAGTAGTCACCCTGCCATGTGCAGCATGTTGCAGCTCATTCAGAGTCTAAACAACTTGCAACGACCACACCGGGCAGTTGTTGTTGTTGTTGTAGTTATAGTTGTTGTCTGGGGGCAATTCTGGTCTGGGTGCCTACTTACACGTATCGCCTCCTCTTCGGCAGCCTCTTCTTCTTCGGCCTTCTTTTGCAATTCGTCATACGACATGGCAACAATGGCCAAAATCAAATTCACAAGATAGAATGAACCTAGGAAGATGATGACTATAAAGAACAGCATGTGCCATGGTCCTGCCGCGCGCAACACAAGCTGGTACAGATCCTCCCAAAAGTCCTGCGTCATCAGCCGGAACGCGGAGAGGAAGGCCCAGCCGAACGAATCGAAGCTGGTATAGCCATAGTTTGGATTCGGCCCAAACCCCTGCAGGCACACATAATCGTCATCGCATTGCCTGCAATTCGTTGTCGCAGATGCAGGAAACGAGAAAGAAAACACAATGTTTTTAAAATCTATTTACTCTTGTATTGTTTTCTTTAGTTTACTCGGAAAGTTCAAGTTTTGAACGCGTCTTGACGCGTCGGCGTCGCCGGTTAATCTTAGTGTGACCGTTTACTTTCTGGCTTAAAATACCACTAAAGCTTAATACTAAAATGCACGAAAATACTAAACACAAAGTTTTTAATATGTTTACGATAGTTTAGTTAACTTTTATCTATTATCTAGAAATTTTACTTTTTTTTACTCTATTTTGGAGAATTTAGAATTTGTATTAACAAATTAGCTAATTAATTGATTGTATATCGAAATATTACTTAGTTTTTTGATTGCATAAATAATCGATACAAATTGAATAACATTTAGTGATATAACGATTTAGTCGTATAATAACTATAAAATCGAAAACGAAAAATTACTACGAAAAGTTGTATATCTTACCCCGCTCCAGAGATATTGCCGCATAGCGGAAAGGATATGCCCTCGTCCTCCGAATACCAGTTGGAGCTATTGCGATTATGATAGTCCCAATTTTCATCGGTGAGATTGCCCCAGGAGCCGTCCAGCGGGAACTTCTTGATGCACTTCTGGGTGAGCACGCCCATGTAGATCTGGAGACCCATTAGCGCAAATACCGACAGCGAGAACATGGTGAGGATGATCACGTCGCGCAGATTCTTCACCGATTCGATGACCGCACCGACGATGGTCTTCAAGCCTATTTGAAGTATTTTAAAATCGTTTTGTTTTACTCACATTTGCAATATATTGGATAATATTTGGATTAATTTATAATAATTAATGCATACCTGGCACAATGGCTACGGTTTTTAACGCTCGCAGCACCCTAAACGTTCGCAAGGCTGCAAGGTTACCTAAATCTATACCCATGGTCACATAACTGTGGTTCGATAACCAGTATTCGATATTGAGGTTGATTCGTTCGATACGGTCGGCGGTGGTCAGAGGATTACGGATATACACACAAAATGTCATCGGATATTAGTAATTATAGGGCTATATAGGCATGCATGTTACGATTATTTATAGAATTTGAAATCGATTCGTTTCGATTAAGATATCGATATAATTACAAATGTGGCTTGATTCATAGACATACATATGTATATCGTATCTGCTTTTTGTTAATCTTTTACAAAGCAATTAGGCCAAATCAAACGAGTGTACGATAGGCGATAAAAAAATAAGGGGAAAATAAAAAAAAAAGGAATGTATGTAAAAGTCGAAGTGAAAGCGAACTCTGACATATGCATAAACACGGGTACTAAAATAAATAAACCTGCGACCCCAAAGTTTATTACACATTTTGTAAATTAGCTTCACCCGGTCTCGGTCTCGGTCCCGGACCCAGGACCCACTTAACCACCTGTCCCACCGATCATTTCTTGCCCCTCCCTCCCCATCCGTCCCATCCCCCTTTCTTTGGTCATAAAAAAATCATATTAATAGAGCCTGCTTAGAGCCGAGCCGGGCGCCGTTCGACTCTGACCCGTTGTACGTCATCCTTGGGGAATGCTCGGCTGGTTGGTGGCAGTGGGGGCAGTCCACCCATCCACCGCGCCGCCACCTGCACCACTCGCCGTGGCGGAACTCGACCGAAAGTGCCACTGGCAACAGCGTTTCCCATTTATATTTCATGAATAATTATCGATTTGTCTGCCATTGCGTGCATTTCTGTCGTATAATTGCCCGACTTCTGGTTTGCCCAGGATTATACCTTTGCCTCAAAGCTAAATTCTATTCAAAAAATGGAAAAATATAACTATAATGGGGCTAGAAAATTAAGGTAAAGGTCCTTGGTTACGTTTTCTCAATTATAAAATATTAAAAATCGTCAAAAAACGAAATGCCCGAAAACAAAAGCCCAACAAAACTCCCATTTCGTTTCCTTTTCATTCAAAATGTATTTGTTATAAGTCAATCTTTTAAGGAAATCATTATCCTTTCAAGTATGCGCAAT
Source organism: Drosophila varians (assembly GCA_018150405.1). Lineage (NCBI taxonomy): Eukaryota > Metazoa > Arthropoda > Insecta > Diptera > Drosophilidae > Drosophila > Drosophila varians. The sequence goes on from JAECWK010000126.1 coordinate 12,228,363, forward strand.
TTTTAAGCCAATGAAACACATTACGTATACGCACTGTGGCCAATTTCATCCTTAACATTTTGATTTTAACAGATTTGAAGGTGAAAGTAGCTTAAAAAGCGAAGCATTGTCATTAGGATTGAATATTTATTGAGTTTACGTTACGTTTTTTTATGGGAGAAAAAGGCGCACATTACGTATACGCCGTGAGGTCCTTGACTGATATTATCCCAAGCTGATTTAATTGATTGTCGTGCTATTTTTTTTTTATTGTAAGCTACTTTGGATGTTTTTTTTATTGTAAAACCCGCATTACGTATGCGCAATATTTTTATATGAAAGAATGCATTTAGCATTTTTTTGGTTTTTATTGCTTGAATGCTTCAATTCGAAATTTTTCCCAGAGGCTTACTTAATTTTAAGCTGCTTGGAATATCCTTTTAAAAAAAAACCTGCAGACCTGCAAAAAAGGATGCATTACGTATACACCATGTTTTTGGTTGAATTTGTGTTTATTCTGATTTGGTTTCTTTTTGGACCTATTAAGGAAATTGTTTTATAGTAAAACCTTCAAAATGTAAGTTCTTTTAATTTTTTTTTATAGAATAATGTTTAAAAAGACAGTATAAATAAATTTATTCGGAAATAAGTTTAAAATGTATTTTTTGTAACGTTACACATGGCGTATACGCAATATTTTGGCGCCATTTAAGGGCCTTGGCTTGATTGGCCTGTAAATTGTAGCATACTTTTCGGCGGCTTTGAAGCCAACAATGCGTATACGCAATTTTCGAGTGGATCTCTGTTTTTGTTTTTTTTTTTTTATGGCATTTGTTAATTTTCCTTTGATTGGATTTGCTTAAAAAAGTGGCTCCCCTTTTGCTGGCGAAAAAAAGTGAGAAAGAAAAAAAAATGGAAGGCACGAACTCTTAAAGCCGCAGCTTTAAAATGTCGTGCCTGGCATTGACGAGCCAAGGCTGCGCGTCCTGGCGGCGCCACCAGCCAAATGTGCCGCACGACACAGTCAGTTGCCCCCCTTCCACCCCGCCCCTTGTCATATGATTCTGGCGCCCAACAACTGAGGGGGGGTTGATAGGGGGAGGTCGGGAAAAAAGCCAAATAGACAGCTCCAATAAATGCTTAAAATGAAGCAGAAAGCAATGAAATGGAATTGTCACGAAACGACCAAAAACAACATGAAGGCAAAGCGGCTATATCCCCCTCCCATCCCCTCCCCATCCCACAAAAAAAAGAAAGCAAAACCGACAAAAAATAAAGAAAGAAATTGGAAAGAAAAGAATGGAAAACCGAAAAGATGAGAAATGGAACAAAAATTAACTTGAGCGACCAAAAATTTGTTTATGGCTTTTTTATGTGTGTTACAAATACATATACGCCATGTGTACGCTGGTGTGTGTGTTAAATAATCGTAGAAAATCCTAGCATGTGCGCCAGTGTGTGCGCCTGTGTGTGTGTGTGTGGTTGGGCGCGTCATTAGAAACGGCAAAAATAAATCAATAAAAACGCTCGACTAACGGGACTCCTTTTTTTTTGCTTGTCGTTTCCCTCGCGTGTAACGGATAATTGTTGTTTTTGTTCTTCCCTCACTCTTTGTCCTTTTTTTTTTTTTTAATATTGTTTTCCAACTGCCAAGTGTAATGCTGTGTAATTGTTGTTTTTGCTCGGCTCACTTTTGACCTCTATTAGTTTTAAACTTTTTTTTTTCGCTCCAAAAACTCCAACTCTGAGAAATCGCAACTTTTTGTCATTTGCATTTAATTGAATTTTCAACTTGTTTCGTTTTAATTGCTTGCGAATCAAAGGGATAACTTTGGTGCTAGTTTTTGATCAATATTTGTGGGTTTCTTTTTTTGGTATGGTATCCTTTGTTTACTCTAATTAAATCGTCCTTTTGGTCAAATCAATTATTTCTCCTAGTTTCCAAAATTGTTTTTTGGATTTATTTTTATGAGGTCACTATATATTCCCTTCCTTATTCCTACGATTAAAAAATCGTCCTTTTTGTCAAATAAATATTTTCCCGAAAAAATTCCTCCAAAATACAACATATAGTCATCCAAATGAGCAAGGATATGGGTTCTTTTAAAATTGTAAAATACATTTAAAATGCTGTTCATGATTACTTCCTAGTTGGAAGCCCCTGACATTCTTAATTTTGTACCTTGTCAGTTTGAATTTGTGTGCCACCTGTGCTCAATTAATCGATGAGGATGATAGGACACACATCTGTCGCTTTGATTGCATTTAATTGAGCTGCAGGAGTGTTGATTGTGCAAATGTCCTGCCTGTAAATCGTTTGGTTAACTATCCTCGTGTTTTCCATTTTTGTTTTTTGTTTTTGTTTATGTTTTTCTTTTTATATTGCCACAACCCTATTTTTTATGTTAATTGCCTTTCTTGCACACAACCACCCACCCACACACACACACACACACACAGACACACAGAGGAAAAGGACTCGTGATTATGTTAATGAAGTGTGTTTGATTATTTTGCATAAATTGATAATAATAATAAATATTGTATGCAAATACGGCTAATTTGTAATCAGAAGTCAACTGACTGAAAACTTTCAAAAAAAAAAAAAAGAAGAAAGACATTGGGATTTATGTATGGAAAATTGTGTGTGTATCGCTAGGCGGTATTTTCAATGGATCTACGGTATTACGATAGATGAATTAATTACTGATACTGCCGATACTGCTGATACAAAAGCAAATTTGTAGTCAAAAGGCAACCGAAAAGAAGGAAGAAAGTCGATGATTGTACACGAGATAGATAACTTAAAAATGTATTGCATACTTTTGGGTATTTTATTTTTGGAGTTTTCGAAAACGCCAATTTATAATTCTCGTGTATAATCACCGAAATGACGAATGTTTTCAAAAATATATTTAATGTAGTTATAGATATATATGTATATATATATATAGGTATATATGTAACTCACGCTAAAGCTATTACTACGAAGTCCAGCCAATTCCATGCATCTCTAAGATACGTAAACGGGCATAAAATGAAACCTCGTGCCATCACTTTAACAGCTGATTCAAATGTGTAGATTCCGGTGAATATCACCCTAAAAACGAATTCAAATTTCGAAATGCAATTTGTTGTTGGTCTTCTCTTAAATGCATTTCAAGTTTTTATATTTTTTTTTTTTGCTCCTGATGGTCGTTGAAAAAATTATCACACACACATGGAAAAAAAAAAAACTAACAAAAAAAAAAAACTAAAACCAATTGTGAAAGTTGTCGAAGAAAATAGGTGAAAAGATTTGCACTTAAAAATACAGAGAGAAATATTTCTATATCCTTGATCCTTGATTTGTGCGGTCCAGCGTTGGCATTTGAATTGCTTTTGTTAATTAAATTATTTTAAAACTAACTTACTGTTACATGTTTTTTTTTTTTTTTTTTTTTAACCTACACCTGGATTATTGTGTTTTTTTGTTTAACTTATTTTTAATTTAAATTTTAAAGTACTGCAAGTCCCGTTAATAAATGGAGAAGGAGAAGAAAATGGGGTTGCGTAAGAAACTATCTCATTGATGCATATGTATATCCAGAAACTTAAGGCGCAGGACATCAAAAGGACACTTGGCGAGTGCTCGAATGTCCTAATTACCGAACTGCAGATGCAGATAGACAATTGTCAATGTCAATAATGGTTAATGCTCAAAAGCTTCCCAGCATTTGCCTTTGGTTCGGGTTTTGCTCTTTGGACTTTGTGGGTGTCAGATCAATAGGCCGACCTTCGGCCCCGGCCCCGGCCCCGGCCCAGGACCTGCCACCCAACGCCTTCTGGTTCGGGTTCTGGTTCTGGTTTTGGTTAGCCATTTGACAGACAGCGCTCCAGTGACACTCTCGCCTGTCCCGTCTCCTTTCGGCCAACTAGTTCAAAGTCGCCTGCCAGGACGGGTGGGTGGCTGGTCGACTGGGCTGCTGGGTTGCTGGGTGGCTTCTGTGGCTTTTCTGTGCCGCCACCCAAAAGGGGAAGGATGAGCACGCGTCTGACCTAGGCCCCAATGCCCGTGAAGGGCACTTGAGTTGTGTTTTAATTGCAGGTATTATATCTTTCTCAGGGGCTCGCACAAGTGTGACCCCTTTGCACGGAGATCCTGGAAAGGACATTCCACAAAAGTCACTTTTCTGAACTTTCAATTAGGTTTTTTTAGTTGAATATTTTTAAAAAAGGAATAGGAATTTTTAAATATTTACTTAAATGTTTTTATGTTTTAATTACATTTTTGATATAAATTCTTCTGAAAAACTTATTATGTTAAATCCTTTCTCTTAAAATCTTTGTTTTTTTTTTTTTTAATATTTTCAATAAAATTTTAATATTTTCAAGTGCTTTCATTATACTTTCAATAATTTTCATAAAACGAAAGAAATAACGGTAACTTTTCAAAGCACTACAATCGTAAAAACTTTCTCTAATATTTGATTTTTAGCAAATGACTCATCCAAGTTTTCGCTCAGTGGGCGACCCACTTTGTGAATTCACCTTCTCTTCTCCTCCTCCTCCTCCTTCTCCTTTCTTCGGTCATCTCTTTCACTTTCTCCCGGCGCACGTGTTGGTGTGTGTCAGTGTGAGTGTGCGTGTCTCAAGTTATACGACACCTCCTGATATATATATATGTTTGTTTGTATTTGTATATATATTATTTTCTTCATCCAGGCGCCCTACTCTTGGCCAAGTTCAAGTGGCACTTCCGCTTGCACTTCTCGCTACTCGCTGCTCGCTACTCGCTACTCGTTGCTCGCTGCTCGTCTGTCTCCTTCCTCTATTTCTTCTCTCGCTCATTGCCTGTCTCCCTGTCTGGCTTAGGGTGCTGGATTCTGATACCAAATCTGCGACAATAACTTTGATATCAGCTAGAAAAATGACGTAACTCTTTTCACTTTACATTTTGCTTGCGGGGCGCTCCTCTCGGCGCTCTTTTTGAAGCTTTTTTGCTCGCTTTTCATTTTGTCGCTAGAGTTTACCGTTACCTATGTACATCACTACGTATACGCAATTTTCTAGAAATGATCTCTAATCATTATCGACAGTCTAGCTATTAATACAAAAGTTCTAAGTTTACTAAACCAAAAAAAAAAAAAAAAAAAAACAGAGAGAGCGAGAGACGGATGTCCTTCTGGATTATACAGTACTATATTTTATATTTATGTTTATGGAGTCGAAGGATCTATCAATTGTTCTAGAATCTATATTTTCTTTATCTAATCACACAAGGTCTACTCTATGAGATTGTTTTCCTCAAAAATCAACCCTTCTTTTTTTTCACTAATTTCAACTATTTTCGATTATAAAGGGTTCTTAGCTAATTTATAATTACGGGATCTCTATATAATTATGTAAAATATATGTGTTGTGTATTTTTTTTGAATGATTTACATAATACATTACATAATACAATGATCAAAGTTTACTAGGTAATTACGGCTTCTAGATTGGGTTTGAATTTTCGGGAAAGATTGAATACAAAATGTGTAAACTTTTACTTAAAGTATACTTAAACAATTTACATGATATAGTTTCAACTATGAAATATAATCTATATACTAGCTATGGTATATGTATATATATTTTTTAAGGTATTCACTAATTTGTAAACTACATACGAATCAAAGGTACTTCGTTTAAAAATGATATATCGATTGAATATTCAATTGGAAACGTGAACAAACCAAAACCAACCATTTCCAGTTGGACTTCTATATATATGTTATATATATTCAGGATCAGGATCGCCGTAGCTGATGGACTAGCGATTCAAATTTACAGTTGAAATGAGTATTAATTTCAATGGATTTTTTTGTTTTCAAGACTCTATGATCGAACGATCGAAACGCAGTAAAGATACAAGTTTTTATATAGAGAATATATAATTATTGTTTTTTTTTTCTTATATAGAATATAGGATGTAGTATGATGCGAGAGTGGTGGATATCATACAAGAGCGAAATGCATTCGACTCGAAAGGACAAACAGGTCCTAGTACTCATTGTACCACTACGAGTTTAGTGATCGGGCTACCTAGGACTCGAAATTGTTACCTTTGCAGTTACGTTTGCGTTTTTTTTTTTTTAATCAGTTAGAGAGTTAGTAGTCTAAATGGATAGTAATTTAAGGATATTTCATTATGTACAGGTGTGTTTACATTTTCATCGATTGCACTTTGGTTTGTTGCTGTTTTTTAAATCAGTTTTCAGTTTTTCGTGTTTGGCTTTTACCGAAAATTATAGAGGAAAGAAATTCAAGTTCGACCTAAATACACATCTGCATAAATATCGAAAAAGTTACATATATGTATATAGTATTGCATAATAATATCATTAAAGTATAGTCGATTATATATAGCATATATAGTATATATGTTGATATACTTATATGTCTAGTACAGAGTATAATAGTAATTGTATAATAGGTTTATCGAAAAGTTTCAGAAATCAAGGATAAACTAAAAAAAAAACGAAGGTCGATAACGAAAATTTCACTAGGAGACGGGTAAATCGAAAATCAAATGTGTGTTCAGTTCGGTAATTACGTGTGTGTAATTCGGTAATTGGTAATCGATAAAATCGATATACAGGGAATAGCGCTAGCGAGTACTTACTCAGTGGACTCAACCGTGGGCGTTGTCGGCATTATCATCAGGATGCAGTTGACGAGAATTGTGGTGATGATGAATAGGGAAAATAAGGGATGCACTAGAATGTAAATGGCCACACGACGTATCGGATTGAATGGATCGAGCAGCCACATTGCTTTTGATGCAGAAAAGCGAAAAATATCTTTTCCTTTGCTTACAACTACGAATGTCTGCAAAAAGATAACGTTCAAAATCAGGTTTAGTTCGGCCAATACTTAAAATACCATCAATTTCTATCGATTTTTCCGATAACTACTATAAATTTCTAGGTGCTACAGATTGTTTTCAACAATTAGCGTAATTGAAAGATGGTATATGGTGTATATAAGACCGATAACTTACCAGTACATTGCTGTAGTAGGGATCGATATCCTCGAGAGGAGTGGAGGCCAATTCCGGCGGGAAGCTGCCCTGCAATCGAACAGGTATTGGCACACCCTGTTCAAGTGTAGGATCCGGTTGTGGACCTTCATCCTCGTCCTCGTCATCATATCGGATCTAATCGGAACGGGCAATACAACAATCGATTAGTAATGAACAACTCCTCAATATTAGGTGACAAGTCACGAGATCCGAATCTAACTCAAAACGAGGAAACGAAAGAATTGAAAATCATAAGTCAGAAAGTGAGCAACATCGATTTCAAGCGCTTTTCGATTCGGATTAAAACTGTCAAATTTCGTGATGGTTTCAGTTTTGCATATCACATTCATCTATATATATATATATTGAAAATATTATATTATATATATACAGAGGGAGGTCAGACAGATGGAGAAGACAATAGGGGAGAAGAGAGATTTTTTTTTTGTAGAGGGAAGGGAAAGAAAGTAGAAAGAAAGTGGGGAGCTAAAGGCTTGAGCCTTTATTTATTTTTCCATTTTTGGTATGCAAAAGTAACACCACAGTTGGTAGGACCAATATTTCTTTTTTGGGCGCGTCATCAGTTCAATGATTCTGCTTCTTTTCGATTCCGAGATTCTTCTTCGTTTTTCTTTTTGGTAGGTTTCAAAACGGGAAACGGAAACGAAAACAAATGAGTAGAAAGGTGGTAACCGAACGGAAACGGAAATGCTTATGGAAACGGAAGAGAAAACTAAGGTAAACCAGTGTTGGACAACATTCCATAGGTGTGACAGTGTGGCATGCTTCTTAAAAATAACAAACAAAACAGTGTTGCAAACTACTATTTGACTACGGATATTAAAGGACTAAAGGATAATAGCTAGGTGAGGTGAGGGGGAAAGGACTTTCTTGTGATTGTGGCCAGACAAGAATTATTTTGTGCATGTCCTGGGCAAATTTTAATTGCACCGCCATGCATTTTGTATGACATTATTTTTGCCTTTTGGCTTCCTGTTTCATTTCCTTTCCTATCGATTTCGCCAAGCCAGTTTTTTTTTTTTTTACTTTTTCTTTTTACTCTCCTTCACATGCAATGCCAAAAGGCGAACAAAAAAAAAAAACGAAAAAGAGAAAAAGAAAAAGCAAAAGTACGGAGAACGGAGAACGGAGAACGAACTCTAACGTCACTTTATGAAATGTTCCATTTCGTGTTCTCACTCGCACAATTACAAATACATATGTATATGGAACACATATATACTACATACATACATACATACATACATACATATATAGAGAGGAGCTGGCACAAAAGAAAAACTAAAGGAAAAATTCCATAATAGTTGGCTTGGCGTGACAATTAGATTGTGCCTGTATATGTATATGTGTGTGTGTTTGTTGGCGTTGCCTTACGCGCACAAATGTATGCTATGTATTTTTGTGGAAGTGGAGCTTTGACGCAATTGCGACACCCACCCACCCGAGAAGTTCGATGGGCGGTCGATGCCACTGTGTGGCGGCAGAGTTTTTAAACAACTCAAGTCTATATTTAAACTAATAAAAGGCAAAAACCGCAAACTGGCGCGAAAAGGACACGAATAGTTGGATATAAGCCAGCCAGCCGGTTTCCACCGGACATGAGTTGTCCTCGCGCATTCGCTCTGATTACAAATTTATGACGCATACGATTCACAGGACGAAACAGGACTCGTTTTCGCTGCTTTTGAATTTTTGAGCTCCGGACTAACCCGGACTCTAAACAGTTTCTTCTTAAAGGACTTCTTTTTTTTTGGGAATAAGCTTTTTTTAGGTTTTGGATAAAAAGAAAAAGGTTTTTTTTTTTTTAAATATTATTTTAAATACTTTTTTAAATATAAGGAGAAAGGGAAATATAAGGAATAAAATATAAGTAAGTATAAAGAACAGTTGTGGGGTTAAATAATAAAAATAAAGAAAACAAATCTCAGCAAAATATGCAAAAGAATAATTAATATTATTCACTAAAATTCTGAATGTTGGCATTTCGTTCCCAAACAAAATAAAGAAACATTCTGGACATCGTTTCTAATCGATAGTTATCAAAAAATATATTATTTAACAATTAGAAAATAATAAATGGCTTCAAAAATATTAAATAATAATATTATAAAGATAAATAAGGCAATTAAAATAAATACATGTTAACACAAAAACAAAAGGACAATAATATTTGGCTTATCGATTATCAAAAAAATCGATTATTGGCAGAAAAGAAAGAAAACATAACTCATAAAATTTCAAAAATATGAAAATGCTAAAATTACAAAAGAATTAGGAATTATTGAAGGGGGAAAGAGGGGGGAGTGTAGGGTGTTGCGGCAAAGGAGTTGCGTTGAAAGCGGAGAAAGGACTCGAGAATGTGGCAAGCAGAGAGAGAAAGTTTCCCATGCGGCATGCAACTACGACAACAAACAACAGGCACACACTAACGCACTCGCACACCAACACACTCACCACACACACACTCACCACACACACACACATATAAGCAGGCAGGGAATACACACACAAGGATATTTTGGGGAGAAAGCCAACTACAAATGATAGCTTAAAACCTGGTAAGGATGTTCATCTAACGCTAGGATGGAGAAAAAAAATGTATGTAGGCACTACCAGACAGGATATTGCTGGGATAGATATGACATGCTAATGGACTACTTTACTCAGATCCCAGCAATACACCGATATCCTGCCGATTATCCTTGGGAAGACAACTTACGCGATTCAATTGCCACACAACTTACAATACGCTGGCTGACCTTCTGCAACTCGATGACTCATTCTCCCCGCTGCTGCTCCCATTTCGTTTTTTTTATATACTTTTTCTTTATATATCATCGGGTATATATATATGGGTAATATTTTTGAATGGATATAAAAAAAAAAAAATCGTGTGGCGCGTAGCAAGGCAAAAATTCACTCGAAAAGGGAAATCTTTGCCGATTGCTCGCGTTTTTTGAAATCATCAGACATCTGCATAGTATGGTCAAAAGAAACCTATGTCTCGGATATATAACTCTCAGCTGGCCTACCTCCGGTAATACCAAATCGGGCTCCGAATATATTTTAATATCGTTAAAAAAAAATAAATCATTTAATGCAACACATACGCACACAAAATTACTCAAAGATACTCGGTTACACATCTAAATACGAATTACAATTATAGATACAGGGTACAGGATACAGGATACAGGATACACATATACTATAGTGGTGGGGGGATTGGTTGGTATGGTGTGGGGCCTAATACTCCTCCAGGACATTCGCTAAGCTCCTTAGCAGCCACTCAGCGGCAGCTCGATAAGTGATTGTAGCCCCCAGGATGTGGTAATGCCACATGACAAAAGGATATTTTCGCACTCGTATCCTTTGGCGTTACTTGTCAAAGTGATACATAAAATATAGGCGCATATTATGGTATATAGGAACAAAAATGCCGGCTCTTGCTTCGGCCAGCCGAAGGATCTAAAGGTCCTTTCAGGGTTTTCTCTCAGGCAAAGTCAGGCATTTAAAATATTTACAGAAATATTTTAGTTTAAAAAGTGTTCATAAATTTCTTTGTCAGTAAAAATTGCAATTTCCTTTAATAACTTTTAAATATATAAATTGAAATTAATTAATTTATAAACCAATTAATTATTTATTATAAAGAAATTAAGAAAGAAAGAAAATGTATAAAAATAAAATCACTTTTGATATTTTATTCATTTTAAAACTCTTTTCTATTTCAAAGTCTTGGTTTAATATTTTTTTTTACATATTTTATATATTTTTGAAGGTTTTTATTAACTTTTTTCCTTAAACTTAATTTAAATAAATTAATAATTATTATTTAAAAGATCGAAAACATATTTTAAAGTTGTTATAGAGATAATTTCAAGTTTATATATAAATATCCTTAAAAAAGATTTGTATTTGTTTTTTTAATGTCAGAGAATAAAAGTAAGAAATGTTTAATATTTAATAATATTAAAAAAACAGAAAAAGCTAATAATATTCCCTGAAAGAACCCAAAGCAAAAGCGAAAGGGTTTCGAAGCAAATTGCCAGCTGCTTGAGTTTTTCTTTGGCTATTTACAGGTGACACAAATATATTTATATTGAAAATATTGAAAATATTTAAAATATTGCTGATATTGCTGATATTGCAGTAAGACAAAGATATAGTACGAGTATACGATAGACAAAGATACAAGGCTGCTTTCAAAAAGGTAGCAAGGATACAAAGATAAACGATATACATAGGTCTTGAGTCTGGAAATCGGGGGGTAGGGTCTGGTTCAATTCAAACTGAACTATATATAATATTTTTTTTTGGGGCTGGCTTGATTTATTATAATTAACAATTACTTGTAGTTGCAGCAGCAAATGTTGCACTTAAAAAAATTAACCAAAGCAAAGCACAAACAGAAAAAAATTGTTTCGGCTAAAAGGAAAAATAATTTGTGACAACAAACTCGTAAAATATAAGATTTGTAATTAAATGAAACGAAATATCCTTTTCGATTCTTTAGAGTCAAGAGGGGGCAGGTGGGGGGTGTGTAAGGGTGTGGCTTTTTTTTTTTCAGTGGTTGTGGGTTTTTGGTTTCTGAGCAAAATCTTACTTCTTTTTGTTTTTTCTTGCGACCATATTGCGGCTGAAAGAAGATTTGGATTCGGTTTTTTGATTTATGGAATTTCAAAAGGATCATCAAGTTCAAGTTTAAGTTTAAAAATAGCATAGTAAGAATGAATAAAATTAGTATTTTTGTCATTTTTTTTTCGTTAAAGTTTTTTTCATTGTGCAAGCGTCAAATTCGCATTTTGTTGTCATTATTTTAAAAAATCATTTATGTTTTTTTTTTTGTTTTTCATCCAGACAGCAGCGCGCAAAAGTTTCGTTGAGAGGAGAGCATTTTGTTTTTAGTTTATATATATTATTAAATATATATATAAAAAAGTAGAGAAAAAGTTTTAAATGAAACGGAAAATAGAGTACACGGAAAGAAAAAAAATGGTAGAAATTGGTTATGTAGGCGAGCAGTTTTTTCAGTTTTTTTTTTTTTGTTTTGTTATAAATATTTTGTAAATTGTTTTTGAAACTTTCTTGTTTTGGGTCTAACCTATGATTTTAAATGGAATGAAAAATATATATGTCTGGCGGATGGGGGAAAAATTAGAGACATGAATTTATTCATCGATTTATTTCAATGATTTTTTACAAGCTCCATAAATGAATTTTTTTTTTATTAGCTAGCATCTGGCTTTTTAGGTTAGGATGAGTTTTTTTTTGTTTTCAATCCTTTAACTCATTTCATGGCATCAATCCATTTATATATTCTCAATCCATGGTTTCATCGTAACTCCTAGCTTGTTAATGGATGATTTAGTTGGTAATGGTCTGATTTTTTTGCACTAATGACTGATTAATTGACTTTTGAGACATATTCACAGGCGAGTCGACTATTTACAGGAAAATTGGTGGAAAAAATTTGCGGAAAAGTCGGCTGAGTGGCGATTATTTTATGGACATGTCGACATGGACGTTTATGTGGACGAGGGACCTTTTGTTTTTTCAAAATCAAAAATGTTAACAAATTTGAATCGAATAATCGAAATAAATAGATTTTTAGCCTTGGATATTTACGATACAATTACAATGAAATAATGTCATAAATGGTATTTGCTGGCAGATCTTAATCGAGAAAATCATAAGATTACGCAATAATACATAAAAAATTGATTAGGTACTCGGATTAGGATTACACATTAGAACACATTACGAAGCCAATGGGTTTTTATAATACGGATTACACATTAGTATTTCTTACGCTCTCAAATATTCGAAAAAGAAACAATTAAACAAACAAACAAACAATCCAACAAACGAACAAACATACAACGTTTATGGCAGGAGAGATTTCGATAATAATTACGATACAAATATTAGGATTAGTGGCTGGAGGGGGTTATTTTTTTTTTAAGGGAGAAGTGGGGACATTATGCTGAATACAAAAATACGATATACCATAAAAATGAAAACAAGAAGAGACAAAACATAAAACACTTTTGGTTGACTTTTACATTTTACATATATAGTAATCGATAAATATTTTGGAATTTTGTTGAAAATAATTTGAGAATAAACTGAAAGGAAAGATCGAAACACAAAAATCGGTGGATGTTACGATGCTACGATCAAAACAGTTACGAGAAGTTACGAATTTTATACACTGGTGAAGAAATGATTGCAAGTAGAGACTGGACAGAGTACAAAGGTTAAAGTTCAGAGTGGAGAGTGGAGGTTTAGAGTTGAGACAGAAAGCGGGACAGATTATCGATTTGAATGATTTGCAAAAAGGCTTTGGAATGATTTGATATTTTTCTGAATATCGATAAATGATTGTTAGCGATGATAGGGATGACACATTTAGTTTCGATAGTTTCGATAGGTTATTGGTTAGTTAGTAGGGTAAATGTATATATTTAGTTGGTAAAATAGACGTTCAGGCTTAAGTTGAAGCACGAACAAAAGCGCACAATAGCGGCAATTGGGCAGTCGCTGATCGTTAATCGATGGCCCATATCCAAGACTATCGATTATCGATCAACGATAGGCATTCGATATCAATTGGAAGTCAATTCACTTGGACGAGGAGAAAGAGAGATACATATACGGATATACAGAGATACAGATAGAGCAATAGAGAAGGTACACAAAATATTTATATGCATTTATAGTACATATATTAAAGTTAAAAGCTTTACGACATTCAGCTAGAAATAATTACCACCTCTCCCTCGGCTCTCTTTCTTTCCAGCTCCTTCTGCTTTTCATGTTCAGCGGCAATGCGTTGTTCGATTTGCACCAATGATTCGCGGGTAAAGGGACGGAACAAACTGCGTTCTTCCTCAGATATCGAGTCGGAATCTTCTGTCATTGTCTATGCGGCCAACGATGAGAGCCTTAGATTTCCAAGGCCTGTAAAAATCGGAGGAAAATAGAGGTAATTAAAGGTTAGGTTTCTCGTTACTAGTTACTCGTTACCAGTTTCTAGTTACTAGTTACAAACTTGTTATTGCTTACTGGATACATTACTATTTACTTGTTACTATTCCAATTCGAGTTATTTGTTACTAACTTTGTTTATAGTTATTAGCTTCTAGTTACCAAAATAATTCTGAAACATTTGTAACTATTTTTTATAATGTCTTATACATTTTTTATATTTTATTTTTTTCTGCATGTTTGTTGCAAAACCTTTATTTTTAATAGATAGTATTCTGTTTTTAAAAACCTCGATCTCCATAGACAAATAATATTTCCAATTTATCCCAAACTTTCAATTAATGTACAATCAAATTGAAATATTTTATTTATAAACAATTCCTTCGATAATTACAATTAAATTAGTAACTTTTTTTACGTTTACTTGAAGCATTGTTTTGGTGGAAACAATCACATTTATCGATAAATCAGCTTTATATGACCAACTCATCCAATTATGATAAACGCTAAATAATTCGAGCATTGTCTTTGATTTAATTCAATATAAATTATTTTTTAATTGATTATTATTCAATGATTATTCGAGATACTCACATGAGGCACATGGATGTCGCCTGCTACATTAAAGCTACAACTATATCCGAGGCGCCATTTTCGATTAGCGCCCGCCGCTTAGCACGATACTGAAAAAAAAAGTAAAGTATGTTGATTAGCAAATACCTTTAAGACTTTCCAAAAATTTTCAAATATATATAAAGGTGTGTGGGTTGAGGGGGGTTTTTAAGCTAGCACATTGATCCCTGAGAGACAAATCGAAATGGCAACCTCAACGGCCGACTAATTGGATTACCGCAGACGACAATTCCCATTTAATGAATTGCAATCAAAAGTAAAATACACAAAACGCAAACAATGACCAATCAATAAAAGTTCACAATGTATATAAACAAATGCATGCAGTTAAATAAAAACAAAAAAGTATTTAATAGAACTAACAATACCATTTGTTTAGATTTTTCTAATTTTCTTAAAATACTTCCACACCCCCT
Organism: Drosophila varians; assembly: GCA_018150405.1. NCBI lineage: Eukaryota > Metazoa > Arthropoda > Insecta > Diptera > Drosophilidae > Drosophila > Drosophila varians. The sequence goes on from JAECWK010000126.1 coordinate 12,243,447, forward strand.
AAATTACAACCAATTACCCTTAAAACCTCATGAAGTTTTAAAAATTATGGCAACCTGAAAATATTGATTAAAAACTTCTACCCATTTTATTAAATAAGTTAAGGATGTGAATAAATAATAAAAATAAATGTTTCAAAACGGTATAAATTCTTCTATATTAGACGAGGTTTCTACTAAAACCAATTGTGAATTATAAATGCATCACCAAATGTTAAAGAAAATATTTTAGCTAGGAGGACAAGCCGATAAAGGTCCTTTTTTATTTATTAACGATTGTAATGAGATACTGAGATATAGAACAATAATAGCATTTAAAACAGAAACAAAGTTTTTACTTGAATGGAAGTGTTTTCGTTAAAAAGAAACTAAAACACATCCTTTTTTGTCCAATACATTTCTCCCGCATTTACTGTTTCACATAATTATCCTTTGATGAGAAAACTGCAGGACAATTGAAGAAATGCGAGATAAAGATTATCGGTTACTTTGACGGCTTTCTTCGGACGGACAAATGGACAATCGGGGGCTTATATAAGCAGCCTCCGCTAAGGTCAAAGCACTCTTTTTCCATTTGCCAATCTCGCCTGGCAGTGTGTGTGTGGCAATTTTTGGCGTGTGCTGGTGTTGGTGTTTGCGTGTGTGTGTGTGTGTATTGAGCATAAAAGTAGGTCAGTTCGATATTTTCACACACACAAGCGGAACATACAGCATAGAAAAGTCCTCGGCAATATGAGCATATATTTATGCAAGTGTGTGCGTGTGTGTGTGTGTGTGTTTGTTTCATTCATGGCATTTGCGAAGAAAAAAAAACATTTTTTTTGGTTATTATCCTGATGACAGGCACAGAATTAATTTTTGCGATGACTCATGCTCTCGAAATTGCAAAAAAAAAAAGGAAAATGGAATTATAGAGGTCCTTTTTGGTAAAGGATAATTAAATATCATCATCTAGGTTAATGCAAGACTTGAATAAATTTTTAAATTATTTTTAAGATTTAAAATATTTTTAATTTAAAATAAAATACCGAATAAGATATAAAATAAACTAAAAAATAAAAAAAGGAAAAGAACAACAAAACTGAACGAAGTTAGTCAATGAATTTTGCATGCTCAACGAGAGAGAGCAGGAGAAAGCTAGCCGGAGAGAGAGAGAGTGAAAGGCTCTCTCACATGCGCCAAGAGCAAACTCTTCCTTTTCCTTGCCCTCTCTCTGTCGCTCTCCTTCGCAAAACTTTCTCCCTGGCCTGGACTACAACAACACACTTTCGGGTTTCCTTCTCTTAACGAAGCCGCTCTCTCGCCATCCGTTGTGTGAAGGAATTTCACCCTCTCGCTAAACACCACCACCCCCCAGCTCACAGCCCCTAGCCACCATTTCCCAGCCCCTTTCTCGGAATTTTCCTGGCAGCTGAAAGCAGAAAGTTTGCCCTCCAAAAGCCAGCAAAAGGTTGTAGCCCAAAAGCGAGCAACGAAAAGCAAAATGGAAAAGCCAGGCGAAGAGAGCAATGGCGGAGGCGAAAAGAAGGCGGCCAGAGAGGCGTGGTGACCCACGGCCGGGAACGCCGGGGACGGCGACAGCGATAGGGATAGGGACAGGGACAGGGGGCGCCTCAAACTGAAAACGCAGGATGGTTGGGGCCTACAGAGATACCCCATTGATAGGCCCGGTTAACTGGGATTTTCAGCCAACCAAACCATGACATAATCAAGCCAAGTTCATCAAGCTGCGTTTGTCTTCTCCCTTTGTTCATTCCACTTCCTAATTATCATCAAAAAAAAAATCCTCAAATGTGTAATTTAGCCACAAAACAGCTTAAAGTCCATAAAAATCTATTAAAAGTGGGAATTTGTTTGTAAAATTGGCGTTTCAAAGGCCAAAGCTAAACTTGCCCTAAAATGTATGCTATAGTTTTGTACTGCCAAGAAGAGATACTACTTGTACAGAAAAAATAACGGAAACTGATTGGATTCTATGATTAAAATTTTAAATTAATAAACTAAAACATAGGAACAAAAATATAGAACTTAAAACTAAACACAATTTTTAAGGATAAATTTTAACAAAAAACTTTTCCTGACAAATATTTACGAATTTAATTATTTATAACTTTTAAAAACCTTAAACCTAATATACTAATAATAAAATATAAAAAAAATATATAAAATCAAATATTTAAAATTTTATTAAAGAATAAACACAATATATGTCTTAAAAATATTAAATATTTTTAGTTTAAAGAAAGAAGAATTCTTCACAAAAACCTATATCCTATATCTTCGTTTTTAATTAGTAAATAGTTTTTAATTTCGAAAATAATATTAATATATAAATAAATTACTAATATGTTTAAAAAAGTAGAAAAGCTTGCTAACCCTTAGTCCTTCTACAAATATTAAAAAAAGGAGAATAGACTTTAAATCCTCTAAATTTTCTTTAAAATAGTTAATATTTTGAAGCTGGGGTTACTTTCTAATATATTTATGTACAAAATGGAATAGTTTTGCACTTGATTACTTAATTTAACAAATTCAATAAAAAACAAATTCTCTATTTCATTGCTTTGATTAAACAATAATTAAAAACCAAATTGCCGTCTACTCGAATTTAAATAAAGTTTTTTATAGACAATCAAATGATTGGATTCGATTATTTCGATTGCTGGATTGGGGGAGAATAATCGGACAATAGGGCTCACCTTTAATCGATGTCAATCGATGTTGTGCTTGGCTGCTCTCTCTAACCGCTGTAATTGTTGTTGTTTTTGTTGCTATTTTTTATGGCTGGTTGTTGTTAATTTTTATGGCTTATTTTGGTTTTTTGGTTTTATTTATTGTTGTAGTTGTAGTGGGTGCTTTTGTTTACTTTTATTGTTGTTGCTGCTGTTGCTGTTGTTGTTGCTGCTGCAGTTGTAGTTGTTGTTGTTGTTGCTGATGTTGCGCTGTTAACTATTGTTGTGTTTGATGTTGTTGTTGTAGCTCACACATTTACATGCACCAACGCACACACGACGCACTCACACACATATGCATATATACGAATATATATATATATATTTTTTTAAATTTTTTAATATATTTTTTTTTTACGGAGACGAAGACGAATAAAGTTGAAGCAGTAGAACAAGTAAAAGATGAATTTGTTGTTTGGTTTTGGTTTTGTTTGTTTTTTCTTTTTTTTTTTAATTTTATTTTTTAGCCTTTTTTGTGTTTATTTATGTATTTATCTGTGTGTGAGGGTGTTTTTATTTTTATTTATTTTTTTTAAATATTTTTAACAACAACCAAGACGACGCGACGTGTTGCCAAAAAAAAAATTTCAATCAAACGTTGCGTTTTGTTCCCAGAACTGTTATTTATTATTCATATTCCTCTATTATTATTATTGTTATTATTATTATGGGGTTTTTGTGGGGATTTGTTTTGCCTTTAGCTTTAACTGTTGCTATTATTATAATTGCGTTTCTGTATTATGTAGCTAATATTATTATTACTATTATTATTATTATTATTATTATTTGTGGTTTCCTGTTGCTGTTTTAGTTTCAATTTCGCCAGCGTCGCCTATATGGGGGAAAGCAAGCCATTTTCTTTAAAATAATGCAATAATATATTCCAGATTCCTCTTTTTTTTTGTTTATCACTTTCGTTACACTCGAAAAAAAAACTCAACTAATTTCAGATTTTACACTGTACAAAAGTGTTGGGACCGCTTTTTGTTTTTGTTTATGCAACGTTCGCGCACGTGAAACGCACAGCCACTGAGAAAAGGATAACAAAAAAATACCGTTTTCGAATATAACTGTAAGTCCAGCTAAGATTTGGAGAGTAAACCGTTATTCTCGCTCTCGCTCTCGCTCTCAAAACAAGGAAACTCCATTTTGGAAGGAAAGTTTTTGGTTGCAGCTGTTGGCCGACTTCGCCGCGAATTCGCCGCAGGACCAAACAAGAAGCAGAAGAGTAGAAGAAGAGGATGAAGAGAAAAAAGGGACGAGGAAAAGCCATTTCGTTGTCAACACAAGTTGAGTTGTGCCACATGTCCTGCCGACGTCCCAAGCCCAACACCCCACACTCGTTATCCTTTTCGCCTCTTCGCCGCCCTTATTCGCCGCCGCATGCCTTTCTCCATTCGCCTTTGTGACTTATTCTATTTTTAGGTCATCAATGTGATGCCCCTTCCCTTTTCGCTGACTCTTTCGCCCCACAAAAAAAAAAAAAAATGCACTAAATTCGCGAAAATCGCGAGAGGCCAAGGGGGTCACCGCTTGGCACCACTTTGACTGGCCACTTCCAGCCTAGTCCTGTTCCACGCTGTCCTGCCTTATCCTCGACTTGGCCTGGGGCCCTCCTTTTTCGCCGGCCTACGCCACTGCCTTAAATATAGAACAAGACGTATAATCACAAATCATGCTGACCCGCATTTGGACGGCAGGCCATCGATCCAAAGGACTTTGGATTAGGACAACGGAGCACTGGTTTATCCATAATTTGTGGCCTGGAGTGCCATATAAATAAATTATTTTTAAATAAATATAGTCGTCTAAAAGTCAAAGGACTACGTTAAAAATAAATATTAATGTTTTAAGGAATTCAATAAATTAATTAAGAAAACAAGAAATTGAAAAATAAAATATAAGAAAAATTTTAAGACTTATAAAAAGTGGTCTGGTTTTGTAGATTATTTTTAATTAAAGAAAAACTTTATGAGGAAATTTAAAAAATATATATATAAAGGGGAAAATATCCTTACTGTGATAAATAAATGAAAAGGTTGCGTTATATTTTCTTTAATTAAAAAAAATAATTATTTTGTAAATAAAACTTATTCTGGTATTTTATTGACTTGAATTAATTATATTCTCAAAAAAATAATACAAATTATGAATATAATTTATAGAATAAAATATAAATAAAATAAATATTGAAAATTTAAGAAAGACAAATTATTTTGAATATAGAAATGTTTTTAAAAACTAAACAATTAAACATGTTTGGGTGTGAGAAAAATTATATTTTTTTTAAATTAATTATTCTAAACCCTATATCCTATGCTATCCTATCCTTTCCTTTCCTTTCCAAAAATATTTTTGAATGCCTAGATTTTTCTGTGATGAAGAAAATTCATTAAACCAGAGACACCTGGCAACTGAAAATTAATTTAAATATAATTTAGTTAAATATTAAAACACGCCAATAACCCAATTCGAGTAGAAAGCAAATTTGTTTTAATAAATTGATTCGATTTACATGATTTATGAGAAGAAATGCGGCAATCGAGTGGCAATGATTGAATCCACCTGACACCCAATACCCAATCGCATTCGAAACGCATCCTGCCCGCAAATCACTTATGAATAACCAATGAAAAAGGATATACATATATATATTGTGATTTTGCCATATATCCTGGTGGTCATTTTTTGTTTAGTTTTTTTTTTTTTTGGATCGGGAAAAGTCAAGCAGCCTTGGCCTCGTCCCTAATTGAAATTCTCGAGAAGATCTCCCCCTGGCCAGTGGGCACCGTCAGGATACAGACTAGGATACATATGGCATACGGCGGGCCTCGTGTCTCGAGGACACAATCTCCTTATTGGATTGCGTCCTGATTGCAAGCCCTGGGGAATCGCGCACAATAGACTCGCTGCCAATGGACACATCCTTGCCACATCCTTGCCACATGCCTCGATTCTACTAGATTCTTTTTGGCCTTTGACCATTTTGCACGTCACGTATTTAATAATTTATTTATGCGGCAATTTGGGTTATGTAAATTTTTTACACCGCAAAACGCCACAAAAAGCCAAACAAATAATAATGAAAGGAAAACCAATTGAACACGCACATCCTTTTTCATCCTTGGAGTGGCTCCTGCGATCCTGCAAGGTGGATAAATAAAAATGCTTAACTCGGTCGCCCGGAGCCACAAAGTTCTTGCGCCCAAGAGTCGCCCAGGACATACAGGACACTAAAATACACACAGACCACTACCACTACCACTACCACTGCCACCGCCACCGCCACGCACACTCACGTATGACATTTAGTGCGTCGAAAGTTCATAGATTTTTGGCTAACGAATAGAAAGGAAAATTTTCGCTTTCTCCTGCCTTTGCTCCTTTGGCCGCGATTGCGTGTCCTTTCGTTTTCATTCCGTACCCTCACTCTAGTTGCTTTCGCAACTTTATTAAAAGTCAACGAAAACTATAAAACTCTTTTAGGGTTTCGACTCTATAATTATATTAAAACCTTAATTATTTAAATAATTTGTGAAAATATTAAAAACAAAGCTTTGCTAACTTAAGAAATCTAAGTCCTAATTTTTAAATAATTATAAACTATTAACAACTTAAAAATTAAGCCTAAAACCTATTTTTTTTTAAATCGGCATACTTGAGAATATTTTAAACAGTTTTTCCATAAAAAAAAAATTACAGAAAATTACAAATAATTAATTAATAAAAAAATAAAACCAAAGTTAAAAATGTAAAAATGTTTCCTTAAAATATTTATTTCTATGTTTCTTACTAAAAAATTCCAAATTAATGCTTAAAAATAAAAATATATAGTAATTATTAATATAAATAAAAATAAAAAATAAATAAAAATATATTTTAAGGATTAAAGGAAAATCAAACTAGTCCCGTTAATATCAATAAAATCTTCAATATCCGCTTTTCTTTTTAACTAGAATATTTTTTAATAGTTTTATTATTTTTTTATTTTATAGTTAAAATTATAAAAATAAATCACAAACTCTATATTTAAGAAACCAACTAAGCAAATAAAATCTCTATAAGACCTAACAGAAATCTTTTCCTTTTATCCTTTCAAACAAGAGTTCCCTTGAACAAGATTCCCATAGATCCTTTTGGGTTCTAGAAACTCTGAAACTATTTGGCAATTATCCTGGCAAAGCCTCATATATAGAGCTGAATAATCGTATATATAGAAGTATATATAGTAAAGTGTATATGGGTTATGGAGTTCGTGACAGTAAGTCCCATTAAATTTGTGGCATGCAGCTTAAAAGGCATGCCAGGACATTTCGGAATGCGATTTGTTGCTGCACTGTTACACAAATCTATTGTTTCTTTTCTTTTTTTTTGTTGTTTTTTAGTGCCAGACAAGCCAACAACTTGAAACTTCGAAAAACGTTGCACAATTTCAGATCCTTTGAAAATTTTTTTACCAATTTTTTTTATTTTGTTTGGATGGTTTTATTTTTTTTTTTTTTTGCCTTTTCTGGCGAGCGGAGCCAAGGCAATTTGAGGCACCCTTGTCCCTTTTACGCCTGTCTCTCTTTTTGGTCCTTCTTTTTGGTCCTCTCTCTCTCCCCCTGTTCCAGCCCCTGTCCCTGTCCCTGTCCCTATACCCGTCAGTATTGGCAGCTCCTCTCTCCCTCTCTCTCTCTTTCTCTGTTTTTGTGGAGCATTTGGGGCTTTGCTCCTCGTGGCCTCGTCCTCATCCTTTTTGGCCGCGAGTCCTCGGTTCTCGGCTCCTTTTGCGCACGCCACGAAATGAAACGCGAGTCGAAAGTTGAAATCCGAAACGAAAAAGGACAAAGCAAAGGACATGGTGGCTGGCTGGCTGGGAGGGATGGAAGGGGGACGCGGAAGTCGAAGGACGAGAGAGAATGTGTGGAGCACGAGGACGAGGCGAGGACACGGCTTAGCCAGTTAGCAAGGCGCCAGAGCTGGCCGCCCAACAGACTGACTGACTGACTGACTGACTGACTGAGTGACTGACTGCCCGCCTCGTCCTTCGTCCTTCTGATTTTCGAGTCGAGTCGAGTCGAGTTAAGTCGAATTGTGTTGGGTTGGATTTTCGTGCTAGCTAGCGCAAACGTCGCATATGCGCGCTCCACAAAAAAGCTAAAAAAAAAAAAAAAAAGGATAAAAAAAAAAGAAAGGCAGGGAAAAAGGACATGCCAGATACACATAACCTAAACAGCAGGCAGGAGGCGAATGTGCCGCAGAGTTTCCCCAAAAACAACAGCAGAAGGCGTAGGGCGGTTGAGGAGGGTTGGAGGGGGGGGAGTGGGTAAAAATGGGGGCCAAACTGCCATCACTAAGAGCAACAACAACAACAACGACGACGAAAAAGGACACACATTCAAGAAAGCGATTCGAGTCGAGTCACGAAAAATCGAAAGTCCGCGGCAACTCCTTGGCTCCCGTTGCTGTGTTGTGTTGTCCCCCCTTTCTTTCTTTCTTTAGCTCCCTCTTCTTTTTTCTCTCTCTGTAATTGTTGTAACCGTTTTGCATTGCCTACTTTATGGCATTTCTTTCTTCCTGGCTCAAAACAACAAACCAAACGATTTTCCTTTTCTTTCCTTTCTTTTCTTTTCTTTTTTTTTATAAACGGAGGTCCTTCTTCTTCCCAGCGTGTATGCGTGTGTGTGTGTGTGTGTAACACGTTGTGTGTGACGCACACTCTCGCACACAACACACACACACACACACACACACAAACGCATATACAACACACATATACATATATATGGATTTATAAAGAGAGGGCCACTAGGCGTATACGCAATCGTTGCTGCTGCGGCCACATCAAGTATACGCCATGGCAAACACGCGCTTTTACACACAGAAAAAAAAGCATAGCAATAGCATTGTATTGAAAGGAAATGGGGCAATATCCCTTCTTTTCAGCACTGCAACTTTATCATATCACGCACTTTAGTTGTTGTTGTTTTTTAATATTTCTTTTATTTTTTTATGTTTTTTGGGTTTTTCGGTTTTTTGTTTTTGGGGTCACACTCGAAAAAATATCACAAAAAAAACGTTGCAAAAAAAAAATAGAAAGAAAAGGAAACAGAGAGGAGAGAACTTATGTAAAACTTTGTTCCTTTAGTTTTCGTTTTCCTTCTTTCTTTTATTTTATTTTTATTTTTTTGGGCTGCGCACTAATCAAGAAACTGCTTATATATAGTATGTATATATTACATTATATACAAGTATATATATATATGTAGCAGAAAACACATGTACGGCAATTTTGGGGCTTTCATTTTTTTTCTTTTTTTTTTTTTAATAACCGCTCCTCGTCTCTCTTCTCGGCTCTTCTCTCTGGTTAACTGTTTAACTGGGTGGTGGGGGGTGGAGGGCGGTCGGTGGTAGGGGGTATCAGGATATTTTCTAAACGCTTTCTTTGGCTTCAATTTTTTAGGGGACTCTGGTTCCTGATTTCTTTTTTTTTTTGTTCTTTTCGATTAGTTGGTGTATGGTGTCCTGTTTTGAGAATTTATATATTTTCTTTTTTTTTTTTTGGATTGGCTGCTAGTGGTACGGCTGTGTTGTTACCCGTAATCCGTTCGTCTCCGTGGTTTACTGAAACTGTCAGCTGCCGCATCGCGTGTGCGTCCGCAGAGTGCGACTTTCGTTCAGTTGCCTTCGGCTCGGCTTCGTTTCCGCTTCGTCGCCGCTTCGTCAACGCTTCGTCGCCGCTTCGTTTCGGCTTCATTTCGGCTTCGTTCGGGCTTCGGGCTGTGCCAGTTTCCCGTTACAGGGACAACGACAACGACAAACCGAAGGAGAGCCACTCGGTCATTGGGACAGGCTCTGGCTCTGGCTATGGCTATGGCTCTGTTATTGCTTTTTTTATTTTTTTTTCTTAGACTGCCAAAAGGAACACACACGTCAGGCAGAAAAGCCACAGCAAACACAAAAAACCAAAACCAAAAGCACAAAACGCAAACAAAGTCAAAAAAGAAAGTGCGCCTGCACTTGGAAAGGTTTGGTGGACAAAAAATAAAAAAGAAAAGAATGCCTGGCAATAGAAAAAGAAAACTCACCAGCTTTCTGGCTAATGAATTAAGTCTGAGACCTACTTTTCCTTCTATGGTAGAGTCTTTCAACAATGTTTACTCTTTACGAGTTGGAAAATCTCGCAAACTTAACACAAAACTTCCTCCTCAAATGTGTGCTTTCTCCAACGCCTTTCTCCCCGCCCCCTCTGCCACTCCCCCTGAAATAAATTGTCCCCTCTTCTTAAGGATATGCATTCACATTTGCATTTTCCATTTAGAATGCACTTAGTTTTAAAAAGTTGTGCCTTTTCCATAAAAAACAAAATAGGAAGAGCTTAGCTTTTAAAAAAATAATGTTTTATTTTATTTTATTACTCAAATATTTTGAAGAATTCCAGAGTATATATAAATTATTTTAAGTTAAATCACAAAGCTTCTCTTAAACGTTTTCTGAAACAATTAGGAAAATAATTAACATTAGGCAAGGATTTCGATAAACAATATTAAAAAGATTTTGATTAATATTCCAGTTAAACTAATATTTTTATGTATGTTTGTCTCATTAAAGTCATTATATTATGAATATATGATTAATATAGAATAGTAATAATGGAGGTATATCGATTATGCGATCAATGTGATAAAGAAGTCGATTAAAAATCGATTAAAATGACTAATGGAGTGACTCTTTTGGTAACAAAAGAATGTAAAACATTTCCAGAGAGTAAATAATACAAAAAAAAATAAAAAAAAAGGATGGAATACATCCTTGCTATGGAAATATTGAATATTTTGTATGTAAAGAAAAACAAGTGGATATTTATGGTGTAATAATTGTGGTCGGGTAGCGCTTAATTGTTTTCTTTGTGCGAAACATTTCCGTGGCATTTGGACGCCACCAATTAGCCGGAAGTGGTGTAATGGCTCCCCAGGTGCCGGCGATCGGTATTCTCTTCCCCCCTCATCGGGACTCCCCCTTCTATGTGACGCCGCCTATGCATATGCCACATGGATAACCCACCCAGTTGATCTAGCTAATTGCGGGCAAACATTCAAACGTCCTTTAAGGATTCCAATGGAACGCAGTCGAGGGAATTCGAACAGCGTCAAACAGACAAACAATAACTTCAATGTCGCAACAAATGACAATATTTGCGCCAACAACACAGGACCACAGGACCCGCCCACATGATATTAGCCATACATAGTCCTGTACTCCTTATTCCCCTTACTCCTTTCACGCCCCCTTCTTCTTTTACGCCCCCTTCAGCCAGCCACGCCTCTTTGGCCAGTCCTTTGCCTTTCAGAACGTCCTGTCACAGGAGTATGTCCCTACACTTTGTAAAAAGTTTGAATTAACATTTTTCAATTTAATTTAATTTAAATAATTTTTTTGTTAAAATATCGTTAAATAAAAAAAAATGACATTATCGAAGTTATCGATATAATCGATATAAGTTTCATAGCCCCTTCCACTTTCGTCCAGTGTAACATTGAGTGGCAAACGGCTGCGGATGATGTCAGCGAGTGTATGTATGTGTGTGTGTGTGTGTGTGTGTGGCATGCAACACAGCAGCAATGGCAGCAACAACAACAAAATAGTCGCACGTACGTCCTCGCTGTGTCCTCGCGCACACACACACACATACACACACACACAGTCACAGCACTCCTTTCTCAATTTTTTTTTGCTTTCTCCCTACCCTCACACTTACATTTGGAATTCCCTTTTTCTTACACGTTCTTTTTTTTGCCTCAATTTTATTTTGCGGCCATTGCGGTTGTTGCTGCTGTTCAAGCACTGAGAGAAAAGTCAAGGTGTGTGATAAAAATAATTAAAAAATCATTTACAATAATAAAAAAAATGGGAAGAACATATTTAAGCCTAACTTTTGCTTAGGAAAGTTACCATATTAATTTTGTTGTTATCATGTTTTTTTTCCAGTGCATTTTGCTTTTATTTTTGCTCCTGCCGCTGCTACAGTTGGGCAAAATGTAAAAAGGCGCACATTTCATGAATGAACAATGACGACATTTTGACAGCGGTACCTTACCCCCCGTCAGCGCTCCCCCTCAATGTCCTTGCGCCCCCCGTCACTCGTCCCACCCATAACTTATCCCCCAACCTGTTTCCCACAGGAGGCAATGGTATATACACTCTTATATACTTGATCCTTACATTTGTATATGGAAAGTGGCTAAAAGGCGGAGAAGTGAAAGGCAAAAGAAAGTTTTCAGGGCGTCAAGGGGGCTGCCGGGATATCTCTCGTCCATCACCTTGTCAGGTATCACTACGTTTCCTCCTCCAAATTACCAATCCATTTTGTATCCTTGTTTGCATTGAAAATTAATTAAAATAATTAAAAACAAGACGATTGCCAATATTTAATCATTTAAAATCTTTGAATCATTTTAAAAATCTATTAAATATGATAAGGATATATAATTAGATTTATCGATTAATTTTTAATACCTTAGACTTAAGACAAAATTAATTAAAAAATTAATTGTGCGAGGATAATACGAGAATATAGAAGCTTGAGATATAATTAATCGAAAAATACTGTAAATTTGTGGTTTCTTGTGCTATTTCGATTATTTCGATAATTTTATTATATTTAAGAAATTCCAATTATTTAGTATTCTAAGATATGCAAATATCGATTTTGAAATATAAAGACTTGTAAGTACTTATCAACCAAATTAAACAAATAAGGAATTAAATAAAACAATTAAATAATCTTTCAGGAATATCGATATAGAAAATGTTTGTCAAAAATCTTGTTTAATCTTATATGGCTATCAATAATAAATATACGCGATTTATTATTAATGCAGCTATATCCGATAATTAAAACGAGCGCCAACGGAAATGCAAAAAGCGAAATCCTGCAAGGATATGCTCAAAAAGGCAAAGGCAAAGGCAAAGGAAATTGAATATTTAATTGTGCTCTCGCTTTCGGTTTTTGGCAAACACTTTCCACTTTCCACTTGCACTTTTCCATTTTCACGCAAAAGGAAAAAAAGGAAATCAGATGGTTAGGGGATGTGGCTAAGGACCCCCGCTAAGGACCTCCCCCGGCAATGCAGCAACTGTGTAATGTACACCTGTGCGTATACTCGATGCCCCGCCCCACTTGCCACCCGTCCAGCCGCCTCCTTCGCTCACACACATTAACATAACTTACATTATTCAACTGTGCGTTTGCTTTTGCACTTCGCAGGACGAAGGATGTGGGGGTGATGTCCTCGAACGAACCGCAAGAAGCTGACACCCCAGCCCCGCCGCCAAGGCATCGGAATTTGCATAAATTTTCGGCTCGCAGGACGCGCATGTTTAGGGTCCTGGCTGGTCCTGGTCCAGGCTCTGATCATCCCAGTCATTAATCTTGCCTTCAATACTCTTTTTTTTAAAATTAAATTTAAATATTTTAGAAATAAAAAAATAGATTTTTATCGAAACTATCTATAAAGAATTATTGGAATATTATTTGGATTAGGAACTATTAGTTTAAAAAATTAAATATTTTCCTAGGTTTTTTGATACTTTTGTTAAACACTTATTGTTTATTTTATATTTTTAAGCATTAAAAAAAATAGATAAACTAAATGTAAAAATAGTAAACAATGTTTTTATTTAATATTTATTATATTATTATATTATTATTTAAATTAAAATTAATGTATATATAAAAAAAATATATAAATTGGAAAAAAAAATATTTTGTGTATCGATAAAATAATTGATCGCTTTATATTTTTAATAGAGTGCCTTATAGTTTTAATATATCCAAAATAAACTTAATTCATAATTTATTAAATTATAATAACGAAAGAATAATATAATTTAAATAAAATTAAACAACTCGAATAATTTGAAACAATTTTAAAAAGATTCTGATTGAGAATTTAAAATATTGATTGAGAAATAAAATATTCAAAAACATATTTAAAGCTTTTTTTTTTTTTTTTAGAATTTGTAGAATAATGTAAAACCCCATGAAGAGCATTTGAAGCTGCGATTTGTTTTTCGTTATTTTCAGTTTTATGCGTTGACAGTTTGAGGAGGAAGGATAATCGACAGGAGGTGCACGAGGCGCGTAATAAGCGAATGCCCAGGCAAGAAGCGAGCAGGAAGAGCAGAAGAAAGCCAGAAGAGAGAAAGGCGAGAAGCGAGAAGCGAGAAAAGAGAAGGCTAATTATGCCATCGCCTTCGCCATTTGCAGCGCCATAATTACGCATAATATTTAAGTACACGTGCTGCGGGATAATTGACTTGAATTTCCTTTAATTTTTTTTTTTCTTTTTTCGCCTTGTTGGTGACATTTTTTTTTTGGGGCGATATGGAGACGGGAAATAAAGAGCAGCGAAAAGCGATTTGCCAACGCACCATCCTCGGTCCTCGGTCGTTTAGATGGCCTGCCGTCCCACCTGCCACATGCCACCTGCCACTTGCCACCTTGCCACCCAACCACCCAACCACCCACCGCCCACTTGTCACCTGCCACGACCCATCACCGATGGGTTAAACTGACACTTTTTAAATTAAAACGTATTTTGTGTAAAGTAACACTCATTGACTAACAATTTCAATTATGTAAAATATTAAGAGTAATTCGGAAATAAAATAGAAATAAAAGATCCAAATAAAATATTAATTACATTATAAAAAAATAAAAACTGATTTCGAAACTATAACTTTTCCATTTTCTACGAATACTTTTTGCTAAAAATAGAAATGTTTGTCGATCAATCAATTTTTTATAATTAATAAATATATTAGATATTATAAAACATATTATTTGTATAATAACTATTATGATATCGATAATATTATATATTAAAAAATAAATCTTATATTATTTATATATAAATATGATATATATAAAAATGTTGAAGTCCTTAAAAGGCACTTAATATTTTAAAGCTAAACTTTATTTATTTTTTCCCTTTTTTTTTATTGTTTATATTCCAAATTATTAGATATGATGAGTTATTATTTTAGATTTCAAAAACCAAGTAAGAAAAATATTCAATAAATATAATTATAAAGCATATTTCATTAATATTTAAAGTATTACATAATTTTCAGCTTAAAGCTAAAAAATGCTTCTGCAACATGGAAATATTTTGAGTGTATTTATTTTCAAGTGTGTTTAAAAATGAAAAACTTGAACCGATTGGAAATAAATTATTAATTTTAAAACGAATGACTAAGAAAAAAGGAACTTGCGATTAACTTTCGAATGAAATGTATTTTTTTGAGAATGCATAAATTGGTATTAAACTGGAAATTGTATCGAAAAATCAAATGGAATTTGTGTTCGTGCCCCAATTGCCTCTCGTGCCCCATCCTGCCCCTCAAGCCGACAACGTGGAGCGTTAAAATGTGCGCCAAACACGCGATTAAGCTCGGTTTGTGGGCAAAAGAGGGGCGTGGCTGGTGGAGAGGCAGGTGAGGCAAGTGGCGCAAAGGGTGACGGGGGAGGGGCGGGTGTGTATTTGGCCAGGAAATAGGCAGAAATCATCCAAATGCCACGAAACGAAAACCAAATGCTTTGCTTTTGACTTGCGGCCTCTCTTTGCCTATTTTGCCCCTTTTTTTATATATATATATATGCATATTTTTTTTTTTTTTTTTCCTAGCCTGGTTAAGGCGGTGCAGTTGCACTGCCAATGGGCCAAAAAAAGAAAAAAATGGCCTAAAATGGCCCATTCCCAGCTGGGAGCGAAATTGCCTCATCGGCCAACTGCTGCAACTCCGTTTGCAGAGTTCTTGGCAAGGCCCGAAAATGGAGCACGAATCGAGCACGGAAAAAAATTTCAATAAAATTATTTAAGACAAGCAAGGCTACTTGGAATTTGTAAATTAAAAAAAAAAAAAAAAAATTAAATAATACGCATAAGCATAAAAAATGAAGCCTTAAAGTTGTCAAAAATTTCTTGAAAGGCAATTATTCTTTTAAAGTTATTTTGTTTTTAAACGTTTTTTTTAATCTTAAAAAAAATATTTATATATATTTATTTAAAAGTAAATACAATATTGTCTTCGAAGCACTACAAAAAAATAAATCAAATCATTTTTTATTACCTCTTTTAAAACTATTATTTTTTTTGTAATAAAAATAATAAATATTTAAAAACCTGTAACTAATTTAATAAACTATTTTTTAAAATAAAAATTTTTGAAAATAAAAAATTAAATAAAAAATGTTTTTGAGACATTTTCAAGGAAATAAAAATCAAGAAACTATATTTTTTTAAGGGCCTCATAATTAGAGTAGATTTTTTGCTCAGTGCACTTGCTGCATTGTTCTTTCGGGGTTAACTGCAATGCGCAGCAGCAGACCGAGAGCGGTCAATGGAATGGCATATTATGCTGCCAGGGAGGGGGATGGGAGGCTATGGATGGGAGGGGGGTAATGTCCTTACCACACCCCCTTTCCCTACTTATAGCTTAAGCCCCCATACCACATACAATATGCCGTATCCCGTATCCCGTATCCCGTATCCCAGGCGAGGCTAATGAAATCTCGAAAGTCACTGAATCCGCTGCCAAGTGTGTGGCACAACAGTGACTGCAAATCGTACGCTGCCACCGCCTTCGCCTCAGCTGCCTCCATGGGCCACCGCACGGATTTGTTCGAGGGGTGCAAAATCGCTGGTGGGTGGTGAGTTGGTGGGATTACGGATGCCGGGTTCCGGGTTCCGGAAGGGGGGGGGTAATCACAACCAGCAAACAGCGAAGCAATTCAATCAATGGCCCGCCAGCTGGAGGTCCTTTAAAGGAAGCCTCCTATTGTTTTAAGCACAAAGGTCTTAGGAAATCGCCTATGGATGGGGAGTTACGTATATGGGGGTTTGGGAGGGAAATATTTGGAAAAATTTTATAATAAAACTATTTTAATATTTCTATAGATTCTATAGACTCATCATCATCATCATCATAACTCTTAAAATATAAAAAAATAAATTAAAAAATATAAGGAAAATTATAATATTTTAAAAAGACTTTTTCAAAATTCTAAAATAAAAATCTGAAATCAATCTAGTAATATGATTCCCAAAATTATCGATATGGATAATCAAAAAACTAAAAAAACTATCAAAATAATAAGTAACTAAAATTTTAAATAATTCTTATGAGAAAGTAATATTTTTAATAAACATGATATCAAAAATCCTTAAAATGTCAAGAATAATTCCCCCAAAAAAATAATGGTCAAGAAAATATTCCATTAATAGACCCTCCCAAAAGAAAAAAGGATAATTACTATTATCCATTATCCTGGGCTAGTAAATGTAAATAATCGAACAACAATGCGGCCTCAAATTTTATGGCTGGCTAATGAAGTTTTGGATGAAATATGTGCCGGTGGTTAGCTTTGCCGTTTTTAAAGCATTATCCTGACGAGGACGAAAAGGAGGAGATGGAGGAGAAGGAGGAGAAGGAGGAGGTGGTGCAGGTTATGTCATTTGCCACCTTTGAAGAATGTATTTATAACCGAAAAGACATTGTCAGAGCGGGCTAACGAGGTCGTCGGTGGGGCAGGATAATGGATAAAGGTGGACGACAGGTTGTGCGACAAAGGGGGGGTTAGCCCGAGGGGGAGGGCAGGTTTGGTGGGTCATTCGGTGGGGTAATGCGTTCCGAGCGTGAACCGTTAGTTGACCACGCACACTAGCGGGCATTACTTATTTTTATCATCATCCCCCTCCGCCCCCCACCACCAGCACGTGCAGTACACCCCCCCCCCTCCCCTTTTCGTCCTTTTCCCACTATACTAGTTTCCCCTCTTTTTTCCCCCCCTTTTATTTTTATACATTTTATTTGCGTGTGTGTTTGTGTGTCGTAATTGGCAGCCTGCATCGCCGCAAAACTGATGACATCAGAGAGTTGCCAAGTGGCCTGCGTGTCCCCGTGTATGTGTGTGTTGCTTTAATACACCCATACATACATACATATATACACAAATCCTTAATATGGTATATATTGTCCGGCCAATGCTCCAAATTTCTGGTACATACGCAACAACATCGACCAACATCGCCGCCGACACAATAAATTATATTTTATTGCTGGCCGAAAAACCAAAAATTTGCATGCCCACTCACTTGGACACCCACAAACTGGCCCATTAAACTCAGAAATGCTTGGCCATTTTGAAAACAACGCGCCATTTTGGAACTAGTGCTGCCACGCTATGCAGTGACAGTGCTGCCAAGCTATGCAATAACAGTGCTGCCCAGCACACAATGGTGATTACTTCCGGTGCTCTTGCCTTTTTGTTTTTTAGTTTTTTTTTAGAAATATTAAAAATAATTTAAGAAAAATAACAGTCTATTTAAGTAAATACAAATTTCACCCATGTGTTTTCTTCAGTTTTAATTGAATTAATTTACATTTTAAATAGTTATATTTATGACCAACTTTTAAAAGAACCTCAAAAACTATGTTTTCTTGCCCGATTTTCGCAGGCTAAATTCTCCTTTGTAATTCTATTTATTTAATTACTTTTATAATATAGAGTTTCAATGTTTTTTAACATAGTTTATCGATATACAACCTGACTACAAAATCGGAATAAACGGGTACTCAGCATTACTTCTATATCCTTGCCTGGAAAAAAATCAGGACAATAGCTCTTCATTTCATCAAACATACATATAGGTCTCGTAATCCACCCATTATTCGATATTCCATGTTCCAAGTATTATGTTTTACTTAAATTTTGCAACATCTGAAATAAAATGTTGAAAAAAAGGATATTCTTAGTCTATATAAAGGAAAAATCCAAAATCCGTCTAAAGGAGAAAGAAAATATTTCGCTAAAAACTCAACTTTTCCAAGAACCAAACTTTTCGTAGCATACTTTTTTCCGGATCAAAAAAAGGATAATTTTGAAGTTGTTTCGAAAATGTTGACGTTTTAAATTAAAAATTACAGATTTTGAAATAAAAATAGTCTAGATGGGATCACAAATAAATTATCCCTACAAAAAGATCCCAAAACGGTTTTGAAAGTTATGGAAAAACCTCAAAGAAAATTGATTAATGTTTTATTATAATTTCTTTTATTTATTTATTTATTTAGTTATGTGTATATATATGTGTATATATACGTATCGTACAAAATGTTCAAACAACAAAAAAATATATATATATATTTTTATATATGCATGTATGTATATATATTCGTTATAATGTTGTGTTGTGTGAGTGTTATTATGTTTTATGTTTAATTTTAAATGTTTTATGTTTTATGGGATTGTGAAGTTTATGGTTTAGGGTTCGTTCGTATTTTGTCGATTTCTTAATTAAACATTAATTGTTTCTTATTTTGTTTGTTGTCTGTTGATTTGACTTTGATTTATTAATATTAATTTGTTGTTATGTTAAGTTACATGACGTTTAGCTGTTTTTGTTGTTCTTCGTAATTGTTGGTAAAAAATTGTTTGCTAATTTTGGTTAGTTTTTGTTTTTGTTTTTTTTTTTACTCCATTCCCTTTTTTCCATTTTTTTACTTTGCGATTTTTATTGCGGTTGCTAAGAGTAGAATTGCTATTTATTTCTTGGCTTACTCGATCAGTTGTTTTTTTTTTTAGTTTCGTCATTAATCATAGCATGTATTTATTTATATTTTGTATATATATATATAGATATTTATATATATATAGATTTGTTATGATGTAAGTTTTGTTTTAATGCCTAACTCTTGCTTTGTATAAATTCTCCATTTTCATATTACTTTCCCTTTAGTGTTTATTTAAACAATTCTTTGTCTTAATGGGCGTTTTAAAATGCATATCAAAGTTCTTAATTAGTTTTTAGAGCAGCATTTAAGTAAGTTACAACTCGATCGTACATTATTATTATTTTATTTTTTTTTTTAAGGAGTTACAAATACGATTCTTTTTTTTTTTTTTGTCCATTTTTCGTTCTAGTGTAAATCTTTGACTGCTTAAGAATATTAGTGCTAAAAATTACTTGTTAGATTTTATATATATATTTATATATATTTTTTTTTTTTAAAGTAATCATTACTTTAAACTGTAAACTGTCAAGTCGGAAACAAAATATATTTAACGAAACAAATTTGACAAATTCGACAAAAAAGAAATATAAAAACAGGCAGCCATTGCGGAGAAGTTCCGGCAACTGGCGGACATTTTCTTTATGTACAATGTGCACTTCCGGTTCCGGTTGAAAGGAAAACACCAAACAGAAAACTTGTTAAAGGTTTTTTCGCTTTATTTTCAAATTAATTTACAAGTATTCTCGCGTATTCTCAGCACTTTCAAGTTACAAAAAAAATTCAATTATTTGTAAAAAATTATCCTCAAAGCAAAAACAAAAAGGTGATGCTAAAAAAAAATATACTATTTTCTCTCTCTGGTTTTTAGTTGGGAAAAGGAAAGGAGAAGCGCCTTTCGCTTACGTACAGTAGTCATTCTGTTTGTGGGATGCAAAGAAAAATCGAAACAAACGAAACAACAACAATTATAATTTATACAATATTTTTTGTGATTTTTTTTTCAAATATTTTTTTTATATATTTTTTTTTTTTTTTTTTTTTGTTTTCGTTATAATTATTATTTTTTTCTTGTCCATAACTTTTAGCGTCTTATACAAAGGTTGTTGGGTTTTGGTTATCTACAAAAGAATTCAGATTTGTGTGCAGTGTATGGATGAGTGGCTTTGGTGCTGGTCTGGCTTTTCTTCCGCGAAAAAGTTAATTAAAAAAAAATTGCATAATCAAAGGAAGCGAGTTTTTGGAAAAAGTGTTTTTTGCGACTTGGACTTTTTGGATCTGTATATCCCTATACCCCTATACATATATATGTATATATATATAGATAGATATAGTTATTTATATATAAAGTGGCTTCATTAATTCAACGATTTGTTTTCTTTTTTTTTTCCTTTTTTACGTACTTAGTTGGTGTTTCTCTTGCCTGCTGTTGTTTGTTTGTTGTTGTTGTAATATTGGGTTTCTTTTTTTCCATCTATATATTTTATATATATATATCGTTTATAGGTATATATATATAAACTGTATATAAATTGCCTGCCTGCTACGCTGAACGTTTTTTGTCAAAAAATGTTTTTTTTACGTTTTCGATTTTTGCTTTGTTTTTCTTCGAGTTTTCTTTCTTTTTTGTTTTGTTTATGTTTTTCTCTCTTTTTTTGTGGATTTTTTTTTAAGTTTTTCGTTTACTATTTATGCCTTAATGGTAGAACTTTTTTGTTTGTTTTGTTTTGTTGGTTTATATATGCATTACTTAATTAACAAATAGCAGCCATGGTTTGGTGAGTACATAGGCATCTATGCATATATATATATATATATATATTATATAGTATAGTATATAGTATATATGCATATACATTTATATACCTGAGCCATGTGCAAGAGACTAAAGGTTTGTATTTTTATCGTTTTTGTTTTTCTGCTTAGAGACTAACATTTAAAGACGTTTTCCATGTTTTGTCGATGTTGCTGCATAGAATAAGAAAGGTTTTTACTTTTTTCTTTTTTTGCTTGGCTGCTGCTTCTGTTAAGTGGTATTATTATTAATCCTGACTCCTGACTCCTGCATCCTGCATCCTGCTTTCTGCATTCTGCATTCTGGTTTCTGCCTTCTGCTCTCGTCTAATGTTATTACATATCCTTCGTATATAATATGTATATGTAGCGTAGTGTGTTTGTTATTAATTAATGTATGTGTTTATATATTTGCATGCTGCTGATGCTTCCATCTGTTTCTGCTTTCCTCCTCTCTCCATCCAACTCCAACTCCATCTCCATCTCCATCGCCATCTCTTTCCTTTTCAATTCTGACCAAAATATCATATCAGGCATATTAATATTGCGGACTTCTCCTCCATCTGCTCCACCTCCTTTCTAGTTGTCGCCATTGTGATCGACATTCTGCTGCAGCTCCTTCAACTTCTCCTCCCGGGGCTTGGCATTCCCGAAGATCGAGGCCGATTGCTTGGTCTCGGCCACCGCATTAATGGGCGCAGCAATGGTTCGCGGCTTCAGCTGCAGGCGCGGCCGTTCCGTATCATCTATCATCACATATTTTCCATTATTCAATAAACTTAAAGAAAGATTAGATGGAGCAATGGAAACTTACCAATGGCCCCCATGCCGCTGCCACCACCTGCTCCGCCGCTGCCGCCGCCGGCACCGCCGCTGGGACGTTCGCTCTGCTGGTTGGGATTGTAGTGGGTGCGCTCGCGGTCGCGATGCCGGCTGAAGTTGTTGTAGCGGTCACCGTCTCGCGACTGGTTGCCATAGCTGCCCTCCCGCTGTCCGCGATCGCCGCGATCCTGGTTGCGATCGAACCGATCGTCGTTGTTGAAGTTTCCATACCGACCCCGATTCGCCGGCCGATCTGCAATAAGAATGGGATTAGACCGGGTCCACCACCTTGCCTCCATCGATCTCTGCATGCTGGCTAAATGCAGAATCAAAGTACAAAGCGTGCGGGTGGGAAAAAGTTGTTCAAAGTCTATCGGAGAGAGTGTGCTTGCTTGGACTACGAATACGGAAATGGTTACGGAAATGGATTCGGATACAGAGGATACTATTCATATGAAGGGGATCAAGTGGCACGAATCTTGGAAAATATATATAATAGGAAAACAAACAAAAAGGAACGGCTCTATGGTGGGGACTTTCATACAATATCGAGTATTAATATTCGATTGAAAAAATGTTTTAAAATCCCTTAAAAAAATACTATTTTGGAAATTTTTTTAAAATTCTTTTAGGTATTACAATAATTTTAAAATATTCAAAATAATTTACCATTTTACAAAAAAGAAGAATACAATATTTAATGAAAAAAAACTTTAGATCTTTAGATTTTTAGATGATTTTGTACTTTTACTTCTATTACTTTTAAATTAATTATTAAGACTCCCTAAGAATATAAGCCCCTAAAAATGCGTATTATAAATTATTAAACGGGATAAAAAAGTCGAAAAACTTTAAATAAAAACACACAAAAAATCCCCAACAAAATGTTAATATTTATAAAAAACCTTTAATTTTTGGACTTTTATGAAAAAAAATAAAACCCTTAACCTTTTCTAGACACAAAATAATATTTAAGTAAAACTTTTCTATTAGCAACTGTAGATTATTTGTAGCTTTATATATTCTTGAAAGAATCGTCCAACTTCAATGAAGAACCAAAGAGAAAACAAGCAAAGGATAATCAACTCAACAAAAAGGCTGAAGATTCGCACAAGGAGGTAAAAGAAAAGCGGGAAGAGAAACAGAAAGCTGTAGGATACAGAAGGAAACTATAGCGCTCGCATCAGGATACGGAATCGGAATCAGAATCAACTACTTTTTGGCAGCACTACGAGGGATGCAGCTACGTGTCAGTTTTAGTTGATTTTTTTTTATAGATTTTTGTTTTTTTTTGTTTTTGGTTGGACGGCAGATAAAAATGCTTTACCATTGTATCCTCTATTCATGCCACCGCCGCCAGTGCCTGGGCCGCCGCTGCCACCGCCGCCGCCGCCGCGACTTCTATCATTGTGACCACCATAACTATCATTGTACGAACCTCTACTATCGCCGCGATTACCCGAACCGCCGCCGCCTTCGCGACCGCCACCGCTCTGGCCACCGGGTCCGCCGCCACCAGGTCCGCCGCGATTAAACCCTTGACTGCTGCCGCCCTGGCGAGGCGGGCCGCGCTTCTGGAATCCGTCTCGGCCGCCGTCGCGACCCATGCCGCCATTGCCGCCACCAATTCCGCCACCAGGGCTAAAAAAAATAGAATAAAAAAAACATTAAAATAATATTTATTTTACTAAAGCCAGGATTTAAGAGTTATCCTTTACTTACCGATCATTTTTCCGACGATCGGCTATATCGATGCGCAGAGGCGCCGATAGATCATCCAATTTGATCCTTCCATCGCATTCCAGCGCCCTCTCCAGATTGTCCAGCGTCTCAAACTCCACGTAGCAGAAGCCTTTGAACTGATCCGTCTCGCGATCCTTCACCAGCCTCACGTTCTTCACCTCAAAGTCCTGGAATATTTTGATGACATCGCCTTGCACCAGGCCCTGCGGCAGATTGCCGACGAATGCGATGAAGGGCGGTTCCGTGGGCAACTGCTTCATATGCCGTTCTCCACCGAATCCGCTCCTGGAAGACAAGAAATGGAGAAGTTTAATTAATTCTGTTCAATGTTTATATTTGTTTGTCTTTTCCAAGGGAACTGAATACGATCTGATGGGAAATTCACGAGTAATCCCTTCATTTTTGTATTTATTCAAGAAAAGGGGAAAATGTTTGTTAACTTTTGTTACTTGGTTTCTTTCTTACTTTGTTTACAAACACAAAAACTTAACAAAGTCTACGATCCTTGAAGATCTAAGAAATAGAAGGTGGTTACGATTGTTTATCTCTTGGGAGGGGAAACTAATAAGTTCTGATGAGAAATCTGAAGCCTGTCCCCTAAATTTCATATTTTTTTAAGAAACGGGGGACAATGTTTGTTAACTTTTGTCACAAAGTAGTTCCCTTATTGTCTTTGGTTTCTAGGTGACTTTGTTTACAAACTTTGTATATAAATGTTTTAAAGTTTATAAACAAAAGTAGCCCCAAATATGACATTTGTTGACTGAGCTAATAGATTTGATATTAATAAAAATAAAAGAGTATTCTTAATATAAAAGATAGATTAATTATAAAAGAGTAATCTTTTGGCATAAAACTGGCATTCGTGGTACACAAGTCAAGATATGTCCGTAAATTGGAAAATAAATGCACTTGCAAAGATTACTTTGTTATTTATAAGCTAAAGTAGCTAAAAAACTGACAGTTATCGATACCAGTCTAGGGATTAAAGTCCTAACACTTCCTTAATGACATTTCATGTTAACTTTAATGGAAAATTAGTGCAAGTGGTCAGGATTTTGGTAAAAGCAATGAATATTTTTTAGTCGTTTCTATTAAAAATTTAGCCGCAAGACTAAAAATGAACTTGGTAGCCGAGCGCTCCATGGTTGTTGTTTATTTTTAGTTGTTCCTGGCAGCCGGTGGTTGGGTTCCCAGGAACTTTGGGATTCGAAGCGACAGTATGTGGCGTGAGGCTAGTGGCAACCACAACAATAGCACCGGTAACTGGACAGGTGTGAAAAGGTGCCCGGAAAAGCGCGCGCTTTTGGATAAAACTGCATCCATGCCTCGGCTTATATTCCACAAGGGGGTGGGGGGTGTAGGAGCAGGAGGCGGATGAGCACTTGGAGGAGGCGGTTCCTTTGGCGGCGCGGCGCGGCGATGGCGTTGGCCGGCGGCGCCGCTTCTGCCGACTGTGACGCAGGCGTTGGCCGCAGGCAGCGGATTTTCGGAAAAGCGCAAATCAAACAAAATATAATAATAAAAAAAAAATACGGTGGAAAGGAAAAAGAATGTGGAAGAAAAAAAAAAAAAAAAAAAAACACGCACACCAGCACACACACACACATGGAAAGGCGGCGACCAACGACCGCGACACGTACACACCTATATGCGCTGGTGTGTGTGTTTTTGTCGGGCGAGTGCGCGTGTATGTCGCGCCTGTGTGTGTGTTGGTGTTGCCTTTTTGCCCAAAACCCCAAACCGCGTGCATTATTTCCGATTTGGGATAACGACGCGATTTGCACTTGCATAAACACTCGCGCCCCACCGCCACCACATTCACTGGCCACCCAACAACTCCGGCGACGATCGGGCGGCGGCAATTACCGAAAATAATTGATAATATTTACCTAGCGTGTTCATAACCACCTCTTCCAGCCATGTTTTTTTTTTCAAATGAGCGAATTCGCTGCAATCCGCAGACTGACTGCCCAACGGTTTTCGCCGCGGCTACCAGTGCGTGCACACCCCATCGAAGAGTAGGCGATGAATTATTAAATACGACACCAAGCACGATCGGCAATCTTTTGGTTGTTGACAATCTGAATTTTAAAAATATTTGGTAGCTATTTTAAACAGTTAAAGTTTCATTTGATAGTTGCCGCGATTCTGTTAAGCAAAAAATACTGGCCAATTCGCCGTATTGGCCATTTTACAACACTTTTGATAACACCAATCGATATACTGAGGGAAGGAATTCCTCGTAACATCGATGTTTCTTTAAAAGATAACAGCCTTTGAATGTTGGGAGCCAGAAAATACCAACAAATAAATGCAAGTACTTTAAAAAAATTCAAGAAATCTTACTAATAGAAGTTAAATTCACGTAGTGCTGGCAAACGAAGGTCCGTTCGAATTCGCCGCTCACAACAAGACAGCGCCCCGTGCCACTTACAACACTGCCGCAGCGGCCAGCTTTCTTCTTCTTACGCCTTCTCGGCTAAAATTGTACACGTTTTTTCTCGATCGCCTAGTGCATTTTTTTCGATTTCTACGTGCAAATAATTCCAGCATGGCACTCACATCGCGCTTCTATTACGAGCGGTATCCCGAGATCGAGGATGTCGTCATGGTCAATGTGCTGTCCATCGCCGAAATGGGCGCCTATGTCCATCTGCTGGAATACAACAACATCGAGGGCATGATCCTGCTATCTGAGCTGTCACGGCGTCGCATCCGCTCCATAAACAAGCTGATCCGTGTTGGCAAAACCGAACCCGTCGTTGTCATCCGTGTGGACAAGGAGAAGGGTTACATCGATCTGTCCAAGCGTCGCGTCTCGCCCGAGGACGTAGAAAAGTGCACCGAACGTTTCGCCAAGGCAAAAGCCATTAACTCCCTGCTCCGTCATGTGGCCGACATCCTCGGCTATGAAAGTAACGAGAAACTGGAGGAGCTCTACCAGAAGACCGCCTGGTACTTCGAGAAGAAGTACAACAGCAAAACGGTGGCCTACGACATCTTCAAGCAGTCCGTAACGGATCCCTCGGTCTTCGATGAGTGCAACCTGGACGCCGAAACCAAGGAGGTGCTGCTGAGCAACATAAAGCGCAAGCTGGTCTCGCCAACGGTCAAGATTCGGGCTGACATTGAATGCTCCTGCTACGGTTACGAGGGCATTGACGCCGTAAAGGCCTCCCTTACCAAGGGCCTGGAGTTGAGCACCGAGGAACTGCCCATTCGCATCAATCTGATAGCACCGCCACTGTTAGTTTTGCTTTTATCCCTCCCCAAACGTTAATATTGTAATCCCTTTGCCCTGATTCCTTCCAGCTATGTCATGACCACGTCCACGACCAAGAAGACAGACGGCCTGAAAGCGCTGGAAGTGGCCATCGAGAACATAAGAGCCGAGATCATCAGATACGAGGGCGAATTCAAGGTTATAATGGCGCCCAAGCTGGTCACCGCCATCGACGAGGCGGATCTGGCCCGGCGACTGGAGCGGGCCGAGGCCGAGAACGCCCAGGTGGCTGGCGACGACGACGAGGAGGATGGTGCCGACCAGGAGGGCATGCAGTTCGATCCCGAAAAGGAGTTCAATCACAAGAATTCGTCTTCGGCAGCAGCGAACGACGACGAGGATGATGAGGACGAGGATTAGAGGATTAGAGCCGGGAATCAGAACGGGAGCAGCAGAAACAGACAGCCAGAACAACAGAAACGATTTTTGCATAAATAAATCCATACATAAATTTAATGTGTATGAACTGAGTGTATGATGTCTTGGTCAGTCCTTTGGAGCCAATGCTATTCCTTATAAATTAAATCGCTATTAAAATGAAGAAAGGTAGAGAATGTTTAAGTAATTTCTTTTTCGTTTTTCTTATCCATTTCCAAATCAAAAACAATACTCTCGACCTTTTATTGAACCCAATTCACAATTTTTTTTTAACTTGCATTTTTTTTTTGACATTTTCGAACTTAATACTAGATCAAACTTGTGTGTATACTCTTTAAATGTGTATAGTATATATATATATATGTATATATATAATTTTATATAATCAATAATATTTATAGTCAGGCAAAGTTTTAAATCCACTTTCCGTTTTGTATTTGTTTTTATAATACGATTACTTTTCAGTTTCCTGCGACTTTTGGTTCCATCACCGTCCAGTTTTCTTTAAATATTTTTCCCATTCTTTTTTGTAAGTTTGTTGCATCGATGATTCGGTAACTTTTCGACTTAAATTTAAATTCACGCTTAAATATTCTCTAGAAAAAACCAACCCTTGCTATGTGTTTTGTTGTTTTGTTAAAAAATTGATCCTCTAACGGAGAAAATGCACCCTAATTTAAACTATTGTACAATCCATGTAACATCCTCCTTCGTTTACAAAATAATTGCACTAAATTATAAAATGGTTTTTCTTTGTTTTTTTTTTTCTTTCTTTTTTTTTTTTTTTTTTTTTTTTTGTCGCATCCGATAGTTCCAATATAAGATTTCTATGTTTATTACGCAGTGTTTTTGGTATTGCTCGGAGTATTTCGTTGGTGTTGGTCTCGTGGTTGTGGTCGTGGTCGTAGTCGCATCCTTATAGCTGTCCAGGTCCAGGTCCTCCTCCACCCCGTCCTCATCCTCCGCGTCTTAATCCTCGCCAATCCTCCGCCGCCACCTGGTTCAGCTAAATCCACCGCCGCCACTGAGCAGCACCGAGCTGGCCTCCTGCTTGTTGCCATTGCAGACCCGCAGGGCAGTGAGGACCTGACCGCGCTGAAAGCCCAGCTCCATGAGATCGGTGACGTCTTGCTCGGTGAAGCGGTCAAACGGTTGAATGGTATTTGGTCCGCCGCCAGCTGTAATTGCACTTCCAGCTGTGGTGGTGCCGCTGCCACTTGCTCCACCGAATCCGGCGCCACCCTCGGCACCGCTACCGCCACCGCCTCCACCGTCCCGCCTGCTCTGTTCGATGGCATCGGCAATGGCCTGCTGCTCCATCGACTCCTCCGAGTTTCCAGTGAGCCGGGCACTGGCCGGCAGTTCGCTCTCCGGCAGGAACGGCGTCGTCGTTCCAGTCGTGCCGATTATTAGTAGATTCCTTTGCAAGTCAATGAGGCACTGTCGGGGAGGATCATGGGTTTTAATTATATAAAAATTGGATCATAAAGGGCAACCCCTACCTGATGCCTCTTCAGCATGTCCAGCCCAAGAAGCATATCCATGGGCTGCTGGCCCAGCACCGTGAAGCTGGAGGTCAGATGATCGTTCTCGATCTGCAGCTGCACCATATGTATACGGCCCAGGATGGGCTGGGTGCCCACGCCCTTGGCCACGCCGTTCCAGCGCGTATCGATCAGCCGGTTGACGTGGCAGCGTTCGGCGCAGTCCTTGCTCATGATCGTGGTCTGGGCGCCCGAGTCCACAAAGGCCTTCACCGGAATTCCGTTCACCTTACAGTTGATATACCTAAAAAAATATCCTTTAAGGATAATCCCAAAAGAGAGCCCGAATCATACTTACAGCATAGTGACGGTGCCAAAGATCTCCGGATTGTACTCAATAGCGGCTGCCATGTTGTCCTGAATGTTCTTCTGCTTGATCTCCTCGGCAATCAGGCGCTGCGTCTCCTCGTCAAATGGATCGGCGTGGAGCATTCGCAGCCGCTGCTCGTTGAAGCGCTTCCGCTCCGCTATGTGCTCGCGCAGCACCCGGGCGAAGGTCTCCAGGTCGCCGGAGTCGATGGCCTCCGCCAGGCGCTTGTTGTACTGCCGGAGCAGGGCCAGCGTCTCCGGGCTGGAGAGGAGCATCTGTCGCACCGTGGCCGGGTCGTCGTCAAAGTTCACGTTGAACTCGTCGGTCGGAGGGATGTCTGTGAGGTTCTCGAACTGCGGCGGCAGCCCTGCCTGGATGCCCTGCGGTGGGGCGCTCCTTGTCGGGGGACTCCCGCCGCTACTCGTTCCTGGGACAGCGATACTGCTAAAGTCCAGGTTGCTGATCGCCGATTGCTGGTTCGGAGCGCCTCCTTTTAAATATTTTTTAATTGAGATTAAATCAATATTTGTTTACGAATTAAATAATTTTTAAAGGACATAAATCGAAGGATACTTTTAATAATAGTATTAATATTAGTTAATAAATGTTTTTCAATACGAAAAAAGAGAGTCAATTAAAGGGTACATTCTTTATGTATTTTATTATGTACATATATACTTTATTATGTATTGTAATTTTTATAAATAAATTTTGTATATAGTAATTACACAAATAAAATAAAATCAACCATTTCTTTTATAATTAAATACGAATTTCAGAGATTTTGTTGCCCCCCTCCGAGATACAATGAAGGAATATGTAGCATTTTTGCAATGGATGTTTATGAAATGAGTAAATGAAATTGAAATTTTTGCAACGCCCACACACACCTGAATGCAGTCAGCAATTGGAAAACACAAAGATTCTAGTATAGACCTGCCCGTTCCACGACAAGGCCGACCACGCACCATTTCTGGGGTCAACGAAACCCCAAAAAAGAAATACGAAGGAGGAGGAGGAGGAGTAGGAGGCAGCCGACTAACTACTCGGCACCTGCTGGTGCTTCTCCACGACCACGACCACTCCTGTCCCATGTCCACCTCCGTGCTGCAATGGAATCGGATGGCGTTGCGATAGAAGATAAGCCTCGCCGGCGCCCAGCCCCCTCTGACCCAAAACGATCGCAAAATAACAAAAAAGTTGCAGCAGAGAATCGCAAAAAATCAAACAACACGTTTATTTTTAAAAATCAACTGCGCCGCAAAAGATCAGATCTTTTCCAAAAATGAAATTCTTGTCATGAAATTAATACCAAATAGGGTTAAAAAAAAAGGATTGGATGGGACAAAAGATTGGTTTTTTGGGGAATATAAGAGGTATACGGATTTCAGGGTTTTAAGGGCTTCAAAAAATGATTTGCAATATTTTTAAAATCAAAGTTTGTAAAATGTTTAAAGACTCTGAAACTGGCATCTTTCTCGGAAAAAAAACTCATCTCCTGAACCTCTATTTCATAACAAATTGAAATATTCAACTCTCCATATTGTAACCTAAGAATATCCTTAAAGAAATTCATCCTTTAAGAATTTCAAACATATTGCGCGACTTTTTATTTAAACCTGCGACAAAATTATATTATTGGGCAACCAAAGATTACAACAATCTACGCCTTAGGAAATTAACAAAAAAGACAAAGACCAAGGCTAACTCTTCCAGGATATCCCAATTACAATCATTACACCGCGACAGCGAGAAGCTTCTTTTCAAAGAATGGCTTGGAGTCGACCAACCAAGCACCACATGACCCACTTAGCGGTTGATGGCTTCATTCCCGCCTCTGCGCTAATCCCCACTACCGCTTCTCAACTTGTTACACCATCTCACCTGGTCGTGGGGCTATCCGGCGGCGCTCCAACAGGATAAAGTCGCCGTCGCCGACGCCGTACTGCTGCAGCGAATGCTTGTCCTGGGTCAGCTCCCGATTGTTGAAGAGAACCACCAGTTGGGCTACGTCCGCGCCAATTTCCATGGCGCAGAGCGCCTTCAGGTTCTCCACTTCCAGGTCCTGGGGCACGTCCAGGCAGAAGACCTTGTCATCGCTGGTCACTGTGATTTTCATCCTGCACTCTCACTCTCTCTCTGTCTCCTGCTCCTACTCCGCTGAGGCGCTGCGATGCGCTGCTTGGGTTACTTCGCTTCGATGTGCTTTCCGTTTCGCTCAAAATCTCACGCGGATCGGGAGCAGTGCGCTTGCTAGTCTCTAGTTTATCTCTGATGATTGGGCTATTGCTGCTGGAAGTGCGTTTTTATTTTTGCCTTTTGCTTTTGTTTTTGACAACGCCGCCTCCAAAACGCACGGTTGCCTGTGGCTGGTTATCGGCTGGTTGCCTATCGATAGTGCTTCAACCGATATCGCTATACTCGTTGCATATTTTTGACTAATTTCGATTCTAAGGTTCAATGGGCAATTTTGAAGGGACCTAGAGATATAATTTAGTTATTTGACATGTTGGGCAACCGAATGCTGAAGTTTTAGGGATTTGGGAGCAAATAATATATGATATCTGGTATTTAAACTACTGTTTTCGCTGCTTTAAATAATTAATTTATAAGCAACACAATAAATGTTGACCAAGCTAGTAGACAAACATCCGTAAAAGAAGATTAATTTTAAAAAATTCAAACTATTTCCGTTCCACAGATGACTGACGATAGGTATCGATAGGCGGTCAAAGTGCCATCACCAAGTCTTTGAAAATTTCTTGTATTTACCTTATTCGATTGGGTCAACGACAAGAGCTAGACGGCGCTGGAGCATTGTTCCGTGTCCGTTTTTCGTATCGCGTCTCATCACATCGCTTGAGCCAAGAAGGAGGCGAGAAGCCAGACATCCTTGCCAGCGCCATGTCCACGCAGCAGGCCGAGACCGAGGAATCGGTGGCGCCGAAGTCCAAGCGACCTTCAGGTGAAAACCCACTCCCTTCCCACACGCACACAGTCGTACGGTGATAAGCGCGGAATGACTAATGTCCATTTCGTATATTGGTTTTACGATTTTACGGCTAATCGATTTTTGTTCAGGGCCACACCATCCTGCCGCCCAGCTAGGCGTCCGCCACACCTGCTGCTTCCCCAAGTCATGAGGTCACCTTGCTAACCTTGTTCCCTTTGTTTCCCAACCTTTTCCCCAGATTCGGCCTTCAAGCAGCAGCGTTTGCCCGCCTGGCAGCCCGTCCTAACGGCGCGCACTGTCCTGCCCACGTTCTTTGTGATCGGTGTGCTGTTCATTCCCATCGGAGTGGTGCTGCTCCATCTGTCCAACACCGCCAACGAGAAGATCATCGACTATACCAACTGCAAGCCCGCCAACTCCAGCACGTCCTGTGCCGTCTACCTGGACAGCAATCCCGGGGGCAAGTGCACCTGCACCCAAAACTTCACCCTCGACAAGGACTACAATGTGAGTCTGCCATGCTGACCATGCTGTTGAATCATTTGTAATGGAATATTCCTATGCAGGGCAATGTGTACATGTACTATGGGTTGACCAACTACTACCAGAACCATCGACGCTATGTCAAGTCGCGGGACGACGAGCAGCTGCTCGGCCACCTGTCGCAGACGCCCAGCTCGGACTGCGCCCCCTTCGCCTACGATCCGGAGACACAGAAGCCCATTGCGCCCTGCGGTGCCATTGCCAACTCGCTCTTCAATGGTAAGGTGCTCCCGATATCGCAAAAACAAAACTAATTCCAACCATTTCAGACTCTTTGACGCTTAGCCAGGATGGCGTTGGCATCAAACTCCTGAAAACGGGCATCGCTTGGCCCTCGGACAAGCGCGTCAAGTTCCGGAACCCGGATGGCGATCTCAATGTGGCCCTCAAGGACTTTGCCCAGCCGTTGTTTTGGCAAAAGAACCTCACCATGCTCGATCCGGAGAATCCCGAGAACAATGGATTCCAGAACGAGGATCTCATTGTATGGATGCGCACCGCGGCACTGCCCAGCTTTCGGAAACTCTACCGCCGGCTAGACCAATCGATAGACAAGTATTCCAAAGGCCTAAAGGCCGGCGAGTATACTCTTCACATTGATTATCGTATGTGGCTCTGCGGAAATGGAGGAGCAAGGGATAAGTTATTAAAACTTGTATATTTTTCCAGATTATCCGGTGGTCTCGTTTGACGGCACCAAGCGCATGATTCTCTCCACCACCTCTGTGTTGGGCGGCAAGAATCCGTTCCTGGGCATCGCCTACATAGTAGTGGGAGCGATTTGCATCACTTTGGGCCTGGCCCTGCTCTTCATCCACATGCGATGCAGTCGTAGGTAAGTGGAGGACTATCCTGATTCTATCTCTCTCCAATCACCGTCTCATGCATCCACCTCATCCACCCGCAGCGTTGTGGTTCATTAGTCGCGGAAATCCATACTTCATTCATCCATCAAAAACCTCATGGCTCGGTGCGCGATAAGTATTTAAAATTTGACCAAAAACCAAAAACCAAAAAAACAAAAAGCGATTAGGCCACTTATCGGGCGCAGGCCAAAAATAGTGATTGACACTTGCCAAGTTAGAGTCTAATCTATCCTCTTTGCCGTTTCGTTTCGTTTCCGCAGCAGCAACATGGAGATGATCAACGTGAACCCGCACACGCAGTACTCCTAGGCCCTGGCCTACTCCCGGATGCCCAACCACTTAGCTTTAGTAGATACATCTGTTTAAGACATCTTTTCACCATAAAGTAGCTTCTATTGACCAACCTAGCACTGCATTCTATATTATCCCCGCATCTGCTGTGGCCACGAATTGGCTGTGCCTTTTGTTAATCCATTTTGTAATCCTTGTCTCCTCTTTATTTTTTTTTTTTTTTGTGGTATTTTTGTCCTTTTTATGAAAAAAAAAAAAGAAAAAAAGAAAACATACATCGTGCAAACTATCTACCAAATGCAAAAGTATTTATTGTGCCTGTGACCTGATCTGTATTTTGCCCGATTATCACGTTTATTACCAACTATAATAAAATTAACAAAATAAACAATAAACGGCAAATATGCATTTTAATCAGCGGCATTTTTATTGCTAAAATTATTGTAATTTAAAAAATAAAACCAAAATTAAGGTTAGTATATGGCTGGAGGGGCACTTCAAATAATAACTTTTATCGGGAAGTTCCCAAAGGAACTTTGTAAACTTTACAAAAGTTTTTAATAAAATGTAACAATATTCCTGTAGTTTCAAACTATTTTTAAACTTTTTACTAAATAAAAGCTTGCTGTTAAATAAGTGGTTTAAAAAGTAATGTGTTTTCCCTTTTTATTGAGAAATTAAATCTTTCAAAGAATAATATTTATATAAATGTTTATTAATAAAACCATGAATGTGGAATAAAGTTGAAATTAAGGATTAATAGCGTGTCGCCATCGCTATTTTTTGTAACCCTATTATGGTCGCCATATTTAATGATGGCACGATAGTTCTATTTTAAAAATTACATTTATTAAAGTAGCTTTTTAATTTCAATATGTAGGATAAGCCACATTCCACGCTCCTAGTCACGGTCGCCATATTTTAGAATTCCAAGTTTGTGGCTTCTTCAAGAGAAACGCCACAACTATAGTTACTGGGTTTGTGAGGGATAAGTTAGCACTTGTTAGCCTTATCTATCTAGCCAAAAACCATTATCGTTAAGGAAAGATTTCGATTTTTATGTTTATATTCCTTTTATTTTGTTTTCGATTCTTCAACGCGTGAGGGACAAAAGTTTGCTTACATCGTTATATGATTCTGCCATTGTATAATTTATTTTGTACCAGTTACATATTATATATATATTATATGGTAGCTTAAGAGCTAGTTTTACATATGTATAATGCCGCTGTGTTATGATTCGTGTTCGTTTATGTAAAAGCCAGTGAGGAGTAGGAGTGCGTGTATAGTGAAATAGTCTGTCCTTTACGCAACGTATACCAAGAGAGAGAGTGTGTGTGTGTGTGTAATATCCTGGACGACCCTGGACCGCCTTAGCCAGCCAAGATAAGGCGCCAAGGTCGTCGATCTTTTGTCATAAATGGTTTCAAAATTTCTTTTTTTTTTTTTTGTGTCTTGTTGTTCGAAGAGAAGAGAGAAGAGGTATGGGTCAGAGAGGTCCTGCGACAACTCAACGGGGAGGATGTGTGAAAAGTTCTAATGCCACCACATTAGGAAAGTGTCCAAAGTGTTTGAATTTATTCGAATGGAATTTTTGTTGTGTTTTTTTTATATGAAAATGAGAAACCACGTATGTCCCACCTCATCAACCACCTCCTGTTCGTCCTTAGAACGTGCTTTCGAACGAAATCTAAAGTAATTGTTGGTTTTAGATTGGCAATCGTACTTATTTACTGATCCTTTTTCCTTAAGAATGGTCAGAACGAAAAAAAAGGATCAAGGCAAAAAAGTATGAAGGATATTGTAAGTACTGGCGCGACTTCTATTTGGCTTTTTGCTCGAAACTAAATGATATTTTGTTTTGTTTTTGTTGTTGTGTGCGTTTGCTCCTTTGATAAAATCTATATTTTATGTTTCATTATTTGTTTTTTTTTTGTAAAAACCGAAAAGGGGTTTAAAAGGGGGTTTTAGGTTTGAGAAACCTTTTTTAGAATTTTGGGGAAGACCAAACGAGTTCAAAAAAAAAATCTATCGATTATAATCTATAGCTTTGGGTTTTTCAAACCTTTGTGAGTCTGTCCGATTGTGTGTATATGTGTGTGTGTGTGTGTGTGAAAATACTTTGATCCTGATGATGGTTCTCTACTAATTCTAACTGAGCGGTTTCCCTTTTCATATTCTTATCGTTTTTATCGTTTCAGTGGAAATCCTTTGCTTTGGTGCATCGTAATCCGCTTGCAATTGATGTGTTTTTTTTTCACTTAGGATCTATGCTTTTTTAAATATATATATATATATATATATTAATATATAAGGTTTAAACTTAGAATGTAGGTTGTCTAGCGAAACTTATGGCTACAGGATGCAGGATGCAGAGCATTTCAATCCTAGAATTCAGCGTGTGTGCACGATACAAACTAGTTTAACATTATTATCGAAGAAAAAAAAATTGTCTCGTATATATATATATATGATATTAATATATATATATGGTAAGGATCTTATAACTAGGATCTATAGAGAGAGCGTTAAAAAAGGGTGGAAGGGGGAAAGGGGGAGCTAATCGTGGCTGATGTCGGATGATGAAGTGGAATGCGTTGGCTCTGGATGATGTGTTGGCGTGGAGGTGTTTCGTTTTGTTTGTGGTTTCTAGGTTCTTTGTACATTTTCAAGTGAGATGGCGAATGGACTGGAGACTCAGTTGGTGGCAGCTGTGGCAGCCGCTGGCTTACTACTTTTGTTGGCGCTGCCGCTGCCGCTGCCGCTGCTGCTGCTGCTGGTGGTAATAGTGGTGGTCGTCCTGGCAGCCTGCTGTTCCATTGCCAATGGCGATGGCGATGCTCCGGCGGCTTTGGCCAGTTTTGGACCATTGAGGAAATGGCTTTTGATGTGGCTCTGGAGTAGCTCCTGAGAATCGAAACAAAGTTGACATAGATCACAGGTAAAGCCTGGCAGCGCCGGCGGCTTCTTGGGCCGCTGCTCACCCGTGGAATGTGATTGCGACGTGGTCGTGGTGGCTGTCGACTCGCTGGCCGACGACGAGTTGCGCCTTTCGTTGGCCTCCTCGACCTCGTCCTCCACCATGTCATCGTCTAGCTCTTCGATTACCTCTTCCTCTTCAATCTCCTCAACCTCCTCCTCCCCCTCATCCTCCTCGACCAGATCGTCGTCCGGCTCTGGATCGGCCGCGTCCTCGTCAAACTCCTCCTCGATTATGTCCTCAATGGGCAGCATGCCAACATCTTCCTCCTCCTCCTCATCCTCCTCCTCCTCCTCTTCGTCCGAATCGGCCACAATTAGTGGCGGTATCTTCGGCTTGCCATTCATCACCACAGGCTGAGGATCCTCCACATCATCCTCCTCCTCCTCCTCCTCTTCATCGATGTCGTCCTCGTCGACATCGTCGCTCTCCACATCGTCGTCGGAGCTGAGGACCTCCTCAACCAGATCATCGTCCTGGGGAATGTTCATTTTCGGTGGCTGCTGTTGCGGCGGCACGCCCTCCTCGTCCTCGCCCTCGCCGCCGTCGCCCTCTTCGTCCTCGTCTTCCACATCCTCCTCGGAGTCCTCATCATCATCGTCGTCGCCCTCGTCATCGCCCGTGCCCGAGGTCTCCTCCTCCTCGCCGGAGCTATCCTCGTCCAAGTCATCGCTGTCCGGCTGCCCGGCCTTGGCCTGGGACTGAGACTGGATATCCGCCTTCGATTTATCCAGGGCCGCTTCCTCCTTTGCCCCGGCCCTGTTGGATTCTGCTGCTGCCGCCTCCGTTCCCTCCTCCGCCTCGTGTGGCTTCGCCGCCACCCTGTCCACCGCCCCTTTGGTGGCCACCGGCACAATTACCTCCTCCTTGAGATGGTTGTTGATGTGATTCATGAGCTTCTCCTTGCGCGACAGATACTCGCCGCACAGATCACAGCCCCACTGGAAGGGGCAGAACGGCCGGACCACCTTGGCGTCCGCCAGCTTGTGATCGATCCACAGCTCCTTGGTGGCGAAGGTGAGATCGCACCGGCGGCAGGCTAAATGATCGTCCACCACGATGACCGGTGGCTCCGGTAGATTGCTGACCTCGTGCTTGTGCAGCTCGTACATGTGCCGGCGCAGATTGTTGTTGCTGATGAAGGTGGAGGGGCAGTATTCGCATTTGAGTTCACGCTTCCGTTTCATCGACTTGTTCGGATTCGCGTTGCCCGGCTGGTACTGGTGGTGGTGGTGCTGCTGCTGCTGGGCGAGATGTGACTGTTGCGATTGGTCCTGCATCTGGTGTTGTTGGTTGTTGGGCATCAGACCCACCGCATGCAGCTCGCGGAGGTGTAGCATCGAGCTGCTGTTGTTGTTGTTGTTGCTGGTGGTGTGATTGTTGTTGGTCAAATGTGTCGCTTCGCCGTCGATGGGATTCTATTATCGGATTATCGGATGCAGTGCAGGAATGGGATGCAGGATACGGAATGGGTGGATGCGGGGGAAGAGAAAGAGAAAAACAACTAGATTAGTAAACGCGCCAGCAGAAACACTCGGAATTTGTCCATCTGGGGAAATGGAGGATGTGGAAATGGCAAAAGGTAATCCCCGAGAGAAATCTTCATTTTCCAAAATCCCCAAAGCCAGATGGATGACAGCCATTCCGAGTGTGTTGCTATCAAGATATCTGTTTTTGCGACTGGTGCGGAGGCAACATCAATATCAAACAGCACATCATCATCATCATCATCATCAACATCGAGAGTCCTCGCTCGTCCTCCTCGCTCCTGCACAAGCTGCACAAAAACGCTCACCTGCTTGCTATCACCTCTGAAATGCCACTTGCGATGCACCTTGAGTGCAATGACCTGCGGAAACGTCTTGGCGCACAAATCGCACGCATATTCCCCATTCTCGTTCTGCTTCTCCAGCTCCACCTGAAACTGGCCGGCATCTGGCGGCCCATCGTCGAACATCGCCGCCAGGGGATTGTCCACGTACAGCTCCTGTTCGTGCTTCTGGATGTGCTTGGTGAACATCTCCTGGTCGGTGAAACGGGCCCCGCATATGGTGCACGCCACCTCTGGAATGCGTATCTTGATCGAGGCAGCCGCCGCAGCTGGAGCGGCAGCCGGAGCGGCAGGAGCCGGCACCGATGCCGGACCGACTGCACCACTTTCTACGGCTGTGTCGCCCAGGTGCTGCTCGTCCTCGTCCTCTTCGTCGTCATCGTCGCCGGTCTTGTGCCGGAACACGCCCGAGTGCAGGCCAACCTGTTTCTGGAGCGCGATGTGCTGCTGGTGCAGTGCCTCCTGCATCTGCTGCTGCTGCAACTGGTGCTGCTGGTGGGCGCCCGTCGAGGTGATCGGCTTCCGGTTGCAGGTGGGCGTGTGGTTGTCCAGCATCTGGCGATCGAAGAAGATCTTGCGGCACAGCGAGCACTCTGCCGGATCTGGCACCTGCGGATGCTTCTTGTAGCGATGAACCTGTGTGGAAAAAATAGTATTATTATTATAATTATGGCTTTTAAATCTCTGGAAACTGGAAACTCACCCATAGGCTCTTGCGTCCGCTGTAGACATTGCCGCAATCCTTGCAGGAGTAATCGTTCGAATCGAACTCGTCGTGGGAGTTGATGTGGATGGCCAGCTTCTTGTTGGTGTTGAAGTTGGAGGGGCAGTACTTGCACTGATACCAGTACAAGGGCGTGGCCAGGCCTCCGGCTCCCGAGGCGTTCATCGAAGCATCCGTCAGGTCGCCGGCGGCCGGCTTGAGAGTGCTGTCCTCCAGGAACAGGCTGTCGTCCTCGAGTTTGGCCGCAGCGCCCCCGGCAGAGGCAGAGGAGGCGGCAGACATTTTGTGGACACTGCGCTTGTGCTGCTGCAGCTCCAGCTCCGAGCTGTAGACAATGGAGCACACCTCGCACTCGAACTGCTTCACAATCATCTCGTCCTTGATGGCCCTGCCGTGCACCTTGAACAGATGCACCTTCAGGCCCTTCTCGTAGGCGAACTCCGCATTGCAGAGCTTGCACTTGATGAACTGCACGTTCTGCACCTGGTGGTCGGTGAGCATGTGGTAGCGGTAGGACTTCTTCGAGCTGAACCGCCGCTGGCAGATGCGGCAGCGCATCCTGCGGAAGCGACGGTCGGCCGCCTGGTCCAGACTGCGCCGGAATACCGCCTGCTCCTGCGGCGTCTGATTGGCCATGGCTGGAGGAACGGCGGGAGCCGAGGTAGCCGGGGCCGAGGAGCCAGTCAGAAGCTCCATGGTGGTATCCGTCGCCGCCGGCGCCGATGGTGTAGCTGTTATGGTCAGGGATTTGGGCGTCATGCGATTGGCCGCTGTCAGGGCCGCGTTCACCGCATTGGAGGCCGTGTAGTGGGAGCGCATATGGTTGGACAGTCCAATGTTGTTGCTGAAGACGGCGTTGCAGATGGGACACTCCTTCTGCTGCTGCTGCTGCTGGCTGGACACGCCCACTCCTGCCAGGCTGCTGTTGTTGCTGCTGTCGTCCAGGCGCATCTTCTTGGCCACGCTGCCCGGCTCGTCCTCGTCGTCATCTGGAATTAGTTGGGTACACGATTAGCATAGGAATTGTACTTGGTTGTGGTAACAAAGCAACAAAGGATTATCGATCGAAGGCTAACGTTGGCAGGAGCCAAGGCGTGGGGTGTCCTTGCAGAGACTCTTCTCTATGGAATAATTTTAAAATTGGAATAAAATGGAATAAGGAATAAGGATACAAGGCCAAGGCATGTTTTAAAGTCTCTGCGTAAGCTATGCAACAGGGCGGGGGTGGTTGGAGAGGCGGACGTCTACAATCTAAGCCTAATTACCGAGGGTCCCACCATTTGTTATCGACATGAGGTCCTTCATGACGTAGTCGTAGCGACCAGTGTAGACATTGGGAGTACTGCCATCCGCCAGCTTCACGGCATCCGCATTCACGATATACTCGAAGCCGCCGGAATGCCGATTCTTGTCCACGCCATGCACGTTGATCATGTGCTCCCGCAGGTAGGAGATCCTCGGATAGCCCAGGCCGCACCTCACGCACTTGTACGTCTCGGGCAGCTTGTTCGGATGCTTCGATTCCATGTGGCGGAGCACGTTGTTGTAGTTGTTGTACTGCTGGCCGCAAATGGGGCAGACCTGCGGCATGCGGGAGAAGTACTGGGACTTGGGGGCCGAGCCATTGCCGCCACCAGGAGGAGCACCAGTAGGATTGGAGGTTTGCTGGCCAGATCCAGAGGCGGAACCGGAACCACCACCCGGTTTGGGTGTGGAGGTCAACGGCCCGAGAGCGCCGCTGCTGCTGCGCGACTCCTCCGCTGAGGAGCCGACGCCAATGCCCAGGGCACCGAGCAGACTGCGCTTGCCCGGCGAGTGCTCCATGCTGTTGCCCGTGGTGGAGGCG
The DNA here is from genome assembly GCA_018150405.1 of Drosophila varians. Taxonomy (NCBI): domain Eukaryota; kingdom Metazoa; phylum Arthropoda; class Insecta; order Diptera; family Drosophilidae; genus Drosophila; species Drosophila varians. Next base: position 12,284,644 of record JAECWK010000126.1, read on the forward strand.
TTGTCGCTGCTAACGCCGCCGCCTCCAGTGCCGCCGCCACCGCCCACGCCGCCCAAATGGTCCTGGTAGACGTGGTCGAGGAAGCGCTGGTGCGTCTCCAGCTTGGCGTCGCAGGTCATGCAGCGCAGGCGGACGATGCAGTGCATATTGTTGTAGTGCCGCCGCCTGTCCACCGGATCGGCAATGTCCAAGCCGCAAAAGTTGCACTGGGTAGAGTTGCTGTCCTTGCGCTGGACATCGGCGTGCTTGTCGTAGACGTGGGTGCGGAACTCGTGCTTGGTGCGGAAGCCCTTGGGACACAGCTTGCACTCGTACAGCTTGTTGACCAGCAGCTCCTTGGCCCGCAACTTTTCCGGCCGCTCCGATCCGGGAGTGCTGGAGATTATATCGGCGGCGACACTGGGACTGGAAGCGGCGTCCAGGTGGGCGACTCTGCCATCACCCGCCTCCCCCAGAGCTCCATCTTTGGCGGCTGCCCTGTCCCTGATGGCGTTGAGCACCCGATACAGGTTGATGCAGTTCCTCTTCTTCAGATGCGAGATGAACAGGGCCTTTGAGTCGTTCATCTTGAGGCAGTTGAAGCACAGATTGCGCGGCAGCAGCGGATACTTCTTGCGCACGTGGGCCATAAAGTTTTTGTAGGTGGAGAAGTACTTGTTGCAGCAGCGGCACGTCATCGTCTGGTATTGCTCCAGGAATTCTTCGTTCTGCTCGATGAACTCCACCTTGTCGCGGGTGAGGTGGATGCGGTACTGCTCCGGATTCTCGTAGTCGTAGCCGCCGCCCTCGCACTTGATGAAGGCGTTCATCACCACCTGCCGATACTTTTGCGTGGAGATGTTCCCACCAGCTGCTCCGGCTGCCCGGTTGGCCTCGGCGGTGGCTGCTTCGGCCGCTGCCCGCTGGATTTCCAAAGCGGCGGCCAGGGCGGGCGTGGGCTTGGTAATGGGCGTGTTGTGGGGCGAGTCGGTGGAGAGCTGGAACAGATTCGGGTGCAGGTTGCGCTCGTGGCGTCGGGCATTGGCGCGCGTGGAGAACTGCAGGCTGCAGGCCCGGCAGCTAGCCACCTTTGAGTCCCCGGCGGCGGCCACATTGGCCACTGCATTTGGTGGCAGGTTGGCGGCCGCAGAGGCGGCATGCTGGGCCGTGTAGTCATAGTCGGAGGTCTGAGAACGGGGGGGGGCAGTCGAAAATATAGTCGGGTGCAAAGCTGGCCAGGATTTTGGTTAACTTACCATCAAGGGCATATCGCCCTCGAGCTCAGAACGCTCTAGGAACATTGTGGGGTCTACCATGTCATCGGACTCGTCGATCGACTTCATCTGGTAGTCGTCATCCGTGTCTATGGGCTCATCCTTAATGGGCACCGCTGGCAGTGGCTGTTGGTCCAGAAGTTGAAAGAAAGGAGAAGGAGAATGGAAAGATGTAGAGATTAGTTGAAGCGGAAATGAAGTGAGTCCTTAAAAGCTACAAAAAGAAAAACACAATTTTTTTTGGCAATCGCAGACGATGGATACCCGTTAGCCAGAGTTGTTGGACCAAAAAAACATTGGAGTCCACATTCGGGATAACAGGTAGCGCTTAGCTAGCTAGCTGGGGGATGATGGTGGTGGTGGTCACACGCTTCGAATGCACGATACAATTACATTATAGGAGTAGCGTCTGAAAAAGCGCAGCTGCTGGGCGGCGCTCTGCAGCGTCACCGGCATGAGCAATGGAGCAGATGCGGAAGCGGATGCAGAGGCGGATGTGCAAGTTGCGGTTGCAGTACTAGCCACAGTGGTCTGTTGCTGCAGGTGCAGGGCACCGCTGATGCAGCCAGCTTGGCTGAAATCTAAAGGCAAGCTCTCCCTGCCACTAGCCACTGCCGAAGGTGGAGGCGGCGGAGGTGGGGGTGGTGGAGGAGCTGGAGCTGGAGCAGGAGCAGCAGAAACAGAAGGAGCAGCAGTCACTGGAAGCGGTGGCAGTGGTGGCACTGTTATATCCAGCGGCAAATACAGCTTCGGCTTGAATTTCCGCAGCGAGGAAGCGGTGGCGGACGTGGTGCGTCCTTGTATCCCTGGACGTAGCTGCCTCTGGCGGCGCTGGGCCTGCGGATGCGTCTGGTGATGGTGCGTCTGCTGGTGGTGGTAATGATGGTGATGCCTGCCACGCTGGAAGTGCAACTGCTGCTGCTGCGAGTGATGGTGATGCCTGCGATAGTGCCTGTGCTGCTCCCGATCCCGATGCGGCTGGGAGGAGGAAGCGGATAGGGAAGCTGTGACTGTGGCGGAAGAGCTGGCCACTGCTGCGCCTGGCACTTGCAGGAGCAGGGTCTGCAGACTGGGCTGCTGGGCGGCGCTGTTGCTGCTGCTGCTGTTCATCGACGACGACGACGACAACGATGGTGGTGGTGGTGGTAGTAGAAGTGGTGGTGGTGGTGGTGGTGGCAACTGTGCCAACTGTTGCGGTTTAGGACTCACATAGACTGTTAACGATTTGCGTTTCTTCAGCGCGGGTATGCCATCCAAAATGGCAGCCGCCGAGGCTGTTGCTGCTCCTGACATCGTCGGGCTCCTGTCCGTTTCATCCTGATGCTGCTGCTGCTGGTGTTGTTGTTGTTGTTGGTGCTGGTGTGGATCAGAGCCATTCTCTGCACTGTTCAGGTCCAGGTAGTTGAGCAACTTGCTCTTGCTGCTGTTGTTCGCCTCCAGCCATTGGCGCTGCTTGGTCTGCGAGATGAGGGAGCGATTCTTGAAGCTCTGCCACGAGTTGAGGTAGCTGATGCAGGCGTGGCAGATCTGCAAGGACAATCGGTCCTGCGACGTGATCTGTAAATAGAGAAGGAACGAGGAAAGTGACGTAAGAAAATGTTACTTGAAAATTGAAATTTTAAAGTCCTGCAATGCCCCCTCCTCCTCCCTCCTCCATCCTCCCTAAATGCTCCCCATGGAGGAGGTCCTGTGTCCAGCCATGCGGAGAATGCAGGTATTCCTTTTGCCACCCCTTTCGGATGTCAATGACCTGCTTATAATTATATGCAGCCTCCCATCACGCCATCGCCCGCTCCCGCTCCCGCTCCAGCTCCCCCATCCTTACATCCATACATCCATCCATACATTTATCCTCTGCGCAAATCATTTGAAATGTCCTGCCTGATAACAGTTGTTCCTGGCTGCTGGCTCCTGACTCCTGGCTCCCATCTCCCATCTCCCGGCTCCTTTGCGCATGTTTGTTTGTGTATTCGCTATGTGCCAGCCTATGTAATCGCATCCTTATATACCATGCCCCCCCTCCACGCCTCCGCCGCCACTCTCCTATATACAATAGAGTCCAAATGTAAAGGAGCCGATTTGCCGGGGATTAGGCGCAATTACAAAGCATCTCCACTGGCTCCCAAATCCACTTAAATCTCAATTATCGGACAACGCCAATGCATCTGCATCACCTATTGGATATTGGAGGCCATCGGCCATTAGACGTCCATGAAGCCACCATATATGGCCGGGTTTTTATGCGGCAAAGTATTAGGGGGGTTTCCGTATTTATTTATAAATTATTTACTATAAAAATAAATATTTATAAATTATACTTTTCTAAAAAATATATTTTTAGATTGTTTCATAAAATCATATAAAGATCCATAATTGTTTTTGGTAAAAAAAAAAATATTTTTAGCACAAATTTTTAAATAATAATTTCTGCAATAAATGTTTTTTCGGTAACTATTATATAGAAGCCACATATTATTATATATTATTTTAATATTATATATTAAATTATCATAGTTTCTATTAAAACTTTCAGGAGGATTGAACAATATTTTTGCTTTCTATTTAAAAAAACTATTTTTTCACTAAATATAACATAAGAAAAACTAATATTCGAATATTCAAGAATATGTAAGAATTTTAAAAGCTTTATATTTTGTACTTTAAGTGTTTAAAAATATTATATTATAAATTGCAAATTATTACCAATGACTCTCCCCCTTAAAAATACAATAATTAAAAATATATATCAATAAAACCAATTTTGATATTGCTTTTCCATTATTTCTTTTCAGCTATTTAGACCATCCTTAAAGTCTGGCTTGAAAATAGCCAAATGCTAGCCAACACTGATGAATATCGATAGCCGCAAAATCAGAGGCGAACGAAAATGATCAAAACAAACGAAGGGAAATGAAAATGTATGTTTTGTTTTGCATATTCTTCTCCGCCCTTTCGTCGGTTTTCTATTTGTTTATGGAATCGACTTTAGTTTTTGTTTAATTTTGAGTTTAATTTTATAATTGAATAGTGCTGTCTTGTCACTAAAGTCAAGGGCCTTTGTAATTGAAACCCGGGCGCATATCCTTTTATGTACAGTAAGGACGTACATGGGCCGAAGGATACGTTGTGTGGTCCCCCGCCTCCGGGCCTTTATATATTGTTGGTTCGAGTATTTTGGCTGCAAGGCTTTGGCTTCGGCTTCAGTTACGTTTAAGGTTTACCCTTTCCGCCGCCGCCTCCTCCATTTCATTCCATTCCCTTTTCGATAATATGTTGTTCATTCACCTTGCCCACACCCAGGTCCTTGGTCCTTCGTCTTGGATACACAGGGCTCCGGTTCGGGCGCACGACTGGGGAGAGGAGCCGCCAGGGCACTCTCCAGCTCCTCCAGCTGGGTATTACAGCCTTAAATCTTAAAGATCTGGAGGACTCCTTTCCAGGCTAAGGTGAGATTTTAGAAAGTAACCCAACAGAAAAAAAAAACCGAAAAAAAACCAAACCAGAAGGGACAGACCTGTGGCAGCTGCAGCACTTCCTTCACCAGCTGCTGGCCACCAGGTGCAATAATCACCAGGCTGGACCATTCTCCTACTACTCCTCGTTGCTCCTCCTCTATCTTTATTCCCCATTTCCTTCTTCCAGCATGGAACGAGTTTCTGGCTCTGCGCCTTCTCCTTTTTGTGTCCTTATTCGTCCCTGTCCCTGTGTGTGCGTCTCTGTTTCTATCTATGTGTGTGTGTATTTGTGCGTATCTGTGTGCGTGTGGTAGAGAGAGCGAGCATCCTGTCCTGTCCACTCCATGGCTTGGCTTGGCTTGGGCTGGCATAACCATTCCACCATTTCCATCCTCCATCCAGCGAACAAAAGTGAAGACGTAGAAATAACCAAAAGTAACCCTCGTATTTAGCAGAGCAGGACGAATACAGGACCAGCAGCAGGAGGAGGACAAGGACGAGGACGAGGAGACGGAGGAGGAGGAGGAGGAGGAGGAAGCAGCAGAGCCTTTTTCAAATATTGAATTTCCTCGCAAAGAAATGCCAAGAGATGCCAGCCAGCTGAGATTCGATCAAGCTTCACTAGATCCTGGCTCACCAGGAAGATTGCATCATCAAGGGAGAAAGTTTTAACCAATGCTGGAGGTGGAGGAGGAGCAGCTACCAGGAGAGAAAACAAAAAAAAAAAAGAAGCAACAACCTGGTGTATGCCAGCCAAGGTGAAACCACTCTTGGTGTCCCGGGTCGGCGGCTCCCACTCCAGTTACCGCTCTGGTCTTTCTGCTTGCTTGCTTCTTTGTCTTCCATGTGTTCCCAGTCCCTGTCCCTGTCCCTGTTCCAGTCCCTCTTCCCATTCCCATTCCCTCTTTCTATATACATTCGTTGGCGAGCAGGCCAGAAACCCAAGAGTGACGCCGTGTCGGTGTGCGAGCATGTGGTCGGTCCGCCTCCAGATAACGATGTCGGAACCAAAGCCAAAGAGCAGGGCGAGAAGAGCGCCGAGCGGGAGCGGCAACGGCCACGGCAGCAACAGACCAGACCAGACCCAGGCCCCAGAGCTAGCGATGACGCCAACCAACCAACCAACCAACCAGGGCCTCTCCTCCGTTTCGGATTTGGATTCGGTCGTGTCTGACCACACCACCGGTCAACCGGATAGCATCTATCCATCCATCCATCCATCCCTCGGCCCATCACTGCCCAACAACAGTATGAATCCGAGTCCGAATCTCAATCCCAAGTGCCTCCTCCAAGTACTATCGCCAATCTGAAGAGCAATTTGCGTTTCCTTCACTAAATTCACGAAATAATCTTATAAATATTCTGACGATAATTTTTATCGTGGCTCTGGGACCATCTTTACACCAAAGGTCAACCAAATAGAAGCACTACTGTATTACGTATGGAAATATTATAGTTTAAGGATTAGACCTGATGTTTAACAATTGAAAATTAAATTAATTAAAGTTAAAATTTTTGTATACTATATATTTTCAAAGAACATTTTCGAAAACAAATATTTTAGTATTTTTGAATAATATATTTAAGCAATGTAAATTAAGGTAATTTTTTTTAATTACTTTATTATTTATTATTATTTTCAGTTATTAAAACATCTCTAAAAATATTTATATTTCCAAAAAAATAGAATTTAGTTTTTAATAAATTTTGAAAAAAAAACAAATTACTCTGTATTAATTAATTAAATGGCGTTAGGTTCCGAATTATTTATTTTTTGTTTAAGATTTTAAAAATATTAATATTTATCAAAAACCGCCTGAATAAATGCGAAATATATATATTTTCTTTAATTTTATATTTCTCAAATTTTCGAAAAATAATATTAATAATAAAATTGGTAATATTAATTAGTAAATTAATATGTGGAAACCCAAAAATCTAGATTTTCATCAATCATCAATCATAATCCAAAGGATCAATCATTTGACCTATAATTCCCAACTTGTTTTTATATTGTATGGTTACAAAATACTAAAAACCTATAATTATTTTTTATGGATTTAAAGTAATAATTATTTTGGTATTTTGCAATTTTGGATCTCCCTTAATCTTGATTTTTAATGGAAATTTATGTTTCTATTGAAGTGACCTCTGGTGTGCCCCTGTTTTAAAGCCTGCACGTGTGTGTGCGTGTGTGTGTGTGTGCCAAGAGCAATTGCCATGAAATCGAGCCCAGAGAAGGCACCAACCAAGCACAAGCACCGACAACAGCCGGCACAGAGCACCAGCAGACCCGACCAGACCAGACCAGCCCAGAGCTGAACAGGGCAGGGCAGGGCACCCAGGGCGGGCGCACGCAGAAGCGACGTGCTGTGAGCTGGCAACTGGCAACTGGCGGATGTCGGATATCGGATGCCGGGGGCACCTAAAACCCAAAGCAAGCCAAGCAACCAGCACAACCATCGACCCGATGATGACGACCAGCGGGCGTCCATTTTGTAGAGGCAGGCAAGGCAGGCTGGCAGAGCAGGCAAGAATGGCGGCGTCGACGGCGGCCCTTGAAAGAATCAATAAACGAAGCTAGCGAAGCCGCATCATCCACGTCCGTTTTGGTGCCTCCTGCTCCTGCTGTGCTCCTTGCGAAGGACGACGCTTGCGCGCAAAGAGAACAGAGAGAAAGACAGAGAGGGAGAGAGAGCGAGCGAGCGAACGGATGGATGGAAAAAGAGGGAGCTAGAGCTGGCTGGCTAAGCCAGGTAGGTAGCCCAGCGCCAGGCCCAGCCAGGCCAGGCAAGCCAGGCATGGAAACAGAGGCATGGCAGAGGAAGAGGTAACAAGGGAAACCAAAAACTAGAGGCAGCTGCTCAATTCCATGAAAAAAAAATATATATATGGAAAAATAAAATGAAACTAGGTTGGCCTGGCCTGGGCTGGCCCAGAGGCCTGGGATTGGGTTTGGGTCGCGGCGGGTTTGGTCTCGGTATCGGTATCGTTGCCCGCCGACCAAGTGGCCCAAGTGCCTGTCCAGGTTCAGGTCGGGCAGCACCAAATACATAGTCACATGTTTGTATATCATCAAGGCACTCGCAGCACACACATGGATGGAAGAACCACACATACAAGGGGCGGCCTCGGCGCGCTCATCGTGCTTTATGCTTTGTGCTGGCCATTCTCGTCTCCATCCATGTCTTTGCTCTGCTTCTGCTTCTGCTACTACTGCTGCTGCTGCTGCTCCTCTCCTCCGCGTCTCTCTTTTGAGCCACTCCGCTGGGCACGAAAACGGGACATGGGATGTGGGATGCGGGATAAGGGATATGGGATACAGGGCAGGATCGTATTCTTCTAACCTCAATGGAGGAGAAGGAGGAGGAGGAGGGGGCAGGTATGAAAGGAGAAGGAGGAGGAGGAGCAGCAGAAGGAAGGAGCATCATGACCCAACATCGTGACCAAGGGTTGGAGAATCTTTTGTGCTTTTTGTACCCAATCTAACCTCACTTTTTGTGCCTGTCCAGCGAAGCACACACGGGTGTGGCCACCGCCTCCGTCGCCGCCAACGACACCACCTCATGCTCCGCATCCATGCCCGTTTTCGGTGTATGTATAACCATTTGGGGTTGGACAACCCAGAGAGAGAGCAGAAGCAGCAGCAGAAGCAACGGCAACGGCAATGGCAACGACGGCGTCGGATGACGACAGCGCGGCGGCGGCGGCGGCGGCAACGACAAAGATTACGTGTGGCCTGGTGCTGGCCTGGCCTGGCTCGGCCCCCATCGATTCCCCTGACTCACCTTGATGTTGACGCAGTTGTGGATCTTGGTGGACAACGGCTCCTTGTCCGCCGCATAGCTATTGATGATCGAGATGCACTCGGACGCGGGGGCGATGCACAAGCGGCAGCAATTTTGTCGCTTCTCGATCTTCAGCGACGACGACGACGACGGAGCCGATGCCGTTGTGGTTGTGGTTGTGGCCGAGGATGTTGTAGTTGTAGTCGCCAGAGGCGATGCGATTATGGCTGCCGCCGAAGCACCCGATCCGGACCCGGACGCACCGGACGTTCCAGGAATCGCAGAGACAGCCTCGCTGCCGCCGCTTCCTCCCCCCGCAGGATTGGCGGTTACGGAGGATGATGCTGATGCTGCTGCTGCCGCGCTAGCGTCGCACATTTTTGTTTTTTCTTTTCGATTCTGGCTAATTCTTGTGTTTATTTTTTTCTTTTACTTTTTTGCACGTTTTCACTTTTGTTTCGCGGCGGCGGCGGCGTCGTCGTCGCGTCTCACTTTTAGTTGCACTTTCCGCCTGGCGGAGCACATGGCGGCCCGCCGATCTCTATTAATCCCGGTTGCGGGCAACGGGCAACGGGCTACGGTCACGGTTATACGGCTGGTTTGGGGGTTCTCTCGTTTTGCAGGCGTACCGCTCACAGGAAAAAAAATAATAATTGCTCTGGTGCCTGTCGGCTGGACTGGCGGAGGGATATTGAACGATTGACCGAATGTCGAATTCGCATTTATCGAAATGCTTTTTCGCCTGCATCTATCGTTATTATTTTCTGGTATGTTCCACTTGGTCACACTAAGGACGTCCTTAAATCGATTAACTTATATATCGATATTGACAATAAAGGATATTTTTAACTGTGACTATCCTTATTATGTTAATTTAATCCTATCCTTATTATGTTAAATTAAATTCAATATTTTCCTATACAGGGTTTGATATGTCGGAACTTCCTAAGCGTTACGGTCCATCTCTAACATGGAATTAGTTTTGATAAAATGTCTTAATTTTTGTAAATTTTCTGCATTTTCTATTTTTTTCATAATTACAAAATTGCTTTTTATTCGAAGAATTTATATTCAATTATAAATTTATATTTTAGATAAAAATATCAAAGCATTTCACTTGAAAAATTCTGTTGGTTTGCAACCTTGCTTAGAATTCTAAATTTTCTTAAAATATAGAAATATAATAAAAAAAAGCTCGAAATGTTTATTCTCGCTAGCTATTAAAAGAGCCGAAAAATAGGTTTAAATAAAAGAAAACATTGTTTATTAAAAAACATAAATTAAAGCTGAACTTATCCGATTTTACAACCCTGTTATGTTATCTGCTAACATAGCCTGATATTCTGTTAAGAGCTAGGCGTCTCCCACCAAGAATTGTTTAGCTTTGGTTTCTTTTTGTTTGCTTACTTTTATTTCGTTTAATTTAATTACGCTACCATCTGTGCTTTAATTGTAAGTAACAACCGCAAGAACTTTAACAATTGCCAAGTAATTACGACGACCTTGACATCGAAAGAAGATGTTGACAGCTGTCAATTTTTGCGGCTAAATTGCCATTTTCTCATTGAAAGAAAAGAGTTTCTTTGCAAAATTAAAGGCATTGGCTTTGCAGTAACCTGTAAATTTTAATAATAATTGCCCCTCAACGAGAATTCGTCTCGTCTTTCATTCACAATTACAATTTTCTTATCAAGGGAGCACAAAAGGGAGACGAAAACCGGCTTGCAACAACAATAATAACAACAACAACGGCTTGTTATTCGCATTTCCTTTTGTGCTTGTGGTTCTTAATGAAACTTACCTTGACAAAGATAACGGTGCATCTTGATGTTAATATTTTTAACTTTTCACAAATTAAATTTTTTTTCAGCTATTCAATTTTTTTTCATATTTTTTCCACTATTTTTTTTATTATTTTTTTTTTGTATAAATTTTTTGTTATTTGTTAAGCACTGTTTATATTTAATATTATTAGATGTTCGCACCTCGGACTGCAGCTCCACAATGAATAATTTTCAGCCAAAATCCATAAGGTTCAATTTTGTAGCCTACTGGGCCTCGAATATTTCTTAAACATAATTTTTTGTTTGGATTTTTCATGGCCTACTTTTTCAATTCCAAGGCCTACTTTTTGAAAATTGAAGTATTTTAAAATAAAATCATAAAAAATGTTTTACAAAAATTTCAAAAATTTTGAAATTTTATTATTTTCAAATACTTTTGTATAAGTATTCCAGCTTTCTATATTTTAGGTATTAATTTTTGAAAATTATTAAAAAATAATACTTAAATTTTCTTCATTATAAATTATGTAAAGTTTAAATATACATTTTTTACAAAGATGTAATTAATTTTAATTTTGTTTTTTTGTTTAGTTTATTTTTTTCAGTTTTTTTTTATGTTTTTAAATAGTATTATTAGTTGGAGAATCGTTCTTATAAAAGGTATTGCAAGGAAATAATGATACCCGTTACCGAAGACCTTTAATTTTTTAATTTAACCCAAAAATCTGTCCATCAAATCGAATCTGGATTGTCAAAGGCTAAAAAATGAAGCTTATCAAAAACAAAGAAAGGCGAAAAAAATATGGCAATAAATCTTTTGGCAATTAATTAAAGAGCCATTTAAATTTAAAAGTCGCGATGGAAATAGAAACTAATAGTCAGGGGCCAACTGGGTATCATTTGTCTGCCGATAAGACAGCCTCCCTTAAAATAATAAATTCATTTTTTTTATTAAGTGCAAAGTGCGACCAAAGATTCGCCATAAAAAATAAAGAAGAAGAAGAAGAAGAAAACAAGAGGTTAAGGTCATTTTGTGGAGCTGATAGGAAAAAAAGCATCCTTTTTGGCTTTATCAGAGTGCGCTTCTGTTTTTTATTTTTTTTATTTTTATCATCCCCTCGACGGAAGCGTAAAATGTGCTAAAATATATTATTAAAAAATATATATGTATACGAAATTTATAATTTTCTTTTTTGTTACTTGCTCGCCCACATAATTCTTATGCAATTTCGTTCTTTTGCAAAAGATTACTTAAAAAATGCAATAAATAAATAAAGTTAATGCATTTCGGATTTGTTAACACCTTAAAATCGGCTTGAAAATATTGGTATGGGTTTAAAAAAATAAACATTTTTATTTAAAAAGAAAATTTTGGTTGATTTAATTTTTTTTTTTTTTTAAATTTTATTTAAGGTTTTTTGATTTTTTTCTTAGAAGAGTTATCTTAAAAACATATAGTGTTTTAATTTTCTGCTTTTAAATTACTTTAATGTTAATATTTACTAAAAAATATTTAAAAATTTCCTTATCTAAAGATTTAAAAATAATTTCATCTAATAAATCACTATTTATGATTTGTATTTATTTTTTCAAAACAAAATTGGTTTTTTGGTTTTAAAAAAATCTGCATGGAATCCATGGTGACTTATGGATCATGATTCACATATTTGGACCCGAGATTGTAGATTCGGATTTTCGAGAAAGTAACGGTAGCAGCGGGTTAAAGCCTGTTGCCGGCTTCTGTTATCAGCCCGTTTGGGTTATCCAGCCCTCCGCCAATTCCTTCTTATCAACCTAGGGTGGGTCTGGGGGAGGGGGGATTTCTGGGGGTCTGGTGTCACGCCCGTGACGGCTGGGATTGGGTATAAAATGTTTGTGGCCTACCGGGGGAACTTCAGTTTGAACGCGTTACCCGACAAAGTCGTGTCCAAGGATCCTCCGAGTCCCGTTGCCTCCAATCCTCCAGCAAAAGTCTTTTCAAGGTATGTAGGTCCTCGCATCCCGGAATCCTTGAATATCTTCTATTGTTTTTTTTTGTTCTGTGAAAAAGTGCGTGAAAAAAATGTATTTGGAACCAAAAAAAAGTTAGTAAAAAAATCGTAGACTGCGTAAAAAAATAATATTTAAAACTAAATAAATTCATTAAAATTTGAAAGCAAAAGTAATTTATTAAAAATATTAAGAAACAAATTTGAGGGGAATCGTGATTTTTTTTTCTATTTTAAATGTCAAACGACGAAATAATTTTATTCCCAGTCAAGTTTTTTTTTTAGTTTTCGAAAATTATAGAATGCGTTTCAAAAACAAGGATTGAACTAATTTTTTAATGACTTGAAAAAATAGATAACTTTTTTTTTTTAATTTATAGGCTCGTAAAAAATGGTATATAATTTTTAATGCTGTTAACAAAAGATTTGGAAATAATTCAACTTTATTTAGTTTCCAGATAATATAATAGTGACTTGTTTATTACTTGTTTTTATTATTATTCTTATTTTTTAAGTATATTCAAGAAATGGCTCCAATTTCTAATTTAAATAAATTAATAGACTTGAATTTTATTACATTTTACATTCAAAGAAAATTCTTTGATTAATAAATACTTTGAAATTATTTCAAAATTTTTACCGTAAACGCGTATTGAAAGAAAATATATTTTTCAAAATATTTAGCAACCAAAACAAATGTTTTTGAACCACTGTACTGATTTAGAAGTGACCGATAAGAAAAAAAAACCCTGCCACTTGTGGCTTCTCTAAACTTGACCAATTCAATGGCCTAGCATAGCGTTTTTTTCCTTCGATTTTTTTTTCCAACATCAAAAGCCAATTAAACGTCGGCAATAAAAACAAAAAACACACCAAATGCCACAGCATACAATAAAACAAAAAAAAATAATTAATAATTAATCGCAGCATCTTGGAGGCTGAGTAAGTGAAGGGCATGACGTCACAGAAACGCAGCTGCAGCGTTTTTTTAATGGAAAAAAAAAACAATATAAAAATTTATAAAAAAAAATACATGGAAATAAATGTCGAGTTTTGTGTTCCGCCTGCGACGCCACGCCTCTCAATTCTCCGATTCTCAATCTCAGGTCTCTCCGATTTCTCAGATTTAATGTCAGGCCCCCAGCTCGTTGAATCGCGAATAAAAAGCTCTCCCGGCAGCTCCAGAGGCTTCAGTCGCCAGTCAGAGTCCCCCCGAACCAGACCCCCACCCAGTCCCAGTCCCAGACCAGAATATATAGTTTCTACAAATTTACGGATCGAGTTTGGAGAAATGTTTCGGAACACGCGTCCGATTTTTGCCTTTTTGCCCCTTTTCCTGGGACTTTCGGTATTTCTTTTTGTTTTTTTGTGAATTAAAATATTAAACCCAAGTATTTTACTTATTTTTAAAAAATGAAATTAGTGTTGAAAAGTGTATTATTTGGATTCCTTTAAAACAAAGTTAAATAAACAAATTATAAAGGTTTTAAATTTCGTCCTTTGAAAAAGGATAAAAGTGATTAAAGACATAAGTGTTTTAGGAACCGAAAAAAATACATATTTAACAACTTTATTCAAAAAGTTAAAAAAAAATACTCTTTTTTAACAACTTATTGCTAAGTTGTTTAAAAAAAGTCTACAAAATTTAAGTTTTTTAAAATAGGTCTTAAAAAATGGCATCTTTAAGGATATCACATTAATTTATTTCAATAAATTTTTAATTTGTCTTTAAAAGTATTATATTTTCGTAAAATTCCATAGAAAAATATGATAAAAAATTGAGTTTTTAAATTTCCATTTTTTTTTTAAATAAAATTTTAAAATATTTATGAAATCTTTCTTTATTTTAATTTTATTTTAATAATAAAACTTTTACTTAATACTTTTACTTAATAGTAAAAAATTGTAGTAATTATTTTTTTAAAAAAGACTTTCAAAATGTTGAATTTTTTTGATAGTTTTCATAATATATTTAAAAAAAGTATTGAATATTTTTCCACTTTCTCCTCAATACCTTCCCACTTATGCTCTCCAACTCCTCCATTTGCAGATGTCCTACAAGGTTGAGCCACTGCCCGACTCCTTCGCCGGCCTGGGCGAGGGTCCCCACTGGGACGAGGCCCGCCAGAGCCTGTACTACGTGGACATCGAGGCCGGCGGCCTGCTGCGCTACGACTACCAGGAAAACAAGGTCTACAAGGCGAAGATCGAGGGCGAGCCGCTGGCCGGCTTCGTCCTGCCTATCGAGGGGCGACCCCAGGAGTTCGCCGTGGGCTGTGGCCGTCGCGTCGAGATCGTCCAGTGGGACGGCGTCTCGCCCACCGCCAAGGTGGTGCGCCAGCTGTTCCAGGTGCAGCCGCTGCTGGAGAAGAACCGTCTGAACGATGCCAAGACCGATCCCCGTGGACGATTCTTTGGCGGCACCATGCGCTACATCGGCGACGAGTTCGAGTTCCGTCACGGCGAGCTGTACCGCTGGGAGGCCGGTGGCCAGACCTCGGTGATCAAGGGCGATGTGGGCATCTCCAATGGCCTGGCCTGGGACGAAAAGTCCAAGAAATTCTACTACATCGACACCACCGACTACGAGGTGAAGTCGTACGACTACGACTTCGAGACCGGAGTGGCCAGCAATCCCAAGGTGGTCTTCAATCTGCGCAAAACCAGTCCCAAGGACCATCTCCTGCCCGACGGCATGACCATCGATACCGAGGGCAACCTCTACGTGGCCACCTTCAACGGCGCCACCATCTACAAGGTTAATCCCAAGTAAGTTTTCTCGTTTATCCTTCGATTTCTCTCAAAGGATTACTCATTCTCTTATTTTTTACCAGCACTGGCAAGGTCCTGCTGGAGATCAAGTTCCCCACCAAGCAGATCACCTCGGCCGCCTTCGGGGGCCCCAACCTGGACATCCTGTACGTGACCACCGCCGCCAAGTTCGACCAGCCCGCTCCCGCCGGCACCACCTACAAGGTCACAGGCCTCAACGCCACCGGCTATCCCGGCTTCAATCTGAAGATCTAGGAGGTGTCACACACTATAATGTTCCATTCGAATCCTCAAGTGCAATTAAATGTTAAAAGTTCTTAAATTTTATAAAACTTATTCTCTTTAATTGGAGTTTTTCTTTTAGGTTTTTTTATTTTAAAAAATTATTTGCTATACAGGATTGTTGTTAAAAACAGGAAAAGATTGCTTATATCTTAAATCATTTAATTTCCCTTTACAGGACCATATTCTTTAACAGATTTAAAGTTTTCTAATCGATTAAAAATATCTGTCGACACAATAGCCTTTATTATTTTTGAGTACTATATCTATTGAATTTTTATTTTTTAATTTAAAAAAGCGACTTTAACATACAATAAAAATAGATGATATTTATTTTTATTTAGTAAAAATATTTCCTAAAGGAAACCAAACTATAAATACAGTGTAAGAAGGTTAAAATCTTAAATAAGAAACAAATTTAATTCAAAAAAATCGTAGTACACAATGATTTTAGAGGAATGGAACATTTTCCCATAAATTAAGTTTATGAAAAACCAATTTTATTATTTTTTTTAACTTAAATATCAAACTTTCTTTATTAAAATGTTTATTCGAATGGAATCTGAATTGGACAACAAATTCTAGACAGAAAATAATTAAAATTCATACACAATTAAATAATCCATTAATTGAAAAAAATTGATTTATTTCAGAGATATTTGGTTTAGTTACAAATTTAAATACTACATTGAATAGTGAGTGCAGGTAAATATGAGAGTGCAGGGTTTTTTTTTACATTTTGATAGCCGGCTTCCTTAATTACTAATATTTAAAATACATTATTCGATTGGAACTCGAACTGGTCAACAAGCTCTGGCCAGAGATAACCGTTCCTCGCTTCAATTTACGGCCAATCTTCAGCTTATCAGATTCTAGACAACACGCACTGGCGGGAGTCGTTTGGAGGGCGTTGTTACCACCAATTACAAATCCAGTATTGGCTCCAACATATTCTTTTTTTTTATCAGCGGTTACTTATAGACCTACGGTGTTATCTCCTAAGATAGCAGCGGTGCGGGGGATGGTGGTAAATCAGTCGATGTAGGCGGTGGTGGCGGAGGTGTAGATGGAGCTGAACGAGGCGGATCGCTGGGAGGATCCGAATCCGAATCCAGGGCCATCCATCACTCGTCCGACTCCGAGCCTGAACCGGAATCGTCGTCCTCGTCGGAGCCGCCAGACTTGTTCAGTCGCAGCATCTCTTGGAACTCGTGCACCCGGATCTTCTCCGGGACGATCTGCAGGAGAAACTCCAGGTTCGTGCTCTTGTTGACCAGCTGGGAGAGGTGATCATACTTAAGGGTGTCGCTTGACGGCTGTTTGGAGGCCGGGAACGAGTTCTTGTACGCCTTCCGTGCCAAATGCTGCACAAACATCTCCGTGCACTTGGTCATGAGGAAGAGCACCTCGTTGGTGATGAGTCCGGTGTCCATTGAGCTCTTCATGATCGTCCGCACCCGGCTGAGGGGCAGGACGGTCTCTGAGCTGGGGGCGCGACCTGGTTTGTCTTGTTCCGCCATTACTATCTGAATTATGGTTACCGGCTTGCTCTTTTGTTGATTTGCTGATTTTTGAGCCGCGACTTCGCAGCCAAGCGGGAATTAGAGTAACCACACAGGGACCGCTTCCTTTTGGCCAGATTAATGTTGCCATATCATAAATTTCTTGTTTTTAAGTTTACGTTTCTTTTAAATTATTAAATATTTATTCTGTTAAACTATTAAACAATACTAAAAAAAATCATTTTATTGCATTCATTTTTGTGTAACTATTGTATTTTTGTAAATCCTATTTTCCAAAATAAAATTGGGGAGAAAAATAGCTTCTAAGAACAGTAATATAAGAGTTTTTTACTGCAAAACTTTGAATGTTGTTTTTAAAAAATATTAAAAAGTACTTGTATTCAAAATTTTAGCTTTAATCCAGCTAACAGCGACATCTTTGTGTTACCGTATTTTCCGGATTAATAGCTTTCTGAAGTACGGTCGCACCGACAAAGCGGTCACACTAGTCGCATCTTGGAAACATTTCTATCAAATTTTATAAATAAATCCAAATTTATATATTGCGCAGGCAATCTAGAGATTGTACAATTGGCGGACGTGTGGATCTTGATACCAAATTGTCAGTTAGAGGGACCTCCAAGCGAAAATCCAGCGAAATTTTCCAGTTAGCAACACACGGCAAACGGCTACGGGCTACAACAACAGCGTGCAAGTGGAAGAGTGGCAGTGGTAGTTGAATGTGAAAGCGAGAGGCGGAGAGACGAGAAGAAGAACGCGAAAGAGAAACCGGAGAATCCAGGAGCCACGAAGCCTGAAGGAAGCCAGCAAGATCTAACCAGACCCGGTCCAGGACATCCCCAGCGTATTCTCTTTTATTTTTTTTTTGTTGGATTCTTTCCCTTCCCCGATTTCGTGTTAGCCCACATTTTATTTTTTGCCCGTTGTTGCTGTTGGTGGTGTCTTGTTGTTTGTGCCAAGTTGTGTAAACAAGCAAACAAAGCAGCGGCTCCAAGATCCAAAGACCAGAAGCCGACACAAACCAACATCCACATCCAGATCCAGCACCCCGATCCAAGCGAGAAATCCAATTAAAAATGGCCGCTGCCGCTGGGAGCGCAGTGAACGTGAATGCGGTGAACGACTGCTTCAGCATCGGATCCACAGTGGTCTGTACGACCTGTTTCAACGAGGAGGTGGAGGGCGAGGTGCTGGCCTTCGATCACAACACAAAGATGCTAATCCTGAGTATCCTTTTACAAAACACAATTTACTTTTGCCCATTACAGGCGAACGTTTTTAGCCTTTCCCGTATTTATATAATAGATAGACATGCCACAATACCACATTTGGTTCTCCGTACATCGCGCCAAAATCTCCGACCTCCCCTTTCCTCTTCCCTTCTTGTTATTTCTTCGTTTGAAATCATCTAGAATGCCGCTCGAAGTCCACGGAAGAGCTGAGTGATATCTACGTGAGCAACCTTTCGCTGTGCAGCAACGTCCAGGTGGTCAAGGAGTGCAACGGCAACTTTGACGATCCGCAAAAGCTCAACCTGGAGCAGGTAAGATCTGGCAAGGACCACCAAGGAGTCTTGAAATTAGCTGAAAATTATGTTTTGTTCATGTTTCTCTACTCCACATATTGTTTATAATCTTTGTAGGAATAGGAAGACATAGTTTTCTGGTCAAAATAACTGTTTGTAAATTATTTAAGGATCAAATTGCTTTCTTTTCTATAGAACCGCAATGTTTATTGTTCACTTTTGTACGCCAGTTCTTGCCTTTCCAACTAATTGTTAGAGTAAGCCGACTTTTCTGCCTTTTGTGTAAAAGTCTGAAATGTAAACGATAAAGCGAGGCACATTCTGGACACATTCTTTAACCTGATCGCTGATATTTAAAGATTATTTGGTTTCCAAATAAATATGTGTATGGAATAACATTGAAAGGAAACCATCAAAGAAAAGCCCGTAAAGCTGTGAAAAGTACTATAATTCTCTTTATAAACTTATTTTATAAGGAAAAATAGTTCTAGATTGCAGATTCTTTAGCTTTATATTGCTTTATAAGTTTTATAGTGATATCTTTGTAATAATATAAATATGTCAGTTTATAGTTAGAAAGTTTATATTTGAAGGAATCACGATCCTTAGATGTTATTAACATTAACTAACAATTGTAAAACTATACTTTTCTCTAAAGTTTTCTAATTTTAAAGTCCAAAAAGCTTCAATTTTGAAAAATGGTATAAACAACTTTAATTCAAAGAATTATTTAAATTTTAAAACAATGATAAGGGTTTTTATCAAGATATTTCCAATATTTATTTCCTAACATATTTTTTGAGTTTCTACAACGAATATGATATGATATATATACTCAGATTTCCTTTATTATCTTTTATCCAGCATTTTTTAAAGTTAAAAAACTATATTTTCCAAATTCTTCTCAAGGTTAAAATGCGATTGCGCAAAACAGTGGAGCGAAGACAGGACTATTTAAAGTCCAAGAACGCGGATGTCAGTCCAGAGGCGCAGGAGCTCTATAGAGCGATAGCCAAACAATACGGGGTACGTTCTGTCCCTAAATTTGCAAATAAACATGATGCTATAGCTAGATAACCTTATCTTTACAGTACAATCAGGTGTCCTGGCAGGGACTGAACATACAAATCCTGAACGAAGTTACCATCTCGCCGCCGTACCGAGTGGACAATGTGGTGTCCAGCTCGAACAACGAAACTTCATGCAATTACATCAAGCGCATTGTAAGCTCCAGGATTTCAGGACTCTCAGCTCTTTAATTCAAGTCTGTTTTCCCATTCTAGATTAAACAGTTCTTCAACACGAGACCGTCTCCAGCTCCGGAAAGTGGCCACGGTGCTCCGGCCAGCACATCGTCCGCATCGGTGTCCCCCACGTCCTCATCTCTGTCGTCGAGTAACGCCGCCTCTGGGTCGCCGGTTCCCGCAAACTAATGATAAATAAGTAACAAAAAACAAAAAAAAAAAAAAAAAAAAACAAAACAAACAAAAAACAAAACAAATACAAAACAACACAAAAAAGAAACTGAAACATGCTTCTGAAAGTACAGCCCGTATTTCCTCTTTCATTTTCGGTTTTGGGGGGATTTCAAAATTTTAAGTGGTCTTAAACATTTTAGATTTTTTTATTTAGTTTTTCTACAACCCAATTTCCTCAAAAGCTAAATTAAAAATTAAGGCTTTTCTGCTAAAAGAATATAAAAGATTGTAGAAATCATAAATTATAAATTTTAAATTATTATTCATTATTAATCAGTTTTTAAAAATCGATGTAGCATTTTGGAAAGATTTTGTTTAAAACAAATTATTGAACAGATAAAACGATTTTCGTAGATTTGAAAATAGTTTGAACTTTTTGGGGCTTACAAATTTTTTAGGATGCTATTAATATTTAACCTGGCTAAATGATAAACTAAGAAACAATTTTTTAATAAATTAATTTTAGTTTATTACGAAACGCCATGTTTAGTTGAATATTTAAATTATATTTTTCTTTTTCTATAAAACTTTAAATGGAGGAAGAAGAATTAATAATCTTTTAAGTTATTATGAAATATTTGATTTGTTTTATGTAATATAATTATTTAATAATTATTAGGTAAATAATAAAATGGCGTTATTTTTGAACTTCTTAGAAACGGTATACTTTCCTTAACCCGCAACGGTCACACTGACTTGTGTTTGGTTTTGCAGAAAAGCCGCATTTTTTTATATTTTAGAAAATAAACAAAGAAATAGGTTAGCCAGCGATGGAGGATGTACAAAAGCACAGCGTACACACGCTGATCTTCCGTTCCTTGAAGCGCACCCACGACCTGTTCGTCTCCAACCAGGGTAACCTGCCAGAAATTGATGAGCGACTGTAAGCAATCCAATTATCCCAATTTCTAAAGTAAATAAATAATTATAAATATGACCCTTGCAGGGAGAAACTGCGGCGCTCGATCAAGGCCAAGGACAGCTACGGGTTAGTGCTGGACAGGGTGGGCAAGAGCGGAGCAGAGACCAGAAAGGCGACAAGTGACAAGCCACTAGCCATAACGGATGGTAGTGGTGCGGATACCACATCCAGCGCCGGAGCAGGCCAACTGACAAAGTACAATCCCGCTGGCAGAAGCCAGGAGAAACCGGCGGCACCGCTGGCCACTGGCGGACACACATCGCTGGTGCGAGCCTCGCTGCCAAACAATGGAACGGACAAACCGGGCAACGGCACCACCAACCTGCAGCTGATACCCAAAAAGGCGCCCACCATACCAAAGCCCAAGTGGCACGCTCCCTGGAAGTTGTCACGCGTCATCTCTGGCCACTCGGGCTGGGTGCGCTGCATTGCCGTGGAGCCGGGCAATGAGTGGTTCGCCACGGGAGCGGCGGATCGCGTCATAAAGATCTGGGACCTGGCCAGCGGCAAGCTGAAGCTCTCGCTCACCGGCCACGTCAGCACAGTGCGCGGCCTGGCAGTCAGCGCCAAGCATCCGTACCTGTTCAGCTGCGGCGAGGATCGGCAGGTGAAGTGCTGGGATCTGGAGTACAACAAGGTAATCCGTCACTACCACGGCCATCTGTCCGCCGTCTACTCGCTGGCCCTGCATCCCACCATCGATGTGTTGGCCACCTCTGGGCGCGATTCCACTGCCAGGATATGGGACATGCGAACCAAGGCCAATGTCCACACCCTGACGGGACACACAAACACGGTGGCCAGTGTGGTGGCCCAGGCCACGAACCCACAAATCATTACTGGCTCGCACGACTCCACGGTGCGCTTGTGGGACTTGGCCGCCGGCAAGAGCGTCTGCACGCTGACCAACCACAAGAAGTCTGTGCGCAGCATCGTCCTGCATCCGTCACTCTATATGTTCGCCTCCGCCTCGCCGGACAACATCAAACAGTGGCGCTGTCCGGAGGGCAACTTCGTCCAGAACATCTCCGGCCACACGGCAATCGTGAATTGCATGGCGGCCAATACCGATGGTGTGTTGGTCTCCGGCGGCGACAACGGCACCATGTTCTTCTGGGACTGGCGCACGGGCTACAATTTCCAGCGCTTCCAGGCACCCGTCCAGCCGGGCTCCATGGACAGCGAGGCGGGCATCTTCGCCATGTGCTTTGACCAGTCTGGGACGCGACTCATCACCGCCGAGGCGGACAAGACCATCAAGGTATACAAGGAGGACGACGAGGCCAGCGAGGAGACGCATCCGGTCAACTGGCGGCCGGAGCTGCTCAAGCGCCGCAAATTCTAGGCTCTAATAGTTCTTAGGCTTAAGATCCACGACTTTCCAAGCGATTTAATTAAAGAATTTGAAAAGGATTATTCTACAGGATGTTTGATTTTTTTTGTAGATTTATTCTGAATTGGAAAAATCCAGAAAATAGAAAATCATTAACCATATTTCAGGGTTAAGTAATTAAAATTTTAACAAAAAGAACTACAAGAAAAACATTACTTACAGAAAATGTAAATCAATTTTTAAAGATTTAGGGGAGAAATTTGGTGAACAAATGTTTCCTAAAATAGGAAATTAATGTTTGTTTATGTATAAAAAATAGTTTTACTATCGGCTATTAAAATAACTAAGAAACAACGGTTTAGTATACTATACCTGTTACTCCAGACTATGCAGGGGGGGGTCCAATTGAAAAAACCAGGCAACAGTTTATTATAATTTTTATTTAATTAGGCAAAAATAAATCCATCATGACAATCTTCACAATCTCAAATAGTCTCCATTTTTGAAAATAAATTTTGAAATTGGAAATTTCCAGAGGAAAATGTGAAGAAAAGAGAAAAATTTATGTTGTTTAAATAAAGATGATTCCCGTTGCGGGGATTTATTTTCGCAAATTAAAAATTACTTAAAATTAGGAAACTGCTTAAATCTTATGACATTTTCAAAGGATAAGTGTGTTTACATTTAAAAAGGAAACCTAAAAGAAAACCAAGTCATCAAAAATCGTACGGTCTCGGTGTTTTCTTCTTTCCTAAAATTTATACATTTTTCAACAACTTAATTTGAAAGCATTAGAGATATTTCCACAAATTTCATCTTGAATTCTTTGTTTCATTTGTATTTGTTTTTCGCTCGTTCTCGTATTTCTTTTTTTTTTTACACATAAATAATTTGAATTATTTGCTGCATAAATAATAATAATAATAAAGATAATAGCATAGTAGTATATCCATCAAATCTTGGTTTTTCTTTTCTGGTTTAAAGTTTGTGTTTGGTTTGTTTTTCCGGATTTTCGACTATTTTTAACAAAGAAAAAGCACTAAACCATGGTATTATAGTTATTTATTAATTAATATTATGTTGTCCTAGTCCTTTGCGTTCAATTTTATATCATTTCATGTTTTAAAATCACAAATTATTGTTTGAAACAAATGTTATATTTTTTCTCTTTCTTTCTTATCAACTGTCTCTCGCTCTCTCTCTATATGTCGCACCATCTCCGTCCCTTTCGTTTTATGATTAAACATCTTTTTCTAGTTCTATAGCGTAGAGTTTGACTTTTTTTTTTTTTTTTTTTTTTTTTTTACATCTTTTGTTTATTTATTTAAAGTTATACTTGTTACTTAGTTGTGTGTTTTTTGTTTTGTTTAATTTTTGTTTTACATCTGATTTTTTATTGGTTTACTTTCTGCTCATTTTAATGTTGTTTAATCGTATATATATATATAGATTTTTTAGTATTTAGTTTTTAGTTTAGGCTTTCTTTCCGCTTTGTTACATTTAATATATATGTGTCTGCCAACAAACGCTTATTTACAACAGGTAAAAAGCAGCTCGGACTCTGAACTTCCGGCTTGTGCCCGCGATGAAACAATTATCGATTAAGGATTATCATTATTAATATTATTATTATTATTATTATATTATATATATATATATATCATAGAAAACACACACACACACACGCGCAAACACACGCACACACAGGTAAATGTCTAAGCCTAAATTGAAGTTACTTTAATTCAAGCAAATAAGTCAATAAAATTGTAAAAAGGACACGGAAACCGGAAATGGTAGCGCTTCTAACAGGTGTGTGGTTGCTGCTGTAGGCGGAGGGCGTGGTCGAGCGTTAATAAATAATTATATATGACTTAGCAGTACGATGTTATATCAAAAAAAAATATATAATAATAATAATTAAACAAGTTGTATATATTTTAAATTTTATGGAAGGAGGAGAGGCGGTTGTGTGTGTTTTTGTTTTTGGATACCAGGACATACCAGGATCTATACATCCTTGACACCCTCCTCCTAACCTCTCAACCGCCGGCATCCAGTCTCCGGTGTTAACCATATTATATATATATATATTCCGTTTCATCTGTAATCCGTATTCCTTATTCAAACGAATCCCCCTTCGGCTGGGCCACCTCCTGGTTCTACTAGTCCTTTCTTCTTTCTAATTGTATATCTTGATGGCCTTTTCGGAAAAGTTCAAGGAGCTGCGTTTGCGCGACTTGTTGATGTGATCCAAGCCGAAGAACGGCAACTGGCCGTTGGTCCAGGAGCGATACACCTCCAGATCCACCGGCGTATTATCGTTCACATCCGAATTGTGTCCAATGGTGATGACGGAGAACTTGTAGTTCTCCCACTCCTTGTCCGGGACATTTAGTCGCTTCTGGATGCGCTGCTTCAGCGCACCATATGGCTCGCCGTGACGGGCTTTGGTCAGGAATGGAACACCAAAGGAATTATACAGCTCCTTGCTAAAATGCGCCACCGGCACCAGCAGCTCGTTCTCCGCCAGCTGCATCTCGTCCGCCGGCACCTCCTCGATGCGATACGTCTTCTGGGCACCCTGGGTCGTCGTTATCGATTCGCTCGTCTTCAGCAGCGTGTCCAGCGGTATATCGTCCTTGCACACGGACACGATCTTGTGATTACTCACCTTCATCAGGCGCAGCTTGCGACGGCTGTTCTCCGCGAACGTGATCTTCTTGGCCGCCTCTTCCAGCAGGCCCTTGACGGTGTCGTTCTTATTGGGGTACAGGACCAGCTCCTTTTCCTCCTTGAGATCGGCGCTAACCCAGACGCACTTGAACTGTTTCTTGTTGTCCAGCTCATGGATGCTGAGCGACAGGCGCTGATAGAAGATGCGCTTCGGGGTGCTCTGCTTGGTGTAGGACACCAGGTCCTTCACAGTGCCCTGCGAAACATTCGTTACACATAAAACATAAAATATAGATTCTATAAATAGCAAAAGGATAACCCCCTTAAGGATTATAAAAATCTTACCTTGAATGTGTAGGGAACGGCATTGCCCGCCGTCTCTTTATAGTTGCTGATACACATGAAGAACTGGAGCTTCTGGGGATCGGTATTGAGTCGCTCGGCGACGGCATTGGTAAGCTGTTCGTAGTTGTAGCGATTGGAGAGCTCCAGCGTAAAGTCCGGCTCGTTGGGATTACATTTGTCGCTAAATATGATCTCGATGCGGTAGACCAGGTCCATGAAGTAGTCCTCGACCGTGGGCAGGTCCAGCTTGGCGTCGACGTTCTCGCGCTCAAAGATGAGAATGTGGCCCTGCAGGTGATCCTGTGGTATGTACAGCACGCTCTCGATAGGCTCGCACAGATTGGGTATCTAAAATGTCAGTTAGTTAAGTCTAAAACATCCAAAAAGGAAAAAAGCAGAGTCCATTACCTTCTTATCGGCATACTCATCGAAAACTGTGAGCTCCGTGTCCGGATCGAAGCCCAGCTTGCGATTAACCTCCGGCACCAGATCGATCAAGCGGCGGCTCTGCTGCTGCTGGGTGCATCCAATGTAGTTGAGGCGCTTGTTACGAGCATCGTAGTACTTGAGGAAGAGCAGGACATCGGTTTTGGGATTGAAAGGCGGAAGGGGGGCGGGATTCTCGGGCGAGGCCAGCTCCAGGAAGATTACCCAGGGCTTCTGGGACGTGGGTATCTGTTCGATGGTGCGCGACGCCTCCGCCTCAAAGTCAAAGTGCAGGAACTTTTGCGTCTGGGCGGTGCACATGTTCCAGATGCGCATCCTGTCGCGCGGCACACCGAAACCCTTGACAAACATGTCCACCAGCTCGTCCACGGTCTGGTTCTGCTTTAGCTTGAACGGGCGCTGATGGGTCTTCTCCAGGTCGAAGAGGCGTCGCTTCTGCTGCGCCTCGAAATACTCCTCCAGGATAACATGAACCGACACGTATAGATTGGCTTCGCTGCGCTCCTTCCGGCGCGCCATTTCGATGCGCTTCTCCAAATCTAAACGCTCCACCAGATCGCTGGAAATCTCGTTCTCGGGTATATCACCCAGCACTCGCTCCAGCTCAGACTGGCGGATGTACACGAGCATATAGGCGTTGCTGCACTTGGCATGGAACGAGATCTCGTCGTCCATGCCACCATAGTTCTGTTCAATGGCCTCCTGTTTGCGGCAACTGGACACCACGTCGTCGTCGAACTTGAACCATCGGCCATCAGCCTTGGGATTGATGAAGACCACATAGTGGCCGCCATGGTTGTCGCCGGAGTGCACCAGTACAGCATGGAGGACGTAGTCGGCCGAGGTTTTCTCGCCTTCGGCCAGATACCGGTCCAGATTGATCTGCTCGTAGAACTCGAAGCGATCGTTGTACTTGATGGAGCTATCCGTGATTGGATCGTACTGGAAACGCATTAGGTGCAGGTGAAGCACGGGCGGGAACGAAGTAAAGATGACGCCCTTGCTGGCCTCCTAAAAACGCGAGGATTAGTTTACTTTTGGAGGGGATTTTGATTGAGTTTACGGACTCACCTGGAGGCCATGTACGCCAGCATCGTATTTGTTGTCGCCCTCGAGCGTCTCCGATGCCACATAGTCCTGGAAGGAATCGTAAATGTTCTTCTTGTCCTTGATATTAAGCTGGATGTCGTAAAAGGTCTCGTAGCGGGTGCTGTTGTAGTCCACATTTTTGCATTTGATATACGAGGACATTTTGCCCTCGAAGAGACCGGGAATGGTACCCTCCAGGCAAGTGCCCTTCATCTTCGACTCCAGCTTGTCAAGGAGAACGCGTAGGAACTCCTGGACATCGTGCTGCATAAACGAGTCGAGAGTCTCCCAGCCAAACGACTTAGTTAGCTTCTTGGTGCCGACGGGCCGGTCCCCGAACTGGAGTTCGTGGAACACTCGTTGGAGGGAGAGACCCACCGACTTGGTGCTGTCATCCGCCTCCGTGGGGATGCGATAGACGGCCAGTCGCAAGGAGTTTGTAAAGTAGAGCGTCTGGAGCAGGGAGTTCATGTAGCAGGTGGCACCCTGATTTTTGAGGCCCACATAGCCGGTGTGCTTTTTGGAGTCCCAAAGCACGCCGTGCGGGGCATCGGCAATCACGTGCACTTCCAGGGTAATACTATTGTTGTGCACATAGCTCTTCTCGGTGTCCTGCAGCTCCTGCCAGGTAATGAAGTTCGAGTAGCCGTAATCGTTCTCTTTGGAGTAAAACAAATGCTTGATCTTGGCGCGCGTAAAGGGCTGAGCGTCCGGTTTGTGGCACTTCAGGCGTAGCTCGGCAATGGCATTGCAGGACCAGGTGGGCGAGTCGTTCTCCCCATTGCACTGCAGGAAGAAGCCCAAAGCCCGATCGTTGGGTATAACCATGATCTTCCATGGCAGCATCCGCACGTAGACGGGCGGCGACAGGCGCTGCGACTTGAGTTGTCCCACATTCTCGACGGTGAAGGAGAATGTGGTCTCGGACCGGAACTGGTCCTCCTTCGCTTCATCGTCCATTGGCATGGCCTCGGAATCGTTGTTGCCAAACGAGGCGGAGCTACTGTCGGCTAGGAGTTGTTGCGGCGGCACGTTGCCGTTCTCACTGGGCAGTTGGGCGACGGCACCAACGGCGTGGAGTGGCGGCTGGATTAGATTCTTAAATTTGGGCAGTTGTGGCGGAGAATTCTGTTGCTGTTGTTGTTGATTTTGATGTTGTTGGAGGTCGCTGGTAATGATTTCGACCTCTTGGGTGTCCTGGGTGTCCATTGCTTCGATCGACTGGTCTGTTTCTATTTCCATCTTACACGGCACTTGAATGGTGCTCCTCTACTCCTTCGTCCTGCGTCCTGAGTCCTGCAGTTCGGTCTGAGCGTCCGCTGTGCGGCGCTATTGTTGATAAAAAAAAAAAAAAATTAATAGAATGTCTCGAAACGAAAAAAAAAAACAAAAACAAACAAAAAATATAGCAGGATGGAACCGATTCTTTTTTTTTGCAGCAAAACACTCAAAGATGACTGGCTGGAAAATTGGTTTCCTTTCTGTCTCCCGTTTTTCTCTCTGTTTTATGCAATTTTCTTGTGCCATTGAGGTGGCAAGAGGAAGCACGAGTAGAAGCACCAGAGAGGAAGAGGAAGCAGCAGCTTGAACATTAAATGCGCCGCTTCTGCTTCTTCTTGCCCCCTCCGCGCCCTCACACACACATACACACACACAGCAAAAACACACACAATATACATATACACGACATTTGCACGCGACATGCAATTTTTCTTTTCGGTTTTTAGTTTTTAGTTGAAAAGCTTACCTTGTCAGTCCTGTCAAAAATATAAATAAATGTCGCCTGCAGCTTGCTTCCGATATATTCGCTTACAATGTGCCTTACTTTTTTTTTGTCTTTGCAAAGATTATTCTTTTTCGGCTCTCGAGTACGTCTATCTCACTTACTCACTCTCGCGTGCGTGTGTTTTTTTTTTTACTTTTCTTTTTTATTTAATATTTTATATGTGAGATTTCTTTTCAATATTTCCAACCTACACTTTAATTTATGGCGTACTCGACTGCATTTGTAGAGGTGCTTTCGGCGTGTGGTGTGTTTTTTTTTGCCGTGTGTGTGTACGTGCCTGTGTGTTTTTGCTGTTGCTTTTGCTTTGACTTTTCTGCTGTTCGTTTTGTTGTTTTTCAGCTATTTTCTTTGAATTTACTATTGCTTTTATTCTTGCTATTGTTTTTGCCGATCGAAATGTAATAGTGTGCGTTGCACGTCGCTGTTTTTGTTGGTAGCAAAAAATTGGTTTCGCCGAAAACATAAATTTTGTCCCGTTTCGTAAATGTGTTGGAATTTTTTAAAACAAACAGCTTTGACGTATTTTTCACACGGCACTGCACAACGCTCAATTACAATTGGGCTTTTAGTTTCGTTTCAAATTCGATTTCGTTTGCTCTGTTTTCCTGTTCAGCAGTTCCTTTTGGTCAAAAGCAATGTGACCAAGCTGCGAGGCGGCAATTCCGTAGGGTTGTTGGTAATTTATCGAACTATCAATAAATCAATACACATTGCGTGGGAAATGATAAATATCGTTATTTTAATTTGTTAAAAAAAAAAATAAAATAAAATAACGATATTAGCTGCAGAGCAGCTGTGGTCAAATTCCCAAAAATAATCCATATCTGCTAATTGAATTAAAAAAACAAATAAATACAATATTTACTAATACTATCGATTTGCCCATAAGCTTGAAACCCTTATGGCGCGCTCGATAAAGTTTCAATTTCGAAATTCGAAAGTTCCCAAAAACTCAAGACTAAGTACAACAAGAAAGTTTATTATTATATTTTTAAGGGCTTTTAAATCGGTTGTTTATAAAACAAATATAAATGGTATTCTCTGTTTTACAAATTTTAAAAATTTTGATATACTTATTTTTTATGTATTTATAAGCAACAACGATTTAATAATCAAAAAGATTAATTTATCACTAAAAGCATTTAATCACAGCATTTCTTCAAAATACTTAATTTTATAGGCTTATTGATAATTATCTTCAAAATACGAAGATAATAACAATATATTCGATGTTTTTTGTGTAAATCTTAGGAATTCTGAATCAAAATTAAATAAATTTCATTCGAATCGACAATCATTAATTAATAATGTTTAAAATAATTTTTGATTCAAAACTGACTGATAGATGTTCATAGGTAACGTTATTTTAGAGCTCTCTTTAAGCCCTGTCGGCGCAAAGTTACGCTGCTTTTTTTCAAGTTAAGACGATCCACCAGATCGCTTGATATCTCGTTTTTGGGTATATCACCCAGCACTCGCTCCAGCTCCGACTGGCGGATGTACACGAGCATATAGGCGTTGCTGCACTTGGCATGGGACGAGATCTCGTCTTCCATGCCACCATAGTTCTGTTCAATGGCAT
Source organism: Drosophila varians (assembly GCA_018150405.1). Lineage (NCBI taxonomy): Eukaryota > Metazoa > Arthropoda > Insecta > Diptera > Drosophilidae > Drosophila > Drosophila varians. The sequence goes on from JAECWK010000126.1 coordinate 12,314,669, forward strand.
CCTGTTTGCGGCAACTGGACACCACGTCGTCGTTGAACTTGAACCATCGGCCATCAGCCTTGGGATTGATGAAGACCACATAGTGGCCGCCATCGCTGTTGCCGGAGTGTACCAGTACAGCATGGAGGACGTAGTCGGCCGAGGTTTTCTCGCCTTCGGCCAGATACCGGTCCAGATTGATCTGCTCGTAGAACTCGAAGCGATCGTTGTACTTGATGGAGCTATCTGTGATTAGATCGTACTGGAAACGCATTAGGTGCAGGTGAAGCACGGGCGGGAACGAAGTAAAGATGACGCCCTTGCTGGCCTCCTAAAAACGCGAGGATTAGTTTACTTTTGGAGGGGATTTTGATTGAGTTTACGGACTCACCTGGAGGCCATGTACGCCAGCATCGTATTTGTTGTCGCCCTCGAGCGTCTCCGATGCCACATAGTCCTGGAAGGAATCGTAAATGTTCTTCTTGTCCTTGATATTAAGCTGGATGTCGTAAAAGGTCTCGTAGCGGGTGCTGTTGTAGTCAACATTCTTGCATTTGATATACGAGGACATTTTGCCCTCGAAGAGGCCGGGAATGGTACCCTCCAGGCAAGTGCCCCTCATCTTCGACTCCAGCTTGTCAAGGAGAACGCGCAGGGACTCCTGGACATCGTGCTGCATAAACGAGTCGAGAGTCTTCCAGCCTAACGACTTAGTTAGCTGCTTTGTGCACACGGGTCGGTCCCCGAACTGGAGTTCGTAAAACACTCGCTGAAGGGAGAAACCCATCGACATGGTGCAGTCATCCGCCTCTGTGGGAATGCGATAAACGGCCAGTCGCAAGGAGTTGGTAAAGAAGAGCGTCTGGAGCAGGGAGTTCATGTAGCAGGTCGCACCCTGATTTTTGAGGCCCACATAGCCGGTCTGCTTTTTGGAGTCCCAGAGCACGCCGTGCGGGGCATCGGCAATCACGTGCACTTCCAGGGTAATACTATTGTTGTGCACATAGCTCTTCTCGGTGTCCTGCAGCTTCTGCCAGGTAATGAAGTTCGAGTAGCCGTAATCGTTCTCTTTGAAGTAAAACAAATGCTTGATCTTGGCGCGCGTAAAGGGCTGAGCGTCCGGTTTGTGGCACTTCAGGCGTAGCTCGGCAATGGCATTGCACGACCAGGTGGGCGAGTCGTTCTCCCCATTGCACTGCAGGAAGAAGCCCAAAGCCCGATCGTTGGGTATAACCATGATCTTCCATGGCAGCATCCGCACGTAGACGGGCGGCGACAGGCGCTGCGACTTGAGTTGTTCCACATTCTCGACGGTAAAGGAGAATGTGGTCTCGGACCGGAACGGGTCCATCTTCGCTTCATCGTCCATGGACATGGCCTCGGAATCGTGGTTGGCAAATGAGGCGGAGCTACTGTCGGCCATAAAATATTTCGGCGTCAAATGCGATGACGGGGGCCAAATTAGATTTTCAAATTTTGACAGTTGTGGCGGAGAATTGTTAACTGCTCGATAAATTAGCAACAACCCTACGGGATTGCCGCCTCGCAGCCTGGTCACATTGCTTCTGAAACGAAATAAAATTTAAGAAGGAAACTAAAAGCTCAGTTGTATTTGGGCGTTGTGATCAGATCTCCTAAAATTGTTAGTTTTTGCTAATTGAATTCAAAGGACAAATTAATATTTATTGATATCGATTTACCCATAAAGTTACCCTTCAAAAGTTATGCTCTTTTTTATTATTTTCTGTTTTTTTTTATTTTAACATTTTTAAACTATTTATTTTTAATAAAACAAAAGACTCTCTTTTTTAATTAAAACCTTTAATTTATCACTAGTACTCAAAGCTTTTCCTGAAACTTTAATTTATTTATTTGCCGATAATTATCGATTACAATTATTTTTAAAATTTGAAAAATATAACGATATATTCGATGTTTTTTGTGTGAAACTCAGAAACTCTGATTCGAAATAAAATAACTTCATTCGAATCGACAATCATTAATTAATTACAATGTTTAAAATAATTTGGGATTAAAAACTGACAGAAGTTGTTATATTGACTTTTATTGGATTAATTGTGAGTTTTTTTTTTAATTAATTTATTTTTTTTAATTTTTTGCTTGTGGCAGATCTAATTTTCCATTACATAGACCTTTGCCTGCGACAGCACACTCAGATCGCTGTCCACCACGTCCAGCTGCTGCTCGAGGATGATTTTAAGGTTGCGGACCCGCAGGGTGCCCATGGAGATGGGCAGGCGGTTATATTCTGCGATGAGCTGGGTCTGCCGCTCCCGCGCCGCCTCCAGGAGCTCCAGTCTGTGCTCCTCGGCCAGCAGGACCAGCCCATTGTGCTTTGAATGGTGGTCTGGTTCCAGATGCTGTTTTAACTGCGCCTGGCTCTGCCCCTGCGCCATCACCTGCTCCGGATTCTTTGGATGCTCCACCTCCGCTTGCGATGTGGTAGCGGGGTTATCCTTCTGCTGGCAGTCCTCGCTCAGGGCGTCCTCCTGCTCCACCACGTCTGTCACCTCCGGTACGGCCATCTGCCGGACGCAGGGGGAACTCGTCCTGGAGGAGCGGGAGCACATGGAGGCGGTGTCGTTGTCAGGTGAAGGCCTGCCCAGCTGGTCCAGTGCGCCGGGCACAATGCCGAGCACGCCGCCCCCCGGCCGGTGCAGTGTGTACTGTCCCGGCTGGTAGGCGTCCCGGTGCTCCGACATTCTGCCCAGCTCAAAGTTGGAGGTAGTACGTCTCAGGCGCAATGCCGCCATCGCCTCCGGGCACTCGCCCCCGCCGGGTGACTTGTCGCCCTCGCTGCGGGCCTGTTGCTGCTGTTCCGACGAGCACTTGAGCAGGGCGGCGTTGAGGAAGCGCTCGTCGCTGATGTCCTCCGTCTGGATCTCCTTCTCCGAGTAGCCGCGCCGACTCATCCGCACCCTGGCGCCACCCATTAGACGGCGCTGGGCCTCCTCCAGGAACAGCGCCGGCCCCGTGCGCCGGGCCAGCGAGGCGGCCGTGGGCAGCTCGTAATTGTGCGCCCGCAGTGGCCACCGCCGCTCCCGGTCCGCCTGCCAGGCCTCCGTCGTGCCCAGGTACATCCGCAGTGGCTGGCTCACCATCTGCCGGTTCTCGCGCAGGAAGTTCCTCGTAGAGCGAATCATGGTAGTAGCTCTTGCCGCCACGATGCGCTCGTGGACTTGGGAAAACGGAGGAAAGGGACAAAAATATCAACAAAAAAAATATATAAACAATATACGTTGAAGGGAAACGTGTGGCTGGCTACGAAGCTGATCTCGAAAAGGGAAGGCTTTGATGGTGCAGGCAAGGCTATCATGATCCTGGTTCGGCTTTTTATAGGATTTTTTATAGGATTTTTTATAGGATTGTAAATTGTAAATTTTTATAGCAAATTGTTTTTGACAATTGCTATTGATGTTTTAATATTTTTAATTATTTTTTAATAGTTTTAAATAGTTTTAATAATTATTAATATTTTTAAATATTTTTTAATAATTTTCAAAATTTTTCAATATTTTTCAATAATTTTCAATAATTTTCAACATTTTTCAATATTTATTAATAATTTTTAATAAGTTTCAATATTTTTCAATATTTTTAAATATTTATTAATATTTTTCTATATTTTTTAATATTATTTAAAAATTTTCAATATTTTATTTTTCAATATTTTTAAATATTTATTAATATTTTCTAATATATTTTAATATTTTTCAATATTTTTAATATTTATTGATATTTTTCAATACTTTTCAAAATTTTTAAATATTTTTGAATATTGTTTTATATTTTTTAAAAATTTTCAAAATGTTTCAATATTTTTCAATAATTTTCAATATTTTTTAAAGCACACATGTATCCCGCCCTGGGTCTTGAGCACCATTTGGGCCTGCAGCTTCAGAGGAGCCTGGTCGGGACTCAGCTCCAGGCGGAATTCCCTGACCAGGCGGGCGGTGAGCAGCTTCATCAGGAGCAGGGAGTACCTCCGGCCAATGCAGACATGTGGCCCACCCGAAAAGGGGATGTAGCTGAACGGGGGAGGAGGATCTTTTTGATCCAGCCACCGCTCCGGCTTAAACGAATACGGATCCGGGTAGTACTCCTTGTCGTGGGCCAACCCATACATGTTGATCCAGAGGGTCACCCCGGGACAGTAGCTCCGACCTCCGATGACGGTGTTCCGGGTGGTCTGCCTGCCGGTGGTGGGCACGATGGTGTAAAGCCGCAGGACCTCCTTGAGGAGCGCCTCCAGGTAGGGCAGCTCGTTCAGGGCGTCAATGTCCTCTGTCTCGGCGGGCTGGAGCTGCCGGAGCTCCTCCCGGAGTCGGAGCTGGACCGGGGGATGCTTGGCCAGGGCGTAGAGGACAAAGGACATGGCCGCCGTCGTGGTGTCCACGCCCTGGAATTGGACAGGAATTATTTAAACGAAAAAAGGACGCGGATCCTCCACTCACAGCAAAAACAAAGGTGTTGATTTCGTCGCGGATTTCTTTCCGGCTCAGGGATTCCCCATTGAACTTGGCCAGGAGCAGGGTGTCCAGGAGATTGTGGGCCTTGCCCTGGGTAGGGGTATCCTTCTCCAGCTCCCGAGCCCTGCGATTGATCACCGACTCCATCAGGGTGTGGATGACATGGAGCTGCTCGCGAAGATTCCGCCAGAGCTGGGTGCGTCGGAAGATCCAGTCGGAGGCCAGGAGGGGATTGATCATGCGCTTGAAGAGGAGCTCACTGCTGCGATGGAAGGCCAGGACGACGGGTGAGTGATCCTGGGACTGGGTCTCCAGCTGGGCGCCCATGGAGGTGTCTGGAAATATTTCGAAAATATTGCGTAATCCTTTTCCAGTGACTCTACGGATTACGCACCCACGATGGCGTCCAGGAGGCAGGCAAAGAGTGGATCTGTGACCTCCAAGCTTGCCCCTTTAAATCCATCTAGTCTAAGGACCAAAGCCTCCACATGCCTGGCCACCGCAGAAGAGAAGCTGCGAAGGATTTGCGGCTGGAAGGCCGGCGTCATGAGGCGACGCTGCCGAGTCCAATGGGCGCCATGACTGATGAGCAAACCGTTTCCGATCAGGGGCTCCAGCTGGAGGAAGGTCTCCGCCTTGCGCAGCGTCGGGTCGTGGAGGGCCTGGCGCGTTTCCTCCGCCGTGTGGAGGAACACCCACAGCTGGGGCCCCAGCCAGAGGCGGTAGGTGGCCCCGAACCGATCCCGCAGCTCTGTGAAGACCAAGAAGATGACTGCCAGCTGGATGGTTGACAATGCACATTTGACCCTCTCCGGGCCATACCGAGTCACTCACATTCCGGCTTCAGCTTGCCCACCATCTGGGCGTTGCCTAGGAGCGGGAATGCCCAGGGTCCGGCCAGGCTCATGCCCAAGCGGAGCAGCCGCCACTTGCGGAGGAGCAGCCACATTCCCAGGCCGATAAGCACCAGTGGCCACAGCGTCATGTTCTTGGTTCCGTTCTCGTCGAGAGTTTCCAGAATACTAAGTGGATTGATTCTAGCGGGTAACCTGATTGATAATCCCCGAGAGAATCCGCAAGAGAATCCATCGTGGGTTCGTTAACCCTTAAAACCCCCAATTTTTTTTTATTAATAATTGTATGTATTTTTATTTTATTATTTTATTTTTATATTTAATTAAACAATTTTATAAATATTAAAAATTTTATTTATTTTTATTTTTTAATGAATATTAAAACTAGAAAAAAATTTTTTTTTCTTATAATTTTTTTTTTTGTAAATACATACTAATAGAATAAAAATAAAAGAAAATAAAAATATTATAATTATATGTACCAATTACGTTTAACAATATTTTTTAATTTGAACTTGAAGCGTAATTGCTTTGAAAAGGCAAAACATTTTCTATATTTAATACATTTTTCCTAATATTTCAATTAATTTGAATAAATATTTAAAGTATTTAATATTAAAATTAAATTATTGGCTGTTTTTTAATAAAATAATAAAATAATAAAATAATAAAATAATAAAATAATAAAATAATAAAATAATAAAATAATAAAATAATAAAATAATAAAATAATAAAATAATAAAATAATAAAATAATAAAATAATAAAATAATAAAATAATAAAATAATAAAATAATAAAATAATAAAATAATAAAATAATAAAATAATAAAATAATAAAATAATAAAATAATAAAATAATAAAATAATAAAATAATAAAATAATAAAATAATAAAATAATAAAATAATAAAATAATAAAATAATAAAATAATAAAATAATAAAATAATAAAATAATAAAATAATAAAATAATAAAATAATAAAATAATAAAATAATAAAATAATAAAATAATAAAATAATAAAATAATAAAATAATAATATAATAAAATAATAAAATAATAAAATAATAAAATAATAAAACAATAAAACATTAAAATAATAAAATAATAAACTAATAATAATAATAATAATAATAATAATAAATTAGAGTTCAAACAAGAACCGTTACTTCATTATTTAATTTATTGTTTTTAGTCTTTGTAGGGTTAATACCACCCCTTCTATTATAATTGAAAACTGGTAGAATCTTATAGAGCGAGGCCCGATTCGATAAGAATATCTGATTTCAGAGAGACATATGTATGTCTGGAAATGCACTCGACTTATAGTGCGGATTATCAAATGCCAATGATTAGTCTTTGTTTGGTTTTTTTTCGCCGATCCGATCCGATCCGATCCCACACCAGTATCTAATCTATATTATAAACCCACTTGATGGCAATTGAACTCAAATGCAGTCTTCACCGAAGGCGACTTTGAAGACGTATTTTTTATATTAATTATATTGTATGAATTTTTAATTAACGAATAAATTGCTAAACTATTTTTTTTTATGACTTAAATATAATTTTTTATAGAATTTCCTGGTTTATAATAAAATATAGAAGACAATCTACCAATCCCCAAAAATTTGATCAAAACTATACGATTTTTTGATATAAATATCTATGTTAAATGTTATTATACATATATTTTTTTAAATATTCCATATCTATATATATTCCAAAAAAGAAGAAGAGTTTTCTTCCATAATTGTCTATTGGAAATATAAGAAAATCGGTTACGGATTTACATTTAAATATATTAAACTTCTGCATAGTAAAAAAAAATTAATATTTTTTTTATATATACTTTTATTATATTATAAAATTATTTTTTGAACTTAAAAAATTAAAACTTTTAAAAAATAAAAAAATTGTTTATTGTTTTTATTTTTTTATTTAATATTTTTCTCTTCCTTAAATTTTTATGAAATTAAAACTTGACAAGTCTGAAGATTTATTTTTAAAAACAAAACCCCCTTAAAATTACATAAAATAATAAACAAAAAAAAAACAATATAAAATATTTGATAAGCTAAATAATCTTTAAAATAAATATTTTAACACTCTATACTAGAGTAGAAATATAAAAACAAATTTAAATACTTAAATTCTAAAACAAATTAGCATTAAAAATTCCATTTAACCCTTTGACAAACAAAAAATGTGTAATAATTTTTTCGACCATAAATATGTATGCTTTCCAATTAACCCATTACGATGTTTTTGGTTACCTGTCTTAGTTTTGATTTTTTTTTTTTAATTTATTCAACCCCCTCCCACGTCCCCCGTACCTCAGGCAATTAATAAAAACGTTTTTTTTTTCCGCCTCATAGACAAATAATTGCGAGTGTCGGTTTTTTTGGGGACAGTTGACAATTGTTGGGCCATCGGAGCGGTTCGTTGGGTTTTTCGCTATTACTGCCACTGCCACGCCCACACCCGACACCACCTCCCCCACAGTGAGGCCAAGCCAACTGACTACAAAGCACCGCATTAGACCCAAAACAAAAAAACAGTATAGAAAAAAAAATTAGAGACAAAAAATAGAGAAAAGGTAGAAACCTGCCGCGCGATGCACTTGGTGGTGGCTTTGTGGGTCTGCGGAGCGCTCCTGGTGGTCCTCCTTGGATTCCAGCAGCGGAAGTGCTGGCGCCTCATCTGGCAGCTCAACGGGTGGCGGGGCGTGGTCCAGCAGCCCCTACTCTGGATCCTTCTCTGCATCAACCTCCACCCAGACAGTTGAGTTTCAATTTCCAATCAATAAAAAAAAATCAAACAAAAAACTAAAAAAAACTAAAAAAAAGTAAAAAAAAAACAAAAATCATTAAAAAAAACGTGTACATAAAAACAAACTATAAATATTTACCTTTGAGTGGATAATTATAATTCATTTAATTATTTATTATAATTTATTTAATTAAGAAAAATGTTCTTTTGAATAAAATATAGAATAAAAAATAAATAAAAAATTCAAAAATAAAGTAAATTAAAAATTAAATACTTGCTAAAGTATATTTAAAAAATAAAAAAGAAAATGAATAAAGTGCGTGGCAAATATTAATTTTCAAAATAAAATAAATTATTAAAAAAATATATTTAAAGTCAAAACAACAAAGTTAATTAACTTAATTATATAAATAGTTAAATATAAAAACCCAAAGCTATGCGAAATATTTTTTTTTGTGAAAAAATGTGGCATAATATATGAATATAAAATAAAACTATATAATAATATCAAAATTATCGAAAAAAAAATAATTTAAAAAAATAGTAATTTATTAAACTATTCAAAATTATAAAAAAAATGAAAAAATGAAAATGGAAAATGAATTATTTGCAGGCATTTTGGAGCGAGTGACGCAACTGCGCATTTATTTCCAACGTCCTTTGGCCATAATCCTGGGCACCCGGGTCCTGGTCTACTTCGACGACCCCGCGGACATGGAATCCATTCTGAATGCTCCCGAGTGTCTGGACAAAACCTTTCTGCAGGATGGTTTCTTCGCCAATCGAGGGCTGCTACATGCCAGAGGTAATTAATAAAAATTATTAAAAAATTATTAAAAAAAAAATATATATGAGAAATATTTGAAATATTTAGGGCAACGCTGGAAGCAGCGCAGGAAGCAATTGAATCCCGCTTTTGGCCACAACATCGTGGCCAGCTTCTTCGATGTCTTCAATTCCGTGGGCAACCAAATGGTCGACCAGTTCCACACCGATTCCAACTTGCACGGAAAGGGTATCAAGTATTCGGATGCCGAGGACCTGCTGAGCCGCGCTGTCTTGGAGGTCTCCTGCAGTGAGTTTTCTATTTAATTATTTATTCATTATTGTTTATTTTTTTTTTATGGCCGTTGCATTCAATTTTTTGGATTTGTTCCCCCTGCCCTTCGCGGTTCGGCACGTTCCCCCGTTTCCATGCACCTCACGTACGCGGAACCACCCCCCTTCCCCCCGCCCCCCATTGAAAGTCAGAGCCGCCTGCCCCCCCCTTGAAATTAAGCCACCCACCGCTTAATTAATTGCCCCTTAAATTACGATTAATAATTTGTTAATAACAAATGAGGAAGCAAATATTTTATTACAAGAAATTTGATTTTGAAAGCAAGGCTATACTTTAAAAAATTAATACTTAATAATAAAGTAACAAAAAATAATACTTAATACTTAACAAAGTGGAATAATATTTATTAATATTTATTTAAAATTTTAACATCAACTTGAATATTTAAATTCAAATTTGTTAAGGCTGGGAATAAAAATACTCCATAAGTATGTAATTAATTTTTTATTATTTTTATTTTTTATTTATTTTTTATAATATATACTATTTTTATGACTTACAGTGACTATTATGGGCACTCAAACGAATTTCACGGAAATAGACGACGACCACATCGCCCACAGCTATAAGAGGTGGGTTCCATTTACCCTAAAAAAAACATTTAAATAAAATACAATTATATATTAATATGCATATAGATTAATATTTTAATATCAACACAAAATAATTAATGGTTTAAAATTAATTAAACTAAGACCTAAGAACCAAAAACAAATGATATAAACTCTATAACTCTATTTATAATCCTTCCCAATACTGGTTGGGAATTATAGTTTTTTATTATTATTATTATTTAATACTTTTATTTATTTCCTGAAAGACTCCTAGAGATATCGGCCGTGAGAGTCGTGAAGCCCTGGCTCCAGGTGGGAGTGCTGCAGCGCCTCCTGGCCCCGGACCTATACGCCGAGTCGCAGAAGTGCTGCAAACTCCTGGAGGACTTTGTGGGGGACATTGTGAGGAAGAAGCACCGCAACTGGCGATTGAGGGAGACGACTGGCGAGGATTGCCCCGCCGGCGGCGGATGGCAGCGACGCATTTTCATCGAACAGATCTTCCAACTGGCGGCCAACGGGGAGATGACTCTGGAGGAGATCATGTACGAGGCCCAGTCCATGGTCCTGGTCTCCTTCGAGACGGTGTCCAACAGCATTATGCTGGCCCTGCTCTGTCTGGCCACCAGCCAGGGCGACTGCCAGAGGCGTCTGCGGGCGGAAATCGCCGACGTTGTGCCGGACAATGGTGCCGGCTATGTGGGTCTGGAGCAACTGCAGCAGCTGCGCTACTTGGACGCCTTCGTCAACGAATCCCTGCGCCTGCTGGCCACCGTACCCATGAACCTGCGCCACGTCAGCCGCGACTTCCAGCTGCCCGGCCGGGCGGCCGTCGTGCCCCAAAACAGCATCGTGGTCCTGGACACCTTCAACATGCAGCGGGACGAGCGGTGGTGGGGCGCCTCCGCCAAGCAGTTTGATCCGCAGCGCTTCCTCGACCATGATCACGACTCGGAGGAGTCGTCCAAGCAGCAGCCAAAGGAGGAGAAGGATAGGGAGCAGGAGCAGCTCCCACGAAGGCATTCCTACAGCTTTCTGCCATTTTCCAAGGGCCTGAGATCCTGTATAGGTGAGTTTTTTTTTTTTTTTTTTTGATTTTATTCGATTATTTTTATTATCAATAATTATTTTGCGATGTTTCTGTTTGGGAACAGGATGTTTTTTTTTTTTTTTTGAGGTTATCTATATATAAATCCTTATTATTTGATTAATTTTGTGGCGATTGTAAAACAATCGATTTATTTCGATAACGGATAACTATTTTGAGATGTTTCTGGAGTTTTTATGAAGGATATCTATATACATAAATCCTGGATTTCCCACATAATACCCCAAAGAAAAGTGGAAAAAACATTTTTGACCAAAAATTTCGATATAGATTTTTAAAACAATTAAAACCTCCTAAAATTAGTTAAAAGTTAGTTAAGTTAATCAAGTTAATCAAGTTAGTTAGTTAATCAAGTAGGCGTGGTGTTTTTGTATTATATTACCCGCAAGTAGGCACTGGGGGGAACTTTAGTAAAATTTTCGGAGCTAGTAGACCTTATGGAATTCAAAGTGCTTCGAGACTTGCCCCGAACAACATCGTGCCCCGTTGCTTAGGTTTCCGGGAAAAATCGAAACGGAATACAATCTGAGAGTTTTAGGGACCGGATGTCCGGATGTCCCATTCCAGATAGCCAGGACCGGTGCCAGTGTGGTGAAGTGTTTGCGTGTTAACGACCGCCTTGATGCCGAAATCCTTGCGCCTTTCGATGAAATCGAAAAGGACACACTCTGGGATATCTCGATCAGCTTTATTGTGGACTGCCGAGATCGAGATTTTTCGCAGGATGTGGAGTTTTGACCAGGACTGGACTGGTGTCTCTCACAATACGATTTCCTTAAAAATCTTTCGTTTTCCAAAAATTTCAAGTCAATGTGAGAATAAAGTTTTATATTTTCCCATTAAAAAAATATTTAGGATATATAATATTATTTTACCAGATCCTTTCGTAATCCCTCTAAATTGTAATATTTTTTTCAGGACGTCGCTACGGTCTATTTATAATGAAAGTCTTCCTCGTCAAGTTGCTTTCCAGTTTCGACTTCCAAAGCGATTTCCAGTTGGAAAATCTGCAGTTCGTCGAGAATATATCCTTGAAATTCAGGAATGTGGATGACATCTATCTGGACATTCAGCCGTACACTTTGTCCCAGGACTCCGTCTAGACTAAAACCCATCATATATCTTACACATTTTTTTTTAAATATTTTATATATAAAAAATATAATTATAAATCTATTTTAATACTTAAACCAAGCGGGTGTTTCTTTTTGTTGTCTTTTATTTTGTATAGGATCAATACAAAGTCCCTGTATTAATGAAAATGTCCTTTGAAATTGAACCTACTTTTTGAATTTTTGGCTGAAAGGGCTTTGAGGAAGCTTTAGTGGTGTTTCCATTCATTGCAAGTTGAACAATAGATGGCGCTTATTCTCCCGAACTTTATCGGCAAGAAAGTTTAAAATTTTCTTTATAAATATTATAAATATGAATAAATAAATTAAAATAATGAATAAATAATTGAAATTCTTCAAATATTTTGTTAAATAATAATGAAACCTCTATGCCTTTGAAAACATATTTTTTTAATGTTTCAGAAACCAACGATCCTTTTTTTTTATTTTTTTTATAAAACCCAAAATATATCAACTTAAATATAAATTAAGGAAATAAAAGCTCTTTTTGAATAGAAAAACTTGTAAATCCCACAAACCCTCAATTAGAATTATCCTTTATGGAAAGAAAAATTTATAGCAGACTTTGCAATCCGATTTTTTCGTTCAATTGAGTTTTCGCTCCGCCAGTCGGCTTAAGGTTGAGTCCTTGAAGGACCTGAAGTGGCCAGAGGATCAAAGCAAATGGGAAACATGGGAACTGCATCTGTCACGGGATGCGACAAATGTCGGGCGTTGCGTTGCGATGAGCTAATGTGAAAGGACACGGACGTGGAGCAAGGACACTGCCGTATGATAATATGCCACAACTGTCAGCAATATTTCCGCCCCGTTTTAGCCCCTCCGGCCCTCCATTTGGCCCCGCTTTATCCACTTTCCATGCCACTGTGCCGGGCCCGGCACATATCATTGTCAGCTGTAGAGTCCTGTTGAGTTGTCTGAAGGGTCCGGAGAGCGTCCAAAATGTTGGCATCGTCTTAGCAGCTAAACGACAACAGCAGCCGTGCAAATTGCAACACAACTCAGCCAAGTGGCATCATTACTATAACCAGGTCCTACACTGAGCGAAAGTATCCTGGGATATCCTGGAGAGTGCAATCACTTTGAGATGAAGGATTTCAGAGATTTTAATAAAACATTTATTTGGGAAACATTTTAGGTATATATATATAATATTTTTTATATTTTATAGGAAAACGCTCTTGCTATAATTTATGGCTTTCAGATAATATACAATTTTTATTATAATTGTAATAATAAATGATTAATTGTATTTACATTAAATGGATTTAAAAAAAGGCTAAGAGGACTAAACTTTTAACCATTTTACATTTTTACACAAATTTAAAAAAAATACCTTCAAGATTTTTGCTAATATTTATATAAAAATAAATAAAAGGGCTTGCATTGCATTTTGTTTAATTCTGAAATTCTATGTATGATTTAATACTTATATTTTTATGAATATTTATAATTTAATTTTTAATACTATTATTTTTTTAAAAACTTTATGTACAATTTTTCGTACACTGTGCGATTTTTGGCTTGTGATTCGTTTTACCTTTACAATTTACCGTTTCTTGCCAGGCAAATGGCGCCGTTAACACAGTCATTAGTTGAGGGGGGAAGGGGGTTTGGGTGGGGGGTAGTGTGGGGTGTGGCAAAGGATTGAGGATTCGGGCCTGGCCGCCAGGATATCTGCTACTTGCATCTTGCCAGTTTTTGGTGTTGTTGTTAACTTGACACTTCCAGCCCCCCTCTCCCCCCTCCCTTCCACTCCCCGCCCCTCAGCCGGCTGTGAAAGGAATGCATTCCCTGAGTCCTTGTGCTAGGACTACAGTGTGTGTGTGTTCCTCGCAGGATGTGTGCGAGAATTTATAACTGGAAAAGGCACTTGAAACACATTCGCTTGGAAATTGCCGCCTCTCACACATTTACTTTGATTGATGTCCCGGCACAAAATCGCCGCACATAAAATATATCCTTGGCACAAAAAAAGGACATACCTTTCAAAGTCACAAAAGAGCTGTCTTAATTATTTAGTCGCAGGCAATGGGAATTCCACAGAAAATCTCATACATATTTTTCAAAATTTTCTAAACAGAGTATTAATTTTTTTTGTTTTTATAAAATTTAATAAAAGTATAAAGTTGGTTATAATATTTGCTATAAAAATATAAAATATGTATACTAAATATTTGAATCTAAAACTTTTATTTTATTTCTTGTTTTTATTTTTGAATTTTTTCTTGGTTTTGAGAAAAAACTGAATATATTTTCGTTTTGTTTTAAAAATTACAAATATTTCTTTTTATTGTGTTATATATATATATTTTATATATATATTTTATTTAATTGCGAAGTAATATTAATTTATTTATTATTTATTTTTTACATTATATTTGTATTATTTTTATTGCATATATTTCAATATAGTTCCATATATTTCTCTATATTTTCCTATATTTCACTTTATTTTCCTATTTTTATCTATATTTCTTTATATCTCCCATTATTACCGAATGTATTTCCCTATATTTTTCTATATTTCCATATATTTCCCTATACTTCCCATTATTTTCGAATATATTTCCCTATATTTATCTAAATTTCCCTATATTTTGCTAAACTTCCCTATATTTTTATGTTCCTATTTCTATTTTAAAGCTCTTTGTATTTTATTTTCAGATCTCAGATGTTTCAACTATTGTTGAATATATTTTTAAATAATTTAAAAACTTGCAGAACGCTTTCTTGGTATTCCAGAGACGGCACTCCATCACGCACATATCCGGAACATAAAAATAGATATACAGATCGGGGAAGGATACAATAGATATGGTGGGTCGGCCGATGGGCATGGCCATGGCACCTAAAATGCAAATCGTGCTGAATTGCATTTTTCAGGAAAAATGCTTGACGGAGGCGGGGGTGGGTGGTGGTAACTGGTGGCCATAACCGGAGATTCTGGGCTGTGCCGGGCGTTGATAAATGTGCGGCGAGTCCTGGCGAAGGACCCTGGCCAGTGTCAGTGCCACTGATGCCGTTAAGTGCGACTGAAAATCCACTGAGCCGCATAAAACGAAAGCGTGAAAAGCGCCAGCGGCCTGCTAATAGAGGAGTTGTCCTCCCCCGACCACCATCCAGGACAACCAGGACATTCTGGACACATCCACAGGCTTGACATCCGCATCCGCATTCGCATCCGCAACCAAAAAGCATCAGGAGCCCATTCACATGGCATACCATGGCTGGGCCGGGCATTTTTCGATCATTTTTCTTAGTTTTTTGTTTGGTGCGGTGCGGTGCGGTGGGGGGTGGTGTGGTGTGGTGTGAAGTCCTTCTCCGGTTCCTCCAGTTTGGTTCGGTGGCAACGTTGTTGACAATTTGTCGACGTGTCCGAGGAGTCAACGTGAATGTGACAAGTGACGCTGACGAGACAGCCAACAGCCAACAGGCAACGCCAAGGATGCCACCTATCCGACCCATCCTTCGCACTTCCATTACCCATTTCCGGCTGCTCCGTGTCCATTTCCCGGGACATTACACTTTTAAGCCTTGGCGATAAGGATAATAACTTTTGCTTTCTATGAAATCAATGATCACTGCGAGTTTGAAAAGGATTCATGACCAAAATAACTTTATTTTTGTCCTTTCGCATTTTGCATTGGTCCTATAAAAATTATACCATAACCTTTGTTTCCTATAAAATGTATTATTTCAGGCAAGTTTCTTTAATATTCATACCCGATACTCGAAAGGACTCGTCTCGATCAAAATCCCTTACGAAATCCTTTACGATCTGTTTTCTTTTAAACTCTATTGTATTTTTTTTTAGGATTTTATAAAAATATTAATACCCGATACTCGAGAAGACTCTACTGTTTGTAAAATGCTTTTGAAAAGTAACACCGAAGAAGCTCCTAGATTCGTTCTGGCCAGGACCCGAGCCGAAAAAATTAATTTTTATCCTAGGTAGGAGGGGGAAGGTTGAAGGTGGCAGGACATCGCTCGACATTTGGACATAAACGGCATAATTGATATATATACGGCTGGGGATATGGGTGGCTGCGTGTGTCCTGGCTGGTGGGATAAAGCCCATCAAGTGCTAACAGCAGAGGCAGTTCGGGTCCTGGTTGTGGGTCCTGCGTCCAGGGTCCTCTCCACCTCTCCACCTCTCCACGCTCCTCTTGTCACTAATTACATGCATGTCAATTTTTCGCTCATCATTGCATTGCCACATTGGCAGCAGGACTCGGCCAGGATTGGAGGACCAGCTGCAAAAACCAAACATATTTGGACAGTTTGTGGGCGGACAGCGGTCGTGGTCGTCCGCCACTCTCTTCGTCCTTTGTCCTGTTTTAATGCGTGTGTGCATTTTTCGGCATTTCTCCTTCGAGGGGCAATCGACTTTTTCATTTGATTTCAAACAAAATTGTTAAAAAAATATATCCATTATTAATTACAAATTTAAATTTAATAAAATTTATAAATGTCTTGGATTTTCTCTTTATAATTTAATATATATAATATTTTTAAATATTAAGAAAATAGGTGAATGAGAAAATAATTGTAATCCTTGAAATATTTTTGGAGATAAAATATATTTAAAAATGTTGGTTTATTTTTTATTTTTATTGTTACTTAAATGTTATTGATTTTATACATTTTCAATATAACTTTAATTAATTTTATTCAATTTTAATTTTAATATTTTAGTAAGTAAATAATGACTAAAAAATACTTTTCCAAACTCGAAAGAAATTTTTTATTATTTCCTCGAATTTAAGGATTTCTTTTGTAGTACCTAAATTACTATTTTTTTTTTAATAAAGTCCTGGTATTTTTTAAATTAATTATTTATTAATATTTCCATAATATTTATAGACCATTTAGTGTGTCGCCTTGGTCCAGTTTCGTTTTTTATTCAATTTTTCATTATTCGCTGACAGCTGTCGGTAAATGGAATTGTTTATTACCTGTCGTCTGCCCATGTCCTGCCACCCATGTCCTTCCATCTGGTACACCACCTGCGAATATATATCCAGCCGACCCATGGCAGGGTGATTATGATAAAATTTTTGCGCCTAAAAACCCGTCCATCAGCCTCACAGATTTTCGTTGGCCAAACAAAACGCATCCTGGCCAGCCTGATAACGATAATGATGGATGTCCGTGTCCAAAAATCAGGACTCACAGGCCCCACCAATGGTTTAACCTACCATCGCCCCAAAGGGTTTAACTCTCTGACATTTGTTAAATCCCTTCCAAGTTTTTTTTTTCCTTTGGAGCTTTAAGAGATGAATCGTCGTTTTCATTATATAAAAGTTTTTGGGCTTTTATTTTATTATTATAATTATTTATTTTAAGGTTCTTCTATTAGAATCCTTAAAGAGACGAAATCAATGCCCTGGGTCCTCGAACTTCAAACGAATGTGACAAAATTGGGACTGGTCCTTGCCGGAAAAAGGAGTCTAATTGCCAGTGCCAAAGTACCAAAGAATGGAGCGAAAGGATAGAAAGGAGGAGCAGCTGCAGCTGCAACAGCAACACCCGAAACTTGCAACACCAACAGCCGAGGCAGGACTAGCAGGAGCAGGAGCAGGAGCAGGACTAGCAGGAGCAGGAGCAGCAACATGAGAACCAATTAAAGACATCGTCGGCGTGGCTGGCAAACGTCAACGTCGAAAACTAATTAGCATAACAAGCGGCGGACTCCGGACTCCGGACTCTGGACTCTGGACTCTGGACTCTGGACTCAGGGACTCTGGAGCAAACCGAACCGGAGACGGATCCGGATCCGGAGATGGTCACCGGCAGCGGGAGCGCGGCATCAAGCGGGCAACAAGGATACGGGATCCGGGAGGAAAAATCCTGGCCAATGTGTGTGGGCGCCTCGAAATCAAAAGTTCAAAAAAGCGCATAATATATAATGTATACACATACATACACATACACACACATATATATACTATATACAAATACAATTACAAGTTGGCAGAGCTAGCCACGCCCACTATACACCGCCCACTGGCTGACATTAATAAACTGACGGCATAAATAAAATGCAACCAAAAAAAAAATAGAAATAAAAATAAAAAAATAAAAATAATAAAAAAAACACAAGTCTTGGCAAATGAGAATGGCCAGGCTTAGGGGCTTGAGGGGAGGGGGTAGGGGTAGGGGACGGACGAGGCTTTATGATTTATTCCTCTCGCTACACTCAAAAAAATTTTAAGTAGCTTAGAAAGTTTATTGTTTGAAAATTCCAAAGATTAAAAAAGTTTAAAATTTTTATTTCAAAAACTTTTATTTTATTTCCATTCGATTTATTTTTTATATAAATAAAATTGCTTCGATGTTTTGATAGCCGAATAATTTATTTTGTAACTATAAAGATTTTTTGCAGTGTCCTTCAAGGACAAGAAAACAACGAAGGCATCGATGGCGATGGCATCTCTTCCGGACTCCAAAGTGCAGCGGCGCTTCCTTTTTTTTTTTTTTTTGGCTTGACTTGAGCTGGAAGCGGAATGCTGGCGCGGGTCCTGGCGCGGGTCCTGGCGCGGGTGCTGGCCGGGCTTGGTGGTAGGTTCGCGCGGATCCTCGGGGCCTCGGACTCCTTTCGGTTCGGCAAGATGGCCCTGAGACTTGGCCGGGACTTGCGGCATCGCATGTTTGTGATGGCGACGAGACAGCCAGCGAGACAAGCTCAAAGGGATTAAATTAAAATGTCCTTTGAGTTGTGTTTTAATTACTTCCTCTGCCTCTCCCCATCTCTCCCCGTCTCTCTCTCGCTGGCAGTAAAAACTGTCGCATTGTGGGGGATGAAGGCAGGAAGGGGGTGTGGGGGGTGGTGCAATGTCCTCCCACTCTGGCCAGGATTTTTGAGTTTGCCAAAAGTTTCGTCCCAGACAGACTTTGGCCAGCAACGCTTTTGGCCAGAAACATCCTGGCAAAACAATTCACAAATCAAAAACAACAAAAAAAATCATATCGAGAGGCAGGAAGGAGCTCCAGGACGAAATAAACGAATTTGTGGCTTATGGAGGCTTGTGGATTTATTTTGCTTTAAGGATGTTTTAATAATTATAAAAAAAATCATTTATTTGAGGTTAGTTTCTCTTTAAATTATTTATTAATATTAAATACCAATAACAATAATAATTAATAATTAAAACTACGAATTTTATCTAATTTGTATATTTTTCAAATTTTAACTAAAAGGATATTGGAATTTCAGAAATATTTGGAGTATTTATTTAAGAATCGTAATATAATATAAAATGTTAAAAAAAATATATATTTAAAAATAACGTATTTATTTTTGTGTGTTTTAGATATTTACCAATATATGTATTAATAATTTTCTACAATTTTATAAACATTTTCATCAATAAATATTATTATATCCTTTTATTTTTTAGATCAATATTAATAATAAATTTATAAATTACAAAAATATTTAAAAATAATGTTACCTTCCGATTCTGGAATTTTTATTTTAATTATAAATAATGTAAAAAGGTTAAAAAATATAAAAGTATATAAAGATATATAAGTATATACATATATAATAAATAATATTTTTTACATAAAAAAAATAATACTAAAATAATACTAAAATAATAATAATATAGCTGGTATTATTTAAAGAAAATTTTTAAAATACTTGAAAGTAGCTGCAACCGATAATAAAAAAACCGATAGAACAGCTAAAAATCGATAGGAACCGATAACAACAGATAATTATTAAAAGATGATAATTTATTATAAATGTCCTGCAGATATCCTTTGCATAAAAACAATACTTTTGTCCATGTAAAATGAAATACCTGAAAGTAGTTGCAACTTTAAGCCCAGCACTCCAATATACACTGAAATAAATTGAATTGAAGACATTACATTTTCCGCTTCATTACCGAATGTTTCAGCCAATTAAATAAAAATGAAAATGAAATAAGCAATTGGCAACTGGCGACATTAAGCTCTTTGCAACATTTACAGATTAACGCGCAGGATATGACGGAGGGCAGCCAGGGCCTGCCTGTCCTGCCAAGGGACTCTCAACACAAAAACACACTCCCACACTCTCACACACACACACACACACAAACACATACGAATTCGAATACGAATACGAATACGGCAGCTTAACCCCACAAAGCCGCGCAAAGCTCAACCCGTTTGTGTGTCCTTGCAGGACCAAGAATGCATTCGGCATCCTTGTATCTTTGTATCTGCCGCTGCGGCTGTATCTCGCCATTCATTCTTATCAGCGTATGGAGGATTTGTCGCCTTTCAAGCCAGTTCCATGGATCCAAAAGGACATGCAAGGACAGACGGACAAATGGCAAATTAATTGCCGGAGTGTCGCCTCCGAGAGCTCGGCCTCTCCAATCGATTATTTATTTATTTATTAATGCCGCGCCCTCAATTGACTATGCCGGACGGACCAGGATCCAGCTTGCAGGATCCAGGATCTGGGATCCCCGCATCCAAATCCGTATCTAGTTACGCTCCACAATCGATTGTTGTCCTAGTCCCGGGCTATGGAAATGTTTTGCATATCATTGACGGAACTGCTTGGGGCGGCGGCACAGGGAAGAGGATGGAGGCGAAGTGACAGGACCAAACAGGACGAAGCGGGACCCGGCATTCGCTCCAAAAGGCTTTGCATACATTTTCCCTTAGTCAGCCTCGAACAACATATTTTAGGCTCTCCGGCTGTCCCGCTCAGCATGGAATTTATTTGAGCAAATTTGCAAATTATTGCCAGAGTCCTGGTCTCCAACCAAGTCGCTTCCATGCACTGCGAAAAAATTTCAGCGCTTATATATCAATTTAATAATATTTGATGGCAAATTTGTAATACAAATGTATTTCTTAGAACTTTTAGACACTAATTTTATTTAAATATTTACAAAAAAATGTGATGTCAACTATTATCAATTTTTTTTTAAATACAATTACTAAAAAAATTGTTTTTAAATTATTTCGAAATATTTGTATAAAAATTATTCAAATATTCAAATAAAATATAAATAAACAAAAAGACACAGTTTCATTTGAAATGGCCTTATTTTTTTGCAGTGCATCTGGAGACGTTGGACATCTATTACGTTGGCCATTTACATTTCACAATTGCCTTGTTGGCATCTTTTTTCCTCGTCTGTTATGGCACTGCGTTCCGCTTTCCCCGAGCCCCCTTCCTTCGCCCACGCCCTTCTCCGGCCCTTTGTTCCTTTATTTTTTAATGGGCTTTTGAGGGGGCGTGGCCATGACTCAAGACGATTTCGCACGCCGTTCGTTTTAGCCTTCTGCTTGTTTTATGACTGGCTGAGTGGATTTTGGCCAAATTGACGACAGGAATTACATATATAATTCATGCACGAATGGTGGTACTTAAAAAAATAAATATATAACAATTTATTGAGTATTTTAGGGCGGAATTACTATACAAATATCTTAAATTTAAGAAGGATTTCGAAAAATTTGGGCAAAGGAAAAATGAGTGCAAATGCAAATTCTTTTAAGGACGAAAGCATATATTTAAAATTTTTTTTTTAATCAGTGAAAAAATCAATGAAAAACTTAAAGTATTTAGTGTTCGTATAGTTCTGTCTTTAATAAATAATTTTAATACTTTAAAAGGATATAGAACAGTTATACAAATAATAATAATATATAATAATAATAATAATAATAATAATAATAATAATAATAATAATAACAATAATAATAATAATAATAATAATAATAATAATAATAAAGATAATAATAATAAATATATACAAGACTAAATAATATTTTATTATATCAGAATACGTATACGCCCCGTTAGTATATTTTATTATATTTTAGTATAAAATGTATTTTTAAAACAGATTAAATTGGAAATAAAATTTTAAAAAACTTTATTTTTGCTGGTGTTTGGTTTCTTTATTCTCTATTTCTATATAAATATATTATTTTAGTTTGTCCTTAGTCTTTTTATATAGTCCTTATGTTATACTTTGTTTAAAATAATAGTTAAATAATAGAATAATAATTTTGGCGTGAAATGAATATGGAAACATTATCTAAACTATCTTATCTAAACTAAACTAAAAAGTCTTCGAAATTTAAATATTAAAAATTATGAAATAATGAAATATCTATTAAATGTGTTATATATAGGACATAAGTAAAAATATATGAAAAATATATGAAATATATTAAAGGTAAACAAAAAAGTACTCACATTATCGAAATTTTTGAGATTTTCCGATAATTATAAAATATAAAAATAATTTTTTAAACAAAAAAGCAAATTAAATGAATAATTGCTCTTATTGGAATATTGGATATTCATTTCCATAAATGCATATATATGTATATATATAACGGTCCGAGCATGGGAAAGGAGAGATAGAGATAAGAAAAGGTAGCTCACGGGAGCGGCCTTCAGAGATAAGAGAAGTCGGCAACCGACTGAGCGAGTGAGGGAGAGAGTTGGAGCGCTGCATAGAGGGGGAGCAAAAGCTGCACTTGATACACATATACATATAAACATATATGCGACTGGAAGATCCAACTGGAATTGTTTATTTTTTAAGCAAAAAAAAAGAAGAAAAAAGGAAGACAAATAAAAAATTAAGTATTTAGATTTTTTTTTAGAAAACAAGGAGAACCTTGGTGGCATATTCGATTATGGAGCTCAGTGGCCAGGCCTCGAGCTGGCAAGGATATGGACTGGCAAGGACCAATCGATGCGCCAGCCTTGTTGTTCGGGGCGTTTTTTTGTTTGTTTTGTTTTATTTTGGCTCAGTGGGTGGGCGGATATGAAAGATGTAAATCAAATCCAGGAAAAATTGGAACAACAAAAGGCGGCGAGGAGCAGCCGGCAGTCGGCAGTCGGCAGGACAATTCAATCGGAAGGGCATGGCATATGACAGGATTGGGATTCCGATTCTCGTAGCCTGGCCAATGTCGGGGACATGTCAAGTATTCCAGGAGGCAGGTAGGTGAGGCATCAGTGGAATGGGCGTGGAGCAGAAGAGGGCTGGAGACTTCTGGGATGCCGTGGGTCCAGGGCCCAACCAGAAACTGCCAATTAACTAAACAAAAGATCCGAAAGGCCGGAGCCAAAGGATACGCAGCGAAAAATACTCTTTCCTTCGGGGGGTACTCTTATTTTTCCATTGTCCTTAACAAATATTTAATGTATGAAAAAGTTTTAAAATAAAAATTAGTAGAAAATGCCATTAAAAAAATATATTTAATAATCTTAAATAATATTAAAATTATATATTAAATTAAATATAAATATTTTAAATGGTTATAATTATATATTATACTTATTTTTATTTATAAATTTTTTAAGCTTAGTACCGGGTATCATAGTGCAAAATAAAAATTAAATTTGTTTTGCCGTATAAACTTCTAATTCAAAGTTATTTATATGATTTTTAAACAATTTATAAATTATACAATATTATTATTACAATTTATATAAAAAAATTATTTTTAAAACATAATTTTCATTCACATATTTTTCCGCTCAAAAACATTTAACATTTTTAAAGACCCAAAAAAAAAAAATAGAGTGTTTTTAAACAAAACTCCCGCCAAAGGTCCGCCATGTGGACAGGATAAAAATGGAGGGAAAACAACACGGGATAAGGACTCGGCGATGGACCGGAGTTGAGCCTGAGCTGTTGCCGTAGCCTGATCCTGATCCTGAATTTTTCCGGCACGGCATCAGGATGCGTTTCGTTCAGTTGCGATGCGTCGCTGGAATCAATTAAAAATTCTATGATTTTACACTTGATTGCCTGCGTTTTGGGGTCGTCAAGGCAACCGGGATGAAGTGGCACTCGGAAGGATGCCCCCCCCATCCATTCCGAAGTTCTGGGGTATGTGTGGCATGTGGCATGTGGCATGAACCTGAACTTGCCTCCACGTCGCATGGCATTCGTCCTGGGAGCTCAGTCCCGGCATTGACAAAACACGGATGTCTATCCGGGGGTACCCTGGCGTATCCTGGCGTATCCAGGGGCTGGGCATGGCCGTCTAAGCCAGGCCAGAGGAGCTGCCGTCAAGTGGTCAATTAGGCAAAGAGGTGACCATCGACTCCTGGCGGCGCAGGACTCTCCCCGCAAATAAAGAAAAACAGAAGGCCTCTTGGGCTTAATTGGTTATCAATTAATTGCCAGGATTTATTTTGGATCAGCATATGTGGGATAATAGACAGGAAGAATAAATCCAAAAAAGGACCAAAAGGATTTTTTTACTAGGATAATCCTAAAGGAACGGCTAACCTGTTAAAAGGGGACAAAATGGGATATTGTTTTACTTTTCTTGATTTCCTTTCGTAATAATCGTTTTTTAAGGATACTATTTTGGGATAATACAAATTAGGTAATAATATATATAATATTATAATATAATAGAGAGTTTATCTTTAAAGGATTGCAAATAATATTTTTAAAGTAAAAATATATAAAAATGTTGAATTATTTTTCATTTCCGCCGCAGAATATTCAAAAGGACTTTCCCCACTTATTTGGGATCGCTGGAGACATCCTTCGTGGTGGCGTTGTGGGTGGCAATTAGCATTTCGGTTTTGGTTTCTGTTTCTGTATCAGGTATCCATTTGTTTGGGTGGTTTTTTAATCAAAGATTTTAAGCTGTAATTAAGCAGACCAAAAATTGCATGACATATGTCCTCTATCCCCGCCACCCACAAAGGACAATGGCAAATGGAAAATGAACTTCGGACTCTGGACACTGGACACTGGTCGGTTGTACGCTCATAATACCCCAAAGAATTTAACACATTTTAGTTCAAATTAAATATTTAATGTAACAACAAATTGATATTTGAATTATTAAAATACAAAATAATGCGGCGCCATAAGTACACACACGGCCATGCCTATAAGTGCACTGATCCGTCCGTGAATATATTTGTTTGCGTTTATGTGTTTGTTTATAATTTCATCCATTCCGAAGTACAGTGCGTGACGTTATTATAAAATTTTCATATTGAGGCAAAAATGTTAAATATTTATTTTGTTTATTAATCACACCAATAATAAAAAAAAAATAAAATAATAATAATAATAATAATAATAAATAAAAATGGTAATTAAGTAAATAAATTCTTTAGAAATTGATTGAGAAAATGTGAAAGTTCAAGGCTTCTGACTTAATTTATTAATAATAAATAATTTAAATACGTATTTCTTAATTTATAGTTGTAGCTATATTATATTTATATTTTTATGTTGTAGCTATATTATATTTATATTTTTATGTACCTTTTTACAAAATAAAACTTATCAATTAATTAGCGGCTTTCTTTAAAACCATTTAAGGAATCCAAATTAAATTATTACTTTTTCTAAATTTCTCTGAAATTAATTAAAATGAATTAATAAATATATTATTTTTAAACTTTTTTTAAATAATAAATTCCCACAAGTTGTTTATAGAAATTTTTGGAAATTAAAAAAAAACAGCTATAGTGTTGCGAAACGCAGTGTAGCCAGATGTAGCGATGTGGGAGCCAGCCAAGCGCATTTGCACCTGGCCAGGCTGGGCTCCTGGCTGGGCTGCTCTTGCTGGGCTGCTCTGGCCAGGATGACAGAAGGCTGGGCCTTTTGCTGGATTTGTTGTCGGCCGTTGTTGATTTTGCATGGCGGAAATATCAGCGACAAAGTTACCAAAATATTGAAAACAAATAAAATAAAATTTGCATAAATAAATGCCTTTTGCCTATGTATGTATGTATGTGTGTATATAGTTTGTGTGTGCTTTATGGCAAATCCCTAAAGCACTGGATTCAAATAATAACAACAAAGGAAAAGGCAACAAATTAACAACAAACATGTCGCCGTGTCCTGCAAAAAGCCAAAAACATGCCAATTGTTTGTACAATTCAACAGAGCGAGAGAGGGAGAGAGATGGAAAGAGAGAGAGGGAGATGGGGGGGGGGAAGAGGTCCTGGTGATGCGATTAAAAACGAATCTTTTCCTGCATTCCTTTTGTTGGTCTGATGTCCCGACTGTCCTTAATGTCCTGTGCGAAAATGCCAATAAATTCGTTATTTTCATAGATATTTCGACATTTTTTGTTTTGTTTTTTTTTATCGCTCCAGGCTTTTGATCATTTTTTAAATATTTATCAAAAATATTAAAGCTTTGCCTTTTTATTTTTTATTTATAAAGGATTTGTTTGGGTTGCGTTTGATAAATCGTTTGGAAAATGTTATCTTATTTTTGATTTAAATAAATACCTTTTCTTTAATTGATAATCTCTTAAATCTTTTTTTTTTAAATATATCAAATATTATTTATTAAATCATTAAGGATATTAATTCCTCCTGAAATGTCCTCATTTAAATGGATATAGTTTCCATCGAAATTCTCGGCCAGATAAAGCCAAACATTTTTTTCATTTCAATGCCTTCGGCTAATAATTTTTGGAGTATTCTATGATTTTGATTTTAATTTTTGTTTTTTTTTTTTTTTTTTTTATTTCGGGGATTTTGTTTGATTTCCAGCTGGTTGGCTGGCTGGCTGGGCATTAATTTAGTTGAAATAATTTATGAAATTAAATAAAAGCAAACAGAACAAATGGAAATATAAATAAATAAATCAATTTTACAATTGCGTTGCGCAAACAACGAATTCTGCTCGCCAAACGACAAAACTAATTGCAAATATCCTGTCACGCCCCACAATCGATGGTGGGCGTTCAAGAAAGTTTTCACCACGCCCCTCCTTTACGTTTTTCTGATTTAATTTCACAAATTTATGGAAATTATCGAATTAAATGAAATATTTGCGTATCGATTTAGAAATCTCTTTACTTTTATTTTTTTTTTTTTTTTTTTAAGTATTTTCTGAAGTTAATATTTAAAGATTAAAAGATTAACAAGTAATTTAAATAATTAATTTGAAACCTGTTTTTATACAATTTTTTTTTATTTTTTTGTTTTGTAGTTAAAATTTTTGGAGAAACTTTTGAGAACACCCACCCACGCAGCCAGCCACCTTCTTATCAAATCACCTTTTGCCTCTTCGTTTTGGGGCAATAATAAAAGAAATACAACAGCAACAACAACAACAAAATGGAAGATTGAATGGAATGGATGGAGCGGGAGAAAGGAGAGAAGTAACGGGGAATGGCAAAGGAAATACAACAAAGCAATCGGAAGCGGCGGAAATCAACGGCAAACAAAAGCTTGACTGCATCCAGCAAATGTCCTATTTCCATGCCGGGCGCCCCCTCCCCTCCCCATCCCTCACCCATGGCGGCAGGACCTCCGCGGGGCGTTATCCTGTTGCTGCCACTGACAGTTTTCTTTTGCCGCCGCTTCGTTTTCGTTTTCGTTTTTTTTTTGCCATCGTTTTGTCTTTTCTTTGGTCGCGTGCGAGCGCGAAAATTAGGAAAATATTGTTTTGCCTTTTTTTTCCCCCATTTTCGGGGGTTTTCCCCGCGTTTTTATTTATTTTGATTTTCCTTTTTTTTGTCAGCATCAAATAAGCGGATTTCAATTTCAATGGCGAATCAAAGTGGCGGCATGTTATTTGGTGGGCGGTTGCCGTGGCGGGGGCGTGGCCATGCACAGTCAAAATCACAGGACAGCAAAAAGCTAGGTTAGGCACGACTGCACGGCAGCCATTATGTCTATTGGCCAAAAGTTATTGGTTTTTTTTTTTGTCCCAACATCCCACCAATTCGTTTATTTCATTCCTGGAACTGAAATTTTCTATCAAACTATCGATTTGATTTGTTTAAATACCAAATATTGATAACTAAATATTTTTTTTATCTCTAAACATTTGAACTATGGCTGTAAATCGGAGTTTTCTCTATTAAATAGTGTGATACCTGGTACTTGTGTCTTCATTTTATTTATACAATTTTTAAAAGATTGAAACTGAGTGGGAAACAAGGATAATAGGATAATTAAGCTGAGGTCTTCATACTAAATAGTATGATACCTGGTACTTGTCCTTTCTGCTCATAAAACTTAATCATTAAGATTATTATTCCCTTAATATACATTTATTACTATTAACATATAATTAAAAAATATACTCGATATTTTTGGAAGAAATTATACCATACCCGGTACTACTCCATTTTTATGCTTAAGTTTTTTTTGGCAAATATAATACAATTATATAATATTTATACCCGATACTAATTGAAATCGAATACATTTTGTTACATTAACAATTATATTAACTATATTCCATAATTAATTTAAGTAAAAAATTAACAATTTTTAAGCAAATTTTAAGAATTAAAAGGAAATTTGTAGTTTATATATTAAAAAGAATAAATTTTAATACTTTTTAACTTTTTAAAAGGCTTTCCATTAAAAAACAATCAGAAAAGCACATTAAAAAAAAAAAGTTAATCAATTGATTAAATAAAAAAATTATAATACAAAATAAATCAAAACTTAAGTGAAAACATTTTTAAAATCTTAAAGCTCCACTCGCCCAGCAATAAAATATTAATTATTTCCTTGGACTGCGGATTCCGAATCGATGAATCCTCTCCAGTGGGTCACCATCGTGTCCTGTCCGCCGCAGGAGACATTCCCCCCCCTCCCCTCCGCTCTCCCCACTTTTCTCGAGTACAAACTTTTTGTTTTTTATTTTCATTTGTTGTTGTTATTTTTTTTCTTTGTCAATATTTCATTTTATTTGTTGTTGTTGCTGTTGTTGTTGTTGTTTTAAATCCATTAGGATATGACAACCCCCTGGTTAAATTCAATTAAATTGTTTTCTCTTTGGGTTTACATTTCTTGGCAACTTTATAATTGTTTCATGTGTTTAAACCACTGACGCAGCCGGCAAATGCGGCGGATGTAGTACAGGACGAAGGACAAAGGACGACGGACGAAGGGCGAAGGGCGAAGGACGAAGGACGATGGGCAACTGGGGAGGACGCCAAGGCGCAAAGCTAAGAAGCAGCATAAGAAATGTGCTCGTACGACTGCCCAAGGTAAAGGCAGTAACGTGAAAAAGGACGAAAGAAAGGACGAAACTGCGTCAGAGGGCGGCCCGAAATCCAGGCAGAAACGGAAAGGAACCAAGTTTTTCACTAGCCTCCAGAGATTTTCCTGTTTTATTTTATTTTTTTTTTTCTCCCCCCCTCCCCTCTCCGCTCCGCCGCCCAGCAAGTTTTTACTCCCACCGCGGGTCCTTTTCAGTTGCCCGCCAATGCAGTCCTTGTTTTCTGAAATAATCAACGAAAACGAGAAAAAAAGAATCACTGAAATCAAGTAAAAAATAAATAATAAAATAAAAGACACTATTTTAAGGACTTTTGAATTTAAATAAAAATATTAAATAATAACAAAAAGAATAAAAAAAAGGATAACACTATGGAAAATTTGAAATATTAACAGAAAACTTGACTTATTTGGCAAAGTTTTCCTAATAATATTTTTTAATGTTGGAAGAATTCTAAATAAGAATTCTTTAGCATCAACAATGAATAAAAAACCAGATTTTAAAGACAAAATTTTAGTAACGAAATCTGCACACAATTATTTATGTTAAAAAAATAAAACCAATAACTAATACAAGATAATTACATTCTTGTCAATATTTTTTTAAGAGTTTTCTTTTTACAAAAGCATATAAAAAAAAACAGACTTCAAAGAATCTTGTTTATTTTTTTTTTGGAACCCCCACTATATAGAGAGTATTATCCACCCCCCACCCAAAAAAAAAATTGTAAACTTTTTTTGAATTTATTTTTTTGGCAGCGATCAGTGATGGAAGTTGGCAGTTTTGCCTTCACTTTCGGTTTGTCACAAGGTCCTTTCCACTCACACGCCCCTCAAAAACATATTTTCGGGCATTCCATCTTGAAAGCCGAGTTACCTTTCCAGTTTCCCCCAAAAAACATTTTTTTTTTGCCCGCCATCTGTGTTTTCCCTTTTTTTTTTATTTATTTATTTATTTATTTTTTTTTTTTTTTGGACAGTCACAGTTCGCGAAATCACAGCGGCACACAACTCCTTACAAAGAGATGGGGGAACAAAAAAAAAAATCAAAAAACAAGAAACAGAATCCTTGCCGGAGGTGGGAGGAGGAGGAGGAGGAGGTTACATTTTTACATGTGGTGGCGGTGACGGTGACGGTGACATCGACATCACCGGCGGCTGACGGACCAGAAAATAAGCATTCACTTCCATCTCCCACCTGCCACTCCCACTTTCCATCCCCCACCAAAAAAAAACCACCCACATTTAATTTACTTTTCAGTTTTAAAAAAAATATTAATTATGTTGATTTTAAAAATAATTATATATTATAGTTTATTATAGGTAGTTAAACAATTAAATAATAAATATATTCGTATTATTATTATTCTCTAGAATAAATGCTGTAAAAACTATAAACAATTAAATTTTATTTCTGCTAAAGAATATATCCATATATTATTAAAAATATTTTACAGATTAACTAAATTATTCATTCAATTATTAAGTAATTACAAAATCTCAATAGAATAAATGGGCATTTTACTTTTTAGTATTTACGCCACTAATATTCCCCCAAAGATTTTTGAAATGTTTTTTAAAATTAATTCCCCAAATTTTTCCATTTTTTTCCATTCCAATTTTCCATTCCAATTTTTCCATTCCAACACTATTTATTATTCCAGTTAATTTTTTTTTAAGTTTTACAAAAACTCAATTAAATAAAATTTTCAGGTTTTTGGGCTTCCTTAAAAGGCAAGGACGAATTGGTGGTTGTGACCCACCCCTTGGGCCACCCAACCACCCATTATTTTCCGGTGGGCGGTTACAGATTTCAAGAAGGCATCGCGCAAATGTTTCAAATATTTCAAATATTTAAAATGCCACAAATACAAACATACGTGTAGATGTGGGTGTAAACATGTGTGGGTGTGGGTGTGTGGGGGCGTGCCCAAAAGTTTCTCACTGAAACCTTTTTGCATTATTAATGGCAAATTTCAATTAGCCTTTTTGCACTAAACGCAGCCAGGCGAGAGCAGTTCGAAAAGTTGTGGCCAACTAACCGCAACCCCAATTAATTATTAACCGCTTTTGTTTTTCCACTTTTTCAATTAACAACATTTTCATTTAACATTATTGAACAGGGAGTACTTTTTTTTGGAATTGTTAAAATACAAAAATATATTATTCAATTTTTTTAATATTTAAATAATTCTATTATAAAAATAATGTTGACAGAATTTGGAGAATTTTTTAAATTTCTTGAAAACATTTTTGAAGAAAGGTTTCTTAATACCCACAAACTATTTTAAAAACATTTAATTTATAAATACATTTTTTTAATAATAATTATAATCAACATTTAATGCTTATTTCTTTTTTTTCTAAATTAAATTAAAATTCTTCTAAAATATATTTCCTATTGTAATTATTAAATAAATTATTAATCACAAAAAAAGTAAACAAATATATTTTATGTTAACTTAAAAAAAAGAATGATAATTAATAATTAATTAAAATTAATTAAATAAAAAATAATAAATTAATAACAAAAGTTTTGAAATATTCGCTGGCCACCCTCGGCAATTTTGTGTTTTTGTTTCGGTTTGGCAGGACGAGTCGAGTCGAAAGCGGAAAGTCAATTCCAGGACCTCCTTTGGGCTGTCTGTGTGTGTGTGTATGTGTGTGTGTGGGGGGGTTTCACCTGTGGACATATTTTAGAGCCGAGTGCCAGGATTCCAGCCTCCTTCAGGCCCCGCACCGATATAGCCCATATCCTATGCATGTTGAGGTAAGGACTTCCACATCCTCCGCCACTTCCACTTCCACTTCCGCTTCCGCTTTTACATTTGGTTGAAATGTTAGGAAATGAAAGAAATGCCTTTAAAAAAAATATCAACTCTGAACAGCTTGAAGAGGTAAAGTTTCGCGCTGCCAGGATCTAAATTATTTAAGGATAATTTGAGTGTGCAGTATTTTTTGTATGATTTCTCCCGCTGCACTCCTATTTACATATGTCCACCATTTTACCCAAAAAAAAACTGAATACGAAAAGAATACAACAAAAGAAAATGCAAAAAAAAAAAACGAACGAAAAAAATTGTATTTTCGGAAAGGTCCTGTTGGAATGTCTTTGGTTATTTTTCGGTTTGTTGCCGTCCCTGTATGCGAATATGTTTCCCTTTTATGGGCGCCAGTTGCTCCTTTTTCTGTTTTTTTGTTTTTCATAACCACCACCCCCTCCCTACCCCTCCACTGCCACCACCACCCACCCCCTCCCCAAATTCCAGCTTGTCTCTGTGTCTGCCCAATGTCCTTGCTGATGTTTCTGTTTCTGGTTCTGCACGCGGAGAAAAACAATTACTGTCTGGGTTTAAAAAAAACAATCTATTCGTTAATTTGAAAACTTGAAAAAAAAACTTTAAATTAATTTATTAAACAAATAAAAAATGAAAATAATGGAAATAAAAAAAATTGTTGACTATAAAACCCAAATAAAATAATTTTAAATGTATATTTTTAAAAGAAATTATTAAAATTATTTCTTTAAAAATAATTATTTTAATATTTTATTCTCAATATTAGGATAAACTTATAATAAAATTTTTAAAATTAATATTAGCAAGAAATTATTATTCTTTTTTTTTGTTTATTTGTACTTAAGATAAGAAACATTTAGTTAAAAATTAAGGAACATTATTTTTTAAATTTTTGTTCCATTTTTAAAAACGTTATAGAGGTGCTAAGAAAATGTGTATTTAATCCAAAAATAGTTTATAAAAATAAATAAAAAAAATAGTTTTTTAAGCCCAAGGACAATGTAGTTGATAAACAAACATTTTATAAACTATAAGTTTAATGATTCTTTATTTATTAATTGTTAAATATAAATATAATATTTTACTTAAATATTTTTTCAATTGTTTAATTTTTGTATAAAATTGTTTTTAAAATTATTTGTTAATTCAATCGAATGTAAAATACTAACTAAAAATTATTTATTATCGATTTTATTGTATAATTATTTTTTTATAATTTTTATAATATTATTTTAATATTGTTTACAGGACAAAATGTAATAATTTAAAAATTTATTGGAAACTTTCAAGAAAATAATGAATGCCTAGAACTTTCGGTCAGTGCATTTTCTCCAATCGTTTCCCTTGTCCTGGTCCTTGCCCTGCCGCTTATCCTGGCTAGTGCCCTTGGCCATCCCCATTCCCATTCCCATCCTCATCCTCATCGTCGTCGTCGTCGTCATCTTGTCGTGGCTGGGCAACTCCTGCGGCAAATTAAAATTAGTTGTTTACTTTGTGCAACATAAACAAATAAGCGCGACGACCAGGACCAGGACCTGGACCAGGACCAGACCAGGGCCAGACCAGCACCAGGAGCAGTCCAGAAAGGAGCAGAAAATCTGCAACCGTCTCGGCCGGATTCTCGGTGCCGGATTCGTATTTGGAAACGGAACCGCAGTCCTGTCCAGGGGGTATCCCTTAAGTTGAGTCCATCGAAGCATTAAAAAGAAATCATTTATCAGGACGACGGAGGGCGGACGGCGGACGGCGGCCCAGGATGCCACGAAGATGGCAAGGAGCTGCAGCAAATGCAAATTGAAATGCGGAATAGGACGAGACGACGAGGACCACTCTCCGGTCCGTTGAGGCAATCCCAAATGGAAACTGTCATAATTCGCCAGGACGGCACTTGGGCCGACGACACTCAAGGATCTCATAAATCTGCTCCGCTAATTTCCATTCGTTTTTCCAGCGACAAGGACCAGCGACAAAATATGTTTAACATTTTGTCATGACAAGTCCAAAGGATATGGGGCCCTAATCCTTTTCAGGAAAGACAAGAAAATAAATCAAAATAAAAACTTTTCCTAATGAAATATTTTTGGATTGCATTTTTTTTATTTGGCGGCAACTTAAGGTTTCATCCTGTCAACAAGGACCAAAAATTAGGCCAAAAAAAGGATGCGTTTCGTGGTGGCGGGGAAGGAGGGGGCTGTAGTGTGACTTGAAATTTAAATGTGTTGGGAATTATTGGTCCTTGTCCGGAGGATCCCAGGATCTGTTACTGCCTGTGATCCGGCTGCTCCTTGAGAGTGGCCGGGATGGTCGCCTGGCTATCGATGGCCCGCTTCCTGGCCTGCATGTAGATGGGCATCAGTTGGCCGGTCTCGCCGAGCTGCTTCAGCAGCTCCACAATGAAGGGCACGTAGTTGTGGCGCCGCCGCCGATTCTCCTGGCGATAGCGATACTTCTTCTCCTGCTCGAACCTGACGTAGGAGCGCAGGGTGGCGATCTCCGCCTGGCGCTCGGAGGCACTCAAGCTTGAGGGCTGGCGGACCAGGAGCTGGATCTGGCGCTCGTAGCTGCGCTGGCGATCCGACACCAGGGCCATCAGATTGAAGTGTATCTCGCCGACGCTGTAGCGCTGCATCCGCCCCTCGATTATGGGCCGGACAACGTCCAGCCAGTTCTGCTTGTGGCCAATCTTGGCCAGCTCGATGGGACCCTCCTGCATGCCGTCCAGCTCGTACAGCCGCCCCTTGATCGGCATGTAGCCCACAAAGTGGTAGACATCCTCGTCGACGCTCACCGTCTGCATGTCCGTCTCGTAGATCACCGGACGGGCGAAGGAGTTGTGCACGGTGCGGATTCTCTGCTCCTGGCTGAGGCACAGGCCGCGCATCCACGGGTCCATCTCCTGGCAGAAGGACTTGAAGGTGGCCAGCGTGTCGCCCAGATCAATGTCCGGATGCTGCAGGTTCATCAGGAGGCAGAGCAGCGCCTGGGTGGCGCAGGCATTTGTGACTACCTGGATGGAATAAGGGAGGAAGAAGTATTAAATAAATATTAAAAATAAAAAATATAATACAAAAAAAATATAAAAAATAAAATGATGTAAAATATATTAATATAAATAAAAATAACGAAAAAATAAATAACTAAATTGTATAATAATAAATGTTAAATAATT
Organism: Drosophila varians; assembly: GCA_018150405.1. Lineage (NCBI taxonomy): Eukaryota > Metazoa > Arthropoda > Insecta > Diptera > Drosophilidae > Drosophila > Drosophila varians. The sequence goes on from JAECWK010000126.1 coordinate 12,349,642, forward strand.
ACTCACCTGACGAAGGAAAAAGACATCGCTGCTGTCCTTGACAATCCTGCCGCTCGGCTTGTCGCCCTGCATCCACTTGAACAAGAAGATGAGGCCGTGAATGGACTCGAGATGATGGAAGGCGTCGGCGTCCAACGTCCAGATCTCCTCCACCTGGGCCCCCGAGCATCCGAATCCGCGGATCAGTTCGGTGAAGACGCCAGGATCGCTCTCAATGAGACACCAGCTGCCATCGGCAGGATCGATGTCGCCGGACTTTGGTTTTTGTGCAAACGCCTTTGCCATTCTATTTCGTTAAACAAAATTTTGTGACTTTTTTTTTTTTTTTTTGCACAACCTATAATTTCAACAGACAGGCTCCGGCTAGCAACAAATACTTTCACCTCAATGACATTCGAAAGTGACAAAACTTGCCAGGGAAGTCGATCTACTTTGAAGCCTACTTTCTAATAAAATTTCAATAAAAATTATATAATTTTTTTAAGCATTTTCCCTAAGGATGTAAAAGGGAATATTTGATTTATTTCCTAAAAATATGATTCACTTTTGATTTTCACTTTATCATTTAACAAAAAAAAATAAGCTAAAGTCTTTAATTGCCAGTCTTAAGTTTTCAGTCATATCTGAAATGTTTTCGAAAGATAACTCCTTGTCTTTGGAATTTTCGCTTCCCATAAAGGAACAAACATTACTCATCGCGAAAGCAAGAGTTTTTTATAGTAAGTTTAATTGAATTTATGGGATTTCGTTTTTAGCCTAGAAAATTATAAATTTTATTCTATACACTTTCCATATGATTTTAGTATAATATAATTTAATATAATATAATATATTATAATACAAAATAATATAATATAATATAATATACTATAATATAATATAACATATTATAATACAATACAATATAATATAATATAATATAATATAATATAATATAATATAATAAAATATACTATAATATAATATAAAAGAATATAATATAATATAATATATTATAATACAAAATAATATAATATAATATAATACAATATTATAATATAATATATTACAATATAATACAATATAATATAATATAATATAATAAAATATACTATAATATAATATAAAAGAATATAATACAATATAATACAATATAATATAATATAATATAATATAATAACATAATACAATATAATACAATATACTATAATATAATATAATATCAAATTAACTGTCGCATTCAAACTCCTATAAAAAAATTGGAAAATTGGAAAATATTGGAAGAATGTGAATATTGGAAAAAAACGAAAATGTAGAAAACAATTAAGATGGCTTGACTTGTGTCCTGGAGCAAGCATAGTCCTGTCCACAGTTATGGCTCACCATCACTACAAAGCAGCCGCCGCAGTTCGATATCCTTCGAATGAATGAAGCCCTAATGAGCCGCAATCGATCAACTTTGCTGATATGTGGCACACCCTAATGCTCATATATCCTACTCACATGTCCATGTATGTGCCTGTGTGTGTGTGTGTGTGTGTGGGGGGGGTTGTGGGCGTGGCAAATGGCGTCGCATTGCCAGGGGATTAACAGGAACGGGCTGTGGCAGAGACAGTGGCTGCCTGAGGGATAATAAGTGCATTGGAGCATCAAATCAATAAAACGCGCACAGGACACAGGACACTGGCCACTGTCCATGCGGGCCACTCTCCAAACCCCCCACCCGGCACCCTTGGGGCACCTAGAAAGGGGGGCGCTGCTGCATCAGTGGCTGCAATTGCGAAACATTGTTAATTTATGCAAATTTAGCCGCCACGCCGCTCGCTTTGTGCAACGCCAATGAGGCAAGAGGAGCTGCCACCGCGTCGCAGCAACCAACGCGGCACCACCACCACTGCCACTGCCACTGCCACTGCCACCACCTCGCCACCGCAACGCCAACAACATTAACGGGGGGGGGAAGCAGCGGGCGGAAGGTCCTGCCGCCGCCGAATAGGCCAAGAAGGGTGCATAATTTTCGGAGCACCGCCTTGGCTCATTTGCATTTGAACGGCGCTGGCAACACTGGCAAGGATATGGACCGAGCGACCTCAAAGCCTATTTGGGTGCCGAGCGAATTATCACTCCGCCTCACCCTCTCTCGCTGGCTTCGCTGGCTGCTATAATTATCCTATAATAAACTGAGCAAAGGACATTCTTGGTTTAAAGGATTCTACTTTCTAGACTTTCTTTACTTTCTATTCGAAACTTAAGGTAGAAATGCATTCTTCCAAGATTTCTAAGACTTATTGTTTACTTTTGTTTTTAACATTCCAATGCCATAAAGAAAAAATATATTTTTATTATTAACATTCCAATGCCATAAAGCAAATATTTATATAAATATGTATATTTTTCATAAACTTTTTTTATTTTTATTAAAAAACATAACCTAGATTCCAGGAGTAAGGGGTATTATTACATTTATATATACATCATATTTCCAATATTATTATTCTTTTCCATTTTTTGTTAAAATAGCTTTAAGAAAATTTAAATATTTAATTATTACTGGATTAGTGTACTTTTTTACATTTTCAAGTCTAACTACAAAATGAATCAGGCTTCCTCCTATAACATAGTTTCCCATAAAAAGTAGGTTTACTTTTGCTCATATAAAATATTTAAGAATTAAGAAAGAAATTTAAAGAATAATTATTGTTATGTACCTGAGCAATAATTAATTAATATTTGTTGAATTATTATTAATTAAGTTGTATTCCCCGTTCTTTGGGATCAAATTATAGCAACTTGAGGCCCTGAAAAATCCTATAATTATTTATAGTGTCATAGAAATGTCTTTTTAATTTAAATATGAGATGTTATTATTATTTATTTATAATTTTAAAAGTTGTAAAATTTGTTTTAATTTTATTTTTATTTTTGATTTATTTTTAAACTTTCCCAAGATAATAACTTCTTAATTATTTTAAAAATATCTAAAAATGGAAAAGTGTAAAAAAGATATACATTGTCTAAAATAATCTTGAAATAATCTTGTGAATCCTTGACAAAAACTAAAAATAAACAAACAACAAAATAATAACTTTCCAATCCATTTGCAAACTTATGACCATAATTATCTAATTCGTGGAAGATAGAAGACGTCCAGAGTCTGGAAAGTAATCTCGTGTTGATTTAAGGAAAGAGACAAGTTGGCAGAGGCAGGTGGGTGGCAGGTATCAGGTGTCAGGTGTCGGGTGTCGGGTCTCTTATTTGCGCTCAGTGTATGCGTACATACATTTTTGATAATGGACAAATATATGACTAACTGGATTCATTGTATTGTCTAGACACGCGAAAACCGCAATCTGACTGCGACTGCATTGTATTTTTGCCCCTCTCCCCACTCCCCTCTCCCCTCCCCCTCTATATGTATATTTAAATTTTTATTTTATATATTTTTTATATATATGTATTCACCCGCATATGATATTTTTTTTTATGGCTCAACCGCAGAGAAAATAAAGCAAATGCCACTTAATTGTTGCCATTTATGGCATTGGGTTCCTGGATAAAGCAGGAAACTTCAAAGGCTGGGCTATCTGGGACCCGGGCCAGCTGTCAGGACCCCTTCCGGAACGGTGGAGGGGGGGTGGGGAGGGGCTTCCCTTAATTGAATCGTTAATGGAGGGGAGACCAGGTCTACAATTCTTTTTATTGCATAATACAAGTATTTACAAGTTTTGAAAATATAAAAGATTTATGGCAGTTCCAAAGTTTATAAATAAAAATATAGATATAAGTTCATTTCTTTTTAATCTTAACTGAAAAATAATGGAACAAATACGGGCACCTTAAGTATTTTTGAGAATAATAATAAACTATTCCAAAAAAACAAAAACTAAAGAGCGTCACGAATCTGAATGGGAGCGTGCGACCTTCAGGTCGTAAATCCCACAGACCTCGCGGATACTTGGGCATATTGTATAACTGGGTGATCCCTCGGATCCTAACTGACAGGGGACAGGTGAGTGGATCTTATGTCAGGGGGATTGCCTGCGTCATTGGCTGGAATGGAATGGAACGGAATGGACGACCCCACGCCGCTCCAGTTCCGCTCCAGGAGGGGAAACCGAAGTAATATCCCCGGCATAGACCCCACACCCACACACCCACACCCACACCCACACACCCACACACCCACACACACACCACCTGTTTATTTAACTTTCCAGTTTGAGGCAAATAAAGCAAAGACTCCAGTCAACGGAAATGCGCAGCCCGCTCAGTTAATATTTGCACTCCACTTTAAGATTACGTATTGGATGGGGCGGGGGGTTATGGATCTCCGCGATAAGCGAAAAAAAAAAAAAAAACAAAAAGTGAATCATAACAATTATAAAGTGCGTGCTATATTGTATCACTAATTTTTTTGGGGTGCCTTTTTTTTTTTGGATGGGGCTACTGAAAATAGATATAAAAAGCAAGAAGATATCTAGCCGCAATATCATAAATTGGTTTATCTCCAGAGTGTCCGGGTCCGGAGTGGAGACAAACAAGCCGTATTATCGCTGTATTTGGATAGCGTCGGAGAAGATCTGCGACGATATCTGTGGACATTTTGTTTTTCGCGCATATAATCCCGGTCGCTGGCCATACTGGGGATAGTAACGATTCCCCATTCGAACCGAAAACACATCCATCCCCCACTAACGACAACGATGACATCGAACCGATCCACCAGACTTCTGGTGTTGCTAGTGGTAATTGCATAATACCATTCCGAAACGCGTTCCACGGGATACCCCGCCCGCCCCCTCTATAAGTAGTGCCATAATGGATTTCAATATTTTGCAAAATATTTTTTTTTTTTGGTTTTTTTGTTTTTTGTTATTCGTTTCGTTTCAATGACTGACGAGTTGTATTTTATTGGAAAATCATTGGGTGCGCCGGCACTTGGATACGCCGTAAACAACACCAAACCAAACCAAAAATCGAATCCGTAACTCCCCCGTTGATCCGTAGCTACCGGGATTTATGCTACTTTGGATAACGTTCAAAGCGCTCGGCGACCAAACGAAAGTATCCTATGCAAGTGAATCGAAAGCAATGCACTCGTCCCGAGGCGACGCATCCTCACATCCTTTACATAATTCCTGGCCTCTACTCCGCGACCGTCATAAATATTTTTCCTTTTTTTTCCCCCTCCTTCCAGCTAACCTCTTTGGTGGCAGGACATCAGGCGAATGCGGCGGCCGCAGGACTCAAGTGCGGCGGCAAGAGCGCCGTTTGCGTGGGACCGCTCTCCTACCAGGACTGCGTCGACGATGTGACCGTCGGTCCGGTGGTCGCCTGCCAGCCCAACACCCGCTGCGTCACCGACGGCCTGGAGATCTGCGTGGCCGTCAAGTCGTCGGCCGTCGAGGCTCCCACCGCCGCCGTCGCCAAAATGGTGACCATCACCGACAGTCCCGTCAGCGAGTCCGCTTCCCTGGTGGAGAGCAATCCCGCTCCCAACGAGAGCTCCACCGAAGGACCCGCCAGCGCTTCCAGTGCTGCCCCCGTCGAGACGACCGCTGCCCCCGCGGAGACCACTCTGGTGCCGGTCGAGACCACCGCTCCTGTGGATCAGACCACCACCATTGCTGCGGAGACGGAGACCACTGTGCCCAGCCAGGACCCAGTCACCACCACCCTGGCTCCCGCCGAAACCACTCTGGCACCCGGATTGGAGGACACCAACGCACCCACCGACCCCAACGCACCCGAAACAACCACGGCCGCTCCAGGAGGAGTCGATCCCAACGCTCCAGTTGATCCCAATGCTCCTGAAGCCACTACTACGGCGCCAGGAGAAGTCGATCCCAATGCACCCATCGATCCCAACGCTCCTCTGAACCCCAACGCACCGGAAGGATCTACAAATGAACCGGGCCTAGTCGACCCCACTGCTCCTGGGGAAACCACCGCTGCTCCGGGAGAACCCTCCGATCCCAACGCTCGGCCTACTGCTGCTCCAGGCGAACCGCAAAATCCTATCGGACCCACCAAGCCAACTGCTGCTCCTGGAGAGCCGGCTGACCCCAACGCTCCCGTGGAGACGACTGCTGCCCCTGGAGCTCCTGTAGACCCCAACGCTCCAGTTGATCCCAACGCTCCAGTTGATCCCAACGCTCCTGTTGATCCCAACGCTCCCGCAGGATCCACCGCTGCCCCTGGAGCTCCTGTAGACCCCAACGCTCCAGTTGATCCCAACGCTCCTGTTGATCCCAACGCTCCCGTGGAGACGACTGCTGCCCCTGGAGCTCCTGTAGACCCCAACGCTCCAGTTGATCCCAACGCTCCAGTTGTTCCCAACGCTCCTGTAGACCCCAACGCTCCAGTTGATCCCAACGCTCCAGTTGATCCCAACGCTCCTGTTGATCCCAACGCTCCCGCAGGATCCACCGCTGCCCCTGGAGCTCCTGTAGACCCCAACGCTCCAGTTGATCCCAACGCTCCTGTTGATCCCAACGCTCCCGCAGGATCCACCGCTGCCCCTGGAGCTCCTGTAGACCCCAACGCTCCAGTTGATCCCAACGCTCCCGCAGGATCCACCGCTGCCCCTGGAGCTCCTGTAGACCCCAATGCTCCTGTTGATCCCAACGCTCCCGTGAAGACGACTGCTGCCCCTGGAGCTCCTGTAGACCCCAATGCTCCTCTTGATCCTAACGCTCCCGTGAAGACGACTGCTGCCCCTGGAGCTCCTGTAGACCCCAACGCTCCTGTTGATCCCAACGCTCCCGCAGGATCGACCGCTGCCCCTGGAGCTCCTGTAGACCCCAACGCTCCTGTTGATCCCAACGCTCCAGTTGACCCCAACGCTCCAGTTGACCCCAACGCTCCTGTTGATCCCAACGCTCCTGTAGACCCCAACGCTCCAGTTGACCCCAACGCTCCAGTTGACCCCAACGCTCCCGCAGGATCCACCGCTGCCCCTGGAGCCCCTGTTGATCCCAACGCTCCCGCAGGATCCACCGCTGCCCCTGGAGCTCCCGTTGATCCCAACGCTCCAGTTGACCCCAACGCTCCAGTTGACCCCAACGCCCCCGCAGGATCCACCGCTGCCCCTGGAGCCCCTGTTGATCCCAACGCTCCCGCAGGATCGACCGCTGCCCCTGGAGCTCCCGTTGACCCCAACGCTCCAGTTGACCCCAACGCTCCAGTTGACCCCAACGCTCCCGCAGGATCCACCGCTGCCCCTGGAGCCCCTGTTGATCCCAACGCTCCCGCAGGATCGACCGCTGCCCCTGGAGCTCCTGTAGATCCCAACGCTCCCGTTGATCCTAATGCTCCCGCAGGATCGACCGCTGCCCCTGGAGCTCCTGTTGATCCCAACGCTCCAGTTGATCCCAACGCTCCCGTTGACCCCAACGCTCCCGCAGGATCCACCGCTGCCCCTGGAGCCCCTGTTGATCCCAACGCTCCCGCAGGATCGACCGCTGCCCCTGGAGCTCCTGTAGATCCCAACGCTCCCGTTGATCCTAATGCTCCCGCAGGATCGACCGCTGCCCCTGGAGCCCCTGTAGACCCCAACGCTCCAGTTGATCCCAACGCTCCCGCAGGATCCACCGCTGCCCCTGGAGCCCCTGTTGATCCCAACGCTCCCGCAGGATCCACCGCTGCCCCTGGAGCCCCTGTAGACCCCAACGTTCCTGTTGATCCTAACGCTCCCGCGGAAACGACTGCTGCCCCTGGAGCTCCTGTAGACCCCAACGCTCCAGTTGACCCCAACGCTCCAGTTGACCCCAACGCCCCCGCAGGATCCACCGCTGCCCCTGGAGCCCCTGTTGATCCCAACGCTCCCGCAGGATCCACCGCTGCCCCTGGAACTCCTGTAGATCCCAACGCTCCGGCTGGTGGCGCTCCCGGATCTAACGCTGGTGGTGCCCCAGGATCCAACGCTGGTGGCGCTCCAGGATTCAACGCTGGTGGCGCTCCAGGATCCAACGCTGGTGGCGCTCCAGGATCCAACGCTGGTGGTGCTCCAGGATCCAACGCGGGTGGTGCTCCAGGATCCAACGCGGGTGGTGCCCCAGGATCCAACGCTGGTGGTGCTCCTGGCTCCTCATCTGGATTGCCTCAGGACCCGAATGCCCCGCTCAACCCACCCTCCGGCTCGGGTGTTCCATCAATTCCTCTACTGCCTGGCGGGTCAGGCACTTTGCCTTGGCTGCCACGCCCCAACCAACCCATCCTGCCACCGATCTGGAGGCCCCAGCTTCCAGGAGAGAATGGCCAGGTTGGCGGATCGAACGGTGCCGGAAGTCCTGTGGCGCCTCACCGCCCCCTTCCCTTCTGGCCTAACTGGCAAAACTGGGTGAATAGCTGGCGTCGACCCACCACCGAGGCGCCTGTCCCCGCTCCCGCTCCCGTCCAACCCGAAGAACCGCAACCCGAGGCGCCTCAGCAACCCGGACAGGCCGAGAGGCCCAGCAACAATAGTCCCGAGACCGCCGAGAGTGTGGAACAGGTCCCGAATCCTCCGGCCTCCAACGAGAACGCCTCCGTGGAGGAGAAGTCCAAGCCGAAGTCTGGAGAGGAGCAGGATCGGAAGAAGCCCGCCTCCGAGGAAAAGGACAGCAAGGAGAAGAAGGAAAAGGACAGCAAGGAGAAGAAGGACAAGGACAGCAAGGAGCAGGAAAAGGAGAAGAAGGACTCCAAGGAGGAGAAGGAGAGCGAGTCGCAGAGCCCCAAGGACAACGAGAAGGACGAGGAGAGCGAGGACAACGAGCTGAGCTCCAAGGAGAAGAAGCAGTACGTCAAGGACGTGCTCAAGAAGCTGAAGAAGGGCGAGGAGTGCGACGAGGACGACGTCTATCCCGATGTCCGCGACTGCCGGAAGTACTACCGCTGCGAGGTCAAGAAGTCCGGCAAGCACAAGTTCGCCCATCTCCGATGCGACAAGAAGGAGCGCTTCGACTGGGTCTCGCAGTCCTGCGTGCCCAGGGACGAGGCCCGCTGCCTGGAGAAGTGAAAACCTAACCTCAAACCCTCGACCCTTGATCCCACGACCCGTTGACCTCTCGACCCATGCCCCAATCTATCCAATTTGATTACTATTATTATGATTACTTTATTTTGGCAATGATATTCTGTTCTATTATCCTTCATCCTACCTAATTTATTTTTTTATGACTTACACTTGTGGCTTCTACTTTTTTTTTATTGGTTTTCAATAATAAAATTTCATTTATGATGCAAAGTACAATTTTTTATGGCGGTTTATGGTTGTATTTTTGGTAATTTTTTAGTTTCGATTACTTCTGGGTTTTAGAAAAAGTCCTAATCGTGATTCGAAACGTATTTTACATTTATTATGTATTATAGTATTACCATTAATACTATAATTTATTTACTATAATATATTTACTATACTGTAATTGTTTGGAATATTTACTATAAAAGTGCTATAAAAGTTTATAATACGATTGCAAAAGCAGTTATTGTGTTATATTCAAGGATTAGAGTTATAAAAACAATTCCACGTGGAATTATAAATGGATATAAAGGATCCATATCATTCTTTCCTATAAACTGCGTCCAAGTAAGAGGAAAATGTACAAATTTTGGATTCAATATCTTAGTTATTATGGGAACAGAAATATTCACTAACAAATGGACAAAAGGACATGCTTGAATTGCCAAGGATAGGAGAGAATTTATCGAGAATATATCGAAAATACGCTGATAGCTATTCCTTCCATGCTTTTTATATTTTTCGATAACTAAATAATTTTTTCTAATAATAGAGATAATTTTAAATTATTATAGAGCTATAAAGACTTCACTTTGAAGTCAGATTGAATCGATTCCATTTTTTCAATTACATCCTAAAGCATGTCCTTGATTTCAAATCCTCCCGATGGAGGTAAAAAGAAATCGGACCAATGAGAATGAGAATATTTGGAAAAAGTGGCCAGGATATTTTGTGTCTTTGAACTTGGCTAATGGCTTCTCTTGTTTTTTGCCCAGCTGTTTCTTGTCTAGCCTAAGTCCTGCGTCCAATTTACTGATTATACCCCGTCTAAGCCCCCACTCTCGCACCCCCCGAGATCCTTGAACCCCCCAACTGCCCCCCTTTCGACGCATAATGAGCGGATGGGAACTTTGGCAAAGTTTCTTTGCCAGCTTTTTTAAAGTATCTCACTTACACTTATCCAAGTTCTACAATTCCCTCCCCCCCACCCGTCCACTGCTTGGCCACCATCCGGGAATCCATGTAAATATTTAGTGCAGCAGGATGGCAGCGGAATTTTGAAGTGAAACGTAAACACGAGCAAAAAAATGGGAAAAAAGTGTCAAGGGGGAAAGTGCATTGGCTGAAGGCTCTTTGGACCATTTTTGCCATGCTACTGATCCTGTGCCAGGGACCAAGGCCAGGACTAGCCAGGACGAGGGAGTGTGGGTGTGTGAAGCAGAGCAATACACTTAAGTTGATTCGCTGTCATCCATTGCAGCTCATTTATCATTAGACGGAGTCACACAGGACCAGGCCTGGCGACAGTTTCAGTGTCCTCTAAGTAGGGATGCCAGGGGCGTAGCTGACACCAAATAAATGGGGGTTTCCCCCTTTCACACAAAAAAGGACATACAACTTGGGACTATAAGAAATTTTAAACTTAATTAAAATATATGGTATTTTTTTTTTAACTACGCCCCTGGCTAGACTCAGGACATGGGCGCATCAGACAGGGGGAGGACGACCACGACAACGACGACGAAGTAATTCAATTTTTATCGTGGGTAATTTTGTAACGAGAAACGAAGCACCCCCCTCCCGGCCAGGGAGGGGGGTCGTCAGTGGCGTAGTTCGCCAGGGTAGGGGCGGGGGTGGTGCAAAAGACAGTCGCTGACCGTGCTGATAAAAGCGAGATGGAAATGTTATACAGCCACTGACAGCGAAAGCGAAGGCATTAACCCCTCTCTTGAATTACCAATCCCCTTTTTTTAATTAATAAAATTATAAAAAAAATTTTTTAAATTAATAGAAAAAGGCTTTGAATTACGATTTATAAATAGTTTAAAAAAGGAAATTTAGAAATCTCACAATTAAGAATAATAAATTAAGAATTAAGCAATAGTATGAATACTTTAACACAAAAATTAAAAAAATAATAAGATTAATATTAAAAACAACAAATGAATAAAATATAATGAATATAAAACTCTGGCACTAAACTTTATATTATAATCTATAATTTATTTCGAGCTTATTTTTGTTTAAAATATCAAAGTCTTGACGATTTGAGTCGATTTCTTACGTTATCTTATCTTTTTATGAATAAATATTTATAAATCTTTTTTAATAAGGGCCTAATCTGTTTTAAATTTTGTAAATTTGCATTCGGTACAAAGTGGACTTTTATAAACAAATTGTAGGAAAACAAAGTTGAAGACGATAAAATGGAAAACAAATGGTGGAGTAAATAAAACTTTTGCTATAATTATTCAATTATGACTTTGTTTCTAATCTTTATATAAATAAATAATTCTGCGTTCGCTGAATTTCTTTGGTAATGATTCCTTAAGTTATAAATCCTAATTAAAATTTATGATAAAATAATATTTATCCAAATAGCAATATTTTATGTATTTTATTTTATTTGGAATTAAATCAGAGCGTTTGCAATAACTTTATAGGAAAAGTCTTTATAGGAATTCGATCTTTAAAAATTTTATTATAATGTAAGAATTACTAAATCATATTTCTTGGAAGTTTTATTTTTTCATAATAAAATAATTTAATAAAAGGTATTTGAAAATAATAAATAATAATTAATAAAGAATAATTAAAAGCTATAACTTAGGGTATGGCTTTTGAAAATTATCCAAAAATATGGCAGACAGATGTTCGGGAAAACAAAAAATTGAATAATAAATAAAATTTGTTAAAATTAAAGCGATATCGTAGTGGGTTAAGGACCAACGGATGCATGGATAGAAAAGGATGCGGCATAGCTTGGTGGGAGGGGGAGGGGGGGAGGGGGGGGTGCGTGGTGCAACGCAATGTGCGACCATACGTTGAAAATTCAATTTGCCTGATGACTTGCTGTGGTTTAAATACGGCCAAAAAGCGACAGCGCACAATAAACTCATTGCCGCCGTTGTGGCCAAAAGGATAAAAGGCGAAACGGAGCGGAGCGGAGCGGAGAGACGGCGCGACGGGCACCATGGCTACAGGATCCATTCCATTCCATTCCATTCCAGTCCCAGGATCCATCCAGTTGTACATTATATGCATAAGTATATAGGCAAACAAAAAATTCAAAAAGACCGCTCACAAAAATACAAAATACAAAAAAAAAATTGTGTAAAAGTATTAAAAAAAAAATAAAATCCCAGCACAGCGCAAAAAGCGTAAACTTTGTTAACTCCATTTGACAACATGGCCGAGTGCTCCAGGACAGGACTCTATCCAGTGCTCAGTGTCCTGTGTCCTGTGTCCTGTGTCCTGGATCGGAGCCACATGGTCCCACTTGAAGCCGAAGCCTTGTCGTTGATTGCATTTCATGCGCTTGAAAAATCAATTTTTATTTAATTAATGTGCCTCGTTGCATGCATGTCCTTGTATTTACTGGGCTCGGGCCACACATAAAAAATCCTTGGACCTATGTATATACTGGTGGGATGGCCATGTGGAGCTTCACAAAATAATCCTAATATTCTCCTACAGGCTGAGTTGGTCAAAGCTTGGATTAAGTTTTAGCAAAAGAATCCTTTTAATTTCTTTTAAAATCATTTTTTTTTTAACAATTCTTTTTTATATTGCATTGAGGATACATTTTGGTATAAAAGACATAAACCCTTAGTAAAACCTTTTACTAAACTAATTGTTATACGACAGATATTTAAAAAAAACCTACAACTTGATGTAAATCAAGAAATATTTCTTAAGAAATATTTTTTCTGTGCTTTAACTAGTTGGCTTAGGTCACAATTTTAATCATTCCGACAAAGAAATAAATACATTTTCCTATAAAAACTTAAACTTAAACCTAAAACAAATCATAAATAACCAAAACCGAGATTTGATTTTACCAAAAACACTTGAAAAACAATCAACTTTGACTGTAACCAGCTTCAAAATGCTCGAAACTCTACAGAATTAGTTGTTTTCCGTTTAGGCAGCGTTTGACAAAGTTCTTAAGCGGAGTGGAATCCAATTCTCAAGCCTCCTACTCCTCGTCCTCGGCCTCCTCCTTCACCGGGCCAAGTGACTCCCACACACTCCTGCTGGGCTGGGACTGGGTCTGGGTTTGGCTCTGGGAATTCGAGGAGAGAAGCCAGTAACATCAATCAGCGATCCCATCTAAATGCCATCAAATGGCATTTCCCGCTGCCGCCTTGGAGCCAGGGAGCGCACAATGACGCCGCGGGGAGTTGCCGCCAAGTGTGGGGGTGGGATGGGGTTGCGCCTCCGTGGGTGTTTGTGGATCTGCGCCGCATGCAAGGTGCTGCAACAAACAATGCCAGAGCTCACTAACGGGCAACTTGTACTTGTATATTTAATATTCACATTTCAATTGTTTTTTTTTTGTTTTGCCTCACCTTTTTGTTTGTAGGACGAATGGCGGAGGATGAAATGGAGGATGGAGGATAAGGATGAGGATGAGGAGTGCCTTTCAAGTGGGGTTCATTGCGCAATTTTCCCGCCCTTCTGGCTTCGGGATGCCGGCGTTGCCCAGCGCTGCTGAGAGATTTCCCAGTGTTTGCTTTGACTTTTGAGCTTTCGTTTTCGTCCCCGTTCGTCCTGCTATGCCTTGCCTTGCCTTCCTTTTATTTATAAAATTTTCATAAAGTTTCGTGTTATTAAAAATGGAATATATTCTCGCGCGAATACGCAATGGAATATTAATAGCATGGAAGAGCTTGCATTTTAATACAAACATACAAATGGCAACTATGAAGGATACAGGATCCTGTTAACACTAAGGTCCAGCGCTACGTGTTTGTTTTCAGAATACAGGACACAAAAACTAAATAGGAGTCTCTATTTCCCTTACAATAAAAATATCGAATCCTTGATATTTCAACTCCAAACAAAATCAAAAGTTATTTCCTTTTTAAGGAACCCAACACATCCTCATTTTTTTTTTTTTTTTGCTTGCTGCCGTCCACCCACGCACATCCTGGACTGGACGAACGTGCCGCGTCAAAGAAAACATCCTCGGCGGTTCCGGGGGCTGGCCAGGGCTATAATAAATCACCCGGCCACCTCCAGATCCGGCCAGCTCCAGCTCCAGCTCCAGCTCCAGATCCACTACCATTTGACCCAGTAAACGAACCCCCGACTGGGTGTCAAAGTTCGCGCAGGCAGTCGCGCCGAAATGCTCCTAAGGTGTTGCCGTTTGTGTTGGGCTTTCAACGAAAGGTAAATCCAGGTGACCCTGCTGGATAGCCGGCGTACGGGGTAATTGCCTTGAAAGGCCGCTGAAAGCCCTCAAACAAATTATAAATTGCCGGCAACGCCACGAAGCAACGCGATGCGAGTCCTGCCTCAAAAAGGAGCTTACTTGTACAAAAATTTGACGGCGGGCCCACTTCAGCTGACTCATTACCCCGGAACGGAGCGGCCACCTTTGCCTGTCTTATCTGAGGCTGCTGATCCATCAGCCGAGTCCTTGCGCGTCCCGGCGCCCTCAGCCATTCGCCCCTTACTTTATGTAGCCGTCGTGAAGCATTTTCTGATTGCGTGTGCATTTTTAATGCGGCCTGCCTTTTGGTCCTTTGGTCGTTTGGTCCTTTGGCCTTTCAGCCACTACGCACTTCATTCATCAATGTGTCCTGGCCTAAAAGAGCTCCACTCCCGGTCCGGCCCCATCCTCCTCATCCAGCCAAGACAAATGATGATGTGTATCCAGATTCGTTTCCGACATTGCCTTTTGTTTCATTTCGCGTGGATGTGGAAGTGGTAGCGGGTAGCGGACCTGGACGAGCTCCTCCTCGACTCCTTCAGCTTTCTCCTTACTTTGATTTTTATAAATTTTATATGGCACAGTGCCTTTACCTGCTCCGCGAGCGCCGTCTGCTCCTACTCCTGCCCCTGTTCCTGCCCACGCTGTTCACTAATGAAATATGAATAATTAAAACTGTGTTTTCTTTTTGTTTTACTTCATTTGGAGTTCATTATTTTTGGCTGACTGCATTTCGCAGCGAACACCCCTCGCCCCGCTCTCCACCTGCTTAGTATTTGATTTTTAGAATTGCGAGCGGGGGCGGCAGAGGTCCTGCGTTGTCATCCCGGCGAAAGGATTCACCGAATTCCAGCTAATTATGCCGGAGCCAATTATTTTCGGCAATTATTTATGCAGAAGCTTTCAAAAACGGGCGACCAGGTGCCAGTGTTGTGAAATTGTAAAAGTAGAGCGTGTCTTAGAGATGGGTATAATTGAAAAAAAAACCATTTATTAAATGGTTTTTTTTATAAATTAATATATAAAATTAATATTGAATATATGTTCTACCTTGTATGAGGTAGCTTTGTTATGTCAAAGAGGTTTTAAAAAAATATATATGAAGTAAAGTAACTCGTGCAAAATTTAATTAAACCATAGATTTTGTTAATGTAAATCTTCGAATTGTCTAAATCCAAACCAACCTAGTTGATAATATAGTTTAAACAAAAAGGTTTAATCTTTTGCTAAAGAATTATGTTAAAGAGAAATGTTATGGCTGTTAGTTAACACGAATAAGCTTTCTGATATCGATAACTCCTCGATAGCTCCTCTCCCATCTTCGACCAACGGGATCTGTTGTAAAAGCATTGAAAAAATTTACAAATTGGGAAAAAGAAATAAGCCGGCTGTGGATTTTAAGTAAGATTCTGTTACTCCAGAAGCAAGTCATTCAACTCCATTTCTTCGAACTGAACTGATCAGACTGAACCAGACGGCAAGAAAACATGAACTTCTACTTGGAGCACGTTCTGAGCGGCGACAAGGTGTACCTGGTGCGCGGCGACAACACCCTGGGACGCAATCCATCCTGCACCTGGATCATGAACTACGACTACATGTCTCGCTTTCACGCAGTGATCGTGGTCAAACGCGAGACTTTGTTCATCAAGGAGTTGGTAGGTAGTTGGCTTTATTCTGTCCCAATTCCAAGCCTATGAAGCTAATAACTCCGTTCTGCCCAAAAGGATGCCCTGAATGGCATTTTCCTTAACTACAGCCGCATCGGCAACGAACTGAGGGAGGTGTTCCCCGGCGATGACATATCCTTTGGCGTGGATGTTGATCCTTCGGAGGTGCAGCAGGTACCAATCAGCTTTGGCATATTCACCGTCAAGGGGGAACCGGCTCCAGCCCAGAACATGGATCGCAAGCCAAACACGGTCAACGGGGACATAAAGCCCCCGGCCATAGCCTAATCCCTTCCAGCTCCAAGACGGCCATTTGCAGTCGGGAAAGGAGGAGACAGGAGACGAAACACGGCGATTACATTAAACGTCGGCCGAATGCAAATGCGCCGCCCTCAAGGACCAAAACCATTTGAAGGCGTTAATTTGCCAAGCCCGATAAGAGATACACTAACCAGTTCCACAAAAAAAAAAAAAAAAAAACATAAACAGACATGCAAATGGCCAGCTCAAGGAGTCGAGTCGAGAGTCCAGCAAAAACCATGCAAATTGCAACAATAACATTAGAGGATAAAACTTTAGTTCTGGGCTGAAAAAAAACATTGTTTTTTTCTAGAGAATAAGCCCTTTTATTTATAGACATATAATTTTTTTTGCAAATGTGAAAAATAGGAATTTTATTTTCTAAATTTTACAGAAGACACTTTAAATCTTTTTTTGATAAAAAGATGGCAGCAAAGCATGCCCAAATTTTTTGCCAAAATGTGGCATATATTTGTACAACAATTTTTGAAATAAAATTGTCAATCTTGTACTTACTTGTTAAGTTTTTGTTTAGTTTTAAAACTTATTTGTGTAGCCTGTAGTATGCGACTCGATTGCTCGAGTGAGATCTCAACCCTTAATGCTTTGTTATTTGTGGCACACAATTTAGCATGTAATTATGCGGAGCTGGAGCTGCTACGTGTGGGGATTTGGGGCGCTGTCTTATGACAAAAACACCACCACAATTGGAAATCCTGCGTGGCGACATCCTAAACCCTCCCGTAAGCCAACCAACCCACCCACCCAGCCACCCACCCACCTAACCAAATGCCCCGTCGAATTGCCAACCCAAAAACCATCCTGGCAATAGCAAATGCATTCTGCTCGTTGAATTTTAATTGCGACCGCTCACTGACCCAAAAGGATATCAAGGATGCCTTCTCCCCTTTTCGCCAAACAACAAATTACAGTACAACATTGCTTGAGGCGCCATTTATTCAACTGAATTATACTTGAGTGGAGTTTATGAATATTATTATTATTATTATTAGTGGGGACTACAGATATTCTATTTATGAATAATAAACTTTTTTTTTAAGTATTTATGTTAATTTTGAGCAGATGTTGTTTTGTTGTCAAAATATTGTTTATAAAAAGTTTTAGATATTATTATTATTAATTATTTGTATACTTGAACTCTTTTTTAAAATAGGTTGAACATGATTCGGATTTAAGGCAATTTTTTTTATCCAATCGTAGATGAACTTCTTGAATAAGTTTTTTTTTTTTGAAATTCGCAATTATTTTTAGCGCCAAAAACAATCAAATTTTTAGATATGTTATTATTTAAAAAGTAATTTTATTATTATATCTTTTAATGAAAATTAAATATTGAAATGGAATACTTTTAATTATAATATTTACCTAAAAAATTATTACATAGATGGTATATAGATAGTATATAAACCTTTTTTAAAATAAGTAAGTAAAAGAAATTCGTAAATTAATAATGTTAAATAAGTTAAAGTTAAGTTTATGTTGAAAAATTTTCAAATATTCGATTTAAAAGAGTTACGAAGGTCCTATATTTCTGCTTTAAGAGTTTTCACTTTAAATTTTCACCCAGACCAACGAATCAAAAGGGGACTTTGTGGGGCTATTTTTTTTTTTTTTTTTTTTTTTGTGGTAGAAAGGGTGCAGAAGGGTAAACCCAAACCCCTCTTCTCAATCATAACGCTTTTAGTGTCGACGCCTCTGACTAATTTGTCACTTTTGTTGTCGCCTCGGCCCCTCGGTTTTTTTTTTTTTTTATTTTTATTTTTTCCTATACTTTTTACTGTTGCCCCTTTATTTTGTTGTATGCATATTATATATAGGGATTATTTTAGAGGTAGAGAGGGGGAAAATGGCAACCCTTTTCAAGGGCAATTTTGTATTCAAATAATGTTTGACTTTTTGCTCGCCCCCTGTTTATCCTTGTCGGGGTCGGAATGTCCTCCTCATTTTGCTCGCCAGTACGTGTTTTGTTTTTTTTTCCTTTTTTTTTTTTTTTTTTTTGCGCTCGCCCCATGCCACGCCCCCTTTGCCTTTGACTGTCATCCCGTCCTGGACGACTGTCGCGTCCGTCCGTATTTGGAGCCCCGCCCGGACTTCCCATTCGCACGTAATTAGCTGTTAATTTGGACTGCCACTTGGCAACCGGGCGTGCATTTTACTTTCTAACTTTTTCATTATTTTCGGTCACTGTAGAGTGGGGCAGAGGGAGGCAGAGGGGGGAAAGAGCATTCATAGGGAAATTAAGGGAAAAGCGTTTTTGATTTGCCCCACAGGAGAAATGGTTGGAAAATGGATGGGGACCGGATCCGGATTCCGGAAACGGGAAAGTTTATTAGTTGTCATAATTACTCCATTACTCTGTTGCTTTTCCACATTATTGGTTGTGTTTGGTTTTAATTTCTGTTCTTTTTTTTTTTTGTTTGTGGCTTTTTTTCTTTAACTGTTTAAGATTATTTTTGTGAAATAAATTGACGTAGGTGTGAAAAAAGAGTATTACCATTTTTTATGATTTTTCATTTTATTAAACATTATTTTTTCATTTAAATGTCCAGTATTTAATGTTTTTAAAAATCGTTGTGTCCTTTATTTAAATTGTATATGTTAGTTTTTTTTTTATTTTTTATCAAAGTTTTCTAACTTTAAAGTAATTTAATGACAAAATTAATATATAGTTTTCCTAAAACATCCAAAGATCACCCCATAACCCCCATATATATTTAATATTGATATTAAGTTAAATAAAATTAGCCAGTAAATATAAGGAAACTTTTCAAATAAATTTCGGATATTTATGAATGTTCAATAACGGTACCAAAACGTTTAAAAATTGCCTGCAAGTTTGAAATTTCTTTTGAATTTTCTTAACATACTCCATAAGCTTATTTTATAGGAAAATATTATGGCATTCTTAGGGTTATAAACTGTAAAAGTTTAAAAGCTTTAAATTTGTTTTTAAAATGCAGATTTTTTTAGTTAATAAAACAACGAATTTATATATTATATTTGTATTATATTTTTGTCTTTAAAAATGTTAGATCTTAAGCAAATTTTTTATTGCTATAAATATTTTTTAACCATAAACTCGTCCGATAAACATATTTACAATTTTTACTCTTTAAAGGCGAAACTCCGCGCAAAGTCCTTCCATTGACACAAGAGATGGTCTGGATTCTGGACTCTGGACTCCGGATCGTGGACCCTGGAGTCTTGGACTCTGGAGAGGAAAGTGAAGCGGTGGGTGGTGACCCCATTGAAGCCACTGACAAGCAAATTACTTGACCGAGCCATGGGCCACACCGACCATGCAACCACAAGTCAAGGTATGGCTGCCAGCCGTTAACTTTGCAGCTAATTATAAATGAAATCCGATATCAAAAGGCAGGCACACGAGGACACGCCTTTGTGCAGGACACTCACTCCCACACCCACACGTAAAGTACACAGCCAAGCACATAGACAATGTCAATTCATTTGGAGTTTTGGCGTCCTGGACGGACACTGCGAGAAAGTTGGGAGTCAATAATTAATTAAAAATTATTTATATAGTTTTAATATGGAAATAAAAATAAAAAACGAAAAAAAAAATACATTTAACTTTTTTTTATTTTTAAAGATACATTAAAATAATTAAATAATTGTTTATTAAATTATTAAGATTTCTATAGATATTTATTTATAGATATTTATGTTAGTTTGATTATTAGTAGTAACGCATTTTTTTTTTTAAACATATTTTAGATCAAAATATGTTCATATTGGGGATACTTTTTTAATAGTTTAAAAGATTATTAAGATATTCATTATGCGGTAAATTTTATATTAAAAAAAAAACAAATTAATAGACTCAAAAGGTATACGTTTGAAATAATATAATATTAAAGGATATTAATCTTCGCTAGATATAATAATCATATTTAATAATAATGTATTTCTTGCATCGTTTCCATTTTTTCAGGATTTCCTTTAAATGAATCCCCAAGAGAACAATCATATCGTCCTGATTTGCTTCCCACTCAAAAATCATCCCACTCCGCCTCACTTCTTTTGAAGTTAAATCTCCATTCTAATTTGGCTCGCAGACAATACCCTTTTTTTCGCGCTGTGCATTTGGCGGCCGCCAGTCAACTGCGGGCTGTGGCTCTGAACAAACAAACAAATAATAAAAACACCACAGGGGCGGGGCGGGGAGAGACTGGGGATGGTAAAATTGAGGATTGTGGAGGGGTGGTGGGTGGTGGGCGTGGGCGCAGAACAAAGTGGAAAATTCATAAAATGTCATTGTCGCTTTATTAAAACGCGCCAAAACCTTCACGTTACATCCCCGTTTAGTCCACCATTGGTTCCAGCTTCGTTTCTAACACACATTCTACACTGAGCGAAATACGATAGGGGAATAAAGTTTGTGAAAGTTTTTTTATGCCAAGTACTTACCAGGTAAATGTTGATCTTTATTTCAAAAAATGAAAGAGATTTTCTTAGTTAATTTTTTAAGCTTGATGTATATTTTTATCTTGTATATTTATACCCGGTATTTTTAAGCAAAAGGATAATCTTATTAATAAAGAATGAATGGGATTTGTAAACATTAGTTAATAATTAGTTATATTATAATTAGTAATATTAGTTAATATATTAGTTAATACTTGTATTATTAGTTTAGATATTATTATAATAAACAACTTTAATAAAATAAGTTTTATTTATAATTTCCCAAAAAAATAGGAATTTTATATCCAGTTCCATAAAATTTGTTTCATCCAATTTTAAAAATATAACTTTTTTTTTGAGTCTATGCCTAAACAATAAAAGATAAACTAAAATGAATTAAAAATTTAATGAAAATTATAAAAGTATCGGGTATCAATTTTATTTTTCATAGTTTTAATGTTTTCATTAAAGTTTCGCCCCCAAAATCACACCCCAGTTTCTCCCGGTGCACTCACATATAGATGACATCAGGAATGCCTGGAAGGGGGTTATCAGGGGCGTTGGGCGGAGCAATGGAGGGCGGGGGAGGATGGCTCTGGTGCTTTGGCAAATTGGGCGGACGGCGACGTTGTCTGCTTCGCCATCGACAGCTGTTGGCGTCATTTACAAAAGCTTTTTGGCCGTTTTATGGGATTTCGCAACAGTTTCATTTTCATTTTGCGCAGGGCGCACCCATGCAAGGATAAGAGGGCTGCCAGGGAGGACGAGGGGGTCGCATAATGCCGCCATTAGAAGTTGCCGCCAAGCACTTGCTAACGCCAAAAGATGATGATGAGCAGCAGGAGCAGGAGTCGGAGCGGGAGTCGGAGCAGGAGCGGCACAGGCGACAGCAACAAGGACCATATGTGCGTGTATACGAATGTGCATACACTGCTACGATTTTTGGGGCATCTTTATAATTATAGAGAATTTATTAAAGTATTACCTATATTTAATATTGGGAAATTATAAAGCTTTCAATTTCAAATTATTTTTGAGAAGAATTTTAAATTTTAGAAAATGTGAATATATTACTAACTAAACATAAAAGAATGCCCGATCTTTTTCAGAAATAATAAAATACTTCTTTAAATGGTTAACTTTACTTAAGTTTAAAAACTTCTACTGCTTTAACCATTTGAGAATTCTAGCGACACAAAAAAAATATAATAAATAAAAGCTTTAATAAATGCGATTTTTTATGAATTTATTAAACTTTACTAAAAATCATTTAACATATTTTAATATCCTATTATATTTGTTTTATTTTTTTTAATAAGTATTCAATTATCACTTATACATTAATTATAAGAATCTATTATTAAAATATAACTTAAGCTTAAAAATAATATTTATCCCTATTTTTTGCATATATTTTATAAATAGTTGACAACAACATTTTTTCCGAGTGCCTTTGTATGTCCTGGAAAATGTATGTGTGTGTTTGTGCGATGTTGCGACAGCGATAATAGCTCCAACGTTTGTTGATTCGTTTGCTGTCTATGTCTGCGTCCCACATCCTCCGATTTTCCTTGACATTTTCTCACCCCCCCTCACCCTTTTTTTCCCCTATTTTTCCCCCTATTCCAGGCCCCTTAACCATCCCTAGCGATGATTTTCCCGCCATCGTCGTCATCGTCATCGTCAGCGTCATATTTGAA
This sequence comes from Drosophila varians, assembly GCA_018150405.1. Classification (NCBI taxonomy): domain Eukaryota; kingdom Metazoa; phylum Arthropoda; class Insecta; order Diptera; family Drosophilidae; genus Drosophila; species Drosophila varians. The sequence goes on from JAECWK010000126.1 coordinate 12,372,175, forward strand.
CTTTTAATATTGACGCCATTTAACACGTTCTGGTGGAAATTTTATAAATGACTCTGTCTGGCGGTGGTGGTGGTGATGGTTTCGGGTCCTTTTGCGTCCTTTCTGGGCGGCGCCAGCTTCCCAGATCCTCGCCAGACTGCTGGGCCTTTTCCAACCTTCAATCGCGGCCACACACGGCCACCTGGAAACTTGAATGAAAAAAATCTGGAATGACGATAATGATGATGGCCGATGATTTGGGTTTTGTAGAATGGTCGGCATTCCACTTAATAATTCCCACTATTTTCCTATAAATTGGTTTATATGCAAATCAAAGATTTTTATCCTAGAAGGTGTAATTAAAAATGTAACTGCAGAAAATATAGAAAGGTGGATAGATCCTTCATCAAAGAATCAAGAAATATATTAAGGATCTAAATTAGTTTCAGGATGTATTTCTTATCTCCTCTGGGACATTTTATTAAGTATTTTATGGCACAATTATTTACACTTATTACTTATATTTAATAAATACAAATGCTTTCTTTATTGGAATAAGTTTATAAATCGAAATAAAATATATATAATTTTGTATAATGTTTTATAGTAGAATAACAGTTTTAATTATGTTTATAGTTTTATAACATAAGTCCGGTCAATGAAAAATGTGTTTAAATTATTTTGTTTATAAATGTTTTTTATTTATTTTTAAACAAAAAGCATTATTAATATAGTAGCTTTGTTTTAATAAATATTTGATAAAAAGATATAAGATAAGATATAAATGCAAATAATTATAGTTTTAAAAATTTCTATAAATTCCTAATGTTTGGAGTTTTAAAATTGTTTAAAAATGAAGCCATACTAAAACCTAAAACAACAATAGGGTTGCCATAGGGTTATGTTGTTTAGAGTTTCCAAAGATTGCAGAATTAGTTGAAAATAAATCGAAAACAAAGTTGGCGAAGGGTCTGCCCCTCTTCCTCAAATCCTGTAACTGAGAAGCATCCTGAAATCCCTGAAAGTTCAGGACTTTTATATGGATACGCTGGCAGGATAGTCGGGTGGCTGGATGGCTGGAATGGTAGGAAGACAAGGATAACTGTATCTGAACCTCATTGAAGCTGTCAAAAGTCAGAAGTCAGAGGCGGCTTTTAGAGTTGAATTGTCTGCGAATTAGCTGGAGAGAGCAAATCACTTAAAGCGAGCGCGAGGCTCAATCACAGCACTGCCAAAAGTGTCCTGCCAGATACCGATGCCAGGACATCCAGGACATCAGGCGATGGCAATGTCAGGAGTGTGTGGCATCTTATAAATCGATATGAGTGTCTGTTGCACCCACACAGATCCACGAGTGGCAGCAACAAGGCTGGCCAAGGGGATGGAGGCTAAGGAGGCGGAGACAGGAGCAAGGACATGGCAGAAGTTCGATCGTTACGGTGCATGTTTTTGGACTGCACGGCGAAAAATTGGGGCACGGTGGGGGGTTTGCTTTTTGCATAAAAGCTTTTCATATAAAACATAAAAAAAAAAAAATTAAATAGAATAGAAAAATAGAATTTATAACCTAAAAAAGTTAACAATTTCTTTCTCTTTCAATGAAGAAAGAAAAAAGTTGAGTTACCATTTTCTCTCAGTGCTTTTCAGTGGCTGCGAAGGCAGAGGGCGGCGGGGGGCGTGGCTGCAACGCGTCATCTTGTCAAATATTTCGCGCTAAATTAACACGACAGCGCGCCCAAATGGAGTAAGAAGATGTCAGCCGGGCCGAAAGGACGAACGATGCAGGACGCAGGACTCGAGGACAGACGCTGTTGCAAGTTGCAAGAAGCAAGTAGCAAGTTGCAAGTTGCAAGTTGCGAAAGCGAGTAGCACTGACTGACGGTCCTCAAAGGAGAGGCAACAAAAAAAAAAAAATAGAAACCGAAGCCCATGAAGCTCAAGTGGTTGGAGATTCCAGGATGGTGCCTGCCATGTGGCAAGTGGCATGTGCCTGCTCCTTTGCCCCCTTCCCCTTTCCCTTCCCCTTCCCCTTCACATACTCGTACATGCATAACTCAACTGCCTGCCACCACCCGCTTTTTTTCAGTGTCAGTGTGTGAGTGCATAATTTGTTGGCTTTGTGCAACACCCCGGCTGCCCCTGCCCCCTGTTCCTGCCCCCTGTTCCTGCCCCCTGTCCCTGCCCCATTTTCATTCTGCCTCTTCCCATTCCATCAAAGTATCCTAAAGTCCTTAAATGGTAATAGTAGGGAAGGACCGTAGTTTTAAATCCCCTTAAAGATTAAATTATGGAAACCTTCCTTTTCTTTCTTTTCTTAAATAAAGGTTTAAAAAATAATTTATGATTATTTTAGTTTATTAAAAATGTTTTTTTTTATTTATTTATTAACTGATAATTAATTTCTGCTTTATTAATAAAAAATAATGTTGATAAAAATATATATTTTTTTGAATTCAGTGACGAAAGCACTTTTACGCTATAATTATTTAACCATAATTTTTGGAACGAAAATTATTATTTTAATTTATAATTTTAATATAAATTTTTAACTGAGTTTAATATTAAGTTTAAGTAAATATGTGGTTTATATATTGTACCATAAATAAATTATACTATAATCTCAATGAAGTGCCATAACCATTGCCATAAAATTGTAATATCTGCGTTCATTAATGACACTTTACGTCGCCTATACAATAGTTTTTACTTAATTATTTTGATCTTCAAGAAATTATTTGTTTTAAACATAATATCCCATCTAAAAAAAGTGAAATGCCAAACTGAAGAAAGAGTATGGAAATAGGAAAAGGACGAAAAAAGTCGGTAACATCTGCCGCTTGCAAAAGTTAACACCCGCAAAGGACAGACAGATGTCTGAAAGAGACCGTCTAATAGGCAAAAAAAAAAAAAAAAAAAGAGACAGCAGGAGAAAGTGTGGGGGGTGATAGAGGGAGAAAGCAGAGCAGACATGGCATATTATTAAAAATGATAGCAGCAATTTAGGCGCCAGCGTAATTAAAATTAGTCAACCTAATGATGCATCATCATCATTATGGGAAGAGGAACGTCAAAAAATATATTTATAAATTAGTTAAAGAGTTACTTTTATTTAAAAATAAGTATTTACTTCTGAAAAGAATTAACTAAAGAGATGAAGAGAGTTTTTCATCTACAGAATTTCAGTATTATCCTTCCAAGTGATATTCTTCCCATTTGTAGATCATAAAACATCCTTTCTCATCAACTTTGTCAATAAATTTATTATTACTTTTTATTTAATAATAAATTCTTCAGTTTTTATGGAGGCGAGAGGTCCTGAATCGGTTGCCATTAGTCAGGACACTCCATAAGCCATAAGTTGTAAATATATAATTCCCTTGCATTTTATCCCGACGTTCGATGACGTCATTAAGGGGCGGCGCATATGGCGCGAATAATGAGAGGGGGAGGGAAAAGGGTCCTTGGGCGGCTAGGACGCATTAAAAGCCAATAACAACATCCGTGATGAGCATGAAATTAATTTACAGAAAGCACTTGATGGGCTTATTGACAGACCCGGGCGCGGGTGGCGGAGTCGCATTTATGGCCAGCCATGTTTGCTCTAAAACTGTGTTGTGCCTTCCAACGGAAAAAGGACGAAGGACGAAGGTTGAAGGACTAAGGACGAGGGGGCACCGCTGGATGCTGGATGCTGGATGCTGGATGCAACAATAAACAGACGCACACTTATTAATTAAAAGCATACATTAAGGCCACACTCACACTTACCCTCACACTCACACTCACACACACGCACACACACAGTAAAGGACCAAAGGACTCTGGGTTTATGGGCGACCCGGGGTAAAAACTCCATAAAATCCATTCTAACACCGAAAACTATTTCTTTCAGAAGAAAAATATATTTTTTTTAATAAAATATTTAATAAATAAATACACGAAGGTAATCGTTAAATATAATATAATATAAGAAATTACTATAAAAAATTTTATTTTTATAATATAAGCATTTTTATAAAAATAATATTTAAAGTGTGAAGAAAGACCAATAAGTGACAAATAAAATAAAAATTAAAATTTTAAATAATACTTTGAATTTATTTATTAATTGATTTACAAGAAATAATATAAAAATTTCAAATTGAAACGTTTTCCAATACTTCAATTGTGTGTTGACAAATTCTCGAAGCTTAGCTATAAATATTGAATGTTATATTTTATTTTTTTATTATAACTTATTGGTTACTATTTTTTTGCAGTGCATACTTGAAGCAACATTTGGCGAGGACATTGAAACGCCTTGCTGACCTTTTCGGGGATTCGGATTGGCTTTGGTTTCTGGCTTTCGCTTTGGTTTTCCTTTCTGGCTTGGGAGCTCATAAAAATTGGCTTAAACCGCCAGAATGTGTGGGGGGGTAGTGAGTGTGTGTGTGTGTGGGGAGGGGGGATATATGGGAAAAACTATTAAGTTAGCTGAAAAGTTGACATTATTTTTCGTTTATATTTAATCATAATTCCAATTAAAATTGCCTTTACGACAATGACGGGGCGGCAAAGGCGTCGAATGCATCGTAAAATCCTGAAATTCCTGATCCCGATCCTGAAACCGATGGGGAATAGGGGGGGGTGAAGCCATTAAGTGCAGCTGCGAGAAACTAAAAGGGGGGGGGAGGGGGGTCTCGAATATAAACTGCAATTTAATAACTCTTTGGGGAAAGTTTGAATGAAAAATAGAAAACTACCAATCGATTGACTAAATTAGGTTAATTAATTATCTTTGAATCATTTTCGATTGTGATTTAGATTCGAGATTTCGAGTCGGATTTTCGATAACAATTGAATTAAATTATTTATCGAATGGCGGTGGGGCGGGGAATTGAAATCTTTAATTATGCAAATGTGGATGAGATATTTGTCAAAGATGCAAATGGAAAATAATTATCTCGGCCAATCGGCCAAGGCAGACAGGTTGGACAACAATAGATGTGGCCGGACGGCAGGTCCTGGCCACAGGATCAAAGGCGAATGCCAATCGACAGACTCAACAGACTGCTTTCATTTTATTTGCCAGCTTTATTTATTTTCTAATGATTTATTTATCTCCTTACCCTTTTTCACGTATCTCGACACTGGCCGGTTTGCCAGTATTTGTATCTCTGTATCCTGTATTCCACTATCCTTTATCCTATATACATATCTGTGTAGCCCCAGCCTCTGCCAGCGCCCCTGAATGCTGCAGATTTGACTTGCACATGTGGCACGTACCACCGGACAACATGCAACGAAATACAAATAAATATTTTTGCAACAGCTGCAGTTGAAAATAACCATGAGCCATGAACACACATGTATCTGTGCCATAAAAAGCGCCTCCTTTCATTCAAATGCATATATGCACTTGCCATTTGCCACTTGCCACATGCCACCACCCCCTTATCGCTCTGGAGAGACACTCAAACAAAAAATTATACAGTTTTTGATTAGTTTTTATGAATATTTGGTTGCCTATTATGTATCCTTTTCCCTTTCCTTATCCTTTAATATTTATTATTTTGTTTACATTAAAAGTTTATTTGTAATACTGGCTAATGTTTAAAATTTGAATTTATTAATTATTATTATTATTTTATTTGTCTTTCGCTCTAAATTAAAAAAAACATTTTTTTTTATGGAAAACTTAATAATACATTTAAATAACTCTTTTTTTTTGCCTAATTTTTGCCTTTAATTTTTAATATTTAAATATAAAACATTTTTTTTTAATTATCGTTTAAGGAAAGGAAAATGCAAAAATACAAAATCTTTAGGCAAATAATATTTTATTATAAAATATTTTTTATGATAATATATTATTTTTCTGCAAAAATAGTTTTTAAGAATTTCTCGCAGTGCCTCTCTTGCTACACCCCCGCTGCAGCCCCCCGCCCCTGCGCTCCTGCGGTCATTGCATTTGCGGGCAGTTCAATTAAATTTGTTTAGTTCAATGGATATGCGGGTGGCCCACAAAAACAAACGGAGTGCGGGTGGATGAGTGGACCGGGTCAGGGGTTAGGCGCCGGCCTACGCCAGGGACCGAGGGGGTGGGGCGGTAAAAGGAATTTCTATCACTTCATATTTCTTTCTGTTAGGTCCTGCCACCCGTGCCTCTCCCTGCCCCCGGGGCAGGCTCAATTAATTTATTTGTTTATTGGATTTCATGCGCCATATTTAAATCATAGCAGGTCCGGGGCTCGGGCCACCGACCCCCTCATATCGTTTATCATTATATGGCCTATTAATTACCAAATACCGTTAGCCAGTCCACCGATCCCTCATCCCAGGATCGACACATCCTGGCCAGCGCTGTTGCCCTACGGTTTGGGTATTCACGATTTTCTGGAACAGCTTGCCGGTACTGGGAAAGGTTTTTAAAAAATAATTTTAAAATTTATTTCGTTTTATTTAAAAGTAAATATAAAAAATTTAATTTAAGTTAAAAATAGGTTTATATTTAAAGTAATATTTTAAAATTACACGGACACTATTTTGTTTTTAACTTTGTTACTAATATTTTTTGTATTTATTCAATATTATTTAGTTATTTAAGAGATTTTGACTTAAGAGTGGAATGTACTTTTTATTTATTTTATTAAAAAGAAAATTGAAATTATTAAACGTAGGTAATAAAATTTAATAAGCAAAATTAATTATTTATAATGTTTCTAAAAAATATATTTTGTTTTAAAATGTAATCCCCTGAGCTCTGTTTTTAGATTACAAATTTAATATACTTATTTATTTGTTAATTTTTGAATATATTTAAATTTTAAATAAAATATTTTTTGTAACTAATATTAACGATAAAGTATTTGGTAGCCGCTTTGGAATATTTTGGGGAATTCTTTCGTGTTTTCAAATTGCATTTGCACTTGTTTTTATGGCTTTGGCTCTGTATCTGGTTATAGCCTTGGGCCAGGATCTGGTTTTGACCGTTCTAGGCGGACAGACTACAGGACAGACGGACAAACGGACAATGGGACAGACGGACAAAATGCAATGGCAGTGCAGCTGGCGCCGTTCCGAAAGCTCCTGCAGGAAAAACACAGGACTGAGGTGTTGCTCCCCTCACTCCTGCTCTGGCTCTGACTCTGACTAGCAGCCTGGCCTTGATTGGCTCATCCTGGAGGTCCTTGGCCAGGATTTTACTGCTCGTGTTGTGTCTGGCGCATTTCACATGATAAATGATGCAACAGACTAAACGTTGAAAATCGCTGCAACGCCGGAACGGCATGCCGGAATGAAGGGATGCATGCATCCAGCATCCTGCGCACGGCCATCCTTGGAGCACGGCTTAGGACGGCGATGATGCCGCCTAATAAGCCAAACAGACCAGAGCGTGACAAAACAAACAAATTGATGGAATGCCCGGGCATCATAAATAATGACTTGGCCCGATCTCCGTCTCCCCGTCTCCCCGGCTCCCCGGGAGACAAAAGGCCAATAATAATAATAAACTTTGGAGTATCCTTTGGGTAAGGATGCTTCTTCCAATCTTTAAAGTTTGCGTTGTTCCCAAATGCCTTCAACTATTTGACGTTTCGGTTATCTTGGCAGCCCTTTCCCCCGTCCTTGCTGGTCCTCGTCCTCATTCAAAGGACGCGCATAACGCGCACTTCCCGCCGCCCAAAAATAGTCGAAAAATTATTAAGAGTCCTCTCGGCACAGCTTTCGCCAAGATTATAGTTACTGGAGCTTTCAAAAAAAAAATGCATTTGGCAAAAGTACCTTTTTTTATTTTAATATATAAAAATATTAATTATTAATTAAATATTAATTAAATTATTATATAATATATTAAAATATATATTTAAGTTACTGAAAGGCTTTAAAAATGCACAAAGCATCCAAAGATTTTCTACAAACTAGTATTATGTAATATTATGAGTAAATCCCTAGGTCCTACTTGAAATTAAATAATTTATAAATTTTTATAAATTCTTAATTTATAAATTCTTTTAAACATTTTCCACATTGAAATAGAAACATACAATGGCACCCTTAAAAACTTAGTTTTAGTATTAGTTTTATTAATTTTTAAATAATACTTAATAATGCTATTAATACTAACATAAAAAAAGTTTATAGTTTTTATTTAAAGAATGTATAATTTGAACGCCAAGGGAATAAGTTCAAAATTTGTACTAGAACTGTGTAATACCCGATACTCAATCCTTAGAGAAGAAATTCCCTTTTTTCCTTTATTAATTTCCTTTAATAACATTAAAAAAATATTTCAAGTGACATAATTATATTTATATCTATTTTTAAAGTTTGTTCCTTTAAAGTTGTGGCTACTATTTTATGGAACACAGGTGTATTAAACACAGAATGCAGATGACAATGGGCGCCAAAAAAAATGTTCGAACGCATATTGTTAACAAAGGTCAGCGGGGGGATGGGGGTGGGGGTGGTCAGTGGGTGGCGGTGGAAATCGGATATGTGGAGGACAACACACCCACACCCCCACACATACATACACAAACACAAACATATGTATGCGACAAATTCGGCTCAGCGGCATACATATGGAAAATGTATAATTAACCAAACACACACACACACACACTTACAAAATGATGGGAAGAGGGGGGAGGGAGGTGGGGGTCACGTCGAGTGGCAGCAAAAAAAGAAGTACAAGTAGATGGCCAGGGGGGGGGGGGGGGTGAAATGTTACGGCCGTTTACACACTCCTACAGTTTACACATCCTTTCCCCCCTTCCGCTCCTTTTGGCCCACTTACACCCCTCGCAACCCCCGCCGCCCCCTGCCACGTCCCTTCCACTCACCGTTCTTCTGCCACTTTGCCGCCACTTTCGTCCTTTTTGGCCGGACATGGTCGGCAAGGCATTGAATATTTTGACTTTGCCAAATACCCTTCGCAAATGGGGGTTTTCGGGATACTTGAAGGACTTTTGAAAAATATAAATAATCATAATTATAAAATTATTATTGCAAATAAATAAATCTATTTTGTCATTTAATTTGTAAACACTTTTAATAGGCTTTATTTTTATTATGAAATAATACTTTTTCTTATTAAATTATTTTGTATAACAAATAATTTTGATTTTGTTTATAGTTTTAATTCCATATTTTTTCGCGGCTTCCACTGCAAACGTACAGCCCAGCTCCCGCCCAGCCGACCGAGGGGCGCTGTCGTTTATCGTACGGCTCGAATCGCGGGGATAAATCCGAGACGAGGAATAAGTATTTTAAAATTTTGAATTCAAATCTTAGAGACAAAAGATAATTGCAAGCTTCTTAAACCTTTTGTCTTGAATGCAAATTATTTAGAACGAATGAAAATAATACTCATTTTTAATATAAAATTTATACTCTCAATCCAAATATACTTTCCCCCAAAAATTGTATTCGAGTATTCAAAGTGTATTCGAAGCTCGCGAACTTGCCATTCATAATTCCTCGAATTCTTGCTCTTTTTCTGAATATGAGTATAAAGTGTGTATGTGTGAGCGTTTTTCGAGTGTGTGTGTGTGTGTAAAACTGGCAACAATGAAACGGGGAAAATGTTGCTCATTTTTTGTTGGTCCTTCCAATTTCGCAGGACCTTCTGCCACAGCCCCGTCCACCATTCCCATTATCCTGGCGATGTTTGGTCCAGTGGCTACTGCTCCTTTGGTTGCTCTTGGTTGCTCCTGACTGCTCCTGCTGTTGAATGCTGTGGTCAGCATTGCTGCTCCACCTGCTCCTGCCACACCCCTCTCCCCCGCCTCCTCCCCGCCACTCCCACGCCCCTTTGTCCCGGCGAAGCCAGTGCAAAAATATGGAAACATTTGGCACTAATTGCATGTGCTCAGCAGCAATGTTGCTGTTGCTATTGCTCCTGTGTTTCTGTGTATGTGTGTGTGTGTGTGTGTGTGTGTGTGTGTGTGGGGTCCTGCGCCTGCCACTGGTCGTGATCCTGGTGTTGGTGTTGGTGTTGCTCCTGTCGGGGTCTCGTTGGCGGAGCGACAGTTATGACAGCGGCAATGGAAAATGGAAGCGTTGGCGGCGGCAGCACAAAGCACAAAAGAAATTGCGCAAAAATTGTTGTAACAAAAGAACAGGACACGCACGCATACTCACACACACACACAACCACACACACTTGCCGTGAACAGGAACAATTGCAGGATATCATAAACGTTCCCAACCCAGAGAGAAAAATAAAAGTAAAGGTTAAGGCATTTTTCACACGATTCCCATTTTAAATCGTAAAAAAATCATTAAAAAAAGCTAAAAAAACAATATAAAAAAATTATTTTACAAATTTAAAAAATTTTCAATGAAGAGAGAATTTTTTAAATATATGGAAAGCTTTAAAAGAATGGAAATTTTCTTAAAAGTAAGGAGACATTTATTTACTTTGACAGTTCGCCTTTTTATTTATATATTTTCTTTTTTTTTAAGAGAATTTATGATCTTTTTTATTTATAGAAAGCTAAATTGTTTTAAATAGTTACATATTATTTAAAAATATTTAGTAATTAATAAAACAATAAGGAAAATAGACGGGCTTTACGATAGCCCTTACTTATCTGCTTTTTAATGAAAAGATTAAGGCTTTTTATCATTTAGATTTAAATTCAATTTAAAATTATAAAAACTATTTAAAAATACACATATAGGCCTGCTTAAAATTATAATAATAGTAATATAAAGAATAATTATAATAGAGCTGTTGTTCCAAAGAAACTCGATATAAAAATTAAAATACTTTATTATATTTGTATTTGTAAAATATTTAAAAGATTTATTAGTTTTTATTATTATTATTTTATTATTCAATAATATCATATTTAAGAATTTTCCCAAACTATGCGATACCCGGTACTAATCATTCGGCTTTTGTGATAAAAAAGAAGGCTTTGTTATACTATTATTAGGCTTATTTTTTATTTTTATAAAATAAATCCTAAACAAAATAAACCTTATAATGACAAAAATATAATGGAAATATTTAGTATTGATTTTTTTCCAGTGCAACCAGTCGGCGAGGCCACAAAATGCGACATAGCCGGCAAATGAAAGAAACGGGCAAGGAATGCGTGTGGCAAAAATTGCTCGTGCCTGCCATTGAGTCGTCCTGTTGCTCCTGTTTGGCCACTCGCAACTCCTGATCCTGCCTTCAAATAGTGTTGCAAATAAGCATAAGAGCCACGCCCACTATATCGTTGTCAATGGCAATAACAAAGGCTACAAAGCCACTGCATATGGCTTATTACATTTTCAATAAGGACGAAAAAAAAAGAATTATGGCAAAACTGGAATACACAGCTCGTTTGGGGCTTAGTTATCAGAAAGTTGGATATTATCTGTGAGATAGTAACTACTTATCCTTGACAAGATAGTTTCAATTCTTTAGTAGATGGAAATTCTGGTGCCTGGAATATTTTTCCAGAATTTTTTTATCCTGCCCTTGGAAAACCATATTGACTTGGCTAATTGAATGTAATGGGTGGGTGGGGGCCACTGGGCTTTAATCGTTTATGGGATCTGACACCGGCACTCCAAAGGATCTGCTAAGGACTTTTCCCTGATTTTTAGCCTCCGGCAGGGCATTCACCTTTTTGCCCGAAAATAAAAAATAATTGGTTTTTGCCTTCGTGTGGCAGCGTCTCAAATGATGTTCGAGACAAAGTATTTTTGGCAACAGGAAAAAAGGACACGGACATTCCCAATGGAGGGGTTTCAAGATTTTTTTAATTTTAGCTCTGACATGCTATAAAAAAATGATTCGATATTTATCGAAATAATCGGAATATTTTATTTAAATAAAAAGTATTCAATGCCAAGAATATGTAATCCTGATAAAATCCTGGAAATATTTGTTGAGAAATTCAATAATTAAATATTATGGCAGGTGCAAATTTTTGATTTAAGTAAACAAATTAATGCGATATGATATCCGGTACATGGAGATTTATTAGATTGGATAGAATTTCGTAGGAAATAAAAGAGTTTTTTATTTTATTTTTATAAACAAAACACCTAAAGCGAAATACCACAAAACTATATGATACCCGATACTCGGAAAATATGTCTGTTCAGAATTTCTACATTTTTGAAACATTTCCAAGGAAATTGATGAGTTTATCAATTTATGACCATCAAAAATATCTTATTGATATAAATAAAAAAAATTCTATATGATATCCGGTACTTTTCAAAAATATTTACATCAAGTGCACGTTTTTTTCTTTATTTCTGGCAAATCATTACATTCCAAAAACTCACCTTAATCCAAAAAATTTATGTACATACATCCCCCCTTTGACACACTGCCACGCCCCTGCGTTTGGTGGCCATGAAGACATCAAGGGGAAAAAGAGAGGCGAAAATTTATTGAAGAGCAAACTCATTTGACTATAACTTATGATTGGATTATCGGTTTAGTATGGCATTTGACAGCCAGCCAGCCATGTGAGCGTGTGTGTGGGGGTGTGTGGGTGTGTGTCTGTGATAAGACATATGTTGGTGCGCCTATATGCAGGCTATGCTATATCCTGTGATATCCTGCGCCATGCAATCCCAGCGCCTCCACTGGGAAAGTCATAAATGCGCCGCAGACAAGCGGAAAGATGCTGGCTGACTGTCTCTGTCCCTGTCTACCTCTGCCTCTGCCTCTGCCTCTGCCTCTCTCTTTTCACCAGCCACTCTCCTTCTTTGGCCTTTCTTTTTGCATGTCCTGCCCCTCCCTCCTCCCCCATTGCTTGCTCCTTTTTGGCCAGGAACCCGTCTGGCTCGAATGCACGGAACTAAAATATTAAATTTATTCGGTTTTATGGTTTTTATTTGCTATAAAAATATCTTTCCAATTTTTTCCTTAATTTTTTAGAGATTTTAAAATTTATTTAAATAAAAAATAATGTTAATATAATAGTTCGAATAAATACGTAAGTTTAAAATATTTATAAAATTTTATAAAACAAAAAAAAAGAAGGGAATTATTTTATAGTCGATTCAAGTGACTAAAAGTTATTTTTAAGAACTATTTTATATTTAAAAAAAAAAACATGAGCCAATAATATATAGGATATCGGCTTTATTTAAACTGAAATTTTTTTACCAAATTTTACCAAAAAGTTAATAAACAAAGTAATATATAATTTTATGGAAAATTCGAAGATGGAAAATCTTAAGCCTCTTGATTTTATGGCTAAAAAAAATGGCTTTAAACTTTTCATTTATTTTTATATTAACATTTCATTTTATTAAATTGTTAAATTAATATAGATACTTTTTTAGGACTTATATTTTTGGAATGAGAAAAAAAGCAACCTGGAGTTTCATATTTTTTTTATAAAATTAGCAGCCAAAAATCGTTTGCAGTTGAAAATGTATAAACTTTTGTTACAGTGTAATGGTTCCTTGGCCTCCGTCTGGGGTCTGGTTTTTTTTTGTGGGTCTCGCTTTGGCTGCTTCATTTGGCTCTGGAAACATGCAACAGCAGCAGTCAACGCGATTGCTTTATGTCTATGTTTTCCAGCCTCCGCCAGCCACAGGACCGCCGCCCTACAGCCGCCCACTCCACGGCAGGACCTCTCCCCATGCGCCTTTGTATGTGTGTGAGCCTGTTAGGATCTGTTTTATTGCGCCATAAACACGCACTTAAGCACACACACACCAACATAAGCAAATGCCCAAAATATGCACTGAAAAAAATGCAAACAATTTAACTATAAAATAATATTATTCCCCTTTTCGTTTAAAGAATTTATAAAATTAAGATTTAACTGTCTCATAACGCGCCTAATAAATAAGAACAACATTTAAAAATTTCTCTCAGTGTGCGGGTTACTGTGGCATGTATGGCCTAAGTAGTCCCTGTCGCCCCTTCGACACACCCATTTTCTAGTCATAACTTTCGACAGCCTTTGCAAATGTGTAGCCGAGTGTAAAATTTTGATTTTTCAACCTACACAAACAAAGCGAAAGGACTCGGGGCAGGGACTGAAGGATGCTTCTGGGTTTCTCGGGGAGCAACAATTTCAAGCGATGCCCGCCAACCATTCCCAAAAAAATAAACAACACAAATCCCCAAAAACAAAAATAATAATCCGTAACAAAGAATAAAAATATAATTTGTTTCGCCCATAAAAAAAAATATTAAAATTCTAACAATATTATAAAGGTTAATCGGAGTTGTAGAAGCCTTTTCATCCGATAATAAATAAGAATCTCTGGAGATTGGAAAGTAAGTGTGTTTAATGAATAAATCGAATAAAATATATATTTTTATAAATAAATATCAATGGAAATATTAAATTGGCTTTTATCTTCTTTTTATTCATTTCGCAGAACAGGATCGGAAAAGGAAGAAATTCTTTTTAAATAATTTATGGAAATAGAAAAGATTATTTAACAAAAAAAAATATTAAAATTAACATTTTAATTTGTTTAAAAATTAATTAACAATGATGTAAAAATTAAATTAATTATAGAATTGGTTTAGGCTTTTGTTTTGCTGTTGAAAAATATAAAATTAATAAATAAAAAATATAAATATTAATGGTAAGAAATATGTGTAAATAATTGTTTGTTTTTAGTTGAAATAAAACCTTAACAAAAAGATGAATACTACTTGCTCTTTTTTGTATTTGAAAAAAGTCTTTTTAAAATAAATAATTAAGAAGCTTAATTGATTTTTAATTATTAACTTTTGTGGGAGTCCTTTCATTCATATAAAATAATATAATATAATTGTTTATTAACATTAATTAGCTTAATATAATGTCTTTTACTATTAAATATAATTATTATCTAATAAGTCCTCAAATATAAATAAAAAAATTAAGTTTCCTTAATATATTTCCCCTTTAAATGAAAAATACTGCTTGGATTTGTTGCATTTGGGAGACTTTAATGTTAATACACTTAGTGGGGGGCAAATGAGATGGCCTTGCTGCTCCTGGTCCTGTTTCAGATCCCGGTCCTCGGCCCTAGCCCTGTCCTGGCGTAATTTTTTCCGGGTGAGATGGCGTTGCCAAGTGTCGCGTCTCTCAAGACGCAAAAATCTTGGCATAAACTAATTATGTCTGCTTTTTAGGCGCTCAGGCAGGCTCACACACCAACGCACCAACACACACACACACACACACACACACACGCACACGCACACATACATATACAGTGCGCCCTGAAGATATTCAATTTCCAAGCGAAAATTTGCCTGGCAGCATGTCCTGGCGCAAAGATTCAACAAGTTTTGGCCCGGGACATCCATTTTTCACCCCAAGGACTTGGGGTCGTCTTGCATTCTTGGATGCTTTTTTTCAACGCTAATTGGATCGAGAATTTATATATTTCTAAGAAATATTAAAATATATATTTCGGATATTATGGAAAAATTTGGCGGCATTTTCGTATCAATCAAAGCAAAGTTGCTTCCGCCTTTTTTTTGTGCCATAATTGGTTGTCCTTCGGCGCTCTCTCGCTTTCAATACTTCGGTTCGAGTGGTTTCCCTTAATGCTTATGTAACGGCTAACAAGATTTTGGCCAGGATAACAGTTAGAGAGCGTTTTGCAAATATTAAAGAGCGCCAGGATAACAGTAAATAGGTGAGAGCATTACTCCAAGAGCGGCAAGTAACTCTTAAAGAGCTTTGAGTTTCTCTTAATTTTTGTATAACAGTTGCGCCATAAAGATTTAACATTAGTATTTAAAATATATAACATTTTTTTTATCAAATTAATATATTAATGAAAAAGGTTTTTTTTTAATTTAGAATTTTTTGAATTCCCAGGATCATATTTGTCCAACTCAGTTAAGATTATCGTTTAGCCGAGACGCCAACCCTTCAATATAAGAGTGCCCTGCCATAAATCATAACGGCTATTGATTAACGTCAATATCAAGCAAGCCACCAATAAATTGTATTAAATGCTTCTCTCTTTGGCCCTCTTTTATATCCTTGAGAGCATACTCTGCTCTTAAGGAGACTCTTTATCCGTTTTTATGGCGCTTTGTTAAGTTTATGGTTGGCTTTATGGCGGTTGAAGTTTCTTGTTCTACTTTTTCGGAGTTTTTTTATAATAAATAATAATAATACTATAGAAGTTATTGAACATTTTTTTTGTTGATAAACTTTTTGCATTTATTTGGCAACTTTAAAACTAATTATAAATAAATAGTAAGATCTTTATAACCCCGTAACTATTTTCCAAAATATTTGATATATTATCATTTGTCATGGAACACAATATCTTTTTTTTTCCCCAAGGATACTTCTCAATAGTTTGAAAGGGAATTTGGATCAGAATATATTTTAACTTTAATTTTTAAATACTAGTTTTTATAGTTTTTAAATGTTTTTAATATAAATAAGTAAAAATCGAGGAATTATAATATTATTTAATATTTAAATGCCACTTGAGTATCCTGATATTTTTTTTTATTGTATTTTTTAGTTCACATGTCCAATATATCTAAATGTCCTTAAATCCATTTTTCCTTCCAGTATCTATACTCGCATTATAGTTTATTTAACCGCATTATCGATTGGGGGATTGGCAGGACGCCGCAGCCAACTATTCCAATTAGTAAAGTCCAAGGAGTCCGATGACTCCGATGGGCCAAGGGCTAGCCTGGAGTCTGAAGTCCTGGATCCTGGAGCCTGGAGCCTGGAGCCTGGATATCAGGATATCAGCATATGAGGATATCGTGTTGCGGTTGTTGGGGAACGTGTCACGGGTGTGTTCGGCTCGGCGATAAATTTGTATTCAAAATGGTTGCCGAAATGAAATTATCGACCACAGACAGATTTCAGACGTGGATTCAATTACAAAGCACACTGACGGGGCGGGGTGGGGGGTGTCTTTGTCTTTAGTCCTCCACAAATACATATGCATTAATATCTGTGTGTAACTGTGTGTGTGTGTGTGTGTGTGTGTTCTGTTATGACATTTGCTTACGAAATGAACATCATTATCCTGATACTTGAGTTTCGTATTCACACAAACACACACACACACACACTCATGCAGAGCACTTAACGGCCAGTTCTGATGGTGGTTAATTAGCCCCCCTCCTCCACCCCTTTGCCACACCTGGACCACCACCGCCCCCTTATTAGGAGCGCCCCCAAACCCCCCAGACCCGCCGCTACGGCTCATCTCCTAACGTAATTGGTCTGTATACAATTGTAATTATAAACCACTAATAAGATTCGAACACGGAGCGATTTTCCGACTGCCATTGAACGTGATGGCAACCATCTCCCATCCCTCCCACCTTCCCCTTGGTGATGATACCACACCCCCTTAAAAGCTACGCCTCCCTTAGCTCAGAGCTCTAAATGCAAAATGATTTTCCTCAAAACAAATTAAATCTGGAAAAAGTTGACAAAGTTTTTAATAAATAATATATATAATATATAAATAAATAAATTTAATACAAAAAATTATCTTTTTTTTGTTATAATATATCTTATTAAACTTAGTATATATTTTTTAATCTAATCCCATAAGAATATTAATTCATAATTAATGCTATAAATATTTAAAATCCCATACTATTAATTCCTTATTCATTTATTTGTTAAAAGTTAAAAAGAAAAGGATAACTTTTATTTAAAAAAAAGATTTTTTTAGTTACGGAAAAATCTGACATGTTTCCAAATGTTTAAAAAAATACTAAATAAATACATATAATAAAATAATATTTACTAAAAAAAAATTACTTCTTATGGTCTTTAAATTTTAATATAGTTGACCATTTATAGTTTATAATTTTTAATTTTTTTTTCAAAAACCCGACTTTTTAAAAACTAAACATAACCTCAATAGCTTTATTTTCCTTAAAAAACATAAAAAAATATTTTAAAGAGCAATAAAATTTATTATTTAAAAACATGTTAGAAGCCTATTAAAATCTTGATAGATTGATACATTAATTTTAATTTTAAATAATAAGTTTTTTTTAGTAAAATCCCTTTTCTAAAGCAATATTGATGGAAATTTGAAAAATTTGATTAAAAATCTGCGACGGAGGAGGAGATGAACTTTATTCAGTTTTCCAGGTGAGTTTGATTGGAAAACGTCGGAGTGAGCAGGTCCTGCGCCCACTTGATGAAAAGTGGGCGGGGCAGGGGGAAGGTGAAAGGGGGGCGGGGGGAACAGTTAGCGCTTAAGTGACTA
Organism: Drosophila varians; assembly: GCA_018150405.1. Lineage (NCBI taxonomy): Eukaryota > Metazoa > Arthropoda > Insecta > Diptera > Drosophilidae > Drosophila > Drosophila varians. The sequence goes on from JAECWK010000126.1 coordinate 12,390,331, forward strand.
TTTGATGCGATTAAAATTGGAAAAGCTTCGTTCTCGCAGGAAACTCCATCGTAGCTAAAGGGGGCGAGGGCGCTCGCACAGGATATGGGGTCCTGAAGAGCTGGCCCAGATGCAGGGCCTCCAAATTGCATTTACCATGTGTCCTGGCCAACGGTTTTCGAGTTTTCAAGGGGTAAATCGAGTCGAAAACTGAGTTATATCCTGCCACTGGAAATTGGCAACTAGGATTAAATGTATATTTATAAGTTACTTCTGGATCCTTCCATTTTCTCAATAAATAATCAAGATTTAAACTGGATTTCCCTGAAAGTTTCTCGCAATCGATGACCTTGTCTAACTCCCAACTGCTCATCTCTTTCCAGTTGCTTCCTTTGAGATTATCCCCGTCTCTGGCTACGTATCTCTTTCCGTCTCCCTCGGATGAAATGAAAATGGAAATTGACAAGTGACCACCAAGAAGGAATGCGCTCACATGTGAAATGGAAAAAAAAATTATAATCCAAATAAGAGAATGCAAAAGGACGAGAGTCCTGAATCCTCGCCACGGGCCGGCCACTGGGTGGATGGTTGATTCTCCAAGGAACTCAAGGAAGCGAATGCAAGGCAATCGAAATCGATGACAGGACACGTTGGTAGGACAACAAGTCATCGGTTGGCACCGCAGATTAAGTCATCCCGTTACTCCTTCTGTCTTTGGTCCTGCCTACATTCGACTCTCTCTTCGCATGTGTGTGTGTATGCGTGTGTGTGTGTGGCTACTGGTGTAGCCATTTTTGAAAATTTCTTAAAATTCAATAAATATTTATGAGTTGATAATACCAAAGGCGCGCACACACACACACTCACACACTCGCAGCTGGCATGGCCGCTTGGTTGAATTAAATGGATTACGGTTATACACCAGAGGTCGCATAACTAGGCTCTGAAACTTGGAATAAATAATTTTTTTGACTTTATTAAGCTTTTGCACGAAATAACCAGAAAAAAAATTTAAAAACAAAATTTTTTCCTTAAAACTTTTCTTTAATTTTGTCTTACATTCGGTAAATATAGATTCTATTTTTTTGTTAACAAATATTTTTTTTTAATTATTTGTTTTTTGTCACAAAATGTATAAATTGTTACAAGAACAATATTCAAAGATTCACCTTAGGTGAATTATAATGCTTATAAGCATTAATAGATTAAGGATCATTTTTTTTAATTTAAGTATTTAACAGATTTTTTAAAATTTAGTTTAATAGTTTAAGCTTATTTAAATACTAAGAATACTTTCCCTACCAAAAAACTTATGAGACATTTGCTTAAAATTATTTTAAAATTATGTTTAATTTTTTTGCATAAATATTATAATATATCTAATAAAAACAACAATTTTATTTGTTTTTGCACTGGAAACTGGCCCAAAAATATTAAAGTAGACAACTCTAGATAAAAGATTAATTAAATATTGATATTCTTAGTAACTTTACCAACATAAAAAATAATGACTCCTAAAAGTCCCCCCTCGATAGTACCGGGACGAGGCAAATGCAAACACGCACAGCGGAATAACGGGAGAAGCACGAGCGGGGTAGCAAGGACCTCAGCAGTAGCAGTAGCAGGAGCAGGAGCAGATCAAACAGACTGGATGGGAAGTAAATGTGCATAATTCATGTTCGCAAGTTATCCGCTTGCTGTTCGCATTAGTGGATAATCGGGATGGAAGGACATCCCCGGCCGGAGAGTGTCCCTTTTGAGCAGGACGAAGCGCAGTTAGGGGCCAAGTATGAGGGAATATATTTATTCGTCATGTAAAAGCCTAGCCATTTGACAGTGCGAACATTAACGAACGATTTAAAAAGATTAATTCCTTAGCCAGAATGATTGGTTTTGAGTTCTCCAAGGACTAAACTAACTGTATATAACGGGGCGAGCAGGATGCCAGGATGCCAGGATGCTACTGGCCGGTGAGGCTGCCGGAGACACGGAGAACGGCCTCGGTGCGACCAAAGCGAAGACGGACACAGCCGCGATGGGAGTCCCGGTAGGTGATGTTGACAGGACCTCCGACCCGCTTGCCATTCACACACACACTGCCATGGCGGCTCTCGTTCACCAAAAAGAGTCCTTTCTCGTAGCGCGTCAACGTGGCATGCAGCTTATCAATCGACTTCCAAACAAAATTACTTAATAAATTATAAAAAAAAAAAATTAAAATAATAATAGAAACCTTGTCGGTTAGACAGATGGTCAGTGTCTTGTCGTTCACATCGCTGCCAATCCGAAGGACCTGGTATGTGTGCATCACCTGCGTTGGCAGACCCTTGATCGTCAAACTGGCCATTTTGTAATTCTTCTCGCAATTCTTCTTCTCCAATCACGCAGAGAGTTAGTTTTTTTACGAATCGGTTTTATTTTTTGGCTGTGTTACGTTAACCTCCGATTGTACACAATTTCGAACTAGAATAAAAACTGAATCCCAGCTTTGGGAGAGGGTACGAGTCCAACTTTCTCGTAGGTCACTTGTGGGATTTTGTTTTCCTAGTTTTGGTCGTCTTTGTAAATCTTGATACAACTATATGAATATTTTTTCGTGCAGCAACCCACCTTCCAATAAGGGGCGCTGCCGTTTATCGTACGGCTGGAACCAGAAATTAAATAGGTTAGAAAAGATTACGAGCTAGAGTTTGATATTTTTTCTGCTGAGTGAGAAAGAATACAAGATTTAAGGCAAGAGAAAGCAATTTAACGTTAGTATTATTAAAGTATATTATTCTGCGTATATATATTACATTTGGTGTGTCCTTTATATATATATTTGTTGGTATCTCTTTATATATAGTTAACTGTATCTCAACGGATGGAAATCGAAATGGGTCCAGGCCTACTTGGACCCAAACACATGGGCCATGATCCAAACGTCATCGAGCAAATGGGAAATGTCAAAGGCTTGTAGCCCCGACCCGGCCGGAATACATTCAGTTTGCCACCAGAGCTCGTCTGGAGTACAACTAGTTTGGACTTTAAATATTCCTAAAAAAAATTAAAAATTTTCAGTGAAATGGACGGGTAAGAAAAAAAAAAAAAAAAAAAAAAATTGTCTAAAGGAAAAAATAAATTTTTGTTCATAATATAAATTGTTTGTGAAAAGATTGAAGAATACGCGTTTAAAATCGAAATTCCGATTAATTTTAATAAAATATTTTCATTCAAGTTCCGTTTTTTTATTATCGATTTCGTGTTTATCGAAACTTTTTTTTCAAAATTTCGTGAATTTTGGAACAATTGGAAAACTATTAAATATTTTTGCAATATAAACAGGATAAACAAGGATAAACATAACTATAGATATTAATTATTCGATGATTTTTTCTTGGTTTTAATTAAGATAACTTTTGTGCTAAAACAAGATGTGAATTATAACGAAATTTTTATTTTCAGGATTTTATTGACTCACTATATTTCCTAACACACGCACACACAGACCTCCTCGGACACCTCGGACACGTCCATTATTGAAGAATCGATGTGTCCCATGATCAAATACTTGATGATTGATGACACACCATTATGCTTGAGTTAAAATAACATACAACACTAGATGAGTAGCACGCTTGATTTACTGATGATGTACCCCTGATGTACACTTAGCACTGTTTTCTATGACGACGGGAGAACAATGCAACTTGAATTTGGTTTTTTGAAGGAACAGATAATATTGGTAAGAGGAATATTTCTTCAACTTGATATACTTCCATATTGTTTTAGCTTTTTTTTTTTTGTAACACGAAAGGGTATCGAGATTTTGATCATGATTGCCAGCTGAAAACCCCTACCCGGTCGAAATAGTACTGCCTATAAAAAAAATCGAATTTGCATTTCGCCAAACTGGTTCACTAATTAATATTTGACGAATCCCACACTAAATATATTCTGATGCACCTGCTAAACGAGTATATACATAAATTAAATTTTTTTTTTTTTTTAATCTAATGAAAAATTGTATTGCGATAGCTACGAAACCATAGTTGGAACTGATGGTACCGGTCCCGCTGGACACGTGGCTTGCATCGGTTCACTCCCAGATCTATGCTTTTGATTATATACTTTAATTTTTATTCTGATGCACCTGATGTACGAAGAGTAAGTCAAAATACATCAATTACATTTTTTTTCTATTTAAATCTAATGAAAAATTGTATTTCGATAGGTTAGGGATTACGATAGATGGAACTGATGGTACCGGTCCCGCTGGACACGTGGCTTGCATCGGTTCGCTCCCAGATGATCTATGCTTTTAATTATATAATTGTTTAATTTTTTTCGTTGTTTCGTAAAATAGAAAGTTTTCCTGGTCTAGTCGGAAATCAAAGGTTTTTTCATATATTTTTTGGGTTTTGGTGGGTGGGGAGTAGCGGGCGGGAGTAGTGGAATCCATCAGAGAGAAATTATTAGAAAAGTTTTTGATCTGCCAATGCCATTAATCCCTCACTCCAGGTTTATTTATCATTATTATTTTTTTTTTGTTGCTCCTTTAAGCCATCGACAAACACGTCGAAGGAACAAACTTTGCCAAACAAACGCGACCAATACGCAAACTTATTTATAACCGCAAATGGGATGGTTCAACGAATTGGTAATACTCTCTCTTAAAAAATGGGGGGGTTTCAAATGTAAAAATAAAAAACAAAAAAAATTCCTAAGCTTGGATATATCAATAAATATGTATGGCAATATTATTTTTTATATTTAATTAAAAATGTAAATAATTTTAAATGTATTTTATTCTTAATTATATGTAGTTTTTTTTTTAAGAAAAAATAAAAGAATAAAAATTTGTCTGGATAATTAAGGAATATTGAAGAGTATTAAATATTTTTTGATTTAACGGTTTCAATTATTTGTTTCTATTTAATATTAATATTCAATTAATTAATATAGAAAATAATTAATATAATTCTTAAAGCAAATGTAGAAAAAAGCAAACGCCATAAAGTAGAGCATTAGATCCTTGAACTAAGGCGCCTTAATGAAATTCTGTGCATATTCCAGCCACGCCCACCCGCCTATTTTTATGCATAACTGTAAGTTCGTTTCCGGCGATTGTCTTCTGTCATCTGTGTCTGTTTTCCGTATGTTTTCCGCCTCTTCTCTCCGTTTAGCCGAGAGAGAGACGGGCATAGGGCGTGCGAAAGAGGGGGCCTGAGTGCCGTGGGCGTACGTGATGTTCATATTTTCATAGATTCAATAATTTATAAATTTTATGCGCACACGCACACGCCCACGCCCACACACACACCTAAATATGCGGGTGTGTGCGTGCGTGAATTGATCGGCGCTGATTTCGGAATTCATTTCGGAATCCTTCCGGATATATCCCCGTCGACTTTTATTGGCATTCCAAAGTTTCGAAAGTTTACTAAATATTGTTATTTTTTTTATTTAAAATACAGTTATTTAATAGAAAAACAATTGATTTGAATTTGCGAAACTTGACATGGCGGCTTTTTTTTTTAATTATATTTTATAGCAAAAGTGCCATAAATTATGGCCATTAACCTGTAAAAGTTGATGAAAGTTTTTAATTTTGTATTATTTTTTTATTATAAAATTAACAAAGTCAATTAAGAAAGAAAAAGGGAGTGGGGGTGGGAAAAATGGTCACTTTGACAATTGACTTTTGGCCCAAGGACTTTGACGAGGAAAAGGATGTTTTTTGTTTTGCTGGAATCGGTATTGGTATTGGTAAGTGGCAGAGGCAGTGGTAATAGTTGCACATACGAGAGACACAATGATGTTGTCGACACTTTCAGTTTTTTAACTCAATTTTCAATAAAAACAGTAGACAAAACTTTTCGTTTCGTCCTTCTGCCCCCTGCCGCCCTTACCCCCTTACCCCATCCCCATCCCCATCCCCATCCCCATCCCCATCCCCATCCCCATCCCCATTCCCATCCCCATCCCCATCCCCATCGCCACCACCCCCACTTTGTTGTTAACTTAATTTCGTTTGGCGCTCTCAGTTTTCAGTTCAGTTTTCGCAGTTTTCGCAGCTTTCGCAGGCTAAAAGCATTTCATTGTTGGCCAACTCTTTGCCCTCGTCCTCCCGCCTCGGCGAGTGGGCGTGGCTACGTACTATACCCATATAACATATAGGACATGCATGACACAAAATACAACAAAAAGCAAGACAAAAAAAAAAAAAAAAAAAACACGACGCAAAGGCATTTTACACGCACTGAGAATTTCCACTTACATCGAATGTGTCCTGCGCCTTCCATAGCTTCCGAAGGACAAAAGGCATCCCGACCAAGACCAGGACCAGGCCTCGAATCTGGGTATCCTTTAGAGTACACTCGCACACAGGACACATCCATTTGGCCCGATAATTGAATTGATCGATTGCGATCCACAGGAAAAGCAGATGCTAAAGCCAAAGGACCCTGCCATTTTCCCCTTTGACTTTCAATCAATTTCCGTTTCTCAGTTTTTCAGTTTTTCAGTTTTTCACTTTTCCTTCCCTCCTCTCCTCCGCCAGGTAACCCAATCTTCTCGCCCCCTTGCATTGCTCTTTCTATTATTTATATCCCGGGATTATTTATTGTCATCAACCGTGAACCCATGACCCTGGAAAAACGAAAGTTTCCCCAAACACCACACGGCGTATGAGTAATTTTGTATATCCTTTGTTATTCTAATTTTAAAATATTATATACAAATTTAGCTAACTACAGGTAAATAGGTATAAACTTTGTACTTTTATAATTAATAAAATGTTTATAGCGAAGGGTATTTAACTTGAAACCATTTTTAAAAACATTTTACTTTATAAAAAAAGAATTATAAGCCAATTGAAAAATCTAATAAATCTAAAAAAAGGAAAACTATTAGTAAAAACTATTAGTCACTTTATAACTTACCAAATTATATTTAAAGTTCTCATTTCCAAAATCGTTTCTACAAATACTTAATTCAGTTATTATTTATATTTAATAATATTGTACAAGTTATTATTTTAAAATAATTTTAAATTACCAATTAAGTATTTTTTTTTATTTAAAAACTTCCATTTATAAATCTGTTCAATAATTAAAAATTTCTCAGGCTTATCCTCAGTAACCTTTGATATTTGAATAATTTATATATTAAATATATTTTATACAATTAAATATATATTTTAATTAATTCATGTATATTTCATGTTTTAAAATTATGTTTTATATTTCTCCCTAAATTTTTCAAATATTCCCAACCACAAACAAAAATTAATACGCTTTTATTATAATTATTTTTATTTTTTAATTGGGAGAAATTTAATTGTATGAGAAAAACCAAGCTTAAGTAATCAATAATTATTTATGAAATTTTTAGGAAATAATAAAATTATCCTTATTCCTTTATTAGAAATGCCGACTCCTGGTCCTGTCAGGACCAAGGATGGCGACTTTTGTTGCCTTCGTCACACGCCGTCACTAATCACTCTCGAATAACAAGTGTCATAATAAAAATAATGATGTGACATAAAAAACAAATTCCTGGCCACAATATGTGCCTTTCGGGTGCCTTTCCGTAGCCGCCCCGCCACCCCCAGGACTTCCAGGACACCACAATGTATTGTCATAAATCTTTCATTGATTGCAAACGAAGACATCGAAGACGACGTCAGGACACAGGAGGGATTGGGTGTCTTTTGGTGGTTGCTGTTTTGTGGGCTAACAGGGACTACCAGGGAGTACCCAGGACTACACAGGGCTACCCAGGACCCAGGACTGCGCCCCAGCCCCGAATAGAAATTGTATAAAGCGGCCAAGCTGAAACAGATATAAATATTTTAGCCAGCGTCGCCAAGGCAGCCCACGACTGTTGCTCCTTTTTCGCTCGTTTATTTAATTTTTTTTTTTTTCGTTCGCTCTCCTTTCCCCGAAAACAAATACCCTAACAATCGGGATTTCCCAAATAATAATAATGAGATGAGCCTCTTATTTTAAAGAGCTTAGTTTTATTGCATTTGAAATTAATGGATGGGCTTTGTTTAGCTTCTATTTTTGTTTTAATCTTTTTGAGAATTTACGCAACTTGTATGCTTATGATTTTGTTTATAATTGTTAATGTTTTATGTACTTAATATAAAGTTTGTGGTTTTGAACTTAAAAAACTTTTCGAAAATATTTCCCTCTATTTTTTCCCCCCCAGAAAAGGGTATCCCACTATTCGTGGTTGGTATTTTCTAGAGCTCTCGTGTTCGTTTATCTCGTTTATCGAGGATTTCATTATGGCTGTGTGGTTTGCCGGTTTGCGTGTCTTTTGCTTTGCGGTGGCTTATGCCGCCATTCGATTTTGAAAATGTAAATCTCTTGTCGTCGTATCTGTGTCGCCCCGTCCCTGTCTCTGGCCCCTATCCCCGTCTCTGTCGATGGCGTTTTCCACTTGGGCTATCCGCGGCGTTTTCCTTGGCGTTGTTTTCCCGCTTTGGCGGCGTCGTTTGTCAACTTGTCGGCAACGCTGATTGGTGATTTCGATCTGAATTATTAAGTTGCTTTTAATGCGTTCGCTTTTGCTTTTGCTTCAGCTTCTCATTCTGATTCTGATTCTGATTCTGATTTTGCTTTTCAGGTTTTCTGCCGCTTTCCACCTCGTCTTCACTTTCTCGCTTTTTGAGGTTATCAATTGGGGCATTTGAGGTCTTGTTTTTGGTCGAAAATACTGGTTTTAGAAATGTCTTATTCAGTGCTAAAGTTTCTTTTAGTTTTAATTTTATAAACTTTTGTAAAAGATTTAATTTATTTAAAATACCAGAACTACTTTCCTCTTTTGATTTTTCTCTTGAGGTCTTTAAAATTCTCAATTGGTTTTAGCCCTGATAGTTATAAAAGCAAAGCCTCCAACTTTTTGGTGTACATTTGTCTCTTTCTTCCGTTTTCTTTTTTAAAAGCATTTATTTTTTTTATTCTTATTTGTTTTTTTATTATTATTTTTATTAATCTCTTATAGAATTTTTAAAAAAACTGGATCGATTTGAAGTTGAAATAAAATAAAATAGACCTATGTAAAAAGTTTCTAATAAATTTCCTTTGAAAATTGATTTAAAATATTTGTTATATCTCTTATTTTTTATTTATTTGGTACAAAAATATTAATTTAATAAATGTAAATATTTTGGAAAAAATATAACATATAATTGATAATTAAAAATTTGTTGTAAAAAGAATATTTAAGGGAAATTTTTCAAAATGGTTGCCATTCCAAAATAAAATTATTTAAATTATTTTTAAGAAATGTCATATTTTTTAAATAATTCTTTTTATTAAATTGGTAAAAATATTAAACAAAATGAAGTATAAAACAAAAATAACATAATACATTTTATTTCGAATATTTGAAGGCCACCAAAAGTAAATGCGAAAACCCAAATAGCTTCAAATTAATGTCAATAGTTTGGCCAACAAGTTTTGGGGAGGGGGTGGGTGTGTATTTGTGTAAACACACAAAAGGATACATATGTATATAGGATATTCGAATTTCGAACTTCATAAATGCGGCCCAGAACGGACTCTATCAAAGTGGCAGGACTGGAGAAAGGAGCCAAAGGCGCCGCAACTTGAGCGGCAACTAAGCAAGTAAATTGAGACACGACGGACACGTGAGTTTGATAGATTGAAGGATACACTAACACACACACACACACACACACACACACAAATACAAACGTATCCTTTTGGCGTCTGGCATCCTGGCATCCTCGTGATTGCGCCTGTGTGCGTATTTCATTAACGTCGCCTTTGAAAATCCATTCATTTATCAAAAGCAAACTTCAAACACGCACATCCTGCGACTCCTGTCTATGTATGTGTGTGTGTGTGTATGGGTATTTGGCAGGCAGGATGTGCGCCAGATACTGCAACAATTTGGGGAACATCGTAAAAACAGGACCAGCCAGGAGGCAGAAGGAGGCGGGAGAAACCAGGACTAGGAACCAGGCACAGGACGAACGGCCAAAGGGATCAATGAAGTATGCCTAAGAATCTGTCATTTATGACACATGACATACTTTATGAGCCTCGGCTCGGCTTTCAGGCTTTTCAGCCAGAAGGCCAGAAGGCCAGCAGGCCTGCAGGACTCTCCAGGACTCTCGGCCAGGATAATAACAGCGGCGATAATAAAGATAAGCCAAAGCGAAACTTGGCCGAAATGCAATTGAAAGTTTTGCTCTTGGCAACTTGACGCCGAAAACATAAAATCCTGCGTGTCCTGCGGCCGTGCGTGTATCTTGCTTCCGTATCCTTAGTCCTGTATGGTGAATCCACCCCCCTCGCTCGCTGCCTTTCCTAGACCAACAATTCTCGTATGTATTTGTTACTCTTGAAATCTGCTCGTAAATCTCATAGACTTTGCTTTATCGAAAGGACTCTGCCTGTTGTTGCTTCTTGTGGCATGTAATCCTTTTTCTTAATATTTTTCTTCTTCTTTTTTTGTTTGGCTCCTGCTCGTAAAGCGCCTGGGAATTTATATTTATGGTTCGCCATGTTGAACACACACTTGGAAATATCATATGGAACGCCCCCTCCATTGTCCTTCGCCCTTCGCCATTCGTCCTTCGTCCTTAGCAAATTTAATGCGCTAATTTTGTGTAGAGATTTGCTCTCCGGCATATGGGGGAAATCCACGGAATTATCCTGTTGCCATCTTCGAGTCGATTCCCCTGATTTTGTGGCTTGTTGGCGGCGAGTCCTTAAAGTCACCTTCTCGTTTATTTAATTGTTGTTTCGGGGCTCGAGGACTTTGATTTTTAGGGCCATAAAAGCCTTAAGGATTTGACATGGAAGGTGCTTGGAAGATGTTTGGAAAATTCTACAAATAATTGAGGTTGTTGACAAAAATTTTGAGGAAATAAAAAAAATATTATTAAACATTTAAATGGGAAGATAAAGTCCTAGCGCATTCCCCCGGGACTCCCTGGGAACTACGACTAGCTCCCCTGCTCCCTGTCTTGCTCCCACTCCTTCCAGGACCTTCTGGATTTCGCAATAATTGCAAACTACCGAAGCATTTAATATTTTGAGTGCATTTCCGCGTTACGCGCTGACCAACAAAACCCAAAAAAAAATGCAGAAAATCAGTGGCAGGAGCAGGAGCAGGACTCTGAGACTGGGGCTGAGACTGAAGAGCAAATCGAATTGAATGAAAATCGAAAGTCGATGGGGGAGAAATCCGTGAGAGATTTTCCCCTTTTTTTTTTGTTGTTGTTGTTTTCGGGCCCTGAGGGGGGGGACGGGGGTCAGTCCTGGCCGTAAAGTTAATAAAGAGTCCTGGGGGCGGTAAACAATTTGCGTTGCGAAAAGTCGAGTGGGTAGCGGGCAAATACACAGCGAGAAAAAAAATGGGCGAATGGGGGAATGGGGGATGGCGGAGTGGGCGGGGTTTTTGGTCGAAAGACCGCTTAAGGCAAACCAACGGAGTGCGAACTTGAAATTCTAATTGGCATTTTATGCCGAAGGATCAGGGGCAAAGGGGCAGGGCCCGGTAGTGGGTGGGCGTGGCATCCACTGATATCCTCCGCCCACGTCGAGGAACAGGTGTGAAATCGTTGACGAATTCTCACGAATACGTTTAATCCGCTTTCGGATTTTTGCAGTCGGTGGACAGGAGTAGGACCGTTCCGTGCCAAGGATGCCACCGCCATGACAGTGCATCCTCCTTATAAATAATTTTATGTTTTTTTTTTTTTTAAATATAAATTAAAGTTGGGGTAGTTTTTAGGAATAAGTTATTTAATAATTCAAATAAAGAATTAAAGAAAACGTGAATGCAACTTTTAGTATTTTTTTATCTTAAAAAAAAATTCGCAACTTTAAACTGTTTTTATACCCTTGCAGAGGGTATTATAATTTTGGTCAGAAGTGTGCAACGCAGTGAAGGAGACATCCAGGACCCCATAAAGTATATATATTCTGGATCAGGATCACCTCCTGAGTCGATATAAGCATGTCCGTCTGTCCGTCTGTCCGTCTGTCTGTTTCTACGCAAACTAGTCTCTCAGTTTTTGAGCTATCGTCTTGAAACTTTGCACACACCCTTCTTTCCTTTGCACGCAGTATATAAGTCAGAACGGCCGGGATCGGACGACTATATCCTATAGCTGCCATATATCTGATTGATCGGAAATGCTATAACTTCCATGTTATTGAAGATAGAAACTTGCAATTTGGACAGATTGACTACTAGGGGAATTAAGGCCGATCTGGAAAATTTCATACAGATCGGCCGACTATATCCTATAGCTGCCATATGATTGATCGGAAGTGCTATAACTTCCATGTTATTGAAGACAGAAACTTGAAATTTGCACAAATTCCGTTTTATAGGAATCTAAGCCGATCTGGAAAATTTCATACGGATCGGCCGACTATATCCTATAGCTGCCATATAACTGAACGATCGGAAATGCCACAACTTGCGTGTTTTTGGGCGTAGAAGCGTCGGACTTCTTTCAAAATTCATTTTATACAAATCTAAGCTTGTTATGAATGTTTTTGTAAAGATCGGCTAACTATATCCGATATTTACTATATCTTTAATTAATAGAAGCCGCTATTTAACTGCAAGGGTATATAAGCTTCGGCTCCGTCCGAAGTTAGCTTTCCATTCTTGTTTTTCTTAATTTAATCAAAGTTTATTTTTTTTTAAACCATATTTTACAAGACCTAAATCATTTGAAAGTTTAAAAACAACGTTTCAATGCATTTTGTATATTGTAGCTTTTCTAAAAAATTAATTTTTGTTTTTATTTTATTTTATTTTTTTTTAAATTTTAAAAAGTTAACGGGTTTTTTTTTTATATTTATGTAGGGATATACATTCGTTTTTATATAAAATATATATTATCTTTTTTTGTATTCTTTTGAAAATGAAGTTTAAATGAAAAAAGATCGGACAGCATTTAAAGCGATTAAAAAATGTTTCCCCTATAGAATCTCCACTGTACCGATTGCCCATTGGCCGCTTTGCATTTTGTGGGCGATATCATGTTAGATTAAAAAGAGCGACGCCGTCCACTACCGTCCCGTCCCGTCCCGTCCCGTCCCGTCCCGTCCCGTCCCGTCCCGTCCCGTCCCGTCCCGCCGCAGTGGCCTTCTCGTCCTTCGTCCTTTTGGCCGGCTGGCCTGGAAATTAATTTCGTGCACATGTCCTGCAGCCTTTTCGCCGCAACTTTGTTTGGTCCTCTCACACAATAACGTATCGCATATCGGATGCGGATGCGGACGAAGGATGCGGAAGGAGGATGCGGACGGAGGATACGGACGGAGTATACGGACGGAGGATACGGACGCGGATGCGGATCCCAGCACTTGACCAAATCGCACTCCGGTCTCACGTGTTGACCGCAAATGTTAAAGCGGCGTGACTTTATTCGATTATACAAAATACGGGAGCGGCGAAGAGGGGAGGGGTGGGTGCGAGGACGGGGAGGAGGGCGAGGAGCAAGGACGAGAACGTCCCAACGTCCTGACGGAAAAGTTACGTAAAAACATTAGAGCCGGATCCGTTTTAGCATAACACCATTGTGAAATTGAATCCTGTCCGCGGCAATTGTTTTTCTGACTCCGCAGGACCCCTCCCAAGCTGCACTGTGAGAAATTAAAAGCAATATTTAATAGGAGAAACAGTTACAAAAAAAAAAAAAAAAAAAACAAAGTTTAAAAAAGATGTATTTATAATTTATATATTTTCGATAAAAATAAAAGAAAATATTGTTAAAAATCTTCAATTTTTGAAATACCAAAACATTTGTATGGAGAATAGATACCAGAATAATTATAGTAGATTACAAAAATAATAATAAAATATTTTGTTACTAGTTATTTATTTTAAATATACAATATTTTTGTGTGATTGTAAAAAATGTGTATCATAATTATTTTCTATATCTTTAAGTTAGAAACTTGAGCTTGCTTATTAATTCTTTTCCTATAATTTCCTATAATTTCCTATAATTCCTATAAAATTAGAATTCTTGTTGTTTTGATACAAAATTGTATAATTAACTAAAATATTAAATAAAAATTATTTAAATGATTATTGAAATATCAAAGAGTTTTATTCATTTATAAAAAAAAGATTTAATTTATTTTAGTACTGTTTGTTGGTAAAACAAAAAAAAACCCTATTTTCACTAAAATCCCTAAAGCAAATAATAAATTATAAAAGCAATTATGATTGTAATCCAATAACAACGAGGGAAAGCTGAGCGATTTATTAACTTAACTATACAATACCCGGTACAGTCCTTTTCTTCGAATCCCCCCGAAAAAAGGGGAAACGAATCCGAGTTTTATTTTATTTACAGAGTCCCGCGATGGTTAACAAATTTATTTCGAGTCAAGGATTTATTTGGGAAATCGCAATCCGAAAAAGGATCCATTGGGTGCTGACAGGCGTCGCGCTGACGGACAAGTTTGGAACAAGTCCTGCGGATTAATGCTTATCGTCGACGGCAGAAGGGGGTTAATGTTAACCCCTGGTTGAACCCCGGGAGTTGTTTGACAACTCGTTGGGAATAATCGTAAAAAGTGTGCAAAATGTCCATAAATGCCGATTAAATCTTTATTTTCCGCCTTGGCGCACGCGGCAATCGAATGGGTGTCTCCTGATGAGGGTTGAGGTCCTTGGGTGTCCTTTTTTTCTGTGTTGTTTGGGATATTTGGTTACGCGTTTTTGAGTTTGACAGACGTGTGACAGGGCGGCGAGGCGCGATTTGGCAACCTGATGATTTAATAACTCGCCACGAAGGATTACCACGAATCCTTTCCTTTTCACCCTCCGCTCCGCCCTGCTCTACCACTACTTCGTCCTGCCAAGGACATTGACCGGAAAACTAATGGTCGGCGGGGTGGTTGCAAATTTCCAGTTGCCCCTTTGCCGCCTCAAAAACTAACCACCCAGGATAACGGTGAGCTCTCCTCTTTCAGTTTTGCTCCTGTTTTTGTTGCTGCCACCGCAGCATATCCTTCGCATGTGTCTGTGTGTGTGTGTGTGTGTGTGTGTGTGTGTGTGTGTGTGCAGCGTGTGTGTGATTGATGACAACTCGAATAAGCGATGATTGATGCTTATTTTACACTTTTCGCAACAACACACGGCGACACATGTTTATTTGGGCGGCGGGCATGGTCGGGTGTCCTTGTCGGTGTCGGTGTCGGTGTCTGTAGCTGTAGTGGTGTTGCTGTCCCGTATACCGTGTCCCGTGTCCCGTGTCCCTTCGGCGCGTCCTGGGAGTTTTGGCAAACTGCAGCGCCCAACCAGACACCGATGGGCGACAAAATAGTCTTTGTCGAGAAAACCATCAAAATAATTATATATTTTTTTATAATAATTAATAATTATTTATAGAAATTTATATAAAAAAATTTTTTTTTTAATTAATTAATTTTCTTATATATTTCTTGTTGGATAATAAACACATAAAAAATAATTCAAGTAAAATGGATAATTGGGATAAAAAAATAGTTAAATAATTACAAATGAATTTATTAAATTTAATTAAACCTTCCACAATTTCGAGGCCCTATCTATGTGTCCTGCGGTGTGCGTCGGAGGATTATTAAGGACGCACGTTCACGTACCGGCGTCTGGAGACGCCGACGAGCCGCAATCATCAATGTCACCATCCAGGATCTGTCATATACATATATATATATGTAATAATAATATATAGAATATTTTGTGCCCATCGGGGGGGAGGGAGGTGGTGGGTTGTAAGGTAGAAAGGTGGTATTAGTGAGTTCTTGTGCCTGTATGCCGTTCTGCTGCTTGTTATCCTTGCGGTTTGCTTATTGGTGTTCGGTAATACATCATCGACTGGCTGACGGGTGATTCCTCACCGCCACCCCTCCCCGCCCCATATCCCATCAGGATGTCTGGCCAGATCAGGACGAAGTGCCTGGGTTTTTGCATATATCGCACTGTCGGTCAAAATAATAGCATTTCACATTTTTAGGCAGGAAAAAAAGTGACGAGTTTCAATGGGAAA
Organism: Drosophila varians; assembly: GCA_018150405.1. Classification (NCBI taxonomy): domain Eukaryota; kingdom Metazoa; phylum Arthropoda; class Insecta; order Diptera; family Drosophilidae; genus Drosophila; species Drosophila varians. The sequence continues at coordinate 12,406,337 of JAECWK010000126.1, forward strand.
TGATTGAGTTATTTTCATAAAATATAAGGGATAAAATTATTAAGGGAATTTGCATTTATACCAAGACTTTTGGTGTTAATGAATAACTATAAAAATATATAAAATAAAATAAATAATAAATAAAATAAAAATAAAAATAAATAAAAAAACAAATCTTTCTTCAAAATAATTTATAAACACAATTCTTTGGTCTTTAATTAATAAAGTTAAAAGATTTTTAATAAATATTTAAAAGCTATTATTTCACAGAGAAATAGCATAAAAATATTTTGTCAATAATTTTATAAACTTTTGTCTTTTATTTTTGTGAAAAGCAGTGTCCTGAACGCTTGCAAGAAATGTAATCAGAAACCGAGTGAATCGTCAAATGGACAGCTTGTAGTCCTGCATCCTGGTACCCAGACACTTGAGCCATTTTGTAATTGTTAATTAGAGCTTGTCATAAATCAAAAGGATATAAAACAATTCCCCCAACGACTTCAACTTATTGACAACAAATTCAAACAAAAGTGTTTATTACAGAAATCTCAAATTTATTTTCCAGCTAATCAAATGTCTTAAGTTTTACGCAAAAAAAAAAATGGCAAAACTAGCCTCTGTTTCAAAAAGTAATTTCCTTAACTTTTTTGGCACTTTAAATTACTTTGATTAATTATTTATTTAATTACTTTCCTCCGCCTGACCAGGACGTATGAAGAAAATATTTGGAGGGGCTGTACTGGGACGTCCAGCGGATGCTTCATTCGCGGGCCATAACTAAAAAATATTTTTAAAAATGATATACATATTTATTATATATTTAATAATAACAATTTAATAATTTATTTTTAAGCAGACCTTTCTGTGCTGTCGCCGGAAACGCTGACGATGGATTTGCGCCAATTTTCCGGTTGTGAGAATTAATCGCCTTCGACGCTGCCAGGCCTGCGATTAAAAAAATGTTTAAAAATTCATAAAAATTTATTTGGTTAAATTTATTTCCTTATTTTAACTAAATATTGATTGTCAATATATATTTTTTTAATAAAATTATTAAATACGCTGCAGGAGACATGAAAACAATTCCACAATGATTTTGGGTTTTTTTACAAGTAAAATGTTTTTGGGGAAAGTTTTTCTTTTTTAAATGTAAAAAATAATACTAAAAAAGGATATTATTATAAATGAAATGTTTACAGTTGATAAAAGATTTTTAGAAGCATAAAAGCTTAAAACGTGACAATTTAGATTTTTTTAAATATTATTGAAAATTATTTAAAATGTGTTTTGAAAAAAACTAGAAATCTGCTATAAACATTTTTTTAGGAGTTCCCTGAGTATGGAGGAGGATATTTTATTTAAAATAATTTATTTTTAGTTTTAAAATATATTTTTTGATTATACTATAATATTTTTTGAAATTATTTTTTGAATATATTTGTATATTATTTATTTTTTACAAGTTTTTAAACGGAGAATCTATTTAGGAAGCCCCGACTCACCTTCATATTGACATCGTAGCGCACCCGCTGCTCCAACGGGGACTCAAGGACCATAAACTGGTGACAGAGCCACCGGAGGCCATGTTGCAGGTCCTGCGGATCATCCATGTGGCAAAGGAGCAAAGGAGAGCCGGAGGACGAGGCCAGGTGGTCGAGGCCGAAGGCGTTGGCCACGTCGTAGAGCTGGACACCTTCGCGGAACCTGGAGGCCACCAGCAGGACCGGCTTGCCCGACATCTGCCCATCCTGCAGGCAGGTGCTCAGGAGGTGGAAGGCCACGCCCAACTCCTCGGTGCTCCGGCTGAGGTCGAAGCAGTAAATCAGGGCATGGCTGGGGGCAAAGTAGTGGTGCCAGAGGCGCTGCATCTCCGGATTGCCGCCGACCTCGGTCAGCTGGAGCCGGAGGTCCGGGAAGTCCTGCGGCAGGAGCTCGTAGCAGCGCACTCCGTTCGTGGCGTCCTGGTCGTCGGGTGGCCGATCCTCTCGTCGGAGACGGTGGCCCAGCTCGGTCTTGCCACTGGCCGAGGGGCCCAGGAGCAGGATGCGAAAGTCCTTCGGTGCCGGCGAGGATTTCAGGCAGCAGCAGGAGCACTGCAGACCCATCTATGCTTCGGCCATCTTCTGTTGGCTTCAGCTGGAATATGATTCTACCTTCCACCAGGACGCAGGACCAAGGAGCAAGGAAAACTTTGTGTTTATTTACCAGCCAAGCGGTGGACAGCTGACTGGAGCGGAAAAGCCAGGCAGTCGCCATGGCAATGCCGTGTTGTGGCCCGAAAAGTTGCCAGGACAACGGCGCGTTGTCCTTTGAGGGAGGGTTTCCCGTTTCGGTTTCAGGTTTAACCACCGCCTCGGCATTTCCTTTGAATTCTTCCGATTCATTTTGGTTTTTCGCGGAAAATGTGGAAAAACCCGGCAAGCTAATCGGAACCCTGGAATCGTTGATGAATTCAACAAAGGACCTGCCAACTCGTCCTCGTTTTATATTTGTTGTGAAGAAAAAAATTAAGCAAGTAATTAAGGTTTCTTTTCAAACTTATTTAAAATAGTTTTAATTTTTTTTATGGACCAAAGTGTCCTTTTTAAGGATACTGCATTTGTGGGAAATTAAAATTTGTATTTCTCTGTAAAGTATAATATTACAAAAATTTAATCTAAAAAAAAGTTACTTAAAAAATGAGTTCTTTATTCTTACTTTTTATTAATTATTAATTAATTATTATTCTTACTTAATTAAACTTATTAATTATCTCAGCTTTTAGGTGAATTATATTTTAATAAATAGACATTTTCTTGTTTTTGCATCTTTTCTAAAGTTTTTAAAGCTTTCATTAATTTTTATTAATTATTAATTTTAATAATTATTGTCAGGATAAAAAAATAAAAATAAAAATTTATTACAAATATAAATGCTTAATAATTTTAAATGAAAATGAATTGAAAACTTTTTTTCTATTCCTAATCATTTTTTTATAAATTATTCCCTTAAAACATTATTTAACATTAAGTAATATTTAAATATTTCAAAAGCTTTCAGTTTTTAACGAAATTCCATTTCGAAAAAGCTTTAAATAAATAGAAAAGTTGCCACTTTGAAGCTTGAAAGCTGCCTTTGTCACAAAAAAGGGACGAAAAATTACCCAACCAGGACATTCCCGCTTTTCCCATTTCCCAGTATTTTCTTCAAAGAGGGAATTTTTAAAGAGAAAATTCCCATACACAATCGGCTTTGTAGGTATTGATTCGCTTTCATATCCTGCTTCCAGCAGAAATGATGCAAAGGATGCAAAGGCAAAAGCGGAGAGTTGGAGCACTCGACGCCGAGTCCTGTGTGAATAAATGCACACATAATGTATCTTTGATGAAGCTGCGGTGGCTGCGGCTTTTGTGGTTTCTATGGCGCAAAAGCAGGAGTCCTTTGCAGCCTAGATCCTGAATCCTGGCTCCTGCGCCTGGGCTCTGGGCTCTGGGCTGATACATTCGCTAATCGCCGTGTGTGCTGGCCACCAATGGAGGTCCTCCGCTGAAGGTCCTTGGCCACTAAATTGGAAAGTAAGCAAACTAAACGTTGGCTCAACTTTTCTTTTTTTTTTTTTATTTTTATTCACAAAACTCTATGCTGGGGCGTCGTCTGTAGCCGCAGGACAATCATCCTTTGACTTTCTTTATGCACCTCCCAGAGGCACTCGCAGAAAATGCACGTTACTTATTTTATTGTATTTATTTTTATTACATTTAATCTAAAATTATAAAATTATTATGTTTATTTGCGGAAATTTAATGATTGTTTTTATTATTAAAGAAATTATTTTCAAGGATGGGAGAAAGGTTTCTTTTCCATTTTTTTAATTATGGCAAAAAGTATATTTAGATATTTATTATTAATATTTGTTTATTACATTTTTATTTATTATTATTTATATTTTCAAAAACTACAATTTCATAAAAGATATTAAAAAGTATTTTATTTCATTCGTTTTGAAGCACTTTTTAAAATTATAAATCAAAGTAAAAAAAGTATAATATAAATGTTAAATACTTGGAAATACATTAAAAAATATTTAAAAAATATTATAAATATCCTGATTAGAAGCGCAGTTGAAGGAAACAAACAAAAAATGGGAAAGGAAGAGCAACCTTAACGCTATTTTTCCAATCAACATTTTGGAAATAAAAAGAAAATATATAAATATACATTTTTGTCCTTATTTTTCCTCTGACAAGGATACCAAAGGAAGAAAATAAAAATGGATTTATTTTTCCTGGTGCAGTGGACTTCCGTCATATGAATATGTGGATGGTGGGCAGACATTAGTTTTGCATGCCGTCGCCCTCGACCATTTTAATATGCGCATTAATGCGGCTGGATGGCAGGACAGGGCCAGGACAGGGCCAGGGCAGGGCCAGGACGCGGCCAGGATGCTTGACGATGAGAGGTGTGGCAGCGCGAATGCAAAATGCAAATACGCGCCCCGCCGAGTGGCACTCCCAGGATTCCCCAAGCCAGATTCAAGCTGCTTTGTATTAAATTCATATCCACATATCCACCCTCGCATACTCTGCTCTCCACCCAAATTTTTGCCCACGCCACAGGAGCCAGGATTCAGGAGCTAGGAGCCAGGATCCGTGAGCCAGGAGCCAGCTAAATGAAGCGGCCGCGAAAATTTCTGGCCCGGCTCATTCGATTTCGCTTACCCGGGAGCTGCCTTCAGCCTTTGTCCTTTGGGCCCGGCGACGTCATATTTCCTTCTGCTGGCTCCCACCTACCACTTGTCGAGTCGTTCACCGTGTAACAGGATAAAAAAAAAAATGGTAAGAAGGACGACGCTCGTAAGAAAGGAGAAAAAGGCGAGAAGGAAGTTTAGCGGCGGATTCGGATTTCATTTCCGGCATGTTGCGGTTGCGTTAAGTAACGGAGATTGCATCGCTAATGATGCAGTTGTGTTGGGCGGAAATGAAAGCGGCGCAGGATACGTCAGGATTCCATCTCCTGTCAAAGTCCTGCCCGAAACTATCTGTGCCCGCTAATTGCATCTGCTTCGAGAGGCAAAAATAAAAAAAAGTTGCGAGAGCGGCGAGAGCGGGGAGGGAAATGGACCAAAGGACCGGTAAAGGACCTCCAGGGCGGCGCCTCCAAACAACCAGCTTTAATGAGCTGCGCCATAATTGCTTAATTGGATAAGAAATAGAGTCACGGATGCTTGACACACTTCCCCAGGACCTCTTCTCTCTCTCTCTCTACCTTTCCTTATTCCTTATTTTTGCAGGGATAAAACATGACAAGTCTCGACAAGTCGAAACGGAGCAGCCGCTGACCTACTGGCCTATTGATTTCCCAATCCCAAGCACAGTACCGCCCCCAGTCCCCCACCCAGACACACTTTTCTACGCCTCTGGCAGACAGAGAACTCTCGAACAGGCTCCCTCCCCTCCCCACAATTCGGTTCCATTTATTTCCATCGAAGCCGGCAGCATGAGGTGAGTTAATCCCAGCCAGGATATGCAAGTTCCTTTTATAGCATTCCATCCCTTCCAGCGGCAGTGGCTGTGGCCAGAGCGGCTCCAAGTGCCTCCAGGAGCGCGACAACAGGTAAAGGACATGCCTTGATTGTCGCTAAGTTTGTTAAATACTTTTTTTTAGATCCTTTGGAAGGTGTGTATCGCCGTCGGAGGACCTGGTCGGTACCCCGGAGCATATGCGTCCTGGATTCCAGGGGCAGCTGCGGCGCTACAATCCCCGGGACTTTGGCCTGACGGGGAACGAGGAGTGGCGGCATCCACGCATGTTCCGGGACATGACTTGTAAGGGACTCTCCAGTACCCAGGACATCCTTTTAATGGTTCGTCCTTCCCCCCCCACTAGATGAGACCAATGATAGCTTTCGGGAGACGCAGGCCCGCCGCCAGCCATACTCTTCAACGCCGGCGGGAATGAATCTCAGCAATCTGCCGGAGGAGTGCCTGGCGGATGTGTCTGCCCCTCGGTACGGGAGCGACGGGGAGTCGTCTCTGCAGGATAACGAGTGCAAGTCGACCAGCGGCAAGGAGCACAGTCGCTACGTGGACCTCGTCTACAAGGAGATCGTGGAGCGCTTCAAGACCCTGAGGCAGCGCATCGCCCAGCAAGGAAGGAGCAGCAGGACCAAGGCGCCGCAGGATAACTGCGAAACCTCCAGTCAGGTAACTATTTCCTCAGGGCCTTGGGAGGCCGGGAGTAACCACGTTTCTGTAGCAAACCACCCGACGCAAGATTGTGACCCATCGGGATCCGTGTGGTCTGGTGACCAGCCACATCGAGGAGACGACCATTTCCAGTGCCCTGCCCAGCCAGCTGGACTGCACGCCCTCGGGGCCAGGATGCGAGCCAGGACGACGTTTGAACTTCTCCACATCCACATCCACGTCCAGGTCAAGGTCCAGGTCGAGGGCCGAGAACCTCGAAGACGTGACCATGCCCGAGGATTGTCTGGACCCTAGACCGGCATCCTGCCTGGAGGACCAAACCATGCCCGAGGAGTGCCTGGAGGATGTTTCCATGCCGTCCTTCGGGGGAGTGTCCAACTCCTCCAGGAGACAGCCCGTTGCCGGGAACATGACCCAAGGGAGCACGCGGTATGGAATCACCGACGAGTGCCTCGACAACGTGACCATGCCCTCGTTTGGAGGACTCCGCGACGCGTCCCAGAGACGAGTGACGCATCCTGGCGATTACGGCTCCCCACGGAAGGCTCCGTTGACCAGCGAATGCCTCAACGACATCACCATGCCATCCTTAGGAGGAATATCCACCGCCTCCAGAGGAAACACACCACGAAGGACACAAATGCCCAGCGAGTGCTTGGAGGACATGACGATGCCCAGTCTGGGGAATGTTTCCGGGGCCGGCAGTCGGGGTCAGTACAGCCGCCGGCAGCAGAGGTCCTTCGCCTCCAGGATGCCCAACGAGTGCCTGGACGAGGTGACCATGCCCACCTTGGGAGCCTCCCGCGGGCAGCCCACCCTGCCGAGCGAGTGCCTGGACGACATCAGTGCCCCCTCCTTCGGGAGGACACAAAGGATCCTATCGACGCCGTCCGCAGCTTATGGAGGGGCGAGTGAGTGCCTCGATGAGGTGACCATGCCCTCGTTTGGCGGGACTCCCAGATCCTCGCAGGCGAGGAGCTCGCGGCGGGCCATGGGCAACATCCTGTCCGGCAAAGGAGCCTTCCCGGAGGAGTGCCTGGACGACCAGACGATGCCCTCGTACGCCGGCGTATCAGGAGCCTCGAGGCACAAGTCGCAGCGATCCATGCCGAGCCAGAGTCTGCGGGAGTGCCTACAGTCCTTTGGCAGGATTCCCACCTCCTCCCGGAGGCAAATGACTTTGCCGAGTGAGTGCCTGAGCGACGTGACAGCCCCGTCCTTTGGCTGGAGCCCCTCGCGAGGAGCCAGTCCAGCCCGGCGGTCCTTGCCCTCGCACAACCTGTGCGACGAGTCTGCTCCTTCCTTTCCCAACTCCACGCGAGGTCGGATGACGAGCGAGTGCCAGGAGGACACATCCATGCCAGCCTTTTGCGGAGTCTCGCGTCGCCGCCAGCCGAGCCTGCCGAGTCGGTGTCTGGAGGACATAAGCGCCCCATCCTTTGGGGGAGTATCCGGAGTCGCGACTCGCCTGCCCGACGAGTGCCTCGAGGATGTGAGCATGCCAGCGTTTGGCAATATCTCCGGGATATCCCGAGGACCCGCCGCGCTGCCCAGCCAGTGCCTGGAGGACGTGAGCCAGCCCTCCGCCTTTGGCAGGTCCTTTGGACAGAGTTCTCGGAGGCAGCCCCCCCAGGGGAGCTACAACTTGCCCAGCGAGTGCCTGGCAGACGTTTCCATGCCGCCACTGGAAGAATTTCCACCAGAGTCCCGGCGCAGGACACTCTCGTCCCGGCAGAGATCGCCGAGTCCGAGGCACATGACGGCGCCGATCTACGCTAGCTCAAGGCGCGGAACGATGCCCGAGTGCATCGAGGACAGGCCCATGCCCAGCCCGCGTCAGAGGACCCTGCCCTCGCAGAATATCCAGGACATATCCGCGCCCACTTTCGCCAGCTCCCGCAGCGGCCAAATGGCCAGCGGGTGTCCGGAGGACATTTCTATGCCCACTTACAGGACCCAAAACATCAGCAAGGCATCCCGCCCATCCATGGCAGGGCGGAGACCCATTCTGTGGCCACGACTGGAATCCACGAGGAACGAGTGCCTTGAGGACATGACCATGCCTTCATTTGGCGGCGTGAGTGGCTGCTCCAGGCGGCTGGCGACGCTGCCCAGCGAGTGCTTGGACGAGGTGAGCGCCCCCTCCTTCAGCAGGACCCAGAGGTCCTTGCCCAGCCAAAATCTGTGCGACATTTCGGCGCCATCCTTTGCCAATTACTCCAGCCAAGAGTCAGAGGTCCTGGACAATGTGACGCAGCCCTCGTTTGGCGGCGTCTCCGGAGTGGCTCGGGGCAGATCCACCCACGCGATGACCAACGAGTGCCTCGAGGATGTGACCATGCCCTCCTGCTGCGAAGTGACTGGAGCGTCGCGGCCAATGCCCCGCCCTAACTCCGCGCCCTCCGGGGACTGCGGGATCTCGCCTGCGAGGGGACTTCGCCGACAGCTCTCTGCTCCTGCAAACGTGAAAGAGTGCCTGGAGGATGTAACTGCTCCCAGCTTCGGGAACTCTTCAAGGATGTCCCCCAGGAGAGGTCAACCCATGACGAGCGAGTGCCTGGAGGACGTGACTGCTCCCAGCTTCGGGAACTCTTCAAGGATGTCCCCCAGAAGAGGTGAACCCATGATGAGCGAGTGCCTGGAGGATGTAACTGCTCCCAGCTTCGGAAACTCCACAAGGATGTCGTCCAGACGGGGTGAACCCATGATGAGCGAGTGCCTGGAGGACGTGACTGCTCCCAGCTTCGGGAACTCTTCAAGGATGTCCTCCAGACGAGGTCACATGACGAGCGAGTGCCTGGAGGACGTGAGTGCTCCCAGCATCGGAAACTCCACAAGGGTGTCTCCCAGAAGAGGTCAAACCATGACGAGCGAGTGCCTGGAGGACGTGAGTGCTCCCAGCTTCGGAAACTCCACAAGGATGTCCCCCAGAAGAGGTCAACCCATGACGAGCGAGTGCCTGGAGGACGTAAGTGCTCCCAGCTTCGGAAACTCCACAAGGATGTCTCCCAGAAGAGGTCAACCCATGACGAGCGAGTGCCTGGAGGACGTGAGTGCTCCCAGCTTCGGAAACTCCACAAGGATGTCCCCCAGGAGAGGTCAACCCATGACGAGCGAGTGCCTGGAGGACGTGACTGCTCCCAGTATCGGAAACTCCACAAGGATGTCTCCCAGAAGAGGTCAAACCATGACGAGCGAGTGCCTGGAGGACGTGAGTGCTCCCAGCTTCGGAAACTCCACAAGGATGTCCCCCAGAAGAGGTCAACCCATGACGAGCGAGTGCCTGGAGGACGTGAGTGCTCCCAGCTTCGGAAACTCCACAAGGATGTCCCCCAGAAGAGGTCAACCCATGACGAGCGAGTGCCTGGAGGACGTGACTGCTCCCAGCTTCGGAAACTCCACAAGGATGTCCCCCAGAAGAGGTCAACCCATGACGAGCGAGTGCCTGGAGGACGTGACTGCTCCCAGCTTCGGGAACTCTTCAAGGATGTCCTCCAGACGAGGTCACATGACGAGCGAGTGCCTGGAGGACGTGAGTGCTCCCAGCATCGGAAACTCTACAAGGATGTCTCCCAGAAGAGGTCAAACCATGATGAGCGAGTGCCTGGAGGACGTGACTGCTCCCAGCTTCGGAAACTCCACAAGGATGTCCCCCAGAAGAGGTCAACCCATGACAAGCGAGTGCCTGGAGGACGTAAGTGCTCCCAGCTTTGGGAACTCCACAAGGATGTCTCCCAGAAGAGGTCAAACCATGATGAGCGAGTGCCTGGAGGACGTGACTGCTCCCAGCTTCGGAAACTCCACAAGGATGTCCCCCAGAAGAGGTCAAACCATGATGAGCGAGTGCCTGGAGGACGTGACTGCTCCCAGCTTCGGAAACTCCACAAGGATGTCCCCCAGAAGAGGTCAACCCATGACGAGCGAGTGCCTGGAGGACGTGACTGCTCCCAGCTTCGGAAACTCCACAAGGATGTCCCCCAGGAGAGGTCAACCCATGACGAGCGAGTGCCTGGAGGACGTAAGCGCCCCGAGTTTCGGAAGAAGCATCCTGGCCACTCCCCAGCGAGGACACCAAACCACTAGCGAGTGCCTGAAGGATATTAGTGCACCCAGTTTCGCGACATCCAGGGGATACTTCACCCGGCCCATGCAGGAGATACCCTCAGAGTGCCTGGAGGACGTCTCAATGCCGATGGGCATGTCCTTTGACGCTTCCGATCATAGGACGGTGATGCGTCGCCCCACAGCCGTGTCCTATCCCTCGGAGATGCTGGCCGACCAAAGCGCTCCTGGCTATTATTCCCAGAACAAGATGGACGCCAGCGACTGCGCGTGTCCGGATCCGGAGCAGCGGCCGCGGAGTCCAGCCTGGGGCAATGGAACTGCCTCCCGCTTGGAGGACGAGAGCATGCCCTCCTGCCAGGACTTTCCAGGGCATCCGCGGAGCCACCACCTAACCATGCCCTCCCCGGACAAGCTGGAGTCCGGATGCTGTTTTACGGCGGAAAGGAGTCCCGGGGACTTCTTTAGCTCCACGCGGGTCGAGGTGCCGCCTTGCCCGAGCCAAGAGCCGCAGGAGAAGCGACCCCAGAGCACTTTCCCCAACAAGGCACCATCGGATGCCGCCTCCAGCAAGGATCTGAGAAACCAGAGCGCCAAGGATGTGCCGACGGTGGTCAAAGAGATCACGGTCCGCAACTCGACCACGTCGGTCACGCGGGTCTACAATAACCAGAAGGACCTCTCCGTAACCTCCGGAGCTGGGGCGGGGGTGTACGAGGAGCGGGCTGGGGAGCCGCATCGCCCAGAACCGACCATGCTCGAGGACACTTCGATGCCAAGGATGGAGAGAACCCAACCGGAGCCACCCACCGGCTACCTCTCGGAAATCAGCGAGCCCACATTCGGGCCGAGCTTCGAGTCCACGCAGGAGACGCTGCCGCCCAACCAGACCGGCTCCTACCACGGCTTCGCCTCCATGGACAACTTTGTGCCCTTCGACGAGCTGGTGGGGGGATCGGGCGCCCCGCCCCCCAACACACAGACCCCGGAACAGGCCGCGTCCCGCCGGCCAAATCGCAGCAGGGGCGCCCGCAATCGGAACCCTCGCAACCCTAGCCCTGCCCCTCCCCCTGCCACGGCCATGAGGAGAAATCCTTGTAATATGGTCAGCTCCAGTTATCCCCACGGGAAGCCCCACTGCCAGCCCCGGCCACCCTGCTAATCCCTGTTTGGTTTTGGTGCGAAATCCAAAATTTCCCGGGGAGGGAATCAAACCAAAAAAAAAAAATGTCCAAAAAATTTTTAAAACATAAATAAAAGGATATTTTTTTGTAATCATTTACGCAAAAAAGGATCAGTATTTTTCGAAACACATTGCGGCGATTTCCTTTGAAAAACAATGGCGCAGATAAATAAAATTGGCAACAAATCGGGAAAGGATCCTGTCAGCGGAAATGCGTTCATGGCTGGCCTTTTGCAGCCTTTTGCAGCCTTTTCCTTTTTATAGTTTTCGCGGCCCCCGCAATAAAATAACGAACGTAGGCGGACCGGGTGTATCTATATCCTTGTATCCTTGTTGCCTTGTATCCTTGTTTCTGCGGCAGACACCTCGACGGGCGTGTCGAGCGATGCGAGCTATTTAAAAACAATTTATTTTTAGCAAGTGAAGCGCCAAGAGCGAAACAACCTGTCGACCCATCACCCAAATGGACACTGCAAAAAAATACCCATAGCCAATAATTTCTATTCAATAATTAATTTTTTTTTTGGTCAATTTTTTTTTCCTGCTTTTAATATTTAAGACAAAGCAAAAGAGGGATTTAAACTTTGCTTCATGTTTTTGTGTTTTTACTTATTTTAAATTAATTTATTATTAATAAATGTAAATTCCTTAATTAATTGGTTTTAAAATTTTTTAATTTTTATATATAAAAGTCCGTTTTCAAATAAAAGTCGTTATTCAAAGGCATTTCTCTTTTTTTATATAAGCATATTAAAATATATAACAGATTTTCTATCTTTAATGTTTAGAGTTTAAATACTTCTATTCTATTATTTATTTTATTGCTTATATATATTTTTGTTTTGTTTTTTATTTTCTCATCTTTTGTTTTATTTTTTATTTAAAGCAAAAATATACCATGTCCAAAAATATTGAATAAAATAATCGATTTTTTATTTTAAAATTGTAAATTTTTTATCAAGCGAATATTTTTTAGGTTTTCATTTGTATTTTAGTTTTCGAATTTACATTAATTAAAGAGCTTAAATCCTTAAAGTTAAAAACTATATTATTATTTATATTTTTATAGATTTATTATTTATATAAAGTTTAAGATAAGACTTAAGATAATATATATAATTTTTATTCTTCTTGTTATATTGTTTGTTATTAAATTAAATATTTTTGATATTTTATGATTAAATTCTATGAAACAATATTTTTAAATTTAATAAATTAAAAATATATTGTGTATTGTGTTTTATTATTTTAAATTTCATATTTTTTTTATTGTTTACAATATTATATATTAACTTATTTAATAAAAAATATTATTTTAAAATACACATTAAATCAGTTGTACGCATTGTTTATATTCTTTTATTTTTAATAATTTTAAATTCTCAAGCATTTCATTTAGAAATGAACCCCAATTAGGATAGTAATTTTTTGCAGTGCAGCTGCGGAAGGACTGACGGGGTGCCCCTCTGGCCCACAACTGTGACTGCGACGTTGATTTCTGTTTGAAAAATCGAGCGTTGCCCGACAAATGTCGGCGAGGGCGGTTAGAAAGTGCCAGGGGCGTGGCATGCGCCTGCCAGGATTGCGGTGGTGCGGGGGCGCCGTGCCATAAGGGAGGGGATGGGGGGGGGAGGTATGCAAAACAAGAACTGCAGATGCTTCAGATTGGTTTTCCAATTACTCAACATTTCAATGCAAATAGCGGCAAGGGAGGGTGCGGGTTGAAGTGGGGGCGAAGGACGGCAGTGGGAGGGGCCGGGCAAAGGTGGCAGGTGTGTTTTGAGGTGAAAGATGGGGCAACGTAATGGTTAACGGTGAACCCGTTGTCGAATCAAATTGAACCCGTCGAGTCCTTAGAATTCGTATCCGTATCCTTGTATCCCTGTATCCTTGCACGGCGGTCGAAATTTGCGGCTGATTGCGGCGAAATTGTGAAATTGTGAGATTGCAGGATGTGGCCGCTGACCCGAGACCCAAATATATACATATATATATATAAATCCATTCGATGCCATGCCGCAGATAAAATTTCTATCAACTTTCTCTTTCACATTCACTTTCATATTTTTCTGCAGGACTTTCTCTGCTGGGTGGGTAGGGGGGTAGGGTAGGGGGAATGAGGGTTTGTGATTTGTGAATGAAAAACTTGAAGGATAATTAGTTGGTTTTTTATCCATCTAAGCTCTGTCGTTTTTAATTGGATTTTGATGAACAGTTCTTTGATCAACTATTGTTTGCGGTACTTTACAGTTATTCTTCCTCTTATGCTTCTCCTGCTTTCTGTTTTTGTCTTTTGGTTTCTCTAATTGGAACTAACTGTTCCAAAGCTTTTACAACTTTCTGCAGGTAATACAATTTATTTATTTAATTATAAACCAAAATTATAAACAAAAACTTTTTCCAAGCATTTTCAAACATTTCAAAATATTTTTCAAAAATATCCAATTATCAAATCGTGACGACAAGGACTTGAAATACTAAACTCAAATTGCCATTCAAATATTTTGTGACATTTTTCCGTAAAACAAACCATTTATCAACACCATAGAGTCCTCCATCTCTCCTTTTCATTTTCATTTTTGCAACTATTTTTCCAGGAATAAGAGGGGGGCGGAAGGGCGATGGAGGGAATGGGGGAAAAGCCTCACACGTAGTTGCCACTTAAAAGTTGAAAATTACAATTTACAGTTCGGGACCCCCTGCCACCCTGAACCAGCCTGGCAACCCTAACCAGTATATATATTTATTTTGTAGTTTACATTCTTTTTTATTTTCATCTACATATTTATTTATTTATTTTATTTTTATTTTTTTTATTTTGTTTTGTAGTTACCATTGAAGGAGGCAGTTGGAATGGCTTCAGCCTCAATTGCTGGCATCCAGCATTCACCGTTACAGCCACCATATCGCATACATATACCATATATCCCGACCATCCTGCCACACTGCCATAATGCCATACTGCCATACTGCCATACTGCCATCCTGCCATCCCACATCCTTCATCCTGCATCCAACATCCAACATCCAACGACCCGCTGCATTAGGAAAGTTGACGCTGTTCCGTTGATGCTGTGAGCGATTTATTGTTTTTGTGTAGAAAGCGTAAAATGGAACAAATTTCCCCCAGTCCCCAGTCCTCAGTCCATTTCCCATCGCCATACCATAGTGATGACAGAAAAGTCCTTTCTTTTTTTTTATCTACAAGGTTCAGAACTAGAAAAGTTCCAACATTTTATGGGTTGGGTGCCATTGGCTATAAGGAATTACTTAGTTCTTCCCATTAATAATATTTACACATAAAAGATATTTTACTATATATATTTTTAAATATTGTTTTTAATTATTAAACTAATTATTATATTATAAACAACAATAAATTTCGCATAGTATTTCTTTTATAATTTAAAAATCTTAAGCCAAGGCAACACTGCGTATGAGTGATACAAAAAAAACATATGCACATATTTATTTATTATTATTTTTTAAATAGTGCGAATATTTACCACAAATTAATCAATTTTAATTATATTTTTTAATTAATTTTTGTTTAATAAAGAACAAAGTATTCAGAACAAGAAGTTAAATATTTAAACGTAATTTAAATACATATTTCTTAATATTTTGGACAATTTTTTAAAACAAAATGGAAGCATCTCTAATGGAATTGTTTGGAGTGTTTGCCAGCGAATGTGGTTGCCTACTTTTAGGCTGCAATTGCAACGGCTGTTCCTGGTTTCTGGTTCAGCTCCTGTTCCTGTTCCTGCTTCTGCTCCTGCTCCTGCTCCCTGCCCCTAACACCCAAGCCCCCGTTTTGGCGCCACGCCCCCTATTTGTGTTCCCATTTGGAGGCTAGGCAGTTAATTGTAATTCTGCAAAAATGCTGTCAAAGTTATGCGAGTGCGAAAATGTCCGCAGGCGTGGGGGGGGGGGGGGGGTGTGAGTGGAATAGTTCGGCAGCTGGGCGTGGCACTAGGGGTCAGGGGTCTGGGTCAGGGGTAGTGAGTGGCAGGAGCCACTCGACCAAGCCCGCATTCGAGTGGATCGCAGTTTGTTTCCAAATTGCATTTTAAAGCCACTTCGCTTTCGGGTTCTTCCGGAGGAGGATGGGAGGATGGAAGGATGGAAGGATGGGAGGCTGGTTCGGCTTTAATCCTCCGGCCATCGATTTGCCAGACCAGCCGTTGGCCAAACATTCCGGAAATGGCCTAAATCCGTATCATTTACGGTTTGTCAGCTCAGGTTTCTCCCCTCCCCATTTTCCACAGATAATTATAATTTATTTTTTTTCTGTTTAAAATAATAAAATAATTTTAAATCAATTGATTGTAAATGAAATACATTTTCACTTTGTTATATTTATTTTTCTCTTTTTGTTTTTGTTAAAAAGTAAAGTGTCATTAAGATGATTCCAAAAAAAAAGGATGTAAGGATGTAATTAAAACAAACATCAGCTGCTGATGCGACATAAAATGTGTTAATTGTCAATAATTCGAGCTACAAGTATGTAGGATTTCATTTGGTTTAAATATATATTTTTAAGTCAATAAAAAACATGGAGAAGCGTGTCCTGTGAAAATCATGTCTCTCTGAAGTTTTTTAAATGTAATTGAAAATGTTTAAAAAAAATAGATTTGGTTTTGTGCAACACCTTTTTCAGCAACAATTAAAATGCATATAAAATATTTATTTATTATTTTAAAAATATATATATATTTTATGGTTAAAAACTTTAGGATACTTGTGTTTATTATTATTCATTGTTAAAGATTGTTGTTGGCCTTAAATGTAAATTTAACAATAAAATCCCATGACCAATAATTCAGTGAAACAAAATCGAAGGAATAAGGACACTTTTAAGGATTATTCAACAGTTTTCCATTCCTTGATTTAATCCTCCAAATTGGCCGAAACATTTACCAACTTCTGGAATTTATTTCCTGCCATTTCCTATAGTAGAAGGGAAAGCCATCAATAATTTTGGGAGGCGGTGTTGCGGGGGCGCACCTTGCCATCCTGGCGGCCCTTTTGTGATTTATCCGTTGACGTTTTGCCGCATTTGGCCACCAAATCAGTGCCGGAACTTTTCCAAATGCCAAAAGCAATATTCACACGCTCATAATTTACAATCGCAAAGTTTTCATCTGCTCTTCCTCTCCCGTACATGAAAATGTCCTTTTCTTTTGGTTTTTCCATTTTTTTTCCTTTTTTTTGTGTTATTTTTCTTACACCCTCATGCGGGAAGGAAATTATTACTTACATCAAAGATTTGCATACATCGTCTTAGTGGGTTAGGCAACGGCAAATTTGTCCCTGCCAGGATATATGCGGGGGATATGGGGGTCGCAAGAGGGCCAGGGGCAGGGGCGGGGAGCGGGCCAAGAATAGAATTGTAAGCCAAGTGAAGGAAGAAGTTAAGTAAAAGAATTCGAAGGGAAAACTTTGCCTTCAATGAAATGAAATAAAATTGCATTACAACGGCACAAACGGGGGTCGAGCTCCTTGGGCTTCACGGCAAAAAAATAAAAAAAATTAGAGGGGGCAATATGCGGGAGTCCTTGCACTGGAAAAAATGTCTGGTAATAAAGTTAATTTATTTAAAGCTCAAAAGGTGAGGTTTTTAATTCGTTTCGTTGATTTTTATTTTTATTTTGATTTTAAGTGGAGGCGGTCCTCCACTTGTCCGTTTGTCCTTTTCTCGTCTTTTGTTATATATCTGTCTATTACCAAGAATTATATATTTTTTTTAAATATTAACAACAAGTATTAACAACAAAAAAAAAGAAATTTAAAACTTAAAATTTGAAAGAAAAATTTCTTGCAGTGTATAAAAGGGGGAAGAGAAGGTGAAAGGCGACGGGATTGCGACTATGCGAAAAACTTTCGCCTTGCTCCAATTTTTATTCCCTGCCAATGGGCAAAGTAAAGTCAAGTCAAGTCAATGAACGCCACACACACACACACACACACACACACACACACACACACACAAACACATACATGCAAACTATGCACACCCACACATATGGACACACACATAAATTTGTTTAACCCGCACATGTGTCAAACTTGTGCCTTCGTCTTCGTCCTTTTTTAACCCAATTTCCGCAATTAAGTTTATATCATTCACCTGAGCTGACTAAATCAGGACCAAAGGCAAAGCGAAGCGACGCGATGCGAAAGCAAAGGTAAAATTGTCCTGGCCAAGGACGATGGATGGGCGAGGTGAGTGACAAGTGGAACTTAAAGGACAGTGCCATGCTGGGTCTATGATTTCTCTTAGAGATGATGTTTTTTTTATTCAAGTCCATTAAGGGAAGGTTTTTCCTTAAATTTTATGCTTTATCCTTTTATGTTTAAATATTTTATAAAATATATATATATATATAATTTTTTTTTATTTTAAAATAATCTATTTATAGGCATCTCTGGTCTGGACTTTGATGCCAAAGTTGATGATTTCCCTTCAAAGGCTACCGGCTGCCAAGCGAAAGGTCCTCACAAAGGACAAAGGACATTTCTATTTTAAAATTGAGGCTGATAAGGTATATCCTTGCATAACAAATTAAAGAATTAATTAAATAAGAGTCGCTTATGAGACGATAAATGTAATAGTATTTATAAGAAAGTCCTTGAAATGGTACATGGAGATGGATGTAGTGACAGGACAACTGTCGAGCAATATCTTGGGGTAATAAATAAATGGCAGGACAAGGGAATTTGCCAAGTTAACGAAGCATTCTCCACACACATTGGCAGAGATACAAAAAAAGCGAAAATAAAGAAAGAATGTAGCAAGAGGGATTCGACTTAAGACGGGCCAAAGCACCCAAGAAAGAGACGCCAGTTTAAAAACCGAAAGAGATGGACTGAGAAAAAGGAGAGAGAGAGGGAGAGAGAGAGAGAGGGGGAAAGCAGAGCTGCATTAAATCTATGCTTGTTTGTTTTTCATATGTACTCGCAAACAAGGACGAGTGCCACATATGCACCTATCTCACACTCACACACACACACACACACACAGTATCCTGGCATCCTGGCATGTCTGTGCATGTGTGTGTGCGGCGCGGCTTTGCGTTAGTGGAAAAAATAATTCTAACAGCAACTCAAACAGGCAAACAAACAGGCAAGCAAACAAACAAACCAACAGAAAAACATGAAAAGCGGCGCAAAAACTGAGAAAATAAAAGAAAATTGCACGGCTGGCGGTGGACGAGGCGGCGAGACAAAAGGAAAGAGACGGCTGGAATGGCACGTGAAAGAGAGGGGGCGCAACATTTGATGTTTGTTCCGAGCAAACTTTGCCACGAAAACTTGCTCCAAAAGACACCTGAGCTGGCTTTCCATTTCCCTTCCCCTCAGCCCGTCTTCCCTCTCTTATCTCACCGCCCCTCTCGTCCTGCCCCGCCCACCGCCCTTTCCCTCTCCAATCGCGTTCGGTTTCCCGCCAAAAACCCATCATCTGCCACGCCTCTTGTCCTTCCAATAGATCGATCACGTGTTTGATAGGCGGTGACATACAACATACACTCGAAAAAAATATATTTAGCAAATGTAGAGGCACAAAGTTGATGGGATTTTTTATTAATTTTTTTTTTGGTATTGTTTAAATTTTTGTTAATCGTATTATATCGTCTTATTTGTTGTATTATTTCTCGTAAACTTATCCCAAGTTATCGAATAACTTATCGAATTATATATCGAAAAATTACCTTTAAAAAAAATCATTACAAACTTTTTTTTAATTTCAAAACTAGAAAACTAGAAAAAGTAAAAAATTATAAATATATTCAATATTCAAAATGAAATAAAATAATCGGATTTAATCGAAGTTATGACAAGTTTATAATTTTTTATCAATCATTGATTGTCTTAAAATGATTGGCAATAAAAAAAAGGAAAAAGGAAAAAATGCATCTAGGGCCACTTCTAAATCCTTTTTAATATTTTAAATTATGTATATGACTAGCTCCTTCCTGAAAAAAGTTTGTTTTTGATTTTCAAACTTTATTTACTGTGTACAAAAAGAAAGAAAAGGACTTTGAATGGGTGTGGAGGGACATGTGTTTGCATTCAATTCATTCAAATATATTTTCAGCAATTTTTTCTTGTCATTTCATATGTGATGATGGGTCCCCGACTCTATACCGCTCCCTCTCTCTGCTCCCCTACGGCTGTCCTTCTCTGTTACTGTTTCCTTTGGTCCTGTGCTGGCCCGAGAATGGTTCTTTGTGTATTTTCTCCATTCAATCATTTCATGGACAACATGTAGCCTAGACATCTATTCCATGCACTCGGCGTGTGTGTTTGTTTGTCTGGTGATTGACCCACAAAAAGGACGAACAGGAATAGAGGGGTGAGGAGTAGATGGGTGAAAGGAGTAAAAGCCACCTGAGTGTCCCCATCCAGGCTGTTGGAACAACAAAGGACTTGGCGCCCGATTTGATTAGCAGGAGTAGCAGGGCAACCAGATGGAAAAAGATGCTAAAAATGGCAAAAATGGCAAAAAGAAAATGGCCCTGTTTTCGGGTCCTTGGAGCTGAGATCCTGCCAAGAAGGAGACACTATTGTACACATATCCTTCGAATGGGCTGGACGATTGCAGATGCATTTATGAATTGCACATGACTTGCCGAGAGTGGTGCAGGATGGTCGATGGCAACCACAACTGGGACGTGCTGGGCGACGACAGGACAGGACATGGAAAGGACGAAAAGCACTTAGCAAGGATAGACCTTAAAATGCAACAAGAAAATACCCGGCACATACAACTGCAGGCGGCAAGGATCAAGCCAGGACCAATGGCAACAAGGACTGCTGTTGTAAGTACACATTTCATGAAAGCTTACATTCGAATATAAATATTCAAGGTATTAGCTTTAATGCGATTTTGCAAACAAGGATCTATCCTTGTTTTGGGTTTTCATTTAAAACAATAATTTATAGATGAGTGTTTAATTTTTAAATGTTTTCATTATCAGCGATTTACATTTATTGCCAAATTTATTTTCCAAAAAAATGATTATTTAATTATTTAAACTTTGAGCCGACATTTGCTTCGATTTTCATCGAATTTTGCAGGATTTCTCACCGAGTTGCCCCGAATCCTTGCCAGCTTTGAACACACATTTAGGACATTTTTCGTGGCCGGTCCTTTCACTTTCCTTTGGCTTTGGCTTTGGCTTTGGCGAGTTTCCGGGTCTCTGGCTTTTGGCTCAATACATTTTGGCTGCGGTAGTTGTCGTCCTCATCCTGTTCATCGCATAAAGTGTGAAAAATGCCAAAAATTGTCGTACGTTGAGGTTTGATTTTTTCCTTTTTCTGTCAAGGACCCCCTGTGTGGTCGTATGGCCCTTGGCCTGGCTTTCATCGTGCAAAAAATTATTGCAATTTTGTGACTTTGCTACGTGCATCTTTCTCCCCTCTACCATTACTATTATTTTTCTTTTAAGGAGAAAGGTGGGAGGAGGTGGACTGAGGGTGGATGGAGGGAGGAGGAGGGAAAGTGTGTGTGGACTTAGTATTTGTCTTAGCACTTTTCGCACACCACACCTTCAGGAGCATCAGGATCACGCTTAAGTAGACACGAAAAGTGTAAAATTTCTGATGATTTCATTCCTGATGATGATTTGGCTTTGCGCTCCATTGCGTAATTGTTGCAGTTGCAGCCGTGTGGCAGCTGTGTGTGTGTGTGTGTGTGTGTGTGTGTGTGTGTGTCTGTGTCCGTGTCTGTGGCAAGTACACCATATGAGTGTGGCAAGTGTGTCGCCAGCAAATATGCCCCACAACGCATGTTCGAGTATTTGCAGAGTGTAAGTGCAACAAACATCCTGCCGGCATTTAAATAAAATAATTCCCAAAATTCCATTCACCAGCACAGTGAACACCCGCCAAGGGGGACGCCAGTCCGATTATCCGCTTGTTGGGTTTTCGATTCTTAAGCTTCTTGAAAATCTACATATATTTTATGGAAAGTTAAGCTAAAGCTTTTTGAAAAAATATCAAAGGAACTATTTTTAATACAAAATTAATTAAAATATTAAGCAAAAGTATTTGGAATACTTAATGCAAGTAAAGCAAAATAATTTAATATAGAAAATCAACGAAATACCGTATTGTTTTAAATATTAATTTTAATGCTAGGATAGAATTTAAAGGATACTCGGATATTTAATTTTTCCATTAAAAACTTTAAATCCAACAAATTTTTAATCAATAAAAGTTTTTGAATATAGTTCTTTTAATTTTTAAAAGTGTGAATCCTTTGTTACATTTTTCCCCTTCCAATCTAGGCAGGCTCTACTGTGGCTCGGCCATTGAATTATTATTTCCTTTTTTTAATCGAAGGATTAATGAGTTTGTCTAACACGATGTGACGCGGAAGCCGCCGCCCTCTGGCCTTTTTCGCTGTCAACAAAATTCATTTGATTGAGTGCATTCCTCCTCTCCTCTCTCCTCCACTGCATTTTAATTAAAAATAAATATGTCGCCAGTCCGTGGTGCGTTCTTCCTGCGAGTGCGAGTCCTGCAGATCCTGCATTTCCGATTCAGTGCGAAGCCAAAGCCTCGCAAATCTCTCAACATTATCGGCCTGTCGGCTTAGACAAAGTGGCGTTCCGGGGGCCACGCCCCTTAATTCACGTAATTCCCTTAATTCCCGTAATCCCCAAAATCCCACTCCAAATCCACATCGAACAACGAGCTCTTTCGGCCAACGAAGGACTCGCAGGACTCGCTCGCCTGCCTGCTGATTACAAAGAAAGGAGAAAAAACAAGAAAGAAAAAAGAAATCAAATCGAAACGAAACATTTTTGTTACTAATATGATTTTTTGTGATTTTTTTTAAATTTATTTTCGTTGGTTTAAAGAGAGTCTAAAGGATATCTTTGTAAACAAATAAAGAAAAAATATAAAAAACCAAGAAGAAAATTTCTTGCTTCGAATCAAATATTTAAACAAGTTTCTTTCAAATGAAATGCTACCTAATTTTAATAAAGCATATTATTAGCTTTTTATAGTTTTCTGTGTCAGACTTGTTTTATTTTTTTTGGAAAGTTTATAATATTTTTCTTGAAGGACATGCAGAATTCCTTTTAAATATAAATGATAAATTTAATCTTTTTTATATTCATTATTAATTATTGATTTATTTATTAATTATTAACATTGAAGGGCCATTGTATCACTATTTCTTACGAGGTCTAATTCCGAAATCAACTCCACAAAGGCTCTGCTATTTTCGCGTTGAAAGTATGTCCTGGCAGAATGCCTAAAACTAGGCAACGCATCCGACAGGATCAACATTCTGGCTTAGTCTCTGGTCGTGTGTTAATGCACTCACTTGGCGGTGAAAGTAGCTAAAGCCGCACTCTCTCGCCTGTGAAGGATAATGCCAAGACTGCCGCACAAGGACTCCCACAAAAGGACACACACACACACAAGGGCAGACGAGAGGCGTGTTTTTAAAAAAAAAAAAAAGAAAAGTTTTCATAATTGACGACAAGCTAAGGGTTTTCCCCGAAAATTGCGACCCTTCTGGCCAGGACGATGACGGTGATGGGCAAATATTTTACGTCATTAATTAGCGTTGGGCGGCGAGAGCTTGAAACTATTACGTATATTACGTATATTACGTAATGCGATAACACCAGAAACTACAACAACCAAGGGCCTCGCAGCATAAACTATTATGTGCGAAAATTTTTAATGACGTTAAGAGGGGGTGTGTGTGTGTGGGGTGTGTGGGGTGTGTGGGGGGAGGGGGATGGGGATGGGGATGGGCGGTGCCATCCAACATAACAAAGGGATGCCGGGATAAAAAAAAAAACACAAAAAGGTCCTTGTTCGAGGTATTTGCATTTCTCATCCCATTTTCGCCATTATTTTAATTTCGCTGCCAGGGGGCTATAATCCTTTTTTGATTAGAAGTCTCCTTGTATTTTAAAGTACTTGCATTTTGCTATAAAAATATCTAGAATATCCATAATTTTAAATGCCTGAAATAATTTTATAAAGTGATGTGAAAATATAAAGTCCAATTCTATGTATTAAATAAGTATAAGTATTATTAAAAAATAAATAATATTTTCAATAATTTGAATAGATTATAATATAGAATTTTAATGAAACAAATACATTTTCATATAAATACTAAAATCCAAGAATCTTCTCAATTATTATTTTAATTCCCGTAGCTGCCTAATGTTTGAATGATTTTCATAATTTAAATGTTTACTATAAAATACTAT
Organism: Drosophila varians; assembly: GCA_018150405.1. NCBI lineage: Eukaryota > Metazoa > Arthropoda > Insecta > Diptera > Drosophilidae > Drosophila > Drosophila varians. The sequence goes on from JAECWK010000126.1 coordinate 12,429,994, forward strand.
AAAGTACTATAAAATACTCCTATAAAACCTAACCTATAAGTAAGAGTAGCGAATAAGTCGACCTTTAATGCATCTAATCCATCTAATCCAACTATCTCTTTGTGGGCTACTTTCTTCTCTCCGTCATTTGTGATGCCCTTATAATTCAATTATTTAAAGCAAATTTGTGCACAACTGCTGTCTCCCACACACCGTCCCGCTTACACGCTCACACGCACACATTAGATATGTTATCATTACCGTGCCCCGCCGCATAGGGTTTTCCCTTTCGCACGCCATATCTAGTTCATGTCTTGGTCGAAGAATAATGAGAATTTAAATCGCAATAAAGTGCCCGCCCGCCGCCTGCCTTGGTGCAAAACGCAGGCAGCGCCACCGCCAGCTAACAAGCTGAAATAAATGCTCGGCTCGCGATGCCGTTGGCAGGGGGGGGGTTCCGGTATTAAAAGGCAGTCGAAGGGACACTGACAAAAAATAGTTGTACCCACATCAGTAAACTATTTAAAATACGTACAACTTAACTATTTACTTTTAATGGCTGTACTTTTTAAAAACAAATACAATAGATAAATAAAAGTCTTTAAAAAATGTTAGTTATTTTTTTATGTTTCGTAATTCGCAAGGAAGAATCTTAACTTTAATCCTTTTTTTTAACAATCGAACGCGTATCGAAAGGCATGTGACTTATGATTCCTTAAGGCACGAGTCGTACAGGACTTGAAAAGGTTGCTATAATGCTATAATAATTCTCAACTATTTCTAATGCGTAACTGTCAAATTCAAGTACAATAATTTGTATCTCTTTTTTTTTTTGTATATTCTTTTACAGTTAATATATAAAGTTTTTGCAAAATATTTCACATATTAAGACGTATAACCTTTTGGAAAACCATGTATGTCTTTTAAAATCAATAAAAAAAAGGAAACCCACCATTTTTATTTTAACTTTCTACTTATTATATACGTAATTTTTTTCCTCAAGCCACACACATTTTTTTCGCGTGTAGCAAGTTTTGCAAAGTCAAGAGTGAAAGTGTTGCGAAGCGAGGACCGTTAACCGTTAACCGTTAACCGTGTACCGTGCGCGTATCTCTATCTGTATCTTGGTCCTTGGTCCTTGTATCTGGATCTGAAGCTCTCTATATATATCTGTATCTGTATTTGTACAGCGTGTGCTTGAGCTGGAGTCGTCCTGGCTGCGTCCTGGCTGCGTGCCCCTCGGTGCCTGTGCGTGCGTTAATAAAATGTAATTTTGAAACGCATTTAAGGCGAGCCTCGTACCCGTACGCAGCCCGCCGGGGAGTCATAGTCCTGATCCGAAGTCATAGTCACCGACAGCCTCGACTCTGTCTCGACTAAGAAGATTATGAATCACCACCAGACCAGGAACCCGTCGGGTTGTTCCCACAGGCGCTTTCGCGCCTGATTTCAAAAAATCATCAGACGTCAGCCGAAGCACATTGGGTTTCGCTTACTTTCCGCAGAAGTAAATGGAGTCTGGAGTTTAATGTAAAACTATTTTTGGTTAAAAGCTAATATGCTTTATTAATAAACATTTAAATTAATATTTATAATTAATACGTGTTTAAATAGCCTTTAATTAATTATTTTAAAATAAGTTTTGGGGTCTTTCTTTCTGAAATGTATTATTCATTGGTTTTATTAGAGCTTGTGCTACTTTATTCAACTAGTAGAGGGTCCTTAGAGACCTTACTCTTGAAGTACCGGGTATTATTATTTTTTTTTTTTATTGTAAAAAGTTACAGAAATATTGTTATAAAAGATAACGGCAAAAAAAATGAGATTTTGGCAATTGTGGCAAATTATTGTTTCCTGGAATCGGCAAGGACAATGGATGGGGTGCAGTGGCAGGTCCTGGAGCAAGAGTGGAAACTGTAGAACAAGGACGAGCTGCAGACAGAAACAGAAACTCAAACAGGAGGAGGAGCAAGAACAGAGCCTGCGGTACAGACACATAAATGCTTATTAGCATTAGTAGCGCATTATGAGCATTCGCAGGACACACACACACACACACACACACACAAACACACTCAATCGTCCCGTCTCTTTCGCACTCAATAGTGCCGTCACTTTCTAGCTTGGATGGAGGGGCGAGCAGCTGAACTGGCATTTGGCATTTGCCACCGCGTTGGCGTTGTTGTTTGGGGAATATTGTCATGCGACTTGTGTGTTTGCCTTTGCCAATACTCCTTGCATTTGGCATCCGCATCCGGCGAAGGATTCGGCCTCTCCGGCTCGCATTCGCATCTCCGGATCGGGAACGTAACCGAATCTCGGCCTGAACTCACTCTGGGCCCGCAGATTGAGAGTCCCAGGCGATTCCCTCACCTCCCTAATCAGCTTCTCCCTTGAAATGTGGACACCAATAATGCATTTTGTATTCTTTTCTTTTCTCTTTCCATTCTTGGGAAATGTTTTTATTGCAAAAATCTGCAGACTTTGGAAAATACGCATCAAAAAGAATTGGAAACATACTCTCTTAATGGTATTCTTTCAGTTTGTCCTTCATTTCAAAAATACCATCACAATTTTTTTTTTGAAAAATCTCACCTAAACAAGAACCACAAAGTAATAAGTGCCTGGATTTGCATATAATCCTATTTATAGACATCTTAAACCCATTTTTTTTGCCCCTATTTCCACAGTAAAAAAACTAAACATCTCCAGTTTTGTCTTTAATGTCATTTTTATTGAATATGTTCCACAAATGTATTTATGTTTTGTCACTAATATAACTATGTTTTAAAAATTACAGAAAATAAAACATAAATTACATTACTAATTCTATATTTCAAGGACTGCGTTCAAGGATCTGCTGTCAGCTCCAGTTGAAGTGTTGCAGAAGGTCTTCCAGTTGGTCTCCAGCGGCGCCTGCGTCGCCGTTCTCACTGCAGGATACAAAATTTGATCTACAAGCGATTCATCGCCGTTTCTACCCACCCAGGATACCATTGCAGCTCGGTGATCTTCCTTGGTAGGATATTTGAAAGAAAAAAATAAAAATTCAATAAAAATGGGTACAAATAAAAAAATAAAAATTAAAATGGGGCCATAGCTCATACAGCGCTTTGAATCTGAGAACTATGTGACATCCCAGGGTAATCGGGAAATTAACTATTAAATTAAAAATAGGAAATAAATACAAATTGTTTATCCAAGCACTTGTTGAAAATAAAGAAATGAAAGCGAAATCAAAAAATAATTATAAAAGTTTAAGACAAGGAGCGAACTTTTGGGAGGGAACCATTTTTAATAAAATTCAGCTCCAATAGAACCAAAAATCATTTCCTTTTGACGGTTTGAAAAATAGGCATTAAATAAAAGAAAAATTAAAAAAAATAAAAAAATACTTTTTAAATTAAAATAAGGAAAGAAGACTTTGATTTGACGAACTCAGGAACGCACTGTGCCCTCCAAAGAAAATCGACCTTTTATAACCGAATTCTACAAAGTTTGGAGATTATATTGCCAAGGCTTACTCGATTGGCTTTTTGGATTTCTGCCACAAAGCAAACGGGCACACTTTTAAAAGAGAAAACAAAGATGTCTTTGCAAAATGTAGAAGGAATAATTAAAAAAAAAAAATCGACTAAAGGATAAAATTTAAATCGACTCAAGGAGAAAACTTTAAATGAGGAAGCGAGCTGCCCAAAGCCCTGCTTTTGGAAATGTTTACTTTATTTGGATCGGATAGGAATTGGCTGAAATATGCACATGGGAAGAGACTAAAATATAGGTTTTCGGAATTTGACGATTTTTGTGATGGTACCCCTGTAAAAAATTTTAAAATTTTTAAATCGACTCAAGGAGAAAACTTTAAATGAGGAAGCGAGCTGCCCAAAGCCCTGCTTTTAGAAATCTTTACTTTATCTGTAAAATATAGGTTTTCGGAATTTGACGATTTTTGTGATGGTACCCCTGTAGAAAATTTTAAAATTTTAAAATCGACTCAAGGAGAAAACTTTAAATGAGGAATCGAGCTACCCAAAGCCCTGCTTTTAGAAATGTTTATTTTATCTAGACTGGATAGGAATTGGCTGAAATATGCACATGGGAAGAGACTAAAATATAGGTTTTCGGAATTTGACGATTTTTGTGAAAAATTTTAAAAAATTTAAAAATTTTTAAATCGACTCAAGGAGAAAACTTTAAATGAGGAAGCGAGCTGCCCAAAGCCCTGCTTTTGGAAATGTTTACTTTATCTAGACTGGATAGGAATTGGCTGAAATATGCACATGGGAAGAGACTAAAATATAGGTTTTCGGAATTTGACGATTTTTGTGATGGTACCCCTGTAAAAAATTTAAAAATTTTTAAATCGACTCAAGGAGAAAACTTTAAATGAGGAATAGAGCTACCCAAAGCCCTGCTTTTTGAAATGTTTACTTTATTTGGATCGGATAGGAATTGGCTGAAATATGCACATGGGAAGAGACTAAAATATAGGTTTTCGGAATTTGACGATTTTTGTGATGGTACCCCTGTAAAAAATTTAAAAATTTTTAAATCGACTCAAGGAGAAAACTTTAAATGAGGAAGCGAGTTGCCCAAAGCCTTGCTTTTGGAAATGTTTACTTTATCTGGATCGGATAGGAATTGGCTGAAATATGCACATGGGAAGAGACTAAAATATAGGTTTTCGGAATTTGACGATTTTTGTGATGGTACCCCTGTAATAAATTTAAAAATTTTTAAATCGACTCAAGGAGAAAACTTTAAATGAGGAAGCGAGCTGCCCAAAGCCCTGCTTTTGGAAATGTTTACTTTATCTAGACTGGATATGAATTGGCTGAAATATGCACATGGGAAGAGACTAAAATATAGGTTTTCGGAATTTGACGATTTTTGTGATGGTACCCCTGTAAAAAATTTAAAAATTTTTAAATCGACTCAAGGAGAAAACTTTAAATGAGGAAGCGAGTTGCCCAAAGCCCTGCTTTTGGAAATGTTTACTTTATCTGGATCGGATAGGAATTGGCTGAAATATGCACATGGGAAGAGACTAAAATATAGGTTTTCGGAATTTGACGATTTTTGTGATGGTACCCCTGTAATAAATTTAAAAATTTTTAAATCGACTCAAGGAGAAAACTTTAAATAAGGAAGCGAGCTGCCCAAAGCCCTGCTTTTGGAAATGTTTACTTTATCTAGACTGGATAGGAATTGGCTGAAATATGCACATGGGAAGAGACTAAAATATAGGTTTTCGGAATTTGACGATTTTTGTGATGGTACCCCTGTAAAAAAATTTAAAAATTTTTAAATCGACTCAAGGAGAAAACTTTAAATAAGGAAGCGAGCTGCCCAAAGCCCTGCTTTTGGAAATGTTTACTTTATTTGGATCGGATAGGAATTGGCTGAAATATGCACATGGGAAGAGACTAAAATATAGGTTTTCGGAATTTGACGATTTTTGTGATGGAACCCCTGTAATAAATTTAAAAATTTTTAAATCGACTCAAGGAGAAAACTTTAAATGAGGAAGCGAGCTGCCCAAAGCCCTGCTTTTGGAAATGTTTACTTTATCTAGACTGGATAGGAATTGGCTGAAATATGCACATGGGAAGAGACTAAAATATAGGTTTTCGGAATTTGACGATTTTTGTGAAAAATTTTTGTAAAAAATTTAAAAATTTTTAAATCGACTAAAGGAGAAAACTTTAAATGAGGAAGCGAGCTGCCCAAAGCCCTGCTTTTGGAAATGTTTACTTTATTTGGATCGGATAGGAATTGGCTGAAATATGCACATGGGAAGAGACTAAAATATAGGTTTTCGGAATTTGACGATTTTTGTGATGGAACCCCTGTAATAAATTTAAAAATTTTTAAATCGACTCAAGGAGAAAACTTTAAATGAGGAAGCGAGCTGCCCAAAGCCCTGCTTTTGGAAATGTTTACTTTATCTAGACTGGATAGGAATTGGCTGAAATATGCACATGGGAAGAGACTAAAATATAGGTTTTCGGAATTTGACGATTTTTGTGATGGTACCCCTGTAAAAAATTTAAAAATTTTTAAATCGACTCAAGGAGAAAACTTTAAATGAGGAAGCGAGCTGCCCAAAGCCCTGCTATTGGAAATGTTTACTTTATCTAGACTGGATAGGAATTGGCTGAAATATGCACATGGGAAGAGACTAAAATATAGGTTTTCGGAATTTGACGATTTTTGTGATGGTACCCCTGTAAAAATTTAAAAATTTTTAAATCGACTCAAGGAGAAAACTTTAAATGAGGAAGCGAGCTGCCCAAAGCCCTGCTTTTGGAAATGTTTACTTTATCTAGACTGGATAGGAATTGGCTGAAATATGCACATGGGAAGAGACTAAAATATAGGTTTTCGGAATTTGACGATTTTTGTGATGGTACCCCTGTAAAAAATTTAAAAATTTTTAAATCGACTCAAGGAGAAAACTTTAAATGAGGAAGCGAGCTGCCCAAAGCCCTGCTTTTGGAAATGTTTACTTTATCTGGATCGGATAGGAATTGGCTAAAATATGCACATGGGAAGAGACTAAAATATAGGTTTTCGGAATTTGACGATTTTTGTGATGGTACCCCTGTAAAAAATTTTAAAATTTTTAAATCGACTCAAGGAGAAAACTTTAAATGAGGAAGCGAGCTGCCCAAAGCCCTGCTTTTGGAAATGTTTACTTTATCTAGACTGGATAGGAATTGGCTGAAATATGCACATGGGAAGAGACTAAAATATAGGTTTTCGGAATTTGACGATTTTTGTGATGGTACCCCTGTAAAAAATTTAAAAATTTTTAAATCGACTCAAGGAGAAAACTTTAAATGAGGAAGCGAGCTGCCCAAAGCCCTGCTTTTGGAAATGTTTACTTTATCTGGATCGGATAGGAATTGGCTAAAATATGCACATGGGAAGAGACTAAAATATAGGTTTTCGGAATTTGACGATTTTTGTGATGGTACCCCTGTAAAAAATTTAAAAATTTTTAAATCGACTCAAGGAGAAAACTTTAAATGAGGAAGCGAGCTGCCCAAAGCCCTGCTTTTGGAAATGTTTACTTTATCTAGACTGGATAGGAATTGGCTGAAATATGCACATGGGAAGAGACTAAAATATAGGTTTTCGGAATTTGACGATTTTTGTGATGGTACCCCTGTAAAAAATTTAAAAATTTTTAAATCGACTCAAGGAGAAAACTTTAAATGAGGAAGCGAGCTGCCCAAAGCCCTGCTTTTGGAAATGTTTACTTTATCTGGATCGGATAGGAATTGGCTAAAATATGCACATGGGAAGAGACTAAAATATAGGTTTTCGGAATTTGACGATTTTTGTGATGGTACCCCTGTAAAAAATTTAAAAATTTTTAAATCGACTCAAGGAGAAAACTTTAAATGAGGAAGCGAGCTGCCCAAAGCCCTGCTTTTGGAAATGTTTACTTTATCTAGACTGGATAGGAATTGGCTGAAATATGCACATGGGAAGAGACTAAAATATAGGTTTTCGGAATTTGACGAGTTTTGTGATGGTACCCCTGTAAAAAATTTAAAAATTTTTAAATCGACTCAAGGAGAAAACTTTAAATGAGGAAGCGAGCTGCCCAAAGCCCTGCTTTTGGAAATGTTTACTTTATCTGGATCGGATAGGAATTGGCTAAAATATGCACATGGGAAGAGACTAAAATATAGGTTTTCGGAATTTGACGATTTTTGTGATGGTACCCCTGTACAAATTTTAAAATTTTTAAATCGACTCAAGGAGAAAACTTTAAATGAGGAAGCGAGCTGCCCAAAGCCTTGCTTTTGGAAATGTTTACTTTATCTAGACTGGATAGGAATTGGCTGAAATATGCACATGGGAAGAGACTAAAATATAGGTATTCGGAATTTGACGATTTTTGTGATGGTACCCCTGTAAAAAATTTAAAAATGTTTAAATCGACTCAAGCAGAAAACTTTAAATGAGGAATCGTGCTGCCCAAAGCCCTGCTTTTGGAAATGTTTACTTTTTCTGGAGCGGATAGGAATTGGCTGAAATATGCACATGGGAAGAGACTAAAATATAGGTTTTCGGAATTTGACGATTTTTGTGATGGTACCCCTGTAAAAAATTTAAAAATTTTTAAATCGACTCAAGGAGAAAACTTTAAATGAGGAAGCGAGCTGCCCAAAGCCCTGCTTTTGGAAATGTTTACTTTATCTGGATCGGATAGGAATTGGCTAAAATATGCACATGGGAAGAGACTAAAATATAGGTTTTCGGAATTTGACGATTTTTGTGATGGTACCCCTGTAAAAAATTTAAAAATGTTTAAATCGACTCAAGCAGAAAACTTTAAATGAGGAATCGTGCTGCCCAAAGCCCTGCTTTTGGAAATGTTTACTTTTTCTGGAGCGGATAGGAATTGGCTGAAATATGCACATGGGAAGAGACTAAAATATAGGTTTTCGGAATTTGACGATTTTTGTGATGGTACCCCTGTAAAAAATTTAAAAATTTTTAAATCGACTCAAGGAGAAAACTTTAAATGAGGAAGCGAGCTGCCCAAAGCCCTGCTTTTGGAAATGTTTACTCTATCTAGACTGGATAGGAATTGGCTGAAATATGCACATGGGAAGAGACTAAAATATAGGTTTTCGGAATTTGACGATTTTTGTGATGGTACCCCTGTACAAATTTTAAAATTTTTAAATCGACTCAAGGAGAAAACTTTAAATGAGGAAGCGAGCTGCCCAAAGCCTTGCTTTTGGAAATGTTTACTTTATCTAGACTGGATAGGAATTGGCTGAAATATGCACATGGGAAGAGACTAAAATATAGGTATTCGGAATTTGACGATTTTTGTGATGGTACCCCTGTAAAAAATTTAAAAATATTTAAATCGACTCAAGGAGAAAACTTTAAATGAGGAAGCGAGCTGCCCAAAGCCCTGCTTTTGGAAATGTTTACTTTATCTAGACTGGATAGGAATTGGCTGAAATATGCACATGGGAAGAGACTAAAATATAGGTTTTCGGAATTTGACGATTTTTGTGATGGTACCCCTGTAACAAATTTTAAAATTTTTAAATCGACTCAAGGAGAAAACTTTAAATGAGGAAGCGAGCTGCCCAAAGCCCTGCTTTTGGAAATGTTTACTCTATCTAGACTGGATAGGAATTGGCTGAAATATGCACATGGGAAGAGACTAAAATATAGGTTTTCGGAATTTGACGATTTTTGTGATGGTACCCCTGTAAAAAATTTAAAAATTTTTAAATCGACTCAAGGAGAAAACTTTAAATGAGGAAGCGAGCTGCCCAAAGCCCTGCTTTTGGAAATGTTTACTTTATCTAGACTGGATAGGAATTGGCTAAAATATGCACATGGGAAGAGACTAAAAAATAGGTTTTCGGAATTTGACGAGTTTTGTGATGGTACCCCTGTAAAAAATTTAAAAATTTTTAAATCGACTCAAGGAGAAAACTTTAAATGAGGAATCGAGCTGCCTAAAGCTCTGCTTTTGGAAATGTTTACTTTTTCTGGAGCGGATAGGAATTGGCTGAAATATGCACATGGGAAGAGACTAAAATATAGGTTTTCGGAATTTGACGATTTTTGTGATGGTACCCCTGTAAAAAATTTAAAAATTTTTAAATCGACTCAAGGAGAAAACTTTAAATGAGGAAGCGAGCTGCCCAAAGCCCTGCTTTTGGAAATGTTTACTCTATCTAGACTGGATAGGAATTGGCTGAAATATGCACATGGGAAGAGACTAAAATATAGGTTTTCGGAATTTGACGAGTTTTGTGATGGTACCCCTGTAAAAAATTTAAAAATTTTTAAATCGACTCAAGGAGAAAACTTTAAATGAGGAAGCGAGCTGCCCAAAGCCCTGCTTTTGGAAATGTTTACTTTATCTAGACTGGATAGGAATTGGCTGAAATATGCACATGGGAAGAGACTAAAATATAGGTTTTCGGAATTTGACGATTTTTGTGATGGTACCCCTGTAAAAAATTTAAAAATTTTTAAATCGACTCAAGGAGAAAACATTAAATGAGGAAGCGAGCTGCCCAAAGCCCTGCTTTTGGAAATGTTTACTTTATCTGGATCGGATAGGAATTGGCTAAAATATGCACATGGGAAGAGACTAAAATATAGGTTTTCGGAATTTGACGATTTTTGTGATGGTACCCCTGTAAAAAATTTAAAAATTTTTAAATCGACTCAAGGAGAAAACTTTAAATGAGGAAGCGAGCTGCCCAAAGCCCTGCTTTTGGAAATGTTTACTTTATCTGGATCGGATAGGAATTGGCTGAAATATGCACATGGGAAGAGACTAAAATATAGGTTTTCGGAATTTGACGATTTTTGTGATGGTACCCCTGTAAAAAATTTAAAAATATTTAAATCGACTCAAGGAGAAAACTTTAAATGAGGAAGCGAGCTGCCCAAAGCCCTGCTTTTGGAAATGTTTACTTTATCTAGACTGGATAGGAATTGGCTGAAATATGCACATGGGAAGAGACTAAAATATAGGTTTTCGGAATTTGACGATTTTTGTGATGGTACCCCTGTAACAAATTTTAAAATTTTTAAATCGACTCAAGGAGAAAACTTTAAATGAGGAAGCGAGCTGCCCAAAGCCCTGCTTTTGGAAATGTTTACTCTATCTAGACTGGATAGGAATTGGCTGAAATATGCACATGGGAAGAGACTAAAATATAGGTTTTCGGAATTTGACGATTTTTGTGATGGTACCCCTGTAAAAAATTTAAAAATTTTTAAATCGACTCAAGGAGAAAACTTTAAATGAGGAAGCGAGCTGCCCAAAGCCCTGCTTTTGGAAATGTTTACTTTATCTAGACTGGATAGGAATTGGCTAAAATATGCACATGGGAAGAGACTAAAAAATAGGTTTTCGGAATTTGACGAGTTTTGTGATGGTACCCCTGTAAAAAATTTAAAAATTTTTAAATCGACTCAAGGAGAAAACTTTAAATAAGGAATCGAGCTGCCTAAAGCTCTGCTTTTGGAAATGTTTACTTTTTCTGGAGCGGATAGGAATTGGCTGAAATATGCACATGGGAAGAGACTAAAATATAGGTTTTCGGAATTTGACGATTTTTGTGATGGTACCCCTGTAAAAAATTTAAAAATTTTTAAATCGACTCAAGGAGAAAACTTTAAATGAGGAAGCGAGCTGCCCAAAGCCCTGCTTTTGGAAATGTTTACTCTATCTAGACTGGATAGGAATTGGCTGAAATATGCACATGGGAAGAGACTAAAATATAGGTTTTCGGAATTTGACGAGTTTTGTGATGGTACCCCTGTAAAAAATTTAAAAATTTTTAAATCGACTCAAGGAGAAAACTTTAAATGAGGAAGCGAGCTGCCCAAAGCCCTGCTTTTGGAAATGTTTACTTTATCTAGACTGGATAGGAATTGGCTGAAATATGCACATGGGAAGAGACTAAAATATAGGTTTTCGGAATTTGACGATTTTTGTGATGGTACCCCTGTAAAAAATTTAAAAATTTTTAAATCGACTCAAGGAGAAAACTTTAAATGAGGAAGCGAGCTGCCCAAAGCCCTGCTTTTGGAAATGTTTACTTTATCTGGATCGGATAGGAATTGGCTAAAATATGCACATGGGAAGAGACTAAAATATAGGTTTTCGGAATTTGACGATTTTTGTGATGGTACCCCTGTAAAAAATTTAAAAATTTTTAAATCGACTCAAGGAGAAAACTTTAAATGAGGAAGCGAGCTGCCCAAAGCCCTGCTTTTGGAAATGTTTACTTTATCTAGACTGGATAGGAATTGGCTGAAATATGCACATGGGAAGAGACTAAAATATAGGTTTTCGGAATTTGACGATTTTTGTGATGGTACCCCTGTAAAAAATTTAAAAATTTTTAAATCGACTCAAGGAGAAAACTTTAAATGAGGAATCGAGCTGCCTAAAGCTCTGCTTTTGGAAATGTTTACTTTTTCTGGAGCGGATAGGAATTGGCTGAAATATGCACATGGGAAGAGACTAAAATATAGGTTTTCGGAATTTGACGATTTTTGTGATGGTACCCCTGTAAAAAATTTAAAAATTTTTAAATCGACTCAAGGAGAAAACTTTAAATGAGGAAGCGAGCTGCCCAAAGCCCTGCTTTTGGAAATGTTTACTCTATCTAGACTGGATAGGAATTGGCTGAAATATGCACATGGGAAGAGACTAAAATATAGGTTTTCGGAATTTGACGATTTTTGTGATGGTACCCCTGTAAAAAATTTAAAAATTTTTAAATCGACTCAAGGAGAAAACTTTAAATGAGGAAGCGAGCTGCCCAAAGCCCTGCTTTTGGAAATGTTTACTTTATCTAGACTGGATAGGAATTGGCTGAAATATGCACATGGGAAGAGACTAAAATATAGGTTTTCGGAATTTGACGATTTTTGTGATGGTACCCCTGTAACAAATTTTAAAATTTTTAAATCGACTCAAGGAGAAAACTTTAAATGAGGAAGCGAGCTGCCCAAAGCCCTGCTTTTGGAAATGTTTACTCTATCTAGACTGGATAGGAATTGGCTGAAATATGCACATGGGAAGAGACTAAAATATAGGTTTTCGGAATTTGACGATTTTGTGATGGTACCCCTGTAAAAAATTTAAAAATTTTTAAATCGACTCAAGGAGAAAACTTTAAATGAGGAAGCGAGCTGCCCAAAGCCCTGCTTTTGGAAATGTTTACTTTATCTAGACTGGATAGGAATTGGCTGAAATATGCACATGGGAAGAGACTAAAATATAGATTTTCGGAATTTGACGATTTTTGTGATGGTACCCCTGTAACAAATTTTAAAATTTTTAAATCGACTCAAGGAGAAAACTTTAAATGAGGAAGCGAGCTGCCCAAAGCCCTGCTTTTGGAAATGTTTACTCTATCTAGACTGGATAGGAATTGGCTGAAATATGCACATGGGAAGAGACTAAAATATAGGTTTTCGGAATTTGACGATTTTTGTGATGGTACCCCTGTAAAAAATTTAAAAATTTTTAAATCGACTCAAGGAGAAAACTTTAAATGAGGAAGCGAGCTGCCCAAAGCCCTGCTTTTGGAAATGTTTACTCTATCTAGACTGGATAGGAATTGGCTGAAATATGCACATGGGAAGAGACTAAAATATAGGTTTTCGGAATTTGACGATTTTTGTGATGGTACCCCTGTAAAAAATTTAAAAATTTTTAAATCGACTCAAGGAGAAAACTTTAAATGAGGAAGCGAGCTGCCCAAAGCCCTGCTTTTGGAAATGTTTACTTTATCTAGACTGGATAGGAATTGGCTGAAATATGCACATGGGAAGAGACTAAAATATAGGTTTTCGGAATTTGACGATTTTTGTGATGGTACCCCTGTAACAAATTTTAAAATTTTTAAATCGACTCAAGGAGAAAACTTTAAATGAGGAAGCGAGCTGCCCAAAGCCCTGCTTTTGGAAATGTTTACTCTATCTAGACTGGATAGGAATTGGCTGAAATATGCACATGGGAAGAGACTAAAATATAGGTTTTCGGAATTTGACGATTTTTGTGATGGTACCCCTGTAAAAAATTTAAAAATTTTTAAATCGACTCAAGGAGAAAACTTTAAATGAGGAATCGAGCTGCCCAAAGCCCTGCTTTTGGAAATGTTTACTTTATCTAGACTGGATAGGAATTGGCTGAAATATGCACATGGGAAGAGACTAAAATATAGATTTTCGGAATTTGACGATTTTTGTGATGGTACCCCTGTAACAAATTTTAAAATTTTTAAATCGACTCAAGGAGAAAACTTTAAATGAGGAAGCGAGCTGCCCAAAGCCCTGCTTTTGGAAATGTTTACTCTATCTAGACTGGATAGGAATTGGCTGAAATATGCACATGGGAAGAGACTAAAATATAGGTTTTCGGAATTTGACGATTTTTGTGATGGTACCCCTGTAAAAAATTTAAAAATTTTTAAATCGACTCAAGGAGAAAACTTTAAATGAGGAAGCGAGCTGCCCAAAGCCCTGCTTTTGGAAATGTTTACTTTATCTAGACTGGATAGGAATTGGCTGAAATATGCACATGGGAAGAGACTAAAATATAGGTTTTCGGAATTTGACGAGTTTTGTGATGGTACCCCTGTAAAAAATTTAAAAATTTTTAAATCGACTCAAGGAGAAAACTTTAAATGAGGAATCGAGCTGCCTAAAGCTCTGCTTTTGGAAATGTTTACTTTTTCTGGAGCGGATAGGAATTGGCTGAAATATGCACATGGGAAGAGACTAAAATATAGGTTTTCGGAATTTGACGATTTTGTGATGGTACCCCTGTAACAAATTTTAAAATTTTTAAATCGACTCAAGGAGAAAACTTTAAATGAGGAAGCGAGCTGCCCAAAGCCCTGCTTTTGGAAATGTTTACTCTATCTAGACTGGATAGGAATTGGCTGAAATATGCACATGGGAAGAGACTAAAATATAGGTTTTCGGAATTTGACGATTTTTGTGATGGTACCCCTGTAAAAAATTTAAAAATTTTTAAATCGACTCAAGGAGAAAACTTTAAATGAGGAAGCGAGCTGCCCAAAGCCCTGCTTTTGGAAATGTTTACTTTATCTAGACTGGATAGGAATTGGCTGAAATATGCACATGGGAAGAGACTAAAATATAGGTTTTCGGAATTTGACGATTTTTGTGATGGTACCCCTGTAACAAATTTTAAAATTTTTAAATCGACTCAAGGAGAAAACTTTAAATGAGGAAGCGAGCTGCCCAAAGCCCTGCTTTTGGAAATGTTTACTCTATCTAGACTGGATAGGAATTGGCTGAAATATGCACATGGGAAGAGACTAAAATATAGGTTTTCGGAATTTGACGATTTTTGTGATGGTACCCCTGTAAAAAATTTAAAAATTTTTAAATCGACTCAAGGAGAAAACTTTAAATGAGGAAGCGAGCTGCCCAAAGCCCTGCTTTTGGAAATGTTTACTTTATCTAGACTGGATAGGAATTGGCTGAAATATGCACATGGGAAGAGACTAAAATATAGGTTTTCGGAATTTGACGATTTTTGTGATGGTACCCCTGTAAAAAATTTAAAAATTTTTAAATCGACTCAAGGAGAAAACTTTAAATGAGGAAGCGAGCTGCCCAAAGCCCTGCTTTTGGAAATGTTTACTCTATCTAGACTGGATAGGAATTGGCTGAAATATGCACATGGGAAGAGACTAAAATATAGGTTTTCGGAATTTGACGATTTTTGTGATGGTACCCCTGTAAAAAATTTAAAAATTTTTAAATCGACTCAAGGAGAAAACTTTAAATGAGGAAGCGAGCTGCCCAAAGCCCTGCTTTTGGAAATGTTTACTCTATCTAGACTGGATAGGAATTGGCTGAAATATGCACATGGGAAGAGACTAAAATATAGGTTTTCGGAATTTGACGATTTTTGTGATGGTACCCCTGTAAAAAATTTAAAAATTTTTAAATCGACTCAAGGAGAAAACTTTAAATGAGGAAGCGAGCTGCCCAAAGCCCTGCTTTTGGAAATGTTTACTCTATCTAGACTGGATAGGAATTGGCTGAAATATGCACATGGGAAGAGACTAAAATATAGGTTTTCGGAATTTGACGATTTTTGTGATGGTACCCCTGTAAAAAATTTAAAAAATGTTAAATCGACTCAAGGAGAAAACTTTAAATGAGGAAGCGAGCTGCCCAAAGCCCTGCTTTTGGAAATGTTTACTTTATCTAGACTGGATAGGAATTGGCTGAAATATGCACATGGGAAGAGACTAAAATATAGATTTTCGGAATTTGACGATTTTTGTGATGGTACCCCTGTAAAAAATTTTAAAATTTTTAAATCGACTCAAGGAGAAAACTTTAAATGAGGAAGCGAGCTGCCCAAAGCCCTGCTTTTGGAAATGTTTACTTTATCTGGATCGGATAGGAATTGGCTGAAATATGCACATGGGAAGAGACTAAAATATAGGTTTTCGGAATTTGACGATTTTTGTGATGGTACCCCTGTAAAAAATTTAAAAAATTTTAAATCGACTCAAGGAGAAAACTTTAAATGAGGAAGCGAGCTGCCCAAAGCCCTGCTTTTGGAAATGTTTACTTTAGACTGGGTAGGAATTGGCTGAAATATGCACATGGGAAGAGACTAAAATATAGGTTTTCGGAATTTGACGATTTTTGTGATGGTACCCCTGTAAAAAATTTAAAAATTTTTAAATCGACTCAAGGAGAAAACTTTAAATGAGGAAGCGAGCTGCCCAAAGCCCTGCTTTTGGAAATGTTTACTTTATCTGGATCGGATAGGAATTGGCTGAAATATGCACATGGGAAGAGACTAAAATATAGGTTTTCGGAATTTGACGATTTTTGTGATGGTACCCCTGTAAAAAATTTTAAAATTTTTAAATCGACTCAAGGAGAAAACTTTAAATGAGGAAGCGAGCTGCCCAAAGCCCTGCTTTTGGAAATGTTTACTTTATCTGGATCGGATAGGAATTGGCTGAAATATGCACATGGGAAGAGACTAAAATATAGGTTTTCGGAATTTGACGATTTTTGTGATGGTACCCCTGTAAAAAATTTAAAAATTTTTAAATCGACTCAAGGAGAAAACTTTAAATGAGGAAGCGAGCTGCCCAAAGCCCTGCTTTTGGAAATGTTTACTCTATCTAGACTGGATAGGAATTGGCTGAAATATGCACATGGGAAGAGACTAAAATATAGGTTTTCGGAATTTGACGATTTTTGTGATGGTACCCCTGTAAAAAATTTAAAAATTTTTAAATCGACTCAAGGAGAAAACTTTAAATGAGGAAGCGAGCTGCCCAAATCCCTGCTTTTGGAAATGTTTACTTTATCTGGATCGGATAGGAATTGGCTGAAATATGCACATGGGAAGAGACTAAAATATAGGTTTTCGGAATTTGACGATTTTTGTGATGGTACCCCTGTAAAAAATTTAAAAATTTTTAAATCGACTAAAGGAGAAAACTTTAAATGAGGAAGCGAGCTGCCCAAAGCCCTGCTTTTGGAAATGTTTACTTTATCTGGATCGGATAGGAATTGGCTGAAATATGCACATGGGAAGAGACTAAAATATAGGTTTTCGGAATTTGACGATTTTTGTGATGGTACCCCTGTAACAAATTTTAAAATTTTTAAATCGACTCAAGGAGAAAACTTTAAATGAGGAAGCGAGCTGCCCAAAGCCCTGCTTTTGGAAATGTTTACTCTATCTAGACTGGATAGGAATTGGCTGAAATATGCACATGGGAAGAGACTAAAATATAGGTTTTCGGAATTTGACGATTTTTGTGATGGTACCCCTGTAAAAAATTTAAAAATTTTTAAATCGACTCAAGGAGAAAACTTTAAATGAGGAAGCGAGCTGCCCAAAGCCCTGCTTTTGAAAATGTTTACTCTATCTAGACTGGATAGGAATTGGCTGAAATATGCACATGGGAAGAGACTAAAATATAGGTTTTCGGAATTTGACGATTTTTGTGATGGTACCCCTGTAAAAAATTTAAAAATTTTTAAATCGACTCAAGGAGAGAACTTTAAATGAGGAAGCGAGCTGCCCAAAGCCCTGCTTTTGGAAATGTTTACTTTATCTGGATCGGATAGGAATTGGCTGAAATATGCACATGGGAAGAGACTAAAATATAGGTTTTCGGAATTTGACGATTTTTGTGATGGTACCCCTGTAAAAAATTTAAAAATTTTTAAATCGACTAAAGGAGAAAACTTTAAATAAGGAATCGAGCTGCCTAGAGCTCTGCTTTTGGAAATGTTTACTTTATCTGGATCGGATAGGAATTGGCTGAAATATGCACATGGGAAGAGACTAAAATATAGGTTTTCGGAATTTGACGATTTTTGTGATGGTACCCCTGTAAAAAATTTAAAAATTTTTAAATCGACTCAAGGAGAAAACTTTAAATGAGGAAGCGAGCTGCACAAAGCCCTGCTTTTGGAAATGTTTACTTTATCTGGATCGGATAGGAATTGGCTGAAATATGCACATGGGAAGAGACTAAAATATAGGTTTTCGGAATTTGACGATTTTTGTGATGGTACCCCTGTAACAAATTTTAAAATTTTTAAATCGACTCAAGGAGAAAACTTTAAATGAGGAATCGAGCTGCCCAAAGCCCTGCTTTTGGAAATGTTTACTCTATCTAGACTGGATAGGAATTGGCTGAAATATGCACATGGGAAGAGACTAAAATATAGGTTTTCGGAATTTGACGATTTTTGTGATGGTACCCCTGTAAAAAATTTAAAAATTTTTAAATCGACTCAAGGAGAAAACTTTAAATGAGGAAGCGAGCTGCCCAAAGCCCTGCTTTTGAAAATGTTTACTCTATCTAGACTGGATAGGAATTGGCTGAAATATGCACATGGGAAGAGACTAAAATATAGGTTTTCGGAATTTGACGATTTTTGTGATGGTACCCCTGTAAAAAATTTAAAAATTTTTAAATCGACTCAAGGAGAGAACTTTAAATGAGGAAGCGAGCTGCCCAAAGCCCTGCTTTTGGAAATGTTTACTTTATCTGGATCGGATAGGAATTGGCTGAAATATGCACATGGGAAGAGACTAAAATATAGGTTTTCGGAATTTGACGATTTTTGTGATGGTACCCCTGTAAAAAATTTAAAAATTTTTAAATCGACTAAAGGAGAAAACTTTAAATAAGGAATCGAGCTGCCTAGAGCTCTGCTTTTGGAAATGTTTACTTTATCTGGATCGGATAGGAATTGGGTGAAATATGCACATGGGAAGAGACTAAAATATAGGTTTTCGGAATTTGACGATTTTTGTGATGGTACCCCTGTAACAAATTTTAAAATTTTTAAATCGACTCAAGGAGAAAACTTTAAATGAGGAAGCGAGCTGCCCAAAGCCCTGCTTTTGGAAATGTTTACTCTATCTAGACTGGATAGGAATTGGCTGAAATATGCACATGGGAAGAGACTAAAATATAGGTTTTCGGAATTTGACGATTTTTGTGATGGTACCCCTGTAAAAAATTTAAAAATTTTTAAATCGACTCAAGGAGAAAACTTTAAATGAGGAAGCGAGCTGCCCAAAGCCCTGCTTTTGGAAATGTTTACTCTATCTAGACTGGATAGGAATTGGCTGAAATATGCACATGGGAAGAGACTAAAATATAGGTTTTCGGAATTTGACGATTTTTGTGATGGTACCCCTGTAAAAAATTTAAAAATTTTTAAATCGACTCAAGGAGAGAACTTTAAATGAGGAAGCGAGCTGCCCAAAGCCCTGCTTTTGGAAATGTTTACTTTATCTGGATCGGATAGGAATTGGCTGAAATATGCACATGGGAAGAGACTAAAATATAGGTTTTCGGAATTTGACGATTTTTGTGATGGTACCCCTGTAAAAAATTTAAAAATTTTTAAATCGACTAAAGGAGAAAACTTTAAATAAGGAATCGAGCTGCCCAAAGAGCTCTGCTTTTGGAAATGTTTACTTTATCTGGATCGGATAGGAATTGGCTGAAATATGCACATGGGAAGAGACTAAAATATAGGTTTTCGGAATTTGACGATTTTTGTGATGGTACCCCTGTAAAAAATTTAAAAATTTTTAAATCGACTAAAGGAGAAAACTTTAAATGAGGAATCGAGCTGCCCAAAGCCCTGCTTTTGGAAATGTTTACTTTATCTGGATCGGATAGGAATTGGCTGAAATATGCACATGGGAAGAGACTAAAATATAGGTTTTCGGAATTTGACGATTTTTGTGATGGTACCCCTGTACAAATTTTAAAATTTTTAAATCGACTCAAGGAGAAAACTTTAAATGAGGAAGCGAGCTGCCCAAAGCCCTGCTTTTGGAAATGTTTACTTTATCTGGATCGGATAGGAATTGGCTGAAATATGCACATGGGAAGAGACTAAAATATAGATTTTCGGAATTTGACGATTTTTGTGATGGTACCCCTGTAAAAAATTTAAAAATTTTTAAATCGACTCAAGGAGAAAACTTTAAATGAGGAAGCGAGCTGCCCAAAGCCCTGCTTTTGGAAATGTTTACTTTATCTGGATCGGATAGGAATTGGCTGAAATATGCACATGGGAAGAGACTAAAATATAGGTTTTCGGAATTTGACGATTTTTGTGATGGTACCCCTGTAAAAAATTTAAAAATTTTTAAATCGACTCAAGGAGAAAACTTTAAATGAGGAAGCGAGCTGCACAAAGCCCTGCTTTTGGAAATGTTTACTTTATCTGGATCGGATAGGAATTGGCTGAAATATGCACATGGGAAGAGACTAAAATATAGGTTTTCGGAATTTGACGATTTTTGTGATGGTACCCCTGTAACAAATTTTAAAATTTTTAAATCGACTCAAGGAGAAAACTTTAAATGAGGAAGCGAGCTGCCCAAAGCCCTGCTTTTGGAAATGTTTACTCTATCTAGACTGGATAGGAATTGGCTGAAATATGCACATGGGAAGAGACTAAAATATAGGTTTTCGGAATTTGACGATTTTTGTGATGGTACCCCTGTAAAAAATTTAAAAATTTTTAAATCGACTCAAGGAGAAAACTTTAAATGAGGAAGCGAGCTGCCCAAAGCCCTGCTTTTGGAAATGTTTACTCTATCTAGACTGGATAGGAATTGGCTGAAATATGCACATGGGAAGAGACTAAAATATAGGTTTTCGGAATTTGACGATTTTTGTGATGGTACCCCTGTAAAAAATTTAAAAATTTTTAAATCGACTCAAGGAGAGAACTTTAAATGAGGAAGCGAGCTGCCCAAAGCCCTGCTTTTGGAAATGTTTACTTTATCTGGATCGGATAGGAATTGGCTGAAATATGCACATGGGAAGAGACTAAAATATAGGTTTTCGGAATTTGACGATTTTTGTGATGGTACCCCTGTAACAAATTTTAAAATTTTTAAATCGACTCAAGGAGAAAACTTTAAATGAGGAAGCGAGCTGCCCAAAGCCCTGCTTTTGGAAATGTTTACTTTATCTAGACTGGATAGGAATTGGCTGAAATATGCACATGGGAAGAGACTAAAATATAGGTTTTCGGAATTTGACGATTTTTGTGATGGTACCCCTGTAAAAAATTTAAAAATTTTTAAATCGACTCAAGGAGAAAACTTTAAATGAGGAAGCGAGCTGCACAAAGCCCTGCTTTTGGAAATGTTTACTTTATCTGGATCGGATAGGAATTGGCTGAAATATGCACATGGGAAGAGACTAAAATATAGGTTTTCGGAATTTGACGATTTTTGTGATGGTACCCCTGTAACAAATTTTAAAATTTTTAAATCGACTCAAGGAGAAAACTTTAAATGAGGAAGCGAGCTGCCCAAAGCCCTGCTTTTGGAAATGTTTACTTTATCTAGACTGGATAGGAATTGGCTGAAATATGCACATGGGAAGAGACTAAAATATAGGTTTTCGGAATTTGACGATTTTTGTGATGGTACCCCTGTAAAAAATTTAAAAATTTTTAAATCGACTCAAGGAGAAAACTTTAAATGAGGAAGCGAGCTGCCCAAAGCCCTGCTTTTGAAAATGTTTACTCTATCTAGACTGGATAGGAATTGGCTGAAATATGCACATGGGAAGAGACTAAAATATAGGTTTTCGGAATTTGACGATTTTTGTGATGGTACCCCTGTAAAAAATTTAAAAATTTTTAAATCGACTCAAGGAGAAAACTTTAAATGAGGAATCGAGCTGCCCAAAGCCCTGCTTTTGGAAATGTTTACTTTATCTGGATCGGATAGGAATTGGCTGAAATATGCACATGGGAAGAGACTAAAATATAGGTTTTCGGAATTTGACGATTTTTGTGATGGTACCCCTGTAAAAAATTTAAAAATTTTTAAATCGACTAAAGGAGAAAACTTTAAATAAGGAATCGAGCTGCCTAAAGCTCTGCTTTTGGAAATGTTTACTTTATCTGGATCGGATAGGAATTGGCTGAAATATGCACATGGGAAGAGACTAAAATATAGGTTTTCGGAATTTGACGATTTTTGTGATGGTACCCCTGTAAAAAATTTAAAAATTTTTAAATCGACTAAAGGAGAAAACTTTAAATGAGGAAGCGAGCTGCCCAAAGCCCTGCTTTTGGAAATGTTTACTTTATCTGGATCGGATAGGAATTGGCTGAAATATGCACATGGGAAGAAACTAAAATATAGGTTTTCGGAATTTGACGATTTTTGTGATGGTACCCCTGTAAAAATTTTAAAATTTTTAAATCGACTCAAGGAGAAAACTTTAAATGAGGAAGCGAGCTGCCCAAAGCCCTGCTTTTGGAAATGTTTACTTTATCTAGACTGGATAGGAATTGGCTGAAATATGCACATGGGAAGAGACTAAAATATAGGTTTTCGGAATTTGACGATTTTTGTGATGGTACCCCTGTAAAAAATTTAAAAATTTTTAAATCGACTCAAGGAGAAAACTTTAAATGAGGAAGCGAGCTGCCCAAAGCCCTGCTTTTGAAAATGTTTACTCTATCTAGACTGGATAGGAATTGGCTGAAATATGCACATGGGAAGAGACTAAAATATAGGTTTTCGGAATTTGACGATTTTTGTGATGGTACCCCTGTAAAAAATTTAAAAATTTTTAAATCGACTCAAGGAGAAAACTTTAAATGAGGAAGCGAGCTGCCCAAAGCCCTGCTTTTGGAAATGTTTACTTTATCTGGATCGGATAGGAATTGGCTGAAATATGCACATGGGAAGAGACTAAAATATAGGTTTTCGGAATTTGACGATTTTTGTGATGGTACCCCTGTAAAAAATTTAAAAATTTTTAAATCGACTAAAGGAGAAAACTTTAAATAAGGAATCGAGCTGCCTAGAGCTCTGCTTTTGGAAATGTTTACTTTATCTGGATCGGATAGGAATTGGCTGAAATATGCACATGGGAAGAGACTAAAATATAGGTTTTCGGAATTTGACGATTTTTGTGATGGTACCCCTGTAAAAAATTTAAAAATTTTTAAATCGACTCAAGGAGAAAACTTTAAATGAGGAAGCGAGCTGCACAAAGCCCTGCTTTTGGAAATGTTTACTTTCTCTGGATCGGATAGGAATTGGCTGAAATATGCACATGGGAAGAGACTAAAATATAGGTTTTCGGAATTTGACGATTTTTGTGATGGTACCCCTGTAACAAATTTTAAAATTTTTAAATCGACTCAAGGAGAAAACTTTAAATGAGGAATCGAGCTGCCCAAAGCCCTGCTTTTGGAAATGTTTACTCTATCTAGACTGGATAGGAATTGGCTGAAATATGCACATGGGAAGAGACTAAAATATAGGTTTTCGGAATTTGACGATTTTTGTGATGGTACCCCTGTAAAAAATTTAAAAATTTTTAAATCGACTCAAGGAGAGAACTTTAAATGAGGAAGCGAGCTGCCCAAAGCCCTGCTTTTGGAAATGTTTACTTTATCTGGATCGGATAGGAATTGGCTGAAATATGCACATGGGAAGAGACTAAAATATAGGTTTTCGGAATTTGACGATTTTTGTGATGGTACCCCTGTAAAAAATTTAAAAATTTTTAAATCGACTAAAGGAGAAAACTTTAAATGAGGAATCGAGCTGCCTAAAGCTCTGCTTTTGGAAATGTTTACTTTATCTGGATCGGATAGGAATTGGCTGAAATATGCACATGGGAAGAGACTAAAATATAGGTTTTCGGAATTTGACGATTTTTGTGATGGTACCCCTGTAAAAAATTTAAAAATTTTTAAATCGACTCAAGGAGAAAACTTTAAATGAGGAAGCGAGCTGCCCAAAGCCCTGCTTTTGGAAATGTTTACTCTATCTAGACTGGATAGGAATTGGCTGAAATATGCACATGGGAAGAGACTAAAATATAGGTTTTCGGAATTTGACGATTTTTGTGATGGTACCCCTGTAAAAAATTTAAAAATTTTTAAATCGACTCAAGGAGAAAACTTTAAATGAGGAAGCGAGCTGCCCAAAGCCCTGCTTTTGGAAATGTTTACTTTATCTAGACTGGATAGGAATTGGCTGAAATATGCACATGGGAAGAGACTAAAATATAGGTTTTCGGAATTTGACGATTTTTGTGATGGTACCCCTGTAAAAAATTTAAAAATTTTTAAATCGACTCAAGGAGAGAACTTTAAATGAGGAAGCGAGCTGCCCAAAGCCCTGCTTTTGGAAATGTTTACTTTATCTGGATCGGATAGGAATTGGCTGAAATATGCACATGGGAAGAGACTAAAATATAGGTTTTCGGAATTTGACGATTTTTGTGATGGTACCCCTGTAAAAAATTTAAAAATTTTTAAATCGACTAAAGGAGAAAACTTTAAATGAGGAATCGAGCTGCCTAAAGCTCTGCTTTTGGAAATGTTTACTTTATCTGGATCGGATAGGAATTGGCTGAAATATGCACATGGGAAGAGACTAAAATATAGGTTTTCGGAATTTGACGATTTTTGTGATGGTACCCCTGTAACAAATTTTAAAATTTTTAAATCGACTCAAGGAGAAAACTTTAAATGAGGAAGCGAGCTGCCCAAAGCCCTGCTTTTGGAAATGTTTACTTTATCTGGATCGGATAGGAATTGGCTGAAATATGCACATGGGAAGAGACTAAAATATAGGTTTTCGGAATTTGACGATTTTTGTGATGGTACCCCTGTAAAAAATTTAAAAATTTTTAAATCGACTCAAGGAGAGAACTTTAAATGAGGAAGCGAGCTGCCCAAAGCCCTGCTTTTGGAAATGTTTACTTTATCTGGATCGGATAGGAATTGGCTGAAATATGCACATGGGAAGAGACTAAAATATAGGTTTTCGGAATTTGACGATTTTTGTGATGGTACCCCTGTAAAAAATTTAAAAATTTTTAAATCGACTAAAGGAGAAAACTTTAAATGAGGAATCGAGCTGCCTAGAGCTCTGCTTTTGGAAATGTTTACTTTATCTGGATCGGATAGGAATTGGCTGAAATATGCACATGGGAAGAGACTAAAATATAGGTTTTCGGAATTTGACGATTTTTGTGATGGTACCCCTGTAAAAAATTTAAAAATTTTTAAATCGACTCAAGGAGAAAACTTTAAATGAGGAAGCGAGCTGCACAAAGCCCTGCTTTTGGAAATGTTTACTTTATCTGGATCGGATAGGAATTGGCTGAAATATGCACATGGGAAGAGACTAAAATATAGGTTTTCGGAATTTGACGATTTTTGTGATGGTACCCCTGTAACAAATTTTAAAATTTTTAAATCGACTCAAGGAGAAAACTTTAAATGAGGAAGCGAGCTGCCCAAAGCCCTGCTTTTGGAAATGTTTACTCTATCTAGACTGGATAGGAATTGGCTGAAATATGCACATGGGAAGAGACTAAAATATAGGTTTTCGGAATTTGACGATTTTTGTGATGGTACCCCTGTAAAAAATTTAAAAATTTTTAAATCGACTCAAGGGAGAAAACTTTAAATGAGGAAGCGAGCTGCCCAAAGCCCTGCTTTTGGAAATGTTTACTTTATCTGGATCGGATAGGAATTGGCTGAAATATGCACATGGGAAGAGACTAAAATATAGGTTTTCGGAATTTGACGATTTTTGTGATGGTACCCCTGTAAAAAATTTAAAAATTTTTAAATCGACTCAAGGAGAAAACTTTAAATGAGGAATCGAGCTGCCCAAAGCCCTGCTTTTGGAAATGTTTACTTTATCTGGATCGGATAGGAATTGGCTGAAATATGCACATGGGAAGAGACTAAAATATAGGTTTTCGGAATTTGACGATTTTTGTGATGGTACCCCTGTAAAAAATTTAAAAATTTTTAAATCGACTAAAGGAGAAAACTTTAAATGAGGAAGCGAGCTGCCCAAAGCCCTGCTTTTGGAAATGTTTACTTTATCTGGATCGGATAGGAATTGGCTGAAATATGCACATGGGAAGAGACTAAAATATAGGTTTTCGGAATTTGACGATTTTTGTGATGGTACCCCTGTAAAAAATTTTAAAATTTTTAAATCGACTCAAGGAGAAAACTTTAAATGAGGAAGCGAGCTGCCCAAAGCCCTGCTTTTGGAAATGTTTACTTTATCTAGACTGGATAGGAATTGGCTGAAATATGCACATGGGAAGAGACTAAAATATAGGTTTTCGGAATTTGACGATTTTTGTGATGGTACCCCTGTAAAAAATTTAAAAATTTTTAAATCGACTCAAGGAGAGAACTTTAAATGAGGAATCGAGCTGCCCAAAGCCCTGCTTTTGGAAATGTTTACTTTATCTGGATCGGATAGGAATTGGCTGAAATATGCACATGGGAAGAGACTAAAATATAGGTTTTCGGAATTTGACGATTTTTGTGATGGTACCCCTGTAAAAAATTTAAAAATTTTTAAATCGACTAAAGGAGAAAACTTTAAATGAGGAATCGAGCTGCCTAAAGCTCTGCTTTTGGAAATGTTTACTTTATCTGGATCGGATAGGAATTGGCTGAAATATGCACATGGGAAGAGACTAAAATATAGGTTTTCGGAATTTGACGATTTTTGTGATGGTACCCCTGTAAAAAATTTAAAAATTTTTAAATCGACTCAAGGAGAAAACTTTAAATGAGGAAGCGAGCTGCACAAAGCCCTGCTTTTGGAAATGTTTACTTTATCTGGATCGGATAGGAATTGGCTGAAATATGCACATGGGAAGAGACTAAAATATAGGTTTTCGGAATTTGACGATTTTTGTGATGGTACCCCTGTAACAAATTTTAAAATTTTTAAATCGACTCAAGGAGAAAACTTTAAATGAGGAAGCGAGCTGCCCAAAGCCCTGCTTTTGGAAATGTTTACTCTATCTAGACTGGATAGGAATTGGCTGAAATATGCACATGGGAAGAGACTAAAATATAGGTTTTCGGAATTTGACGATTTTTGTGATGGTACCCCTGTAAAAAATTTAAAAATTTTTAAATCGACTCAAGGAGAGAACTTTAAATGAGGAAGCGAGCTGCCCAAAGCCCTGCTTTTGGAAATGTTTACTTTATCTGGATCGGATAGGAATTGGCTGAAATATGCACATGGGAAGAGACTAAAATATAGGTTTTCGGAATTTGACGATTTTTGTGATGGTACCCCTGTAAAAAATTTAAAAATTTTTAAATCGACTCAAGGAGAAAACTTTAAATGAGGAAGCGAGCTGCACAAAGCCCTGCTTTTGGAAATGTTTACTTTATCTGGATCGGATAGGAATTGGCTGAAATATGCACATGGGAAGAGACTAAAATATAGGTTTTCGGAATTTGACGATTTTTGTGATGGTACCCCTGTAACAAATTTTAAAATTTTTAAATCGACTCAAGGAGAAAACTTTAAATGAGGAAGCGAGCTGCCCAAAGCCCTGCTTTTGGAAATGTTTACTCTATCTAGACTGGATAGGAATTGGCTGAAATATGCACATGGGAAGAGACTAAAATATAGGTTTTCGGAATTTGACGATTTTTGTGATGGTACCCCTGTAAAAAATTTAAAAATTTTTAAATCGACTCAAGGAGAGAACTTTAAATGAGGAATCGAGCTGCCCAAAGCCCTGCTTTTGGAAATGTTTACTTTATCTGGATCGGATAGGAATTGGCTGAAATATGCACATGGGAAGAGACTAAAATATAGGTTTTCGGAATTTGACGATTTTTGTGATGGTACCCCTGTAAAAAATTTAAAAATTTTTAAATCGACTAAAGGAGAAAACTTTAAATAAGGAATCGAGCTGCCTAAAGCTCTGCTTTTGGAAATGTTTACTTTATCTGGATCGGATAGGAATTGGCTGAAATATGCACATGGGAAGAGACTAAAATATAGGTTTTCGGAATTTGACGATTTTTGTGATGGTACCCCTGTAAAAATTTAAAAATTTTTAAATCGACTCAAGGAGAAAACTTTAAATGAGGAAGCGAGCTGCCCAAAGCCCTGCTTTTGGAAATGTTTACTCTATCTAGACTGGATAGGAATTGGCTGAAATATGCACATGGGAAGAGACTAAAATATAGGTTTTCGGAATTTGACGATTTTTGTGATGGTACCCCTGTAAAAAATTTAAAAATTTTTAAATCGACTCAAGGAGAAAACTTTAAATGAGGAAGCGAGCTGCCCAAAGCCCTGCTTTTGAAAATGTTTACTCTATCTAGACTGGATAGGAATTGGCTGAAATATGCACATGGGAAGAGACTAAAATATAGGTTTTCGGAATTTGACGATTTTTGTGATGGTACCCCTGTAAAAAATTTAAAAATTTTTAAATCGACTCAAGGAGAGAACTTTAAATGAGGAAGCGAGCTGCCCAAAGCCCTGCTTTTGGAAATGTTTACTTTATCTGGATCGGATAGGAATTGGCTGAAATATGCACATGGGAAGAGACTAAAATATAGGTTTTCGGAATTTGACGATTTTTGTGATGGTACCCCTGTAAAAAATTTAAAAATTTTTAAATCGACTCAAGGAGAAAACTTTAAATGAGGAAGCGAGCTGCCCAAAGCCCTGCTTTTGAAAATGTTTACTCTATCTAGACTGGATAGGAATTGGCTGAAATATGCACATGGGAAGAGACTAAAATATAGGTTTTCGGAATTTGACGATTTTTGTGATGGTACCCCTGTAAAAAATTTAAAAATTTTTAAATCGACTCAAGGAGAAAACTTTAAATGAGGAAGCGAGCTGCCCAAAGCCCTGCTTTTGGAAATGTTTACTTTATCTGGATCGGATAGGAATTGGCTGAAATATGCACATGGGAAGAGACTAAAATATAGGTTTTCGGAATTTGACGATTTTTGTGATGGTACCCCTGTAAAAAATTTAAAAATTTTTAAATCGACTAAAGGAGAAAACTTTAAATAAGGAATCGAGCTGCCTAAAGCTCTGCTTTTGGAAATGTTTACTTTATCTGGATCGGATAGGAATTGGCTGAAATATGCACATGGGAAGAGACTAAAATATAGGTTTTCGGAATTTGACGATTTTTGTGATGGTACCCCTGTAAAAAATTTAAAAATTTTTAAATCGACTAAAGGAGAAAACTTTAAATGAGGAATCGAGCTGCCCAAAGCCCTGCTTTTGGAAATGTTTACTTTATCTGGATCGGATAGGAATTGGCTGAAATATGCACATGGGAAGAGACTAAAATATAGGTTTTCGGAATTTGACGATTTTTGTGATGGTACCCCTGTAACAAATTTTAAAATTTTTAAATCGACTCAAGGAGAAAACTTTAAATGAGGAAGCGAGCTGCCCAAAGCCCTGCTTTTGGAAATGTTTACTCTATCTAGACTGGATAGGAATTGGCTGAAATATGCACATGGGAAGAGACTAAAATATAGGTTTTCGGAATTTGACGATTTTTGTGATGGTACCCCTGTAAAAAATTTAAAAATTTTTAAATCGACTAAAGGAGAAAACTTTAAATGAGGAATCGAGCTGCCTAAAGCTCTGCTTTTGGAAATGTTTACTTTATCTAGACTGGATAGGAATTGGCTGAAATATGCACATGGGAAGAGACTAAAATATAGATTTTCGGAATTTGACGATTTTTGTGATGGTACCCCTGTAAAACATTTAAAAATTTTTAAATCGACTCACGGAGAAAACTTTAAATGAGGAAGCGAGCTGCCCAAAGCCCTGCTTTTGGAAATGTTTACTTTATCTAGACTGGATAGGAATTGGCTGAAATATGCACATGGGAAGAGACTAAAATATAGGTTTTCGGAATTTGACGATTTTTGTGATGGTACCCCTGTAAAAAATTTAAAAATTTTTAAATCGACTCAAGCAGAAAACTTTAAATGAGGAATCGAGCTGCCCAAAGCCCTGCTTTTGGAAATGTTTACTTTATCTAGACTGGATAGGAATTGGCTGAAATATGCACATGGGAAGAGACTAAAATATAGGTTTTTGGAATTTGACGATTTTTGTGATGGTACCCCTGTAAAAAATTTAAAAATTTTTAAATCGACTCAAGGAGAAAACTTTAAATGAGGAAGCGAGCTGCCCAAAGCCCTGCTTTTGGAAATGTTTACTCTATCTAGACTGGATAGGAATTGGCTGAAATATGCACATGGGAAGAGACTAAAATATAGGTTTTCGGAATTTGACGATTTTTGTGATGGTACCCCTGTAAAAAATTTAAAAATTTTTAAATCGACTAAAGGAGAAAACTTTAAATGAGGAATCGAGCTGCCCAAAGCCCTGCTTTTGGAAATGTTTACTTTATCTGGATCGGATAGGAATTGGCTGAAATATGCACATGGGAAGAGACTAAAATATAGGTTTTCGGAATTTGACGATTTTTGTGATGGTACCCCTGTAAAAAATTTAAAAAATTTTTAAATCGACTCAAGGAGAAAATTTAAAATGAGGAAGCGAGCTTCCCAAAGCCCTGCTTTTGGAAATGTTTACTTTATCTGGATCGGATAGGAATTGGCTGAAATATGCACATGGGAAGAGACTAAAATATAGGTTTTCGGAATTTGACGATTTTTGTGATGGTACCCCTGTAAAAAATTTAAAAATTTTTAAATCGACTCAAGGAGAAAACTTTAAATGAGGAAGCGAGCTGCCCAAAGCCCTGCTTTTGGAAATGTTTACTTTATCTAGACTGGATAGGAATTGGCTGAAATATGCACATGGGAAGAGACTAAAATATAGATTTTCGGAATTTGACGATTTTTGTGATGGTACCCCTGTAAAAAATTTTAAAATTTTTAAATCGACTCAAGGAGAAAACTTTAAATGAGGAAGCGAGCTGCCCAAAGCCCTGCTTTTGGAAATGTTTACTTTATCTAGACTGGATAGGAATTGGCTGAAATATGCACATGGGAAGAGACTAAAATATAGGTTTTCGGAATTTGACGATTTTTGTGATGGTACCCCTGTAAAAAATTTAAAAATTTTTAAATCGACTAAAGGAGAAAACTTTAAATGAGGAATCGAGCTGCCTAAAGCTCTGCTTTTGGAAATGTTTACTTTATCTAGACTGGATAGGAATTGGCTGAAATATGCACATGGGAAGAGACTAAAATATAGATTTTCGGAATTTGACGATTTTTGTGATGGTACCCCCGTAAAAAATTTAAAAATGTTTAAATCGACTCAAGCAGAAAACTTTAAATGAGGAATCGTGCTGCCCAAAGCCCTGCTTTTGGAAATGTTTACTCTATCTAGACTGGATAGGAATTGGCTGAAATATGCACATGGGAAGAGACTAAAATATAGGTTTTCGGAATTTGACGATTTTTGTGATGGTACCCCTGTAAAAAATTTAAAAAATTTTAAATCGACTCAAGGAGAAAACTTTAAATGAGGAAGCGAGCTGCCCAAAGCCCTGCTTTTGGAAATGTTTACTTTATCTAGACTGGATAGGAATTGGCTGAAATATGCACATGGGAAGAGACTAAAATATAGGTATTCGGAATTTGACGATTTTTGTGATGGTACCCCCGTAAAAAATTTAAAAATGTTTAAATCGACTCAAGCAGAAAACTTTAAATGGGGAATCGTGCTGCCCAAAGCCCTGCTTTAGGAAATGTTTACTTTATCTGGATCGGATAGGAATTGGCTGAAATATGCACATGGGAAGAGACTAAAATATAGGTTTTCCGAATTTGACGATTTTTGTGATGGTACCCCTGTAAAAAATTTAAAAAATTTTAAATCGACTCAAGGAGAAAACTTTAAATGAGGAAGCGAGCTGCCCAAAGCCCTGCTTTTGGAAATGTTTACTCTATCTAGACTGGATAGGAATTGGCTGAAATATGCACATGGGAAGAGACTAAAATATAGGTATTCGGAATTTGACGATTTTTGTGATGGTACCCCCGTAAAAAATTTAAAAATGTTTAAATCGACTCAAGCAGAAAACTTTAAATGGGGAATCGTGCTGCCCAAAGCCCTGCTTTAGGAAATGTTTACTTTATCTGGATCGGATAGGAATTGGCTGAAATATGCACATGGGAAGAGACTAAAATATAGATTTTCGGAATTTGACGATTTTTGTGATGGTACCCCCGTAAAAAATTTAAAAATGTTTAAATCGACTCAAGCAGAAAACTTTAAATGGGGAATCGTGCTGCCCAAAGCCCTGCTTTAGGAAATGTTTACTTTATCTGGATCGGATAGGAATTGGCTGAAATATGCACATGGGAAGAGACTAAAATATAGATTTTCGGAATTTGACGATTTTTGTGATGGTACCCCCGTAAAAAATTAAAAAATTTTTAAATCGACTCACGGAGAAAACTTTAAATGAGGAAGCGAGCTGCCCAAAGCCCTGCTTTTGGAAATGTTTACTCTATCTAGACTGGATAGGAATTGGCTGAAATATGCACATGGGAAGAGACTAAAATATAGGTATTCGGAATTTGACGATTTTTGTGATGGTACCCCCGTAAAAAATTAAAAAATTTTTAAATCGACTCACGGAGAAAACTTTAAATGAGGAAGCGAGCTGCCCAAAGCCCTGCTTTTGGAAATGTTTACTTTATCTAGACTGGATAGGAATTGGCTGAAATATGCACATGGGAAGAGACTAAAATATAGGTTTTCGGAATTTGACGATTTTTGTGATGGTACCCCTGTAAAAAATTTAAAAATTTTTAAATCGACTAAAGGAGAAAACTTTAAATGAGGAATCGAGCTGCCTAAAGCTCTGCTTTTGGAAATGTTTACTTTATCTAGACTGGATAGGAATTGGCTGAAATATGCACATGGGAAGAGACTAAAATATAGATTTTCGGAATTTGACGATTTTTGTGATGGTACCCCCGTAAAAAATTTAAAAATGTTTAAATCGACTCAAGCAGAAAACTTTAAATGAGGAATCGTGCTGCCCAAAGCCCTGCTTTTGGAAATGTTTACTTTATCTAGACTGGATAGGAATTGGCTGAAATATGCACATGGGAAGAGACTAAAATATAGGTTTTCGGAATTTGACGATTTTTGTGATGGTACCCCCGTAAAAAATTAAAAAATTTTTAAATCGACTCAAGGAGAAAACTTTAAATGAGGAAGCGAGCTGCCCAAAGCCCTGCTTTTGGAAATGTTTACTTTATCTAGACTGGATAGGAATTGGCTGAAATATGCACATGGGAAGAGACTAAAATATAGGTTTTCGGAATTTGACGATTTTTGTGATGGTACCCCTGTAAAAAATTTAAAAATTTTTAAATCGACTCAAGCAGAAAACTTTAAATGGGGAATCGAGCTGCCCAAAGCCCTGCTTTTAGGAAATGTTTACTTTATCTGGATCGGATAGGAATTGGCTGAAATATGCACATGGGAAGAGACTAAAATATAGGTTTTCGGAATTTGACGATTTTTGTGATGGTACCCCTGTAAAAAATTTAAAAAATTTTAAATCGACTAAAGGAGAAAACTTTAAATGAGCAACGAACAGCCCAATGCCCTGCTTTTGGAAATGTTTACTCTATCTAGACTGGATAGGAATTGGCTGAAATATGCACATGGGAAGAGACTAAAATATAGGTTTTCGGAATTTGACGATTTTTGTGATGGTACCCCTGTAAAAAATTTAAAAATGTTTAAATCGACTAAAGGAGAAAACTTTAAATGAGGAATCGTGCTGCCCAAAGCCCTGCTTTTGGAAATGTTTACTTTATCTGGATCGGATAGGAATTGGCTGAAATATGCACATGGGAAGAGACTAAAATATAGGTTTTCGGAATTTGACGATTTTTGTGATGGTACCCCTGTAAAAAATTTAAAAAATTTTAAATCGACTCAAGGAGAAAACTTTAAATGAGGAAGCGAGCTGCCCAAAGCCCTGCTTTTGGAAATGTTTACTTTATCTAGACTGGATAGGAATTGGCTGAAATATGCACATGGGAAGAGACTAAAATA
This sequence comes from Drosophila varians, assembly GCA_018150405.1. Taxonomy (NCBI): domain Eukaryota; kingdom Metazoa; phylum Arthropoda; class Insecta; order Diptera; family Drosophilidae; genus Drosophila; species Drosophila varians. Next base: position 12,463,937 of record JAECWK010000126.1, read on the forward strand.
TAGGTTTTCGGAATTTGACGATTTTTGTGATGGTACCCCTGTAAAAAATTTAAAAATTTTTAAATCGACTAAAGGAGAAAACTTTAAATGAGGAATCGAGCTGCCCAAAGCCCTGCTTTTGGAAATGTTTACTTTTTCTGGATCGGATAGGAATTGGCTGAAATATGCACATGGGAAGAGACTAAAATATAGATTTTCGGAATTTGACGATTTTTGTGATGGTACCCCTGTAAAAAATTTAAAAATGTTTAAATCGACTAAAGGAGAAAACTTTAAATGAGGAATCGTGCTGCCCAAAGCCCTGCTTTTGGAAATGTTTACTTTATTTGGATCGGATAGGAATTGGCTGAAATATGCACATGGGAAGAGACTAAAATATAGATTTTCGGAATTTGACGATTTTTGTGATGGTACCCCTGTAAAAAATTTAAAAATTTTTAAATCGACTCACGGAGAAAACTTTAAATGAGGAAGCGAGCTGCCCAAAGCCCTGCTTTTGGAAATGTTTACTTTATCTAGACTGGATAGGAATTGGCTGAAATATGCACATGGGAAGAGACTAAAATATAGGTTTTCGGAATTTGACGATTTTTGTGATGGTACCCCTGTAAAAAATTTAAAAATTTTTAAATCGACTAAAGAAGAAAACTTTAAATGAGGAATCGAGGTGCCTAAAGCTCTGCTTTTGGAAATGTTTACTTTATCTAGACTGGATAGGAATTGGCTGAAATATGCACATGGGAAGAGACTAAAATATAGATTTTCGGAATTTGACGATTTTTGTGATGGTACCCCTGTAAAAAATTTAAAAATTTTTAAATCGACTCACGGAGAAAACTTTAAATGAGGAAGCGAGCTGCCCAAAGCCCTGCTTTTGGAAATGTTTACTTTATCTAGACTGGATAGGAATTGGCTGAAATATGCACATGGGAAGAGACTAAAATATAGGTATTCGGAATTTGACGATTTTTGTGATGGTACCCCCGTAAAAAATTTAAAAATGTTTAAATCGACTCAAGCAGAAAACTTTAAATGAGGAATCGAGCTGCCCAAAGCCCTGCTTTTGGAAATGTTTACTTTATCTAGACTGGATAGGAATTGGCTGAAATATGCACATGGGAAGAGACTAAAATATAGGTTTTCGGAATTTGACGATTTTTGTGATGGTACCCCTGTAAAAAATTTAAAAATTTTTAAATCGACTCAAGGAGAAAACTTTAAATGAGGAAGCGAGCTGCCCAAAGCCCTGCTTTTGGAAATGTTTACTCTATCTAGACTGGATAGGAATTGGCTGAAATATGCACATGGGAAGAGACTAAAATATAGGTTTTCGGAATTTGACGATTTTTGTGATGGTACCCCTGTAAAAAATTTAAAAATGTTTAAATCGACTAAAGGAGAAAACTTTAAATGAGGAATCGAGCTGCCCAAAGCCCTGCTTTTGGAAATGTTTACTTTATCTGGATCGGATAGGAATTGGCTGAAATATGCACATGGGAAGAGACTAAAATATAGGTTTTCGGAATTTGACGATTTTTGTGATGGTACCCCTGTAAAAAATTTAAAAATTTTTAAATCGACTCAAGGAGAAAACTTTAAATGAGGAATCGAGCTTCCCAAAGCCCTGCTTTTGGAAATGTTTACTTTATCTGGATCGGATAGGAATTGGCTGAAATATGCACATGGGAAGAGACTAAAATATAGGTTTTCGGAATTTGACGATTTTTGTGATGGTACCCCTGTAAAAAATTTAAAAATTTTAAATCGACTCAAGGAGAAAACTTTAAATGAGGAAGCGAGCTGCCCAAAGCCCTGCTTTTGGAAATGTTTACTTTATCTAGACTGGATAGGAATTGGCTGAAATATGCACATGGGAAGAGACTAAAATATAGGTTTTCGGAATTTGACGATTTTTGTGATGGTACCCCTGTAAAAAATTTAAAAATTTTTAAATCGACTCAAGGAGAAAACTTTAAATGAGGAAGCGAGCTGCCCAAAGCCCTGCTTTTGGAAATGTTTACTCTATCTAGACTGGATAGGAATTGGCTGAAATATGCACATGGGAAGAGACTAAAATATAGGTTTTCGGAATTTGACGATTTTTGTGATGGTACCCCTGTAAAAATTTAAAAATTTTTAAATCGACTCAAGGAGAAAACTTTAAATGAGGAAGCGAGCTGCCCAAAGCCCTGCTTTTGGAAATGTTTACTCTATCTAGACTGGATAGGAATTGGCTGAAATATGCACATGGGAAGAGACTAAAATATAGGTTTTCGGAATTTGACGATTTTTGTGATGGTACCCCTGTAAAAAATTTAAAAATTTTTAAATCGACTCAAGGAGAAAACTTTAAATGAGGAAGCGAGCTGCCCAAAGCCCTGCTTTTGGAAATGTTTACTTTATCTAGACTGGATAGGAATTGGCTGAAATATGCACATGGGAAGAGACTAAAATATAGGTTTTCGGAATTTGACGATTTTTGTGATGGTACCCCTGTAAAAAATTTAAAAATTTTTAAATCGACTCAAGGAGAAAACTTTAAATGAGGAAGCGAGCTGCCCAAAGCCCTGCTTTTGGAAATGTTTACTCTATCTAGACTGGATAGGAATTGGCTGAAATATGCACATGGGAAGAGACTAAAATATAGGTTTTCGGAATTTGACGATTTTTGTGATGGTACCCCTGTAAAAAATTTAAAAATTTTTAAATCGACTCAAGGAGAAAACTTTAAATGAGGAAGCGAGCTGCCCAAATCCCTGCTTTTGGAAATGTTTACTTTATCTGGATCGGATAGGAATTGGCTGAAATATGCACATGGGAAGAGACTAAAATATAGGTTTTCGGAATTTGACGATTTTTGTGATGGTACCCCTGTAACAAATTTTAAAATTTTTAAATCGACTCAAGGAGAAAACTTTAAATGAGGAAGCGAGCTGCCCAAAGCCCTGCTTTTGGAAATGTTTACTCTATCTAGACTGGATAGGAATTGGCTGAAATATGCACATGGGAAGAGACTAAAATATAGGTTTTCGGAATTTGACGATTTTTGTGATGGTACCCCTGTAAAAAATTTAAAAATTTTTAAATCGACTCAAGGAGAAAACTTTAAATGAGGAAGCGAGCTGCCCAAAGCCCTGCTTTTGGAAATGTTTACTTTATCTAGACTGGATAGGAATTGGCTGAAATATGCACATGGGAAGAGACTAAAATATAGGTTTTCTGAATTTGACGATTTTTGTGATGGTACCCCTGTAAAAAATTTAAAAATTTTTAAATCGACTCAAGGAGAAAACTTTAAATGAGGAAGCGAGCTGCCCAAAGCCCTGCTTTTGGAAATGTTTACTCTATCTAGACTGGATAGGAATTGGCTGAAATATGCACATGGGAAGAGACTAAAATATAGGTTTTCGGAATTTGACGATTTTTGTGATGGTACCCCTGTAAAAAATTTAAAAATTTTTAAATCGACTCAAGGAGAAAACTTTAAATGAGGAAGCGAGCTGCCCAAATCCCTGCTTTTGGAAATGTTTACTTTATCTGGATCGGATAGGAATTGGCTGAAATATGCACATGGGAAGAGACTAAAATATAGGTTTTCGGAATTTGACGATTTTTGTGATGGTACCCCTGTAACAAATTTTAAAATTTTTAAATAGACTCAAGGAGAAAACTTTAAATGAGGAAGCGAGCTGCCCAAAGCCCTGCTTTTGGAAATGTTTACTCTATCTAGACTGGATAGGAATTGGCTGAAATATGCACATGGGAAGAGACTAAAATATAGGTTTTCGGAATTTGACGATTTTTGTGATGGTACCCCTGTAAAAAATTTAAAAATTTTTAAATCGACTCAAGGAGAAAACTTTAAATGAGGAAGCGAGCTGCCCAAATCCCTGCTTTTGGAAATGTTTACTTTATCTGGATCGGATAGGAATTGGCTGAAATATGCACATGGGAAGAGACTAAAATATAGGTTTTCGGAATTTGACGATTTTTGTGATGGTACCCCTGTAACAAATTTTAAAATTTTTAAATCGACTCAAGGAGAAAACTTTAAATGAGGAAGCGAGCTGCCCAAAGCCCTGCTTTTGGAAATGTTTACTCTATCTAGACTGGATAGGAATTGGCTGAAATATGCACATGGGAAGAGACTAAAATATAGGTTTTCGGAATTTGACGATTTTTGTGATGGTACCCCTGTAAAAAATTTAAAAATTTTTAAATCGACTCAAGGAGAAAACTTTAAATGAGGAAGCGAGCTGCCCAAATCCCTGCTTTTGGAAATGTTTACTTTATCTGGATCGGATAGGAATTGGCTGAAATATGCACATGGGAAGAGACTAAAATATAGGTTTTCGGAATTTGACGATTTTTGTGATGGTACCCCTGTAACAAATTTTAAAATTTTTAAATCGACTCAAGGAGAAAACTTTAAATGAGGAAGCGAGCTGCCCAAAGCCCTGCTTTTGGAAATGTTTACTCTATCTAGACTGGATAGGAATTGGCTGAAATATGCACATGGGAAGAGACTAAAATATAGGTTTTCGGAATTTGACGATTTTTGTGATGGTACCCCTGTAAAAAATTTAAAAATTTTTAAATCGACTCAAGGAGAAAACTTTAAATGAGGAAGCGAGCTGCCCAAAGCCCTGCTTTTGGAAATGTTTACTTTATCTAGACTGGATAGGAATTGGCTGAAATATGCACATGGGAAGAGACTAAAATATAGGTTTTCGGAATTTGACGATTTTTGTGATGGTACCCCTGTAAAAAATTTAAAAATTTTTAAATCGACTCAAGGAGAAAACTTTAAATGAGGAAGCGAGCTGCCCAAAGCCCTGCTTTTGGAAATGTTTACTCTATCTAGACTGGATAGGAATTGGCTGAAATATGCACATGGGAAGAGACTAAAATATAGGTTTTCGGAATTTGACGATTTTTGTGATGGTACCCCTGTAAAAAATTTAAAAATTTTTAAATCGACTCAAGGAGAAAACTTTAAATGAGGAAGCGAGCTGCCCAAATCCCTGCTTTTGGAAATGTTTACTTTATCTGGATCGGATAGGAATTGGCTGAAATATGCACATGGGAAGAGACTAAAATATAGGTTTTCGGAATTTGACGATTTTTGTGATGGTACCCCTGTAACAAATTTTAAAATTTTTAAATCGACTCAAGGAGAAAACTTTAAATGAGGAAGCGAGCTGCCCAAAGCCCTGCTTTTGGAAATGTTTACTCTATCTAGACTGGATAGGAATTGGCTGAAATATGCACATGGGAAGAGACTAAAATATAGGTTTTCGGAATTTGACGATTTTTGTGATGGTACCCCTGTAAAAAATTTAAAAATTTTTAAATCGACTCAAGGAGAAAACTTTAAATGAGGAAGCGAGCTGCCCAAATCCCTGCTTTTGGAAATGTTTACTTTATCTGGATCGGATAGGAATTGGCTGAAATATGCACATGGGAAGAGACTAAAATATAGGTTTTCGGAATTTGACGATTTTTGTGATGGTACCCCTGTAACAAATTTTAAAATTTTTAAATCGACTCAAGGAGAAAACTTTAAATGAGGAAGCGAGCTGCCCAAAGCCCTGCTTTTGGAAATGTTTACTCTATCTAGACTGGATAGGAATTGGCTGAAATATGCACATGGGAAGAGACTAAAATATAGGTTTTCGGAATTTGACGATTTTTGTGATGGTACCCCTGTAAAAAATTTAAAAATTTTTAAATCGACTCAAGGAGAAAACTTTAAATGAGGAAGCGAGCTGCCCAAATCCCTGCTTTTGGAAATGTTTACTTTATCTGGATCGGATAGGAATTGGCTGAAATATGCACATGGGAAGAGACTAAAATATAGGTTTTCGGAATTTGACGATTTTTGTGATGGTACCCCTGTAAAAAATTTAAAAATTTTTAAATCGACTCAAGGAGAAAACTTTAAATGAGGAACGAGCTGCCCAAAGCCCTGCTTTTGGAAATGTTTACTTTATCTAGACTGGATAGGAATTGGCTGAAATATGCACATGGGAAGAGACTAAAATATAGGTTTTCTGAATTTGACGATTTTTGTGATGGTACCCCTGTAACAAATTTTAAAATTTTTAAATCGACTCAAGTAGAAAACTTTAAATGAGGAATCGAGCTGCCCAAAGCCCTGCTTTTGGAAATGTTTACTCTATCTAGACTGGATAGGAATTGGCTGAAATATGCACATGGGAAGAGACTAAAATATAGGTTTTCGGAATTTGACGATTTTTGTGATGGTACCCCTATAAAAAATTTTAAAATTTTTAAATCGACTCAAGCAGAAAACTTTAAATGAGGAATCGAGCTAAACAAAGCCCTGCTTTTGGAAATGTTTACTTTATCTGGATCGGATAGGAATTGGGTGAAATATGCACATGGGAAGAGACTAAAATATAGGTTTTCGGAATTTGACGATTTTTGTGATGGTACCCCTGTAAAAAATTTAAAAATTTTTAAATCGACTCAAGGAGAAAACTTTAAATGAGGAAGCGAGCTGCCCAAATCCCTGCTTTTGGAAATGTTTACTTTATCTGGATCGGATAGGAATTGGCTGAAATATGCACATGGGAAGAGACTAAAATATAGGTTTTCGGAATTTGACGATTTTTGTGATGGTACCCCTGTAAAAAATTTAAAAATTTTTAAATCGACTCAAGGAGAAAACACTAAACGAGGAAGCGAGCTGCCCAAAGCCCTGCTTTTGGAAATGTTTACTTTATCTAGACTGGATAGGAATTGGCTGAAATATGCACATGGGAAGAGACTAAAATATAGGTTTTCGGAATTTGACGATTTTTGTGATGGTACTCCTGTAAAAAATTTAAAAATTTTTAAATCGACTCAAGGAGAAAACTTTAAATGAGGAAGCGAGCTGCCCAAATCCCTGCTTTTGGAAATGTTTACTTTATCTGGATCGGATAGGAATTGGCTGAAATATGCACATGGGAAGAGACTAAAATATAGGTTTTCGGAATTTGACGATTTTTGTGATGGTACCCCTATAAAAAATTTTAAAATTTTTAAATCGACTCAAGCAGAAAACTTTAAATGAGGAAGCTAGCTGCCCAAAGCCCTGCTTTTGGAAATGTTTACTCTATCTAGACTGGATAGGAATTGGCTGAAATATGCACATGGGAAGAGACTAAAATATAGGTTTTCGGAATTTGACGATTTTTGTGATGGTACCCCTGTAAAAAATTTAAAAATTTTTAAATCGACTCAAGGAGAAAACTTTAAATGAGGAATCGAGCTACACAAAGCCCTGCTTTTAGAAATGTTTACTTTATCTGGATCGGATAGGAATTGGCTGAAATATGCACATGGGACGAGACTAAAATATAGGTTTTCGGAATTTGACGATTTTTGTGATGGTACCCCTGTAAAAAATTTTAAAATTTTAAAATCGACTCAAGGAGAAAACTTTAAATGAGGAAGCGAGCTGCCCAAAGCCCTGCTTTTGGAAATGTTTACTTTATCTGGATCGGATAGGAATTGGGTGAAATATGCACATGGGAAGAGACTAAAATATAGGTTTTCGGAATTTGACGATTTTTGTGATGGTACCCCTGTAAAAAATTTAAAAATTTTTAAATCGACTCAAGGAGAAAACTTTAAATGAGGAAGCGAGCTCCTCAAAGCCCTGCTTTTGGAAATGTTTACTTTATCTAGACTGGATAGGAATTGGCTGAAATATGCACATGGGAAGAGACTAAAATATAGGTATTCGGAATTTGACGATTTTTGTGATGGTACCCCTGTAAAAAATTTAAAAATTTTTAAATCGACTCAAGGAGAAAACTTTAAATAAGGAAGCGAGCTGCCCAAAGCCCTGCTTTTGGAAATGTTTACTCTATCTAGACTGGATAGGAATTGGCTGAAATATGCACATGGGAAGAGACTAAAATATAGGTATTCGGAATTTGACGATTTTTGTGATGGTACCCCTGTAAAAAATTTAAAAATTTTTAAATCGACTCAAGGAGAAAACACTAAACGAGGAAGCGAGCTGCCCAAAGCCCTGCTTTTGGAAATGTTTACTTTATCTAGACTGGATAGGAATTGGCTGAAATATGCACATGGGAAGAGACTAAAATATAGGTTTTCGGAATTTGACGATTTTTGTGATGGTACCCCTGTAAAAAATTTAAAAATTTTTAAATCGACTCAAGGAGAAAACTATAAATGAGGAAGCGAGCTGCCCAAAGCCCTGCTTTTGGAAATGTTTACTCTATCTAGAATGGATAGGAATTGGCTGAAATATGCACATGGGAAGAGACTAAAATATAGGTTTTCGGAATTTGACGATTTTTGTGATGGTACCCCTGTACAAAATTTAAAAATTTTTAAATCGACTCAAGGAGAAAACACTAAACGAGGAAGCGAGCTGCCCAAAGCCCTGCTTTTGGAAATGTTTACTTTATCTAGACTGGATAGGAATTGGCTGAAATATGCACATGGGAAGAGACTAAAATATAGGTTTTCGGAATTTGACGATTTTTGTGATGGTACCCCTGTAAAAAATTTAAAAATTTTTAAATCGACTCAAGGAGAAAACTTTAAATGAGGAAGCGAGCTGCCCAAAGCCCTGCTTTTGGAAATGTTTACTTTATCTGGATCGGATAGGAATTGGCTGAAATATGCACATGGGACGAGACTAAAATATAGGTTTTCGGAATTTGACGATTTTTGTGATGGTACCCCTGTAAAAAATTTTAAAATTTTAAAATCGACTCAAGGAGAAAACTTTAAATGAGGAAGCGAGCTGCCCAAAGCCCTGCTTTTGGAAATGTTTACTTTATCTGGATCGGATAGGAATTGGCTGAAATATGCACATGGGAAGAGACTAAAATATAGGTTTTCGGAATTTGACGATTTTTGTGATGGTACCCCTATAAAAAATTTTAAAATTTTTAAATCGACTCAAGCAGAAAACTATAAATGAGGAAGCGAGCTGCCCAAAGCCCTGCTTTTGGAAATGTTTACTCTATCTAGAATGGATAGGAATTGGCTGAAATATGCACATGGGAAGAGACTAAAATATAGGTTTTCGGAATTTGACGATTTTTGTGATGGTACCCCTGTACAAAATTTAAAAATTTTTAAATCGACTCAAGGAGAAAACTTTAAATGAGGAAGCGAGCTGCCCAAAGCCCTGCTTTTGGAAATGTTTACTTTATCTAGACTGGATAGGAATTGGCTGAAATATGCACATGGGAAGAGACTAAAATATAGGTATTCGGAATTTGACGATTTTTGTGATGGTACCCCTGTAAAAAATTTAAAAATTTTTAAATCGACTCAAGGAGAAAACACTAAACGAGGAAGCGAGCTGCCCAAAGCCCTGCTTTTGGAAATGTTTACTTTATCTAGACTGGATAGGAATTGGCTGAAATATGCACATGGGAAGAGACTAAAATATAGGTTTTCGGAATTTGACGATTTTTGTGATGGTACCCCTGTAAAAAATTTAAAAATTTTTAAATCGACTCAAGGAGAAAACTTTAAATGAGGAATCGAGCTACACAAAGCCCTGCTTTTAGAAATGTTTACTTTATCTGGATCGGATAGGAATTGGGTGAAATATGCACATGGGAAGAGACTAAAATATAGGTTTTCGGAATTTGACGATTTTTGTGATGGTACCCCTGTAAAAAATTTAAAAATTTTTAAATCGACTCAAGGAGAAAACTTTAAATGAGGAAGCGAGCTGCCCAAATCCCTGCTTTTGGAAATGTTTACTTTATCTGGATCGGATAGGAATTGGCTGAAATATGCACATGGGACGAGACTAAAATATAGGTTTTCGGAATTTGACGATTTTTGTGATGGTACCCCTGTAAAAAATTTTAAAATTTTAAAATCGACTCAAGGAGAAAACTTTAAATGAGGAAGCGAGCTGCCCAAAGCCCTGCTTTTGGAAATGTTTACTTTATCTGGATCGGATAGGAATTGGGTGAAATATGCACATGGGAAGAGACTAAAATATAGGTTTTCGGAATTTGACGATTTTTGTGATGGTACCCCTGTAAAAAATTTAAAAATTTTTAAATCGACTCAAGGAGAAAACTTTAAATGAGGAAGCGAGCTGCTCAAAGCCCTGCTTTTGGAAATGTTTACTTTATCTAGACTGGATAGGAATTGGCTGAAATATGCACATGGGAAGAGACTAAAATATAGGTATTTGGAATTTGACGATTTTTGTGATGGTACCCCTGTAAAAAATTTAAAAATTTTTAAATCGACTCAAGGAGAAAACTTTAAATGAGGAAGCGAGCTGCCCAAAGCCCTGCTTTTGGAAATGTTTACTTTATCTAGACTGGATAGGAATTGGCTGAAATATGCACATGGGAAGAGACTAAAATATAGGTTTTCGGAATTTGACGATTTTTGTGATGGTACCCCTGTAAAAAATTTAAAAATTTTTAAATCGACTCAAGGAGAAAACTTTAAATGAGGAAGCGAGCTGCCCAAAGCCCTGCTTTTGGAAATGTTTACTCTATCTAGACTGGATAGGAATTGGCTGAAATATGCACATGGGAAGAGACTAAAATATAGGTTTTCGGAATTTGACGATTTTTGTGATGGTACCCCTATAAAAAATTTTAAAATTTTTAAATCGACTCAAGCAGAAAACTATAAATGAGGAAGCGAGCTGCCCAAAGCCCTGCTTTTGGAAATGTTTACTCTATCTAGAATGGATAGGAATTGGCTGAAATATGCACATGGGAAGAGACTAAAATATAGGTTTTCGGAATTTGACAATTTTTGTGATGGTACCCCTGTACAAAATTTAAAAATTTTTAAATCGACTCAAGGAGAAAACTTTAAATGAGGAAGCGAGCTGCCCAAAGCCCTGCTTTTGGAAATGTTTACTTTATCTAGACTGGATAGGAATTGGCTGAAATATGCACATGGGAAGAGACTAAAATATAGGTATTCGGAATTTGACGATTTTTGTGATGGTACCCCTGTAAAAAATTTAAAAATTTTTAAATCGACTCAAGGAGAAAACACTAAACGAGGAAGCGAGCTGCCCAAAGCCCTGCTTTTGGAAATGTTTACTTTATCTAGACTGGATAGGAATTGGCTGAAATATGCACATGGGAAGAGACTAAAATATAGGTATTCGGAATTTGACGATTTTTGTGATGGTACCCCTGTAAAAAATTTAAAAATTTTTAAATCGACTCAAGGAGAAAACACTAAACGAGGAAGCGAGCTGCCCAAAGCCCTGCTTTTGGAAATGTTTACTTTATCTAGACTGGATAGGAATTGGCTGAAATATGCACATGGGAAGAGACTAAAATATAGGTTTTCGGAATTTGACGATTTTTGTGATGGTACCCCTGTAAAAAATTTAAAAATTTTTAAATCGACTCAAGGAGAAAACTTTAAATGAGGAAGCGAACTGCCCAAATCCCTGCTTTTGGAAATTTTTACTTTATCTGGATCGGATAGGAATTGGCTGAAATATGCACATGGGAAGAGACTAAAATATAGGTTTTCGGAATTTGACGATTTTTGTGATGGTACCCCTATAAAAAATTTTAAAATTTTTAAATCGACTCAAGCAGAAAACTATAAATGAGGAAGAGCTGCCCAAAGCCCTGCTTTTGGAAATGTTTACTCTATCTAGAATGGATAGGAATTGGCTGAAATATGCACATGGGAAGAGACTAAAATATAGGTTTTCGGAATTTGACGATTTTTGTGATGGTACCCCTGTACAAAATTTAAAAATTTTTAAATCGACTCAAGGAGAAAACTTTAAATGAGGAAGCGAGCTGCCCAAAGCCCTGCTTTTGGAAATGTTTACTTTATCTAGACTGGATAGGAATTGGCTGAAATATGCACATGGGAAGAGACTAAAATATAGGTATTCGGAATTTGACGATTTTTGTGATGGTACCCCTGTAAAAAATTTAAAAATTTTTAAATCGACTCAAGGAGAAAACACTAAACGAGGAAGCGAGCTGCCCAAAGCCCTGCTTTTGGAAATGTTTACTTTATCTAGACTGGATAGGAATTGGCTGAAATATGCACATGGGAAGAGACTAAAATATAGGTTTTCGGAATTTGACGATTTTTGTGATGGTACCCCTGTAAAAAATTTAAAAATTTTTAAATCGACTCAAGGAGAAAACTTTAAATGAGGAATCGAGCTACACAAAGCCCTGCTTTTAGAAATGTTTACTTTATCTGGATCGGATAGGAATTGGGTGAAATATGCACATGGGAAGAGACTAAAATATAGGTTTTCGGAATTTGACGATTTTTGTGATGGTACCCCTGTAAAAAATTTAAAAATTTTTAAATCGACTCAAGGAGAAAACTTTAAATGAGGAAGCGAGCTGCCCAAATCCCTGCTTTTGGAAATGTTTACTTTATCTGGATCGGATAGGAATTGGCTGAAATATGCACATGGGACGAGACTAAAATATAGGTTTTCGGAATTTGACGATTTTTGTGATGGTACCCCTGTAAAAAATTTTAAAATTTTAAAATCGACTCAAGGAGAAAACTTTAAATGAGGAAGCGAGCTGCCCAAAGCCCTGCTTTTGGAAATGTTTACTTTATCTGGATCGGATAGGAATTGGGTGAAATATGCACATGGGAAGAGACTAAAATATAGGTTTTCGGAATTTGACGATTTTTGTGATGGTACCCCTGTAAAAAATTTAAAAATTTTTAAATCGACTCAAGGAGAAAACTTTAAATGAGGAAGCGAGCTGCTCAAAGCCCTGCTTTTGGAAATGTTTACTTTATCTAGACTGGATAGGAATTGGCTGAAATATGCACATGGGAAGAGACTAAAATATAGGTATTCGGAATTTGACGATTTTTGTGATGGTACCCCTGTAAAAAATTTAAAAATTTTTAAATCGACTCAAGGAGAAAACTTTAAATGAGGAAGCGAGCTGCCCAAAGCCCTGCTTTTGGAAATGTTTACTTTATCTAGACTGGATAGGAATTGGCTGAAATATGCACATGGGAAGAGACTAAAATATAGGTTTTGGAATTTGACGATTTTTGTGATGGTACCCCTGTAAAAAATTTAAAAATTTTTAAATCGACTCAAGGAGAAAACTTTAAATGAGGAAGCGAGCTGCCCAAAGCCCTGCTTTTGGAAATGTTTACTCTATCTAGACTGGATAGGAATTGGCTGAAATATGCACATGGGAAGAGACTAAAATATAGGTTTTCGGAATTTGACGATTTTTGTGATGGTACCCCTATAAAAAATTTTAAAATTTTTAAATCGACTCAAGCAGAAAACTATAAATGAGGAAGCGAGCTGCCCAAAGCCCTGCTTTTGGAAATGTTTACTCTATCTAGAATGGATAGGAATTGGCTGAAATATGCACATGGGAAGAGACTAAAATATAGGTTTTCGGAATTTGACGATTTTTGTGATGGTACCCCTGTACAAAATTTAAAAATTTTTAAATCGACTCAAGGAGAAAACTTTAAATGAGGAAGCGAGCTGCCCAAAGCCCTGCTTTTGGAAATGTTTACTTTATCTAGACTGGATAGGAATTGGCTGAAATATGCACATGGGAAGAGACTAAAATATAGGTATTTGGAATTTGACGATTTTTGTGATGGTACCCCTGTAAAAAATTTAAAAATTTTTAAATCGACTCAAGGAGAAAACACTAAACGAGGAAGCGAGCTGCCCAAAGCCCTGCTTTTGGAAATGTTTACTTTATCTAGACTGGATAGGAATTGGCTGAAATATGCACATGGGAAGAGACTAAAATATAGGTATTCGGAATTTGACGATTTTTGTGATGGTACCCTGTAAAAAATTTAAAAATTTTTAAATCGACTCAAGGAGAAAACACTAAACGAGGAAGCGAGCTGCCCAAAGCCCTGCTTTTGGAAATGTTTACTTTATCTAGACTGGATAGGAATTGGCTGAAATATGCACATGGGAAGAGACTAAAATATAGGTTTTTGGAATTTGACGATTTTTGTGATGGTACCCCTGTAAAAAATTTAAAAATTTTTAAATCGACTCAAGGAGAAAACTTTAAATGAGGAAGCGAACTGCCCAAATCCCTGCTTTTGGAAATTTTTACTTTATCTGGATCGGATAGGAATTGGCTGAAATATGCACATGGGAAGAGACTAAAATATAGGTTTTCGGAATTTGACGATTTTTGTGATGGTACCCCTATAAAAATTTTAAAATTTTTAAATCGACTCAAGCAGAAAACTATAAATGAGGAACGAGCTGCCCAAAGCCCTGCTTTTGGAAATGTTTACTCTATCTAGAATGGATAGGAATTGGCTGAAATATGCACATGGGAAGAGACTAAAATATAGGTTTTCGGAATTTGACGATTTTTGTGATGGTACCCCTGTACAAAATTTAAAAATTTTTAAATCGACTCAAGGAGAAAACTTTAAATGAGGAAGCGAGCTGCCCAAAGCCCTGCTTTTGGAAATGTTTACTTTATCTAGACTGGATAGGAATTGGCTGAAATATGCACATGGGAAGAGACTAAAATATAGGTATTTGGAATTTGACGATTTTTGTGATGGTACCCCTGTAAAAAATTTAAAAATTTTTAAATCGACTCAAGGAGAAAACACTAAACGAGGAACGAGCTGCCCAAAGCCCTGCTTTTGGAAATGTTTACTTTATCTAGACTGGATAGGAATTGGCTGAAATATGCACATGGGAAGAGACTAAAATATAGGTTTTCGGAATTTGACGATTTTTGTGATGGTACCCCTGTAAAAAATTTAAAAATTTTTAAATCGACTCAAGGAGAAAACTTTAAATGAGGAATCGAGCTACACAAAGCCCTGCTTTTAGAAATGTTTACTTTATCTGGATCGGATAGGAATTGGGTGAAATATGCACATGGGAAGAGACTAAAATATAGGTTTTCGGAATTTGACGATTTTTGTGATGGTACCCCTGTAAAAAATTTAAAAATTTTTAAATCGACTCAAGGAGAAAACTTTAAATGAGGAAGCGAGCTGCCCAAATCCCTGCTTTTGGAAATGTTTACTTTATCTGGATCGGATAGGAATTGGCTGAAATATGCACATGGGACGAGACTAAAATATAGGTTTTTCGGAATTTGACGATTTTTGTGATGGTACCCCTGTAAAAATTTTAAAATTTTAAAATCGACTCAAGGAGAAAACTTTAAATGAGGAAGCGAGCTGCCCAAAGCCCTGCTTTTGGAAATGTTTACTTTATCTGGATCGGATAGGAATTGGGTGAAATATGCACATGGGAAGAGACTAAAATATAGGTTTTCGGAATTTGACGATTTTTGTGATGGTACCCCTGTAAAAAATTTAAAAATTTTTAAATCGACTCAAGGAGAAAACTTTAAATGAGGAAGCGAGCTGCTCAAAGCCCTGCTTTTGGAAATGTTTACTTTATCTAGACTGGATAGGAATTGGCTGAAATATGCACATGGGAAGAGACTAAAATATAGGTATTCGGAATTTGACGATTTTTGTGATGGTACCCCTGTAAAAAATTTAAAAATTTTTAAATCGACTCAAGGAGAAAACTTTAAATGAGGAAGCGAGCTGCCCAAAGCCCTGCTTTTGGAAATGTTTACTTTATCTAGACTGGATAGGAATTGGCTGAAATATGCACATGGGAAGAGACTAAAATATAGGTTTTCGGAATTTGACGATTTTTGTGATGGTACCCCTGTAAAAAATTTAAAAATTTTTAAATCGACTCAAGGAGAAAACTTTAAATGAGGAAGCGAGCTGCCCAAAGCCCTGCTTTTGGAAATGTTTACTCTATCTAGACTGGATAGGAATTGGCTGAAATATGCACATGGGAAGAGACTAAAATATAGGTATTCGGAATTTGACGATTTTTGTGATGGTACCCCTGTAAAAAATTTAAAAATTTTTAAATCGACTCAAGGAGAAAACTTTAAATGAGGAAGCGAGCTGCCCAAAGCCCTGCTTTTGGAAATGTTTACTTTATCTAGACTGGATAGGAATTGGCTGAAATATGCACATGGGAAGAGACTAAAATATAGGTTTTTGGAATTTGACGATTTTTGTGATGGTACCCCTATAAAAAATTTTAAAATTTTTAAATCGACTCAAGCAGAAAACTATAAATGAGGAATCGAGCTGCCCAAAGCCCTGCTTTTGGAAATGTTTACTCTATCTAGAATGGATAGGAATTGGCTGAAATATGCACATGGGAAGAGACTAAAATATAGGTTTTTGAAATTTGACGATTTTTGTGATGGTACCCCTGTACAAAATTTAAAAATTTTTAAATCGACTCAAGGAGAAAACTTTAAATGAGGAAGCGAGCTGCCCAAAGCCCTGCTTTTGGAAATGTTTACTTTATCCAGACTGGATAGGAATTGGCTGAAATATGCACATGGGAAGAGACTAAAATATAGGTATTCGGAATTTGACGATTTTTGTGATGGTACCCCTGTAAAAAATTTAAAAATTTTTAAATCGACTCAAGGAGAAAACACTAAACGAGGAAGCGAGCTGCCCAAAGCCCTGCTTTTGAAAATGTTTACTTTATCTAGACTGGATAGGAATTGGCTGAAATATGCACATGGGAAGAGACTAAAATATAGGTTTTCGGAATTTGACGATTTTTGTGATGGTACCCTGTAAAAAATTTAAAAATTTTTAAATCGACTCAAGGAGAAAACACTAAACGAGGAAGCGAGCTGCCCAAAGCCCTGCTTTTGGAAATGTTTACTTTATCTAGACTGGATAGGAATTGGCTGAAATATGCACATGGGAAGAGACTAAAATATAGGTTTTCGGAATTTGACGATTTTTGTGATGGTACCCCTGTAAAAAATTTTAAAATTTTAAAATCGACTCAAGGAGAAAACTTTAAATGAGGAAGCGAGCTGCCCAAAGCCCTGCTTTTGGAAATGTTTACTTTATCTGGATCGGATAGGAATTGGGTGAAATATGCACATGGGAAGAGACTAAAATATAGGTTTTCGGAATTTGACGATTTTTGTGATGGTACCCCTGTAAAAAATTTAAAAATTTTTAAATCGACTCAAGGAGAAAACTTTAAACGAGGAAGCGAGCTGCTCAAAGCCCTGCTTTTGGAAATGTTTACTTTATCTAGACTGGATAGGAATTGGCTGAAATATGCACATGGGAAGAGACTAAAATATAGGTATTCGGAATTTGACGATTTTTGTGATGGTACCCCTGTAAAAATTTAAAAATTTTTAAATCGACTCAAGGAGAAAACTTTAAATGAGGAAGCGAGCTGCCCAAAGCCCTGCTTTTGGAAATGTTTACTTTATCTAGACTGGATAGGAATTGGCTGAAATATGCACATGGGAAGAGACTAAAATATAGGTATTCGGAATTTGACGATTTTTGTGATGGTACCCCTGTAAAAAATTTAAAAATTTTTAAATCGACTCAAGGAGAAAACTTTAAATGAGGAAGCGAGCTGCCCAAAGCCCTGCTTTTGGAAATGTTTACTCTATCTAGACTGGATAGGAATTGGCTGAAATATGCACATGGGAAGAGACTAAAATATAGGTATTCGGAATTTGACGATTTTTGTGATGGTACCCCTATAAAAAATTTAAAAATTTTTAAATCGACTCAAGGAGAAAACTTTAAATGAGGAATCGAGCTACACAAAGCCCTGCTTTTAGAAATGTTTACTTTATCTGGATCGGATAGGAATTGGCTGAAATATGCACATGGGAAGAGACTAAAATATAGGTATTCGGAATTTGACGATTTTTGTGATGGTACCCCTGTAAAAAATTTAAAAATTTTTAAATCGACTCAAGGAGAAAACTTTAAATGAGGAAGCGAGCTGCCCAAATCCCTGCTTTTGGAAATGTTTACTTTATCTGGATCGGATAGGAATTGGCTGAAATATGCACATGGGAAGAGACTAAAATATAGGTTTTTGGAATTTGACGATTTTTGTGATGGTACCCCTATAAAAAATTTAAAAATTTTTAAATCGACTCAAGCAGAAAACTATAAATGAGGAAGCGAGCTTCCCAAAGCCCTGCTTTTGGAAATGTTTACTCTATCTAGAATGGATAGGAATTGGCTGAAATATGCACATGGGAAGAGATTAAAATATAGGTTTTCGGAATTTGACGATTTTTGTGATGGTACCCCTGTAAAAAATTTAAAAATTTTTAAATCGACTCAAGGAGAAAACTTTAAATGAGGAAGCGAGCTGCCCAAAGCCCTGCTTTTGGAAATGTTTACTTTATCTGGATCGGATAGGAATTGGCTGAAATATGCACATGGGAAGAGACTAATATATAGGTATTTGGAATTTGACGATTTTTGTGATGGTACCCCTGTAAAAAATTTAAAAATTTTTAAATCGACTAAAGGAGAAAACTCTAAACGAGGAAGCGAGCTGCCCAAAGCCCTGCTTTTGGAAATGTTTACTTTATCTAGACTGGATAGGAATTGGCTGAAATATGCACAGGGGAAGAGACTAAAATATAGGTTTTCGGAATTTGACGTTTTTGTGATGGTACCCCTGTAAAAAATTTAAAAATTTTTAAATCGACTAAAGGAGAAAACTTTAAATGAGGAAGCGAGCTGCCCAAAGCCCTGCTTTTGGAAATGTTTACTTTCTCTAGATCGGATAGGAATTGACTGAAATATGCACATGGGAAGAGACTTAAATATAGGTTTTCGGAATTTGACGAATTTTGTGATGGTTCCCCAGTAAAAAATTTAAAAATTTTAAAATCGATTAAAGGAGAAAACTTTAAATGAGGAATCGAGCTGCCCAAAGCCCTGCTTTTAGAAATGTTTATTTTTTCTAGATCGGATAGGAATTGACTGAAATATGCACAGCGGAAGAGACTAAAATATAGGTTTTCGGAATTTGACGATTTTTGTGATGGTACCCCAGTACAAAATTTAAAAATTTTAAAATCGACTAAAGGAGAAAACTTTAAATGAGGAATCGAGCTGCCCAAAGCCCTGCTTTTAGAAATGTTTATTTTTTCTAGATCGGATAGGAATTGACTGAAATATGCACAGCGGAAGAGACTAAAATATAGGTTTTTGGAATTTGACGATTTTTGTGATGGTACCCCAGTACAAAATTTAAAAATTTTAAAATCGACTAAAGGAGAAAACTTTAAATGAGGAATCGAGCTGCCCAAAGCCCTGCTTTTAGAAATGTTTATTTTTTCTAGATCGGGGATAGGAATTGACTGAAATATCCACATGGGAAGAGACTAAAATATAGGTTTTTGGAATTTGACGTTTTTGTGATGGTACCCTGTAAAAAATTTAAAAAATTTTTGAATCGACTAAAGGGTTAAACCTTCAAATGAGGAGTCGAGCTGTCCAAAGCCCTGCTTTTTGAAATGTTTACTTTATCTAGATCGGATAGGAATTGGCTGAAATATGCACAGCGGAAGAGACTAAAATATAGGTTTTTGGAATTAGACAGTTTTTGTGATGGTACCCCTGTAAAAAATTTAAAAATTTTTAAATCGACTAAAGGAGAAAACTTTAAATGAGGAATCGAGCTGCCCAAAGCCCTGCTTTTTGAAATGTTTACTTTATCTAGATCGGATAGGAATTGGCTGAAATATGCACAGCGGAAGAGACTAAAATATAGGTTTTTGGAATTAGACGATTTTTGTGATGGTACCCCTGTAAAAAATTTAAAAATTTTTAAATCGACTAAAGGAGAAAACTTTAAATGAGGAATCGAGCTGCCCAAAGCCCTGCTTTTAGAAATGTTTACTTTATCTAGATCGGATAGGAATTGGCTGAAATATGCACATGCGGAAGAGACTAAAATATAGGTTTTTGGAATTAGACAGTTTTTGTGATGGTACCCCTGTAAAAAATTTAAAAATTTTTAAATCGACTAAAGGAGAAAACTTTAAATGAGGAATCGAGCTGCCCAAAGCCCTGCTTTTAGAAATGTTTACTTTATCTAGATCGGATAGGAGTTGGCTGAAATATGCACAAAGGTAGAGACTAAAATATAGGTTTTGGAATTAAACAGTTTTTGTGATGGTACCCCTGCAAAAAATTTAAAAATTTTTAAATCGACTAAAGGAGAAAACTTTAAATGAGGAATCGAGCTGCCCAAAGCGCTGCTTTTAGAGATGTTTATTTTATCTAGATCGGATAGGAATTGGCTGAAATTATGCACAGCGGAAGAGACTAAAATATAGGTTTTGGAATTAGACAGTTTTTGTGATGGTACCCTGTAAAAAATTTAAAAATTTTTAAATCGACTAAAGGAGAAAACTTTAAATGAGGAATCGAGCTGCCCAAAGCCCTGCTTTTAGAAATGTTTACTTTATCTAGATCGGATAGGAATTGGCTGAAATATGCACAGCGGAAGAGACTAAAATATAGGTTTTTGGAATTAGACGATTTTTGTGATGGTACCCCTGTAAAAAATTTAAAAATTTTTAAATCGACTAAAGGAGAAAACTTTAAATGAGGAATCGAGCTGCCCAAAGCCCTGCTTTTAGAAATGTTTACTTTATCTAGATCGGATAGGAATTGGCTGAAATATGCACAGCGGAAGAGACTAAAATATAGGTTTTTGGAATTAGACAGTTTTTGTGATGGTACCCCTGTAAAAAATTTAAAAATTTTTAAATCGACTAAAGGAGAAAACTTTAAATGAGGAATCGAGCTGCCCAAAGCCCTGCTTTTAGAAATGTTTACTTTATCTAGATCGGATAGGAATTGGCTGAAATATGCACAGCGGAAGAGACTAAAATATAGGTTTTTGGAATTAGACAGTTTTTGTGATGGTACCCCTGTAAAAAATTTAAAAATTTTAAATCGACTAAAGGAGAAAACTTTAAATGAGCAACGAACAGCCCAATGCCCTGCTTTTAGAAGTGTTTACTTTATCTAGATCGGATAGGAATTGGCTGAAATATGCACAGCGGAAGAGACTAAAATATAGGTTTTTGGAATTAGACAGTTTTTGTGATGGTACCCCTGTAAAAAATTTAAAAATTTTTAAATCGACTAAAGGAGAAAACTTTAAATGAGGAATCGAGCTGCCCAAAGCCCTGCTTTTAGAAATGTTTACTTTATCTAGATCGGATAGGAATTGGCTGAAATATGCACAGCGGAAGAGACTAAAATATAGGTTTTTGGAATTAGACAGTTTTTGTGATGGTACCCCTGTAAAAAATTTAAAAATTTTTAAATCGACTAAAGGAGAAAACTTTAAATGAGGAATCGAGCTGCCCAAAGCCCTGCTTTTAGAAATGTTTACTTTATCTAGATCGGATAGGAATTGGCTGAAATATGCACAGCGGAAGAGACTAAAATATAGGTTTTTGGAATTAGACAGTTTTTGTGATGGTACCCCTGTAAAAAATTTAAAAATTTTTAAATCGACTAAAGGAGAAAACTTTAAATGAGGAATCGAGCTGCCCAAAGCCCTGCTTTTAGAAATGTTTACTTTATCTAGATCGGATAGGAATTGGCTGAAATATGCACAGCGGAAGAGACTAAAATATAGGTTTTTGGAATTAGACAGTTTTTGTAATGTAAAAAATTTAAAAATTTTTAAATCGACTAAAGGAGAAAACTTTAAATGAGGAATCGAGCTGCCCAAAGCCCTGCTTTTAGAAATGTTTACTTTATCTAGATCGGATAGGAATTGGCTGAAATATGCACAGCGGAAGAGACTAAAATATAGGTTTTTGGAATTAGACGATTTTTGTGATGGTACACCTGTAAAAAATTTAAAAATTTTTGAATCGACTAAAGGAGAAAACTTTAAATGAGGAATCGAGCTGCCCAAAGCCCTGCTTTTAGAAATGTTTACTTTATCTAGATCGGATAGGAATTGGCTGAAATATGCACAGCGGAAGAGACTAAAATATAGGTTTTTGGAATTAGACAGTTTTTGTGATGGTACCCCTGTAAAAAATTTAAAAATTTTTAAATCGACTAAAGGAGAAAACTTTAAATGAGGAATCGAGCTGCCCAAAGCCCTGCTTTTAGAAATGTTTACTTTATCTAGATCGGATAGGAATTGGCTGAAATATGCACAGCGGAAGAGACTAAAATATAGGTTTTTGGAATTAGACAGTTTTTGTGATGGTACCCCTGTAAAAAATTTAAAAATTTTTAAATCGACTAAAGGAGAAAACTTTAAATGAGGAATCGAGCTGCCCAAAGCCCTGCTTTTAGAAATGTTTACTTTATCTAGATCGGATAGGAATTGGCTGAAATATGCACAGCGGAAGAGACTAAAATATAGGTTTTTGGAATTAGACAGTTTTTGTGATGGTACCCCTGTAAAAAATTTAAAAATTTTTAAATCGACTAAAGGAGAAAACTTTAAATGAGGAATCGAGCTGCCCAAAGCCCTGCTTTTAGAAATGTTTACTTTATCTAGATCGGATAGGAATTGGCTGAAATATGCACAGCGGAAGAGACTAAAATATAGGTTTTTGGAATTAGACAGTTTTTGTGATGGTACCCCTGTAAAAAATTTAAAAATTTTTGAATCGACTAAAGGAGAAAACTTTAAATGAGGAATCGAGCTGCCCAAAGCCCTGCTTTTAGAAATGTTTACTTTATCTAGATCGGATAGGAATTGGCTGAAATATGCACAGCGGAAGAGACTAAAATATAGGTTTTTGGAATTAGACAGTTTTTGTGATGGTACCCCTGTAAAAAATTTAAAAATTTTTAAATCGACTAAAGGAGAAAACTTTAAATGAGGAATCGAGCTGCCCAAAGCCCTGCTTTTAGAAATGTTTACTTTATCTAGATCGGATAGGAATTGGCTGAAATATGCACAGCGGAAGAGACTAAAATATAGGTTTTTGGAATTAGACAGTTTTTGTGAATATTTAAATCGACTAAAGGAGAAAACTTTAAATAAGGTATCGAGCTGCCCAAAGCCTTGCTTTTAGAAATGTTTACTTTATCTAGATCGGATGGGAATTGGCTGAAATATGCACAGCGGAAGAGACTAAAATATAGGTTTTTGGAATTAGACAGTTTTTGTGATGGTACCCCTGTAAAAAATTTAAAAATTTTTAAATCGACTAAAGGAGAAAACTTTAAATGAGGAATCGAGCTGCCCAAAGCCCTGCTTTTAGAAATGTTTACTTTATCTAGATCGGATTGGAATTGGCTGAAATATGCACAGCGGAAGAGACTAAAATATAGGTTTTTGGAATTAGATAGTTTTTGTGATGGTACCCCTGTAAAAAATTTAAAAATTTTTAAATCGACTAAAGGAGAAAACTTTAAATGGGGAATCGAGCTGCCCAAAGCCCTGCTTTTAGAAATGTTTACTTTATCTAGATCGGATGCGAATTGGCTGGAATATGCACAGCGGAAGAGACTAAAATATAGGTTTTTGGAATTAGACAGTTTTTGTGATGGTACCCCTGTAAAAAATTTAAAAATTTTTGAATCGACTAAAGGAGAAAACTTTAAATGAGGAATCGAGCTGCCCAAAGCCCTGCTTTTAGAAATGTTTACTTTATCTAGATCGGATTGGAATTGGCTGAAATATGCACAGCGGAAGAGACTAAAATATAGGTTTTTGGAATTAGACAGTTTTTGTGAGTATTTGAATCGACTAAAGGAGAAAACTTTAAATGAGGAATCAAGCTGCCCAAAGCCCTTCTTTTAGAAATGTTTACTTTATCTAGATCGGATGGGAATTGGCTGAAATATGCACAGCGGAAGAGACTAAAATATAGGTTTTTGGAATTAGACAGTTTTTGTGATGGTACCCCTGTAAAAAATTTAAAAATTTTTAAATCGACTAAAGGAGAAAACTTTAAATGAGGAATCGAGCTGCCCAAAGCCCTGCTTTTAGAAATGTTTACTTTATCTAGATCGGATAGGAATTGGCTGAAATATGCACAGCGGAAGAGACACCTGTAAAAAATTTAAAAATTTTTGAATCGACTAAAGGAGAAAACTTTAAATGAGGAATCGAGCTGCCCAAAGCCCTGCTTTTAGAAATGTTTACTTTATCTAGATCGGATAGGAATTGGCTGAAATATGCACAGCGGAAGAGACACCTGTAAAAAATTTAAAAATTTTTGAATCGAGCAAAGGTGAAAACTTTAAATGAGGAATCGAGCTGCCCAAAGCACTGCTTTTATAAATGTTTACTTTATCTAGATAGGATAGGATTGGCTGAAATATGCACAGCGGAAGAGACACCTGTAAAAAATTTAAAAATTTTTAAATCGACTAAAGGAGAAAACTTTAAATGAGGAATCGAGCTGCCCAAAGCCCTGCTTTTAGAAATGTTTACTTTATCTAGATCGGATAGGATTGGCTGAAATATGCACAGCGGAAGAGACTAAAATATAGGTTTTTGGAATTAGACAGTTTTTGTGATGGTACCCCTGTAAAAAATTTAAAAATTTTTAAATCGACTAAAGGAGAAAACTTTAAATGAGGAATCGAGCTGCCCAAAGCCCTGCTTTTAGAAATGTTTACTTTATCTAGATCGGATAGGAATTGGCTGAAATATGCACAGCGGAAGAGACACCTGTAAAAAATTTAAAAATTTTTGAATCGAGCAAAGGTGAAAACTTTAAATGAGGAATCGAGCTGCCCAAAGCACTGCTTTTATAAATGTTTACTTTATCTAGATAGGATAGGATTGGCTGAAATATGCACAGCGGAAGAGACTAAAATATAGGTTTTTGGAATTAGACAGTTTTTGTGATGGTACCCCTGTAAAAAATTTAAAAATTTTTAAATCGACTAAAGGAGAAAACTTTAAATGAGGAATCGAGCTGCCCAAAGCCCTGCTTTTAGAAATGTTTACTTTATCTAGATCGGATAGGAATTGGCTGAAATATGCACAGCGGAAGAGACTAAAATATAGGTTTTTGGAATTAGACAGTTTTTGTGATGTAAAAAATTTAAAAATTTTTGAATCGACTAAAGGAGAAAACTTTAAATGAGGAATCGAGCTGCCCAAAGCCCTGCTTTTAGAAATGTTTACTTTATCTAGATCGGATAGGAATTGGCTGAAATATGCACAGCGGAAGAGACTAAAATATAGGTTTTTGGAATTAGACAGTTTTTGTGATGGTACCCCTGTAAAAAATTTAAAAATTTTTGAATCGACTAAAGGAGAAAACTTTAAATGAGGAATCGAGCTGCCCAAAGCCCTGCTTTTAGAAATGTTTACTTTATCTAGATCGGATAGGAATTGGCTGAAATATGCACAGCGGAAGAGACTAAAATATAGGTTTTTGGAATTAGACAGTTTTTGTGATGGTACCCCTGTAAAAAATTTAAAAATTTTTGAATCGACTAAAGGAGAAAACTTTAAATGAGGAATCGAGCTGCCCAAAGCCCTGCTTTTAGAAATGTTTACTTTATCTAGATCGGATAGGAATTGGCTGAAATATGCACAGCGGAAGAGACTAAAATATAGGTTTTTGGAATTAGACAATTTTTGTGATGGTACCCCTGTAAAAAATTTAAAAATTTTTGAATCGACTTAAAGGTGAAACCTTTAAATGAGGAGTCGAGCTGTCCAAAGCCCTGCTTTTAGAAATGTTTACTTTATCTAGATCGGATAGGAATTGGCTGAAATATGCACAGCGGAAGAGACTAAAATATAGGTTTTTGGAATTAGACAGTTTTTGTGATGGTACCCCTGTAAAAAATTTAAAAATTTTTGAATCGACTAAAGGAGAAAACTTTAAATGAGGAATCGAGCTGCCCAAAGCCCTGCTTTTAGAAATGTTTACTTTATCTAGATCGGATAGGAATTGGCTGAAATATGCACAGCGGAAGAGACTAAAATATAGGTTTTTGGAATTAGACAGTTTTTGTGATGGTACCCCTGTAAAAAATTTAAAAATTTTTGAATCGACTAAAGGAGAAAACTTTAAATGAGGAATCGAGCTGCCCAAAGCCCTGCTTTTAGAAATGTTTACTTTATCTAGATCGGATAGGAATTGGCTGAAATATGCACAGCGGAAGAGACTAAAATATAGGTTTTTGGAATTAGACAGTTTTTGTGATGGTACTCCTGTAAAAAATTTAAAAATTTTTGAATCGACTAAAGGAGAAAACTTTAAATGAGGAATCGAGCTGCCCAAAGCCCTGCTTTTAGAAATGTTTACTTTATCTAGATCGGATTGGAATTGGCTGAAATATGCACAGCGGAAGAGACTAAAATATAGGTTTTTGGAATTAGACGGTTTTTGTGATGGTACACCTGTAAAAAATTTAAAAGTTTTTGAATCGACTTAAGCCCTGCTTTTAGAAATGTTTACTTTATCTCGATCGGAAAGGAATTGGCTTAAATATGCACAGCGGAAGAGACTAAAATATAGGTTTTTGGAATTAGACAGTTTTTGTGATGGTACCCCTGTAAAAAATTTAAAAGTTTTTGAATCGACTTAAGCCCTGCTTTTAGAAATGTTTACTTTATCTAGATCGGATAGGAATTGGCTGAAATATGCACAGCGGAAGAGACTAAAATATAGGTTTTCGGAATTAGACGATTTTTGTGATTGTACACCTGTAAAAAATTTAAAAATTTTTGAATCGACTAAAGGAGAAAACTTTAAATGAGGAATCGAGCTGCCCAAAGCCCTGCTTTTAGAAATGTTTACTTTATCTAGATCGGATAGGAATTGGCTGAAATATGCACAGCGGAAGAGACTAAAATATAGGTTTTTGGAATTAGACAGTTTTTGTGATGGTACACCTGTAAAAAATTTAAAAATTTTTGAATCGACTAAAGGAGAAAACTTTAAATGAGGAATCGAGCTGCCCAAAGCCCTGCTTTTAGAAATGTTTACTTTATCTAGATCGGATAGGAATTGGCTGAAATATGCACAGCGGAAGAGACTAAAATATATGTTTTCGGAATTAGACGATTTTTGTGATTGTACACCTGTAAAAAATTTAAAAATTTTTGAATCGACTAAAGGGTTAAACCTTCAAATGAGGAGTCGAGCTGCCCAACGCGCTGCTTTTAGAAATGTTTACTTTATCTAGATCGGATAGGAATTGGCTGAAATATGCACAGCGGAAGAGACTAAAATATAGGTTTTTGGAATTAGACAGTTTTTGTGATGGTACCCCTGTAAAAAAATTTAAAAAATTTTTGAATCGACTAAAGGAGAAAACTTTAAATGAGGAATCAAGCTGCCCAAAGCCCTGCTTTTAGAAATGTTTACTTTATCTAGATCGGATAGGAATTGGCTGAAATATGCACAGCGGAAGAGACTAAAATATAGGTTTTTGGAATTAGACAGTTTTTGTGATGGTACCCCTGTAAAAAATTTAAAAATTTTTAAATCGACTAAAGGAGAAAACTTTAAATGAGGAATCGAGCTGCCCAAAGCCCTGCTTTTAGAAATGTTTACTTTATCTAGATCGGATAGGAATTGGCTGAAATATGCACAGCGGAAGAGACTAAAATATAGGTTTTTGGAATTAGACAGTTTTTGTGATGGTACCCCTGTAAAAAATTTAAAAATTTTTGAATCGACTAAAGGAGAAAACTTTAAATGAGGAATCGAGCTGCCCAAAGCCCTGCTTTTAAAAATGTTTACTTTATCTAGATAGGATAGGATTGGCTGAAATATGCACAGCGGAAGACAGTTTTTATGATGGTACCCCTGTACAAAATTTAAAAATTTTTGAATCGAAGAAAGGAGCAAACTTTAAATGAGGAATCGAGCTGCCCAAAGCCTTGCTTTTAGAAATGTTTACTTTATCTATATCGGATAGGAATTGGCTGAAATATGCACAGCGGAAGAGACTAAAATATAGGTTTTGGAATTAGACAGTTTTTGTGAATTTTTAAATCGACTAAAGGAGAAAACTTTAAATGAGGAATCGAGCTGTCCAAAGCCCTGCTTTTAGAAATGTTTACTTTATCTAGATCGGATAGGAATTGGCTGAAATATGCACAGCGGAAGAGACTAAAATATAGGTTTTTGGAATTAGACAGTTTTTGTGATGGTACACCTGTAAAAAATTTAAAAATTTTTGAATCGACTAAAGGAGAAAATTTTAAATGAGCAATCGAGCTGCCCAAAGCGTTGCTTTTAGAAATGTTTACTTTATCTCGATCGGATAGGAATTGGCTGAAATATGCACAGCGGAAGAGACTAAAATATAGGTTTTTGGAATTAGACAGTTTTTGTGAATATTGGAATCGACTAAAGGAGAAAATTTTAAATGAGGAATCGAGCTGCCCAAAGCGTTGCTTTTAGAAATGTTTACTTTATCTAGATCGGATAGGAATTGGCTGAAATATGCACAGCGGAAGAGACTAAAATATAGGTTTTTGGAATTAGACAGTTTTTGTGATGGTACCCCTGTAAAAAATTTAAAAATTTTTGAATCGACTAAAGGAGAAAACTTTAAATGAGGAATCGAGCTGCCCAAAGCCCTGCTTTTAGAAATGTTTACTTTATCTAGATCGGATAGGAATTGGCTGAAATATGCACAGCGGAAGAGACTAAAATATAGGTTTTTGGAATTAGACAGTTTTTGTGATGGTACCCCTGTAAAAAATTTAAAAATTTTTGAATCGACTAAAGGAGAAAACTTTAAATGAGGAATCGAGCTGCCCAAAGCCCTGCTTTTAGAAATGTTTACTTTATCTAGATCGGATAGGAATTGGCTGAAATATGCACAGCGGAAGAGACTAAAATATAGGTTTTTGGAATTAGACAGTTTTTGTGATGGTACCCCTGTAAAAAATTTAAAAATTTTTGAATCGACTAAAGGAGAAAACTTTAAATGAGGAATCGAGCTGCCCAAAGCCCTGCTTTTAGAAATGTTTACTTTATCTAGATCGGATAGGAATTGGCTGAAATATGCACAGCGGAAGAGACTAAAATATAGGTGTTTGGAATTAGACAGTTTTTGTGATGGTACCCCTGTAAAAAATTTAACAATTTTTGAATCGACTAAAGGAGAAAACTTTAAATGAGGAATCGAGCTGCCCAAAGCCCTGCTTTTAGAAATGTTTACTTTATCTAGATCGGATAGGAATTGGCTGAAATATGCACAGCGGAAGAGACTAAAATATAGGTTTTTGGAATTAGACAGTTTTTGTGATGGTACCCCTGTAAAAAATTTAACAATTTTTGATTCGACCAAAAGAGAAAACTTTAAATGAGCAATCGAGCTGCCCAACGCGCTGCTTTTAGAAATGTTTACTTTATCTAGATCGGATAGGAATTGGCTGAAATATGCACAGCGGAAGAGACTAAAATATAGGTGTTTGGAATTAGACAGTTTTTGTGATGGTACCCCTGTAAAAAATTTAAAAATTTTTGAATCGACTAAAGGAGAAAACTTTAAATGAGGAATCGAGCTGCCCAAAGCCCTGCTTTTAGAAATGTTTACTTTATCTAGATCGGATAGGAATTGGCTGAAATATGCACAGCGGAAGAGACTAAAATATAGGTTTTTGGAATTAGACAGTTTTTGTGATGGTACCCCTGTAAAAAATTTAAAAATTTTTGAATCGACTAAAGGAGAAAACTTTAAATGAGGAATCGAGCTGCCCAAAGCCCTGCTTTTAGAAATGTTTACTTTATCTAGATCGGATAGGAATTGGCTGAAATATGCACAGCGGAAGAGACACCTGTAAAAAATTTAAAAATTTTTGAATCGACTAAAGGAGAAAACTTTAAATGAGGAATCGAGCTGCCCAAAGCCCTGCTTTTAGAAATGTTTACTTTATCTAGATCGGATAGGAATTGGCTGAAATATGCACAGCGGAAGAGACACCTGTAAAAAATTTAAAAATTTTTGAATCGACTAAAGGAGAAAACTTTAAATGAGGAATCGAGCTGCCCAAAGCCCTGCTTTTAGAAATGTTTACTTTATCTAGATCGGATAGGAATTGGCTGAAATATGCACAGCGGAAGAGACACCTGTAAAAAATTTAAAAATTTTTGAATCGACTAAAGGAGAAAACTTTAAATGAGGAATCGAGCTGCCCAAAGCCCTGCTTTTAGAAATGTTTACTTTATCTAGATCGGATAGGAATTGGCTGAAATATGCACAGCGGAAGAGACTAAAATATAGGTTTTTGGAATTAGACAGTTTTTGTGATGGTACCCCTGTAAAAAATTTAAAAATTTTTGAATCGACTAAAGGAGAAAACTTTAAATGAGGAATCGAGCTGCCCAAAGCCCTGCTTTTAGAAATGTTTACTTTATCTAGATCGGATGCGAATTGGCTGAAATATGCACAGCGGAAGAGACTAAAATATAGGTTTTTGGAATTAGACAGTTTTTGTGATGGTACCCCTGTAAAAAATTTAAAAATTTTTGAATCGACTAAAGGAGAAAACTTTAAATGAGGAATCGAGCTGCCCAAAGCCCTGCTTTTAGAAATGTTTACTTTATCTAGATCGGATAGGAATTGGCTGAAATATGCACAGCGGAAGAGACTAAAATATAGGTTTTTGGAATTAGACAGTTTTTGTGATGGTAGCCCTGTAAAAAATTTAAAAATTTTTGAATCGACTAAAGGAGAAAACTTTAAATGAGCAATCGAGCTGCCCAAAGCCCTGCTTTTAGAAATGTTTACTTTATCTAGATCGGATAGGAATTGGCTGAAATATGCACAGCGGAAGAGACTAAAATATAGGTTTTTGGAATTAGACAGTTTTTGTGATGGTACCCCTGTAAAAAATTTAAAAATTTTTAAATCGACTAAAGGAGAAAACTTTAAATGAGCAATCGAACAGCCCAATGCCCTGCTTTTAGAAATGTTTACTTTATCTAGATCGGATAGGAATTGGCTGAAATATGCACAGCGGAAGAGACTAAAATATAGGTTTTTGGAATTAGACAGTTTTTGTGATGGTACCCCTGTAAAAAATTTAAAAATTTTTGAATCGACTTAAGGAGAAAATTTTAAATGAGGAATCGAGCTGCCAAAGCACTGCTTTTATAAATGTTTACTTTTTCTAGATCGGATAGGATTGGCTGAAATATGCACAGCGGAAGAGACTAAAATATAGGTTTTTGGAATTAGACAGTTTTTGTGATGGTACCCCTGTAAAAAATTTAAAAATTTTTGAATCGACTAAAGGAGAAAACTTTAAATGAGGAATCGAGCTGCCCAAAGCCCTGCTTTTAGAAATGTTTACTTTATCTAGATCGGATAGGAATTGGCTGAAATATGCACAGCGGAAGAGACTAAAATATAGGTTTTTGGAATTAGACAGTTTTTGTAATGTAAAAAATTTAAAAATTTTTGAATCGACTAAAGGAGAAAACTTTAAATGAGGTATCGAGCTGCCCAAAGCCCTGCTTTTAGAAATGTTTACTTTATCTAGATCGGATAGGAATTGGCTGAAATATGCACAGCGGAAGAGACTAAAATATAGGTTTTTGGAATTAGACAGTTTTTGTGATGGTACCCCTGTAAAAAATTTAAAAATTTTTGAATCGACTAAAGGAGAAAACTTTAAATGAGGAATCGAGCTGCCCAAAGCCCTGCTTTTAGAAATGTTTACTTTATCTAGATCGGATAGGAATTGGCTGAAATATGCACAGCGGAAGAGACTAAAATATAGGTTTTTGGAATTAGACAGTTTTTGTGATGTAAAAAATTTAAAAATTTTTGAATCGACTAAAGGAGAAAACTTTAAATGAGCAATCGAGCTGCCCAACGCGCTGCTTTTAGAAATGTTTACTTTATCTAGATCGGATAGGAATTGGCTGAAATATGCACAGCGGAAGAGACTAAAATATAGGTTTTTGGAATTAGACAGTTTTTGTGATGGTAGCCCTGTAAAAAATTTAAAAATTTTTTTTAAATCGACTTAAGGAGAAAACTTTAAATGAGGAATCGAGCTGCCCAAAGCCCTGCTTTTAGAAATGTTTACTTTATCTAGATCGGATAGGAATTGGCTGAAATATGCACAGCGGAAGAGACTAAAATATAGGTTTTTGGAATTAGACAGTTTTTGTGATGGTACCCCTGTAAAAAATTTAAAAATTTTTAAATCGACTAAAGGAGAAAACTTTAAATGAGCAATCGAACAGCCCAATGCCCTGCTTTTAGAAATGTTTACTTTATCTAGATCGGATGCGAATTGGCTGAAATATGCACAGCGGAAGAGACTAAAATATAGGTTTTTGGAAATAGACGATTTTTGTGATGTTACACCTGTAAAAAATTTTAAAATTTTTGATTCGAACAAAAGAGAAAACTTTAAATGAGCAATCGAGCTGCCCAAAGCCCTGCTTTTAGAAATGTTTACTTTATCTAGATCGGATAGGAATTGGCTGAAATATGCACAGCGGAAGAGACTAAAATATAGGTTTTTGGAATTAGACAGTTTTTGTAATGTAAAAAATTTAAAAATTTTTGAATCGACTAAAGGAGAAAACTTTAAATGAGGTATCGAGCTGCCCAAAGCCCTGCTTTTAGAAATGTTTACTTTATCTAGATCGGATAGGAATTGGCTGAAATATGCACAGCGGAAGAGACTAAAATATAGGTTTTTGGAATTAGACAGTTTTTGTGATGGTACCCCTGTAAAAAATTTAAAAATTTTTGAATCGACTAAAGGAGAAAACTTTAAATGAGGAATCGAGCTGCCCAAAGCCCTGCTTTTAGAAATGTTTACTTTATCTAGATCGGATAGGAGTTGGCTGAAATATGCACAGCGGAAGAGACTAAAATATAGGTTTTTGGAATTAGACAGGTTTTTGTGATGGTACCCCTGTAAAAAATTTAAAAATTTTTGAATCGACTAAAGGAGAAAACTTTAAATGAGGAATCGAGCTGCCCAAAGCCCTGCTTTTAGAAATGTTTACTTTATCTAGATCGGATAGGAATTGGCTGAAATATGCACAGCGGAAGAGACTAAAATATAGGTTTTTGGAATTAGACAGTTTTTGTGATGGTAACCCTGTAAAAAATTTAAAAATTTTTGAATCGACTTAAGGAGAAAACTT
The DNA here is from genome assembly GCA_018150405.1 of Drosophila varians. NCBI lineage: Eukaryota > Metazoa > Arthropoda > Insecta > Diptera > Drosophilidae > Drosophila > Drosophila varians. Next base: position 12,496,915 of record JAECWK010000126.1, read on the forward strand.
TAAATGAGGAATCGAGCTGCCCAAAGCCCTGCTTTTAGAAATGTTTACTTTATCTAGATCGGATAGGAATTGGCTGAAATATGCACAGCGGAAGAGACTAAAATATAGGTTTTTGGAATTAGACAGTTTTTGTGATGGTACCCCTGTAAAAAATTTAAAAATTTTTGAATCGACTAAAGGAGAAAACTTTAAATGAGCAATCGAGCTGCCCAAAGCCCTGCTTTTAGAAATGTTTACTTTATCTAGATCGGATAGGAATTGGCTGAAATATGCACAGCGGAAGAGACTAAAATATAGGTTTTTGGAATTAGACAGTTTTTGTGATGGTACCCTGTAAAAAAATTTAAAAAAATTTTTGAATCGACTAAAGGAGAAAACTTTAAATGAGCAATCGAGCTGCCCAACGCGCTGCTTTTAGAAATGTTTACTTTATCTAGATCGGATAGGAATTGGCTGAAATATGCACAGCGGAAGAGACTAAAATATAGGTTTTTGGAATTAGACAGTTTTTGTGATGGTAATCCCTGTAAAAAAAATTTAAAAATTTTTGAATCGACTAAAGGAGAAAACTTTAAATGAGCAATCGAGCTGCCCAACGCGCTGCTTTTAGAAATGTTTACTTTATCTAGATCGGATAGGAATTGGCTGAAATATGCACAGCGGAAGAGACTAAAATATAGGTTTTTGGAATTAGACAGTTTTTGTGATGGTACCCCTGTAAAAAATTTAAAAATTTTTGAATCGACTAAAGGAGAAAACTTTAAATGAGCAATCGAGCTGCCCAAAGCCCTGCTTTTAGAAATGTTTACTTTATCTAGATCGGATAGGAATTGGCTGAAATATGCACAGCGGAAGAGACTAAAATATAGGTTTTTGGAATTAGACAGTTTTTGTGATGGTACACCTGTAAAAAATTTAAAAATTTTTGAATCGACTTAAGGAGAAAACTTTAAATGAGGAATCGAGCTGCCCAAAGCCCTGCTTTTAGAAATGTTTACTTTATCTATATCGGATTGGAATTGGCTGAAATATGCACAGCGGAAGAGACTAAAATATAGGTTTTTGGAATTAGACAGTTTTTGTGATGGTACACCTGTAAAAAATTTAAAAATTTTTGAATCGACTTAAGGAGAAAACTTTAAATGAGGAATCGAGCTGCCCAAAGCCTTGCTTTTAGAAATGTTTACTTTATCTATATCGGATTGGAATTGGCTGAAATATGCACAGCGGAAGAGACTAAAATATAGGTGTTTGGAATTAGACAGTTTTTGTGATGGTACCCCTGTAAAAAATTTAAAAATTTTTGAATCGACTAAAGGAGAAAACTTTAAATGAGGAATCGAGCTGCCCAAAGCCCTGCTTTTAGAAATGTTTACTTTATCTAGATCGGATAGGAATTGGCTGAAATATGCACAGCGGAAGAGACTAAAATATAGGTTTTTGGAATTAGACAGTTTTTGTGATGGTACCCCTGTAAAAAATTTAAAAATTTTTGAATCGACTAAAGGAGAAAACTTTAAATGAGGAATCGAGCTGCCCAAAGCCCTGCTTTTAGAAATGTTTACTTTATCTAGATCGGATAGGAATTGGCTGAAATATGCACAGCGGAAGAGACTAAAATATAGGTTTTTGGAATTAGACAGTTTTTGTGATGGTACCCCTGTAAAAAATTTAAAAATTTTTGAATCGACTAAAGGAGAAAACTTTAAATGAGCAATCGAGCTGCCCAATGCCCTGCTTTTAGAAATGTTTACTTTATCTAGATCGGATAGGAATTGGCTGAAATATGCACAGCGGAAGAGACTAAAATATAGGTTTTTGGAATTAGACAGTTTTTGTGATGGTACCCCTGTAAAAAATTTAAAAATTTTTAAATCGACTAAAGGAGAAAACTTTAAATGAGCAACGAACAGCCCAATGCCCTGCTTTTAGAAATGTTTACTTTATCTAGATCGGATGCGAATTGGCTGAAATATGCACAGCGGAAGAGACTAAAATATAGGTTTTTGGAATTAGACAGTTTTTGTGATGGTACCCCTGTAAAAAATTTAAAAATTTTTGAATCGACTAAAGGAGAAAACTTTAAATGAGGAATCGAGCTGCCCAAAGCCCTGCTTTTAGAAATGTTTACTTTATCTAGATCGGATAGGAATTGGCTGAAATATGCACAGCGGAAGAGACCCCTGTAAAAAATTTAAAAATTTTTGAATCGACTAAAGGAGAAAACTTTAAATGAGGAATCGAGCTGCCCAAAGCCCTGCTTTTAGAAATGTTTACTTTATCTAGATCGGATAGGAATTGGCTGAAATATGCACAGCGGAAGAGACTAAAATATAGGTTTTTGGAATTAGACAGTTTTTGTGATGTAAAAAATTTAAAAATTTTTGAATCGACTAAAGGAGAAAACTTTAAATGAGCAATCGAGCTGCCCAACGCGCTGCTTTTAGAAATGTTTACTTTATCTAGATCGGATAGGAATTGGCTGAAATATGCACAGCGGAAGAGACTAAAATATAGGTTTTTGGAATTAGACAGTTTTTGTGATGGTACCCCTGTAAAAAATTTAAAAATTTTTGAATCGACTAAAGGAGAAAACTTTAAATGAGGAATCGAGCTGCCCAAAGCCCTGCTTTTAGAAATGTTTACTTTATCTAGATCGGATAGGAATTGGCTGAAATATGCACAGCGGAAGAGACTAAAATATAGGTTTTTGGAATTAGACAGTTTTTGTGATGGTACCCCTGTAAAAAATTTAAAAATTTTTGAATCGACTAAAGGAGAAAACTTTAAATGAGCAATCGAGCTGCCCAACGCCCTGCTTTTAGAAATGTTTACTTTATCTAGATCGGATTGGAATTGGCTGAAATATGCACAGCGGAAGAGACTAAAATATAGGTTTTTGGAATTAGACAGTTTTTGTGATTGGTACCCCTGTAAAAAAAATTTAAAAATTTTTGAATCGACTAAAGGAGAAAACTTTAAATGAGGAATCGAGCTGCCCAAAGCCCTGCTTTTAGAAATGTTTACTTTATCTAGATCGGATAGGAATTGGCTGAAATATGCACAGCGGAAGAGACTAAAATATAGGTTTTTGGAATTAGACAGTTTTTGTGATGGTACCCCTGTAAAAAATTTAAAAATTTTTGAATCGACTAAAGGAGAAAACTTTAAATGAGGAATCGAGCTGCCCAAAGCCCTGCTTTTAGAAATGTTTACTTTATCTATATCGGATAGGAATTGGCTGAAATATGCACAGCGGAAGAGACTAAAATATAGGTTTTTGGAATTAGACAGTTTTTGTGATGGTACCCCTGTAAAAAATTTAAAAATTTTTGAATCGACTAAAGGAGAAAACTTTAAATGAGGAATCGAGCTGCCCAAAGCCTTGCTTTTAGAAATGTTTACTTTATCTATATCGGATTGGAATTGGCTGAAATATGCACAGCGGAAGAGACTAAAATATAGGTTTTTGGAATTAGACAGTTTTTGTGATGGTACCCCTGTAAAAAATTTAAAAATTTTTGAATCGACTAAAGGAGAAAACTTTAAATGAGCAATCGAGCTGCCCAACGCGCTGCTTTTAGAAATGTTTACTTTATCTAGATCGGATAGGAATTGGCTGAAATATGCACAGCGGAAGAGACTAAAATATAGGTTTTTGGAATTAGACAGTTTTTGTGAATATTTGAATCGACTAAAGGAGAAAACTTTAAATGAGGAGTCGAGCTGTCCAAAGCCCTGTTTTTGAAATGTTTACTTTATCTAGATCGGATAGGAATTGGCTGAAATATGCACAGCGGAAGAGACTAAAATATAGGTGTTTGGAATTAGACAGTTTTTGTGATGTACTCCTGAAAAAAATTTAAAAATTTTTAAATCGACTAAAGGAGAAAACTTTAAATGAGCAATCGAGCTGCCCAATGCCCTGCTTTTAGAAATGTTTACTTTATCTAGATCGGATAGGAATTGGCTGAAATATGCACAGCGGAAGAGACTAAAATATAGGTTTTTGGAATTAGACAGTTTTTGTGATGGTACCCCTGTAAAAAATTTAAAAATTTTTGAATCGACTAAAGGAGAAAACTTTAAATGAGCAATCGAGCTGCCCAACGCGCTGCTTTTAGAAATGTTTACTTTATCTAGATCTAAATTTAAAAATTTTTGAATCGACTAAAGGAGAAAACTTTAAATGAGGAATCAAGCTGCCCAAAGCCCTTCTTTTAGAAATGTTTACTTTATCTAGATCGGATAGGAATTGGCTGAAATATGCACAGCGGAAGAGACTAAAATATAGGTTTTTGGAATTAGACAGTTTTTGTGATGTAAAAAATTTAAAAATTTTTGAATCGACTAAAGGAGAAAACTTTAAATGAGGAATCAAGCTGCCCAAAGCCCTGCTTTTAGAAATGTTTACTTTATCTAGATCGGATAGGAATTGGCTGAAATATGCACAGCGGAAGAGACTAAAATATAGGTTTTTGGAATTAGACAGTTTTTGTGAATTTTTGAATCGACTAAAGGAGAAAACTTTAAATGAGGAATCAAGCTGCCCAAAGCCCTGCTTTTAGAAATGTTTACTTTATCTAGATCGGATAGGAATTGGCTGAAATATGCACAGCGGAAGAGACTAAAATATAGGTTTTTGGAATTAGACAGTTTTTGTGAATGGAGAAAACTTTAAATGGGAATTTAAAAATTTTTGAATCGACTAAAGGAGAAAACTTTAAATGAGGAGTCGAGCTGTCCAAAGCCCTGCTTTTAGAAATGTTTACTTTATCTAGATCGGATAGGAATTGGCTGAAATATGCACAGCGGAAGAGACTAAAATATAGGTTTTTGGAATTAGACAGTTTTTGTGATGGTACCCCTGTAAAAAATTTAAAAATTTTTGAATCGACTAAAGGAGAAAACTTTAAATGAGCAATCGAGCTGCCCAACGCCCTGCTTTTAGAAATGTTTACTTTATCTAGATCGGATTGGAATTGGCTGAAATATGCACAGCGGAAGAGACTAAAATATAGGTTTTTGGAATTAGACAGTTTTTGTGATGGTACCCCTGTAAAAAATTTAAAAATTTTTGAATCGACTAAAGGAGAAAACTTTAAATGAGGAATCGAGCTGCCCAAAGCCCTGCTTTTAGAAATGTTTACTTTATCTAGATCGGATAGGAATTGGCTGAAATATGCACAGCGGAAGAGACTAAAATATAGGTTTTTGGAATTAGACAGTTTTTGTGATGGTACCCCTGTAAAAAATTTAAAAATTTTTAAATCGACTAAAGGAGAAAATTTTAAATGAGCAATCGAACAGCCCAATGCCCTGCTTTTAGAAATGTTTACTCTATCTAGATCGGATAGGAATTGGCTGAAATATGCACAGCGGAAGAGACACCTGTAAAAAATTTAAAAATTTTTAAATCGACTAAAGGAGAAAACTTTAAATGAGGAATCGAGCTGCCCATAGCCCTGCTTTTAGAAATGTTTACTTTATCTAGATCGGATAGGAATTGGCTGAAATATGCACAGCGGAAGAGACACCTGTAAAAAATTTAAAAATTTTTGATTCGACCAAAAGAGAAAACTTTAAATGAGCAATCGAGCTGCCCAACGCGCTGCTTTTAGAAATGTTTACTTTATCTAGATCGGATAGGAATTGGCTGAAATATGCACAGCGGAAGAGACTAAAATATAGGTTTTTGGAATTAGACAGTTTTTGTGATGGTACCCCTGTAAAAAATTTAAAAATTTTTGAATCGACTAAAGGAGAAAACTTTAAATGAGGAATCGAGCTGCCCAAAGCCCTGCTTTTAGAAATGTTTACTTTATCTATATCGGATTGGAATTGGCTGAAATATGCACAGCGGAAGAGACTAAAATATAGGTTTTTGGAATTAGACAGTTTTTGTGATGGTACCCCTGTAAAAAATTTAAAAATTTTTGAATCGACTAAAGGAGAAAACTTTAAATGAGCAATCGAGCTGCCCAAAGCCCTGCTTTTAGAAATGTTTACTTTATCTAGATCGGATAGGAATTGGCTGAAATATGCACAGCGGAAGAGACACCTGTAAAAAATTTAAAAATTTTTGAATCGACTAAAGGAGAAAACTTTAAATGAGGAATCGAGCTGCCCAAAGCCCTGCTTTTAGAAATGTTTACTTTATCTAGATCGGATAGGAATTGGCTGAAATATGCACAGCGGAAGAGACTAAAATATAGGTTTTTGGAATTAGACAGTTTTTGTGATGGTACCCCTGTAAAAAATTTAAAAATTTTTGAATCGACTAAAGGAGAAAACTTTAAATGAGGAATCGAGCTGCCCAAAGCCCTGCTTTTAGAAATGTTTACTTTATCTAGATCGGATAGGAATTGGCTGAAATATGCACAGCGGAAGAGACTAAAATATAGGTTTTTGGAATTAGACAGTTTTTGTGATGGTAACCCTGTAAAAAATTTAAAAATTTTTGAATCGACTAAAGGAGAAAACTTTAAATGAGGAATCGAGCTGCCCAAAGCCCTGCTTTTAGAAATGTTTACTTTATCTAGATCGGATAGGAATTGGCTGAAATATGCACAGCGGAAGAGACTAAAATATAGGTTTTTGGAATTAGACAGTTTTTGTAATGTAAAAAATTTAAAAATTTTTGAATCGACTAAAGGAGAAAACTTTAAATGAGGTATCGAGCTGCCCAAAGCCCTGCTTTTAGAAATGTTTACTTTATCTAGATCGGATAGGAATTGGCTGAAATATGCACAGCGGAAGAGACTAAAATATAGGTTTTTGGAATTAGACAGTTTTTGTGATTTGGTACCCCTGTAAAAAATTTAAAAATTTTTGAATCGACTAAAGGAGAAAACTTTAAATGAGGAATCGAGCTGCCCAAAGCCCTGCTTTTAGAAATATTTACTTTATCTAGATCGGATAGGAATTGGCTGAAATATGCACAGCGGAAGAGACTAAAATATAGGTTTTTGGAATTAGACAGTTTTTGTGATGGTACCCCTGTAAAAAATTTAAAAATTTTTGAATCGACTAAAGGAGAAAACTTTAAATGAGGAATCGAGCTGCCCAAAGCCCTGCTTTTAGAAATGTTTACTTTATCTAGATCGGATAGGAATTGGCTGAAATATGCACAGCGGAAGAGACTAAAATATAGGTTTTTGGAATTAGACAGTTTTTGTGATGGTACCCCTGTAAAAAATTTAAATAATTTAAAAATTTTTGAATCGACTAAAGGAGAAAACTTTAAATGAGCAATCGAGCTGCCCAAAGCCCTGCTTTTAGAAATGTTTACTTTATCTAGATCGGATAGGAATTGGCTGAAATATGCACAGCGGAAGAGACTAAAATATAGGTTTTTGGAATTAGACAGTTTTTGTGAATATTTGAATCGACTAAAGGAGAAAACTTTAAATGGGGAATTTAAAAATTTTTGAATCGACTAAAGGGTTAAACCTTCAAATGAGGAGTCGAGCTGTCCAAAGCCCTGCTTTTTGAAATGTTTACTTTATCTAGATCGGATAGGAATTGGCTGAAATATGCACAGCGGAAGAGACTAAAATATAGGTTTTTGGAATTAGACAGTTTTTTGGATTTTTGATGGTACCCTGTAAAAAATTTAAAAATTTTAAAATTTCGTACTAAAGGAGAAAACTTTAAATGAGGAATCGAGCTGCCCAAAGCCCTGCTTTTAGAAATGTTTACTTTATCTAGATCGGATAGGAATTGGCTGAAATATGCACAGCGGAAGAGACTAAAATATAGGTTTTTGGAATTAGACAGTTTTTGTGAATATTTGAATCGACTAAAGGAGAAAACTTTAAATGGGGAATTTAAAAATTTTTGAATCGACTAAAGGAGAAAACTTTAAATGAGGAATCGAGCTGCCCAAAGCCCTGCTTTTAGAAATGTTTACTTTATCTAGATCGGATAGGAATTGGCTGAAATATGCACAGCGGAAGAGACTAAAATATAGGTTTTTGGAATTAGACAGTTTTTGTGATGGTACCCCTGTAAAAAATTTAAAAATTTTTGAATCGACTAAAGGAGAAAACTTTAAATGAGGAATCGAGCTGCCCAAAGCCCTGCTTTTAGAAATGTTTACTTTATCTAGATCGGATAGGAATTGGCTGAAATATGCACAGCGGAAGAGACTAAAATATAGGTTTTTGGAATTAGACAGTTTTTGTGATGTAAAAAATTTAAAAAATTTTTGAATCGACTAAAGGAGAAAACTTTAAATGAGGAATCGAGCTGCCCAAAGCCCTGCTTTTAGAAATATTTACTTTATCTAGATCGGATAGGAATTGGCTGACATATGCACAGCGGAAGAGACTAAAATATAGGTTTTTGGAATTAGACAGTTTGTTTTTGATTGATGGTACCCCTGTAAATAAATTTAAAAATTTTTGAATCGACTAAAGGAGAAAACTTTAAATGAGGAATCGAGCTGCCCAAAGCCCTGCTTTTAGAAATGTTTACTTTATCTAGATCGGATAGGAATTGGCTGAAATATGCACAGCGGAAGAGACTAAAATATAGGTTTTTGGAATTAGACAGTTTTTGTGAATTTGGTACCCCTGTAAAAAATTTAAAAATTTTTGAATCGACTAAAGGAGAAAACTTTAAATGAGGAATCGAGCTGCCCAAAGCCCTGCTTTTAGAAATGTTTACTTTATCTAGATCGGATAGGAATTGGCTGAAATATGCACAGCGGAAGAGACTAAAATATAGGTTTTGGAATTAGACAGTTTTTGTGATTGGTACCCCTGTAAAAAATTTAAAAATTTTTGAATCGACTAAAGGAGAAAACTTTAAATGAGGAATCGAGCTGCCCAAAGCCCTGCTTTTAGAAATGTTTACTTTATCTAGATCGGATAGGAATTGGCTGAAATATGCACAGCGGAAGAGACTAAAATATAGGTTTTTGGAATTAGACAGTTTTTGTGATGGTACCCTGTAAAAAAATTTAAAAATTTTTGAATCGACTAAAGGAGAAAACTTTAAATGAGGAATCGAGCTGCCCAAAGCCCTGCTTTTAGAAATGTTTACTTTATCTAGATCGGATAGGAATTGGCTGAAATATGCACAGCGGAAGAGACACCTGTAAAAAATTTAAAAATTTTTGAATCGACTAAAGGAGAAAACTTTAAATGAGGAATCGAGCTGCCCAAAGCCCTGCTTTTAGAAATGTTTACTTTATCTAGATCGGATAGGAATTGGCTGAAATATGCACAGCGGAAGAGACTAAAATATAGGTTTTTGGAATTAGACAGTTTTTGTGATGGTACCCCTGTAAATAAATTTAAAAATTTTTGAATCGACTAAAGGAGAAAACTTTAAATGAGGAATCAAGCTGCCCAAAGCCCTGCTTTTAGAAATGTTTACTTTATCTAGATCGGATAGGAATTGGCTGAAATATGCACAGCGGAAGAGACTAAAATATAGGTTTTTGGAATTAGACAGTTTTTGTGATGGTACCCCTGTAAAAAAATTTAAAAATTTTTGAATCGACTAAAGGAGAAAACTTTAAATGAGGAATCGAGCTGCCCAAAGCCCTGCTTTTAGAAATGTTTACTTTATCTATTTCGGATTGGAATTGGCTGAAATATGCACAGCGGAAGAGACTAAAATATAGGTTTTTGGAATTAGACAGTTTTTGTTATTGGTACCCCTGTAAAAAATTTAAAAATTTCTAAATCGACTAAAGGAGAAAACTTTAAATGAGGAATCGAGCTGCCCAAAGCCCTGCTTTTAGAAATGTTTACTTTATCTATTTCGGATTGGAATTGGCTGAAATATGCACAGCGGAAGAGACTAAAATATAGGTTTTTGGAATTAGATAGTTTTTGTAATGTAAAAAATTTAAAAAATTTTTAAATCGACTAAAGGTGAAAACTTTAAATGAGGAATCGAGTTGCCCAAAGTACTGCTTTTAGAAATGTTTACTTTATCTAGATCGGATAGGAGTTGGCTGAAATATGCACAGCGGAAGAGACTAAAATATAGGTTTTTGGAATTAGACAGTTTTTGTGATTTGGTAAACCTGTAAATAAAATTTAAAAATTTTTGAATCGACTAAAGGAGAAAACTTTAAATGAGGGATCGAGCTGCCCAAAGCCCTGCTTTTAGAAATGTTTACTTTATCTAGATCGGATAGGAATTGGCTGAAATATGCACAGCGGAAGAGACTAAAATATAGGTTTTTGGAATTAGACAGTTTTTGTGATTTGGTACCCCTGTAAAAAAATTTAAAAATTTTTGAATCGACTAAAGGAGAAAACTTTAAATGAGGAATCGAGCTGCCCAAAGCCCTGCTTTTAGAAATGTTTACTTTATCTAGATCGGATAGGAATTGGCTGAAATATGCACAGCGGAAGAGACTAAAATATAGGTTTTTGGAATTAGACAGTTTTTGTGATGGTACCCCTGTAAAAAATTTAAAAATTTTTGAATCGACTAAAGGAGAAAACTTTAAATGAGGAATCGAGCTGCCCAAAGCCCTGCTTTTAGAAATGTTTACTTTATCTAGATCGGATAGGAATTGGCTGAAATATGCACAGCGGAAGAGACTAAAATATAGGTTTTTGGAATTAGACAGTTTTTGTGATGGTACCCCTGTAAAAAATTTAAAAATTTTTGAATCGACTAAAGGAGAAAACTTTAAATGAGCAATCGAGCTGCCCAACGCCCTGCTTTTAGAAATGTTTACTTTATCTAGATCGGATAGGAATTGTGCTGAAATATGCACAGCGGAAGAGACTAAAATATAGGTTTTTGGAATTAGACAGTTTTTGTGATGGTACCCCTGTAAAAAATTTAAAAATTTTTGAATCGACTAAAGGAGAAAACTTTAAATGAGGAATCGAGCTGCCCAAAGCCCTGCTTTTAGAAATGTTTACTTTATCTAGATCGGATAGGAATTGGCTGAAATATGCACAGCGGAAGAGACTAAAATATAGGTTTTTGGAATTAGACAGTTTTTGTGAATATTTGAATCGACTAAAGGAGAAAACTTTAAATGAGGAATCGAGCTGCCCAAAGCCCTGCTTTTAGAAATGTTTACTTTATCTAGATCGGATAGGAATTGGCTGAAATATGCACAGCGGAAGAGACTAAAATATAGGTTTTTGGAATTAGACAGTTTTTGTGATAGTACCCCTGTAAAAAAATTTAAAAATTTTTGAATCGACTAAAGGAGAAAACTTTAAATGAGGAATCGAGCTGCCCAAAGCCCTGCTTTTAGAAATGTTTACTTTATCTAGATCGGATAGGAATTGGCTGAAATATGCACAGCGGAAGAGACTAAAATATAGGTTTTTGGAATTAGACAGTTTTTGTAATGTAAAAAATTTAAAAATTTTTGAATCGACTAAAGGAGAAAACTTTAAATGAGGTATCGAGCTGCCCAAAGCCCTGCTTTTAGAAATGTTTACTTTATCTAGATCGGATAGGAATTGGCTGAAATATGCACAGCGGAAGAGACTAAAATATAGGTTTTGGAATTAGACAGTTTTTGTGATTGGTACCCTAAAAAAATTTAAAAATTTTTGAATCGACTAAAGGAGAAAACTTTAAATGAGGAATCGAGCTGCCCAAAGCCCTGCTTTTAGAAATGTTTACTTTATCTAGATCGGATAGGAATTGGCTGAAATATGCACAGCGGAAGAGACTAAAATATAGGTTTTTGGAATTAGACAGTTTTTGTGATGGTACCCCTGTAAAAAATTTAAAAATTTTTGAATCGACTAAAGGAGAAAACTTTAAATGAGGAATCGAGCTGCCCAAAGCCCTGCTTTTAGAAATGTTTACTTTATCTAGATCGGATAGGAATTGGCTGAAATATGCACAGCGGAAGAGACTAAAATATAGGTTTTTGGAATTAGACAGTTTTTGTGATTGGTACCCCTGTAAAAAATTTAAAAATTTTTGAATCGACTAAAGGAGAAAACTTTAAATGAGGAATCGAGCTGCCCAAAGCCCTGCTTTTAGAAATGTTTACTTTATCTAGATCGGATAGGAATTGGCTGAAATATGCACAGCGGAAGAGACTAAAATATAGGTTTTTGGAATTAGACAGTTTTTGTGATTGGTACCCCTGTAAAAAATTTAAAAATTTTTGAATCGACTAAAGGAGAAAACTTTAAATGAGGAATCGAGCTGCCCAAAGCCCTGCTTTTAGAAATGTTTACTTTATCTAGATCGGATAGGAATTGGCTGAAATATGCACAGCGGAAGAGACTAAAATATAGGTTTTTGGAATTAGACAGTTTTTGTGATGGTACCCCTGTAAAAAATTTAAAAATTTTTGAATCGACTAAAGGAGAAAACTTTAAATGAGGAATCGAGCTGCCCAAAGCCCTGCTTTTAGAAATGTTTACTTTATCTAGATCGGATAGGAATTGGCTGAAATATGCACAGCGGAAGAGACTAAAATATAGGTTTTTGGAATTAGACAGTTTTTGTGATGGTACCCCTGTAAAAAAATTTAAAAATTTTTGAATCGACTAAAGGAGAAAACTTTAAATGAGGAGTCAAGCTGTCCAAAGCCCCGCACTTTGAAATGTTTACTTTATCTAGATCGGATAGGAATTGGCTGAAATATGCACAGCGGAAGAGACTAAAATATAGGTGTTTTGGAATTAGACAGTTTTTGTGATGGTACCCCTGGTAAAAATTTAACAATTTTTGATCCGAACGCGCTGCTTTTAGAAATGTTTACTTTATCTAGATCGGATAGGAATTGGCTGAAATATGCACAGCGGAAGAGACTAAAATATAGGTTTTTGGAATTTTAGCTTTTTTTGTGATGGTACCCCTGTAAAAAATTTAAAAATTTTTGAATCGACTAAAGGAGAAAACTTTAAATGAGGAATCGAGCTGCCCAAAGCCCTGCTTTTAGAAATGTTTACTTTATCTAGATCGGATAGGAATTGGCTGAAATATGCACAGCGGAAGAGACTAAAATATAGGTTTTTGGAATTAGACAGTTTTTGTGATGGTACCCCTGAAAAAAAATTTAAAAATTTTTGAATCGACTAAAGGAGAAAACTTTAAATGAGGAATCGAGCTGCCCAAAGCCCTGCTTTTAGAAATGTTTACTTTATCTAGATCGGATAGGAATTGGCTGAAATATGCACAGCGGAAGAGACTAAAATATAGGTTTTTGGAATTAGACAGTTTTTGTGATGGTACCCCTGTAAAAAATTTAAAAATTTTTGAATCGACTAAAGGAGAAAACTTTAAATGAGGAATCGAGCTGCCCAAAGCCCTGCTTTTAGAAATGTTTACTTTATCTAGATCGGATAGGAATTGGCTGAAATATGCACAGCGGAAGAGACTAAAATATAGGTTTTGGAATTAGACAGTTTTTGTGATGGTACACCCTGTAAAAAATTTAAAAATTTTTGAATCGACTAAAGGAGAAAACTTTAAATGAGGAATCGAGCTGCCCAAAGCCCTGCTTTTAGAAATGTTTACTTTATCTAGATCGGATAGGAATTGGCTGAAATATGCACAGCGGAAGAGACTAAAATATAGGTTTTTGGAATTAGACAGTTTTTGTGATGGTACCCCTGTAAAAAATTTAAAAATTTTTGAATCGACTAAAGGAGAAAACTTTAAATGAGGAATCGAGCTGCCCAAAGCCTTGCTTTTAGAAATGTTTACTTTATCTAGATCGGATAGGAATTGGCTGAAATATGCACAGCGGAAGAGACTAAAATAAAGGTTTTTGGAATTAGACAGTTTTTGATGATGGTACCTGTAAAAAATTTAAAAATTTTTGAATCGACTAAAGGAGAAAACTTTAAATGAGGAATCGAGCTGCCCAAAGCCTTGCTTTTAGAAATGTTTACTTTATCTAGATCGGATGGGAATTGGCTGAAATATGCACAGCGGAAGAGACTAAAATATAGGTTTTTGGAATTAGACAGTTTTTGTGATGGTACCCCTGTAAAAAATTTAAAAATTTTTGAATCGACTAAAGGAGAAAACTTTAAATGAGGAATCGAGCTGCCCAAAGCCTTGCTTTTAGAAATGTTTACTTTATCTATATCGGATTGGAATTGGCTGAAATATGCACAGCGGAAGAGACTAAAATATAGGTTTTTGGAATTAGACAGTTTTTGTGATGTAAAAAATTTAAAAATTTTTTGAATCGACTAAAGGTGAAAACTTTAAATGAGGAATCGAGCTGCCCAACGCGCTGCTTTTAGAAATGTTTACTTTATCTATATCGGATTGGAATTGGCTGAAATATGCACAGCGGAAGAGACTAAAATATAGGTTTTTGGAATTAGACAGTTTTTGTTTTGTGATGGTACCCCTGTAAAAAATTTAAAAATTTTTGAATCGACTAAAGGAGAAAACTTTAAATGAGGAATCGAGCTGCCCAAAGCCTTGCTTTTAGAAATGTTTACTTTATCTAGATCGGATAGGAATTGGCTGAAATATGCACAGCGGAAGAGACTAAAATATAGGTTTTTGGAATTAGACAGTTTTTGTGATGGTACCCCTGAAAAAAATTTAAAAATTTTTGAATCGACTAAAGGAGAAAACTTTAAATGAGGAATCGAGCTGCCCAAAGCCCTGCTTTTAGAAATGTTTACTTTATCTAGATCGGATAGGAATTGGCTGAAATATGCACAGCGGAAGAGACTAAAATATAGGTGTTTGGAATTAGACAGTTTTTTTGATGGTACCCCTGTAAAAAATTTAAAAATTTTTGAATCGACCAAAAGAGAAAACTTTAAATGAGGAATCGAGCTGCCCAAAGCCCTGCTTTTAGAAATGTTTACTTTATCTAGATCGGATAGGAATTGGCTGAAATATGCACAGCGGAAGAGACTAAAATATAGGTTTTTGGAATTAGACAGTTTTTGTGATGGTAAAAAAATTTAAAAATTTTTGAATCGACTAAAGGAGAAAACTTTAAATGAGGTATCGAGCTGCCCAAAGCCCTGCTTTTAGAAATGTTTACTTTATCTAGATCGGATAGGAATTGGCTGAAATATGCACAGCGGAAGAGACTAAAATATAGGTTTTTGGAATTAGACAGTTTTTGTGAATATTTGAATCGACTAAAGGAGAAAACTTTAAATGAGGAATCGAGCTGCCCAAAGCCCTGCTTTTAGAAATGTTTACTTTATCTAGATCGGATAGGAATTGGCTGAAATATGCACAGCGGAAGAGACTAAAATATAGGTTTTTGGAATTAGACAGTTTTTGTGATGGTAACCCTGTAAAAAATTTAAAAATTTTTAAATCGACTTAAGGAGAAAACTTTAAATGAGGAATCGAGCTGCCCAAAGCCCTGCTTTTAGAAATGTTTACTTTATCTAGATCGGATAGGAATTGGCTGAAATATGCACAGCGGAAGAGACTAAAATATAGGTTTTTGGAATTAGACAGTTTTTGTGAATATTTGAATCGACTAAAGGAGAAAACTTTAAATGAGGAATCGAGCTGCCCAAAGCCCTGCTTTTAGAAATGTTTACTTTATCTAGATCGGATAGGAATTGGCTGAAATATGCACAGCGGAAGAGACTAAAATATAGGTTTTTGGAATTAGACAGTTTTTGTGATTTGAACCTGTTGAAAAAAATTTAAAAATTTTTGAATCGACTAAAGGAGAAAACTTTAAATGAGGAATCGAGCTGCCCAAAGCCCTGCTTTTAGAAATGTTTACTTTATCTAGATCGGATAGGAATTGGCTGAAATATGCACAGCGGAAGAGACTAAAATATAGGTTTTTGGAATTAGACAGTTTTTGTGATGGTACCCCTGTAAAAAATTTAAAAATTTTTGAATCGACTAAAGGAGAAAACTTTAAATGAGGAATCGAGCTGCCCAAAGCCCTGCTTTTAGAAATGTTTACTCTATCTAGATCGGATGCGAATTGGCTGAAATATGCACAGCGGAAGAGACTAAAATATAGGTTTTTGGAATTAGACAGTTTTTGTGATGGTACCCCTGTAAAAAATTTAAAAATTTTTGAATCGACTAAAGGAGAAAACTTTAAATGAGCAATCGAGCTGCCCAACGCGCTGCTTTTAGAAATGTTTACTTTATCTAGATCGGATAGGAATTGGCTGAAATATGCACAGCGGAAGAGACTAAAATATAGGTTTTTGGAATTAGACAGTTTTTGTGATAGTAGCCCTGTAAAAAATTTAAAAATTTTTGAATCGACTAAAGGAGAAAACTTTAAATGAGGAATCGAGCTGCCCAAAGCCCTGCTTTTAGAAATGTTTACTTTATCTAGATCGGATAGGAATTGGCTGAAATATGCACAGCGGAAGAGACTAAAATATAGGTTTTTGGAATTAGACAGTTTTTGTGAATATTTGAATCGACTAAAGGAGAAAACTTTAAATGAGGAATCGAGCTGCCCAAAGCCCTGCTTTTAGAAATGTTTACTTTATCTAGATCGGATTGGAATTGGCTGAAATATGCACAGCGGAAGAGACTAAAATATAGGTTTTTGGAATTAGACAGTTTTTGTGATGGTAGCCCTGTAAAAAATTTAAAAATTTTTGAATCGACTTAAGGGTTAAACCTTCAAATGAGGAGTCGAGCTGTCCAAAGCCCTGCTTTTTGAAATGTTTACTTTATCTAGATCGGATAGGAATTGGCTGAAATATGCACAGCGGAAGAGACTAAAATATAGGTTTTTGGAATTAGACAGTTTTTGTGATTGTACCCCTGTAAAAAATTTAACAATTTTTGCCCAACGCGCTGCTTTTAGAAATGTTTACTTTATCTAGATCGGATAGGAATTGGCTGAAATATGCACAGCGGAAGAGACTAAAATATAGGTGTTTGGAATTAGACAGTTTTTGTGATGGTACCCTGTAAAAAATTTAAAAATTTTTGAATCGACTAAAGGAGAAAACTTTAAATGAGGAATCGAGCTGCCCAAAGCCCTGCTTTTAGAAATGTTTACTTTATCTAGATCGGATAGGAATTGGCTGAAATATGCACAGCGGAAGAGACTAAAATATAGGTTTTTGGAATTAGACAGTTTTTGTGATGGTACCCCTGTAAAAAATTTAAAAATTTTTGAATCGACTAAAGGAGAAAACTTTAAATGAGGTATCGAGCTGCCCAAAGCCCTGATTTTAGAAATATTTACTTTATCTAGATCGGATAGGAATTGGCTGAAATATGCACAGCGGAAGAGACTAAAATATAGGTTTTTTGGTATTAGACAGTTTTTGTGATGGTACCCCTGTAAAAAATTTAAAAATTTTTGAATCGACTAAAGGAGAAAACTTTAAATGAGGAATCGAGCTGCCCAAAGCCCTGCTTTTAGAAATGTTTACTTTATCTAGATCGGATAGGAATTGGCTGAAATATGCACAGCGGAAGAGACTAAAATATAGGTTTTTGGAATTAGACAGTTTTTGTGAATATTTGAATCGACTAAAGGAGAAAACTTTAAATGAGGAATCGAGCTGCCCAAAGCCCTGCTTTTAGAAATGTTTACTTTATCTAGATCGGATAGGAATTGGCTGAAATATGCACAGCGGAAGAGACTAAAATATAGGTTTTTGGAATTAGACAGTTTTTGTGATGGTACCCCTGTAAAAAAATTTAAAAATTTTTAAATCGACTAAAGGAGAAAACTTTAAATGAGGAATCGAGCTGCCCAAAGCCCTGCTTTTAGAAATGTTTACTTTATCTAGATCGGATAGGAATTGGCTGAAATATGCACAGCGGAAGAGACTAAAATATAGGTTTTGGAATTAGACAGTTTTTGTGATGGTACCCCTGTAAAAAATTTAAAAAATTTTGAATCGACTAAAGGAGAAAACTTTAAATGAGGTATCGAGCTGCCCAAAGCCCTGATTTTAGAAATGTTTACTTTATCTAGATCGGATAGGAATTGGCTGAAATATGCACAGCGGAAGAGACTAAAATATAGGTTTTTGGAATTAGACAGTTTTTGTGATGGTACCCCTGTAAAAAAATTTAAAAATTTTTGAATCGACTAAAGGAGAAAACTTTAAATGAGGAATCGAGCTGCCCAAAGCCCTGCTTTTAGAAATGTTTACTTTATCTAGATCGGATAGGAATTGGCTGAAATATGCACAGCGGAAGAGACTAAAATATAGGTTTTTGGAATTAGACAGTTTTTGTGATGGTACACCTGTAAAAAATTTAAAAAATTTTGAATCGACTAAAGGAGAAAACTTTAAATGAGGTATCGAGCTGCCCAAAGCCCTGATTTTAGAAATATTTACTTTATCTAGATCGGATAGGAATTGGCTGAAATATGCACAGCGGAAGAGACTAAAATATAGGTTTTTGGAATTAGACAGTTTTTGTGATGGTACCCCTGTAAAAAATTTAAAAATTTTTGAATCGACTAAAGGAGAAAACTTTAAATGAGGAATCGAGCTGCCCAAAGCCCTGCTTTTAGAAATGTTTACTTTATCTAGATCGGATAGGAATTGGCTGAAATATGCACAGCGGAAGAGACTAAAATATAGGTTTTTGGAATTAGACAGTTTTTGTGATGGTACCCCTGTAAAAAATTTAAAAATTTTTGAATCGACTAAAGGAGAAAACTTTAAATGAGGAATCGAGCTGCCCAAAGCCCTGCTTTTAGAAATGTTTACTTTATCTAGATCGGATAGGAATTGGCTGAAATATGCACAGCGGAAGAGACTAAAATATAGGTTTTTGGAATTAGACGATTTTTGTGATGGTACACCTGTAAAAAATTTAAAAATTTTTGAATCGACTAAAGGAGAAAACTTTAAATGAGGAATCGAGCTGCCCAAAGCCCTGCTTTTAGAAATGTTTACTTTATCTAGATCGGATGCGAATTGGCTGAAATATGCACAGCGGAAGAGACTAAAATATAGGTTTTTGGAATTAGACAGTTTTTGTAATGTAAAAAATTTAAAAAATTTTTGAATCGACTAAAGGTGAAAACTTTAAATGAGGAATCGAGCTGCCCAAAGCCCTGCTTTTAGAAATGTTTACTTTATCTATATCGGATTGGAATTGGCTGAAATATGCACAGCGGAAGAGACTAAAATATAGGTTTTTGGAATTAGACAGTTTTTGTGATGGTACCCCTGTAAAAAATTTAAAAATTTTTGAATCGACTAAAGGAGAAAACTTTAAATGAGGAATCGAGCTGCCCAAAGCCCTGCTTTTAGAAATGTTTACTTTATCTAGATCGGATAGGAATTGGCTGAAATATGCACAGCGGAAGAGACTAAAATATAGGTTTTTGGAATTAGACAGTTTTTGTGATGGTACCCCTGTAAAAAATTTAAAAATTTTTGAATCGACTAAAGGAGAAAACTTTAAATGAGGAATCGAGCTGCCCAAAGCCCTGCTTTTAGAAATGTTTACTTTATCTAGATCGGATAGGAATTGGCTGAAATATGCACAGCGGAAGAGACTAAAATATAGGTTTTTGGAATTAGACAGTTTTTGTGATGGTACCCCTGTAAAAAATTTAAAAATTTTTGAATCGACTAAAGGAGAAAACTTTAAATGAGGAATCGAGCTGCCCAAAGCCCTGCTTTTAGAAATGTTTACTTTATCTAGATCGGATAGGAATTGGCTGAAATATGCACAGCGGAAGAGACTAAAATATAGGTTTTTGGAATTAGACAGTTTTTGTGATGGTACCCCTGTAAAAAATTTAAAAATTTTTGAATCGACTAAAGGAGAAAACTTTAAATGAGGAATCGAGCTGCCCAAAGCCCTGCTTTTAGAAATGTTTACTTTATCTAGATCGGATAGGAATTGGCTGAAATATGCACAGCGGAAGAGACTAAAATATAGGTTTTTGGAATTAGACAGTTTTTGTGATGGTACCCCTGTAAAAAATTTAAAAATTTTTGAATCGACTAAAGGAGAAAACTTTAAATGAGGAATCGAGCTGCCCAAAGCCCTGCTTTTAGAAATGTTTACTTTATCTAGATCGGATAGGAATTGGCTGAAATATGCACAGCGGAAGAGACTAAAATATAGGTTTTTGGAATTAGACAGTTTTTGTGATGGTACCCCTGTAAAAAATTTAAAAATTTTTAAATCGACTAAAGGAGAAAACTTTAAATGAGGAATCGAGCTGCCCAAAGCCCTGCTTTTAGAAATGTTTACTTTATCTAGATCGGATAGGAATTGGCTGAAATATGCACAGCGGAAGAGACTAAAATATAGGTTTTTGGAATTAGACGATTTTTGTGATGGTACCCCTGTAAAAAATTTAAAAATTTTTGAATCGACTAAAGGAGAAAACTTTAAATGAGGAATCGAGCTGCCCAAAGCCCTGCTTTTAGAAATGTTTACTTTATCTGGATCGGATGCGAATTGGCTGAAATATGCACAGCGGAAGAGACTAAAATATAGGTTTTTGGAATTAGACGGTTTTTGTGATGGTACCCCTGTAAAAAATTTAAAAATTTTTAAATCGACTAAAGGAGAAAACTTTAAATGAGGAATCGAGCTGCCCGAAGCCCTGCTTTTAGAAATGTTTACTTTATCTGGATCGGATGCGAATTGGCTGAAATAAGCACAGCGGAAGAGACTTAAATATAGGTTTCTGGAATTAGACAGTTTTTGTGATAGTACCCCTGTAAAAATTTTAAAAATTTTTGATTCGACTTAAGGAGAAAACTTTAAATGAGCAATCGAACAGCCCAATGCGCTGCTTTTATAAATGTTTACTTTATCTGGATCGGATGCGAATTGGCTGAAATATGCACAGCGGAAGAGACTTAAATATAGGCTTCTGGAATTAGACAGTTTTTGTGATGGTACCCCTGAAAAAAATTTAAAAATTTTTGAATCGACCAAATGAGAAAACTTTAAATGAGGAAGCGAGCTGCCCAAAGCCCTGCTTTTGGAAATGTTTACTTTATCTAGATCGGATAAGAATTGGCTGAAATATGCACATGGGAAGAGACTAAAATATAGGTTTTTGGAATTTGACGATTTTTGTGATGGTACCCCTGTAAAAATTTTAAAAATTTTTGATTCGACTTAAGGAGAAAACTTTAAATGAGCAATCGAACAGCCCAATGCGCTGCTTTTATAAATGTTTACTTTATCTGGATCGGATGCGAATTGGCTGAAATATGCACATGGGAAGAGACTAAAATATAGATTTTCGGAATTTGACGATTTTTGTGATGGTACCCCTGTAAAAAATTTAAAAATTTTTAAATCGACTAAAGGCGAGGAATCGAGCTGCCCAAAGCCCTGCTTTTGGAAATGTTTACTTTATCTAGACTGGATAGGAATTGGCTGAAATATGCACATGGGAAGAGACTAAAATATAGGTTTTTGGAATTTGACGATTTTTGTGATGGTACCCCTGTAAAAAATTTAAAAATTTTTAAATCGACTCAAAGGAGAAAACTTTAAATGAGGAAGCGAGCTGCTCAAAGCCCTGCTTTTGGAAATGTTTACTTTATCTGGATCGGATAGGAATTGGCTGAAATATGCACATGGGAAGAGACTAAAATATAGGTTTTCGGAATTTGACGATTTTTGTGATGGTACCCCTGTAAAAAATTTTAAAATTTTTAAATCGACTCAAGGAGAAAACTTTAAATGAGGAAGCTAGCTGCCCAAAGCCCTGCTTTTGGAAATGTTTACTTTATCTGGATCGGATAGGAATTGGCTGAAATATGCACATGGGAAGAGACTAAAATATAGATTTTCGGAATTTGACGATTTTTGTGATGGTACCCCTGTAAAAAATTTAAAAATTTTTAAATCGACTAAAGGCGAGGAATCGAGCTGCCCAAAGCCCTGCTTTTGGAAATGTTTACTTTATCTGGATCGGATAGGAATTGGCTGAAATATGCACATGGGAAGAGACTAAAATATAGGTTTTCGGAATTTGACGATTTTTGTGATGGTACCCCTGTAAAAAATTTAAAAATTTTTAAATCGACTAAAGGAGAAAACTTTAAATGAGGAATCGAGCTGCCTAAAGCCCTGCTTTTGGAAATGTTTACTTTATCTGGATCGGATAGGAATTGGCTGAAATATGCACATGGGAAGAGACTAAAATATAGGTTTTCGGAATTTGACGATTTTTGTGATGGTACCCCTGTAAAAAATTTAAAAATTTTTAAATCGACTCAAGGAGAAAACTTTAAATGAGGAAGCGAGCTGCTCAAATCCCTGCTTTTAGAAATGTTTACTTTATCTGGATCGGATAGGAATTGGCTGAAATATGCACATGGGAAGAGACTAAAATATAGGTTTTCGGAATTTGACGATTTTTGTGATGGTACCCCTGTAAAAAATTTAAAAATTTTTAAATCGACTAAAGGAGAAAACTTTAAATGAGGAATCGAGCTGCTCAAATCCCTGCTTTTGGAAATGTTTACTTATCTGGATCGGATAGGAATTGGCTGAAATATGCACATGGGAAGAGACTAAAATATAGGTTTTCGGAATTTGACGATTTTTGTGATGGTACCCCTGTAAAAAATTTTAAAATTTTTAAATCGACTCAAGCAGAAAACTTTAAATGAGGAAGCGAGCTGCCCAAAGCCCTGCTTTTGGAAATGTTTACTCTATCTAGACTGGATAGGAATTGGCTGAAATATGCACATGGGAAGAGACTAAAATATAGGTTTTCGGAATTTGACGATTTTTGTGATGGTACCCGTGTAAAAAAATTAAAAAATTTTTAAATCGACTCAAGGAGAAAACTTTAAATGAGGAATAGAGCTACCCAAAGCCATGCTTTTAAAAATGTTTACTTTATTTGGATCGGATAGGAATTGGCTGAAATTTGCACATGGGAAGAGACTAAAATATAGATTTTCGGAATTTGACGATTTTTGTGATGGTACCCGTGTAAAAAATTTAAAAATTTTTAAATCGACTAAAGGAGAAAACTTTAAATGAGGAATCGAGCTGCCCAAAGCCCTGCTTTTGGAAATGTTTACTTTATCTGGATCGGATAGGAATTGGCTGAAATATGCACATGGGAAGAGACTAAAATATAGGTTTTCGGAATTTGACGATTTTTGTGATGGTACCCCTGTAAAAAATTTTAAAATTTTTAAATCGACTCAAGCAGAAAACTTTAAATGAGGAAGCGAGCTGCCCAAAGCCCTGCTTTTGGAAATGTTTACTTTATCTGGATCGGATAGGAATTGGCTGAAATATGCACATGGGAAGAGACTAAAATATAGGTTTTCGGAATTTGACGATTTTTGTGATGGTACCCCTGTAAAAAATTTTAAAATTTTTAAATCGACTCAAGGAGAAAACTTTAAATGAGGAAGCGAGCTGCCCAAAGCCCTGCTTTTGGAAATGTTTACTTTATCTGGATCGGATAGGAATTGGCTGAAATATGCACATGGGAAGAGACTAAAATATAGGTTTTCGGAATTTGACGATTTTTGTGATGGTACCCCTGTAAAAAATTTTAAAATTTTTAAATCGACTCAAGGAGAAAACTTTAAATGAGGAAGCGAGCTGCCCAAAGCCCTGCTTTTGGAAATGTTTACTTTATCTGGATCGGATAGGAGTTGGCTGAAATATGCACATGGGAAGAGACTAAAATATAGATTTTCGGAATTTGACGATTTTTGTGATGGTACCCGTGTAAAAAATTAAAAAATTTTTAAATCGACTCAAGGAGAAAACTTTAAATGAGGAATAGAGCTACCCAAAGCCATGCTTTTAAAAATGTTTACTTTATTTGGATCGGATAGGAATTGGCTGAAATTTGCACATGGGAAGAGACTAAAATATAGATTTTCGGAATTTGACGATTTTTGTGATGGTACCCGTGTAAAAAATTTAAAAATTTTTAAATCGACTCAAGGAGAAAACTTTAAATGAGGAAGCGAGCTGCCCAAAGCCCTGCTTTTGGAAATGTTTACTTTATCTGGATCGGATAAGAATTGGCTGAAATATGCACATGGGAAGAGACTAAAATATAGATTTTCGGAATTTGACGATTTTTGTGATGGTACCCCTGTAAAAAATTTAAAAATTTTTAAATCGACTAAAGGAGAAAACTTTAAATGAGGAATCGAGCTGCCCAAAGCCCTGCTTTTGGAAATGTTTACTTTATCTGGATCGGATAGGAATTGGCTGAAATATGCACATGGGAAGAGACTAAAATATAGATTTTCGGAATTTGACGATTTTTGTGATGGTACCCCTGTAAAAAATTTTAAAATTTTTAAATCGACTCAAGGGGAAAACTTTAAATGAGGAAGCGAGCTGCCCAAAGCCCTGCTTTTGGAAATGTTTACTTTATCTGGATCGGATAGGAATTGGCTGAAATATGCACATGGGAAGAGACTAAAATATAGGTTTTCGGAATTTGACGATTTTTGTGATGGTACCCGTGTAAAAAATTAAAAAATTTTTAAATCGACTCAAGGAGAAAACTTTAAATGAGGAATAGAGCTACCCAAAGCCATGCTTTTAAAAATGTTTACTTTATTTGGATCGGATAGGAATTGGCTGAAATTTGCACATGGGAAGAGACTAAAATATAGATTTTCGGAATTTGACGATTTTTGTGATGGTACCCGTGTAAAAAATTTAAAAATTTTTAAATCGACTCAAGGAGAAAACTTTAAATGAGGAAGCGAGCTGCCCAAAGCCCTGCTTTTGGAAATGTTTACTTTATCTGGATCGGATAAGAATTGGCTGAAATATGCACATGGGAAGAGACTAAAATATAGATTTTCGGAATTTGACGATTTTTGTGATGGTACCCCTGTAAAAAATTTAAAAATTTTTAAATCGACTAAAGGAGAAAACTTTAAATGAGGAATCGAGCTGCCCAAAGCCCTGCTTTTGGAAATGTTTACTTTATCTGGATCGGATAGGAATTGGCTGAAATATGCACATGGGAAGAGACTAAAATATAGATTTTCGGAATTTGACGATTTTTGTGATGGTACCCCTGTAAAAAATTTAAAAATTTTTAAATCGACTAAAGGAGAAAACTTTAAATGAGGAAGCGAGCTGCCCAAAGCCCTGCTTTTGGAAATGTTTACTTTATCTGGATCGGATAGGAATTGGCTGAAATATGCACATGGGAAGAGACTAAAATATAGGTTTTCGGAATTTGACGATTTTTGTGATGGTAC
This sequence comes from Drosophila varians, assembly GCA_018150405.1. Classification (NCBI taxonomy): domain Eukaryota; kingdom Metazoa; phylum Arthropoda; class Insecta; order Diptera; family Drosophilidae; genus Drosophila; species Drosophila varians. The sequence continues at coordinate 12,522,021 of JAECWK010000126.1, forward strand.
CCCTGTAAAAAATTTTAAAATTTTTAAATCGACTCAAGGGGAAAACTTTAAATGAGGAAGCGAGCTGCCCAAAGCCCTGCTTTTGGAAATGTTTACTTTATCTGGATCGGATAGGAATTGGCTGAAATATGCACATGGGAAGAGACTAAAATATAGGTTTTCGGAATTTGACGATTTTTGTGATGGTACCCCTGTAAAAAATTTTAAAATTTTTAAATCGACTCAAGGGGAAAACTTTAAATGAGGAAGCGAGCTGCCCAAAGCCCTGCTTTTGGAAATGTTTACTTTATCTGGATCGGATAGGAATTGGCTGAAATATGCACATGGGAAGAGACTAAAATATAGGTTTTCGGAATTTGACGATTTTTGTGATGGTACCCCTGTAAAAAATTTTAAAATTTTTAAATCGACTCAAGGAGAAAACTTTAAATGAGGAAGCGAGCTGCCCAAAGCCCTGCTTTTGGAAATGTTTACTTTATCTGGATCGGATAGGAGTTGGCTGAAATATGCACATGGGAAGAGACTAAAATATAGGTTTTCGGAATTTGACGATTTTTGTGATGGTACCCGTGTAAAAAATTAAAAATTTTTAAATCGACTCAAGGAGAAAACTTTAAATGAGGAATAGAGCTACCCAAAGCCATGCTTTTAAAAATGTTTACTTTATTTGGATCGGATAGGAATTGGCTGAAATTTGCACATGGGAAGAGACTAAAATATAGATTTTCGGAATTTGACGATTTTTGTGATGGTACCCGTGTAAAAAATTTAAAAATTTTTAAATCGACTCAAGGAAAAAACTTTAAATGAGGAAGCGAGCTGCCCAAAGCTCTGCTTTTGGAAATGTTTACTTTATCTGGATCGGATAGGAATTGGCTGAAATATGCACATGGGAAGAGACTAAAATATAGATTTTCGGAATTTGACGATTTTTGTGATGGTACCCCTGTAAAAAATTTAAAAATTTTTAAATCGACTCAAGGAGAAAACTTTAAATGAGAAAGCGAGCTGCCCAGAGCCCTGCTTTTGGAAATGTTTACTTTATCTGGATCGGATAGGAATTGGCTGAAATATGCACATGGGAAGAGACTAAAATATAGATTTTCGGAATTAGACGATTTTTGTGATGGTACCCCTGTAAAAAATTTAAAAATTTTTAAATCGACTCAAGGAGAAAACTTTAAATGAGGAATCGATCTCTGTAAAACCTTTTTTAAAGTTTTTTTAAGAATGTTTTGGGAACAGAAAAGACCTAACCCAGTATTGGCCCTATTTCCCTATAGAATAATATATGTCGCCAGTTTTGTCTGTAAAGTCATTTTTATTGAATATGTTTCACAAAAGTACTCATGTTTTGTCATTAACATAACTCTTCATTATAAACTTCATAAATTACATTACTAATTCAATATTTTTATGCCTGCGTCCAAGGATTAGCTGTCAGCTCCAGTTGAAGTGCAGCAGAAGGTCTACCAGATGGTCTCCAACAGCTGCTGCGTCTCTCCAGGATACAAAAATTGGTCGCCAAGCGATCCTTCGGCGTTTCTACCCATCCAGGAAACCATTGCTGCTCGAGGATCTTCCACACTTCCGGGTCAGGAAATCGTTGGCAGGATGTTGGCGCCTCTCTCTTTGAGTCAGCATTTTCGGAATACCTGTTAAGTAGAGACACAATTGTAGAATCGGTTTATTATCCGGAAATAAAAGAAACCAAATATAAAAGGATTTACTGTGTTTTTTTTATTGGTGGGGTCTTTTATGGGGAATTATTTTCAGGTATTTTGGTGAAACACAGAAAGAATACCCTCGGGAGGATACCCAGTATTTGATGCTAATTTTTAGTGATGGGTCCTTTATTGTTTGATATTTCGGATATTTAATCCGTTCCCAACAAAATATAAAGAAAAAAACATCACAAATAGAGGGAACAGTGCTGAAAATTATTTATGTAAAAACTGTTCCCAGTACTTTTGTGACTATTTATAGGATATGTTTTGTGGAAAATGAGTTTAAACAAACAATGCGCTGTTATCCTTTTTAAAAGCACAAGTTCACAGTTTAAGGTTTACAGTTTTGTTTATATGTTTGCGTGTGTTGGGTGTAAAACCATCCGAAGTAGTCCACAAAATGCCCAAATCGTGTCTAGAAAGTGTAAACACTATTTTCGGCAAAAGTTCATACAACCGGAAATGGCTCGAGTGTTTTTGTTGCCGTCCTTTGGCAGCCTTTGGAGTCCTTGGGAAGCCTGGCAGTTGCAGTCTCCCAGTAGTTCACACTTGGCAGATGCGCCTCTTCGGCAGGAGATGACATCCTTGCCGCCGCCGGCAGCACCCCTCCCTCCCGGTGGCTTCCCCCATTTTTTTCTCCTTCCTCCATCATCGATAACAAAAGGAAGCCTTATTAGAGTGTTCCTTTATTTGAATGCCACATTTCACGCCATGTGGCGGGCGAGGCGCGGGGATTTACTTGCTACCATTGTAAGAGTTGGCCTTTTTTTCCAGCTAGTTCATGAGATGCCACGCCCCCTCTGCCCCCTCTTCCCACGGTGGGGCTATCGCCAGTAGAAGGAGCTGCCATTGTCAGCTATTGTGGAGATCCTTTGTTTTAGCCCGGGCTTTGTCAGTCTCGGGCCAGCTCCTGCTCCTGCTCCTGCTCCAGCTTGGCCTGCCACCACCTTTCCCCGCACCCCCTGCCAGCACTTGCCAGCTTTTCTGCATTTTCTTTGGCCGCCATCAGTGGCAACTTTTCATTAACCAAAAGAAAAAAATAGAGAGAAGGAGACTAGTAAGAGAAAAAAAGCAGAGAAACCAAAATGTGCGAGTGTGCAGCGAGGAAGCTCCAATCACACATGTTTAAAAGCTGTTCTTGGTTTACACTGAGCGAAATTAGGGGATACTCTGATGGTATATAAATATTTTAAAGCTTGTTCTCTTCTTTTGAATAATTCATTCTTTTTGTTTCATTTAAAAAATATTTTATTATTTGAAAATAATTTAAAACCATTCCTGCTCTTAATAACAAATATGATTTAAAGTTGTTAAAAGTTATTTTGAATTTTAAAATTAACTTTTTGATATTATATAATGTATAATAAATAAATATAATAATTTACCAACAAATATACAAAAATATTTAAAGACTATACTATAAATCCACTATTTTCTTGCCAGTAATCGAATTAAAAAAAAACTTTATCTCTTTCCATTCACTTTTTTTTTGTTATCGCTCATAAACCTAATAATATGTGTAAAATCAAAATTTTAATAATTGTATTTTTATAAGTATTTTTATACATTTCATATACACATTTAATTTTTTTGAAACTATATTTTCCATACTTACACTGAAAATGTGTGGCTTTTTATTTAAAATATTTATAGTTTTAAATTAAAATTAAACTTTGAATATTTTTAATAAAATTCATTATCTAAGTTTAGTTTGTTTTATTGCAACTGCAATCTGAATTTTTGCAGTGTAGTCACACTAGTTGTTTTTCTGCCCCCGCAAATGAAGCTGGGAAAAAAAGGGCGGCAAGTTGTGATCAGATTTCATCATTGAGTGCCTGGACGTGTCCACTTTAAATGCCAAATTAAACCGAATAAGCGCCGATAAACAATGGGGAGGGGAGCGCGTGGGTAGGGGTCTCTAGTTTTTCGGCTGGGGGGTGGGACTGGGGGAGGTCCTTGCTTGGGTGGCGGGTAGATGGGTGGGCAAAAAGTGAAGCAACAGACGTCAGGCGACAGCCGACAGCCGACAGCCGGAAAAGCCGGCTAAGAAAAGTGACGGGCTCGAAGGAGCCGCAAAAGGGTGACAGGATCAGAGGGGGAGGGGGGGACATCAACTAATTGAAATTGCGCGCCAATTTTGTGGCTAAGCTTGTCTCGCGCCCCGCCACCGTCCACCCCTCCCCCTTGGCGGCACCCCTGGACGCGCGACCATGCGCAGGAGGTCGGCAACGGCTCCTCCGAAGCCGAAGCCGAAACCGAAACCGAAGTCACCTCGTGCCACGTGCCTCGTGCGCTGTCGGGGGCCGGTGCAGACTGGATGATAACGGGAGACTTGCGGTGCGTGGCACGGTCGGCCCAGTCGGCTGCAGTCGGCGTCGGTATTTGCAACGCAGCGTAGCGCAGCGCAACGTCAGTTGTCGAGCGTCGGTCCAACGGTGCGTATGCGTAACGCGGCAACGGCAATGGCAACGGCAACGGCAGCGGCACTCTCACTCTCTCTCTCTCTCACTCTCACTCACTCGCCATTCTGGCCAACGGTGCGTATGTGGAATTTGACCCACAGAGCTGCGTGTTTCGTCTTTGATTTGCCAGAATAGAAAAAAAAAATAAAAATAATCGAAATCGCTGGAGGACCTCCGATTGTCTTCCTTTCCTCGTTTGTTGTGAGTCTTCTTTCGCGCGTCCTTCTCCTACGGTCGCACATATTTTTTTTGCTGTTTGTTTTGGTTTTCTCAAACGTCGCCAAAGGAAAAAAAAATAAATAATAATCAGAAATTGGAGGAGAAATGAAATCAACAAATATAGCCGGTGTCTGTGCTGTGTGTGTGCTCGCTGTTTTCGGTTGCCATTGATGGATGGCAAACAAATTGCCATCAAACCAAACAAAAGTCTATCCAAGAAACAACAAAAATACGAAAATACCGTAATTTCCAAACAAAAAAAAATAAATAAATAAACAAGTATCCATTTCGAAGGTAAGCTAATTGGTTAAATGTTATGGAAACGCTTTAGAATCCTGCTGGGGGTCCTGGGATCTCCGATTTCCGACTTTTGGCCTCCGGATCGGGACCCTTTTCCAGCGTTCCAGGGAATTTGATTTGTAACACGAGATTTGCGCCCGGGGCCACAGACAGGACCAAAACAGGACCAAAACAGGACCCAAACAGGATAAAGGTTGTTTTTGTGTGTGCGCGGCCAAAAGCCTTTCAGATTTGTTAGCCTAATGGATATTTATTGGTTTCTACATTGCATCTTTTCGTATGCCCAAAATTAGGACTCACTTTCATTTTTTTTTTTTTTTTTTTTTGGTTCAATCAAGGTAATTAATTAGGACTTTCAAAGGATTTCCATCGGATTGGCCTTAACCCTTTATTCTACACATTTTTGCAGTGCCTTTCAGTATTGGTTTACAATCATTTTGAAAGACTCCTTGATACAAAGGAATACTTTCCTCTTAAGAATTTAACTTTATTTGTTTGGGCTGAGAATCCAATTATTAATAATATTTTTTTTATTAATTAATTAACTATTGATATCCATTCATTCTAAAATATTTGTTTAGTAAATGCATATTTTAATATTCAATAAATATTAACATAGTTTATATTCAAGTTTATGTAATTCATTTATTTTGTATTGATTTATTTTTAATTGAATTGATAAATATTGATAAATATTTTATAACTATTGATATTTCTATTAATTATATTATATATAATTTATATTAAACTACAATAAATCAGAAAAACATAATTTATTCTTTAAAAATGTGTTTTATTTATTTGATTTTAAATTTAACTATTTAACTACTATTCTTAATTTTATTTGTAATTTCTAAGGCGCCGATGTATTTTTTTAACTTAAATAAATATTTTACAAAACAAATACATATGAAATATTGTACAAGCAGTAATTCACCTTTTATCCCCAAAATTTAAAAATATTCCTTTAAATCATATTTCGAAGAGCAAAGATGTTTTCTATTATCCTGCGGGATTGTGAAAAACAGTTTTGATTTAAATTATGAGAAATGTGTGGGGAATGGGAGAAGGATGAGCCAGTCACATGGCGATTGCAACTTGAAGCGAAGGTTGCGGGGGTGCAGCTGACCGTTTGGGTTATCCCCGTGAAAGGCCACGCAGGAGTCCGGGGCGTAATCGAATCGAAAATTTGTTTGCCGAACGCTTTCACCCAGGGGTCTAATTCGATTTGGCCAACTGCAGCTAATAAGGTCAGGCCCTGGCGGAATGTGTGCTGGCTGGCAATATTTTGCATTTTACATGACATCAGATTTATGGACCACATTTATGGTAGGCCCTTAGGCCCCCCCTTACGGGGGGGGGGGGTCAATAGCCCCCCCAAGCGTCAACAGCCCGGCCACGCCCCCATTTCTTCATCATCATCAATAATGGGCAGAGGACCAAAGGCATCCGAACTCGTTCAATAATAATTAAATTAAAATCTGTTTATTTATGCACAAAAGCAAAAGCATCACGAAAATAGCAACAATAATAACAATAATACTAATAATAATAATAATAATAAACACTTGTAATAATAATAATGTTTGCATACCTTCTGCCTGGCTGGCAATCGAATCAAATATCTATATTAAATATTATTTATAATTAAGGCAAATCCCTGCTGAAAAATGGCAAAGCAAACTTTTGCAGTAATTAAAACAAAACAAAAATCCATGTATAAACATGTCCGGGCATTTAAATTTAAATTTAAATTAAATTTTAAATCAATAGTGGAGAAGCCCAGGCAAGCCGAGCCGAGCCGAGCCGAGCAAGCAAGGGAGAAACATTTCGCTCCAGAAAACTAATTTGAAATTGAAATGAATCTGATCCCCGTTTGTGCGGAATTGTGGCAGCTGCAGTCGCCAGCCAGTTGCCGCTGCAACTCGCAACTTGCAACTTGCAACTCAGATTCCATAATATTTACCCCGCCTTCGCCTTTAATCTCTCAATTAGCCAGGTCGACACATTTCCTCCTTTTCCTCGCCGCAAAATCAAAATTAAACATTCATGCCGCATATCGAATGTGGTCTTCGTCTTCGTCTTCGTCTTCGTCTTCGTCCTGGTCTTGGTCCTTGGATTTCGCAATTTCCCAGCCGCTCTGCCATCCCTTTAATGAACGACAAAAACCACAAATATTGTAAGAAAGGATATAAGCAGGAATAAAAGGGATATAGGCTTTATATTTACATATTTCAAGAAAATTAAAAGATCGCCTTACAATTTATTTGGAAGGATACCCCCGGTCCCTCTTTTAGGAAACTCTTATGGTTCTCTTGAGTTAAATAATTTTTAAATTAAACTCCACATCCTATATTGTGTTTTAAAGGATATTATCTCTAATATTTTATCCGCCCACTTTTATCCCCATGCCCATTTAGCACTCTTGTCCAAAGGATATTGCTAATTTAATGGTTTCAAGTCCAGATCCTTGGTCCAATTAGATACTGGTCCATGTGAAACGAAACTCGTTTTGAGTCGAGGAATACCAGTCCAGATTCCTTTAATGGCATCGCTTGTACGGGCGAATGGGGCATTTCGAGGCAGTCGTCCTGTTGTGTCCAACAAGGAAACTGCATTTGCACGCAGATGGCATTCCCAGCACTTGCTTTAAGCATTTAAGTTTTTGTTTTTGTCCGTCCACAGGACTCTTTTTCCGTCGGCCACAAAATCCAAAATTTACATACTTGAGGGCTCCAAGGATAAACAGGACTAGACTATAATAAATATATTTTGGAAATTTTCCAATTTGCCGGCGAAGAGACCGCAGGTGGGTGGCCCACACTAATTGATGGTTGCAAGATGCCAGTTATCCTTGCGATTCACTGATTAATTACCGATAAAATTCAAATGGCAAAGAGCATTTCCATATCCTTTTCCGCTCTCTAATTGGGCATCGATTGCATACATTTGGGGGGCAGTGTTTCCGGTTAAATAATAATAATTATGCATTTTGCTTTTGGGTTTTGTGAATTAATCGAAGGAATTCCTGGCCGGGGGTAGGACAATATTTTAAGCAGCGATCATGAGAGCCGCGCGACAAGGCCGACAAGGCCACGTTCCTCATTTTGCATTTGGCCGCCGTGCCCAGGACATTTGGCCTTCCATTCGTTTTAATAGTGTCACGTTCGGCGCGAAAACGGCGGAAAAGGCGGAAACGGCGAAAAAGGCGGAAAAAGCGGAAAACCCGGGGCGCTCGTTTGATAACTCAATTGTACCGAGGCCCGACGCCTCAAATTGAATTTAATATTAATTAACTAATTTCGGTACTGACTTCACTTTTAATTAACTGCCGTCCTGAAGCTCACCTGCCCCCTATTCCGTATCCTGTATCCTGTATCCTGTATCCTGCATGCTGTATGCTCTATCCTGTATCTAGCATGTCCTGTGTGCTCCAGCGCCATCGCATACAATCTTGAAGACTCGTCGACGCTAATTTCATTTGATTTTGGTCAACATTTGGGATACTCCTGCCACTCTTCCCTGCATCACCCAAGGGACTCCCCGTCCTTTTTTAGTCAGTCATGCTCTCCCCCTCTCTCCCTCTCCCTCTCCCTCCCTCACTCTCTTTCTCGGTATCCTTGCTGGCCGAGGCGAAGCTCTCAGTTATGGCTCCACGTAAATACACGTGCCATCGCCTCACCGGCCACCAAGGAATAGTATCCACACACACACACACACACGCCAGTGCACTGAGAATTATTTTCGGAGTTTATAAAATTATCTTATAAATACTATTTCTGACGTTTGAGGTTTCCTTAACTTTTGTCTTATTTAAATGTGTTTACCAATTAAATTAATTTGAAATAACTTGAATAGATATTAAATTGTATTAATATTTTGGATACTGGTCACACTGGAGGTTTACCAAAATCAAAATTTAAACAAATTCAATGAAAAAAATACGATAAGAAACCATAATTGTTTAGATACAACATTTTGCAGTTTTGGTCACTTTAGTCCACATAGTGTGACCTTGCTACTCAACCAAATTTACAATAAAGACTTACCATAAAACATCAACTTTGATCCCATTATGTCGGGACTCCCTTTTCGAGACTTGATCCTTTTTTTCAAGTGCTCGGCAAATGGTCGCAGAAATACATGGCAACATCGATGTGCAACGTGTTTTTCCGGCTTAATACCTTTCTCAACTGAATACGAATGGAAATAACGGTAAATGTACACATACCTGAACAATTTCTACCAAACGGAGCAAGTTGGGATCGGGCAAAGAGCCAAACAAAAAAAAAAAAGGAAAAGCAGAAAGCAAAAAGGAAAACGGAAGCAAAATAGCATCCTCGCTGTTTCCAATGCCAGTGTGTGAGTGTTGCAAGGAGTCTGTTGTGTTGTGGGAGTGTATGTGTGTGTGTGGGTGTGTGGCTGGTTGTATGTCGGAGTGCAGCACGCGCCGCTTTTACGTTACGCTCGTGACGGCATCAAAAAAAAAAGAAAGAAGGTGGAAAAAAAAACGCAGACAGTCGCCAGAGTAACCAGTCGACGAAGTTAGAAGTTGGCCAGCAAACGGGAGCAAAATCCCCGAAATTTCCTTTGTCATGTGCAGTATTTTCATTTTTTTTTCTTTTGTTGTTGTTGCTGTTTTTGAAGGAGAAGACGGAGGAAGGCAGTGGAAAAGCTGGAAAAACTGTAAGCGAAGCAATATCGACAGCTCTGGCTCTCAAAAAGATTTCCCAATGCATCCAAAATGACTGACGTACTCACTAAATGTGCCAAACACAACTGTACTGACCACACCAAAGTGTTTGGGTAATTTATCGATAGCAAGTAACAAATCATTAGTGGAGAAATGTCGAAAGTGTTTGGAGTTTCTATTCTTGGAATGCGGTTGAATGAGTTTGTTTGAACAAGGATATGAGATATGAGAAATATTTAATTGTGGGTAATATTCTAACAAAATTATCGAAATTATCGATGGGAATTCACAAATAACTTGATTATATTAGCAAGAAATTGAATGCATCGAGTTGTTTATAGGAAACGTCGATCATAAATAAAGACTACATGATATTATGATTTCCTTAGGCTAATTTATTGATATTTATCGATAAAAATTAACAAAATCTAAGCTTGTCAATTTAATTGATAGGAAACAGTATCCGAATTAGATAGTAACATAGATTTCCATGCAATCAGGTAATATTAGACCAATTTAAATGCTAATTAATAGGCCAATTGACAGGCTGTAATTGGAAGCCGAGGAAGCCATCCGATGATGCAGTCCTTGAACTCAAAATTCAATAAATTTCCAGCAAATTAGCCCTAATTGGTCCTAAACGCTTTTATTGTCTTCGCAGACATGTGACCAGAACAAAATGATTTGCCATATCGATTTTCATCAAAAATATGTATCGATTACATTTAAATTGCGATGCAACAATTTGAGAGTTTTAAATGAAACTTTTTAAGTTCAATCGATAGAAAAAACAAAACATTTACCTCTTTTTGCGCTATCACTTTTCACTTTTTGCCTAGTTTATCTGTCATTTGTGTTTGTTATTTGTTTTTCTCTCTTTTTGCCAACTTCTTCTGTGTTTAACCCATCCCATCCCGCCCATCTTCGCATGGCTTTGAGCTTTCTGTTTCGCTTCTTTTGTTTTCTCTTCGCATTCTCTTCTTGTGCGCTTTGTGCAAAAATTGTTGTTTATTTTCTGCGGCTCCGCTTTCGTCCGTTCAGTGTGTCAGTGTGCTGCATAAACACACCCACACACCCACACATACACACTTACACCTACATTAAGCGGCATATATATGCCCCGATTCCAGTCCCCGATTTTTCTTTCGTTTCAATATTGGTGGCTACGCTTTGGGTTTTCATATTTTTTTTTTGCTTTCTTTGCCCGATATTTTACGGGGTATGCCGAGGCATTTGGTTGATGATTCGGGATTCATATTAATTTAGTTTTTGGTCTAAAACTAAAAATAAACTCTAATTTATATTTAACAATTATTATTTTAGAGATTTTTTATTTTAGAGATTTTTTTTTAAATCAAAGATTTGAAAAGGTATCTTCTTAGACTTTTTAATAAAAAAAACCAAAAAAATGCGTTGAAAAAATCATAGCATACATTTCAGAGCAAACATGCCACGAGGGAAAGAATATTTGGGACTAATATTAGGACGAATATTTCAACTTGTATTAAGTTACTAATTCACAAACTGACAAACCACAACTACAGAGAGTACCTTGCCAAAGGTCCTGGAAAATTGTTTGTTTTTCGAAAAAAAAAAAAATCATAGCACACATTTTGGGGCAGAGCAAGGATCATCAATCAGTCGTTTCCCCCACAGGTGAAAAGCTGTTTTCACTTGTTTTTTTGCTTTTTTTGTTTTTGGTTTTTTCCACATTTGTTGTTCTTGTTGTTGTTGTTATTTGTTGTTGTTTTGATTTCCGTGGAAATCGCGTGCAGGAATCGCTAAAAATGTTTGCCGTTGTTTTTGTTGCTTATTTCCGTTTGCGTTTATGTTTTACTTAAATTCCCTTTAACAGGCCTCAACATCCGCCACCCACCCCCTCGTCCTGCCACGCCCCCCTTTTGAAAGGCAACTTTACGCAATGGGAATGTTTACGCTGTTGCTTTGACTTTAACTGTATTTTTTTCCTCCTTCTTTCCCCCTTTTTTTTTGTTGTTGTTGATTGTTTTTTGTTGCTCGACTGGGCTGCCCCTTTTTTTCGCCATTTTTTTTTTTTTTGCGATGTTGATTATTTGTTTTTTTGCACTATCACGTAACACGGCAAATGAAGTCGTAAAACGCTGCTCTGCTCTTTACGCCGTAATCCCAACCGGAATCCCTATTTCCCCCTCCCCCTCCCCCTCCCCCTCCACCCTTCTGCATTCTGCCTTCTGCCCCCCTGTCCCTCTGCAGCTTCGATACGGGTGTTAGATGGGCTCCTGGTTCCGTTTAATTATAATTACACCCATAGAAATTTCTTGAAATTAATTAACAAGTTTTAATTCTCCCAAAAAATATAGAACATCCATGAAAATAATAAAAGTTCAAAATCATTTTAACTCAAAGAAAATTCAATAAATGTTAAAACAGTTTTTAAAATTTAATTAATAAAAAAAAAAAATTTACTTTAATTATTTTTATAAAAAAAAAAAAAACTAAATAATTCCAAATTCAAAAAATTCATTTTTTACATTTCATTTAAATTATGTTTTCATAAAATTTTTACTTTATAAAGAATTTTATAAATTATATTATAATCCTAAGAGGAATATGTTAATTTTGAAAAACAATTTTTGAATATTGATGAAATAATTATTAAAGTTAATTAAATATCGTTTCATAGTAATTTTTATTTTATTTTTATATTATTTTGTAAATAAAACATGGAATTGAATTCAACAAAGAAATTATTAAAAATTATTTCAAATTATTATTCAATTTATTATTTATTTATTGATATAAACAAAATCATTGTTTGTAAAAATATCAAATAGTAATGTTATTTATTTTTACTTACTTTACTTTTAATATATTGCTTTTACTTTATTTTTATTTTTTTATTATTATAGGAAAAAAGGTGACGCGTCCTTGTAATGGAATTCCTTGTTTAGCGTCGCCCGCTTCAAATTAAATAAATCCATTCACCTTTGAATGGAATTAGAAGCAGAAAATAATTAGCAGTGGCTGGATAGGAATTACGCTGGACTCCAGAGCTCCTCTGACCCATTTCTTCTGCAGGACGAGTCCTGGTTTTCTCATTAAGCTGCATTGCATAAATCAAACAAACAAAGCCTGGAAGTGGGAAAACGGAGCCAAGAACTGGAAAATCCAAATGGAAAATCCAAAGGCAGCGGGAAACCAAAGTTACAAATGAGTTTAACCCTCCCCTCCTCGCCCACCCCCCCCTCTTGCAGGATTCATTGAAAAATCATATCAATTATTCGAAGGGAGTGTCATTAGCCACCTGTCAGGGAATTTCCCACCCAATCCCAAAACGAAAAAAAAAAATTAACAAAAATATAATACGTCTCCTTTAAGGATCAACTGGAGGGGATTAATTGAAGGATACTTCCAATGCACACACTGTGTCCCGAAGCAGTAAAAATATTGATGCCAGTGCATTGAGGAGATTATGTGCAGGGCAGGACGAAGGGGGTCGGTGCGTTGGTTTGAGTCCTGAGCCTTTAAAGCGCCTTAAGTCGATAGAAAATCGGCTTCGTTTTCGGGCCTTTGTAAGTCAGCTTAGCCGCAAAATGTGGCAAGGATACTTGACCCCCGAACATGTGAGGGGGGGAGGAGGAGGTGAGAAATGGCCGGAAACCAGGCAAAAGGAAGGCCGACAGGACCCCCACCGCAGCAAAAGCCAAGCGAAATGACCTACGAATATCCATCGGGGACCTTCGCCGGCCAAATGATAATGATAATGAACTGCGGCTTTGCCCCGTATCATCATCATCATTATCGTAACCATTAACCAAGGACCTGGGCCTATTTACCCACCCCTCCATCCCTCGCCGCCTAACCCCTTTCATCCTGCGTCCATCCTGCGACGCCTCCGACTGACTAAGCAGAATTGGTAAAGGCTCATTATTGATTTTGGTTACCGAATCAAATGGGCCAGAAACGGAGTTGTCCCAAAAGTAAATACTATTCTTAAATAAACCAAGAGAGGCCCCTTTGCGCCACCCATGTTTCGGGACCTTTTATTGCCGCCATAACTCAAAGTATATTTGAATTTATGCCTAATTATCGAAAGCCAATTCAAATAAATTGCCACAACTCGACTCGACTCTAGCCATATTTTGTGTGATTGCGATAAGAAACTAAATTAAAATGGCCCATCACACAATAAATAATATTATTTTCAATATATTTCAAGCCTAACGATTAATGTTCTCTTCTCTAAAATAGATAAATAACATTTAATAAATATTCCTGTGGGCCCCATTATGAGGAACTTTCACAGGAAATAAATATTTAAAGCAATCAATGCATTGTTTTTAATTTTTTTTCTTTAATTATTTATTTAATTATTTTATTTAATTAATTTATTTAATTATTATTTAATGCACATTCTTCTTAAACAGATTTAATATAATCTGCAGAAAGGACCTCCACCTCCATAAATTATAATTATCTAAGGATCCTAAAGTAAACCCCAAAAAACATGAAAATCTGTGGCAGTTTGAAAAGTTGAACTCGAATTTATAAATGAGTGGAGAAAAGTGGCTTTGATTGGAGTCGAAGGAGGGTGTCCTGGACGAGGGGGCATACTGAGGAGCATGGGGCGTGGGGCGTGGCAGTGTCACCGCAAGGCTATTAACAACAGTTTGCGCAAATGACACTGCAATAAAGTATAGCGAGTGAGTGAGGAGGGGAAAACATTAAAAGGGCAACAATAACACCACAAATACACGTATACATATCCTACATACATATATCCTGTATATCCTTGGCACAGGCAGCTGCCTCGCTTGCTCCCGCAACTGGCCAGCGGTCAGGGAATGTCTTATGCACAGATTTATTATGTGGCCATAAATAAAATACATGACGAACACTCTGCGCCAGGACTTGGGCGATTTAAGGCTTGGGAAGGCATCCTTCCCACACACTCCCCTCCCTACCCCCACCAACACCCTGTGTCCCTCTAAATGCTTATTAAAATGCATAGAAAATGCTAAATGATCTAATTAGTGAAATATTTTCACCATAATTAAGCATCTGAGTGCGGCGAGAATTTAGCCTTTCGCTTGGCTTTTCCCGGAAAACCCCCCCCACTTACTTAGTCCTTTCCCCCTAGGAAATTCCAAAATAGCAAATGCAGTCAAGGGGCTTCGCTCTTTGCGTTCCATTTTCATTTTCCACACGAAGAAGGATAACGGATAAAGGGTTTCCCCACAAAATAAAATGGAGGATAGGTCCTGGGGTATAATAGGGAGAACGTTTATTTAATATTCTCATCAAATAGTTTATCCATGTAATTAATATTTATTTTTAATACTTTCGAAGTAGAATAAACTCACTTTTAAATAAATATTTAACACTTCGATAGTTTATACATTTTTTTAGATATTCAAGTAGCCTTGGAATCCTTTTTGTCCATTAATTAAATATGATTTAATGCAAATAGTTAAGAAAAACATAAAGTATAATTTAATTGAATGAACATACGCATATAGGACATTTGAAGGACATTTATTTATTATTTAAATGTATTATTTGTATATATATTTGTATATATTTTGTATGAATGGGTTTTAGTTTGAAATTCAAATAAATAAAATTTTAAATATTTATTAATTTTTATTAATCTACATTTACACAATTTTCAAATGTGTCTATAATTTCAACATTTTCTAAAATTTATAATTATATATTAATATATTTATAATTATATTATAAATAATGCAACTAGCCTATAGGATCTTTACCTTCCTTAAATCACATTAGATGTCCCAAAGAATTGGAGCAACTTATAAAATAAATTATTGCATAATGCAAAATTATGAAAGGTTTCTTCATAAATAAAATCTTAGCGACATCTTTTTTGATAAACGAAAATGTTCTTGTTCTTGTCTTGTGGTTACAAAAATAAACAAATTATGTTTCTTTCGATTTAAATGAATATTTAATTTAACATTTTCAATAGCAATGTTGTTTTTTTTTTTTTTTTTTTTTTTCATTAAATGAAATAAATAAAAAAAGTATAAATATAAATAAATATATAAATAAATAAATAAACGCTAGTAATAAATAAAAGCCTTAAGCTAGTCCTTAAGCCGGCATTCCGGCAACGTGGCTTCGCACGGCTCCATTTCCGGTGGCTTGGTCAGTAGATTGCACTCCGTATTCGCCACAATCACGTCGTGCTGGTCCAGACACACCACGGATCTTCGTCGCTGTGGCGGCTGCTGGGCGCTGGAAGGACGACAGGTCACCGGACAGAACTGCCAGGGTCCTGGCCACCAGTGAGCCGGACAGGGCTGATCCGAGCAGCTCCGCGTCTGCCGGAGAGGTCGCTTGTTCTTGGCATGCGTCCAACAAGGCAGTGAATCCAGAACTGAAAGAGGTATACATTCCCAGAATTAGAAGCGTTAAGGATTTGAGGTGGAAGTACCTTTGCCATTCTCCTGGCACACTGGCTCCCGATGCTGGACTCCGCCTCCGCAAGTGGAGGAGCAGACCGTCCAGTTGCTGAGGCGCCACAGGAACTGCCTGCCGGCGGAGACATTCAAGGCGGGCAGGGTGAACTCGTAAAAGATGCCGGAATTGCTCTCATTGCCACGTACAATGGCCTGCGGAAAAACAAGGACCATAATCCTCTCCAGAAGAGTAAACCCATATACCTACGTATAACGTTATGAAATGCTGGATGGGCTGAGGTATCGTGATGGTCTCCTGCTCATCGACCCGGTCGTACAAGCTCTCCGATCCGGCAATCTCAAACTCACCGGGCATGGAGATGAGACTGCCCCCATTGAGATAGAATCGATCCGAGTCCAGGCCGTTCTGGGCCACTCGGCCAACGGCCAGGAAATGCGGGGAATTGGGCTCCTCCCGGATGAGAATGTGCCGGGCCTGAGCCGGAATGGTGACTATCTCCACGTAGCCCCCGTCCCGGACGCCAAAGGGCGGAAAGGGCTCCGTGTAGACATCCCTCACTGGCTGGCACTGATCGCCAGAACCGCCGCAGACACCGCAACGATGGTCCTGCATCTCCTGCATCTGTAATGTGCTTTTGAATCAGCGTTAAAACTTAGTTTTTTGTTTAAATAGGCTTTCAAATAACTTGAATTGGGTAAATATTTGTTTAATAAAATATGGCTTATTTCGGAAACGAACAAATTGCGTTGCTACAGGCATTTGCCGGCTCAACACTTGCTTTGGGGTTTGCGGCCGCCATGGCGTCGGCCAAGAGCGTTAAACTCTCCTTTAAGGTGGAATATAAATGGAAACTCTTGATAAAGGCACTGTCCTGGTCCTTTAGTTACATTATAAACATATTTATTAAGAATAATGGAATCTAACTTTAGAAATATGATGAAATTCGGACTGTGCCAGACTGCGGGTGTCCCGGCGTCCTCCCGTTAGCCAGGAAAAGCACCGTTAAGTCGTGGCATCTTTGTACATGAAGGAAATATATACATATACGTATATAAATTATGAATATTAAAAATATTTCAAGTAAGTAACATTATTTTTTAATCTGTAAAGATTATATTTTCATCAGGAACTGTTGCTTTGATCCTTGATCTTAGGATATACTTATTATTTGGGTGACCCTTTGGTTTTACTTTTTAATATATATTTCAAAGCTTTTCTAATGCCCTCCCTTGAAAATCCATATAAGCCTGCTTAGGACCTCTCTATTAAAAAAAAACTCTCAGTCGATCCATGGATGGAACTCTTTAAAAAAAACTCCTCAATATTGTACTCACATTTGTCCAAGAAGTGGCTCCCTGGTAGCTGACATTATCGAATTTGGCGCACTGCTGGGCCCGGAAACTGGGGTCGTGCTCCGTACACGGACGCTTCCGGCACACCTTGTACCGTTTCCGTTCGCCGATGCAAAAGACAATGCCGTTGGCCGGCAGCGGGGAGTCGCATTCGCGCTGCTGGGTGGACACGCCGCCGCCACAGCTCCTTGAGCAGTCGCTCCATTCGCTCCAGTTGCCCCAGCCGCCGTTGACGGCGGCTAGCTCCTCGCGGCGGACGCACTTGCCGTTCTGGCACCACTTGTTCCTGCCGCAGGGTGTGCCGGGGGCGGTGGGACGCATATGGGTGACGCACTCGCCATTCACGCGACACCACAGCGTCGAGCAGAACTCGTGGGGGGCGGAGCAGGCGCCCACCTCGCTGTCGTTGGTCAGGTTGAACTGCAGCCGGCACTGGCCCCGGGCATTGTACCTGGTGCCCGGCAGTTCCGGATAGTTGTAATCGTCAGCGGCGTGGGTGGATCGTCCAGCCAATCCCTGACTGAAAATACGATAAGGATATAGAAAGGGTTTTATTTTTGTTTGCTTGGAAAGTGAAATATTTTTTTTTACTGACTCGAGGAAGTGGGTGATGTACTTCCGGCTGCAGTTCGACCAGCAAACCTGCAGCGTGTCCGCCCCAAACGTGGGCGTCATTATGTGGACAATCGGTCCCACCCGGGGATGGCAGCCGATCTTGGCGGTGTCGTGGAACATTCCAAAGCTAAAAAAAATTGATAAAGAAATTAAATTTAATTTTAATTCATTTTTTTCCACTACAAAAGCCACACGAGGTCCAAAACCGAAGCATCAAAGTTGCAATTATTCCGCCAAGAAATCAGAAAACAGAAAAAAAAACCTGATTACTATAATATTTGTAAAATAATAGCCAATGGAGAGCAAATGGCTGGTGCTTATATCCGATTAAAAACACATCAACATGAAATCAAAACACACATAAAAAAATTCAAATCAAAAAAAAATAAAAAGAAAACGTGACACCGCCCGGACAGACCGGGGATCACCTGTTGCTCCCGCCCAGGGTGAGATTGCTGGAGATTCCGGCCGGTCGGTCGACTTACACAATATAAAGACAAGTGTAGCCACCGGTGACCAAAGGGGGCGTAACAGTGCACCGAGAGAAATGTTTTATATTTTAGTTTTATTTTATTTCTTTTTACTTTAAAATTCTTTAAAAGGCTTTTTGAAATCTTTTTAATATATTTAGTATCTTATTTCCTATGATTTTAAGGGTTTTATAAACAGTTTGTAATCCTAAAATACCGAAAATATCGAATACCTCTTCCTTAACCTATTTCTTCTAGAATCTAGTTGGAAATTTCTATTTATTTTTTTGACTTTTTGCATAAAATTTTTTGCCGTCAAGTCTTCTTGCTTTAAAGAGCTAAAATCAGCCATTTCATTAGCTTCAAGTCGACGGCAAAAAATATTTCTCTTAACTACTACTATGACCGACATTGAGTCATGGAGCAACAGGGATATATCCAGAAGTTTTAATGTATCCAGGCGAATGGCTAAAAATGCCAAAGAGCTCAAAAAAAACGAATGGATATGCTTCGAATCCTGCTCAAAAGAACGGGAAAAAACTTTCGCGCAGTGTTTTGAAGGCTGTAAAAGCATTTTATACATTTATACCTTTTCCGATGCAACAGTTGGTCGCAAACACAAACTGTTTTAAATGCTTTTAATAATAATTTATAATAAAAATAAAACAAATAAATTTGGTGTACAAAAAAACAATTCTTATTAAAAAAAAAAAAAAAAAAAAATTTATTAAAATATATTATTTTTTTGAATTTTGAATTTTTTTATATTATATTTGAAGAGATTACCGATTTTTTATTTTTTGTAAAAATTGAGTACCATTGTAGGCTTAAATGACCTAAATCTGAAAAATTTTCCAGCTCAGTATCAACCCGAAATATTTTTTTTTTAATTTTAAAAAATTTCTTATAAATAGGCCAAGCATGTTTAAAAAATATTCTAACAAAGTTTGGGTTTGGCCCTTATTTTTTAAAAAAAGAATAACATATTTATCTGTATTCATTCTCGAGATATACAAAAACAAAAGTTTTGAAACAAAAAATTTCGCTTAACGATAAAAAAAAAAGGTATCGATATTTTCCAACAAAAATTTTGTGCACATTCTACATTCACTTACCTTTTAAAAAAATGCATAAATCTTTAATATTAAAAAATAAAATTTTCAAAGTGACCCACCTGATATGGCGCGACGAATATACTTGATTTTTCGAGCTGTTGTCGAGCTTTTTGTCGTCGGCAAAATTAAAGGGACTTTCATTTAAATGTTTTAACCAAAAATATAACCAAAAAAAAAAAAAATAACGAAAATTTTTAAAATTAACTGACTTTTGAAAGAATTTAATTTTTAATTAGTAATTTTATGGTTACTGGCAACACATCTGGCGGAAATGTGTTCCGCAGTATTCAACCGGTAGCAACTCGTGTAATGACCACAGAGAGCGTTTTTTTTTGCCGTTTTAAACGGGCATGCTTCGCATTCGAAGGGTTTATCTATGCCACGGCACTGAGCGAGGTGATCGTCTTTAGATTTTTTTAATAAATATGCCCAGCACTCAGGGCACTTGTCATTTCTATTCAGTTTATCCTCGCGCTTAACCGTCCGGAGCGCTGCATTTGCCATTATCGATTCATATCGCCCCTGGCATTGCTGGCACATTTCTTTTGAATATTGACTTGTTGTCTCAGGATTCCTTTGTTTTTGTTTTGCAAATTTATCACCAGTGAAACACTGATTAATTAAAATAGCTAACATTTTTTTCGCATTTTTAGAGGATGTGTCCGGTGTCCCAGGGGATTCTTTTTGATTGATATTCGCTTTGCAGTTTGTCTTGCACATGATAATGTGTTTAAAATTTACGAGTTCCTCTATTTGTATTAACTCCTTTCCGCATTCACAGTTATGTATAATTAGTTCGCCGTGGTTTATTAACTTCTTTATCATTACCATCTCAGCGCCTTCATCGCCCTGACACACCGGCGTAGCCATTGTGGAAAAATTTGTTATCATTATGTCTTTTCCTAAACAATGAAAATTGCTCGAATCCTGTGGTCTGCAACTGCATTCCCGGTTAGAAATGTGTCCTTGATTCGTCAACATTTATAATTTTCACTAAGTTAATTTTATTTCTATATTATTTTTATTTTATATTATATGTTTTTTGTATATTTGTTCTTTCTTACTCAGCGATCAAAGAATTTGTGATTTGTTTGGCATTTGGCAATGACAATAAAATCAAATGCTTAATATTATTGCTCAAGATTTTTCAGTTTGAATTTCTCAATACATTTACTAAACTTATTAATAAAGCATTTTATTAAGAGCTTGGATTCATTTTCTTCTGGGCAAAAATTGAACTTTGTTTTGAAATCGGAGGCTAATTTTAGACAAAGCCCCAAAATCAAATGGCTTTTCGGGTTAACAGCCCGCCAGAGATTTTCACATTTTCCGACCCTCCTCCACGTCACTTTGACACTCGAGGTCGCTCCTCAAAATGAAGTTTTCTTTTCTCGGTTTTCCTTCGATTCGTGGGCCGGGGGGGCTTTTGGTTTTGGTTTTGGTTTCGGATTTTTCCCTTTTTTTTTTTTTTTTGTTGCCCGAGAACCTGCAGCTATAATTGGCCAAGATTCGTGAACTTAATTGAATCGAAAGCGGGTGGCGGCCATCCGGTGAGTGGGAGGGGGGAAGGGGGAAGGGGGGAATTGGGGTTAACCAGATAAGCTGGCGCTATCGACCGGCCTGCCTTCCTGGCTGACAGCGGCTATCAGTGCGTTTCGATCTGGGCCAGGAACAGGAACAGGACTTGAAACAGGACCTGGAACAGGACCAAAGCAACGTCTAGCAGTATGGGGGGGGAAGACAGAGAAAGGACCCATGTCATGCCAGCTGACTGCGACAACAAAAATGTGACAAAATAAATAAATTAAATTGTTCAAAAATTTTGCAGGTTGTTACATCGCATGTTGCATACGAAATTGCCAAAATGTGAGAAATGGAAAATGTGAAAAGGAAAATAGAAAATGGAACTTGGAACTTGGCAAAGTTGATTTCAATTTTGGGACGTGTTTACTTCCACTGTCCAAAAAAAATCGGGATCGGAAAGCCCGAATCGGGAATCGGGATACGAATCGAAAATGGTTAGGGCGTAGGCCACCCGGGGGGTGCGCGACAGGGGTAGCAGGTGTGTGAAGGATAACTGAAAAGGCCCAGGGAAGGCCAAGACACCAAGGATCCAAGGGCGTGGCGTCATTAGGAATATGGATTCAATTATATGTCGCTGGTGTTTGGTCCTCGCACATAAAAACAAGAAATAAGTTCCGCTCTGGAAAACGTGCCCGAAATAATAATAATGGCATGGGGCAACAATGGCAAACTTTTCATATTATTGAATTTTTTTTTTGTCTTTTTCGTCGAGATTGGGATATGGGAAAAAGTGTGTCATTGCCTCGGATTTGGGAATACAATAATTACTCTCGATTTTTTGTTGACACTTTTAAGATATAATGGGACCCCCGGAAGCCATTACTATGTTACCTGATTTTATTTTTCTACCGTTACCTACGAAAAACATTTGCTATAATATGAATGTTTTAGTACCAAATTCTACGTATTAAACAATAAGGAATGGGATTATAATAAATAATAGAATAAACTATAATAATAATAGAAAATAATAATAGAATAATAGAATAAAAAAACAATACTCTGAAAAGTTTAACACTGAACATAACAAGCTACGTGAAGTTGGGTCGAGTGAAACGATATTTTTTGGAAAAAAAGGGTGCATTCAATTGCCCATAAAATGCCCACAAATGCCCATCAATATTTTCAAATGCCCACCTCCCGTTTCAAAAATATTTAAAAATGAAAACTTTTGAAAAATTTTCGAAAATTTTAAAATTTGACTTTTTGAAAATTTTTTTTGAAATTGAAATAAAAGCAAATGCCCACAAATGCCCATCTTTTTAGAATTTGGAAAAATTTTTTCCCTTTAAAGATATTATGGGGTTTACTTTTGGCCAATTTTTGACCAAATAAGGACGAATTTTAAAAAAGAAAGGCTGCAAACGTTGGCCCATAGTGTCATTATAAATGCCCAAAAATATTTTTTAATGCCCATCTTTCGTTTCAAAAATATGCAAATTTGAACAAACTTGAAAATTTTTGAAAAATTTAAAATTTGACTTTTTGAATTTTTTTTTTTTTTAATGAAATAAAATGAAATGCCCACAAATGGCCATCTTTTAGAATTTTGAAAAAAAAAATATTTTTCGTGATATACGAAGTTTTCCTTTTTGGGTAATTTTTGCTTGTATCTAAAAAAAATTTAAAATCGAAAGATTTCAAACGCTTAAACAGACCCAACCAAACAATGCCCATCAATATTTTCAAATGCCCATCTCCCATTTTTAAATTATTCAAATTGGAAAATTGTCAAAAAATTCAACTTTTGAATTTATGAATTTTTTTTTTTGGAATCGAAGTAGGTTTAATTGCCCACAAATGCCCACCTTTTAGAATTTAAAAAAACTGTTTACTTTTCGAGATACATGACCCAAAAGTTTTAAACATCAAAAAATCTTAAATTTAAGACTTGCCCATCACTGCCCATCTCTTAAAAATCAAAATTTCTCAAAAACAAGACTTGCCCATATTTACCATCGCATAAAAACATTGTGCCTATTTATTACGTTTTATATAATTACAATAATTATAAATAACATTTTCGACGCATTGCCAATTTTCCCGGTCATAAATTGTTCGACTTCTTATTGCCAACCATATTCATACATATTATAATGATAGAAGTATATGCTTTATTATAGATAATACAACATAATTTTATTATGGTTAAAACCATTCTTAGTACTTCACTTTCATATCATATTTAACTTTGCCTTAGGTAGATAATAAAAAACGCTATGCAAAAAAACGCTATAAAAACTGTGGAAAATCTGGGAAATATCCTCATAAAATGTTCTTAGCAGTTATATTTTTTGTTTTTTTTTGTTATTCCAAGTTAAAAAAGATATACCACTCGTATTTTCCTTTGCTATCCCTTAGTCCCTAACCGCATAATTATGCAATGTAAGTTTTATAGATTAATATATCTATGTGGGTAATAAAAATAAATATAAATAAGTAGATTCTTACCCTTTTTTTCTTTTAAATATTTAAAAAAAAAAATTTCAAAAAGTCAAATTTTAAAATTTTCGAAAATTTTTCAAAAATTTTCATTTTTGAATATTTTTGAAACGTGAGGTGGGCATTTGAAAATATTGATGGGCATTTGTGGGCATTTGATGGGCAATTGAATGCACCCTTTTTTTCCAAAAAAATATCGTTTCACTCGACCCAACTTCACGTAGCTAACATAACAGATATAACAGATATGATAGATATGATATCCATCATATAATATATGATGATATATATAATTTTTATATATATAATAATACACATAGAATAGATACGTTAAATACAATACATATACTACATAAAATAATGACACAGCAGATATAATAGGTATACAAGTTATAAAAGATATAGTATATATTGAAGATATAGGAATTATTTATCCGTATTTTAAAGTTATAAAGTATAACAAACTCACTTGGAGATTATAAACTCCTTTCATAACCCAATTATTCCACCTATTTAAGGAAGCAGTCCTTGATAAAAAAAAAAAAACTAGGAAAGAAATGACTACCTATCGGAATATTGATCCAGAGTATTCTCCGGCAAAGTTGCCCTTTCACCCAGACTATTTGGGCACTTTCTCCCTTCCAGCTTTCTTCGCGTTCTTCGCCGTTTTCTGCGCCTCGAAGGACCTTGCAATGTGCAACACATGCAAATCATTCATAATTGTATTTCTGCCGCTTGGCACATCAGTAATGAAGTCAATTTATCATTGACCTGCGGGACCTGCCACTCGCTCCCCCCCGCCACATGCCTCTTGAAGGGGCTAGCCAATATATCTAATGGCGGGTCGTAAAATTTATTGGGTATACGCCCTCGTGTTCCAAGGAATGCTTTTAAATGTTAAATGTGCAAATTACACTGCACGTGACTGCGACTGTTACTGCTCCTGTGACTGGAAGTGGGTGCACTGCAAACAAAAATTATTCATTTGGTTTTGCCTCTCAAATTTATTTGAAGTTGATAAGAGCAAAGAAAATTGGATCTTTGAGACTTTATTCATTTTTTTAACAAAATATTTTCGAAAGTACCCGATTTTTTCTTCCAGTGCCTTGGCCTAGTGTGTACAATGGCGTTGTGGGCGTGGCTGATGATGGTGTGGGTAGGGGGGGAGACTTTCGGCCATCGGCTTGAGCGTGGGCGTGAATCTTCACAGCCTCTGTTGGCTTTGACGGCAAACAAATGCTTTGATATTTATTGCCCTCGCAGTCAGCCGCAGTCCTGCCAGCCACCCCCCTTTCACTCCTCCTTCCTCCCAGTTTCCCACCCATCCTTAGACGCCCCCAATCCCCTCCATGTCCACTCTTAAGTGGCCAAAATGCGCTGCTAGCAATGTCATCGTCGTCCTTCTCTGCTCCTTGCACTTAACGGCGAACAAAAGGGGGGAGGGGAGTGACTCGGGTCAGGGGGCAGCAGTTGATGGGCAAGTGGGCGTGGTGCATTAAGAAAAGATTTAACAGCCGACTTCTAGGCCACTTCGCACAAAGGAAAGTGAAATCCAAAAACATTTTTCGGCTCCTTCAAAAATCAAAATCAAAAAATCAAAATAATTTATACTCTTTTAGTTGATTTATTTTCCCTTAAATTAATTAATTAAATTTGTTTGATATTTCATTTAAGAGTAAATATATTTATGGGGAATGGAAAGTCAGCTTGGCACAGTTAAATTCACGTGACAAGCTAATATTAAATTTGGATTCAACTGCAGCAATCGCAGCATGTTTGGCATAAAATCGATCGTTCTTCTGGCTTTCCACCCGCCATGCCGCAGGATATATCCCCCCCTACCCCCCTACCCCCCTCCTCCCCTCCACACAAACTCCAAGGGGAGTCTAGTATCCATCCTTTTTGCATATCCCGCCCATGATATGCGGTTGCAGCAATTAAAACTGAATCAATTATGATTTTTGACTTTCGCATCGATGCGGAGAATTGGAAATTGTCAAGGGAGATTGGCTTATTCCCAGCAGGACTTTCAGTTTGTCCTAAGAAATATCCTGGCTAAAATTTGGCACCACAAAAGTGGTGGATATACGGTATTCGGTACCTTTTTTTTCTTGCCTTTCGAAAAGTTATTGCAATTTTTTAATTTCAATTTCCCAGGATGCAGTTTTAAGATTCAAGTTCAAAAGTAACCAAGTGAGGTCCTTGGAAATTCGTGGAGCCTTTTGAAAATTAAGGAGCCATCTGGATTAGGTGGTCGTAACTGAAAATGAAACCCGTTTAACATTTACTCCTCCGCTTCCTCGACAATATCCAACTGTTTACTTTTCGTTTCCGCTCCAACACCCAACTGACATTTCCGCCTAGCAAATTTCTGAGCTTCCTGCCCCCCCCCCCCCCCCCCCCCACCCTTTGTCCTTCGTCCTTCGTGCTTCGCCCCCTCATGTCCACAACTCATTTTTGCAACGAATTTTCTTCCATTTTTGCACTTTTTCGGCTGTTGGCCCATTCGCTTAAACAATAAATACGGGTTGCCTTCAATTCCTGACAATTTATGGGAATTGCCGGCTGCTTTAAGCCCAAAAAAATTCCAGGACTCTGGACTCTGGACTCTGGACTGTGGTGGAAGGGCGAGGGTTAAACACTCGTAACTTTTGGCCAGTTACCTTTTGGCCAACTTGTATTTGCAGTTTGCCACGGCTGGCCTTTCAATATGAAGCCCTTTTGATCGAGGGGTGGTTCCAGTTAAAGGAAAAAAGAAATATACATATATATATTGTTAAGGCGGGGGAGGGTGTGGCAGGAGCGCTGAGTCAACGCGGCGTATGCGCAATATTTGTATTACAGTTTTATATGCAGTTTGCAGGCCAAACATGTGTCCTGTTCGCCCAGGTCCTGTGCCCCCAGCCCAGTGCCCCATATCCTGTGGCCTGTGTGCTGGCGATGGACACAAATATTGAAATGAACATTTTTATAGATTTTCTGCATTAAAAGTAGTTATTTATTTAAATATTATTTCCGATGTAGGTTCTTT
Organism: Drosophila varians; assembly: GCA_018150405.1. NCBI lineage: Eukaryota > Metazoa > Arthropoda > Insecta > Diptera > Drosophilidae > Drosophila > Drosophila varians. The sequence continues at coordinate 12,548,454 of JAECWK010000126.1, forward strand.
TAAAAAATATATAATTTCCGATCATTTTCATTTTAATCGAAAGGTTTATCGAAGGAGGAAAGGTTTATCAAAGGGAAATCATAAACAATAAAATTAAAGAAATAATAATAAAAATTTTATAATTACCAAAAAAAATACTTTTTAAAAAAGTTGCAACAAATGTTGTATACAAGGATAAGTTATCCTGCAACTTGCTTCTTTTCCAAAATAAATGTGAAAAATCATGCAGGATTTATTTATGAAACACAATGGTTCGCCAAACGATATTTATCGCCTGGTGTTTGGCCCAGCGATATGTTTCAGCGATATGGAGTCCTTGTGTGGGTGATCTGTGGGGGAATGGCGGGAGGGGAGGTGGCAAGAAAAACGGCATCAGTTATGGCTAACGAATGTGGCGACGCTGTTCGCCCTTAACTCAAATGTACAACATCAATAAATAAAAAAGGAAAGGAAGTGGCGAGGGAGCCGGTAGCAGAAGGATATAAAAAAAAGGATAATAAACAGGGTCCCCTAAGAAATCTATAACTGAGTGGCACTCAAACACACACACACACACACACTCAGCCAGGACACATTGCAGCTGCCTGGTATTGCCAGGAGTAGCAGCGAGCAACATATCGATAAGGATGTATAAGGACATGTTTGTGGCTAACACACACACGCACACACACTTGAGCACGTTCAAATTTAAACGATTTTGTATGCGTGGTTGTTTGTGGGTGTGTGTGTGTGTGGGGGGGGGGAGGACATAAATTTCCATATGGCGAACGACTCATGCAATATGCAAGATAACTTCGATGAAAAGGCGATAAAAGACACCAAAGCCTCTTACTCCCAATTCCGAAGCCCCCGAAGCATCCCGCATCCCCCCACGTCCTGGACTTTGGTGGGCCCCAACCCACCTCATCTACCTAATGTCGAAGGCATTCAAAATGTATAAAGCAACTCCAGCCTCCATCCTCCATCCTGCAACCTTCATTCTTCATCCTTTTGCCGGAGCAAACTCGAATGTATCCTGGCCAAATTATGAGTGACAGTTGCGAGTTGCGGCAAAGGACATCAACTTGATATTATTTTTGTCCTGTAAAAAGGCCAGTGCTACCAGTGCGGCATGCAGTGGAATTTTTTCTGCTCTTCAGTGTCCTGCCAATAAATACTGCGGTCGAAATGTGGCCCGAAGCTGTTATTCCCACAAGGACCCCTTGGCCATTTATTCCACGGGCCATGGACCAGGTCAGGGATGCGACAGTTTTTTCCTTCAAACACTCGCGGGAGCTCCCTTTTAATATTTTAGAGGGCTGGAGTTTTTAATTAAAATATAAATAATATAAATTTTTTATTAAAATATTCACAAGACTCCCAAAAAGGCATTCTAATCCTAATCCTATTCCTAAAACCAAAATTTTTTATTTATAAAAAAATGTAAAGCCAGAATGGGGGAGTCAAACATCGGGAAGGTTTCGACTCTATCTGGGAAACCAATTACCGTTGGATTTGACTTAAAACTAAGTGCATTCGATTGATCCGAATAATGATGATCTCTGCGTTGGGGCGGGTGTAGCGGGGGGACTCCGGCAGGATTCCGGCAGGATTCCTGCGATATTTCATCAACTCCCTCACTCTCGACTGGCAATCAAAGCTCGTTACCCGCTGGAGGCATGCCGCTAGCCTTATTGCAATTCATTTGCCAGCTTAGCTCCAAGCATGTCCCCCTCCCTTGCTACCCCTCGGCCCCTCCCGTGTCTTCTGCCTATGTGCCACGCCCCCGTTGCCACACCGCCTCCTGGCAGAGCCAGCCAACGGCAATACGAGGAGCACTTGAGCGTGCGCCAAATTAAAACACCGCAAAATGTCAAGTGCCGCAAATGGCGGAGGAGCGAGTTGGACAGGGGAGAGGGGCATAGCATGTGTTTCCAGTGATGACAGAGTGGCAAGAGACGAAGCCTGAGGCACTGCAAGAAAATTCGCATAAGTTGTAAATCATTTAAACGAAGCTGGAAAATCGTTTCTTAAAAATATTCAATGGCCAAAAATAAATCACTATTGAAAATATATTCTTTTGAAAACTTTATGCATTTTGTTTTTTTTAAAGGTAAATAAAAATGAATTTATTTTTTGATGAAAATATGATGAATAATAAATTATTTTTTGATGGAATATCTTTATTTTCATTTTATATTTAGTAAATATTCTTGTATAAAAAAATTCCAAAATAAAACATAGTTTAGAGAAATTTCTTTTAATCCTTTTAATTGGATTTAACCTTTTTTATAAACAACAAAATTAATTAAAAAAAAAGAATATTGAGAATATTTATAGGCTTCTAAGAATACAGATTTTAATGGCAAGCCTTTTATTTTCTAAATGCTTATAAATTGCCTGGAAATCCTTCGGTTCTTTATTCTTTGTAAATATATTAACATTTCGCAAGCCCTTGGAATTTCTCTCAGTGCAATGAGAACGATAGTGGGACAGACAGAGCGGAAGGATACACGTCGCAGTTATTTTAATGAGCATTAAATGATGTGGCAAGCCACCCCGAATTTGCCGCCCACACCAGCACAGCCCCGCACCATTTTCGGGCCACCACGCCCCCCTTGCAGCCGCCTCATTTACGGCTTAATTATGGCAATCGACAAATATGCACAAAGTATGCAACACAATTTTTTCTCCATTTTAGCCCAAAAAGCCGGGGAATCTAAATTGCGATGTCCTACAAGGCCAGACCGGATAAATCCGGATAAAAAGCCAGTGGCCGGGGTGAAGGCTGGGGGGTAAGGGGGTGGTGTGGTGTTTGGAAAAAATTCATGACATTGCTGCAAAATTTATGGGCGAAAACCCAAACCAAAAATCCAAAAAAAATCCAACCAGGCTCGAAACCATCCAAAACCCAATGGGCGGTACGAGAATTACAGGGGGGCTTCAGGGGGGTCTTAAGAGGGTTAAAGGGGGCCGTTTCTATACCCAATCGTTTTGGGGGCACATTCATGGAAATGGGGGAAAAGCACGGAAAGCGCGAAACAAATGTTTTAGAGATATTTATTTGCATATTTGCATAATGCTCTGCAGCATCCTCTGCATTTTTTATGCAACTAAAAGCCTATAAAAAAACCAAAAAAAAAAATATAAAACAAGCGTTTAAAGTGTGGCATCAAAATGTATTTAATTATTTATTTCTTTTGCAGGTCTCATCAAATCAAAGCCCTTCAACAAAAAACAAAAGTGAGTACATTGTTGTGGACATTTTTCTTTTATATAAAGTTAAAAAAAAGTTGATGGTTTCATTTAGTTTTTATGCGATAATTGTTTAAATAAATGGGCAAAGTTGAAAGCTTTAAAGTAAACAATTTGTTTACTATTTTTGTCATTCAAACACACGCCCACACTTTTAGTCAATTAGCCGAAAAGGATGTTTTCACTTTTTGTTTTTATTTTGAAAAGGGTGGGGGGGGGGAAGGGGAGACCCATTCATATGAACTTTTATTTATTTATGATTTCAATGGATTACTGGGGGGGGAATGAAAACACAACGGAGAAATAAATAATTCACACACGACACAGCCAAATCATCCGAAATTATTTATTTAAATTTTGTCGAAAATTATTGGCATCCTCCCAAAAGGATCAACATTTGTTCGAGTGTAATTCATTTATTTGGGAAATTTGAAAGCCTCTGTTGGATTTCAATTATTTGTGAATGTTCCAAAAACTTGCCAGCCGGATAAGGACAACAATTAGATTGTATGTCCTGGCCAAACCCGGCATCCCGAGCATCCCGTTTGAGACCCCCCCAAAAACCACAATCAAGGATTTACATTTCGAATTCAAGTGGAATCCAAATTAAATATGGAAGCCCTTAAAAATTTCCAAATATTAGAGAAGAGAGTCCTACCTGTTGGGTCCATCTATCCTCCATTATCGAACGTTTATCCTTCATCCTCGAAGCATTAGCTTTCAATTTGCATTATTTTCGGGGCGAGAAAGAGCCTTTTCGACTTTTGTGATGGACTTTTCTGCCACATACACACACACGTATGTGTATATGTACTGGTTAAGGGGGGGGGTGTTGTCCGCATCATAGTACATTACCATTCATGAAATGCAATTTCCCAGCCAAAGGATACACAAAACACATATACAAAGTGCCCACACACAGAGCGAGTGGCGGCCAAAGTAAAGTGCCTTTTTCTATGGAATCCTTGGGTGTATTCGCACTTCCAAGGCATTCGACAAAAAGTAACAAGAGACACGATATAAAGGAGATGGAAAAGGATATTTGGGGGCGACATTTTTTATAGAAACCTGCATTACCTTGCAGGACATACCTCATTATTATTAGTATTATATCAACTATTATAGCATACATTTTATAGCACATTCCCCATAAAACAGGGTATCTCAATGGAACAACTAATTCCTGGTCCTTTTCCAGGACCCTTGGACTCTAGTGGTTTTGCTTCAATGATTTTTAGGCTCACCGCATTAATGTTCGTGCGTTGGGCCATGTCTGTGTTTATTAGAGTGTTGAGAGTGTGTCCGTCTTTGTGTATCTGTATTGATATGGCCACGTATACATATATGCATATGGTATGTATGTGTGTGTGTATGTGTGTGTGTGTATGTGTGTGTGTGCGTGGGTGCGTGGGTGATAGGGTGCAAGGATATGCGTGAGTGGGCGGGCCCCGGCCTCCCCTCAATTATGTATGCATGCGTATTAGGCAAAAAGAGGCAAAGTTTCATGCAAAAAGCGAAAGTGCACTGACAAAAAAAAGTTCCATACAATATATCGATTTTTTCGAAAATATATTTTTTTATTATTGTTACTAATACTGTTTATAATTTATGGAAAATTATAAAAGTTTTTGATAATTATGTTAGGAATATTCTAGTTTTATTCCAGTTTGCTAAAGTCTCTAAATATTTCGAGTCTCAAACGTATTATTTAGGAATCTCGAATATTATTGGTTATTACTTATTATTATTAATATTATTATTATTAATATTAATATTATTATTATTACTATTATTATTATTATTATTATTATTATTATTATTATTATTATTATTAATATTATTATTATTACTATTATTATTATTATTATTATTATTATTATTATTATTATTATTATTATTATTATTATTATTACTATTATTATTATAATTATTATTATAATTAATGTTGTTACTCCTTTTTTTCGCAAAGTGTATTGAAAATAGGAAAGTGTGGCAATGCAGACAAAGAGTAAAAGGGAAAGAGACAGAGACAGAGAAAGAGAGAGTGGTCGCTGGCAGGCCTGTTAATTAGCGTTTCTCGCACGCACACACACTTACACGACACACACACACTGATGCCAATAGGATGTTTAATGTAGGACTCAAAATGCGGCAACAGAAACAGCAGCGACAACGGCAACGGCAACGGCAACAAAATGCTACAAATGCCACCAACTTTGCCTGATAATGAAAATCGAGTTCGTTGTCGTGGCGAAAAGTTTTGCGAAAAACTTTCATCAAAGGTTACAATTTGTGCCCAAAGCGGGGGTGATAGGGGGTCGGGTGAGGGTCAAAGGTTGTGGTGGTGTGGTCTGGTGTGGGGAAGGTGTGTTGGGGGGGGAGGTGAAAGCCTGTCATGGACACCTGATTACATAATTACCTTGTGCCATGTTGTTGTTGTTTTCGCTGCTCTCGTTGATGTTGTTTGATGCCTTCGGTCTGTTTTTATTTAATTCGTCCTTCCAACCTCTTCATCCCCCCCCCCAAACCCCACCACCTAACTCCTTCTAAATTGTGCACTGAGAGAAAAAATATCAAGAGTTCAGCGTTCCTTTAAAGCTTATCATTTAATAAATAGAATTTGTTTCTTGACTTTCCAAACAAATCCCTCAAATATATATTAGAATTTCCCTCTCTGTATCCTTTTGTTTCATTTGCAATCTGTGACCCAAAGGCAAACCAATTTTTGGCCTTAGTTTCCGTTTCAATTTTTTTTTTTTGGCCATTTCTGGGGATCGTTGATCATTCATTCGAACTTCCGCTGGAGACGTGCAGGTCCTTAGCAGGTCCTTGAAGCAAACTAGCAACGGAAGGATGTGGCAGCAACTGGATTTTATCTATATAGTTCAAGAAAGGGAACAAAGGACAGGTCAACGGAACTGTCTGGCTGCTGTCCTTGTTTTTGTCCTTTCTCTTAACAATTCTCTGGCGGAAAGGCAAAAAAAAGAAAATCAGGGACAGGAAAAGGAGCCATCCTGGTTTCAAAACTAAATGTAAAAGTCTTTTTTGTCAATTAAGGGTTTTTCCAACTAAATATTAGGCATGAAAGATGTCCTTTTTAAGTGAACTACCAAAAAATAAAGCAAAATAAAAAAAATAAACGACAAATCCTTGATTCGAATTGAATGAAACCAAGAGGAGTTTCCCTGTGTGGAGCCTGCCACCTGATCCTTGGTTTTTTGCCCCACGACCCAAATGGAATTATTCTTTAATTTCTGTCGAAGCGAACGGGAGTATTTCCTTTTGCAGGACAATTGGAGTCCGGTGATTGATGGCCTTGAGTCCAGATTGTCTCCTGTTTCTGCTCCTGTTTCTGTTTCTTTATTTGTTTGCCTGTCGCCGAGTCATGACGACAATCTTTTAAACCGAGAAATGGAACAAAACGTACGAAAGCAAGCAGGACAGGACATTTAAATATTTTAAAAGACCTTCAATCGAAGGAGTTGCAAATTGGTTGCTGCTTTTGGCTTTCTCCGTTTGAATTTCTTTCCTTATTTTGCAAACAGAAATCGCGCGCAAAAAGGACCCAGGACGAGGGGCATTATGGCGCTTGCCTTGGCACTTATTCAATCAAAATCAAAAAATAAATAAACATAAATGCCAAAAGCGGGCTCTTGCTTTTGATTTTTTTTGTGGAAGGAAGGGGGGGGATGTATTCTATAAAAATCCTGACGTATCCTTTGGGGAGCGTTCCCGATTGTCGAATTGTCATTGTTGTGCATTAAAACACGAAAAACACGAAAATTGCGCATACGCCGCGTGTGCCGCGCTACCTTTTATCCTTCGGCTCTCCTCGATGGCGCCATTTTCGATTCCTTTTAGCTCGATTGGCGAGGATAACAGAGCGGGATAAACCGTAATACCCCTCCAATATAAAATGCAACTCGACCAAATTGAGTCGAATCTCTCCATTGATTTTCTTTCCGACTCTTTGCGAGTCGCTCCCTTTCCTCCGTTTCCTGTAGTTGCAGGACATAAAATCATGCCGTACCATTCACTTTCGCAATTTATGCGCCACTCAGAGGACTCTTCCGCATTAAAGACAAAGCCCAAATTGAATGGCAAACCTTTCGATATTATTGCCGCAGAGGTCCCGCAGGTCCCGCAGGTCCCGAAGGTCCTGGCAACCAAAGTTATTAAGTTATTAAACGCACTTTAGATTCAAAGGACATAACTCGCCCTCCTCTGCATCGGCTCCATCAATATTTTTGATTATTCTGTCAGAGTATTCGGAATTCACAAGTTTTTTCTGCTCTCCTGACTTTCCACACATTCTAGCTACACTGCAAAAAACTTTCAAACGCTCTGAAGGTCTCAACTCTCATTTACTTTAATGGTTTACGGCATTTATTGAGTGTTTTCGAGGCTTTGGTTGATTTTGAAAGGACATTAGGGATGTCAAACCTAATTTCAGATATTGCCAGAAATATTTTGTGACGTGTCCTCTCCGTCCTGTTGGCACACAACTCACGCAGCCGAGTGTCCTTGCCTGTTATTGTTATGTCTCCCTTTCGTCCCTGTCCCTGTCCATCCACTCCTCCTCCGTCCAGTTCATCAATCATACGCAACGTTGGCACGTGCACCGGAGCGTTAACGGCCACCATCCTCTCACCAGCTCCCCCCTCGCCGCGCCACTCCCCGCGATGTCCTGGCAGGACCAGGAGATAATGCCAAATTGGTATATCGAACGGCAAATATCGAAAGTATAATATTTTTCAGACCTCGGAATTTATTCGTTTATTTCCACGGCCTTGATTCCTAGTATGATTGTGATCTATGGACTCCTTGGGCAGGACATTCAAACGTTATATTAAAATCGAGGTGATAATAAATAATATATTATATATTTATATTGGTAAAATATTTAGTTCATTTTTGAAACAAATAATTTTCCATTTTGGAGTTTTCCATTTTCTTGAATCCCTTTAAAGTTTTCTTTTTTTTAAACTTAACCTACAGTATGTTATATATTTAATATATTATTTTTTAAATATTTATTAATTATTAATAAATATTTATATATTTAATATTAGGCAAGTATCATTTTTTTCAAACATTTTTGAAATAGAAATCAGAATCCTTGAAAAAAACTCTCGTTTTGTTAAAAGAAACCAAGAATGGTTTCCAAATATTTTGTACTCTTGGCATCTCTAGTCACCAATTGCCACCAAAGAGAGGCCAGGGGGGGGGGGGGGAAGGATATGGGGTCCCTGATAGGGCAAAGTGTCATAACGTCGTCCTAATGAAGCGTCGCAGTCCATAAGCTGGATGTGACTGCAATCGCCAACAATTACAAAACTTCCAAGTTGCCGCAGCTAAATCTGATCCTTTTCCATTCCGAGCGTAACCCCCCCTGCCCCACACTCCACCCCTTTATCCTGAAAAGTTGGCGGAGGATTAAAGAGCCGGGGCGAGAAGAGAAGAGGGGGTCCTTGGCGCTGCAAAAACCCATAAAGTTGTTCAAAAAATTGTGTTGCTCGGCGAGAAATTTGCGGGCGGGAAAAGTTTTATCTAACCGAAGAAAGTGGGCGTGGCTGTGTGGCCTGTCGCATTCTGTTTAAAGTTAATATTTACATGCCACGAAGGGGCACAGGACCCCTCGCCATTTTGTTTTTTTTCGTTTTTTTGAGTTGCAAGTGCCGGGAGCAAAGTGGCAAGAAATTCTTGTCATTCGCAGCTGTGAGACAAGACAAGGACGAGGCGCCATTTCAAAAGGGATCAAAACGTGAAGGGCACTTGAAAAATAAATGGACACAATTTCCAGTTTTTTGAATTTTAAAAACTTAAAAAAATAAAAGGGGATTATTTTATTAATTTTATTAATTATAAAAATCAAATCGCAACAATTTTTAAAAATCAAAAAACAAACCTTGAAATTTTTGATTTCTTTTTATTAAAAATAATTATAATAATCATTTAAACACTTTATAATAATAAAAATTAAATAAAATAATAAATTGAATAATTTTAAATGTTTTAAAAATTACTTAAACTTTGTTAATTAGTAAAATGAACTCTACTTTGCACTTTATTTTATTTAAAAGTGTAAGAGTTATACATTTCAAGCTAAGTAACCAATTAAATTTTATTTTCTTTATAGAAAATAATATATATACTTAAAAATAAATTCAAAATAGTAACTAAAATTTTTTGAGTACTCAAAATATTCAGTTCTTCTTGGGAAATGACAGCTTTGAGTTCATAAAAGCGCAACTAATGTGCATGAAAATGTAGGTTTTGATATGGAAAAGCTGGCACACATTGCTCTCCCTTATCCTTTATGGGCATTTCTTCCTTTATTCCTATTTGGCCAAAACAACTCAGAGTGTTGGCCTTTGAAAGGGATTCTTCGGCACCGTCGTAACCCTCTTCTGGGTATTTTATTTGCCATTTGCCACCTTTCCGGGCCATACGTTTCCCTTTCATATTTCGTAAACAAAACATCAACGTGAAACTTTTCTTTGCCATTTTCTTACTTTATTTTTATTTGTATTTCAGGTTTTTTTTTGTTTCTTTTTGCCACTCTGACGATAACTTGCAATAAGGGGAGAAGTTTTCCTTCTATCCTTTTTTTTGTGGGTGGGGGGGGGGAGGAGGGAAAAATCTGAGAAGGAAAAAGAACTTTTCACATTGACATGTTTGGAGAGTCTGGTCGCCGCTTTTCCACCATTTTCCACGATTTTCCACGTTTTTCCACGCTCCTCCCATCAATTTGCGCACCCTTCGACCATTTTGTTTGCCATATTTCAGCCATTTATCGGAGCTATCCCGTTATCCTGGCCGTTATCCTGGCGACCCGCTAGCCAACTTCGGCTTCTTCTAATGCATTTTGACGTTGGATGGCCCAAAGTTTCTTGTTTATATTCGTTTATTGTTTATAAATGGTTGATAAGTGACGGCACTGGGCACTCGCTGGAGTGTCCTTCGACTGCGTCTCGGCCTCTGATTTCCAATCGGGCTCTGATTTCGTCCTGCCAAGACTGCCACGACTGCCAGGACTGCCAGGACTGCCAAGAAGCCAGCAACTCAAGAGCTGTGCAAAGTCTGATAACTTAGCCCCGGAGCCGTATTGTTTTGACATTTGCCACGGCGATGGCTCTATTCCACATTTTCCCACGAATTGTGGATTCTTGTTACGACTTCGACTCGATTGCGTCTCGATTCGATTGGGCCACTGGGTCGCAAGGATGTTGGACCAATAGAGGTCCTCAATGGTGTCATTGAGTAAAGTTTGTTAATTTGTTGCTCGAATTTGTCCTACAAGCCAATTATATTGCGCAGAATTGCCTCTTCTATTATTCCATTCTCTTCTAATTACGTTTTTTTTTTTAAATATTTTTTTAATAGCCATTTAATCATTCGTTTTAATTAAGTTTGTTTAAATTAAGTTTGTGAAATTCCATAAGGAGCTTCCGAAAAAAATTACATACCAGCTTTAAAAATATAGAGTCTAGCTAAAATATAAAATTACTCTTTTAAAATAAAAAAATAATAAAAAATATAAAATAAAATGTAACTTTTATTTACGAGTGTTTTCCAGTATCCATTACAAAATTCCCCTCTCAATTCCCTACTAAAATATTCTGCCTAAATAATTTACAGATAATTCTACAAATTCCCCAACAAAACAGACCTTTCTATGCACTTCTCACATATCCCAGCTAATGGCGTAAACATTTGGTAAAAATTTGGCGAAAATTAATTCCCCGGCTACCCCATTTTATGCCAGTAATGCCGCACTGATTGACGGACAAAAACGAAATCCTGGACAAGGAATTTGTTCCATATTTTCTATAATTTCAACAAATTCCAGAGGAAGCCAGCAAATTCCTTTGTAACCAAATCAAATTTGCGGGGGCCACACTTTTGTGGCCACGCCCACTTTTGGCCAGCACACCAAAATCCATTAAGTGCACTTTTTGAATGGGACACTCTCCTCCCACACACACCCTCCCTTTCTGGTCGACAAGAACATTATCTAAATTTTTATAGGAAAAGTTGGGCGTTTTGAAAGTGCAAAGGCGGGAGAGTTCGTCCTGCTGATGATTTCTCCACATCCTTTGGCCTTTTGCCACTTTTACCATAAATTTCGGAAAAAAAAAACAATAGTTGATTGAGGGCACCCAGCATGTGTAGCATCCTTGAACTTGGTATCCTTTTTAGCTAATTTAGCAAAAACCCAGAACTAATGGCACTAGGCAAGGACAAAGCAGGGGTGTCCGTGCAAGAGGGGTCAGCCAACTTTTAATAAACAAAATTACGAAGAAAAGCCAACAGAGCGCTGGCCAAATAAAAAGCGAGATAAACGGCTAAAAAGGGTCGCTAATTTTTGCGGATTGCCACCCATCCTGGATAATGTTTTTCCTCCTTTTTGGTTTTTTGTTTCTTTTTTTTTTTGTTTCTTTGCTCCACAAAGTTTCCGAAAAGTTTGTTTACTTTCGGTCCGGGGGAGGGGAATTTCGTCGTTGAGTTATCAAAGCAAATCGGGGGATCTGTTAAGGAAGTCGCCAAACTTAATCTTCCTGAATTATGGACTACAAAGTGCCTACACCTGGGCAGCTTTAAGCAAAGGGGGGGTCCTCCTTAAGCAGCTCCCAAAAAAACTTTTTTTTTAATGGCAGGATATATTTGTTTTTATTTTATTATTAAAATTATGCACAAAAGCGACGTAGACAGGTGCGTACCCCCCTAATTAAAGCTAAAATAAATGGAGAATTTAGTAAGCCAACCGAGAATATTTTGCAAAATGGTCAGCTGGAAATAAATGCAATCCCAAATGTAATCAGCGGAAATGCGAAACAACAGGCAGCTGGTCAAAATATCAAAATATTTCACTGTCCACCTACACCGCCCCCGAATATTTATCTCTCTTCCCAGAGATAAAATTGTACGTATCGAGGTCACGTGTGAGGGTCGTAAATATCCAATACACGGACACATTTGCAAAGAAAGCGCCTCCAAATCTCTGAAGGGACCGAGGATGAACCGAGGATGGGTGGAGGATGGACCGAGGATGGGTGGAGGATGGACCGAGGATGGGTGAAGGATTTGGCTAGCTAATTATGACAGGCCATTTGCATTTTGGCTGTTAATCACGATTATGCATAATTAATCCCAATTATGCATAAACACAAATTAATAGACAAAATTGCACATTGCAGCTGTCGCATCAATTAAGGACACCGTCCCCCCCCCCCCCCCCCTCCACCCACACACTGCGTATGATTGATAAGGCGCCCTTCTCGCCGCTTCTCATGAAAGTAAGCTAACGACTGATAACCCCATTTGATGTTTAAAGACCCCAAAACGTTGAAGAAGCCACAACAAATGGAGTTATCGTAAAATATGAAACAAGTACCAAACAAATCCTCGAACAATGACCAACACACCAGGGGCTGGGGGTAGCGGTAGGGGGAGACTTTTGCAGGACGTGTTGAGGCAAAAAGGATTCAACGCTCTACTTGCAATTTCCGTTTCGTAGTCCGTTTGTCCGGCTCTCCTCTGTTCGTTGTCCATGTCTCCCTTTTTTTAGATGGAGACAGGACGAAACACACACACACACACACACTTACACACACGATATAAATATAAAATAAATCTTTGTTTAAATACCCGAAGAATGTTGGCAAATATTTTTTAGAAACCACACACGGCCCTGTCCCTGTCCCTGGCCCGGGTATCCCCATAAATAATATTCAGCACCAAATCCGCTTTAAACACAGAGTCCTGCTCTCCGTCTCGGGCCATTGTTTTTCCTCTTGCCCTTTTTTTTTCTTCATTCTTCTTGGGAGTATCCTTTTGGGTCAATAAGCATCGATGGGCGGAGAAGCTCGCTAATAGCTGGAGGATAATAATTTTAATGAAACATTTAGTCTCTGCGCTAAATCAAGTTATTAAAGCGTTCCCGATTTAATCGGACCCCCCCCATTAGGGCGTAGAAGAATCAGGATCGGAATCCGAATCATGTGCCAGGGAGCCATTTGGTTAAAGCCATTCGACTGAAAATGCAAATGCAGCTGCCTTGGCAAACAACTAAAACAATGCCAGATTTTTGCCAACTTAAATCCGTGTTTATGTCCCTTACATGCATGGGCCATGTGTTGTAGCGTTTATGCCGACGATTTCACGAATTTGCGTTTAGGAATTTCCAATTCACAGTTCATAATTATTCATAATGGAATTGATAAAGTTCGTAGTATTTGAGGCTGTATAATTTCTATAAAAAAATATTTTTGATATTACATTAAATGTACAACCACTTAATTGTATTTTCTATTCTATTCAATTTCTTTCACAAATGCTTGAAGTTTTACTTTTGAAACGAAATTGCAAAAATTAAATTTGTTGTCTACTAGAAGGAGAAATTACTCGTTGATATATTAGTGTAAATGTTTTATTATTTTATTGGACTTACAAAAAAACTTTTACTTTTGTTTTGGTTCAAAGAGATCTTTGTATTTTCTTTACCATAAAATTATAGATAAAAACAATATGTCTAATAATTCAATAATGTAAAAATGTATTTTGTATAACATTTAATGAATTTAGATTACCTTTTTTTTCCAAAACTTCGGTTAAAGCTAATTCGTGACTTTGCCTCCGCATAAACCCAGAACAAGGGAGTCCCTTTTCCGAGTGTGAGTGTGCTTTTGGGCGTTGCTGTCTGTCTATATAGAATTGTACAGAAATGGGGGGAGGCGCGTTACGCCCTAATAACCTACAAAATAGTTGGCAAACAACTCATTCCTCCTCCCCCCCCCACCGCAAAAGCCACCCACTTTTGAACTATGCAAAAAAAGAAAAGAAAAAAAATAATATAGAAATGCGAAAAAAGAGGAAGAAATGGTAGAATGACAGCAGCAGATGGAGAAAGGGGGGGAAAAAAATAGAAAAAATGTAGAAACGGCCGGGGCTTACTTATCCAAACCGAAAGCCGGAAAAAAACACAGGACACGAAAGGAAGATGGCCAGAAAAGAAGGAGAAGGAGAAGTTGAAGCTGAAGTTGGCGAAGGAAAAGTGAATATGAAAGGAGCTAAATGCAAATATTTTGACATCGATATGCTTGTTCTGGGAAAGTCTTAACTGCTATGAAAATAACCAAACCCCCTATCCCCCCCTGCCTTTGACTTTCCGGCGAGATTTCATTTGAATTTATCGTTAAAGTTGGCCAAAAACTCTTTTTTGTGTCCCCATGACTGGCCGAGCAGAAAATATTTGCCAGATATGTGAAGTTTATGTTTTCGGGTTTACATTTCGCATTTTATCCTTTAACTTTAAGGACATTTCTTCCTTGAAATTATTTTAAAATTAATTTATTGTGTTATTAAATAACTGGATTTAAGGCAGTACTACCAAATCGATCAAAAATATATAATTTATTATATTATTATATTATATTATATTATCATTTATTTTATTATATTATATTATATTATATTATATTATATTATATTATATTATATTATATTATATTATATTATATTATATTTTATTATATTTCATTATACTGCATTATATTATATTATATTATTTAAAGTTTTCACTTTCGATTATTTCGATAGGCAATCTATGCAAGACTAGAGATCAAAGAAATAAACTTAATTATGGAAACAGATAGTTAAGTTTGAAAGAGTATGGAACAAATAATTAACTCTTTAAGTATTTAAAAAACTCAGCCTCTTGAAATTACATTTTTTATCGATAATGGGTCGATAATTCCCACAGAAGGACTCCCCCGATGACGAAATGAGGATGGCGGCCTAAATTGGACCAATAATCCGAATGTATACATGAATATATTTATATTTTTTTTTAACTAGGCTCTACAAACAAATGTCAATTATTTGGTGTGTGTGTGTGTGTGTGTGTGTGTGTGTGTGGGGGGGGGGTGGTAGGTGTGGAGGTGTGGAGGAAATGCATTTTATTGAGTTTTCGTCTTTGGTAATCATCGAGAATTGAATTTGAAAAGTTAGAGTTTTATTTTGGGCATAGATGACTGCGTTCGATACACTCAATTCAATCGATTCCATTCGATTCGATTCGATTGCCTTCACCGACTCCGATACAAATTGAATTGAATCGGCTCGGCGTGGCCGGCAGCCAGGAGCCAGGACCTAGCGCCCCGTTATCCTGATATGTAGAACACACGCAAAACTTCCGAATCAGGCCGCCTCAAAATCCAAAACAGATAACTTTATTTTCGAATGGCAAAAGGCAGAACAACAACAACCAGAAAGCAGGATATCAAATAATAAACACAGAGAGAGAGAGTGAGAATAAAAAAAAAGAAAAGGAAAAAAAGAAATAAAAAGGATATACGCAGGGTAATTGAAAATTCTGTCAGTCAAATGGGAGCTGTCAAGTGTCGAAAAATGCAATTTGCTGTGCAAGTGTGGCTCAAATGACGAGGGCTTATCTACGGGTGGATGTGCATTCAAAACATTCAAAGTCTGGCCAAAAAGGACGAACTACTGCCGCTGTATCAATATCGTAAAGTGTATAAATCATAAAGTAATTCCAGGCCAACCAACAAAAAAAAAACAAGGAAACAAAAATGTTTTTGCTGTGAAAGCTTTACGACACTTGGCCATGGGAAATTATGTCAAATTGAAGCCCAGCCAACCAAAGCAGCCAACAACAAGAAGGACCTCTGGCTGGTTGTCTGGCTGTAGGAGCAGCACTCGAAGTATCCAAGGATCCTAGGATCCAAGAAGTCAAGGAGTCAAAAGGAGTGCAAATGAAATTTATTGTTATGACTGCAGTTTAAGCCCGACAGAGACGGCAAGGACTCTAGCAGACTGCCAGGACACTCACATGGGCCAGGATTAAATCTGTTACTCGGCTGCAAAATATCAAATATTATCCGTTCAACTTTTACCATTTTCACTCCGGATAAATGATTATATCTCTGCTCTCGAGCTTTAATTATTATCCAATCAGATATCCCTTTCGCCATTTTGAATAGAATCCTTTGTTGTCCTGGCTTATCATTTGTGCCTCATGATTTCTTTATTGACTCGCCCCCTTTCCCCCCCTCCCCCCGCCACTTTGTTTATTCTTTATTAATCATTGGGACTTTCAGTTTTTTGTTTTTGTGTATTCCTTGTGGCGTTTCCCGCCAACAATTTTCCTGCCAACTCATGGAAAATAGAATGAAAGTTTTCCGTTGAACTCTTCATCATCGGCCTCAGCTTGAGTTGGCCAACTTTCCCTTTCCCTTTTCCTTTCCCTTGCCCCCCGCCCCCCCCTTTTCATTCTTGTGTGCATCTCGAAAGGATTCACCTTCGGTATGTGGGTGCACTACTAGAAAATTAACACTTTCCATGTTTCTTTTTCTAGAAACAAAAAATTAGCAGCGAATTTTCTCTTTATAATTCTCAACTATATCTAGCATTAAATGGTATTCCAATATTTATTTAATAATTGGAATGAAATATAATTGTAATTAAAATAAATATAGATTAAATAATGCATTAACAATAAATTATTTAATAATAAGTTCATATAATATTTATTATTTAAAATGTTATTTCGTAATACCGAGTCTTTATATTATTCATTTATGACTTTTTGGTTCATTCGAGAAGATAAATAAGATAAATAATAAATATTATTTTCAAGATTATTTTTTAATAATTATATCGCAATAATTATTTTAAATCAATTTTACACTTTGTTTTATGAACAATATTTTATGAATAATTACGATAATAAAATGTATTCTTGAAACTTTATGGGACATAGCTTTCGCTCAGTGTAGCTGTGGGCCAGAGGCAGTTTAGATTTGCATTTGGGAATACGTTTGCCTGGCTGCACCCGCCTCCCCCGCCACCCCCGCTACCACCGCTGCCGTATGTGGGCCAAAAATATAATAAAATTTGCCTTTTGGAAATTAGTTGCACTTTGCTCACGTTACACTCCAGGGGCGTGGGCGTGGGCGCTGGCAGGGGTCGGGGGGTCAAGCGACGGCACTTGCCCTATGCCACGCCTCCGGTTTGGGTGTTTCGGGGGCAACAAGGACGAAAAAAAAAAACAAAAAGCAAATAAAGATGTGGCAAGCGGAAATTTAATATTGATTGTATGTGTGTGTGTGTGTGTGTATAAGTGTGAGTGTATCTGTGAACAAATGGTTGCGCTTTCAGTAAATTATCATGATATCCTTCTCCCCCCTTCCGCCCCCAACACAGCTTCGTCCTGCCTCTTTTTCCTCCTTTTTTTTTTTTTTTTTTTTTTTGCAGAAAAAGGCCTTAACTTTAGTTTTGTGGCTTTTGGTCATATTTTTCAGCAGCTTCCTGTTTTACTACTCCCTCCCACCCCCACGTATTTTCTCTCCGTGTACGAGTGTGTTTTGTACTTTTCGGTTTCTGTTTCGGTTTCGTTTTTCGGCAAAGTTAATTAAAATGCTTAGTTGATTTCCTAAAGGGATAACCAGTTGGTCGGTGTCTAGGCAACTCCTGCTCCTGCTCCTGCTCCTGTGTGTCCTTGCTGGTGTGTGTGTGTTTGTGTTCTTGACTTACTTGTGGGTCTCATAAATGTTTTGTGATGCTTACATTACTTCCAATTCCTTGGCACTTTCGAATTCTGTGGGGAAAACCCCTGCCACCTCCTGCCAACTCTTGGCCTTTTCACTTTTTATGGCTTTCCGTCTCGCTTTCCTTTCGTCCTTTCGTCCTTCCGCTCCTCCCCTCTCCTCCCTTCCTTTTCCGACCTCCAATGACTAACATTTAAAGTCTAAATAATTGATGGCTTTTCAATAAAAAGCAAGTGCGTTTCATATTCACTTTATTGATTCTCTCAATGGACTCTGACAATGTTTTTGCTTAAAAAAGGCAAGAGAAATATTAGGAAAAGGCCTTTGAATTGTTTGGAAATTATTTTAATAATAATAAATAATCATGGTAAATTTTAAAAATTAAATAATCTATTATGATGTATGCTTTCTGGTATGAATGAGTAAAATTTTCAATGAAAATATTATTTTAAATTTTTTTATATACTTTTTATATAATCATTCTAAAAAAAAACATTTATTTAATTTATTTACCACCAAATGCAAATTAAGGACGCATTCGAGTCGCCATTTCCAGAGAAATCGTTTTCCAAAAATTAGACAGGATTTTTATCGTTAATCGTTTGAGAAGCCATATTATTTTTCAACATTTTTTTGTTTGTCGTCCTTGCTTCGCCGTTTGTCCTGCTTTTTGTTTTGTTGGTTTTTCACCTGATGGAGTGGAAAGCCAGAAATTGCCTGCGGTTGCCTTCGGCGTTCGCTGGAAATTTGTGCTTTTCCGTTCGGGCCAGTTTGGCTCTCAGCCTTTGCTGTTTTGGCCAAAGCGGAGTGACAGCGGCAGCGGCAGCGGCTGCGGCAGTGGCAGTGGCAGGACAAGCGACAGCAACGGCGATAATTAAAAATAATTTGCTGCCATGCAAAATAAAACGCAAACACCAGACCGACACCAAAAACCGAACAGAGTCGACCCGAAATACAAAAAAACAAAACAAAAAAAAAATGTGAAAAACAAAGAGGAGCCCAGATAGTGATGCCTTTTTAAAAATAAACAACAATCAAAATACTTTCAGTATTATTATTAAGCGGACTAATTTAATTCCTCGTAATTAGGGACAACAACAAAAAAAAAAAAAAACACAAACAATTATAAAAACGGGGAATTAAAGTGAAAATTAAAATGCCATGCAAAATGTTGAATAAAAGCCAAAGAGTCGCGACTCGCCATGACAGCGGAAGGCTTACACATGTAGAATGCACAAATGCCGAATGGCAGGACGAGCTGCCAGGACATGCGAGCAGCGACGGGACAGCAGGACAGGAGGACAGCAGGACTGGCACGGAATCCGCAAACATGCTGGCTGGTTGGCAAACAGGACATTGGACAAGGGAGGCGGCGGCTAGCTGGATTTGGAATCTTATTTTAGACCCTGCCGCCTGGATCCTGCAGCCTGCATCCTGGCTGAGGTCAAACGGTAAAAGCAAAGCCGCGCCCAGCTCATGATTAAAGCTCCAAAAATGCGACCCAAAATGCCACTTGCCAAATATTTCCTATAACTTAAAATAATATAATTTAATAAATATTAAAATATAAAAATATATTTTCTATTTCTGTTTTTGTATATATTAAATAATTTGATTTTTAAAAATATTATCAATGAATTGTAAACCAAAGTGCCAGGAAATTTTATTTAATTTTCTGTTTATCCTTTTAATATTTTTTTTTTTATTTATTAAAATTATTAATTATATTTTATAATGTTATTTTGTAAAGCTCAACCTTCTAATAATTTTAAGACTGAAATAAAGCTTCTTTGGTCTCAATAATAAATAAACTAAAATATAAAAACTCTGCTTTAAGATTACATTTATTTTATGTTTTTATTAATTATTTTATGTCCTTTAAAAGATTTTAATACATTTACTTTAGAATAATAAATAAAAATAAAATATTTAATGAAATTAAAAAAATTCAAAGGTATTTCAAAAGTCTTTCGTAAATATTCAATTAAAATTTTAATCCAAAAAGCAGCTTATTACTCTCTTAAAAATTATCGAAAAAATCGATTAAAAATATTTCCCAGTATAGGATTGTATGTACATTTATCGCCTTTTATATATTTTTTTGCGATTTTTTTTTAATTTGAGTGACACGAAGGTGAAGGCACAAAGCGATGCCTGACACTGGGAGCAGAAGGACGCAGGACCTAGGCCACCAGGAACAAGGGACATGGAGACAGAGGACTCAGGACTCAGGACTTGGGAGTCGGCAGTTTTGGTATACAGGACCTCGGTGACAGGGCAGGAAGCACTTAATGCAAGTGAAATCCAGCTAAAGGCAACGTCAGTGGGTCGATGGGTTGTTAGGTTGCCGGGTCGATGCATTTCTCTTGCCGCCCTTTGATTGCCAGACAGCCAGACATATGGACAAAAAGGACGTGGGAGGATGAAGGACGAAGCTGCAGGCAGAGGGGAAGGCAGGCCGTCTGTCAGTCAGGATAACAGACAAACAACCAAATGGCGGACAAACATGCGAACCGAAGGAACAGGATCAATCGAAACGAACCTCAAAATATAAAAAACCTCCTGCTCCTCCTTCTCCTTCTTCTCCATTTTAAGGACAGCAAGATGAACTTGAATCCAGTTTAAAGTCTCAAAAAAAAAACAAATAAAAATATACGCAATCAATTTTAAGTAGGACATTGAATATACCGGCAGGATGCAGGATACGGGGGGGTCTCCTTCCGCCGCATTCTGTCATAAACATTGCCATTTAATTGCTTCATCACGAGTGCAGCTCAAGGATATGTTTTTGCTTTTGCTTCTGCTCCTGTTCCTGTCCCTGTTCCTGCTGCTGCTCCAGCTCGTCGCCATTTTATTTTGCACTTGCCGGAACCGGAAACTCGATGCCCTAGACAAGGATATTAAGAAAGTAAACGCTGAAAATAAACAAGTTTTAATTTCCTTAAAAGGTTTCCACCTTTACGTTATTAAAGGATGCCCCAGGATGCTTGATGAAAAAGTATGAGACTTAATTATACTCATCGAGTTTACGGAGCAGATGTCCTTGTATCCGCTTTGCCGCATTTGGGGGTCCTTAAGAAGGACGCAAATATTAACTTTTCGCTACAAAAATATTATTATTTTATCACCTTTCCCTTAAAAATATCCAAATATATCCAAAAATAATAAAATACTAAAATACACATACAAGTATTCAAATACTAAAGAAAAAATACTTTTAACCACAAGTACCGGGTATATTGTTGTTCAATATTAATTTGTCCATCCGATCCTTTCAGGTGACAATTTCCTTCGTGCGGCTTACCACACTCCTTTCCTGTATCCTGCTGCCTTTTGCCATTTTCCATTCCATGCTCTTCGGCCTTCCATTACGGCCATGCCCATTGCATCCCTGTATTCACATCCTTCGCCAGGACCTGCAATTATTTGCACACATTTCGCGCTCGCTGCCCAACTGACAGTCAACGCATTGCGATTGCCATAATTTATGCATAAGTATCGGCGCGTGCCTCTGTGTGCGTGAGCGGGCATTCGATAAATTCGAATTCCACTCGAATGCAAAAAATAAATTTGGCAAAAAAGAAGCGAAATAAAGGATCCAAGTTGTTCGCGCCACTCCCGTTGCCCTAGTTATGTGCGAGTACGTTTGTGGTTTACAAATCAGGGGTGGCATCTATCGGGAATCCTTAATATCGAGGAATATCTATTAAACAATGATATCGAAAAACAAAATTTAAGGAAAAGTTTGAGGAAGGTATAAATTAAATGGAAATATTAGTTTTAATTAAAATTTGGCAGACGTTTCAAAGAATATTTTCTCTGGTTATCGAACTCCTTTCATACAGTACCCCATATATTATACAAATATAATTGAGAAGGACAAAACCTATAAGAAATTCAAGTTTTATTGACCTTTTTCATATGAAAAGGTTAGAGCCTGACCTCTTGTATTGAAATGGCTTGGAAATCTTCTTTAATATCGAATTATCGAAAATATTTTGGAGATATTGGTAAAAAGGCAACCATTCAAAGGGATTTAAAGCTTACATGAGAATATTTTTTGTACTTTTATAGGAAAAGCTTAAAATCGGAAATCCTTTTTGATTCCTTTTGTAATGACATATTTGTTATCGGAACAATCTTTATCGCAACTCATTCAGATTAAAAATGCATGCATGTGGGAAGGCCTCGGATTCACATAGAAAGAACTGGCAAAGGGATGAAAATGCAAAAATGCAAAAGAGGACAAAAAATGTATAATCTGCCTTTTGTTTAATATGCTTTACTTCCGATATTTTTTGTCGCTATATAATGGCTGGCAGCCATAAAAGAAGGGGAGTGGAAACTGCAACAGTTACACCAACAAAAACGGAAAATATGTGCCAATTTTTATTATGCGCTCAGTCAAATGGCAAAAGCCAAACGATGCCGCACAACAACAAAAAGTTGCCCCAAAAAGTGGCAAACCAATTGGGCAGCCACGGCACAGTGGGGCAAATTAATTGATGAATGGTCGAAACTGACTGGAAAAAGTCAACTGGCCCAATAAACAAAACATGGAATAACAAATGGAAAAATTCTGGAAACATACTGCCACATCCTGCCTGGTACTATATGGTGGTATATTGTTGTGTTTTCAACAGCCTGTGCTTAAATATTTGATGGATATTATTACGGCCGCCATATTGGTATGCAAATAGAATGCAATATGCGTAAATATGCGAATGGGAATTTTTTTAATCGAATTCGCGTATCGGACTTGGTTCGATAATTTCTCGCAGGCGTCGCCAATCAATTGTTTCCCATTGCGACTTATCCCACACAAAGCCGCCTCGCTTTTCCAAAAATAATAATAAAATAAGGAAAAACTGCAGCGTTTTTAGTTGCTACCGTTTTTCGAAACAAAAAAAAAAATAATAAACTATTTTTGCCAACGATATGTGTGTATATTGGGGGGGGGGATAGACCCGATAGTTCAATATTCATTGGCCGTAATTTGATTGAAATAAGTGAAGCGCGCTTTTATGCGTCGCCCCAGTGAGCAATGAAGTCGTGGGTGGGTCCTGGGCTGCAGCGGGTTATCCTGGCTGGCAGTTTCATAATAAATGTGATGAAGCATTCGACCTCCTGGCATACAGGAAATTAAAATTATCCTCCATGTTTTCACCATTTTCGACTATGAGTATGCGTGTGAGTGTGAGTGTGAGTGTGAGTGTGACTGTGTGTGTCTGAATATCCTTGTGTATCGCACACATTGTCACCTTTTTTATGGGCCCACAAAAAGGACAATACACACACACAAACACACTTCACACTGCCCTTTCATGCATGCGGTTATGGTCCCTTTAAAATTAGATGGTCGCTCATTTAGCCTGATTATGATGTCCTTTCCAGGACAAGTGATTATGTTTTGATTAACAGCCTCTCATTTATAAACAAAACTATTCCCCTACGTTCCACACAATAGATAGGACTCCACTCCATAGGCCTTAACTACTTAATTTAAATAGCCTTTGCATTATTTATCAACTTTGTCCCGCCACGAATTAATCGAATCAAAATGCATTTAAAACCCGAATAAAGGGCTTAGTTGCTGAATATTTAATTGTTTTCAAATGTAAACAATTATCCAAAGGCTTTCGTTTAGTTTAAATTAGATTTAGGAAACAAACGGGGGAAGGAAGGGGAAGGATATTAGCTCATTATCTGATTGCATTGAAAATTTATTTTTAAAATGTGTAGCTATAATTCTCAAACAGTTTTAGCGCCGAAAACATAAAAAGCAAGAAACAAAATTAATTATTTTTTTTTACATTATGTTTTTCATTAAAAAAGTGTAGTTCTGTAAGGCGAAGCCCATACGCCGTCGTCTCTAAAACTTTAATTAGAGTTAATCTATTTTGGGTGACCCCGATACGGGTTTGAAGTTTCCTCCGCTCCTTCGACTTAATCCAAGCCATTATTTTGATTACAAAAATGGATTTGCAGATCCAGTCTTGGGAGTCCTTTACCCTCCACTCACCGAAAAAGGTGACCCCGACACACACACCCACACACACACGCACACTGGAAAACCCTATCCGAAAAACACACACAAACAGACAAAGGGGCATATGGGGCAGGAAAGTTTCTTCATTAGAGTGCAAAACTGTAAAGCAAATATCGTGCGGCTAGTTTAAATGTAATGAAATAAGTTCACCAGAGTCGGACCTGCCAGGATGTGGGGGCGGGAGCGACCGGGCGAATTTTGCAGAGAGCGAGGTTAGGTGTCGCAGCTTGTGGCCTTTCGGGTCTATAAGTGTGGACTGGAGTGTGTTTTGTGGCTCCATGTTTGGCTATAATTTCGCAGTCGCTCATTAAATTTTTGCGTGGTTACCAAAAACGCGTCCGAGTCCACAAAATGATAATTAAAATGCGCCCAGGACGAAAAGGATACGAAGATGTGAGGATGCGAGAATGGGAGGGGCGCACACAGAAGCAGCAGCGGCAGCAAAAACAGCCGCCGTCCATCATGAATTATGCCCAAGCGCCGCTTAACACCCGGCGCAAAAAGTCCTGCGAAATCTGGCATCCTGGCTGCCTGACGTCCTGGCTGGCGAAACTCCTTCGTTGCAGGATATAAATGCCGAGGCCATGCTCTTCACTTTCCAGTTACCAGTTACCAGTTTTCAGTTACCGGTTGCCAGGTATCCTGCCCTCCCTCTGCGTATCCTCGCGGAGATTTCTCGCCTTCTTCCACCATTCCCCCTTTTCCTTTTCCTTGCCTAAGCAGGGGTTACGCGGCGTATACGTAATACGGTGGAGATTCCAAGTTCGAATGAAAATTTTTAACTATTGATGTGTTTTAATTGAAAAAAAATGTTAAAAAATAAGGAAATTATAACAATTAATATATATACTATATTTTATTATATATTATATTAAATTGTTATATATTATCGTTATCGTTATCGATGATCTCTAAATCCAAAAATGTTTTTGGGAAAAGAACAAATCCTTTCGGGAAAGCTTAATTTTTTTTGTTAAGATAACGATAATACTACAGAATATCAGAAAATTATCTTAAAATATCATATCCTTAATAATATCATAAATAAAAAGGCGTGGAGAGTACCAGGTATCATATACTATAATTAATTTTTATGAACTCTAAATTGTAGTCTCATTGAATTTCTTTTAAGGTTTTAAGGGTTTCTAATCAAAGAATATTTAAAAAGTTAGAAATAAATATAAATAAAAAGCTTTTTGTTTTTTTATTTTTCTCTCTTTTTAATTGTGAAAAAAATGGAAAAATGTATCAGTTGGAATTTATTAAAATGTTTTTCCATCATCAAATAAATATTTTGTTAGTTATAATATTGTTTTAATATATAATATATATTATTATAACTTTTTAAAAAAATTATCTTCAAAGAGAAGGACCCTAAAGGACCCTAAATTAATTTCCAGGCTTAAACCTTCCCCCTCCCGCCGCCAGTCCTTTAATCCTGAGCTGTGTTTGTTTTAGGAAAGTCCTGCTGTACTGGCTGCCGTTTTGGGTTGTGCGTGAGAGCCCCCTGCCCCCTATCTCCTGTCCCCTGCCCCCTGCCCGAGTGTCCTTGTACGCGTGTGTGTGTGTGTGTGCTAGTGTGCCCAGGTGATGTGATTTATTGCATTGCGGTAACTTTGTGGTATCTTCTTTTGTGTGTGCGTTCGCCCCTTTTTCGCTTAAGAGACAAACCGCTAATTTGTTATCATTTATCACCACAGTGAGCACGTGTGTGAGCTTCCATGTCCTTGCCAGGGCGAGAGTGTGTGTGTGCGTGTGTGTGGGCAGATGTGCGTGTGTTTGTAAACAATTTGTAAATATGCTACATTTAAACCCTAAAGTAATGCCCCGCCCACCGATAATACCATACAGCCGCCTCGCCCCGCCCCCCGGGCGTCACTGATTTTGTCATTTGTGATAAATACTTGAATGGCAGCGCTACACGAGCGAACTCCTCCTACTGCCCTCGGTGGCCCCGGTTATAATTTATGGAGCTGACAGTGCGGCGGGGGGTCTGGGGCTTTTTCGGTCCAGTCGCTGAATAATGACAGCCAGAACAAAACCTCAAGATAAATATCCTTTATGGCACATGCAAACAAACGAGCAGACCAAAAACGGACAAAAAGGACAGTGGAATTCCTTGGGGAATTCCGATTGCGATTATGGCAAATAATTGTCGGACTACAATTGGGCCAAACCGCCTTCGAATCTGTCATTAATTTGCGGAAACAAACGCAACTGTCACATCGATGGCGTTAACCCATTAATTGTTAACCCATGTTCCCATATGTTTGCCAATTTATAAACTTAATTACACGACAGGTGGTTTGTCAAACCGAAATTAAAACAAAATTATGGTTTGTTTTATTTTATATTTATTTTTCGTCATAAAAGGTATCCTGAGAATAATAAATAAAGCACTTTTTTTAGAAAGGGGCTTGGCTTTTAAACTTCAATGATAACTTAATATATTTTTTATTTTAAAATTATTTTCTTGTGGAATTCAAAAACGATTACAATATATTTAATAATTATGTTTTAGAGAAAATTATTAATTTATAGAATTTTATTTATTATTTATAAGAAAAAAAAACAAAATAAAAAGTGCCTAACTACAATAGCATTAGTTTTTTGGTAAATTATGAATTGAAAATCCTTTTGCAATCCTGTCAAAGGATATAAAACCAGACCAAGGACCAAACAGAAAGTGCCGTTACTTGCATTTCCTTTTATTTAACTTATAAAATCTGTGAAAACTGTAAACCAAATTACAATTTAAAAAGGATAACCGCAAAAGGTAACCCAAGTCGAAGCATATCCTTGATCGAGAAACGTCAAGGAGGCTGCCATTCAATTAAATATTCCTTTTGCAAAGGCAATTCGATTATTTGTCATTGGAAATATTTTAGATGGATATATTTGATGTACTGGTCGAGGTTTAGTTTTTAGTCCTGGCATGGGCCGGGCAGGACAAGTTGTCAGGGCACTTCCGAGAGCAAAGTGAAATTCCAGACATGCCGGGAATTGTTTGCTGCCCGGGGTTTGCCTAACGACTTAAGTTTTTCCTTCTTCTCGAGCACCGAGTCCTTCACTCGGTAAACTCTTTTCCTTTTGCCCATTTTGCCCCGCCCCCTTTACCATTCTTTATTCTCCATTCTCCATTCTACATTTGTTTACCTGCGTTGCAGGTAATTTCTCTGCCTCGGCCGACAACTTTTTTACTTTGCGGATGTTTCTTCACCCCCCCCCCCCCTTTCCCTCTCCGCCTCCCTTTCCAGTTGGTCTTGTGCCCCCTTGCTGCCGCCGCCACTGGCTCCGGTACTGGGAATCCCCAGAGCGAACATCTTAAAGTTCAAATGCGAATTTTCACTTGAACTTTAATGAAATTTCCTTTAGAAGGAAACGGCGAGAAAAAAATGGGGACGGAAAAATTTAAGAAATTATCAAAATAATATATATTATTATCTCTTTGTAATATACAAAATAATTAATATTTTTATGTGAAAATAATAATAAATATCTAAGAATGTTTAAATAAATTTTGTTCTTAAAATTAACAAATACTCTGTAACTTAAAAATTTATTTATTTATAAGAAAATGTTTTATACATTTTTATAATTTGTATCAATTGAAAATTTAAATAAAAAATGTTGCAAAAAACTTAAAGAGTATTATTTTAACTATTGGAATATTTTGAATGTTTTTAATGTTTTAAATATTTCTTAAATATTTTAAAAGAAAATAAAAAAAGCTAATGCTTCTCCATAAGACCTTAGAAAGTGCAATAAAGTAAATAAATATTTCGCACATCCTCCCGATGTGGTCACTAGTCTTTTCGCTCAGTGCAGGCTCTGACTTGGGCACAAGGCCGAAATGATCATATGCATATTTCATAGGACCTTTTTCATTTCGTTCGCTTTTCGGGGGAAAAGTTATGGTGAAATTTTTACAGCCTGCCCCGTAGGGGTTGGGGTTGAGAGGGGGGCGTGGCATGTTTTGTTTTGTGGGGAAGGATGAGGAGGAGGGTGCGGGGAGGGGGGAAGGACTCCGAGTGTGGCAAACAATAAAAGACGGAAGCTGCCATATCGGTATGTTCTGCTGCCGCCATTTGCTTCTTATTTTCTTACCGTAATTTGTCGGTGATTCATTTTTCTTTCCCTTACCCCCCCCCAACATCTGCCACGCCCCCTTTGGTCTTTCCCATTTCTGGAGTTGAACTTTTCGGTTTATTAAATGCTACACGGCACTATGTCGGGGAATCCCCAAGCGGGATGTCCTTTTGATTTGCGGCATATTTGCTAAAACAATAAAATAAAATTATCTACCTGATTTGTTCAATTATCGCTCCATTATCGAAATTCCCCGAAAAAAGACACACTCGGACAATAATCCGATTAAAGCAAAACAAAAATCGGAAATGTGCAAGTGCAATAATTATTGGCAATTATGATTACAAACACATTTAAATAATTCGATTTGGAACTTGTTGAGCTTGCCAAAGGATAATGAGGTCCTCCAAAAGGGCATTCGAATTTTGAAAATAATAAAACACAATCAATCAAATGGAGTAATTGTTTTTAAATTAATTATTCAATATGTATTCCTTTTCTTCCTTGCAATATTTTTCATTTTATTTATTTAAATATTTTGCATATTTTTTTTATGTATATTGATATACATTTTTAAAAGTCCTTTTTATACCCTTGCAGAGGGTATTATAATTTTGGTCAGAAGTGTGCAACGCAGTGAAGGAGACATCCAGGACCCCATAAAGTATATATATTCTGGATCAGGATCACCTCCTGAGTCGATATAAGCATGTCCGTCTGTCCGTCGGTCCGTCTGTCCGTCTGTCTGTTTCTACGCAAACTAGTCTCTCAGTTTTTGAGCTATCGTCTTGAAACTATGCACACACCCTTCTTTCTTTTGCACGCAGTATATAAGTCGGAACGGCCGGGATCGGCCGACTATATCCTATAGCTGCCATATATCTGATTGATCGGAAATGCTATAACTTCCATGTTATTAAAGATAGAAACTTGAAATTTGCACAAATTTCCTTTTATGGGAATTTAAGCCGATCTAGATTTCATACGGATCGGCCGACTATATCCTATAGCTGCCATATAACTGAACGATCGGAAACGCAACAACGTAGAAGCGTCGGACTTCTTTTAAAATTTATTTTATGCGAATCTAAGCTTGTTATGAATGTTTTTGTAAAGATCGGCTAACTATATCCGATATTTACTATATCTTTAATCAATAGAAGCTGCTATTTAACTGCAGGGGTATATAAGCTTCGGCTCCGTCCGAAGTTAGCTTTCCATTCTCGTTAGAATATGTTTTTATTTTCTTTTCAAATTCTTTTATATATATTTTCCAAATTTCTTATATTTATTTACTTTTATTTTCAGTCAATTTATTTTTTTTAAGTTTAATTAAATATATATATATATATATAACATATAATATATTAAAACCATCTAGGACATCTTTTCTTAAAATAAAATATTTTATTCTAATTCGTTTGCGGTGTAAAAGTTTGCCATAAAAAATGTATTAAAAGTTGCTGCATTTTCCTTTTTGACTTTTATTTTTATTATTTCCACTGCGGCAAAAAAAAATCAGGGGCTCGGCCTATATGGGCCGGCGTGCCAACAGGACAACAGGACATGTGAGTGAGACACGTGTAAATTTGTTAAAGGACTCGACAAAACGACAAAGGCGGCAAAAGTCGGCAAAGACCAAAAAAAAAAACAAAAAAAAACAAATGGAAATGGCGATTGCGAGTAGCGTCGACCCGATTGATATCCTTGGGGCAGGATCAACAGCTAGCCAGGATAAAATGGGGCGGGGGAGGGATATCATAAGGAGGCGTAAGCTGATTGACGTTTGTTTAGTCCTTCGTAAGTCCTGCAATGAAAACCCATGCCGTTCATCCTGTGTGTCCTCGTATCCTCGTGTCGTCCTGGCTTAAAGGGTAGCCAAGTGAAGAACAACAATTGCATCCACATAGTACATCCACTTAAGCCCGCACGGATACAGGACATCAGTGTGCCGGTGCTTGTGTTGGCCAGGAGCCTCTCTGACTGCAACTCATGTATTTATGAAGTGTCAACAGCTTCGTCATCATGATGCATGGCGCCCCGCCTCCATCCGCCTCCCTCCATGGGGCATGTGGCATATGCCCCCTTCCCTTCCCTTCCCTTCCCCACTCACCTGCCTCGCATTCTTTGCGTTTTCTCGCTCGTTCTTTTGCACTTCCAGAGGGTCGACTCTGGACTTGCATTAGCTATGGATTTTCGAAAATGTCGGGATTTCTCTGTCCATCAGGGGGGTTGGAAAGTATATAAAAAAAATATACAACTATCTTCAAATGTCCATCATTGTGGCGCAGCACTTGACAACATTTCATTCAGAAGTATTCAGAAAAGTTTATTCACAATAAAGAATGAATTCTTTTACTTTTTCTATGCAAATAAATTATTATAAATTATTAAAATACCTTTTACATTTTTATGTTATTACATATTTAATTGTATGTATAATGTAACCTCAGAACTCATTAAACTCCCCTCGAAGGCCTGTTAATTTGGGCTTTATTACAGAACATCAAACATAGAAAACAGAGACAGCCACGCTGAGTAATATTTGTTTGTTTCGCGGCTTCCGCTTTTAATTTCGTTTCGTTTTTTGCAACTACTTGGAACTCGATTCGGTGAATGGAGAAATAAATTCAAGCGGCTACTTAGATACCCTTTAAAATAAATAAATCAAAAATGTTCAAGTTCCTTTTTTCTAAAAACTCTTTTTTTTAACCGTACATTGCAAGGCAGTGTCGCTTAAGAAAATCCGAAAGCCGTACACTCCAAGGCAGCGCCTTGATTCTTAGATCCGGCGGCGTTTGGTCCTTAAAGACCCAATGAACAGGCTTAATGAGTTGAAACCATTAAATTTTGGAAAAGTTGGCAATTAATCGGGCGGACCCGGGCCGGTGGCAAACCGATGACCGAAAGGTGGAGGTGAAGCCTGGAGTGGCAGGGGAAAGGGGGCTCGTAAAGGTGAAAACGGTAAACAACGGTAAACAACGGCGCAAATAAAGATGGAGGTGCGAAGGGGAATAAGAATAAAATGGCCGACAGTTGGCGAAATTGTGTTTCTATGTCAAGCATAAATTTCTACCCTCTTCAGTTTCTGTTTCTGTTTCTGTTTCTGTTTCTGTTTCTGTTTCTTTTTCAGTCGCTACTCTCTCTGCTTTTCCGCCGTGATGAAGACAGACGATTATGCGGAAAATGGGGAAAGGGGCGCGGCCGGGAGGAAGGGGGGCTAGGCTTGTTGACAACGCCGTGGGGAAATGACAGAGAAGAGGACACCATGCACTTAATGAATGCAGCCTACAGTCTCCAGTCTCCAGTCCCCCCTTGAAAAAAGAAAGAAAAGAAAAAGAAAAAAGGAAAATCAGAAATTACAAAACTCCAGGGTAGCGCTCTCGTAACGCAATTAAATTATACGGAAATAATTTCATTAAGCTGGAGAATGCATGCTCCCCCTCCCCCGAGGGATACGAAAATACATAACTTCAGATGTCATAGAGCGGCGAAAAACATTTCCACACATTTCGTCTGCAATTTGCACGACAATTTGCCAAACAATCTGTCAAGTCTCGGGGAAACTTTCTCGAGAGTAATGAGCGCTCGGCAAAGTGGTTTCCCCCCAAAGAAACCAAAAAAAATGGTAGCATAGGGACTCTTTTGGGAATCTAAAATTATTTTTAAATAACACTCGTACCAATTACCAACACAAAAGAAATATTTGTAGACAAAGTTCGGGGGAAACTTGTGTCTAAACTTTGGCCATTAGCCGGCTAGAATGTTGCAAGTTATGGCGTCCTTGGCCACGAGGCGCTCTTCTGCTATTTCTGTTCATCGAAACTCAATAACCAACAAAAAAAATGGAGCACAAAAAAAGGGGCTTAGCCCGGCCAGGGCAGTCAATAGAGGCCAGACAGCGAAAGTGGAGGCAAAATCCAAAACAAAAAAAAACGGAAAAGCCGGAAAATAGTAAAAAAAAAAGTAGAGAAGAGGCCGCAATATAGCCGAGTGGTTGCCTTAAATTGTTTTCCGACCGAAACCAGTGGGGGGGAACATTTTACAACTCGGCTGAAGTGCTTAATTACACTCCAGGGGGAAGCCCCAATAGGGCGGAACACTAATAGGGATGAAATTCAAGCATAAATGCTATCGAAATGTATCGAAATTTATTGGGTATTTGCTTTTGAATTGCTGGGTTTTGTGGATTGAAGGTTATCGGTAATTGATTCAAATTTAAAGGTTTTCCATCCATTAAGTTGGAGAGTTTTTCTTAATTTCAAACATCATTGTTTTCGAAATAATCGTAAATAATCTAAATACAAAACAACTTGCATATAATAAAGTGAAATCTAAAGCTAGATTGGAATTTGAAAATTCCTTTGTTATATAATTACTTGAAAAAAATTAGGGGTAACTAGCATAGAACTATAGATTACTAAAAAGTGATCGTCTTAAACCTAATATTCCATTAATCAACAATATAAAATAAATTTTTTATACATTTTATGAAACATTTTAAGACTTAACGACATAAACCCAGTTCGTTATCGAAAATATCGTTTGAAATTGTACTCAAACCGATAACAAATGGAAATGGTATTCGATTGTCTCGACTCACCATCTCTAAAAGCGCCAAACTAGATCGAAACAAAGCCAAGTTGCGAACAATGGAATGGGTTTCGGCAGACTTGTGCTGGAAAATCAAAGCCGCCGAACAACTACTTGGTTATTTGTGATGGCCACAGCCACAGGATCCTTCTGCTTAGAGCCTGCCGCCTTGGTCCTTCCCTCAAGCCCCCCTCCCCTTTCCCGCAGCCCATAGAACGTAGGTGGCCATTAGTCTTAATGACTTGGGAGCCAACTTTGCAGCAGAACGCCCCCTTAACTTTCACGCCTCCTTTAGGGCAGATGGTACAGTGAAGCTTGGGGAAGGCTTAATCTTTTAATATGCTTTTAGATGACAATATTTTGGAACTATTTTGGCTTTTGGCTTCTTTAAAAAGTTGTTTTTAAATCAATAGAGATGTAGAAAGATAGCGTAAATATCGATGAAATCGATAGGTATTTTAATGCCTAAAAACGTAGAATGAAAAAGACTCTTTGGGTAAAAGCTGCTTATGTAAAGTTTATCAACATTTTATCGATAATATCGATGGTCTTATCGAACCCCCCAAGGGAACACTGTATTCGGGGAAAACAACAAAGGACTTTCAGTAAACGTAGGAGGAGAAAAACAAGGAGAAAGGCAAAAAGAAATGTGGCAAAGTAACTTTGTGTTTTTAATTCATTGTTGACGATGCTTTGTTTTCCTCACTCGGCTCTCCTCACACCCATGCCAGGCTCAATCGTGCTGTCCCTGTCCAACAGCGTGTATTATAAACAGTTAAAATAAACTTTACGCGCCACACGCCGCGATTTTAATTCCACTTCGCTATAAGAAGGGTAATTTTTAATGAGCAGGAGCGCCCGGGCCGAAAGGAGCTGGCGGCAAGGAGTCATCCTGCCGCTTTATCATCGTCTCAGCCTTCCGTTTCAGGCCAGATGCATTTCGCAAACAAGCTGCGCAAAAAAAGGACGAACTGGCGACTGCAGAGGACAGCCATTTTACGGAAACAAAATCGCGAAATACCCTAAACTAGAAAATTCAATTTTCTTTTGGAACTCCCTAAATGTTTGAGAAGAAGAAAACAAAATTTCATCGATTTATAAAGTCTTTGAATTTTTTTTTGAAGTTAAACCTTCCGCAGGACCTTCGTAGCCATTGCCAGGGCATAGTTATAATATAAATTGCGAGGCGAGGATGCCGGGACAGCTTCTTTACGACTGTTAAGGAAGCAACAAAAGGACGAGGCAACGGGTCGGGAGTGGAGGGAAGGGACCAACATCCGGCGAGACCAACATCCTGCTGCACTTAACCCATATTCCAAGTCCTGCTGCCAGGATGGTGGCTCTCGGCTCTCGGCTCTCGGCTTTTTGCCATTGCCCCGAAAAAGAAGGCATAATTTGCACGCATTCGTTTAGTCATTTTCATAAATTACCGCAATAGGGACGAAGCAGAGGATTTTCGGGACGAAATGTATTCAATAAATGCTCAGATTTCGCAGGACCTTTCATTAAAAATGGGTGTAACCATGGCTTCATTATAATATCCTTATTAAATGCGAAAACTGTAGTTATTTATGGCGTTCCCGAAAAAAAAAAAATGTACGATCCATCATTCCTGGCAAACAATAAAATACACAGGCAGCCAGCCAGCCACCCAGCCAGCCAATCGCATATCGAAGGGATAATGAAAACATTATTGGAACAAATACGGCAGGACGGGTGAAAGGACTCGGCGGCAGGACAGAGGGTCCTGTGCCCGACTTCGGTTCGCTGCACATTCGAGTGTATTCAAGTGTGCTCGCTACAATGCATCCCCAGACCATGGAATTGTCGGAAAGCAGGGGGCTTCACTGTACAGTGGAGCCAGTGTCTCGTTGACAAATTGGTTGATGGGCTGTTCTGAGATCCTGACTCCTCGGGGTACTGTGTTTGCTTTAATAAAGGATGCCGGATGCTCTTCGAGGCTGAAACCAAAATGGATTTCTATCATTTCTCCGATAATCGAATTATTGAAGTTATTCAAATTATTTATCGGAAATGTTTGGGGAGTATCTAGGATATTTTGGGCATCAATTTATTCTTCCTGGTTTCAAAAAGTTGGTTATTTGAAAAATATAATTCATTTATCGTTAAAATAAATTACTTTAGATAATAATCGATTTTAATTTTCGGGAGCCGCTTTGAAATCGAATTGTGGGAATTTTTATATAAAAACTTGGAATATTATTACTTCTATTGAATAGTATTTCCATTACAAAGGATGTGTAATAATAGAAAGTATCGAAAATTATCGAAAATATCGATATCAAACATTTTAAAGTTGGAAACCATACTGCCTCCCCTAAATATTTATGGCCCAGTAATTATTATAAACTATTTGATTCTGATGCGGATTTCCTGCAATAAAAAATGTTAATACTTTTATTTAAGTAAATTGAAAACATCCTGCAGGTGGAATTTCTGCAGGACTCGCATTGTTTTCACAATTATATTTTTGTTTTTTGAGTTTCCACATCATTTAGTTTCTGGGAGCGGAAAGGAGCAACGTCCTTTGTGCCAGCTACCACTGTGCCAGGACCTTTGCCACTCTATAGGAGGAGTGGGGAGGGGGGAGAGGGGGAGAGGGGGGCATATACCGTTACAATGCATGCGAATAAACAAGGAGAACAGAAAGCAACACTTGAAACAATAATAATAACACAATCAAGTGACTGTTCACACACGCTACGAGTGCGTCTCGTGCCATCTCCTTCGCTCCACTCACAGCCCCTCTCTATCTGAGTGCACACACACACGCATGCATTCCACCTGAATGCATTACGTATACGCCGCGTGCACTCAACGAGATCCTGCCTGGGTAACTGGTCCTTCCACCATCTGGTATTTCTTTTCACACATGCGTTGGCCGATGACCCAGGCCAGGACAGGACGGGACAGGCCATCCATCGTTTCCTTTTGTTGGCAAGCCTTGAGGCTATCGCCATCACCATCCCCACAGTTCCAGTATCCTTGCTTATCCTTTTAGCACTGCAAACTGCAACAATGGCTGGGCCTTCGGTGAGTGGGTTTGTCAGCTGCTGTTTGCCCGCCTGTCTGTGTTTGCTTTAGGTAATCACCTAGCCACGCCCACCTCGCCACCTATCCTCCATCATGCCGCCTCGGAGCCATATGAATGGCGAAGGATGAAAGCTGAAAGGTGCCAGGACAAGTCAAGGATGGCTGCACAAAAGGCAATCATAAATCTCATACCCGCCACCAGAAAGGAGTCACCAAGTCAATCGGGGAATTTCAGGACAAATGTCTCTCATAAATTGCAATATTTGTTTACTTCCCACCAAAAAATAAAAAGGATAACGAAAAGAGAATTAGATTAAAAAGGCCGTTTCATGGGAAAGCACATTTTCAATTTCGTTTCCCAATTTTTTCCCATTTTTGCTCAATCCCAATCTCAGCTTTCTTATCAATTAGGGAATCCTCCTTTAATCAAAGTTCCTCTTCTGTCGATTCCCATTTCTCTCTCCTCTCTCTCTCTCTCTCTCTCTCTATCTTTTTTCCTCGTTTGTCCTGGCGCTGGAGCAACATCCTTTTTACCGTTTGCCAAATAAAAAAAATAATATAGGGGGCCGAGAGTTGAGTAAAAGAAACTCGGGCAGGATCAAAGGCTGGCCAGGGCTGCAGCAATTTCCTTCCATTTATGCATGGCGCCTGCAATTTATGCGCATCCTTGCGCTCACAATTGCAAAATATGTGCCAGTGTGTGTTTGTGTGTGTGATATCCTTGCCAAGGACCAAAAAAAAAAAAACAGAGAATAATGTGTATAAAATAACTTTTGCTTTTTGACTTTTGGCGCCGTTATGCATTTTTACGCAAGCACTTGGCATCCTCGTGCTTGGCTTTTTTTTTTTTTTTTTGTGAGTAAGGACTCTTCCAGGATGTCGGGATGGAACGTGCCGCGTGCCATGAATTTCACGGCACATCCAGTCCTGTTCGGTGTCCAGGCCTGGCCCGGTGCTTCGTTATAATAAAGTTGCGGCCATTGTGGCCCAATAGCCGAAAGGATATTCAAAAGAGTGCGCTCGGCTCGGCTCGGTTCGGCACTCCTTGAAAATTTATATCAATTAGATTTTAAGGTGAGATGGAGGAAGGAGGCGTTGGTCCTTTCGGTCAAGGTCCTGCTCCCGCTTTGCCTGCGAACCAAACAAATGAGCAGCTCCTTTCAAAAGCAGAGCCACTAAATCTGGCTTGCAGCAAGCCTTGTGGCACTTGCAAGTTGCAACATGCCACAAGGATTCCCGCCATGACCCCAGACACATGCCGCACACATAGTTCAAATTTCCAGAGCGGGGGGTGAGCGGTGTGATGTGAGCTCCCAAAGGACCTCCCAGCTTTATAGCCAGCCCCTAACCCCAAGTTAACTATTTTCGATGCAACATCCTTCAGCGGCCATTAATTGAGTTTCCAACAATTTCCACAAACACAAACACACACACACACACATTTTTTTCAATCCCGCAACATCGATTTTCACCGCCCGGCTTTGGGTCTTTCTCGTCCCGCCTATGGTCCATAGATTTCGATGCAAAAAACTCGACAAAAATGTTAAAAAGTGAAAACACGGACCTGTAATACGGAAGCAATAGCGGAACACGTAGTACAGTAGCGAACAAAACAATAGGCTCTTTAAGGCCGTAGCTTTAATTACAAAGTTTACGGTTTACAAAAAAATAGAATAGAAAATATTAATAATATTTACCATAAAATATGAATATATTTACTTTTAATAATTGTGTGTATTTATTTAATTATTTATTTTGTTTTTCTCTTAATTCCCTTGAATCGAAGAAGTAAGAAAACTATAAATACCCGGCACTCCAAGTTAGTTATTTTTATGAACAATATTTTTTTAAATAAAGTATATAATATTTTTAATAATGCCTAGTATTTAATATAAATTCCTTTTAATTTATTAGAAATAGACCGAAATAATGAAATAGTCTTACAAAAGTATTTTTCTCTATAATTCCCAAGTGGGAATTCAAGAACAAGAGCAATTTCGATAAAGACGAAATTCTAACTCGGGCATATTGACTTTCGATAAGAAACAAAAAACTGGCAAAATTAAAAAAAAAAAATATCCTGACTGCCTCGCAGGATATGCCCCCCAAAAATTCAGGTTCATAAGTGTGTTGGATGTTCTGGTCTATGTTCTGCGTTGTGTGGTAATGAGGTTGTTTTTTGCATGTTCACTCATAATACGGGAATTTCATAGCTGTGGCGCAGGACAGAGGACGCAGGACGAAACGCCCCCGCTTTATCTATAAAATACAATGCTGATGATGACGCAGCGGCTCAGGAAGCATTTCGGATGCCATAGGAAATGGTACAGTTCAGGGGCGTATCTGTAAAAAGGGAGAGGTAGGAGGAGAGGGAGAGATCCTTTATGCTTCCTGTCTTGTTCAATGCATTTCGCATTTTGACATGTAATTAAACGTTTTGCGGTTGACGAACGAAAGTGAACGAGGACGAGAACGAGAACGCCTCATAGAGTTGAGTTTTGTGGTTCCATTGTCATTATCCTTGCCACGCCCCCATCCGCCCCTCTCACATATTTCCCCAAATATCTGTTACACACAGTCGACGCATGGTCCTGTGTGGTGTGTGTGTGTGTGTGTGTGTGTGTTTGTAAATATTGTGGCCAAAACAATGAAAGGCATCAGCGGCGGGACGACTGCTGTCGCCCAGAAGGAGCAGAGAAAGTGCTGAATTGGGATGATATTCGCCGGAAAATCGAAGGCCTTATAATCCACAAAGGGGTTAAAATGACACAGGACTCTCCTCGGCAGCTTTTCCTTTTTCAATTTGCGATTCATTAAGTGGAAAAAGGTGAACACGACTGTTTTTGGTTTTCCAAGCGAATCGCAATTTTTCGGAAATGTGTGTGATGTCCTGGCTTTGCGGGGAAGCTATTCAATTCAATCAAAATACGTAGTCCTATGTCCTGGATAATAAGTACAAGGAGTTAGTTGTTGTTAGAGACACGTGACAAAAAATGCCAAAGTTCAGGGGGAGTTATTATAGGTACTGTATTATATTATATTATATTATATTATTTTATATTATATTACATTATATTATATTATATTACATTATATTATATTGTATTATATTATATTACACTATATTATATTTTATTATATTATATTATATTATATTATATTATATTATATTATATTACATTATATTATATTATATTATATTAAATTATTTTATATTATATTACATTATAATATATTATATTATATTATGTTACATTATATTATATTATATTATTTTATATTATATTACATTATAATATATTATATTATATTATGTTACATTATATTATATTATATTCTATTATATTATATTATATTATATTATATTATATTATATTATATTATATTACATTATATTATATTATATTATATTATATTATATTATATTATATTATATTATATTATATTATATTATATTCTATTATAGTATATTATATTATATTATTTTATATTATATTACATTATATTATATTGTATTATGTTACATTATATTATATTATATTATATTATATTATATTATATTATATTATATTATATTATATTATATTATATTATATTATATTATATTATATTACATTATATTATATTATATTATATTAAATTATTTTATATTATATTACATTATAATATATTATATTATATTATGTTACATTATATTATATTATATTCTATTATATTATTTTATATTATATTACATTATATTATATTGTATTATATTATATTATATTATGTTACATTATATTATATTCTATTATATTATATTATATTATATTATATTATATTATATTCTATTATAGTATATTATATTATATTATATTATATTATACCATATTATATTAAAATAAGGAAATCTTTTATGGATTCTTTGATATATTCTTTGGCCTTAAAGTCAAGAAAAGTTCAGCGCATATATAATATATATGTAATATATCTCTAGTATTATTATCTCTTTGAGGTCATTGGTTAAGTGAACTTCTTAGGCCGCAATTAATTTAAGACCCGGCCAAGAGCAGCAGCTGCATCTGGCGAAGTTTCAGTGGCTTACGAAAAAGGGGGGCGCCACCAAGTGTGGCAACGAGGGGGCTGCGAAAGTTTTTGTGGAAATGAGAAAAATAACATTTCATTGCATACTTTTAGGGCAGCGCTGCTCGGGTTAACTCAATATTTTCTTGGCTCCTTGTGGCATTTGCCTGTTGTTGTTCTTTTTTTCCCCTATTTTCTTTTTTTTTTCTTTTTTTTTCATTTTTTTTTTGCTGTACTTAAGCATGCATATGAAAATGTTGACTGCTAGGCTTTAATGCCGCACTTTTCGGTGGCGCAGAGCGAGAGAGACGGCGGCGAGAGGGCGGCGAGAGGGAGACGGCAAATGGGAAACGGGAGTCGCCCATTCATTCATTCATTCATTTTTGCATTTCACTGACTCGCATTTCTTCTTTCTTCGAAAATTGTTAAAATGGAGCATGGAAAATAATTGCGCGCCCCTCGCCCCACGCCCCTTGCCACACGCCCCAAACCACTTGCCGAAATTCTCAAAACTCCTTAAACACCCCGGCCACGCCCCCCTTTTTCCAGCTTAATGCAACATTTTTCCCGGCAATACATCTACATATAATATTTTGCTCTTAATTCGTTAGCAAAGTTTCGTTGGATTTCGATGCACTTTAAAATGGCAATTGGCGCTGAGCAGTTTTTCCATTTCCCCATCTTCCCGTCTCCATTTCTCCATTTAGGCCTAAACTTGGCCTCCATTAATAGAGTTGTTTGCCAAAGGATAACTAAAAACGGAAAAAACTATTTAAGACATTGAAGAAATTGACATTTTTCCATAAACTAATTATGGACGCTGGACAACAAAAAATAAAAGCAATTGCGATATTTCCCTAAAACTTTGTGATACTGGAAACCCTGGGCACCATTCTTGGGAAAAGAAGGATGTGGTTCCAGGAGCAATTGGTTTTTGGCTGGAACTTGGGGAACTCCGGCTTCCAAGGCAATGACATTCGATTAGGTTTCTTCTCTTAGGCCACAAACGGTGACTCTTCGCATTGTCCAACACTGACCACTGGATCAGTGTGGCAAAGTTTAGTTTCTTGGCAGCCCTGGAATGGCTTTGCTTTTATTTAAATTTAATTTTTTTATTTCTTGATAGGAATTGAAATTTTTTTTCTATTATTTTTGTTTCTTTATTATTATTATTATATTGAAAGGGAAATAACTGTAAATAAAAAAATTATATAAGCTTTAAAGCCAGTGTTGGTAAGTGGTATTTCTTTTGGTATTTTTTGGTATTTCTTTATGCTTGTTTGGTATTAAAGATCGAATGAGTAATAATTCAATGTAAATTAGTTAAAGTTTATTCTTTAATAAAAAAAACTAAAACACAAAAAAATAAAAAGAATATTTAAAAAAATCGAAAAAATATACAATAAAAAAATAGTGGCAGCACCAAAAGAGAAAAGCTTAATCTAAGTAGCCCTGGCCTTAGACCTGACACATGTAGCCCCACATTTCGGGCATTATACCTCGATACCTCTATAGTTCAAGCAGCTGATTTCTGAAAATTGTCAATTCGGTAAGAAAACATGAGAAAAATTGTGGAAAATATTTGCTAATATCGAATGTGAGTATTCCTGAAGTGAATCATGATGGACGAACGCGTCTTCGACATGCTGGGCGATCTGGACTTCTGGCCGCCGGGCAACGGCGTGCAGCCCCTGTTCGACGACACCTTCGGGAGCTTCCAACTGGCCAGTAGCCTGGCCGGACTGGGCCTGGACGACGGCGGGGGCGAAGAGGTGCGGGTGATGTTGGAGGCGCGGGAGCGGGAGCGCGAGAAGCGGTCAATGGATCGGTTTCTGAACTCGAAGCTGCTCCGCGATGGCCTGCCGGTGGACACACCCTTGCCCATCTACTTGTCCTTCCGGGAGCCGCGCGGCGTCAGTCCGCCGAGTCGCTGGGACGCGGTCAGTCGATGCAAGCGCTGCACCCACTAGGACACTCTTATTACTCACAACATTTTGTTAAGTGTCCTTCACATCCTGGTCCGGGGACAATCCTATAGTTCCTTGGGGGAAAGGAAACCTAAAAAATAACTAAAATAAACGCATTTTAGAAGGTCGCCCGTACACAAATGTTCCTTCGATTTCGGCCATTGAGCCTGGACAGCCTTAACCCGCATCCTGCCCGGCCTGTCAGTAATGACCCACTTGTGCCTTTTTTCCCTTCACCTCCCCCTCTTTCTACAACAGCTCCGGTCCTGTGTTTTTAGTGCATTTGAACGCTCACTCATCAAAATCAAAAGTCAAATTGTCTGTCCCAGCCCAGGATCCAGGCATAAACAGTGGGATTTGTCCGGAAAGGAGCTGTCCTTTTGGCCGTTTTCAGAGTTCCAAGTTCTAGGACTTTTCTTGGAAAAGCTTACTGCCAAAGTATTATTACAAACATTGGCAATGGAAAAATTTTAAGGGGTTTTATTAACTTTTTAAAATCCAATTTGATAAAAATTTGTTCGATTGGAGAGTTTTTTGAAAATATTTGCTTGGAATTTTGAAACAAACGAAGTTTATTTTAAATTTAATTAAACTTTAATAAAAACTTATAGCTTAATATTATATTTTAAAGACTATTAAATATTTCTATTAATTAAAACAAATGCTATATTTTTTGATTATTAGAAATAATTAGGAAAGTAGAAGTGCCAAGGGGCGCTGTTGTTTATCGTACGACTGGAAACGCAGTTATTTCCATACGCTACGCTATAAATAAATTTATAATTTAAGGCTTTTAATAAATAAATCAAGAGAAAAAATTCTTTTATTTTTATATATTTATTTCCATCCAATGTCTCGACTATTTTTTTACAGCTTTAAATTAAAATTTGTTAAGTAAGCCAAGCAATTCCCCAAAAAAAACGAAAAATACTTTTCAAGTTTATCAATTTTCGAGCCATTTTGGCCACACTGGCTGCCGTTTTTAGATTGGGAAGGAGGAAGACCTCACGGAAATTGCTATTAAGCTCACTTTACGTCCAGAAGTCAAAGTGAAAGTACCAAGGGAATGGGCAATGGGGCATTGGGAGGGGGGATGGTGTGGGTGTGTGTGTGTGTGTGGGAGGGGGAGGGGGAGGTTGTACTGTACTGTACCGGCTGCTATTTATTTTCATTTTCGTGCATTTATGGCTTTATCTTCCCTCCACTTTAGTCTCTGACACTTTGTCGTTTTTATCGTTTCAGCGTTAATTCGGTTAAGCACTTAAAGCAACTCCTGCCCCTACTACTGCTTCTGCTCCGGCTCCTGCTGCTGCGTTATCCTTGCCCCCTCTGTTGGCCATACATGAAGGTGGACCTGCGTCCAGCGGATGCTGAAGCGATGCCTTGAAATCGTGGCAGGATAAACTGCTCGGCAAACGGAAACCACTGCAAACGGAAAGACTCTCGAGCCGGACACACCGCACTCGCCGGACTCGCTGGACTCGCTGGACTCTCCGGCAATCATGTCCAGCAGTCACTCCGGCACAATCGGCCGTAAACGGATTGGCAGCGGCAGCGGCAGTGCCGCCGGCAGCCAATACTACTACGCCTCCGGCGCCCTGGGTGGCGGCAACGGCGGCGGGGAGCAGCTGCGTCGGCAGAGATCCGCCGAGTGGCACAGCCACCGCCACGGTATGGGCCATGGCCACGGGCTGGCCCATGGCCACGGCTACGGCAGCAGCAGCGAGGACGAGTACCAGAACACCGGACAGGCCACCGCCTTCGACACCCAGCTCCTTGCCCAGCTGCTCCTCCAGAGCCAGCAATTAGCCAGTGAGTGCATTTTTTTTTAATAAACTAAATAATTTATATGATTTTATTAATTATTTGGGATAAGGATTAATAATTAAAAATTACAAATAAATATCTAAAGTTGGAAAATTAAGGAAAGATTTCATTAATTTTTAATAAAAAGACAACTTTTCGAAGAAGCTTTTAAATTTATGTCTGTGTGACCGTATTTTAGGAGTGACCTAAGGTCTTTCTATGAGACCGTTTGTTACAAAATATTAATACTAAGCTCTTAAAGTAATTAAATGATTGACTCTTACATTAAAAAAGAAAAATAAAAATACAATTCTGAAATTCATGAATATTACTTAAATAGGTATTAAAAAAAA
The DNA here is from genome assembly GCA_018150405.1 of Drosophila varians. Taxonomy (NCBI): domain Eukaryota; kingdom Metazoa; phylum Arthropoda; class Insecta; order Diptera; family Drosophilidae; genus Drosophila; species Drosophila varians. The sequence continues at coordinate 12,592,231 of JAECWK010000126.1, forward strand.
AACATTTGTGAATTAAATAGTCTTAATTATATATTAATCCTTCCGATAATTTCGATAATTCGGATTTTCCATTTTAAAACTTCTCCTTTTCCGACACCGAATACTAGATACACTTTCCATTACATTTAATACAAAAAAAAATAAAGAAATCTTAGAAAGCTTTTTTTTTTAAGTATTCCAACTTTCAGATACAAGATAAGATACGAAGAGTTCTGTCTCAGATAGATCCCATCACCACTAAGCGCTTCCCTTTATTTCCATGAAAGTTTCCTCTATGAAACCCAATATATTTCCTCCACTGGTCCAAAATTTGTACTTCCCTTCCAGTGCCCCCATTTAATCTGAGAGCCCAACTCCCAAATATTTGACAAGTAAACCCCAAAATTATGGCCGAGGAAAATCCGATGCCCAAGTGTTTCCAAAACTGGAATTAGGGGCCGGAGAGGGCGCTTAGACGTTCGGAAAGCGCTTTATAAATGGGTCAACCCACTCGGCCTCGTATTCATTATTTTATTTAATTGAATTATTCAGTTCTCGCTGGAGCAACTGTGTCCTGTCCAGGAATTTCTGAATAACCAGAGTCCGAGAGCACACAAATCGATTCGCAAATCGCTTCAGAGCGAGATGGGGATACCTTTGAGGAGGAGACAGTAATACGGTAGAGCGACCCCCAATCCTAGCCATAAAGTGGGGTCTTAGGTTGGGCGGGGCGGGGGGAGGACACACTTCTGACTGTTCCCTGATTGAATTGCGTCCAATATACGCAATGAAATGCAGTGAAAACTCGCTAAAGGGGACAGGGATATATATGGAGATATATACTTCTTTGTATAGTTTCAAATTATTTTTATGGAACAGCAAACAATGCAAAATAAATACTAAAATTTAAATAAATGTAATATTTGGAAAATATTATTAAAGTTATAAAGTATTATTGAATATTTAAAAGGGGAACTTTCAGGTTTCAGATACGAATAGAGATCAGTTCCAAATTTTAAATCAAAATTTTAGATATTAAAAGGTTACTGCTATCTGCTAAACATGGTATATAGACTCTATTTGGTCTTTTTAATTTCCAGGAATATAATTTTTGGAAGAAATTTAAAAAAAACAAACAAATTTTTAAACAAAGAATCCTTAAACTTGAAACAAACTTCACCCATACTTTGTCCATTTTGATTTCCTCTGCAAGCATAGACTGAAAATATACAAATATTTTGAGAAAGCACCTTGGAGGCTTTACTGTACCACCAATGGCATCCCCGAGTGGCAGCGCCGCCAGCGTCAGCAGCGTGCAATTCAATTACAATCAAGTTGGCAGCGCCAGCCTAATGGCCGATACAATGCTACATCCTCCGACATTATCCTGTGACCTCTCTACTGCCACCTCCTCTCCCCCCCCTTCCCCTCCCCCGCGGACATTAAACCCCCTCTCCCCCAAAACTTAATCGAGGCATAAAACGCAAATCGCAGCGTCCGAGACCGGCGAGGCGAATGATTTTTGTTTTTTTTTTACGCGCCGCCTGCATTTGCTTCACTTCGTTTTATTGTCTGTTAATATTTAATGCAATTTACGATTCATTTTTTACAACCTAAAATAACGCAACGCAACGACTCGCAAATTGTTTGCCATTTTCGCAGTTCTCGTGGGAAAATTGAAACCAATTGAAACCAAATTTAATATATTTCATATTTTTTAAGTTTTTTTTAAACTTTATTTTTCTTTGAAAATCCTTTAATGGAGTAACTTGGAAAATATTTTAAATGTATTTCTCTTAATAGAATTTAACAATATATAAATATTTTTATATATATTTATTATTATTTTATATCAATTTATTTATTTATTTATTAGGAAAATTATAAACTCTTAATTATTAATTATTACAACACTATATAATTAAATACATTTTTCCATCACAATTAAAACGAAAAGAAAAATAAAATTTTCAAGGAATAGATAATAATTAAATAATAAATATTTTTTTAAATTTAGAAATAAATAAAATTTACCTAAAATCGTGCATTTTAATTATTAAAAAGGAAATGAATAAAGTGTACCCTATAAATTATAATATTTAATATATTTTAAATATTTTCTTAAGAGTTACTATAAAGGATGTCCCTGTTATAAGGACTTTACAATTAATTAATTAATAATTAAATTTAATTATTAAAGTAATTTTTTATTATAAATTTTTCGACAGGCATGGAACATTACAACTCGGACTGCGAACCGGAGTATTTGAGGCAAGGCGATCGCCGGACGGATCGCCTGGACGATTCCTCCATGGACGAGACCACGCCCAGTCCCGCACCTGGTCCTGGCGCCGGAGCTGGCCACGCCCCCGAAGTGACCTACGCCCAGCCGCACCAGCAGCGAACGTCGCTGGTGGGTTCACCGTTGAAGGTGTCCACGGTGTCGGCCGGAAAGTACCAATCGAATGCCAATCTGGGCTTGTTCCCCAACAGTTCCCCAACGGCCGGGATGCCGGGATTAGCGGCCAGCGTATTGGGGGGAGTCAGTACGCCGCGGAGTACAAATCCGTTTCTCAGTTCCGGGAAGTTTTCGGGCGAGGAGAGCGATGCCGTCGTCCTGCCAGCCTCGGCCTCGTCCTCGACGGCCGCCTCCAACTCCCACTCGCACTCCCATTCGAACCGAAGCCACCGGAACTCGGCGGCCGCCCGGAGCACCCTCAACCGGCTCAGCCAGATGACCAGCTCCAGCAGCGACTCCATGCGGCATCCCCAGCTGAAGCAGCTCCTCCATCCCGACGACAATGGCGGAGTGGATCCGGCCCGGTGCAGTAGCCGGAGCAGCGGTACGATGGACTCCGAGGAGCCGCCGCCGGAACCGGCGCCCCCGGAGATACCGCCCCGCACCCAGTCCCTGCTGATGTCCTTGCGGAAGCATTCCGACTACAAGCTCAAGTACGAGGAGAAGGGCGACCAGAAGCACGAGGAGTTCATCCCCACCAGCCAGCTCCAGAAGGGTGAGTTATCCTTATCCTCTCTTTATTTTGTTGCTCATCCTTTTTTGGGAATATCCTTTGGGGGAGTATTTGCTTTTTGTGGAAAAACAAAACTTTTTGCAGGTTTCGTTTTGATGGAAATTATGAATGCAAGGAATCCTTGAAATATGTTTTTTTAAAAAAACAAAAACAACTCAGGCAGGATAATTACATACAGGATATTCAAAAAGTGCCTGCGTAAGGATAATATTAATTAATTATTTTTAAAGAATAGTTTTCCTTTGAAAACTCGATTGAAGAAAGTTTTGGGACTTTGTGGTTTTAGAAATCAATAATTTAAAAATATTAAAAAAATAAAATTAATTATTAAAACTAAAAATATAAAGTCGGAAAATATTAGGTTATTCGATATTTCCGAAACTAAAAACTATAAGAATTGAAATAGTTTCTTTATGAAAAAATGTTTTCTCCTTTTTAAAATATATAATAAGTCCTAACAATTCCCTTTTTAATTAAATTTCCCCAAATATATACCAACTGTTAAAATCCCAATTTAGGGAAATTTAAAAGAAGGGAAATTACATAAAATATATCCCAGCTTTTTGTCCCAAGCTTTTGGGTCAACTTTTGTCTTTGGGAAAATGTTGGGACATTCGATGTTTTTTTTTCGCACAACGCAAAGCTTTTCGTCCTTTCCGAAAGCTTCTGTTTGAGAGTCCTTTTGCTGTTAACTGTCAAGTTTCTGTTAGATTTTCGAAATTTATGTTTTTGTTAAACTTTTATTTTTTTGTTTTCCAGATTATATAATCAGCGATAACCTCCGATCGGATCAGCAGCTAAAGCCTCTCTCTCCTGGCGACTCCAATGGGTAAGTTTTTGTTTTTTTGAAATATTTCGAAAAGCTTTCTCTATCAAGCAGATACAATTTTGATATTTAAACTATATATGGTCCTTTACTTTAAGATTCCAATAATTTTCTTAAAATAATTTTCAAGGATATTTAGCTGTTCAAGGATATTAGTAAAATATATTTATTCGGAACGTTTTTTCTAAGTTTTTTGAAATATCAAATAGAAATGTGTCCTTATAGTTCATTTCTTCAATCTTTATACCGTCCTGATTTTTTTAAAATTTAAAGTTTTAAGCCAGGATGGCTCTGTGTTTTTTTTTGTGGCGAAAAAAAGCAAAGAAAGGAGCAGGAGCCTGGAGCCTGGAGCCTGGAGCCTCCTCGATTCCACGATGTCAGCGATTGCCCTCTAATCTCCGGCTCTCTTTGGAGCTCTTGTTGCGAAAATCCTTACAGAGGAAAAGCAACAACTGCACTGGCAAAAAATTCATATATTTTTAATGTTTTTTTTTTTTTTGGGTTTTATTTATGAGGGCTCAAAAATATTATTAAACTATTAATTATTAGGAAACTTTCTAATTATTATTTCCCTTTTCATTCCAATTTTAAAAAATGTTAGTCTCTAAATTTTTAATGACAAGTTGTTATTAATTAAATTAATTATTAATATAAAAAAATCATAGAATAAAAATAGAGTGTGGGAATAAATTTAGAAATTAAATGTTTTTTATTATTAAAAGCAATATTTTTGATTTTTTTTAACTTCTTAAACTTTTAAGAAACTTGGAAATATTTCGATTTGGGCACACTTTTTTCAATATCCTGTTGATCCTGTGGCATGTCCTTTTTCTGGCCGTGTGGGAAGTGAAAATGAAGCTGCCCGCCTCATGTTAACGGCAATTAAATCCGCAAAATGGTTTCGCATTGGCATCCTTGTTCTCCGGATCGCTGTTTGTTATCCTGCGTGTGTGTGTGTATGTGCGAGTGTGCGTGTGTGCTTGTGTCTTTGTTTGTTTGTTGTCTCTGTCTGTTGCTGGTTTTGTCCTTATCTAGCCATGTCCTGTATCTTTTTCCGTCCGCCTTCCGCCTAGGAGCGCTTGAAACTTCAGTCCGAATCCTGCCAGGGCTCCATTGTAATCCCAGCCAGATGTGGAGGCCAAAACTTCAAAATGGCTGCCTTTGGTGGGCATTGGAGTCGCCGTTTTTGTCCTGAAACGCATCCTCCTCCCACCCAATCCTTCCACCAAGATGTCCGTAGCATTTTGCGGTTTTTGTAAGCGGCTTTCGCTTCACATTTTGTTTGCTCTCTCTCTCTCGCTCTCCACTCCGCTACGAAGGATTTTGGTCCTGGGCGCTTTTTCCAACATTTTCGTTTTCCCACCTGCCACCTGATGCTGCCCAAAGTTCCAGTTGCTCCAGTGCAGCATAATTAAAGAACTCTCTTGGAGATTACGTGGTTTTATAGGTTTAACCATTGCCATCCACCATCCACCATCCACCGTCCCCCGTATCCTTTTTGGCGAGATTTTTGAGGACGCTTCAGGTAACCCGAAAGTTTCCACCGCAAGACAGACTCTAATGTTACAAGCTAATGATTGCGTAGCCCCCTCCTCCTCCCCCGCAACTCCTCCAAGGATATCCTTGATAAATATATATATATATATTCTGCAAGGAATATGTAGCCACAACAATGGCAGAGGCTTAAAAAGTCAACAGGACTCTGGCCGGGATGCCTGTTTTGGTTTTGTTTTCTGAGCACTATTTAAGTCCTGCAGCATCCTGCTGAAAATATGAAAGGGAATCCTGTGGGCGGTTAATTATTTGATGTTTTGCCGAGGTATGAACGGGAAATCCTTGCATCCTTGCCAGTGTCCTATTTATGAATACGATTTCGAAAAATATTTAATTTTGAGGAAAAGCTTTGTTAAATTAAAAAATATATATTTAATTAATAAAAGTAAGCAATTAATTCTCAATAAAATATATTTAATATTAACTTTCCAGGATACTCAGATAAAAAATAAATAAAATATTACTTCCAATCCATTTTCCTTTTGTTTTTTCTTAAAAGTTTTAAAAACTCGCCATAAAATGTATTATTATTGTAATGATAATAATAATGTATATGTAATATAGTTATAATAATATAATTGTTTATATAATTGGTGCCCTTTATAATCGGAATAAATAATATATATATTTCTGAGGATTCCCTTTAAAGTCAAAACTTTCCGGAATGGAGGAATTCCCTTTAATGACCATAGACCTGCGGTGGGAATAATCCATAATAGCCTTGCCAAAAAAAATATATATATATATATAGGAGAAAAATAGATATATATGTGGGAGAGATGAGAGATTATGTGGGAAAGGACATGGCAGATTCTATTAATGTGGGGATCATGAAAGTTTTTACAACTAAAACCGGCTTCGAATTGGCAATTTCATGGTTCGAGTGCAGAGCTGCCATTTTTATGGCACACTCGTGAGCTTATTGTAATGAATTGCCTTCGAGTCTATTTTTTTTTCTTCCTCCTTTTTTAAGGACTAAGGATGTAGGGGGTGAGGTGGGGGGATGGAGGCGTGGCATATGGAGCATGTGGCATTTGCTGTAATCATAATTTTATGTCCGTCTAAGTAGCTGCGCATGACGACTGTCAACGGCACGGCCTTTATCCTGACTGAAGGACCTGCCCCTGCCCTCTGACCCTGCCCTCCCCTCCTGGCAGATTCCTTTGCATTGTCCTGCACTTGAAAGGGAAATGGTTGGCGTTGTTTTTTTTAGATAAAACTTTTAGAGCTGCAAATATTTGGGGAACTTCCTGGCTTTAAGTTTTTAAGATTCTAAAAGAAATAAAAAAATTAATAACTTTATAAAAAAGTATTTAAAAACAATATACATATATAAATAAATATTTCATTGGAATATTTTATTTTTAGGGAAATATTTTCTTAAAAATATAGTTAAGATAAGAAGAGAATATCCTTATTTAAAGTGTGCGGAAAGTATGTCCTGCATAGTATCCTGGCCGGAGGGCTGTCAGGCGGCGCCTTAAGCTGTCTGCCACACGCTGTGGCTGCCACAAAATCCGAAACCGAAGCCTGCAACAGTTAGCGGTCAATCGACTGCACCGCGGCAGTTGTCTTTGGCAGATCTGGGTCTGGAATAGGAATAGTAGCCGAGATCCTTAAACGGGAAAAGGACAAGGCAGCAGGATGACGAGTTCCCAATAAATGACAGCCATCAAAAGCAGTCGCAGACTGTCCTTAAAGTTGGATTTATAAAGTGTAACATACTTTTAAAAATGTTTGGCGTTTTTTTCAAGTGTGACCTTAGTTCTATTTGTGAAAAAAAAAAAATTAAAAAATACTATTAAAAGCTAATTCATAAGTATAGCAACCTTGGTAATATCTTGAATTTATTTAGAATGACCTTTGCACCCTCAGAGGGTCCTTTACCGATTTCGGGTATTTGTCAAGTGTGCCCCTTTTTTTTGCGCAATCTAATGATTAATTGCTTTGAGAGCCACGAGGTGGCACCTTTTTACTGCCAGATCGTTAAGGAGCGATGTGTTTGGTGTGGAGATGGGAAAATGGATGTTAAAGGTAGGTCCCGGGATCGCTGACAGTCGAAGATGTATGATGGAAATTAATACAACAAGCGTAAACACTTGAGAGTCGCTTCCCCGATCGGTTTTGGAATGGCGAGGGGGGCTACGGGGGGAAAAATGACTAAATAAAACCTTTCCAACGCCCTCGGATTCGTTTTTTTTTTCTTTTTTTTCGGTGAGTGACTCAGGAATCGAATCGAAGTGAATAGAGTGAGTGAGTGAGTGAGTGTCGGACTGGCCCTGTTTTTCTTTTTTTTGTGTTTTGTTTTGTCAGGAAACAGGAAAAAAGTTAATGGGTAATCGAGGGGATACTAGAGAATAAGGGATACCTAATAATAAGACACGTTTGTGGTAACTTTTTGCTTTTATTTAATTATTTACAAGGTCTGGAAGTCTGAAATTTTATACAATACTTCCCAAACAGGCTACGAAACTCTCGAGAAATCAAAACTTAATAATACTTGGAAATAGACAAAAACCTAAAAAATAGTTTATATTTTTATAAATATTTTAAAGGTTTTGTGCTTTAAATATGTTTTAAAGATATTTGTATACTGTTTAAAAAATTAATGTTTATACAAATAAATCAGCGACTACTACATACCCTGTGAAAAGGAGCTAAAAAAAATTAGAAAGGGCGAGTACCGGGTATCAGAAGCGGGGAAAACGAACAGACTAATTGAAAACAATCATTAAACAGAAACCGAGACTGAGCGCTGTCTGGGGCGCCCGTTTATGTGTATCACTTAATTATAACTGTACACAGACATCCGTCGGGCGGTACGGCATCCAGAAGATACAGATAGAGGCGCGCGCTCTCTGTGGGATACTCGTCGGGGCCAGTTTGCTTATCCACTTCATTAAAGGAGTCGCCTTCGGACTCGATGTTGATGTTGATGTTGATGTTGAAGTCGAAAAGGTGGCGTTCCCCAAAACAAAAAGGTATCATAGGGATCGGGGGGGTATCCGAGAAGAAGCGGTAGGAGTTGACCGCAAAGACAACCCACTGAGTTGGGTTCTCGTTTTTGGTTTTCGGTTTTCGGTTTTCAGTTTTCGGTTTTCGGTTTCAACTCGAGACCTTCATCAGCATTATGGGGCTGGGGCCGGCCCATGGCTTGCTGTTTTATTAATTATGCTTTTTCGGTTTTTGGTTTTGCTTATGCTTTGCTTTTTGCCTGCTTTTTCGCTGCCTTGTCGCTGCTTTTGGTCCCTTCGCCGCGCGGACCTCATAATTTCGCGTAATTATATTCAATTGTTTAATTGCCGACTGATTTGGCTTAATTGAATTTGTCTCTGCATGTCACAACAAAGTTGAAAGTTCAATCAGGGGTGAAGCTCGAAGCGGAAGCGCTTGACATTTCTCAGGAACAACAACAACAACAACAACTTCCAGCTAATTAAGCGACCCGCAAAAATCATGGCTATTTGTGTAATATATTTTACAATTTAAGACTTGAAACCGGGGAGTACGTAACTCTACAAATTATTTCCACTTTAACAAAAAATTCTGAAATGTCTGGAAACTGTCTCGAAAAATCTAAAGATTTTTAATAATATATTAAATAGAGTATAGCGTATAATGGAGTAAAAACTTTATGAAGTAAAACCTTAAAAAAAACCTCAAGTTTATGGAAAAAACAATTGATAAATATAATGAATTTTATAAAATAATAAAAGGTATCACCTATAAAATTTTTTTATTATAATAAATTATATTTTTTAAAGAAAATGTCTCCTTGATTTCAACAAGTACGGCGTTTTACATATATTTAAATATTTGTGATCTATAAGAAACTTGAAAAATATATTTTATAAATGAAAATAGAAAAAAAAAAACATTAAAATAAATAATAAAGTTTCCTTTAAATAAAACCCCCAAAGTTGAATCCAATTGAATCCAATAAAAGTAAATTATTTTATAATAAAGAAATAATTATCGAATAAGATTTGGAAATAGGGTCACTCTAAAATTAACGGAAATAGAAAAAAGAGAAAGGAGGGGCGGAAATGAAAGAAAGTGGAAAACTCTCCAATCCATTGTTGCCATTTTTTTTATCTTCTTGAAAAAAGTTGAATGAAAAGTGTGATGAATGGCTGGGGAGGATTTCACATCCCTATTTTTTTGGGCAGGGAATAAAATATAGTAGGGCCAGGGAGATATAGTTACCGAGCATAACGGATCGGCTTACCAATAACTAATGTCCGACCATCAACCATAATGAAAACAACAACAATGCGGGCCCACGCAACACGAAAAATCCACAGACACTTACATATGTTTTTCCCATTTTCTCAAGTGGTGCTATGAATGGGGGGAGGAGGAGTCAAAGATAGGGGGTGGGGGAAGACTGGAGAGATCCCATCACTCATGTGAAATATTTCATAAATTCACGCCGACGCTGCAATTAATCCGTCTCGTTCGCTCGCCTTGCCTCGCCTCGCTGCGCCTGCGCGACAGCTGTTGACAGCGACGCCGGCAGCGACGCCGACGCCTCAGTGACCGCCCGCCGAGTCCGTTGATTGACCTTATTATTATTATTTTTGTTGTCGTTGTTTTTGTTTTTGTTGCATTTGGTGGCCTGTGAGAAACGTGGCCAAATGTCGTAACTGTTAACACAGGCCCTCCTCTGCCTCTGTCCCTGCCTCCCGCTCGCTCCTGCAGACTTTTTGTTTCTTTTTTTTTCCTTGCGGTTTTTCAAGAGGTGTCACATTTCCACCTTAACCCTTGGACGGCCTGGGGCCTATTTATTTATATTTTTATATTTATATTTATTTTATATTTATCTTAGTACCTTAGGATTTTCAATTTTTTTTCTCATTTTTTGTCTCATTAATTCGATTAAAAAATTAAAATTTAGTGCAAAATTAAAATAGTTTCTTCCGATTTTAAAATTCTTAGACCAAAAATAACGAACTCTACAAAAAAAGAAAACAAATTATTTACCTTTAAAAATGGAAACCCCTTGAAAAGACTCATAGGGTTAAGACATTACCGATCTCCAGCTATAACGCTCTCCATCAATCTCTATCAAGCAGGCCGAAAAATTTACAACTCACACAGGGCTTAAGGGCCAGAAAACAGCATGACTCAATGCCTAAATATGGAAATTACGAGGCCCAAAAAGTTGAAGATATCCAAACCGAAACGCAAAATATTCAAAAAAATATTCAAATCCTTCAACAAGTTGTTTCCGAAAATTGGCAAAAGCCTAGACGGGTTTGCAACCATTGCGAAATATAAGAGACGTTGCCATACGAGGAGCAGCTGTTATACAGCTACAAGGATAATGCAAGAGAGCAGTTACAACGCAGCAGTAAGAGATGCTGTGGAAGAGAAAAGAGCAGGATGGCCAGTAAGAGAAAAGTAAATAGTTACATAAAACATCAAACGGTGAAATAGTTGGGAAAAAATAAAGAAAAACTCGGAAACTTTTGGAGGAAATAAATATTTAATATATCTAATAGTTTCATCTATTTTTTGTAATTTGAAACTTTAGTATCATTATGTTTGTTAATAATTTCCTATAAAATTATTCTCACATAATGTAACAAAAAAATGTAACTACTTTAAACTGTTATACTAGAGTTTCTTCAAACAGTTTTGGAATAAAATCCACATTTAATTGTTAGTTATTTTTTTTGAAATTTATTTTATATTTTAATTAAAAGTATTAAATACAATTCAAACAGCTGTTGGCAAACAAATAGTAAACGATATGCGAAAAAAAAAATATTGGCAAACAATAACAGAAACCTGTGGCGGCTAACAGACTGTTGGCACAAATCCTGTTTGTAACAGAATGCTCCTTCTCGCTCTGTAAAGAAAACCGGTTTGCTGGACCGAGAAGGACAACAGAGCGCTGTTAGGTGTTAACAGTTAACAGTACAGCAGCATCACTGGAGAGAGAGAGCGCAGGTCCAAAATGTTCTCACAATTTCACCTTTCTTTTCAACTTGGCTTTGTAAATAATAAATATATATTTGTATCTAATGTTAACAAAAATAATAAAATCAAAATAAATGAAAAATATTAGGTTAAGGGAAAAAATAGTAAAAGTATCGAAAAGTTAAGGGAAATATTTTTGTAAACTCGGCTTAAACAGCGTCCAAAAACAGCGAGAGAGAGAGAGACATAGAGAGAGTAACTAAAAGCCAGGAGAGAGAGTAGTCTTGCGAAAAGCAACAACAGCTGCGTTAACTGCACTCCCTGGCTCTCGCACTTTCACGCCACCCTTGCCGGCTGGCAGGCTGTGCTTTCTCTTCCGCCGCCTCAGCTCTCTCGCTCTCCAGCTAACAGACTGTTAAGCGCGCCGCTTAAAGGCAAACACGCCAACAGAGGAGTTTTTTTTTTGGAAGAAACCTCCGTGTGGCGAGCACGTTGCCGGAAAAGTGTCGGTGAAGTCGGGAAACTCGGAAAAGTCGTCAAATAGCATCGGACGGGGAAAGACTTTCGCTCGCTCGCTCGCTTACAAAATTCGTCGTCGCGTACGCGTGTCGCCGTCTCGCTCGCACCCAAGCTATTTCAATTTCTGCCAAAATAAGGAGGAAAAACGAAAAGTATGGAAAGAAAGCAAAAAAGAATGGAAGAAAGGAACATGTGAACGCGTCCTCTGTGCATTATTTATTATTATTATTGTTGTTGTTGTTGCGTTGCATATATTGTTTGTGTGTGTATATTTGTGTGTGTGACGCGACAGACAAATATTTTGTTGTTGCCAATTTTTGCGTTTTTCAACAAATCAATTTTTGTGTTTCGTTTCGGTTACACGTTCTTATCATTATTTCGATTTCTTCCCTTCCGTCTGTATTGTACATATATTTTTTATCGCAATTTTTTTCAAGTGCTATAAGTGCCAGCGGATAAAGAAAAACGAAACAACAACAAACATAAGCGAAAACAACAACAAAACAACGGATTACGGCCCAAGCATCTCTATTATTTTGGATAAAAACAAAAGCAACATTGCACAATTGCAGGCCATTACATTAGCGCCAGCTACAAAAAAAAAAACAAAATACAACAAATAAAAATGTAGGTCACTTCTATATGAACATTTACTCCATTTCCTTGGCCCAAACCAAAGAGCAGCAAAATGCAAAAATAAAACTGTAAAAGGACGAAAAAAAAAAATTAAATAAAATAAATGAAAAGGAATGGGCAAGGGAAAAACCAAAAACAAAACACAACTTTGTGAACTTTACGCTTTACATTGCTTCAGCGTTATCCTTGCGCAAACGAAACGCGTAATCAATAATTTACCGTTAACCAATATTGAAATTTCGCAACAAAAGAAATGCAATTATAAAAGGGAATAAAACAAAATCAAATGTAATTAAAAGTCAAAAACGAATGCAAAAGTAAAACAAGACTTCGGTTCAATATTTGTTCGCTTACATCGCTGGAAATTGATTTTCAATTAAAAAAAAACCCCCATTTTCTGCGTTAAATATTTTTTTAATTCTGAATTTATAGGAGCGGGGCTTTTGTAATTTTAAAGGTAAATAGGTTATTTTGAGAGATTAACAAAGTTAGTTAAAAGGATGAAAGGGTTAAAAGTTTGTTTCGAATTGAAATTTGGAATTGGAATATTTCTAAAAACTTTACGTTCTTTTGAATAATTTGAGAATTTTGTTCAAAAAAATAAAGAAAAGCAAGAATACGAAGTTTTTTCGACTCGTATTTTAATTCACAAAGTTATTTAAATTCTTTGAAAATATTATTTTTGGGGAATGGGAATTAAAAACCTATAAAAAATGTAGAACTAATAGGAAAAAACTGGAAATGCTAGAAAGCATTTATTAGACAAAAAAAGTAAAGGTCCTTATAAATTAGAGATAACCGGAACCCCGTAAATGATATGTCTATTCAAAAAACTCAGTACGGATTTCAAATAACTAAATCAACTAAAAGATGAAAAGAATAAACTGAAAAAAAACCTGTTTTCGAAATAAAAACAGAGAAAAAGAAGTAACTTGGCAAAATTCAGAGAGAATTGCCGAATAACTCACTCGAAACAAATATTTTCCAAAGCATAAATCAGCGGGAAACGTTTTTTTGAAAAGACAGGGGAAGCCCCACAAAAAAAAAAAGAAGAGAAGGGAGAAATATATTAGAAAAAGTGCCAAAATAGTTAATAATCTATTTTCATTAGTGGCTTTTAGTGTTTCAAATGCTGAACAATTATGTGCCGCGATTTGTTTATTTATTTCTATTTATTTTTACTCACTTTTTTTTTTTTTTGTTTTTGTTATTTGTTTTTTTGCACATTTGTTTAATGAAGAAAGGCAAATGGTTATTGCTCCGCCGCTTTGTATCTTTGTATCTGCTTGGTGGAGTAGGAGGCGGGGCGGGGGCCGGGGTGCCATGTGTTGTCAAAATGTATCTCAGACCTAGACGAGAATGTATCTGGAGGCGATCTTTTCGCTCTTCTCGGCCATAAATCAATGCCGACGGCAATCAACGCAATGCGATTCCCCGATGGCCGATGGATTTATGCCGCCGACGCCCCCCCTTTGGATGGCAAAAACTCGACTCCGTCTCTGGGCATTTCTACAATTAAGCAAATTGTTGAAAGAACCCCTTGAAGAGGCTCTAGTCGGAGTTTTCGGCCTAATTGAATGGCTTCGTTACGAGGCTCATGAATTTCAATTTTGAAACAAAAATGTGCCAATTAATTGCTTCAAATAGTTTCTCTCTTCTTTCTGGCTTCGAAAAAACTTAAAAAAAAAAAACAATTCTAATTGAAAATGTTGCAATGGTCATTTTGTTTATTTGAAAATGAAATGTTTGTTTTAGGTTTCTACTAATCTATTCTGTCCACTGGAAGTTTGTTCCCGAAATGTCAAAAATTTTGATATTACATAAAAACTGTTTTAAAATGTTTGTGTTTTTGTTCTTGAAAGGTTTTCATGGTTTCTCAATTTCGACATTGTGACTTTTTCCCTCATATTTCCCATTTTTTGGCTTTTTTGGAAAAGTTATTTATTGAAAAACAAATGGAAATATCATTTTTTGGTAGGAAAATGCAAAATCCAAAGGTACTTTCCAAAATAAACTTTAAAGTATTTCTTAGAAGTAAGGATTGAAAAAATCCCGAAAAAGGAAATCTTTCTTCCGTCGGAATATTAGTAGTTTTTAAAACAAAAAAAATATAAATATTAAAACAAAATAATATTAATATTAATATTGTAAAAAAGAAAAGCAAATTCAAACAGAAAGAAAAGACGAATCTCTCTGGATCTCCAAATTTGAAATATCAATTTCAATAAGGATCGTCTCGGGTTACCGAAACTCCTTTGCAGGGATATCCCTAAAGATTCCAGCAGCTGTGCTTGGTATTTTTTTTTTCGGAAAAGAAATTCCGCCTTCAACCTGCTGGAAAAAAGTGCTGAAAAATCAAAGGCAGCTGATGACGGAACGCTCCTCTTCGGATCTCATATATAATATATATATATTTTTATATATTTTTTTTTTTGAGTCACTCCTCCATCCGTTGCTCTCCCTTTTTGCTTTGTGTTTCGCAAATGTGCCGCACAGCTGTTGTCAGTTTAACGCCGAAAGATGGAAATGTATCTCGCGGATGCAGCGGCAACTGAAGTACCTGTGCCCTGTGCCCCGGGATTAAATTATGAGCGATACCCCCGCCCCCACCCCTTATGCAGTTTCAACGACAACAGATGTGGTGTATCTTTCACCTTAAAGATACACTCCAAATGTATCTGTATCTGTATCTGTATCTGTGTGTATGGCGTTGTGGCAACAATAATACGCTCAAGTGCGCAAATTAGTGCAACAAAAATGTCAAAAGTTCTCGGGGTGTATCTGTAGTATGTGTATCTGTATCTGTAGCTGGCAGATACACTTGCAATTTGCAACTTATAGATACAAAGATACGTTACAAGAGTGACCGAAAATAGCCGAGGACGGGCACGGCACTCGAGATGATTTATGATGGCTGTCGAGCGTAGTCACTCCAAACTCCGCATCTTCAGGGAAGAAACCCGAAAAGGTTTTTGCCATTGATAGCCGCACACAGCCGGGTCTCTGGCAGGCCGGGAGAAGCCTGGAGAAAGGTGAAGAAACCGGGAACCCGTGTTCCAGGCTGTGGGATTCTGGGACCTCGAAACCTGTGCGGCGATGATGCTGCAAGAAATCGAGAAAAAACATCAAATCGCTGGGGAGAAGGCCGGCCGAAAGGTACTGAGAAAAAGGTACACGCCATAGAAGGCAAAAACCGAAAGAGATAGAGGCATACTGAGCGAGAGGGAGAGGTAGAGGAGTAGATAGAAAAGGACAGAGAAGGAGGTTTCAAGCTGGATTTTTCGAGGTGTGAAGGCGCACCACCGGGCGAAACCTTGAATTGAAAAATTCCAACAAAAAAATACAAAATATGCCTGCGAAAATGTGTGTAAAAGGCACTGTGAGAAAATCATGGCAATTAATTAAAAACTTAACTTTGAACTAATATAAAAGATTGAGAAAAAAGAGTCTTTCGGTAGAAACTATAAAATTTATAAAAAAAGGAAAATATTATAAAATTAAACCCATTGACTTATATTTTGTTCCTTAAAAAAGAATTTAATATTTAATTTAAATTTTTAAAATGTACGTATTAAATCTTTTTAAAAGAGGAAATTTTATTCTTTTTTTAATTTTAAATGCTCTTCTTAGTATATTTTCAAATATTTTTTTTTTTTAACTAAGAAGAATCAAAGAATCTACTCAAAACTCATAAAGTTATTCGATTCCCGAATGAAATAATACTTTTAAGTATTCTGATATTATATTATATAATATTATTATATTTATTAAAAAATTTAAAAAACAATGTAAATAGAAAAAGGGAAAAATCCTAAAGAAAATGTATAATATTTTCAATTAATGAATCGAATAATTTTTTGCGTTATGTGTTTATTTATTTTTTTTAAAGCGAATTAAAAAAAAAAGAAAAAAAGGAGAAGAGAGAAGGTTGTTGAGTAGGAACTTGGCAACAATGAGGCAGCGAAAAAGGCCAGAAGAGGAGTCTGGAGCTGGCCAAGAGCTGGGCAAGAGATGGCCAAGAGGTGGCTAGGATGCTTTTGGTCATTACCGTCATGCCTTGTCATAGACAACATCGTTTATTTTCCCAAACACTCGGAGGAGTGCTTCCCGCTTTCCCTCCTCCTTCTCCTCCTCCTCCCCTTCCTGGCATTTTCGTAACCGTTTTCACACCTCTCCTCCTTTTTGGTTACCTGTCCTGTGTGTGAATCAGCACAACTGTTTTCGGAAAAGGAGCTGAGGGAAAAGCATATAAAAATGTTGTTGATTTTGCATTTAGAATAAAACAAAAAAAAAAAGAAAAAAAATACTAGAGTATCTGCGAGATACTTTATCTGTAGTGCAACGCCTCCGCCCTCCGCCCTCCGCCCTACCCAGATTTATTTTCCATAATCATTGGAAATTTATGCAGCAAGTTGCCAATGAGACAAACAAACCATAAATCCCCACAAATCGCTTCCAAATGAATTGGAGCGTGTGGGGCTTATTTTTTGGATTCGGGGAAAAGAATGGAAAATCGTTTCTGCCAAAGGGTGTAGAGGGGGGCTAGGAGCATCGTAAATCTTTTTGGGGCAAGTCGAAATTGCTTTCTCCCGGAGAGCAATTAAACCAAATCCCAAACGAAATCGAATCAAAAATGTAATCAAATCAAAGTAATAATATCAACTCGAGCTGTCAAGTGCAATTGAAAGTTTCTCGAATTTGATAAGATTTGCGTTTGTGGCAAAAAAAAAAAGAAACAGGACCTGTTGTTGACGAGGCTAATTTGCCAGGAGCAGGCAAAGAGGCACAGAGGAGGAGGAGAAGAAGGAGAAGGCGGCGTTTAGCATTTAAGAGTCGGGTGGAAAGTGCCACTCCAGGAGTCAAGTGGCTGTGGCAGCCACACGTGTATCTCAAGATGCAACAGCGCCTGGTCCTGGTCCTGGTCCTTGTCCTGGTCCTGGTCCCGGGCCTGGTATAATTAAATTTAAACCCCCTGTCGCTTGGCAGAAATCTAGAGCAACAAATATTACGTATTTATATCCTCGAGTCCAAGACTTGAAGCATTTCATTTTGTTTCGCTTAGTTTTTGGCCTGACAAGGAAAAGCTTTTGCCTTTGCTCTCTGGAAACTCATTAAATGACAGCGATGCATTTTTCCCGGGCCAAAAACTTTTCCTCTGCTCCTTGCCAGGGTTGCCAAAACTTCTTAGTCAAAAAAAAAAAAAAAACTAAATAAGGATTAAACAAAACTTGAGCCAGCTAATTGGATGGCAAAGCAGGATTAATTCAATTCTAATCCTAGATGGCTATGCCATTGTGCAACACTGGCAAGGATTAAGCCTCAAATAATCCTTCAGTCAATGTCCTGGAAAAACGACTTAAAAACCTGGCACGTTCAAAATAATGGGAAATGGGAATTTTCATTAAAGAGATGATCTTAATAACTCCTTAAATATTATTTTCTAAGCCTTTCCAACACTGTCAACATATTGGGAACGTAATTTTGGCATCTTAAAAGGCTTTGTTGTATGGAAAACGGAAGTTATTCGGTCTTAACCTCAACAAGGTGTTCCAAATAGTTATGCAACACTGGTTGAGAAGGGGCTTTAAAGAATTCTCCAAAAAAATATATTTTAATTTTAGTTTAAATTCAAAAATTACAAGAAATTCAATCACCGAGACAGTTTTGATGTCTAGTCCTTGAAAACAAAGGGAACCCTAGAACCGCAAGCTTAACAACACTGGCACTTTTTGGTATTATAAATCACCAGAGAGAGGAAAAGCAAAACAAAAACGAAAGCGAAAACGAAATCCAACAAAACGTTGCAATTATTTTGTTGAACTTTTTCGAGGAAATAATTCTCGTGGCCCTTAAATCATTTTCATTTGGTGGCTTGTGTTTTATGGGCCGTTGGTTTATTGTTTCTTAAAATGTATAAAAATAAATGAGCTAAATTGTTGCTGCTCCTTTGCTGAAGTGATTTGCCTGCCCATCCTTCTTCCTTGCTCCCCCCTCCCCCAGCTACCAAGAAGCTGAAACAAAAGATTCCTGCGCAAATTTTTCACATTTTATGGTTTTTTTGTTTTTTGTAGCTCCTGAGCGTGACTTTGGTTTGGATAATTTTTTTTTTTGTATTTTCCCAGCTACACACGCGTGTGTATATACACATATATATTGCATATTTATGGCGGAAAATATATTATGCGTATAATTGTTGCTGCCTCGTCGCCAAGTTTTCGCATTTTGCTTCCCTTTTGCACCTTTGCGCCGTTTTGTTGAATCAATTACAGGCAGTTGGCTGCTCCTTTCCACCAAAAAAATACAAAAAAAAATAAAATACTGGAAAAAAAACAAAAGAAATATATGTAAGAAAGAGAAAAAAAAGGAGGCAAGGAAATAAAAAGGAAAAGGTAGGGAGAGGGAAATAGAACGCAGACAGGCTGGCAAAAATGGCAATTATGGCACCCCAGAGATGCGCGATAAAAGCCCATTTACTTAAACTGAATATTTATTATTCCTGTCGCTGCCACCTACACCTACACCTACACCTACACCGACACCATTCCCCTCTCTCTTTCTGCGCCACCTTCGCCGTCTCTCTCTCCTTTTGACTTTCGCCCATTTCCTATGCAAAACGTTTGACTTTTCTTCTCTTTTCTTTTTTTTTTTGGTAGCCTCCTTCTTCTGGTTTTTTCCTTTTCTCTTTTCTCTTCTCATATGCCGCGACTTTTTTCATTTCCTTGCCGAAAAAGTTCGGGGTGTCATAAAGTTTGGACGCCCCTCCCCACCGCCTCCAAAGTTTGATTGAATTGTGCGAGGGGCTTAAATGGCAGAAATTCGACCAGAAAAAAAAGTGGAGAGTTACAATCCACAATGAAGATGAGTTCAAATCGAAGCTGGAGAGTGGAAAGTCTATGAATTTACTGGAAATGGAAAACTGGCTTGGAAATAGACCCTTTCAAGAAAAAAACTTCTAAAGTTTTCATCTATAGTTTCCTCAAATCCAGTTTTAAAGTGTCGCGAAAAGGATAGTCTAGAAGGAAACTCCTTTAATGGAAGAATTTCCCATCCCCCTTCCCATACCACCAACAAAAAGAGACCACAAATAAATATAAAGAAATTAATGAAGAGGGCAAAAGCGAAAGCCATAGACATATATTTCCAAAAGTGTTTCATAATTTTCGAATTCTAAGCGCCGTCGCCGTCGCCATCGAGAATTCCGATAAGCGGCCCAGGCCAGAGGAGAGAGAGAAAAAAAAAATTAAATAATTTATGTTTTATGTGGCAGAGGAAGCGGCGCTGGTTCTGGCTGGCGGCTCCTCTTCTGGCTGGGCTGGTTGGGCTGGCTGGGCTGCTCCCTTCCTTGGGGGTTGTTCCGAAAAATAAACCGAAATAAAATAGACAGGAGGCAGGGAGGCTTGGGAGAAGGCACTCAAGTGATTTAGGAAGTGTTTGTCTGCGTTACGCTTGGTTAGTTGATAAAAATCAGTCGACGCTTTTGTATTCTCCTGCCAGTTCCCCTATTCTGGGGGCGTGGCTCTGCAGCTTTTCAAAACGGCGAAGACGGGCAATGGCTGTCCCTTGCGTCTGAGTCACGGTCGCCATAATTGCATCGACTAAATTGCATTTTAAGCTCGCCGCGTTTCGTTAATTTCTGCACCATTCGTTATGATTTATAAGCACCACGCCCTCCACCAGGCCTCCATGCCTCCATACCATACCATTTCGACCATTCAAAATGTATCTTTAAGATACGTTAAGAGATCTGCCGGATTGTTATCCGGTGAATGGTAGTTCTTCGAGTTGTAGATTGCATTATTGCGTGCCAAAAATGAATCAGAGAGCGCACACTTCCTGTGCTGCGGTTTTTTGGAGCTCAGTTTAAAGTGCCATTAACCCACAATTGCACAAAAACCCCAAAAAAAAAGAGATACCCACAATCCGTATCTATTACCTTTTCTTGTTCCCTTTTTCTTACTTTTTCTTTTGATTTTGATGTTTCTTTTTTCTTTTTTTTTGTGGGTTAGTTTAATTGCAAGTTTTAGAGTCGGCTGCGTGTCAAAATATCATTTAGAAGATACATTTTCGGTATGGCCATTAATTGTCGTGGCCTGTCATTTTGCGGTCCGAATCTGTGGGATACTACCTGAGAGATACAAACAGGGATACAGGGATACAGGGATACGGGGATACACAGATTTACAGTTACATAGATACGGCGATACTGTGATACCGAGGGCCAGAGAGTCAATAGTTTTTGTTTGCTTTTGGGCCGCCAGAGGGTTGTTCCTAGAGGGATGGTTGCCATCTGCCGCACTGGGACACAGGACACAGGACACACGGCACAGGATACTGGGACGGGACACCTTTGTCGCGATAAATTTGAAATAATTTGATGCGTCTTGTTTTATTTGACAGGCAACAAATTCGTGGCCCGAGGGTTTTCCAATTCCGGAATCGCATCCCGCACCCCCCAAACAAAACAAAAAAATGTAAACAAAGTCGTATGGCTGGCAATTAAACCGAAAGGACATTCAATTTGTAGATTAAAACCTATACTCCCTAGTCCTTTTTTTCTATTGTTTTCATTTCTATGTATTTGTGGGGCTTTTCATTTTGCAGAAGGCGTGGACCTATAGTCCTGGGAGGAGGACCCCATGGGGGCCAATTGATTAATATTGATTGAGCTGCCATGCAAATTAAGTCAAGGATTAGCTAGAAATTGGCAAAAGTCAGCCACAGGATAAACCAAAAAATGTAACCTTTTAGAGGGATTACAAGGTTTCTACAATTTTTAAGTATTACTTGCATTAAAAGGACTTTAAAAATTCCCTTAGCCCCTAGAAAAAAGGGGAAAAGAGAAAAAAAAATGGTTGCAAGGTTTCTTAAATTTGTAAGTAATACTTGCATTAAAAGGACTTTGAAAACCTTAACCCCCCACAAAAAAATGGCAAAAAGGGTGCAAAAAATGCAATTTCCGCACAGACGCACACATTTTCCGGCCAAAAAAAAACACTACATAGATATCAAGGATATATTATATATATATATTTTTTTTTATAAAGAATAGATAGCGAAAGAGAGATAGAAGAATCGCGAGAATGGGGGAAAAACTCAATTTCCAAACTAAATTTCCAAACTAAGAAAAAATTGTGTTATTTTCCCCCGAAATGCGTGTGTGAAAATGGTGAAAATTGTATTTGGCAAACGCATTAAACTTTCATTTTTGTCTGTCAGGCCAAGGATAACACAGGACGAGAACGCAAGAAGGCGGCGCAAATGCAAAAATGGAAAAAGTAGAAGAGCAGAAGAATGAGGGAATCCCTGGGAAAATGCATGTGGAGTGAAGATATTTGAAAATCAAAGCGAAAGTTCTTGGCTTTTGTCGAATAAACTTTGCTTAGCTATCTGATCTACCCATCTCTTTCTCGGACATCTCTCTCGCTCTCTTTCTCTTTCTCTTGCTGTCTCTCTGTCTTTCTCTGTCGGTCGCTGCGCCGAAAAACTTTTGTCATGAATTGAGGCTGTGGGGAAATGTGCGAGAAAAACACATCAAAGCAATCAAAAAGTGACGCCCGAGCAATTGAAAACTTTTCGCATGAAAACAACAAAAACCAAAAAAAAATTGTCAAATGGAAGAAATTACCAAAAAACAAAAAAATAGAGCGCGAGAGAGAGAGAGTGGAGAGAAAGGGAGAAGAAATGCAACGCATCAATGCAAACTGAAATCAAAAGCTAAAGAGTCAATTGCCCGCCTCCTTCTTGCGCCCACTTAATGGCTTTGTTTGCCAAAAACCAGAAATTCCATCCCAATTCCCGAATAATGAGCTCTCCAAGTCCACCAGATACAGTGCACGCATCCTTCGGATGCACTTTATAGGTTATGTTTTGGTCCTGGATTGCAAACTAATATAAATAGTGATGGAGGAAGTAATAGAAAACAAAGAAATATTTATTTTTTTTATTGACAAAGATTTACATTTTATAAAAAAAATATTTTTTATAATTTTTATTAAAAGGAAAAATTTATCCAAACTTATATTCTTGTAAAAAAATAACAATATTTAAAAAAAATGATTATATTCACTTAATTTGATTGTTAATACTTAACTTTATTTATTTTCTAAGAAAGCAAAGACATTCAGTTCCCCAGATTTTCAAAAAAAGGGGGGAACTAATAACAAACTCGTACGAAAAAAAAGTTATATATTGTAAGGTTTAAATTCAAATTTATTTTAATTTTAGTTAAATTTATATTTTTAATATTTTTTTACACTAGACATTTTCATATTTACATTATTTCTAATTTTTTTATATCAAAGATAGCAACTATATATATTTTTTTATTGATTTTAGGATAAAAAATTTGTCAGGGGATAATATTATTTTGTTGGGTTCCCGAACCAAATCTTTGAGGCAGGTTTTAGCTCTGAAAGTCCCATTCGATCATTAGTATTATAGACGTAATACTTTCATTTGTATCCAAATAAGGATAACAACTTTGTTTTGTTTTTCATGATTTCTGGCATCCCTGTAGCTGGGAGAAGGGGCTTAATGTTCCCATTTTGCCCAACTTGTGCTCAACTTGAATAATTTGCGCATAAAATATAATTTAATGCCTGCACCCCCCGCCCCCGCTCAGAAATTCCAGAGGCGTTGGGGAGGGGGGGGGCAGAGGTTAAGACGAAAACGAGGTCAAATGCAATGCAGACGCGTGCCAATGCGAGAGTCTCAATTTGGCAGCCGGGAAGACCGAAGGATACACACCAGCCCTACTAGCCCAACCAGCCCCGCCCACTGGCAAGGAATGCACTTGCGAGGGGATATCCTTTCTTCCCAGCTAAACAATATTTCATAAAGGCCCCGGCTGAAAGTTTCGAGGTTTCGAGAGCTGCCTGCCAGCCAAATGCCTTCCTTCTTGGCTCCAATAAAACCAGCTTGCCAGTTATGAGAATAGCATTGAGGATGGGAATTTAGCAAAGGATAGGGAAATTATTGGAAGGCCTTGAAGGAGCTTTCCTCCCTAAAAAAATCGTACATTTCCCAAAGCCATCAAGCTGATAGATCTTCCATTTAAAGACAAAATCGAAAGCTACCTTTTATAGGGAGTAAAATATTTCTTTTATTTCGAAAGCAATCAAGCTGAAACTTGGAAGACATTTGTATTATCAATGAACCTTTCAGATAGAAACCAAAAAACCCCAATCAGAAACGTATATTTTGAGTAAAGACCTAAAAACACACCCCGACTCTACTCTTATTATCCATCAAATGCTGGTTCCCTACGTGGAGTTACTTCCGCGTTCTGTGAAATACTGCAAACTATTATTATATTTATTTATTTTTGTAGTGGTTTCGATGTCCAGCGGTGGAGAGCGGTTGCCTTCCGGATAGCCCCTAGAAGGAAGGGGGGGATCTATCCGTGTCTAGACTTTGTTGTCCCCGTATTTAAATAGCAAATGATTAGCTTCAATTGGCTTCAATTGCAAATGGGCGCTTAATGCCCAAATTGATATCGTCTTCCAAGCTTTTGTCTGCCCTGTTTGAATAGAAAAAAAGTTGAGAAAAAAGATAAAACCTGAATCGTTTTGATGGGATAAGTAGTTGGAGATAAAAATAATACCAGAGGGACCACATCACACACATCGCACACGCACATCCATGTCAAGTAGCTCCACTTTCGTCAGTTTTTAAGAGACCTTTCCCGATGCCGATTGAAGTGTCTGGCAAAGTTAAATCATTTGGAAATTTGAAAATTGAAGGGTTCTCCTTAGCCCCCGCCCCAGGCCCCAGGCCCCCGCCCCAGGCCCCTCCTCATTTATATTGACTTTGGCCCGAAATTTGAAAACTTAAAAAGATACAAAAAGTTTGCACTAAGCTATCCGAAAGTTTTTCGGCTTTTATTGGCTCTGCAAATATTTGATTCGTTTCGATTTCGAACTTCAAAATGGATATTCCCTGTAGTTGGTTATAATTTCCAAAAATATTTGTAGAATACGATTTATATTATTATTATACAGTTTTGTGGCAGCGCTCGGAATTCTTTTGTTAAATATTTTTAATGATTTGTTCAATTGAAACATTTTTGGGGGGACGGGGGGCAGCATACGGAAATGCAACGGAGCATGCCCGTGACCTTTGCTGTGAAGAGACCGCAGATGCTCGGATACGCGGCTTCAGATACAGATACAGATACAGATACATTTACAGTAGCAGATACAGATACAGATACAAATACAGATACATATGCGACTGCAAATGAAAAGTTAAACGTTGCGTGCTGCGCCTGTTTATCTTACGGATGCGCCCTGGGATGCATCACTCACTCAACTCGAGCATAGCATTTAACTCATTCGTATAAAAGATACAAAAATGTATCCGCGACTGTGTGGAGGTATGCTCCTCCTCGCTGTATCTGGGCGAACGCTGTTTAAACAAACAAATGGGCGAAGGCGCAAGTACACACACACTGAGAGGCCAGCTACTTCTGATTCAACTTTTGCTCATTCATGGCGTTGCACTCGATTAAAAATGTTTCCCCCTGCCCCTGCCCCTGCCACTGCCGCTGCCGCTGCCTCCTCTACTGCCTCTGCCCTCATGCCACATGCCCCTTCGTCTTGCCGCTTTTGTTGCAGGAAGTGCTCATCTTCATTTACTTTGTTGTCGCTGCCGTCTCTTGACGTTTTTCGGTTTTGCGGATGACACTCTTCGGTTTCAGTTCCTTTGCCGCTGCAACTATGCACTGAGCCAAAAAATGGATTGCTTGTTAAATATTTTGGTACTTCGAAGACCTGGAATAAGGAAGAGAGAGAGAGACCTGAACTCGGCAAATATTAATACAAAAAATACAAACTTACAAAAAATAAAAAAAATTAACATAAGAAAATAGTATAGCGTATTATATAAACTTACTTCTTATATAAACGATTTTTTTCCATAAAAAAACTTTGGACGAACGAATTGTTGTGGAATTGTTATAACATGAGTACTGGGTATCATATAGTCGTTGTTTTTAAGGATACAAAATGTACATACCTGGGACTTCGAGTAGAAGTTGGTTTGTTGTCAATCCCTAGAAATACTATAACATATAGAAAAAAAACTATAATCCGATATAGTATCAGGCAGCTTTTATAAATATTTTCTTTTAGAGACCTCCTTCCTCTCAATTGATCGCTGCCGCTTATTGTACGGCTGGAATCGCGGGGACCCGTTACTTGTGGGAGTTGAATAAATTACAGTCTTTCAGAGATTAATTACAGAGGCGAAAGTCCAAAAAAGCTAGTACCGGGTATCAAAAAATGTAAAATTTACAAACACACTGAAATGTTTGTATCCCCCTAACTTTTCTCTTAGTGCTTAGATTCGGTCTAAGATTATTGCCAATTTACAAGCCAAGCTAGCTGTCTTGCTCGCTCGCTTGGCGCCCTCGGCACTCGGCTAATTAAATATCTATGAATGGCGGTCTTAGGATCTGCATCTGTATTTGTGTATCTGTGTATCTGTGTATGGATTACCCAACCCAACCGAGCCAGTCTCGTTTGTATTTTAATTTAGCATCTTCAGATTGCTACAGGAAATTGCTTTAATTTCCATTGAGTGTTTTCGAGTATTTGCTGTTTGCCAAAAAAGCCAGGGAAACCGAAACCGACCGAATTGCCTCTGTCTTTTGCGTTTGAATCTGTTTTTGTGGCATTTGCGAAGATTATTCGCAACCGCATCGCAAAGAGCAACTTTTCCATCCCAGCAAATATATGGAGATGTTGGACAAGTGTGTGAGGCGGCACTTGGAAGGCTTTTCATTAATTTATGCCGCGGTGTTGCAGCTTTTCGAAGAACAACCCGAACAGCCCACAACAAACGGGCCACAAGAACAAGATTTCTCCGCCAAAGACATCAATCAATGGGGATTCTATTTGCCAAAGAGAACAAAAAAAAAATGCCCGAAAACCCGAAAACCACCATCGTTAATCGGTGAAAGTGAAACTAGAACGCACCGCATTAAAATCCAATGAAATGTCAGCGAAGGGAAGCCAATTTGGTTTTTCGGTTTTGAGACAAGTGGGCGGGGCCACAGCCCACAGCGCACGGCCCCCAAACGCCAACATCCACTCGAGAAATCAAAGAGGAGCCCAGGCAGGCACTTGAGCTCATTTCCCAGGCGTTCTTCGCCTTTGATCTTTTTTGTCTTTTGTATGGGAAAAAGAAAGGGAAAGGGCAAGGGAAGGCCAAAGAAAAAGTGGGGAGCCCGCTCCCCAGGAGGGAGGGGCAGGGACGACTCATCTATTGATTGGTCAACGGGCGTGTGGATTTTTGGGGCGGAGCAATTGAAGTGCGAAACCCGAAAAGAGGCAGCCAAATGGAGCGAAAATGGCTAAACTTTGCAATGAGTTTGATCAAATGTTTATGCGGCGAATTACAATGGCAAAAGGAAATTAAAAATCAACAAAAAGTGTCTTACTTTATGGCGACCGTGACACAAAGCTTAGATATTTAACAAAAGTATAGTTTAAATCGTATTTATTTTACGCATAAACCTGCTAAATTCTCTGCTCGATATCATTTGCCAGCTAAAGATACAGATACGAAATACGAAATACGAAATACAAAATACAGATACAGATACAGATACAGATAGAAATACAGATACAGATACAGATTTTTATGGGCAAAAGCGTGAATTGCTCCTCAGGGAATTGGTCGGCTGGCGTTCCAATGGATACACTTCGATTTGGTAGATTTGACAAAGCGCAAAGTGCTTGTATATTTGGGATACTCTTGGGTGTATCTTGCAGATGCCAGGCATTTTCATTTCATTTGAATTTAGTGGCCTCAGTCCGATGGTGGACGAAAAGGAGGGGGAGGGGACTGACTGACTAATGATGAAAGTGTGACCCAAGTTTTTAGGCCATTTGCAGGATTCCATTCCGGGCATCCTCTTGCGGCAATTTATTACAAATAATATATCAAAGTGGGGCTTCCCTATCCAAGTTTGTCCAAGTTTTCGGTTCGAGTTGGCGTATTTGTCAGTGTGGCATTACTAATTGGTGATTACGAGCGGAAGTCGACAAAATATTTTATGCTCTTATTTCTATTTTGTAAACATTTCTCGAGGGGTCGTTAAAAAAAAAAACGGGAAAAAAAACGGAAAAAAAAAGCCAGGGAAAAAAAACGGCGGAAATTCAAGTGGCTAAAATTAAAATGGAAACGCAAACGCGAACGCGAACGCAAATGACAGCGAAGAAGAACGAAAGCGAATGGATGGTGTATGTTGGATGTGGCGGATCTGGATCGGGTGCATCTTCATCTGCTTTTCATCAATGGGATCGGAATATCTGGCCGAGTGCCAATTATTGTTGCACGTTTGTCTCCCGCTTGTCAGGGAGTTGTGAGTTCTTCTGGCCAACTGCGCTTCATTCATGCGGCCATTCATCCGCCAAATGGATGCCAAAAAGTGCCAGAAGTGGCAAGTCCATTGGCCCGGCACCTGCTCCTCCCTTCACGACAGGATACATTTTTCGCATTCTGTTTTCCCATTTCTAAGGGAATATAATTATTCCAGTTTTTACTCACCTTTATAATATTAAAAAATAATTAAAAGCTTAAATGCGTTTGATAATCGGCACGTGTTAATCCAAAAAAAGTATTGTCTAAAATTTCATCAAGATCGTATCATTAGTTTTTCGAGTGACAAATAGACTCAAAAGGAGTTCCCAAAGGATAACAATGTTTCCAACACTTTCAACTCAAATACTTTCCTATTTTTACTTTCTTCTATCAAATAAGGATAGACTTTATTTTTGTATGGATCAGGATTCTTCCACCGCCTTTCGAATTCTTTGTCTTTGTTTTATTTACCATCGCCAGGGCACATTTTATGGCGGGGCCTGTTTTCTTGCCCCGTCATCTGTGTTTTTAATAGTCGAGGGGGAGAAAGGCGAACCAGAATGTTGTTGTGTTTGTGATAATTATTATGGCGCTCTTGACGCCTTTATTGAGTGTAAAACGTTTGGCAGGCGGTCGCCGCGGATGGATATGCAGATACAAAGATACAAAGATACTCAGTTACCAGATACACTTCTTTCTCATTTCGAATGCAAAACGATCGACGGCGATAAGCCGATCAAGGTATGGGATCTCTGATCTTTATTCATTTAACGCTCATTTAACCCCCCCTTGCCTGCGTCCCCCTTGAGAATCGTTAACGACGATCCACGTGTGTGGCAGAAAAAAACTTTCAAGCCATTTGCTTGTTAAAATGCAACAAAGTTTCCCGTGGCCACTGAGGCGGAACTTTTCTTGGATTCAAAAACAACATCGGGACATCGGGTTCATCCAATTTCTGTGCCTGCTGAAGCGACAAATAAATGTTACAGTCTTTTTACTGATTTGTCTCGCTGCAGAGCGAGAAAAAAAGAAGCTTTATGGCGACCGTGACACATGGCAGAAACTCCACTTAGTCTAGAGCTTTTCCCCCAGTGCACACCATGTGGGTGGAGGCAGAAAATAAAACTAGGGTGGGAGAAATAAAGAGCACAGAGAAGAAAAAAAAAGGGTTCGAGTGATCATCATCACTCGGGGCTTGGTTTCTTTCTTCAGTTTTTGGGTGCCCTGTGTGGGCAGATCGGTGGATGGGGGATGGGAGATGGGGGGCATCGCATTCCCAATTCCAACTCTTTTCTTAACAAGCTGTCAGTCAGTCAGACCTTTTGACGGGCTGTTTTTAGCGCTGCAAGGCTGTGGGGAAGTGGCAGGGGGCAAGTGACAGGCGAGGAGGAAGTGGAAATTAGCTCGAAATCGATGGGAATCATTGATAGATGCGTTCAGTTACACCATCGACTGGCAAGAGTTTTTCGGTGGTGGGGGGGCGGGGGAGATAGTACAGAAAAAAATGGGTGGGAAATCGAAGGAAGACGTGCAATTAAGATATTCGAGGGGTTCCCATGTCTGCCATATAACACTTTTGTATTATTTTTGGAACGGGTCCCAAGTACTTTTAATTTATGGGAAATAAATCCCATGTAGTCCACCTTTTGCAATCCATAAAAGAGAAATGACAAAAAATAAGCAAACAGCGTTTTTTACTTATCCCTCACTCCCTCTATTTTTTTTGTTTTTTTTATGTATTTGTTAGCTTAACTTTGTTTTCTTTTCCACCTCCCCCTCCTCCCCATACCACACTCGAGATGCAGATACATTTGTATCTGTGAGCTGGTCTGAATTTTACGAGCGTGTGTATCCGCGAGATAATAATCAAAGACACGACATTTTCCAACTTTCCGACTTTCCGAGTCTCCGAGTCTCCCAGTTTTCGGTTTCAGTTCATAGGCCGTTTGTAATTTCCCAGAAGCGTCCCACATCTGTATCTCTATTCGAGTCGGTGGGGAGTATCTAGTATCTAGTATCTGTGTATTTGTGTTTGTGTGTGTGTGTGCATAAGATATTAGCATTCTGTGCGTTAATGCTTTTCATCTTACAGATACATTCTGCTCCTTTTTTCGTCTGCTTCTGGCTTTTTGCCTGCGTTGCCTGCGAGACTTTATTTCATTTTCAGTTTCATTAAATAACAAATTGCTCTTTTGTTGTGTGTGTGTCTGTGTGTGTGTGTGTATGTGCGTGTGTATCTTTGTATCTTTGTATCTCGGGCTCAACTTTTTTATGATGTCTATGCAAGCTTATGTGTGTGCACTTTACTTCTCTTCCATTTTTTTTTTTTTTGCCTTTCTTTGTTATTAACATTGTTGTAATAAAAAGAAAAAGGAAAAAAGAATAAGCTCTGCTTGTCGGGAAGGTTAAGGAGTCCCTCAAACTCGAAACTTTTCTATTTTATGCTTTCAATAAATATTAACATTTCTCAAGCCGGGCCACTGAACTCTGAAAAATGGGCAAAAAAAATGTATTCCCTTACTTTGGTGCCAAACTTTTTTCGACTTCTTTTGTTTCTACAGGACTCTTTTGTCCTGTCACATCTATAAAATGTCTTTAAAGATTTTAATCTTCACTTGACTTTCTTCTGACATCTGATGGGCTTCTCATTCGATCCAAAAAAAAAATAATAATATATAATTTTGGATTGATAATAACGTAGGTGTGAAAACACGACCGCTCTCTGACACGATCATCTGAAAAAAAAAAGAATTGAAAGGGGTAGAGAAGAAGATGCCCAAGACAGCCCATAAATTTAAAAGCAATAAAACTTTCAAGACAAATAAAAATGCGGCTTCCCTGCTGCAATTGTTGCAACACCCAACATAAATCTCCAGGCACGCAAAATATTTTAACAAAAACAAATCCCAGAAAAGGGGGAACGCGTGCGTGCGTGCGGTTTCCAGATCCCCTCAAATTATATATTTGAACGCGTATATCCCCGCAAACGGATCCCAAAGGAGACCAGACCTTGAACACACATACACACACACTTATGACAGGGGCGTTAATTTATGTGAGACTGCCTCCAAAAAAAAGGGGGGGGGGGGGCATTGCATGGAGAAGGGGGCATGGGCTGGTGACGTGAACTTTCTGGGCGATCATGTGCGTCATTTCCATTGAGGATCGCCGATCCGGGGACTGCTTGGGGGAATCTCTAAATATCTTTTAATAGGCCACAAAAATTATCAACCGGGGACGATGTTTGTTTTATTTTTTCCCCGTTTTTATGGTAACTGTCTACCCATAACTCTAAAAGTTGTAAAGTTATTAAGCTGAAAGTTGGTATAGAGTCTATTTATTATTATAAAAGTTGGATGAACTCTAAACAAAGGTAATCGGAAGAATATAATCTATAGTATTCCATATATTTCTCATCATAACTCTATTATTTCTGAGAGCAAAAGCCTGAAACTTTTCAAGAGCCTGAAGAAATTGTAAATATTTGATCTTATAACCCTAGGTTTAAAAAAAATTAGCATAAATTTATTATTCGAAGGAAAAGGGTTCTCGAACTTTGATCGTTTCAAGTGATCTTTTTTTTTTTGGTTCCAAATGAAGGAAATCCCAACAGATTGATCCCAATTCCAGAAAGCATTTGGAAAACGATCGTGACAAGAGCTTTCGCTGGTCCATGATTATTTTTTGAGTGATCTTCTTGGAAAAATTGGGGGCCAGCTGTTTTGATGGCTCATGATCTGTTTGACACTCGCCACCGATGGATGGCTTTTGGCCAATTAGCTTTGGCCCCGAACTGGAGTGGCACCCCTCCCTAGGTTTGTGTGTGTGTTTTTTGGAACAAACATAAAACAGAGAATGAAAAACCAAATAAACGCTAATTGGAAAAGCATATTTTATATGGACTGGTGACTGGCGTCCCTCTTCCCCTCCTCACCCCTACCACAAACTTGCCCCGTTTTTGTGGCACGCACTTCCCACTCGTAAAAACTGGAAACATTTTCGGATTTCGGATTCTGGAGCGATCATAAAAATGTTGTTGGGGGGAACTCGGAACGATTATTTTTTGACATTTGTGGCAAATGTTTTCCAACCAAACAACCCATTATTCTAAAAATAATTTCGAAAACTCTGACAAAAAGGGCTGAGGGGGGGAGGAAGGGGAGGGCATTCAAATGCGAACGCCATTTAATTGTTTTATGTTCAATGCTCGTCGAGAAATAAAATCAATTTTAATTACACCAACTCGTTGACATTTCAACCAAAAGCTGGTTTCCGATTTTTTCTTCTTTGCTTTTTTTTTTGGTTTCTTTTCTTTTTTTTTTTTTTTTTTTTTTTTGAGTTTAGTGACGAAAACCAGTTCTGCCCCAATCCACTCCACAATCCCCAATGCTCAATAGTCCGTTTCGTTGCAAGTCCGAGTCGGTGTCTTGGCTTAAAGTCCCAGTTCCAGCCTCGCTTTCGTCTCTTTTTCTCTTTTTTATATTTTGTTTTTTTATATTTCTTGTATTTTTCTTAAAAATTTTTTGTTTTTGTGCTGCATCCCAACCGAAAACCTGGAAACTTGTCGTTGTTTTTTCGCTTTTCTCGTCTTCGACAGCAACTTGCTGCGAACTCGTTTGGTAGCATTTTGGTAAAGGGGCGGGCCAGCAGGAGGGGGCGTGGGCCGTGAGCGGTGGCGGTGGCGGGGGCGGTGCGGCTAGGGGGCGGGCAGCGTCATCATGATTTGCACTACAAAACATTAAAAAAATCTCTAAGGAGCCGGGCCCAAGCATTGCCGCTCCTCTCAAAAACTACACTGAGCGAAAAAGTAGTAAATCCAAGTTTTCAATGTATTTTTTGAAAATAAATTAAAATTTTTGAATATTATCAGACGATTGTTTTTAAAAGGTTTGAAAATTAAGTTAATTTAAATTATTAGAATACAGTAACATTAAAAGAACTATTTTTTTTTTACTGTAAACCTTTCCTTAATTTTCCCAAAAATTAAACAAAAAATTTTTAAGAATCTTCTTTGGATTTTTATTTTCTTTTTCAAATTAATTAACGATTAAAAGTTTTTGGAATATAAAATAAAATTTAAAAAAAAATGAAATACAATCTTAAAAAGTTTTAAAACATTTCCAGAAATCTATAAATAGTTTAAAGTTCCGTATTTAAAAGAAAAAAAAAACAAACTGGTTGCATCCCTTTTTTTTGCAAGTGTAAGTCCCTCTTAGATGTAACACTGCCTCCCCTTAGCCCCCCTCGCCGTGTTGCTGCCCCTTTTTCGCGCTGCATTTTTCGCGTAGGCCGCTGGAGGAGTGCAGCGAACTTGGTAGCCGCATCGGAGATTAATGCGCTGCCAGACAAACTCAGCTGGAAGATGGCCGGATTGTTGTTGCACTCCTCTGGAGTCTGGAGTTTGGAGGGGTGGGGAGGTGGGCGGGATGGGATGGAGCGGCTCTATGTTTCGTGCCCGTGGCCAGTAAATCTTGAGCTGCTTTTCGGACGCGGCCAAACAAGTAGATTTCGTATCTGGACGATGCGTTTTGGGTCGCAGCCAAAGTAAAGAAAGATTTCCGAGAACTCATACATAGAGCTGGGATCAATCATAGGAATGTTGAGGATTTTCCACAAAAAAAACTACACATATGAGCATTTTTCGGAGATCATCCGGAGATAGTGGAGAACTTTATTGAAAAATTGTTGGCGATGTTTATCGATCTCTATCGATTTTGATCGAATTTTATTCTTTTTATTTCAAGTCTAATTTATAAATTATTATTTGAAATAAACTTAAAATACCTTTGTTGTATAAAAGTATATCAATAATAATTGAATAAACTCAAAACATTAAAGCCTATCGGTTTTATCGGTTTGAATTTCAATATCAAAGCTTAAATACATTTTATTTGTTTGTTTTCATTTAAAAACTTACTTTCTTGAATATTATGTCATCGAAAAAGATTAAATCAATTCAAGAAATTAAAGCTTATCGATAATATCGA
Source organism: Drosophila varians (assembly GCA_018150405.1). NCBI lineage: Eukaryota > Metazoa > Arthropoda > Insecta > Diptera > Drosophilidae > Drosophila > Drosophila varians. The sequence continues at coordinate 12,626,055 of JAECWK010000126.1, forward strand.
TTTTCAATTCACATTTAAATTAAATTAAAATGTTTTTTAGAAACTTAACAATTTAAAGAACGAATTTTTGCCATCAAGAAACAAAACCATTAAAATCGCAAACAATTTAATGGAAAAAAGTGACGACATTCCTTCGATTTTTTTTTGGCCCTCCGATCGGTAACGCTTTTGTTTCAACACTTTTCATAAATTTGTTAATAATTCATGGAGTACCGAGCGGTTGGGGGGGGATTTTTTGTAAACATTTTTTGTGTGTCTTGGAGTTCTTTGTTTGGTTTTTTGTTGCCTTTAATGAACGTGAAATTATTTTCGTTTATGATTGAAAATATTTCATTAGCTTTCAATCAATGATGATGATGGCGATGATGATGATGAAGCTGACGAAAGATGCGAATGTATCTTGTATCTATTGTAGTTTTCGCTTCGCTGGCACGGAATGTGCCAGTTCATTGCGTTGCTTGTGTTAATTAATGTGCCACGCCCACTGGTCATTGGCCAGGCTTAGAACGCCCACCGAAAATCAGCAGGCAGCAGTTGTTCAATGTTTGATTAATGGGAATTTCGCCATTGTATCTATGTATCTGTGTATCTGTGCATCTATGTATCCAACTATTCATCGAGATGCAAATGCAGCAAGGAATTGACCATTTTGCGGTCGAGACGCTTCGGTATCTGCAACTGTTTGGGTCTGAAGTTCAGCACTTGGAGAAATTTTCACTATTTCTTTATTATTGTGGAAATAATTTTTCCTAAACTCACCTAACAACACCTATACACACATGTTTCGACGCTACCTTGTAAGGTACGGCTGAATGTTAAGTAATGAAAATTTTAAAGATTTTTCTTTCTGTTGAGGCACTTGTATTTGCATTTGCATTTGTATCTGCATCTGATTGTGAATTTGCAGTTGCCGTTGCGGTTCATTTGAGGTGTCTGGCCGGCTCTTTGGATAGCCAGCCTTATTTATTTCTGTTACGAAGTCCTCCTTCGCCTCCTCGCCTCAGACCTGGACCCTTTGATTGATTTTGATTTACTTCGTGCTGGGGTGTTATTCAATTTTTGTGCCATATCATAAATTTAATTTGAGATGAAAATCCCAAAAGATATGCCACATTATCCCAGACCAGCTCCAGCTACAGCTCGTGCCCCATTGTATCCCACAGATACATTTCGATCTCTTGGCCACAATAACGGATTACATTCGAAATTGTTTGGCATTGGCGCCCGTCTTTTCCTTCCTTCTTTCAGGGGCTTTTTTTTTCAGTTGAGTGTTTTTCCAATATTACACGATGACTTTGAATATTTTGTGTGTGTGTTTGTGTGTGTGTGGCTCCACATCATCATGGGTGGGATTTTGTGATTAGAGGCGATACACACACAAGTCCAATCGGATAAAAGCGGCGAGTGTAACAAATATGTTGTGCATCGGCAGTAGTCTCGAACATGAGACTACAAACTGCCAGATACCAAAATGGAATCCACACTTATTCTGATTGTTTGCCCAGCCAGTTTGCCCCTCTCCCTATCTTACCTCTCTTACCGCTCTCTGTCTCTGTCTCTTTCTGTTGCCCAGCATCGGTCTCTTTCGGTTTGGCTCCATCTCCCCAGAGAGTTCGCCGAAAACCAGTTTCCAGTTATTTGAAAATGCCGAACCAGAGGCAGGAATTATTTTTGATCAGCAATTGGGCAAATCGATGAATATATTCTAGCCCAAATGCAGCTTTTGCGAAAATAAACGCCAGATTGGGGATATGAAGTTCTGGTTATCCTGGGATGCCATGCCCAAAAATCAAGGATACTCAACGATGCTTGTTCATGTTGAATGGGAAAAGCTAACGTATTAGCAAGTAGGGAGATTAAAAAAAAAACGTCAACAACTTGAATAAAAAGGTAAAATAATCCAATTCGATATTACGGATATCGACAAAAAATAATAATGAATTAAAAATATCAAGAAAATGCAACTATTATAAACGAATGAAAATAATATCTAGTAATTTTAAAAGGCTTCATAAATAATAAATTAAATATAACGATAAATATTTATCAAGCCAAGACAAAAAGGATAACAAAAGCCAGCAAAGTAAAGCGTAACGAAAAGTCACAAGGTTGTTGTTTTAGAAACAGCACCGTTTATTTAATGAAATTTCTTTTTCCCTCAAATAGATCCAAAATATCGATAACAAAGCCATGAAGACTTCCTAGATTCCAACACGAAAATCGATAAATAATCGAACAAATCGAAGATATTATCGAGAGAGAAAAGTAAAGGAAGAGGAGTGGAGGTTCTTCCTGAAAAGATTTCCATTCGATCGAAATCAGAAATATCCTGCTGTGGGTGGCGATATGCCACCAAGGCCCCCTCCGGGCCGTCCTGCCCCTGGCCACCACTTACACGGGGTGCAGAAGATAAGTCGCTAAATAATATAAATAAAAAAATAAAAATTCCACTTGCACTTGTCCATGATTTATTATGAACAATAATAATTAAAAGCAAAAGCAAAAAAAAAAAAAAAAAAAAACGCAATTAAGAGTAAATATAACGGTAATAAAACGCAAAAGTGAACAAGTTGCTAACGGTACAGTGAACACACACACAAAATGACTATGAAATCGATAAAGTATTCCGATTGTGATACCATCATGGATGGCTACAATCCGGTGCCACCGCCCCTGCCCCGCCGCGTGCCCCCCGTGCGAAATATCTACGCAGAGCCCTTTGCCCACGAGCCGAATCATTCTAGCAGGTAAATATCCTTCCTCTCCGAAAATAACTGTAATTAACTCTAGTGGCCCCATTATTATTTATCGAAATGGCAACTGGCAACTGGCAAATGCAGATTCATAATTAGCACTCGACATCCGGACAACATTTTTGCCGCAAACTTGAGATTTAATTATGTGTTATCGGTGATAAGCGCACAAGTCAACAATTCAAAGACACATCAGACAATCGTCTGTAAATAATAAGTATGTTTAAGTTCGGGTTTACTAAAGTAGGCTTAGTCTTGGAACAAATATTGAACAAATTTATTTCCATCCCAGATAGTTGTGTCTTTCCGATAAAGACGATTAAGCGACATAAAGTAATCGGGATTATTAATACCCAGTACTCACTCCGTCTCTGGGTTTTGAAAACAAGAATTGATAAGAGGTTCCGATAAATCCGGAATATTAGACAAGATAGTAGTAACGACATTTACACCCGCTACTCATTCCACCCAAAAACCATTTTTGAAATGGGAATTTTAAGTATTTAAACTAAAATAGTATTTATACCCGATACCCCAAATCATCTCCAAATCAAACCCCCCAAGTACCAGGTATTAAAACCAATAAATCCCTTCCAAAGTGGCAAATATTACCTGTAATTAAAAGTCAAATGGCTTTTATGGGGAAATAACAATGGAACACCCTTCCGTAACGGCAAAAAATGGTTTCATTTTACAAAAACGTCACCTCAAGGTGTTGCTTTGTTTGGTTTTTTCTTCATTTTTTTTTATGTTGTATATTTTTTTTGTTTTTCAACTCCATTCGCAATCATCGGCAATTCAAACGCAAGAAACTGGAACACAATTGCAATAAACGCACGCCTCGATGAGTAGCTGCTCCTTCCCATTTTTTTTTTTTTTTTTTTTTTTTGCATCCATCCTGCGGCCCACACACATGTGGCATACAGAGTTACACATTTTTAAAGGAGCAAAAAAAAAAAAAGAAAAGGTATAGGGGAGAGAGGATGATAAAGAAATGTCCCATATAAAGCGGTACAATATGCATTTTCATATCTGAACAAATAGACAGGCGAGAGGTGCAGATTTGCCTCCGATATGTATATATTTTATATATATATATTGTATATAAATGCACACATATATATAGCAACAATGCCCGAGGGGGCGCACGGGGGGGTTTTTGAGAACAGCTAACGAGAGCAGACAGATGGAAAAGCTTCGAGGACGAGAGCGAGGACGAGGACGAGGCGAAGGACGAACAAGAGGAGCTACAATGGCCAAGTGGTAACCAACAGTCAGCCAACTGATACAACAGGCAGTCCCACTACACAGAGAAAAAAAACGGGGCTTTAAATAAAAATACAATTAGGGAAACTATAAAGAAAAAAAGAGAGTTTATTCGATTATTTCGATAATTGTTTCTATTAAATATTATTTTTTGGAAAAAATGCTCTATTTCGACTTTTTGTCTTTTAGAACTTTTAAAAATTCTTAAATAAAAACTATATTCTGTTTTAATAATAATAATAATAATAATAATAATAATAATAATAATAATAATAATAATTATAATAAGATATAAATTATGCAAAAATTTCTATAGAAAAAAATTACGAAAAATAATCATTTTTCATTTTATCCATTTATATTATCTTCTAATCCATTTATCTTTTATATCTTTTTTTTAACTAAGTTTATTTCTTGTAACTATTTTTTTTTTGCTTATAAAATATATATTTTTTATTCCTTAAACTCCGATAAAAACCCTAAAAACCTTTTAGTTTTTCGACCGGCTGCAAAACCAAAATAAATATAAATAGTGCATTATTTTTGTAGTGGCTGGAAAGACAAAAAAAAACAACAAACAAACGAGGGGGAGTGTAGTGGGTGGTGTGGGCGTGGCAGGAGACAGGATGGGGGTTTCGGCGCAATATGTTTTGCCTGTCAGTTTCATGCATTTCATATTGAAAACCATTCGTACTTTTACTTGAGTGAGTTTTATGAGCAGCAGCGAGCCTGTGCCTGCGCCTGTGCCTGTGCCTGTGCCAGAGGGGGAGTGGGGGATACACATATCCAAACGAGGATGCTCCACTGGCTACATTGTACCCTTTTTCGCCCACAGCTGGTAAGGACATCAGTGGCCCCGTTTATATGCATAGTTTTTTGGTTGTGCGATTGCAAACTGCCAAGTGGGTTAGATTGTGTTTCGCTCCGCTTTTATATTAAATGAAAATTCCAATTACTTTTTATGGAGAAATACGAGGAATACGAGGAATACAAGGAATAGTGGAAATAGAGAAAATGGCATTTTATTTAATTTTAACTTGAATGTCAAAAGTTTTGAATATATTTAAAACGTAACTTTGAATCAAAATTACAATCAAGATCTTTTCCATTTCTTTGCCACACTTTTTAGGTAAGTAGTCCTTGAAGGATATACATATATATATTTGTGGGCAAACATGCAGATATTTTTTTTTTGGGGGGGGAGGACAAAGTTGGTGGAGAATTTAATAATTCAAGTAGCTGGTGGAGCAGATGGCGAAATGGAAGGCCTCTCTAATGACCTACTTGAAAACAAACAACAACAAAAAAAAACAGGAGGGGGAGGGGAGGGGGGGGAAGGGGTGAAGAAAAAAGGATATACTAGTTGTGTACTCGTGTGGGTCAGGTGGTTGCCAGAAACTTGTTTAGTTTTCGGTTTGGCTTAGTTGAGTTTCAGTTTTCGGTTTTCAGTTTTCGGTTTTCAGTTTCCCGTCTTGCAAGTTTAGTTTTTCCTTCACTTCAAGTGCAATTCCTGCCAAAGGACGAGACCGAAAAAAGGAAGAAAATATGGCAAAGTAACCTCTTGACCCAGTCCAATCATATCCTGGCAAACATTTTCTGATGAGCTCTGCCTCTGCCCGTCCCTAACATTCATAAACACAAAAAAGAAAATGGAATAGTAGAAAATTAGGAGATTTATGTAGAATGGATGTCCTGGCGGCGGTTGACATATATCACATATATATATATAATACTATCCTCGTATATCCCTATATTGTATTTGTAGTTGATGTGTATCCTTATGAGACAACTCGATTTTGCTCGTTAGACAACATTTGTTTCGGACAGTTGGCAACTAATTTGTTTTGAAATGGATGTCCAGGGTGGAGTCCTTCCTTCCCACACGAGGCCTCCAAGGGTCACTAAATTGAATAAGGACAAAGCAACAACAACAGCAACAACAACAAAAAATGCCAAGAAAATACAGACAAATACAGACCTCCCCCGCCTCTCTCCCCCCGCCACCAGTAAATATTTTGCCAGAATTTTGATGGATTTTGATGTGGCGGCCAGTAAATTGGGTTCCTTTCGACTTTATGGAAAACCATGAGGTCCTTCTCGCTCCTTTCTACCCAAAATAATGAGTTACATGTCCCGACATCCACAACATTAATCCCAATTAGGCCTCAACTGCTGTAGTGGCTCGGTCGTCTATTTATTTTTTGGTCAATTTCTTTGTAATCTGAAGGAAAAAATCCCAATATTTTCTAGAAACCAACTTCCGATTTGGAGTCCTTTTCACCTTGCACTGATTCCTCCACAGCCTCCAGGCATATCCCCACAGATTCTGGTGTTTCCATCGACATTTCAGCCTCTTCGAGCGATAAAACAGCCTCTTCCTGCGATAAACTAGCCTCTCCCTGCGATAAATCAGCCTCTACCTTCGATAAATCAGCATTTTTCATTGATAACTCCATCAAATTAAGGGACAAAGGATCTGCATCTATTTGAGGAGGAACCAAATTCTCTTCCAACAGATCCTCGAGCAGAGACTTGGCATCCGGCTTGTAGTCCTCGCTTGGTTGCGGCTCCGCGGCGATAACTTCTATCGGAATAATCGATTCGCTCGTTTTGTAGCTGTCCAGATTCGTCGAGTCGGGACTCTCGTCCTCAGCGTCCGTAGCAAACAGAGGTGGCTCCTGCTCCAGCTGGGCGTCGATGAAGGTGAAGAGGGTCGGCAGGGAGACTAGGACTTCGTCCAGATCCTCGCGAGGAGCTTCCACTTGGCTATACGAACTCCTGTTCTCCAGAGTCTGCAAAGTACTGGAGATGGCAGAGGCGTCCTCGGCCAGGGCTTGCATTTCCTCTCGCTTGGAGTGGACCTTGTCTGGAAGGAAATGGGGTATGGTTAGAATACTACTGTCCCGATCTTCTCTTAGGATTAATTATCCTAAAACCTACGGGACGGCATCCTGTTCTTGGTTTTGGTGTTCCTCCTCCTCAGCATTCTTCCCCTGGAAGCCTTCTTCCGCTGCAAACTGCCCGTGCTACTGGCCCGGGGCCGGACGTCTATGGCCACGGTTTTCGGAGGTCCTGGCTCCTCCGTGGCCGCCCGGCTGACGGAGGGTTTCTTGAGGATTGAATGGATTGCCAGGACGTCGGGCGTCGCAGGATTATAGGTGGGAACGGGTGCCGCTGGACTGGGAGCAGGATCGGGAGTAAGGATGGGCTTGGCAGCACCGGCACTGGTACTGGCCACCACCGGGGGATTCAGGAGTGGAGCCACTGTGATCTTGAGCCTCTGGTTCTCCTTGAGCAGGAGCGCCCGCAGGCTCCGCATCTCCTCGTTGAGCTTCATCCTTCGCACCTCCAGCTCCTTGAGCTTCCTCTTCTCGCCCTCCAGCGTGGCGAAGAGCTTGGCGAAGGTGGCATTGTTCTGCTCCTGCTTGCGGGCCTGCTCCGCCATCCGGGCGGCCTGGCCGGAGCTGGATGCTACCTCCTCCTTCCTCACCGACTGGGGTGCTGGTTTCTGGTTCTTTTCGGCCATTCCTGGTCTATGGTTAGACGGGAGTCCAGAGCTGGAGGTTCTCGTTGGGAATCGATTGGCAATCGACTGGGAATCCTCGGTCGCTCGGTCCTCTCGGTCCTCTCGCTGGATCTGGGATTTTTTTTCTTCGGGAATTTTGTTCTGCCCCAAAGTGGTGTCGGGTCTCGAATGGGACATGTCCTGTCACTGGCTATTGGATTGGGGATGACAGTTGATCAAGGCCTGCTTACGCTTACTTTGTTTGTCTTCCACTTAGATTGGTTAAACGGCGGCAATGGCCCAGTAAAAGGATGCGAAAGGACTCCTAATGAAACTTCCACGGCAAACTCTCATATTTTGGCAGACAAACTTCAAAACTATTGTTGTGCGAAAGTCAATGAACTGGCAAAATCGCCTAATATTTTCACACTCTCCTCTTTTTAGAGTGGCAAGGGGGAGGGGGGAGAAAGGATAAAAGGATAAAAGGAGCAAAGAAGTTGTGGCTGGTGGGGTAGGGCTTCATGTTTTGTGCTCTGAATGGCCAAGTATATTAAAAGTCTATTTCTTTTGGCAGGACAATAAAGTAGCGCGGGCGCAAAAGGATATACCGAAAGGATACCCCTGGATAGTGGCTGGCGAAGGACAGTCTGGCGAAGAGTCCTTCGACTACCCAACTCCCGGGATATCTGTTTCTGTTGTAACAAAAGCACATGAAGATGAAGTAGGTGGCGAGGAGGATTCGGGGCTGGCTCAGGACTCGGGTCTCAGGACTCTGGCTATTGTTCTACTTCGCGAAATAGCGCACATAAAAAGCCAAAGAACGACGGCCATAAATGATAAAAAAAAAAAAAAACGGAGAAGAAGGAGGAATGGGGCGAAGTCCAAGTCCAAACTGAACCCAAAGTGGGGATAAATGACAGGCAACTGGCAGCCAGACAGGGGCGCCGTAACAAAAGGGGGCGAGAGAGCAGCGAAAAAAAAGAAAGGAAAAAGGACCAGCGGAATAGAATGAAAATGCCAGGCCGACATCGACATTTTTCCCCAGCTATTCGTCCAATTTTCAGAGCCCCATCACCGTCGCCCCCTTGCCAAATAAACGGGCGCCCCGCCCCTGGCCCCTGGCCCCTGTCAGTGGCAGCGATGTCTGCGAGGAAAAGGGTTAAAAATGTTTCATTGCCTCGACAGGACTGCGAAGACAACATATGCCAATAATTTACGCAATTTAGACAAAGAAACAAAACAAAAATACAAGACATGGGGAAGGAGGTGGACAAAAAGACGGAGAAGGAGCAGGAACATGAGAAAAAATAGGAGAGAGCTGTGGAAAACTCATCAAGGAATCCCCAACCCCTCGGGGAAAAGATTCTCGCAATCAATTTCGTATTTTAAATGTTATTCAAATTGTGTCACATTTCTCAGTGTAATGGCTTGGAATTGTCTGTCTAGAATTTCGAATATGTACACCCAAGGATGTGCCACGCCTCCTTGATTAAGCCCCAGTTGTTGTGGTGGCTCTCCTCAGTTTCCTGAGCTCCTCTAACCCCCATTTTATTTATTGACTGTCGCTCCTCCGGCGGGAGAAAGGGAGAAGCTCTAGAGAATCGGAGATAGTGAAGGCTTCTCGTGGGAAGGGGAGGTGGCGGTATGGGTGGAGGGATGTCCAGGGATGCCATAGAAATGAGCGATGAACGGGCTATTTAAATGCGCTAAGCTAATTAGCCGTAAGAACAAAACTACAAGAAGTTGGCCATCGCCACTGACACTCAAAGGTTGTCAAAGGGCTCTCGGGTCTCGGGTCTCGGTTCTCGGGTCTTTGGTATTACGTTTTGCGGAAATTGCGTCATTAACAGCCGCTTACTGGGATATAAATACAATGCTGGGGGTGTCACACACCAAAGGGCACACAAATAGGTCGAGGGAGCTTCTTCACTAAACTCCATAAAGCAGCTTTGTTTCAAATTTGTGTCCTTAAATCTTTCTTCTTGAAAGAAATGGTGTAGAGTACCGGATATATATCCTTTATCTTAAGATTGACAACTCTTAAATAGTTAATAATTTGCAAAATTTGTGCTTTAAAAAGGGTATGAAAGTACCGGTTGTCATATATTTATCTAAAGATATTTCTGTCTTGAATAATTAAGGTATAAAAAACTAATATTATTTCCCATTTCAACTTTATTTTAAGAACCTCTACAGATGTTGTAAAAAAAAGGTTTCAGGAGTACCGGGTATTATTTATTTATCAAAGAGAAAGAAAACATTTTGATTCCATTTAGACTCCTCGAAAGGCTTTCCATTTGTATCAAAACTCTTTTATATTTCCAAAATAATGTACAGGATGAGTACCGGGTATCAAATATCAAACATCCTTTTTTTAAGAATCCTGTTTTGGTTTCTATTTCCACAGTTTACTGTCTGTAGTATTTATTGATTCCCCGCTACTATTCGACCGACCACGAGTGTATTTATAAAGATATCAGGCCGTCAGCTGGCTGGCTGGGAGACATTAACCCAAAGTCCTTTAATTAATGCGGGCTCACAAAACAAAACGAAAGCCAAACAGCAGGAGGGGGCCAGAAAAGAACGAAATGGCCAACGGAAGAAAAGGAGAAACAATGTCCTGTGATGGGACTAACCGTTCGGAGATGATATGACATCTTGTTGTTTTGGGTCCACTCGACTGAAGGACCTCTTGTCTGTGGTGTGTCCCCCTTATTTTGCACCCATCTCAATAACAGTCCTCGAGTCCTGGGACCTCATCTGCCTGCGGCTGCGTCCACTTTCGATGGAGGTCCTTAAATCTTAGACACACACACGCACACTCGCCCAGCTAATGATGTCCGATTCCATGTTCGAACCGATTTATCCCTTGGGGGCCACCAGGTGAGCTGGCAGGAGCAGGAGCAGGAGCAGAACATAAACTACAAGGATTCCCCCGCCTGCCTAATTGGACGGCGAAAGTAACCCCTCAGGCTTTATGAGTTTTCTCCTCCCAACTACATGATAGTAATTTTTTTTTCGCTTTTAATTGGACTTGAAATGTATGCCAGGATAACGCTGTTACTCCTTCTGGTGCCCCGATTTTTTCAAGTGTATTTAAAGCTAATCAGTTTCAGTGTCAAAGTCAGAGGCTTCTGACCCAAAAGCTACTGAGAGCATATTTTGCGGTCACCTCACCTTCAGTGTTTCGTTTCCAGGACACCGCCTAGTTTCCCTTTTTTTTTTTTGCATTTTGTAACATCCTTTTAGAAAGTTCCTGAGAAGGAGACCATGATGCTGCACAAAAAACTTCCGAAAACAATTCTGCAAACGCAAGCAGGAAAACATAAATCTGGCAAAAGCTAAAACGCAAACTTTTCTTCTTCAAAAAAAATACAAAAAAAAAAACACAAAAAAAGAAAAGAGAACGAAGAGGAAAACTGAAAGGAAAAATAGAAGGAGAAAAGCTGGAATTTTTGAAGAGTGCGTGCAAGTGATAGCGGAGGGATTGCATAGAATGGGAGTTTTCAAACTTGTTTCTTTTTTTTTTTTTTTTTTTTTTTTTTCAAAATTCCACTAGATTGAGTTGAAAAGATTGCTGCAGGAAATTAGTGATAAAATATGTGAGGGAGAGTCCTTCTTAGTCTCAGATTCGAGTCGAGTTTGCAGGACTTGGGCTTCAAAATTTGCAACATGCCTGCGACGTCTCTTGGGTATTTTTTACGACCCAGCCCCGACGACCAAGGAGTGACCACAAAAACACAAAAAGCGAGACAGACAGACAGAGAGAAAGAGAGAGAAAAAAGGGATAAAGAACCCAAGGCGCCCAAAAGCCGCGACCACGTAGCCCCCTGCTCTGCGCCGGCCCTGGCCCCTGCCCCGCCTCCTGATTTTTCCGGTTTAGCTTTAAAGCCCAGGAAGGCAACAAAAAAAAGGGAAACATCAACGAAAAAAAAAGCGAAGCCAGCTCTTTCCTCAAAATGGATTTGGACAACACTAAAAAAAAAAAGAGTAAAGAATAAAAAACAGGTACTGGGGGGGGTGGCATGGGAGAGGGAAAATGCACGTGATGCGATTCCCCACTGGCTCAGAAGATACAAAGATACGGGGATACGCGAACACAAAGATACAAAGCTACAGATACAGACACAGGATTCGAGAAGAAAACAGAAGAAAGAGGCTTTGGCCAGCTGATTTGCCGCCAATTAGCAGCTAAGTGGATTTGTGTATCGAAAGCTTAGCCTCCCTGTGGCTGGGGGTGGGGGGGAGGTTCCTGTGGGTGGGTCCTGCGGCGGTTGGCCGGCTGTCTGTGACGCTGTTACGTGCCAGGTTGAAATGTGAAAAAGTTGCCAATATTTATATCGATAAACAAAGTTGCAATAAACATCAACGACTTCCCAAAAGTACACAAAAAAAAAAAAGGTGGAGTTTTATAAAATTATAAGTATTAGGGGGATATTTATTAATTTTTAATTTCGATTTTTTTTATTAGAATTATATTATCGAATTATAAAAAAAAATCAATTTGTGTGTCAAGAGTACCGGGTATGATTTGTTGGTAATTTTTTTTTATGTTTCAAAGATATTTATTCTAAATTTTGTTTTATTATTCTATTTTTGGAGGATATTTTATTTTGAAACCTACATTTTTCTCAAGTACCGGGTATGAATTATTAATTTTAGAGATTTCAAATAGCTGAATATTTTTGTTTACTTTAAAAAGTATCATTCTTTCGTTAATATAGTAATTTTTTTGATAGTATATAGGGCCCAGTAAAAACATAATAACTATCGAATATTCACAAATGTATCGAATAGGCCCTCTACTCGTCGTAGCTTTCTTTGTTGTCTTCATCTTCCACCTGCCTTGGATTATTTATGGATTTTGTGACAGTGTAGGAGAAATGGAGGAGGTGGAGGAGCTGGCTTAGTCCGGGGCCACGTGTATGGGCCACGGACGTGCTGGCGCTGTCAGGAGTGGGCGGGGGGCGGGGGCGGGGCGCGTCAGTAGGGCGTTGTAAGAGTGGGGCCTTAGGCCAAAGGGGGCAACCCTACTGGCGAACTAGTACGTGCCCGGGCGCAGAACGAGACAAGTTAAATCGTCGCGTTATTGATGGCGAATGTACGTGATAGGCTCGATGAACTCGATGATTACGATTGCGATTCCGATGGCGATTGCGATTGCGATTACGATTACGATTACGATAACGACGATGATGATCATCATTTGGGTAATGAAGGCAACTTTTGCGACGACAACAGCTTTCAACATCAAGCCCACCTGTGTGCATTTTTTCTCCATTTTTTTTTTTGTAGTCTCTCCCCACCTACTTTTTTTGGGTTTTCTAGATTTAAATGGATTTCCATGGTTCGATTCTAACCTAGAATTATTCATAAAGAAATCAATCAAAGAAGAAGAAGTTTAATTGAATTAATAAAGGGGCCTTAGTTCCAGTTATTCTCTCATTTGTTCAGTGGGGGGGTTGCAAATGGGGTTAAGCGAGGGGGCGATAGCCCACCCACCCGCATTTATCGATTGAAGGAGAACTTAACCCTTTGTTGGCTGTCGGACATCGATTGTCATTAAATTGCAATTATAATTGACATGGAATTTGATTTATACAATTGTGGAGTGGGGGCCCTCTTAAAGGTAATATCCATCTGGGCCACCCCCCCCCCCATACCCGTAAAAAAAAAATATTAAATTCCAAAGTCAAGTAATATGGGATTTTTATTGTTACGATGATTAGAGGCGAGGAAAAAAAATATATAAACTGGAATTCATTTTCAATTTGCATATAAAGCGTTTTCCGTGTGGAATTTGTTCGGGAATCGGCATCGGAATCGGAATCGAAAACGTTTTATGGTTATGATGTGTCAGATGCGGGCTGTTTCTGTTTCTGTTTTTTTCTTGGACTCTCCTCCGCTTTCGTTCAATAAAACGCATTTGGGTGGGCAAAAAAATAAAAAAAATAAGAAAAAAGAAATATATATAAAAAGTCCAATGAAGAGAAGACGGCGGCAATCAAACAATCGGTAGGGATTTCCTTTTTCACTCCTCGACGCCCTGTCCAATGCCCTCTGCCATTATTATTACCATTTTTTTTTTTTTTTTTTTGTATTAATTTATATGGGAAGCGGAAAATCCGGCAACAAAAGAGTCTTAAGAAGAAAAGAAGCAGCGCTCTTAATAAGGATGTGAAAAATGTTCGGCATTGCTAATTGAGCGAACACATAATTCCCATCCTTTTTGCACAATCTTCTGTTTAATTACAGCGATAAACGGGCATGGGATGAAGAATTGAATGCCAAAGAAACGGAACTGCAACCAAAAAGAAACACAAAAGAAAGAAAAAAATATGTTTTAATGAATTTAAAAACTTGCAGGAATTCCAGACGATATTGCACTCTGCTTGAAAGAGTCGTCCGATATCCGATTTCCATATTTTCGTTTAACTAAAAGCAAAGTCTATTCCAAATTAGAGCTTTGTCGCTTCAAAACTCTGGAACTTGTTGGGGTTTACAAATATTTTGGCAAGGATAAGGATAAGGCAAGGATACGACCAATCCCTCAAAATACATTTGAATTTTTTTATCCAATTAGGAGTACTTCCCCCAAAAAAATACAATTTTTTCCGCCTAATTTTGATGAGTCAAAAAAATGTTTTTTTGAATTTTTTTTGGGGTGTGTTTTAAAAGTTTTTTTTGGCAGCTGCAGCGCCAAAGTAGATTAAAATCTAAACACACACAGACACCCATAAATTGTGCCCAAATAAACCGAATTAAAAGTGCAGAGCAAGGACGAAATTCTCGCCAAAAAAAGGAGAGAAACTTTTTCAAAACATTCAAGTGTAAAGGCGCGTCCTGCTAGACACACCGCAAGCCACGCCCCCTGGACTAAAAATAAAATGTGGAGGAAAGCAGTACAGAGGAAAGAATTTGGAAGGGACATATTATTTACTTCATTTTTTTTTACTGTGTAGCCTAGAATAGGGTTAACGGACAGACGGGCGGACAGAGGGACAGATCCCGACAGCCGCCACACACGGAAGCCATAAAAACTTATGGCAAAATATATAAAAATTCACCCTTTTTATTGTGGCAAACAACGAGAAGGAGAAATACAATAAAATGCAAAGCGCTTTACCCTAAAAACATCCACACATCCCCACACAATCTGCACTCAAAAGGCGAACTAACTGAAGAGAACCCCTTGCGCCTCCTCGTCCTTTCGTCCTGTCGTCCTTCGGCGTCGTCTGCTCAACCCTTTGGGCCAACTAAAATTAAATGCCGAGTTTAGCAAAGCACCAAAAAGTAACAAAAAACCGGGTGTGGGAAGGGGATAAACGAAGGCGGGAATACCCTATTGTTTGAAGGAACCTTTCATAACGGAAGGACATTACCCAAAAAATGGGGGCTATCAAAAATGGATAATACTGTATTTTTAGTTAAAGTTGAAGGAACTTCAAAAGAAAGGGAAACAAGAGCTCTTAAGAGCCTCTCTCAGTACGCGGAAAAAATGACAGTGACGAAATCAGATGAAATAATTTTGAATCTTAACTTTTTCAATAATAATTCTTATAAAGCTAGTACAATTTTTATCACATTATCATCAATAATATTGCCGATAAGTAAGTTTTTAAAACTTTAAGTTTTTTAAACTTTAGAAGGAAGCAGTACTAGCGACGAATTCTATTTGATATTAATTTTGGGGACGAAAGCCATACCGATATATACCGAGGAAAAGGACCTTAACCCTAATATTTGGCTACTCTCTTGATGAAATTTTTAGAGGGTATCCTGCAAAGGCAAAGGACGAAGCAGCAGCAGGAGCAGGAGCAATGTGGCATGCAATTGTTGTAAAACAAAGGCAATGAAGATTCGAAATGAATACAAACAGCCAAATGGGGCGCAAACAAAACCAACGAAAACAAAGCAAAAAAAAAAAAAATATAAAGAAAACGGAGTTAAAAAATGCTGGAAGAGGGAGAACAACAAAAAAAATATACAAATAAATAAAAAGAAAAGTAAAAAACAGGAGCAGCAGCAGTAACGACAGACGGGCCAGTATAGTAACTGGGAACAGCAGGAGTTGCCTCATAAGAATAATAATAATAATATAAAAGAATATATATCGGGATATGTGGCAACGGCCCGCGCATAAATAACGGAATTGCAGCTCACACAAAGTGGAACAGGAGGCCAGAAGAGTCGGGGGTTGAAACGCAAAGCGCAGCCGAAAAAAAAGTATAAATAAAAATATGGAAAAAATGGGAAAAAGGGCCAAGAGAAAGATGGAAAGATAAGAGTAACTCCTAACAGTTAATTTTTTATTTGTTTAATTTAAAAAATTATTTTTAAAATAAAAGGTTGGGCAAGAGTGTATTTCTTTTAAATATAATTTTAGGTTAGGTTAGAAACCCTTTAAAATCGAACGAAAAACAATTTCTATTATTTTCTAGATTTTCCAAAATTCTTGGATTCGAAATTGTCATTTCTCAAAAATATTTTTTGTGTTCTTATTTACTTTTTTGTTCAACATTTTTTTTTTACCTAAAAACTTTAACATGTTCCCCATTTAGACTAGAATGGAGTCTTCCCGCTGATGTCGATCATTATTTTGACAGTCGAAAAAAAGAGGATCCCTCTCCGTTTTTTTTATTATTCTTGAGGCAACAGGTGTTTTTTTTTTTAGACCAACGAACCCTGGATAGATGGAACCCCGGAAGAGAAGAACCTATGGGGTTCGAGTCGTGCCTCGTGCTGGCTTATTTATATTTTATATTTATTTTCAACTCAGTTTTAGGGTTTTAGGGTTAAGGTAGGAGCCCCTAGCAAAAAGGGGTTACTGCCTCGGGGCTTTCTTCTTTCTTATTTTTTACTTTTTTTGTTGGCTTTGTTTGACCCTTCTTCCGGGTTGCCCCTTTTTTAGGGCTCCCCCTGTACCGTTTTCGCTCAGCTGTTAACTGTTAACTGAGCCGAGGGTTAAACACGAGCTAAATGTTTGTACCGCTATGCGGAGAGTAGGTGGGGTGGGGGGGGGGAGTGAGGGCTTGAAAGTACCGCTTAGGGGGTGAAAAGAGAAAAAGAAACCCAAGAGGGGGAGGAAATATTTGGATAAATGCGAAATGCAATTTTCCTCTTATGGGATAGCGTTGATTTCAGCACACCTTGGTATCCTTTATCCTTGATATCCTGGCGCGGCCTGCTGAAATATTCATTTTGTATTGCATTTTCGCCGTGAGGACGTGTGTGGCTCCTGTTCCGAGTTTCCGAGTTCCTGTGCCCGGAACGGAAAATCCTCGCCGGCTAACTGCATTTGGCTTGAGAGATTTCGCACGTGCCGCACTTTCTTCTCCCCCTTTCTCCTCTCGCCCTTCTCCGTGGCAAACCCTGCTTGCAGCTGCTGCTGCCGGCAAAAGGCAGGACAAAAGGGTCCAAGGGGTTAAGGGTCCCTCGGACAGGACACAACACACATTGTACGGGCGGGCAAACAAATTAGCAAAATCATCGTACAATCTGTAAATGTCAGACAGTGGTGCGAAAGCCATTTGTTTGTCAGAAAAAATCCCCTAATTACTGGGATTACATTTTAATATTTTAAGGAGTTTTAAGTAAAGAAAAGGGAGTGGTAAAGGATATAGAAAGATAAAAAATATGCCACAAAAATTAATTTGTATCGTTAATTTATTTTGTGTAAAGTTAAAGGTTTTTTTGTAAAGATTTCCTAGAAGATGTATGCCTAAATCTTGAAACTAAGATTTCTTCTATAAAATAATAGGTTTTTTTTTTTTATTATATTTGAAATAATTTGGATATAATTCGGCTATACATGGAATAAAAAAAATAAAATAGAAGTTTTATAATATATAAACTTATAAGACAATTAATTAAAAAGAAAAAAATGTTGTAGGAAATTAGTTTTTAAAATAAAACCAAAGCTAATGTTAAATAAATTTAAATTTTTTTTATTTTCTTTGTATAACATTTTTTGTTTAATTTAAAAAATCAACCCACTGTTCTCCGAAACAATGATCCCTAATCCACTCCGCTTCACGCTCACTTTCACAAACAAAAAAAAATTAAAAAAAAAATGTAGTAGGGCAACCCCCTTTTGAGGGTTTGTTGATTTTTTATGTCGAAGCCAACCCTGGATTTCTGGAATTACCGAATGTCTCATACAAAAATCGAGACGGCAATAAATTTCTAAGTTCTGCTAATGTGCGTTAATGGCTTGTAGTGCTCAACATGCAAAAAAAAAAAAAAAAAGGGGGGGAAGTATGAAGAAAAAACCGAGGAAAATTGGTCGGTTTGGTCGTGTGCCTACTTAGCATATTTCCATCCATTCCCGATCCCCGATCCCCGATCCCGGGTCCCGGATGCCAAATTCTACATCCCAACCTCCCCCCTTGTTGTTATTTAATTTTTTCGTTTGTATGATTAGAGGTTATTATGCTAATTTGCAGCAGGCCCCACCCTTTTTTTTTCTCTCTGGCGAAACTCGAACCCTAGTCGATTTTTTTGTCCTGTTTTCGCCTGGAAATTTGGACATTATGGTGTAATTAGCAGTACCGTTGTGTCGGACCTTGTCGAAGCTTAATTTATGCAAAATTACTCCTCCGAAACGGGGAAAAACAACGAGGAGGAGCAGAGTTCTTGTCCTGCTTCCTGCCTTGTCCTGCCAACTTCCTCTTTTATTATTTTCCCTCTTTTTACGACTTTTTACGACTCTGGCAAGAGTCCTTTTTGATGTTATGTCACTCGATATTTGAACAATGTGCTAAATGAGTCGAATGTTTGTGAAACACCCGAAAGAAAACCAAATTAAAGGCGGCCAAGTGGGTGGGTTTTCGGGATTTCTGAACGAAATTAATGTGGAAACCACAAAATGCTTCCAATAACGCTGGACCGGAATTGTGTTTAAACAGAGGCGGAGTCGTTGGCCCTTAATGGGGGCTCTGAATTGAGAAATGCATTAAATAAATCCATTTTCAACCCCATAAAATGGGAGTATATGCTTAAAAATCGATAAATATTTTTTCGTATTCGATCATTATATTGGATTATATTATTTCATATTGGATTTTAAAAATTTATAAATTACCTTTAGGGCTTTTATCAAAGCTATAAACTATTTTATAAACTTTTTTTTTAAATATAATCGATTAATTAGATTTTTTATATTTGATATAATCCTCTAATTGTATTATCGATATTAAAATATATATTTTTATAAAACGAAATATCCTGGAAATAATCGATTCATATATTATTATTAGGGTTACGATACAAGCCATAGTAATCGGTAAATACTTATCGATAAATCGTTATCTTCATTATAACTTATTAGAAAAATCCCAATATTAAAAACAAATATGTATTTAAATAAAATAAAGAACTAAAGGCATATTTAATCCCCCAACATTGCTGATGAACATACCCCTTTATGAAACTTTATTAATCCAAAATTTGTATATCTTTTCGTTGCAGGTATGTACGAGAGGCGGGAGTAGAGTCCCGAAACTTTTCGTGGGTCAATCCAAAATAGTGGCCGTAGAGAGCGGAGCAACGAGGCCAAACCGCACACCATATATGCATTATGAGTATATAACTGTACATATAGATATGGCGAAAAGTTTCCGTTAGTTAACTGAAAAAGTATTAGGCAGTCTAGTGGCCAAAACTATGGCCCAAAAGCCCCGGCAAACTTTAAATATAGCCACACAATATTTTTTTTTTTTTTTTTTTTTTTTTCTCGTCCAGAAGGCAAAACTTTGCACGGGGCTTCATAAATGTGGCTCGTCCTTTGGTTCACACACACAATTTTCGCAAAAACCCAAGCACCCAACCATCCAATGCCCTTCGTCCTTTATCCTTTCATGGAAAATCCTGGCCTACCTACCACATATTTTTGTGCTGAGTTTGCATTATCAATGAACGGCTTTAGATTTTGCTTTTGCTTTTGCTTTTGCTTTTGCGCTTTTGTAAGGCCTGGCCGCCTAAGTAGCCTCCCACGCCTCCATTTTTGGGCTGGAGGGGCGTGGCTGTTGCGGTTATGGGCGTGACGGCAACTATGAAATAACGGCACTAACGACTAACGCTCCAAAAGTAAGTAATCTGGCCACCAACACACACACACACACACACACACGTTGTCCTTTTTGGTAGGATCTCTCCCAACGCCTCTGTCCTTGCCACGCCCCCGCTGGTATGTCGCTGGTTGCTTGTGGCCCGCCAACAGAAATTTGTTGGCCAATTTCCAAGCCAACAAATCTCGGCAAAGTCGACGTCGGAGAAGCCCCAAAACTGCGAAAACCACCCAAAAATTTTTAACGGTTTTTGAAAAAATATCAGGATAATTATAGCTTAAAAAAGGATCCCTAACAAAATATATATTTTAGAATTCGGAACCTTTAAATATTTAAAACAAAAAAATCCTTCAAGACACATTCTTAAAATTTTAAAAAATTCAAACTTTTTTTTTCGATTCATTTGGAAAAAGGAAACAAAAGAGTCGTCCTCTCTGGAAAAAGCACCTGACTCTCTACATATAATCCGAAAAGGGCTGTTGTGTAGGCGTGGCGGGGGCGAAGGGGGCGGTGGGCGGATGGGGGAGTGGCAGAGTGGGAAACACACATGCAGCTTGTAACCTGCACATGCAGGACTCCAGCTGGTGATGGCGATGATTCGGATTCTGATTCTGTTGGCCGCCTAACAAGGCAGGGGCTTAGCCGGTTAAAGGGGTAGAGTATCCTTTATGCAGAGAGAAAAATAAAGCGAAACAAGGATACATCGAGGATAAGTATTGCGAAAAAGAGAAGAAAACTTAAAGTTGGAGAGGTTCTTCCTTTTTTTTGTTGCTGTAATTTTTTTTTTTGATATTCATACCCCATACTCCTTCAAAAATGATGCAGCTAATATTTTTTTCCAGTGTAGAACTGCCCCCACACAAAACTGTCGCCAAAAACAATTTCGTTGAGATTTAAGTTCTGTTCAACAATTTCCGCTTTGGCTTTGCCCCCTTTTGCGATTTTTGCTGGCCAACTGCACCAAAAAAAAGGATATACGAGTGGTAAACGGAAGTGGGAGGGGGAGGTGGGTGGTGCATCACCCCTGCCCCCCCCCAGAAGAAAAAAAAAAACCACCCACTTGGAGGCTGCACAACAAAAACCACATTCATAGATAATGTGCAGCTTGGGTTTGTGGTTATTTTGTATGCTTGGTCGGTCTGCCAGTTGCCATGGACTCGCCATCCTGCCATCCTGCTATCCTGAACAATCACCCTCCCCCCCTGCTACCCACAGAGCAAGATGCCGTGGCCGGAGTGCTCATCCAATTTTCGTTGTCGTCGTGGAAATTTTTGGTAGAGAAATTGCATTTTTCTGGGCTCTGGGCTCTGGGCTTTTCTAGCGCAGCGCTGACAATATCGCGACGTTTTCGCTTTTGTGCAGTGGCGCTCACACAGATACACACGCACACAGACACACTGTATCTGGTGGGATAGATGGAAAAGGGAAGCGAAACTGACAACGGACACTGGATCCTGGGATGCTGGGATGCTAGGGTACTGGATTCTGGGATTGGACCGCCAGTCAAGCGCTCCGGCCACAAACTTTTGGGCACGATTTTCGGTTTGCGAAACAGAACAATTTTTTTTTTCCACACCCCCCCCCCCCCTCCACCTCTGCCTCCCCCTGTTTGTGCTTTCTTCTGGTATCTCCTCTGCCGTCTCCGCCTTTTTTTTTGGCGGCTCTTTGTTTCGTCAGTCAGCGTTAAAATGTGCTGACTGTACTGTCCCTGCATTTTGGGTGGCTTTGTCATTATCAGCCTGGCTTTTCGGCCACTAAATCGCTGCGTTTTGACGCTTTTGGAAGTGGCTTTAAGCCGTCATATATAAAAACAAAGCAGCTACTTTTCTTGCTATCGAAATAATCGATAAAGACTGAAATCCCAAGGCATTAAAAGTCAGGCCTACACTTCTGTATTAAAGTTTCTAATTGCATTTAGCAAACTATCTTTTCTTTGAATTCTTTTAAACTTTAAGCCAACCTGTTTATCGAGTTTATCGAAATTGATTTATAATTAAGGACTTTTAGTTATCCCTTTTTAAGTATTTAGAATCGTAATGGAATTGTAGGGAACATGAAACGTAATAAATAATTAAAATCAATAGAAAGCTACTCTGTCTATCGAAACAATCGATTTAGTTTTAATAATCGCCTACTAAAAATCGAATTCAAAAGAAATTGTTGTAAAAGTTCAAATTTCTAATCTAATTAGCTTTGAATTTTATACTCCCGCATTAAAATCGAAGTTACCTCTTAAAAAATGTCGAAACTGTCGATTCCGGCTTTATAATCGATAAAAGGCATGATGATAAATCAAAGCCACACCCACAAAAGCTAGTAATTGGATTCTCAACCATAAACAAATACTTTGAACTCTAAAAGATATCCCGGAATTATCGAACTAATCGATTAAACCGAAGTAATCGACGGCTGGAATTACAAATTTTGCAAAAGTCCAGCGGCCGGATCAAAGTGGCTGACAGTTTGTCAGCCAGGACGATGGATTGTACAGTTTATTGTCGGCTCCTGGCGCCCCAAAACAAATCAAAGTAAATTAGAAGCCGAGACAGGAAAGAGACGGCCAGGGGGCCCGAGAAAGAGACAGGGCTACAGCCACTGCTAAGTGCAATTCTCTTCGCATTGATTGCGCACTTGATTACGATAAATGAAACGTCAACAAGCTGGCGGAAGAGAGGGCGAAAGGAGAATGTGAATGGAGGACGAGAATGAGAATGAGAATAAGAGAAGAGGGAGAGGGAGGAGGAGGAGTCCTTGTGTGTGTGTCCTTGGGGGCATCCTGTGCAGCCTGCACGTATTGTTCTTGTTTTTGTTTCCGCACTGATTTCTTTTGTCTACTGTCTATTATGCACTGGAAACAATGGGGGATAAATGCAGCAACTTTCCTAGCTGGTATCTTCACAAAATTTCTCTCAGTGTTGTGTTGACTTTCCCTTCGACTTTTCCATCTGCGTCAGCGTTTCTCATCTCGTGTCCCGTGTCCCGTGTCTCTTGTCTCGACGGCGGCCGAAAAATCACAGAGGCCAAGCCGGAGCCGGAAAATCAGGCTGATGTCCTTCGGTTCCCCCCTCCCCACCCTTGCCCCCCCTGGGGACACTTTCCCCAGGAGCTTTTTCTCAAGGCGGCGAAGCAAATGTTGACATGCTGGCAGCAAGCCGTGACTGGACTTTGGACATGGACACGGACATGGATCCGCATCCGCATCCGGACCCTCTGAGCATGGAGGCTCGAACGGAAAAAAGGGGGCGTGGCAAGGATAGCAAGGATCCACTCACGTCGCTGGGCCGCCGTCTGTTTGTCATTTTGCCGCTTGGCCACTTAAGGCAACAATGTCGCCAACCCCGCCCCTTGCTAACTCCTTGAGTGCACTCACTCCTGGGCCACCCCACCCCTCCCCCCCTTTCAGGACCTGCCATCCCCTATCCCTTCATGTGTGGCCACTCTGGAGGATTCATTCATGTTGAAATGCGCAAATTTGTTATCAACGCTTTATGCCATTATGTTCCATGTTGCTGGGAGATTTTAGACACAACATCCCCATCTCCCTGTCGTATCCTTTTCTGGCTCTTCTGGTTGAACAACATTGGGGCAACGCAAGTTTCCAAGGATTCTCAAAGGATGCTTTTCCCCTTTCAACTTCAAGGGTCTGTGTGTGTGTGTGTGTGTGTGTGAGTGTGGTTTTTCCTTTGTGGCTCATTGACTCATTAGATGGCGATAAATTTTGGAAAAGAAGAAACCAAAAAAGTGCGACCCAATTCAGTCCTGCAGGACAATTAAAAAGGGGATGTTGACATGAGGAGGTTTAAAAATGGAAATCAAAGGAAAGCATACTAGTTAATCCTTTGACTTAAATGGCATATAGTCCTTGAATAAACTTAATCCTTTCAAAAACAAATCCTTTCTCGAAAGCTTTAAATTAAAATCATTTTACTTACCAATAGACGCCTTAAAAATGCAAAGAAAAACAACAAAAAACTTATGATATTTGGTCCTGCCAGCCGGCAGCCATTAATAAGAAATATTTCAAGAGAAAGAGCCTCGCTTTATCCTTTTCCACGGCGGAGTCCTTGCGGGCATAAATGTTTCAGCAGCGTTTTATGCAAATGAGTTGCATCCAAAACGCCCAAACATTTTAGTTTCCCCCACAACTTTCTGCTCCAAAACAAAAAAAAAAAAGGATAGCAAGGAGGTGCAGCATGGCGGCGGCGGCATTTTATTGAATACAAAAGTTTTGCGGGGCCAGGCGAGAAAGGCGCGCAAGGCCGCAGTGTATTATAAATTAATAAGCGCTCGAAACTGGCTCACATATGGGGCCGAGTTTCGGCATAAATAATAAAGTTAAATACGAAGCGAAAGGAGCAAAAGGAGCAAAAGGATATTCCGGCCAAAGGATGCGCGAAGTTCTCAATTGGGCGCCCTTTGGGTAACATTTTTGGGCAATTCGGGATGTGGAAACTTCTGTCCTGTCAGTCCAACTTGAACATAATTATTTCGGTTTGAATAACTCGAATCGAGTGTTTTTGATTCATTTTCGGGAAACTCCAATTCCGGCAAGGATTTGTCACCGAGTACCGCAAATCGAAACGGGAATCGGTGCCAGAGCAGTCTCTCTATCAAAATTCGGGGAATTTGCTGGGGAATTATTTTGATTAAGTATCCCAAAAGCGAATCGATATATCAACGCATTCGCACGCGACATATTCGGTTTGTGATTTTCCCCCAAAACTCCCAAAACCCCCAAAAACCCAAAACCCAAACCCAAACCAGACGAATCCAATCCAAAGGATAACAAACCCGGGACAATGACAAATGCAGGCGACATTCACGCACTGTATTCGAGTATGAGTATGAGTGTATGAGTGTGTATGAGTATCTGAGTATCTGTGGCCATGTATCTGCATTCTGTACTGTATCTTTGCTTGATTTATGGCCAAGTGAGGCGAACATAACCGCGCACTTTAATATGAATCATTTGACATATTTCGGATGTTGTTGCCTTTTGTTTTTAAGCGTCTCACATTTTTGATTTATCGCACACCCAAAACACACTCGCTCCCCCCCCCCTTTGTCACTTTTTCCCATTATTGCTTCCTGCCTTTCATTAAGGAGGTGGGCGAGAGGCAGGAAGGCGGGAAAGGCAGGAAAGGCAGAAAGGAAAGGCCAAGAAAATTAGTAAGAAAATTTATTGCATGGCTGTTATCAGTTTTATTCGAAGGTGGCATTCGGGGCATGAGTGAGTGCATATTCGAATACCACAACGTCTGAGTCAGATGCGAGTTTTGAAAAAATTTGACAAAAAGGGATGGTTGGCATGTGTGATACCTGGTGCTACTTGTATTTCCTATAAGTTTGGATTTCTGGTACTGTTCTTTAACGAATACTTTGAATAACTTTGAATTTTTGAGTATGTGATACCTGCTACTGCTCCCTTTGTCTTCTTAGTGTTTCATTTAAAAATATTTTAACAGTACTGGATATCAATACTTCAAATAATATTCATTTTTCAAGAGTATCTTGCTTTCTCTTGAGAAATAGCATAATTTTAATTAATTATTTTCGAGTATATGATACCTGGTACTCTTCTCCAGACAGACTCTTCTCTTCTTGAATACCCAAAACACATAAAAAACGATAAATAACAGTTATAAACATTAGATAAATGTTTTTTTTTGAGTATTATATACCCAATACTCCCAAAACTAATGAGCCACCAAAAGTACAAGGTATCTATACCAAGAAATAATGGCATACTTATCCCGAAACTCGTTTTAAATTGGCTCCTCCATCATTTGGTAAATTGTGTCTGCTAAGTAGAGTTGTCATCGTGTCCTTGGATCCAGTGGTTATCGGCAATCGGGAGCCTGAAACAAAACAAATTTGCATACAACCAAAAGGCGAAAGGCGAAAGGCGAAGGAAGCGAGAATGGGGAAGAGGATGGAGAGGCAAAAGAAATTGACTGTCGGGCGGAAAGTTAATGCAACTAATGACAAAAACGCCGACACCTGAAACCGACGAAGGACTCTGCCACTTGATTCATTCACTGACACTCACTCAATTCCTTTGCTGATAAACAAATTGAATGCGGAGGAATACAAAAAAAAAAAATAAATAAATAAAATAAAATAAAAGTAGAGGGTAAATGGTGCCCCTTGGGGCAGATACAAATACATTTGCAGAATACAGGGATACAGGGATACATTCGAAAGGGAATAAATAACGAAAAGCGCATTGATTTATTTTCGCCAGTTTGTTGTTAACATTTTAACGATTTTGTCCTGGCATTTCTTTTTTTTCTTTTTTTTCTTTTTTGGCTCCCTTTAGAGTTTCATCCCTACCTGGACTGACTGTTTTAGTCCTCTTCGTCCTTCTATCCATGTCCCTTCTTCCGTCCTGTCTGTCGCTTAGCCAAATTGCTGAACATTAGTCACCGATTGACAAGGCAAAATCGGCCCAGAACCTCGGGCCAAGAACGTCTCCAAACATCTTCCTCACCGTTACCTGCACATGCACTGAGAAAAATTCATACATTTTACTATATAATATCGAAGAACTATCGATGAATTATCCTGACTAGTTTTCTTTGAGTGCCGGTCTTGACTTTTCAAATACAAATCAACTAATTTCCAACTTGTCGATATTTTAATGAAATAGAAAAAAAGAAATAGGAGAGAGAGAGAGAGAGAAAGAGAGAGAGAGAGAGGAAGAGAAGAAAGGAAATGGGAGGAAAAGCAGGTGAAATAGAAATGGAATATTTATTTCTTTTGTCGGGCAGCTACTGTATTTCTCACTCCCCATTCTTCAGGCATTTGTCACTGTCTCCTGTCTCCTGTCGCTTGTCGCTTTTGTCGCTCCTGGTCGCTCTTGGTCGCTCTCGGCCAGGTTACCCAACCTGGTCGGCACTTTGGCTAATGAAACGCCAAACCAATCGCCGGGTCATAGCATTTTTGGGGCTACTGGCCCAGAGGCCAAATCTTCTAAAGAAAAAACTCATCGAATGGAAATTCAAATCAAAGGCTGTCCAAAATGAAAGGTAAACTAAATGGATTTTGTGTTTCAATTAAGGTGAATCATATCCCCCCCCTTCCCACCCCACAAAAAATAAAACACAAAAAGGTGAATCATACATTAGGCTGGCAACTCTGAAAGGTCTATATTTTAATTATTTATCAAAAACACATTTCCATATTTGAAAGACTTTTGTTTTAAAGAGTTTTGAGGTTTTATGCAAGCGTCTAGGCAATTCTGTTGAGCTCAATGGCAACTCTGAAAGGTATACATATTTGACTTATTTACCGTTACTTCCAGTTACTTCCGTTTTAAAGGGGTTTATCTTGGAGGCAGCTTTTCGAGGCACATAGGCAACTCTGACATGATGAATCATATCTTTCGTAGGCAACTCTGAACGTTTAATTAGTTGTCTTTTTGGTAGAGTTCGAGCAACTCGGTTGCCCCTTAGCCTTGTGTGCGTTCAGCAACTGCAATGCGGGTGACAACTCTGTTGCAGATTAGGTTTTTTTTGTGTTTTTTGCTCACTTGCCAGCTCTCGCCCCGTCTCTTTTTGTGGCTCGGTGCCGTTGGCAGCTGCTTTTGTCCGCCTGTCAGGCTCCTGATCCTGTCACGCCCCCTATTTTCGCCCCCTCCCCCACCCCCCTCGCATTTTGGCCATTGGCGATGTCTGCGGAATGAGAGTGCGACACTTGGCGATTGGCCGTGTTTGCATTCGACAATGGCCCAAAACAAGCAGAGTTGCCACCCCATCCTTGGCTCGATTTTCTCATCACTCATTCAAGCGCCCCCTGCCGCCCACCATCGCAACTCGCAACTCCATTGGGGCCAAAAGCGGTGGAAATGTCGGGCGAAAAATTTCAAACACGTTTCAATAAAATTCAATTTGTAGCACATTTCAACGCTTTCCGCTGGCAAGCTACGTCCCCCCCTCCCCGCCTCACCCCACTCACATATGCATGAATTTCCTTTTGCACTTTGGGCACACAGACCCCCCCCGCCCCTCTCCGCCTTTTCGTTCAATTTTCCCCATTATTTTGGGAGGGGGCGCTCTCCCCTCCCCATCCCAATGGAAACCATTTTGGCACTTTGCTTTTGCTTTTGAGCATTTTGCAAAATGAACGACAACAAGGCGCAGCTTGTTGTTTTTTTTGAGAGGGGGGGGGTGAGTGTGCCACCCCCATACCCCTCCCCCGCCACCCATGAAAATTTCGCGATATTTTCGATTTCGCGTTTACTTTGCCGGCTCTTTGCGGCACTCCAACCCGAAACCTTTAGCTCCATCCCCAGGAATCTCAAGGATATTTTTCATACATGTCGCACGCACAACCAGCCGCCCCCCTCCCCTCCCCTCCCCTCCCCCGTCCTCTTGCCAACCCCCTTGAAAGTCCTATGGCATCCGTTTCGCTCTGCCTACAAAATGCAAATGCAAACAGCATACGAATTAGTAAAACGGAAACAGGCGTTTGTGTTTTGTAATATTTGCCCCAAAACAACACACACTCTGCCTCACCTGGCGACAGGAAGTAAAAATTCGTGTTTGGCAGAATACAAAAAAAAAAGGAAAAAGGAAGGAGGAGGAGAAAGGAAACTCCACTTCTCACCTCTTTTCACCTCAGTGGCGACCTCTAGCTTTCACCACATTCCCGCCTATGGCCCTCTCCCTCTGCGGGCCTCAGGCCCTCTCTTTCCAAGGGACTTCCCTCCTACATTTTGAAATTTTTGCTTAAATTACGAAACTGGCGGGGTTTTTAGCAAAAAGTTCACTCGATAAATAGATACTAGGGAATGATACCCGGTACTTTTCAGGGGAAAAGTTTATCTAAAATGTTATCCGATATTTCTGAAGATCAAAGTTAATTTTTAAAGCCATTCAATTAAAATGAAATGAATTCTTGTAATGATACCCGGTACTTTCCAGGTTAAAAGTTGATTTTAAAAATTTCGAAATAAAAGCAAACTCTTTCCAAAAATACTTTATTTTAAGAATGGAAAAAATTCCATTTTTGAAGTGATAGTATTTTTTTCAAGTGCTTTTCTGCCTGCTCCTTCCATGTCCTTTCTTCTCCTCCGTTGCGCCGACTTTTTTATTAGATTTCCAGCGAAGCGCAAGGTTTAATAAGCGGCGCGTGATATTCATTACCCACAAAGGCGCAGCAAAAAAATAAATAAAATAGGTGTGGCAGGGACTCGTGTGGATTTTGCAATAATGCGAAATGAATGGGACGACCAAGAAAGGGAGGAGGAGGAGGAGGAAGAACACCCATCCATCAGGACACTGGCCACCCACCCTGCTGCCTTCTAACAAAATAAATAAAGTACAAGCCGGGAAAATCAAGTGAAATCAATTTAATACACTTTTCATCTGGTGGGTGGGTCCTGGCCTGGCGCATGGCAACCCCCCATGCCCCCCTCCACCCGTTTTAAGGGAGAGCGCGGCAGGAGGATGGCAGGATGTGGCAACTTGATTCATCTGTGATTCCCTTCCCGGCCTAATTTATTACATTTTAATGACTTTTTCATACAGACGCCGGGGGAGAATGCGAAAAAGGCGCCAGGACGCACATAATTAGAAATAAGGACGACGCCCACGAGGGGGGGATCGTGACAAATAGGTGTGCGGCTGGTTTTGGTAAGAAGAGATTCTTCCATCGAATTAGACTCTCTACGACTTGCCATGCAAGACATGCTTGCCACACGGGTGGCGCAAGGCGGCCATGTTGTGTTTGTGGCAACATCAGCAACTGTTAATGGCTTCGACAATTTGCATTTTCGGCAATCAAATAATGTTTGCGCGTCGCCTGCATTTGGCATTACAATGCCAGCTGGAAAATGAGGATGGGATGGGATGGTGGCGCTTGTGGGGAGCTGCCACAGTCACTCTGCCACACTGCCACACTGCCACACGGCCACATGGCCACGTTGACAGGCTAATTACACATGCCAGTCACAAGGGGACGGGGTGAGGGGAGAGGGGAGAGGGGACGGGGGAGTGCGGCTCGGAAAGTGGCTGCATATTCCATTATTTGTCGTGTGGCCATGTCGATGGAGTGTCGATGGTTGTGTCATAAATGCCAAAGGTCTATTATGCCGATCGCCTGGCCACTCATTTCTCACAATATCGAAATCAATCAATCGACGAGTATTAATTTCCAGTGTAATTGAGGAGTTGTGTTATTTTGTGGGTTTGGCAATGGTTAGAAGGGGGTTACTAGCTACTAAGCTATTATACAACTCTGAATATAAAATATTTTGGCTTTAGGGTTGCCATCGTTTAGGAAAAGGTATTCTAAAAAAACGGACATTGAGTTGCAGCTGTGACTTGGTTTTTAAATATTGCAATTTGTAGGCATTGTCACAATTCTAAAAATTATTTCTTACATCAATAGGTCTTCTATCTATCTATTTTTACAAATCAACGGACACGCGGACAAGTGAGTCATCCACAAAGTTCCCAGCTTGTTTAGTCTCAATTTTTGAACTGGAAAACCTTTTCGGGTTGCAAAGGCAACCCTGTAATTATCGACCGACTTAATTATGGGCCGCGATCCGAGCACCCTCGTCACCAGAATATATCATCGCCCGGACAGCTGGCACATTATCCCAATCAAAAATGTGAAGAAAAAAACGACTCCAAAAAGATGAAAACCCCGAGACATTAATCCCATTATGGCACTTCAAACGGATGCCAGTCAGCCCGTCAGTCAGTCAGTCAGTCAGTCGAAGAAAGGGATGCAAAATCTGATGAGAGATTACGTTACGTTTTAAAGACTTTTGAAAATGGAAAATAAAGGCTTGTATTTGCATTCTCATCGATCTCTTATCGCCTGGCAAGAACTTCTCCCACACCTCGACATAATGCTTAACCCTATTAGGCCACGCCCACTTAGCTGGATGTCTGTTTTAATTGCTCCAGTCAAGTGCCTCCGCCTCCGCCCATTTGGTCTGGTTTTTTGGTCTTGTGCAATTTGCATGCCATGTGTCGATGGGAGATGCCAAGAAGTTGCCAAGTGGAAATGTTTGCCGAGCACTTTGAGTGCGGTTTTCCAAGGGGGTGGAGGGTAGCTACGGGAGCTATAGGAGCTAGAGAAACGAGAGATGTGTTAAATATCGAAAATATCGAATATTGCAAGAATTTCTTTTAAAGAATCCATTAAAAATATCTTTAGATTTCTGGCTTTTCAATTTGTATTTTAGTCGCTGGAAAGCTTTCTACGACTTTAGAGATGGTCAAAATATCGATATATTAAAAAGAAAACCTTTATTAAATGTAATAACCGAAGCAATGCTTGGGATTCCAAGGCTGTTATCGATAACTCCCAAGTGCCTTATAGTTTTTATTGCGCAACTAATACCTAGATTTCGATTATTTTTCGATAACTATGTCTCCTGGGCACTGGTGCCCCCCGTGCGTTTAGTGCAATTCAAATTAGTTTGGGCTCTCGCTCCGTTCGCCAGGATAAACATGTTAATTTCGGGAAATGCAAAAATTCTATAATCCGATTTAATGTTTTATTCATTCCGTCTGGGCCTCACCCACATCCTACATTCGTGAGCAATTGGAATTTAAAATTTTCGCTCGCCCAGACATCGACAGATTGAAGTTTACTTTCTACCCCCCCACCCTCTTCGTACACACATTCTATGCAAAATAATGTGTATATCCCTCAAAGACTATATGCATGGGACAAAGTATATATTTTTATCGACATCGACGCACATTAACCTACTTTGGTGCGCCATTTTGTGCTTCCGTTTTTACTTTTTTGCTTTGCTAATGTTACTCCGCTTGTGGTGTCCTTGTTAGATATTCAAATTTGTCTGCTGACATGGGTGTGGAAGTCCACGAGGGGGGGGTCCAGCATCTGATTATGCGTTGACACCAATTTGATTTCGCCAAGAGATTCGTCGTGTACTTGCGACACTCGGAAATTGGTATATCCCCGAATCGATTACGAAACTCCCCCTCCCTCTTCCTCCCTCTCCCTCTCTCCGTCTCTCTCTCTTCCGCAAAATCCATAAATAACTATCGAGGGACATGGAAACTTTCGTCCTTTCACTCACTCGCTGTTTATTTAGACTCGTGGCTGGATTTGGGAGCCTTGGGAGTATGGATATCCATTTGCCGGCTCCTTGGTCCTGGTCAAATATTGTTTTGATGACGCCCCCCTCCCCATCCCCATCCCCATCCCCCAGCCTGGGATGCCTTGGATCTGTGCCTTGTTTTTCGGGGTTCTTCGCTTTTATTTACTTTTAATTTACTTTTAATTATAAATTCATGCTTTCCTTGGCCGGGATTAAGCTTTAAATGCAAAAACGGTAAACAGAGAACGACTCCCTCTCTACCAGCCAGGGACTCCCCCTCCTATTGGGGAAGGATAGGCGGATAGGCGGAGGACTCTCATCCTGCCGCCTGTTTGCTTTGGCATTTCTCAAATGAGAAATGAAAAAAAAAAAAAAAATGAAAACGAAAATGGAAAGGAAATTGTTTGGGGATGCGTCATAAAATTTGTATTTCTGGGCCATATGATTTATGCCAGTTCCGGATATTTTACATATATATATTTTATATATAGGATATATATGTATTCGGTGGGCGGCTGAGCAGACTCCCGTGGAATTAATTTTAAGTCCTGTTGTTTGCGGCTTTTGTTTATTTATCCTTTTTGGCGCTTCCTCCCTGGACAACCAATTTTCAATTCGGGTTTTCCAAACTTTTCCATAAAAACTCAAGGAATTTGGCATTACGATCCCCTCAAAGTCTCTTTTTTTTTAAGGTATTGAACTGAAACTTTTTGCACATACGTATTATAGTAACAGTTACTTTGGGTAGAAGATTTATCCAGATCGGTCGTCTATATCCTATTATATAACCTAAAAAGAACATGAGGTATTTTAACGACTTTGCGCTTTTGTGGGAACTACAAGTTTCGTTCCTTTGTTTTGAAATGTGTATTTAAAATGTCTATAAATAGTTTCACTTTCTTTTTGAATCTTTCCTGGTCTTTCTTCAAAAACTTCCAATACTTAAACTTCAAAGAATTCAAAAAAAAAAAAAAAATTGATAAGTATTTGATGGCTTTTGAATAATTTTTTGGCCTCTTTAGATCTTTAAAAGCTTTTTTCGCTTTTGTTTTTCTTGAATTTGACTTACATCAACAATTTGCCTGCCTTCACTCATTTTCTTTTGCGGTTTTCCGCTTTTCTTTTACTTTTTTTTGTCTGTTTTTGGTGCCTTTTGGTTTTCCATCTATCATCATCCCCATTTATACGCGCAAATATTTGCGCTTTACTGCGGATTTTTTTTGGTTTTTTTTCGTTTCGGCACACTTTTCCCTGCTCCCCCTCCCCCCCAGTTTTGTTTTGCCATTTTCCTACCCCTCCCCATCCCCCTGGCGCTTGCAATTTTCCTGGGGCCCTTTGTAAGGATTTCCATTCAATGCGAATGCCGCGCCACGCAACGAGCCGAAATGAAAATGTTTAAATGAAAGATTGATTGGGTTTTGATGAATTTCGCAGCGACTGGCTTATGCCGACGCCGATATGTGTGTCATTTTATGTCCTTTTTCCTTTTTCTCCTCTCTCTTTATTTTGTTTTGGTCCTTCATTCCCAGGAGCTCGTTTATGAGCAACACTCCGCCGATAAGCTATCCAAAAAAAAATAGTTTACACAAAAATTACATTCGGATTGAAAGAGAAATAAAGAATGGAAAATATTTGCGGCACATATGCAAAAAAAAAAAATAGGATCAATGACATCCTTAAAAATTAGGACATTCGATTGGAAAATGAAAATCAATCGGATCCCATCCCCAAGGATATTTTGATAAAATTCAGGAAGGCGGATGCATTGCTCACATTTCCTGTCCGGTTCTCCCTTTTCATTTTTTTTTTTTTTTTTTTTTTTAGCATAAAGTGGACAATGTCCTGCGCCTGGGGCATCATTAGGTTCATATGTCATCCTGTCGATGCCGAAAACGCACACGGAACCAATGAATTTTTCATAAATCCCAACCACCGTTTCGCTGATGATGAGGCGGACATCTATGCCACTTTCGGGGGTGACTTTTCCATCAGGACACGGGCACATACCCGAAACCCACCCACGTCCACACACATCCTGCCGCTGTTGTTGTGTTCTGTTGTGTTGTGTTGGTCTGCGCTTGACACAAAAACCAGATTAAAAGATTATGTTGCAAATTAACTTGAGGGCGGTCACTGGACCCAAGGACCATCATAAGCATTATGCTTTAAGGCGGAAAATTAATACGGCCGGAGCGTGAAGCGGGGGGCGGGGGCGAAGGGATTATATAATTATAAAGGCTCGTACATTCGTACATCCACGGCAGGGCTAATAATAATAGGGAATAATATTCGGAAAGGTACAACAGGGTTTAAAACCCAAAATGGGGTACTAGGCTCTACGGTTACCCTTAAGCCTAACTTTATGGTGTCCTTTTCTTATCATAGACGAGGATATTACGAATATCAAGTTTACAGTAAATATTCCATGAGTAGCAGGTATCATATACCAAGAATATTGCCACTTTTTTCTTTAAATTGTGATACCCGGTACTTGGTAAAATTACTGTTAGCCTGGTTTCAAAAGATTATTTAAAAAAAAATGGAATAGATGAACTATGACACCCGCTACTCATCGGAAACTAATAATCTTTGTGCACCGGGTATTATTATAGATAATATGTAACTCTATCTTATCGTTATTTCCTGTTTAAGGAGTATATGATACCCGATACTCTCAGTAAGATCTGGAATTATACGAATTCTGGATATCATAGTATCAAAAATCTAAACAGTAGCTATTCCTTGTAGTTTCCAAATAATGATACCCGGTACTCTGAACTACTTTACTCAAAAAAAAAAAA
The DNA here is from genome assembly GCA_018150405.1 of Drosophila varians. Lineage (NCBI taxonomy): Eukaryota > Metazoa > Arthropoda > Insecta > Diptera > Drosophilidae > Drosophila > Drosophila varians. The sequence goes on from JAECWK010000126.1 coordinate 12,660,536, forward strand.
ATCCAATCAAAAACGTTTCACTTTTTTGTTGTTGCCTGGCGATAGATCCTGGAAGCCTTCGATAATTGATGGGCCGGAAATAAAAAAAAGGGGGCGGTGGGCAAAAATATGACCACGCCCATTGATTTGATTATTAGCCAGATGGGCGAGCATATTACTTTGCTTTATGGCAACGCCCAGAAGGGGAGAGTCGAGTCCTAAAATCAGGACCAGAAAGTATCCGGGATTAGGGATGCTGGGCTGGTGGTTGCTTTTATCCGTTGCACTTGCAGCTGCAGGATACGAAATGGCGAGGACATGCCGTCTAATTCAATTTATGCCATTTCAAATCGAAAGCGGAATCGACGCGGGCGTATCCTGAAGGGGGACTTTGGCCACGTGCTCGCAGGACGATGACCCGCTGCGTTTTTCGATTTCCCAAAAATTTCTCGTCCTGCGTCTTTTCTGGCTCCTTGGGCCTGGGCAATTTCCGTTATTAGCTCGATTGATTTTATTGCCACACTTTTGCCAAATATTAAAAATCCTTCCATGTTACATTTTTTTTCTATTTTCAGTTTTAGCTTCCCAGCAGGTGGCAGGGTTGGTGGTTTTTTTGGTTTTCTGTTGCCTTTTTCCCCCAAGCTTGGTCCTGAGTGGGTGTGGGAACGTCGGCGACACTGCTGCATAATCCTTTGGCAAACATCCTGGCAGCCGGGCCCGGCCATCCCGGCCGTCGTCACTCGACAAACACAATTAATAAGCGCTTGGAAAAATGTTTGAGGCGCTTATCGCGCGACGCTTTCCAGCCTTTCTCCTGCCTTTCTCCAGCCTTTCACCTTCCGTGAATCCTGAGAGCTCTTTTCTTTCATTCCGCTCTCGAGTGTAAAGGGCGGAGGATGTTTGGGCGTGGGGAGAGCGACTAGAAATGCCCTTCGAAAGCCGGGTATTGGGTATTTATATCCTCTACTTGTCCAGGATTTCTATTTAAATTATCTATTTTTTTAACCAACTTTTTAATTGAAATTTTATATTTAAAATATCTTATAATTAATTATCTTATAGTTTTATGATTAAAATTAGGCATAAAATATAAAATAACTAAGTTTAACCCTTGAAGTACCGGGCATCTATATTTTCATTTCTATAAATCGCCTTTAATTATTTTTCCTCAAACCAAAAACAGTTGTCATTCCAAGTAGTATTATTTTTTATTTATAGCAACTCGGATATTAATAATTAATTAGCTAGCAAGGACCTCCTATTACCGACGCCAATTAGGCTTATCACATTTTCGGTGGCAGGGTATTAGCCGTCTGCTATGTGTGTGTGTTTTTTGCGGGTTGTGTAAATAATTAATCCAGAAGTGACAGCAATTAAAGGCGCTTTTGAAACTTGCCAAAACTGTAAATATTTAATAAGGGATGTGGGGGTGGTGGGGTGGTTTTGGGGTGGCCCTTGTCAAACAAACGTCGTGGAGACGCCACCTCCCTCCTCCCTCCTCTCCCCTCCCTCCATTTTTCCCCGGCTCGCAGAATTATCAACTCAACGGCTCTAGACCAAAGGAAAAAAAACCGAAACCAAAAAAAAAAGATGTAAACAAAAAAAGGGACAAGCCAGAGACAGTCTGAAAATCGACCCTTAATAATATTAATTCCGCCGTCATAACAAAAATTTCGCCTGGCAACTCTGGCAGCTCGACATCTCCCAGCTGTGGAAAAAAAATGTGAAAAAAAAGAAAAACATGGCAGGGAAAAATTCTTTGATCATTGGCAGTCGCTTTCCAGCCACGCCCACCTCCCGGCTGGCAGTTCCCTCGGGGTGTTATTAGTCGCTTCAGCAGCCCCCGGGGCCCAGTGGTGGGTTAAGGGGCGGCAGGGGCGCCACCCAGCCGACGGGAAGGGGGCTTCGGTTTCGTTTTTATCCTGCAGAATCATCTGCCATGAGAGCGCGTAACTGATACAGCGGTTACCGTTAGGAAAACGCCAACACCCCCGCTCTACCATTTGCTCCTTTTTCCATTTGCTTTTTTTTCCCCCATCCATGCTTCAGCCATTTTTAGATCGTTTACCTTTTCGTAAAGCCGCAAAAACTTTAATTCGTAAGAGATTTAAATGGGCTTCCGTAGAGATCTTGGATAGGAAATTTCAGTTCCATTTATAGAGTGTTAATTGGGTCCAAACTTTATGGGTTTGGCAGGTTTACTTAATTTTTAAGGTTAGGTTTCGATTATGAAAAACTATCTCAGGGAGGACTTTGTAGAGTTTGCAAAAATATTGAAATTTAGAAAAGTTATAATATAATTTCAATTCATATAAGTTTTTCCTATTTATAAAAAAAAAATCCATAGACTCTTAAAGATTTTTTAAACCTTAAAAAATATTTAATTATTAATATTTCGAATATACGACAATTATCATTTAAGGTCCTGCGAGTACAAGTAACTTTCTCCCTGTTGTCCTTTATATTTTTTCTAGAATATCCCCCATTCCCCCCATTCCCCCAATGCATTGGAGCGTAAGGTTCGCTCTTGTGCGAAAAAGAAAGGGGGGGAGTGCGGAAAAAAGTTTATATATATATGAATGTAGGAAAAATAAAAAAAAGGGGGGGAATATAAAGGGAGAGCAAGGAAAATGGAAATAAATCGTGTATAAAAAATTGTTCAAGGGGTTGCATTTCTGTTTGACTAAAATTCGACCCCTCTATCTAGTATTTTGTTCGCTTGTTGCTTTTACGCTCGATAAAAATTGCTCATACGCCCTTGGGGGCGTGATTACCTGCCCCCCTTTATCCATTCCTGCCGCTGCCACTGCTCCTGATCCTGCCATGTCCTGCGCCACGAGAGAAAATTTAATAAAAGCGCAAATTAATTTTGCGTACAACCCTCAATGTTTCTCCATCCACTTCTCTGTCCCGTTACTTTCTCTTCTCCCGTTATTCGGCTCCCGCTTTTGCTGTAGTTAGATACAAGTTTTGTTGTTGTTGTTGTTTGTGTTTTGTTCTTCTACGTAAAAGTTTTTTTTTCGTCCTTTTTTCGCCAGGCTTTTCCGTTTCTTTTTTTTTTTGGCCAAGAGTTTGGCGCTGGAGCTTAATTTATGGTCTCTGGGGCGCTGTCTACAGATTTATGCATAATTTGTAAATGAAAGTCAGAAACTAATTAAATTGATTTGCCCCTCCCCCCCCCCTCTCCCGCCACACGACGCCCCTTCAACTTCCTTTGTCTGGCTTCTCCTTTGTTTTGTTGCCTTCTGCCTCAGACGGTCAAAGGAGAACATTTTCCGGAGGTGGGAAAATTTTTAGAAATCTCGCGGGAATCTCTTTAAGTGGCGAAACTTTTATTTTTCGTTACTTTTCTTATTTATTTTTTGTTTTTTTTTGTGAATAGTTTGAAAAAGGGAAGAGTTGAGGGAAACGGCGAATAAATTTGATATTAAAAAACATTTTTAATAACAAAGTTTTCCGCTGCTAAGAGGCATGCCAATAAATAGGAAACAAAGTTTAATAAGGTATATAATTAAATAAAATTAGTAACTTAATCAATTACAAACAAAACTCGTTTTGTAATGCATTCTTTTTTTTTTCTTTTTTGCTGTTTTGAACTTCCTTTGGTCCTGAAAACTATTCGGGAACTTCAAACGAGGCTTTTTGTTTAGAGTTTGGGCTGGTAAATAAATTTGATAAATTCCCAGGACTTCCTGGACTTCCTTCTCCTTCCCCTTCCCCTTCCTCTTCCTCTTCCCCTTCCCCTCCGCAAAGCGATCGAGCCTGGAGGCCATTGGAAAACTTTTCAATAGAGGAAAAGCACACATTTCTATATATATATAGAAATATGTATGTATTTTGCAGCACTCTGTCCCGATTGAGTGGAAGTGGAACAAAACTATGATTTTACTTTTTCTGGCATTGTTGGGTTAAATCGTGGCTTCGCCGGGCTCCTTTCAACACGGATTCGTGCCTCACAAAGCGAAAACTAACAGAACGCCCACCGAAAACGTGATTTTCGCAAAATTTCCGAAACCCAGGCGGCGAAAGAGACGGCCTGTGCGGGGCCGAAAGAGAGGGAGCAAAGATAAATCCAAACAAAATTACACGCTGTGTATGGAGCGCTGGAAACGTGCTAGAAAAATGAAGCGCGAAATCAATAATAACACACCAGGAAAAAAAGGGACGGCTAGGCAGACAGAGATAGCTGGAGAGCAAGCGAAAGAGACGGGAGAGATTGAGAGAGCGGGGGCGGGGGGAGGTAGGGATAAATAGGTGAACAACAAACTTTGTGCCGCAAAAGGCTACGTGCAACATTAACATCTGCAACCAAATCGGAGCAATTGCAATTCCATTGTCCTGTCACGCATTCGCAAAGTGCCAGAATTGTTAAAGGAAAGCCACGGAACCGAGTGCCACAGTGTCGAATAATTGTCGCGAATAATTGATTAGTTGCCGACGCAGTAATAGGGGGAATTTTTATAGCAACTTTTATGGGGTCTTCTTGAGACGAAATAACTCGAAGGAGAAGCTCAAAAATGGCTCCGTTTGTCCGCCAAAGTAACTTTGCAATGTTTGTAACTCTTTTGTATCGAATATTTTAATCTAAAACTTTCTCTAGATACTTTCTTATCTTTTAAATCTATAATATAAACCAGAAATATTTAAATGCAGAAACTATTTCTGGCTCTTTGAGTCGAAATGAGCTTGTCCGTCTGTCCGTTTGTCCGCCAAAATCATAGAAACTCCTCCAAAACTCTATGTATAAGAGCTATCAGTCTGAAAATTTTTACAGATACAAACTCTCCTATATAACTTGTACTTGTGATAAGAAAGGTAATTCCAAGTATAGAATTTTTTTTTAATATTAGATATAAAGTCTCCCAAAAAACTCCCAAAAATGGATACTTCCTTCTCGGCCAGCTTCGGTGGATTTATGTCCTTTTTGCGCAGAAACTATCACCATATCTCACTGGTACAATGCAAAAATTGTATTTATTATCGCAAAGCGGAATAAACAGAAACGGAAAAACACAAAAAAAAAGGGAAAACAGAAACAGAAACTGAATTTAATAAAAGGAAAACTTTTTGCAGCTGGTGCTGTTGTTGATTGCAAATGAAATGAATATTATTTGATTGAATAACAAGAGCGTCGGGCAAAAAATAATTGCTGGCAATCTTTGTTATGCGTTGCTTTTAAATCCAAATTAAATTAAACAATCAAACCGACACACCAACACCCAACACCAACAGCAGCACACGGATCCCACAGGACTACAAACTGCCATTTTGAGTTACAAAATGCTCTGCACTTAAAAGTATGCAACCATTTTTTTTGCGCTCGCATATTGCGTGTGCAGAACTTTCGTCGAGTGTCATGGGCGTAGATGGAAAGGGGGAGGCAATAATAATGGCTACAATATACGACCAGGAGCGACCACGAGCGACCAGGGGCGACCAGGAGCGACCAGGAGAGTGGCCAAAATACCGGAGTGGCTGCCAAATGTATGCACAGGAAGCATTTGTAATGCCCCGCTGGCCACGCGCGGAACTTATTCCCCCTCTCCCCCTCTCTCTATCACTCTCTGTCGCTCTGTATCCTTGTTCCTTTGGCCCAGCTGCGCTTCCGCTCTCGCCGTCTCCTTCTGGTCAAGCGACTCATTTGAATTTCGAACGCCACGAATTTGTAGTTACTTCTTCAAAAGTAGTTTTGTCTGAATAATAAATTGGAGAATTATTTAAGGAAAAGTGCGCCAAGTAAACTTAAAATGTGCATCTTTTTAGGCGGCTTTGGAGGGTTAAGGTTTCTGTTAATTAAAATATTTCCAATGGTTAATTGTTTCTTTTCAATTACGAAGGTTTTTTTGTTACAAAATAGTTTTTACATACAACAATTTTTTATTTTTAAAAAATGTTTATAAATTTGTTTTTTACTTTAAAAGGTCGCTAAATATTTTTGTTGTAATTATTGTTTTTTTTTAAGGCAGGAAGTGTTTCTAACATTTTTCAAGAAATGGAATTTCCAAACTAAATTGCTTTAAAAATATTTAATTATATAAATATTTAATTCCTTTGTTTTTTTTATGAATACATTTAATATTTTTATTTAAAAGAATTTAATAGAACGAGAATGTTGGTAGAAAGAATTGATTTTTTAGATAATTTTAGATAAAAAAATAAATAAATACAATAAAAAAATAATATTTCATTTTTAATAATATTAATCCTAGTTAATAGGAAAATATTAGCGTATTCCTTAATTAGTTGCAACTACCCAGCAGCGTGCCACCGGCGAGGGTATCGCGTCCATTTGCGGCAACAAACCGTTGCGTGTGTGTGTGTGTGTGTGTGTGGGGGGGAGGTGGGGGATTTGTTGCCAGTGGCGTGCCCAAGGGGGGAGCGGCAAGTAGGGGGCCGTTGGCAGACTGTTTATGGTTTTTGGCTACAACTTAATTTAAATTGTTTAATTCTATTATTGTTGCTAATAAATCAGAGGCACAGCTTGCGCTCTTCGCTGGGCCGGCTTAGCATTTGCTAAGCTGCCCCAAATACATGGATACATGCGCACACATACACAGACACTCCACACACAGATACTGACACACACATACACAGGGCGAGGCAGGGCCGAATACATTTGTCTTGTGGGCCGAAAGTCGAACCAATCTGGGGGACACCCGGGGCCGCCATTCATTGTTTTGGATTCAGGATACCAGTTAGATACCAGCAGGATTCGGTATTCCTTTCTCCTATAAGTTACATCGGATCGGACGCTTGATTTTTGTGAAATCTCTCAAAAACTTTCGGGATTATAAAATCCGTACTCGATTCGATTTGCCAATGTCCGAAAAATGTTTCTGAAAAAGCCAACAACAAAAAAAAAGCAGAAACCGCATGTCAAATGCAGGCCAAATCGAGCTGTGGCAGGGGCAGGCGCTGGGGGGGGGCGTGGAACACGCTTGACCGCTTGACATGGCCATAAATAACAAAGCCAAAATGGCGGCCAAAACGAAAAAGCGAAAAACCCAAAGCAGGCCAAAACCCAAAACCCGAAAGCGAAGCATGAGGGGGGCGTAGGAGGAGGAGGAGGAGGGGGAGGAGGAGGAGAAAAAAATGGACGCCAAAGAGATACGAATAGCGCCAAATGTGATATGTCAAATGCACGCGAATATCCCACTGACGATGAGTCCGGTACAATGACAATGAATCCGAATCTGGATCTGAGCCCGGATCCCGGAGACACAACCAGAGTACGGAATCCGCATCCACATCCTCATCCGCGTCCAAATAAAAAAAATTATCCTGGTAGCGCTCCAAAAACAAAAACCAGTTGAAGAGCTTTTGGCGCAACTGTACGCCTCAATCGCAGATTAAAAATGGAACAGCTAATGGGCATGGCATCCCGTTATATAAGAGAATTCTTTTATTTCGATTTTTAAATTTTTAGCTTAAGGCAGAAAGATAAACCTTAACATTCAGGACATTTAAATATCGATCTAGTTTTTAGGTTAGATCACAGTCAATCGATAAAATGTGATTTGATAAAAATATGGTGTTTAAAATACCAACAGTACTTGTTGCCCTTTTGATATTTTATCGATATTCAAAATTTATGCACAAATATCTTTGATTGGATCAAAAATACTTAAATTTCATTTAGGTTTTTACTTTCCAATGGAAAAGGATTCTAAGCTATGTGTATTCCTGTCGGTAATTGAATAATTATCGATTATTCATGCTAAAAAGAATCGGGAGTTTATTGACATTTCTGATGATTATTTAAGCTTACACTATTCTATCGATAATATTGAGAAATCAACTGTTAGTTTGATATGTTTTTGTTGCAAGGATGCAAGAAGTAGTTTTCGAGAACTTATCGTATTTATGAAACCCTTTTGTAAACATTTGCCTGCTACTCTTGACTCAAATATGTAATATTACTTGTAATAAATATTTTTGTTAACAATTTTAATATAACCTTTGGTTTTTTCGCACCAAAAATCCTGGCGAGCGGCTGGGGGGAGCGGACAACAAAAGCAAGGAAATGTTTTCGAGTTGTAATTTGTGTTGCATACTTGCGGGCGGCGCCTGAAAATGGCATCCGCCAAAGTGGAGAAATGCCCGGGAAATGCTCTCCGCATTCTGCATTCTGCATTCTGCATTTTCCCAACAACCAACAACAATGGCAGTTATCGAGTCCTGCCAGCAGCGACTGCATTTCCGCTTAATGTTGAGCGATAATAAAACACAAACAGCAACAAAAAACCAGTCCAGTCCAGTCCGGACATTACTCCCCCCCCCCCTTCCGCACACTGGCCCACATATGCATTGATTTATGTTTTTTAATTTAAAATTTCCGCATCACTTAACCGTTAAAAATAATAATAATAATAACAATAACAGCGGGCAGAAGCCTCTGGAACAGGCTGCCCTTTGTCCGCGAGGATGGGATTTAAATATTGTAACGAAAGTGCGGTGGGGAGGGGAGGGGGGAGGCGCCAATCTAGGACGAAAACTTTTGCACATGTTTTAATTTCCGCATTACAAGCTCCGCCATTGCACTGCAAAAAAATGGGATAAGTTGGAGATTTTTTAATGCATTTTAATTTCATAAAAATATATGGAAAAATATTTAAAAGGCATTTTTTATGGGAAAATTCTGTGGGGAGTACCGGGTATCGTATTGTCGCTAAACTCAAAACTCCTTATTTGAATTTATAAATTAAATAAATAAAAAAAAAACTAACAAGATGAAATTTTCTTAATAGGGAAAAGTTTTTAATATTCTGAAAGATATTTTTTAAGAAATACAAAATAAGGATAATTATACCGATAAATATCGATAGTTTTAAGGATACTTTTGCATTGTTATGGCCCGGTTTCGGTCTCAAATCACGCTCCCACATATTTACAATATTATATTCTGTACACCGACTGACCACAATTTCCTTTTTCTTCCCCCCTCCCCCCTGCGATAAAGGCTCGGAGGACACCCACAACAGATGCCCCAGAGCATGTCAACTGGCAGCAACACAATCGGCCACGGAGGCATCGATCGCGGAGGCGTGGGCCTGCCCATGGGCGCCGGCACCATGCCGGGAGGCGTGGGCGGCGGACCGCCGGTGGGAGCTGGGCCGCAAGTGGGCGTGGGACAGCCGGGAGGCGTCGGCGTCGGCGGCGGCAACGGAGGCAACTGCCAGATAAGCGGATCCCAGCCGCTGGTAATGCCAGGATTCCCATTGCGTAATTCGCACTCGGCCCACGCGCCCCACTATTCGCCATATTCGCCATCCAGGTGAGTTATCAAAAAAAGGATTTACATTATACGCCCGCGTCCCTCCGATAGCCGGTGCTCCTTGACCCGCCATCGCCGCTGGCTGATTGCGTGAATGGGCGTTAAATTGCCATTTTCGCAGCAGCCGCGCCACCGCTTCCACTCAACTGATTTTTGTTTCGACTTCAAAAAGGATTTCTCGCCCGCGAAAAATGCATTTTTATATTCAAAGTCATGTATCGTTTTTGGATGACTCGTCTTCTCTGGTAGAGGACATTTTTTGAGGAGTTAAAGGATAAAAAGGAATGGAGGGAGTATGTGATAGCCGGTACTTTTTTTCTGAGGCTACATTTTTAAGGTTATAATGGTTTCCTAAATTGAATTTCTTAGCTTTTCGATACCCGTTACTATTGCTTAAGCTTTATTTTTATAAAAATTCCAAGAATATTACTTTCAGTTGTAAGATACCTGTTACTTTTGCTTAAAGAGTTATTACTGAAAGTTTACTAGGCTCTAAATAGAATTCTTTTAGTATTTTATTTATCATATTCGAGGTGGAAATTTAACCTATAATCGAATTTAGGAGCTATAAGGTACCCGATACTATTTTTTTATAACAATTTCCTTAAGGACTTTTTTTTGGCTCTACAATGAAAAAAATTCGAAGCTTATTTCCAAATAATTCTAATGGTTAAGACTTAGGAAATGTAGTTCCTTGACTATTAGATACCCGATACAAGGCTAGAATTAGGTTATGTAGAATTCCTCTGGAACTAACTCCAAATAACTCCCATTTTTTCTTCTTTCCTCCACAAGTACCGGGTATATGTAGAGTTAGTTCAAAATTCCAACTTGGGCAAACAGATTTATTCCCTTTCATAGCGAGGATATCAAAGGAAAAGAACGTGAAGGATTTTCTAGCTAGTCCCGAGACTCCTCTAAGAGTTTTGGCCGCAGGACTTTTTGCCTTTTCCCCCAGAAACTTGAGAGTTGAATCACCTTTGGAGGCTTCTTGGCGCCCCCCCTTTGTCGCTTACTCGGACACTTTCGAGTCTAACCCAATTCTGGCCAAGTTTCCAAAGTTGCCAACTCAAGAATTGTTAATTCTCTTTAAGCCGGGACCACGCCCCCAAACGTATTCCGCCTCGATTTTCGTCGAGTTTCGCAGCATTTCGTTGCAACTTTTACGCAATTAGAGGCGACTTGACAGGCCTGCCTGCGGCGGCTTAGACTTGTTGGCTGCCTTCTCGGCTCTATGTGTGATTAACGCCCTTTTTGCGGCGGCATTCAAGGGGGCGTGGCAGGAGCCTGGCTATAGCTGCCATTGTCCTGGTCGTGTCTTGTGCATCATTTTGCATGCGTTGCCATTTCGGTTGGGGGGTTTTATTAAAAAAGTTGCCAGCTGTTGTCAGCAGTTGACAAACTCATTGGCGTACGCACTGAGAAAAACGGGGGCAGCTACGGGAAAAAATATATATCCTTAAGCCTTATCTGGACCCTTCTCTCGGTGTAGTTGGAGTCCGTGTGTGTGTGTCGGGCAGCTGTCCTGTCTGTTCTGGCTGGTTTTTGTGGTCCTTGTGATATGTCAAGCATCTAAAGCCGCAGGACACTGGGATTCGTCCTTTCTCTCCGTTAATTACAAATGCATTGCTCAGCTTGCTCAAATATATATGTCCTTTATCCGTTTATTTTCTTTTTTTTCGCAGGTTTCACATAGATAAACGCTGTCAGCACCGATGTTCCTGGAAATGCTTGAGCATCGCCTTAATACTCGTGTCCGTCGTCCTAACCGCCATGTTGGCTTACTTTGCAGGTAAGAATCGTCGACCTCCCCCTCCACCTCTCCTCACCCACAAAAAAAAAAAAAAAAAACGCAAACGGACATTCTCATAATGCCAACACAGAGTTAATGAAAAATACACACGCACACCATATACTCTGTGTGTGTGTGTGTGTGTGTGTGTGTGTGCAAATATTCGCTCAGTGTACATGAGTGCAAACTACAAACAAGCGATAACAAGGCAAATACATCAAAGTGTTTGCTTTACATTAGCGTTAAATGGTGTTAACTTACACACACACTCCCGCACACACCCACACACTTGGCCAGTGCCAAGAAACTCGACACGGAGCGTTGCCCTCGGCAAATACACACTTCTACACTCTAAAAAAAACACAAATAATATCTTTTAGATTGAATGTGAGGGAACTCGCGAAGGTAAATGCGCTTAGTCCTGACTTGTCAAAGGAAATTCTTCCTTTCTGCCGGGAAAATATCCTCATTGGCTTGTTATCGATATCGATATATTCTCGATTATCTGCTCATTTCCAATTTTTCGTAGCAAGGCAACCTGTTTCCCATTTCAAAATACATTTAAAAATAATAAACTTAATTCAATTAACACTTCTATAAAGACTCGTAGTTTTATCGATATATTTTTGATAAGTTTTTGAAACAATAGTTGAAAACTTAAAAGTTTTTAACTTTGATGTTAACTTTTAAAGGATAATTTTGACTTTATAACCAAGTTACACTTTACACTCCTTTGTGGCTTAAAAGTTGACTTATTTAGGCAATCGATAACATATTGATAGGTTGATGTGAGTTTAGCGATGAATTGAAGAATTTTGTGTACATGAAAATTATAAACCTTTCTCTCAGTGCTGGCACCCATCCCATGCCCCAATACCCGTGGCCTGCCTCAAAATGTTAATTGATAAATGGTTAGGTATACGACCAGGTTAGGTATACGACTCAATTGACAAGCAATTAGAAACCGCAGCCAAAGTTCGATGGCAGCAGGATCGAATGCCAAACGCCGATGCTAATGATAATTTCAACAAAGTTAATAATTATCGAGTATGTGGTATTTCGTGCGGTAAATGAATTAATTATCGAAAATTATCGATAAAGTGGGTTAGTTTTCGAATTGATGATGGCAGAACTGGGAAACAATGTATTAAAATGGCTTTTTAATGTTTTCCCTTGTTGGGGGGAAATGTTGGAGTGTTTTTGGTTTTTGTTGCCACACCCGAAGGATGCTTCGGATCCTTGTCTCCTGCGTGTCCTCCTTCCTGTTTTTTCCAGGTCTTTTCCTGCTGTTTTTGTTTACAACTTGATAATTAAACACGTTTTGTGCCCTGTCCCTGCTGGACTGCAGGACTCCAGCAGGACTCCAGGACTGCAGGACTGCGGGACACCAAGGCTGCTGCTCCTGCTGCCCTCCAAATTATATTTACAGGTCAATTTAATTCTTTTTGGCCATTTCTCTTTTCTGCTTCAGCTCCTCCACTCCTGCCGTTGTTGTTCTCCTGTTGGTCCTGTTGGTCCTGGCGAAAAGTTTGCACATTAAAATATGTAAATTTTAATTTGAAACAAAAGGGTTGACGGTTGGCTGGCATCCCCATCGCCAAATGTTGACGGCAATGGCGACGATGACGACGCCTCAGCCACCTTTTGCCTCCCCACTGCCTCCTTCCAGTCAACAACCCTTTTCAGATGACTGTCCTTTCCCCCCCATCCTGCGGTGGCCCCGGTGTGTGCCCCGGCATTTTATCTAGTGAAGCGCTGGCCCAACTTTTTGGACACTTTTAGCGTCGGTGCGTCGACATCTGGCCATCCACCGGTTTCCCAGTCAGTTATCCTTGATTTTCCAGGAGGGAGTGGCGGTGGACTGGGGCAGGACCGAGCTGCCAACTGACTTTTTGATAAATCTCAAACGAAGGTGGTAGCCCGAAATCGGAAATGGTGGACATTTTTCTTCCTTAAATCAGGATAATCAGGATCCCGAATTAGAATATTAAATTTTTCTAATTAAAATTATGAAAATTAGTAGCCCCTGCTACTAAAAATATTTTCTTCTAATTTTTAGTCAAAGCTTAAAGTTTAAGGTTTTCTTCAGAAAGATTCTTCTCAAAGACTATGCTTCCTTCAAAAACTTTTCAAAAATTGTTAATTCCTTTTTGGAGCTTTCATCGTTTTATTATTAAATAATTTTTATTATTTTTAGTTTTTTCTAATTATTAAGCTTTTCAAAGGAAGCCTTCTTCTCTAAAAAAACAACATCCAGCAGGACCTGGCTTTAAAAATGCCAATCCATTATTTGATTTGGAAATTGAGGCCAAATAATTGTGAGGAACAGCTTCGAGGACTGACGGCTTGCGGCTTAGCCAGCATCCTTGATTTTGCTCCGCCATTTGTTTGTTTGTGCAAACCATTCCGGATTCTAGCCACTTACTCCTACTTTCTCTTGGCCTTCTTCGCTCTCCACTCTCTCCACTCCCCCCTTTCTCACTTTCGTCCTGCGTTTAATTTATTATCTACGCAAAAGAAGGAGCAGGAACAGCAGCAGCTGTTTGAGAGTCGGAGGCACTGATTTACAGTTAGCTAAAAGCTGCGGCTTGCTGCGGCAGGGGCGTTGTTTCCAGGGGGGGCCGGAGGGGTTTGGCGAAGCGTAGGTGGGGAGTCGGGCTGCGGTGTCACAGGATTGCAAGTGAACGAAAACAAATTTACAACAAACCACGGGAAAAATATATGTGATGCCACTTGGCACATGCCACCCCCCCTCCCCCTTTGCAGCCACCACCCATAGCATCCCTTGGTTTTTCGGTGGAAAATGAATTTAAGTTGAAAAGTTGTGAACATTTTGTGGATAGCCCGGCTAAGGGGGAAGTGGTGACGTAAGACAGGGGCGTCCTTAAAAGGGGGGGTACCTTTTAAAATTTATATTTAAAATATGTCTAATACAATTTTTTAACTTATGTAAATGTAATTATTTAAAAAAATAATATATATATATTTTTGTAATCCCCTCTATTTTTGGGACTACGCCCCTGTCTCTTTGAAGGGGGGTTCTTAGGAAGCTGCGTGTGGATTTCACTGATTTAATTGTTGGCAGCTCCGGCACATGCTTGAAATTTATCTTTTAAAAATAATGTATTAATTTTTGTGGCACTCCCCCCGCCCCCCGGAGAAACCCCCCCCCGGAAAAGCCCCGAAAAACCGCCGCCATAAACTCATTTGTGTAAAAAGCTTTTTGTTTCACTGTATGTGTGTGTGCGAGGAGGGGGAGTGGGAGGGGGAGGGGGTGTGTTTCCCCATTGCGGTAAATGAATTTACGCTTCGCTCTGTCTTTTAAAGGATCTGTGTGTGTGTGATTGTGTGTGTGTGTGTGTGTGTGTGCTTGGGGGTCGTTTTATGGTTGAATAGTTTTCGAAACTGCGGGGCAGGCTGGGGTTAAAGCCCCAGCCACAGAATTAATTTTTACTTTACCATTTATTTTTTTCTCTTTTTAATAGTGGCTAATATTTCGCTGGCAACTTTCTCCTTTTAGTCCTTTCACCTGTTGGCAATATAATTTTCTATTAATTAAGCTCGAATGGAGATTGGGGCGATGGGAGATGGGAGATGGAAAAGGGGTTTTTCATAAAATTGCGGGATGCTGCCAGCTGTTGGATTGTAAATACATATGTGCCTTAAAAAGTATATATGTATATACGCTCCATACATACATATATCCTTTGTATGTCCTTTGGTGCGTTTGAAGCCCATTGTCAGTTAATTAACAGGCAGACTTTCGCTGGCTTGTTTGCCTTGTCAGCACCACGAGCTGTTCCCTTTAATTTGATTTACATGCCACGCCTCTGCAAACAACAAACAGCATCCAGCTCCCCCGCCTCCCCCTCAAGGACTAACAATCGTACATTGATGAGGCAAGATTTCAGGCGGCCAACCTCAAGTGTAGTCTACTTACAAGGGCGCGTCGAAAAGTTGCCAAAAATCGGGATGGTCTGGTCTTAGATTCAAGGAATTACTTGGCTTTTATTATTATTAAATTTTTATAATTAATTTATTATTTGTAATTATATTTTTAAAATCAATTTGGTGCAGGGAATATTTTTTATTAGCTTTTGGTAACTTTCTTTAAAGTTTGATATCGGAAAAATACTAAAAAGCCATTTACATTGGTATTAAGAATATTTTTGAATATTTTTGGAATAATAATACTTGATAATTGAGTAAAAGTATTATTTATTTATAATTATTGTGCCCCCACAATTGCATTCCAATTATTCTTTCCAATACTTCCGACTTTATCGAGTGTGTGTTTATCGATTAATTCTTACACTTGTGGCAATAATATTTAAAGACCAATTAAATAGGTGAAACAATCACCCCGTAGACCCAGATTCCCCCGCTATGGTCTCAATAACGTTTAATAATTTATTATTTGCAAATTGGTATTCAACTATTTGGCTTTATTTCAAATACCGCAAACGAGAAGTGTCAGGTAGGGAGTTGAACTTTGCCCCGAGCCAGCATTTCGCATCCCGCTGTCATATCTGTCCCGATAATCAACCGCAATGTCGGCAGGCGGCGACAGAGACGGCACAAGTCAGCGGGGGAGCGAGAGGCAGGGCAATAAAAGAGAGAGGAAGAGAGAGATAGTGATAGGAAGATAGTGAGTGACAAGTGCAACCGCAGCGGGAGGAGATGCTGCAGCATAAAGTTGCATAAATGTTTGCCCAGCGATTTACGAACGTGCCACTTTCTATCACAACAAAGACAGGCCAGTATTCCAGCCGAAAGAGACAGCTGTCACTGAGAGAGAGAGAGAAAGAGAGAGAGAGAGAGAGAGAGAGAGAGAGAAAAGTTAATATGGTAGAATGGCAGCTGGCCCGGTCAGGATGCGCATTGCAGTAGTTATCGGAAATGGGTTAATCGATTTTGAAGCGGATAACTATCGGAAACTCATTCGATATGCACTGTTTCACAGGCAAATGCAGGCCATCACGCCCCCTGCCCCCTTCTTTCTTCCGCCTGCCCCTCCTGGGGGCTTACACTGAAAAAACAATTGCAAGTCGAAAAGGAAAAGCGATTTTATTATTCGAAGGGCATTTCTCGCTGTGCTTTTCGGGCCAAGTGCGTTCGTGCGTCCATCTGTGTTGAAAGTTGGATGGTCCTGCACCCCCCCGATCCCCCCGACCCCCCACGCCACTGCCACTGCACCACCATCTGTGTGGTTGCATGCCTTACTGCCCTGCTGCTGCTGCTGCTGCCTTTGCTTTTGCTTTTGCTTTTGCCAGCAATGACCCCATGGGGCTTATCCTGCTGGCCCCCTCCATTCGCCGTCCCGGTCCATCTCTTAACCCCCCAGTGACCCCTTAACATCTTATCGGCGTTGTCATTTACAGCAGCTGCTGGCCTTGTACTTGATGCGATTTTATTTTCATTTCACTTTGCCGTTGCGTTGCGTTGCGTTGCGTTGCGGCTTGCTGAAAATTTAATTTGTTGCTGCCTTTGGCTGTGTTGCGGTTTTTGTCCCGAAGCCCCTTCCCTCGCACTGCCACGCCCCCTCCTAAAAACAATAGAAATTAGATGCATGGCGCCCCAGTGGGTGCCGGGGTGGCGCTTGCATCAGGATGTGGCAGGCAAAGTGACTTTGGAATATGCATGTCCGTATATATCCTTAAGCTGATTATGGCAACAGTTATCGCCCCGGCCAGGATAATGGTCCTGAGAACTCGATTATGGCTAAGGAATTTCCCATGATGGGTTAAGGGTTAAAAAAAAGGTTTAATTGAGGCATTTTTGAGGAAAATGAAGGTAAAAGGAAGCCTTAAAGTATGCTACACAATTTTTTTCCCCAAAATAAAGGATACCACTGAGATTTTCTTACAAAAGCTCTCCATGTGTCCCTTTTGAAGACTAAACAGCAATCTCTCTATTAACAGAAGCTTCACTGTACCATGTGGGAAAGAGACAAACCCAAAGAAAGAGAGAGAGAGAGAGAGAGAGAGACAGATTGCTGCCAATTAGTGAATGGAATTGTTCATTTTTCTGCGGTTTCCTTTGCGCCTAACGAATTATGCAAAGCACTCGGAAATTGTCCTTCTCGCATTCGTTTCGGTTTTCTTCCTCTGCCCGGAGCCACGTTGAGTGGGGCGGGGGGAAGTGAAGGGGCGTGGTGGGTGAGTTTGGCCAATCATCCGGAAATGCGAACGTCACGCACAACCGCAACAAAGAAAGTCAATTAGCAATGGCCAAGAATGTTGCGGGAAAACACTTTTCCTTTTCCCAAGAAAATCAAGAAAATACCAAAAAAAAAATAAAAAAAAATTCCCATGTGGTTTCAATTAATTCCGGAGACAAAAAATTCCGAAATAGACAAAACTATGTCATGATTCAAGAATAAAATCGAAGAAAGGATATCTCCGAGAGAGACATTTCAATTTAAATTACAACACAACACACACACACACATTCGGACATTTGCAAAAGGACATTTGTCAATGGCAGCCCCGCCCCGCCCCGCCCCGCCCCACTCTCCGGTCTTTGGTGGGAAAGGTGTGCGCATGTCGTTTAAATAAATTATTTTCCTCAAGGAAGTGCAATTAAGAAAATGTTTCATAAATTTTCCAGGACTCGCTCCTGCTGCTGCTGACCCTGAGACTCCTAGTTTTCGGACTATTTTCCTCCGGCAGGAGCAATTTGCATAAGGTCCTGCCGCCTAGCTCGATGATGTGTCTCATTTGTCCTGCACTCTTTTATTCATAGGCACAAGGATATTCAAAAGTGGCGCGGCGGGCCCTGCCACTGGCAAGGGGTAGGGGGTAAGGGGGGTGTGGGTGTGGGTGTGGGTGGCGGAAATAATTAATCGAACACATCCGTTGCACACCCTTTGGAGTTATCAGGCAGGAATTGGAGCAGAACTCGAGTGGGTCTAAAAATATACACACACGTCCAAACAGGACATGGCCTGTGTGGGTGGAAAAAACCAAAAAAAAAAAAAAAAAAAGGAAACAGTGAGGGAGAAATTCCTGCAGAGAGGGGGGGTGGTGCCTCATTTCACACTAATGATGTGCACTGAACATGTACAGACACTGAGAGAAAAATTTGTGTTTTTTTTTTTAAGGAGAGCTTAGAAATCATTGTAACCCAACGTTGGCTTCAAAATTTATGAAACTTTCAAGTCTTACTCGGAAGTCCTTTGCTTCTTTTGTATAGATATGAGATACCCGGTACTCTTACACTTGGAAAAAATATTTTATTAATTATTTTAGTCGCATGTGTCACAGAATATGTTACATAGTATTTATATTATCAACAATATTATAATAAATATAATAAATGTGTAATACCTGGTACTACTCTATGCCATGTTTAATATTTTTAATAGTATGCCTTGCCGTTTATAAAATTCTTTAAAAATATATAAAAGTACATTTTCAAAATTAAACCTAAAGAAAATCTTTTCCATTCCAATAACTATATGATACCCGATACTTTTACTCCTATATTCAATTGGTTATTGAAGCTAAGGACTCTGTAAATAAACAAAAGATATGTAGTTCCAAAATTTTGTTCTTCAATGTGATAATATTAAAGGAAGGAGCATTCTCTTTTAAAAACTATGTGATACCCGGTACTAATTTTATTTTAATTGTAAATTAAATACTATATCGTTTTATGGATTCGATTTATATTTTTTTTAACTATATAATACCCGGTAATTAAATTTTCTCGCTCTGTCCCCAATTGCCTTATTAGTATAAAAATCTAAAGAACTTTTTCGACTGGGGGCTCCTGGAGAGGAATGAAAACTAAACTAAATAATCATTAGCGAGAGTAAAACATGAGGGGGGATGGGGGGGGTGGGGGCAGTAATGAATGGGATTCTTCCATTAAAAGGATGTGGGCGGCAAATTGTAATCAAATTTAATTGGTGGACGAAAAACAAGGCCAAGAAATGGAAGCCCGACCAAATCGAATCGAATGCCAAACGAAATATAAAACCCAGCCCTCTCCAAGGAGTCGTCCTTCATTGTTTGCCTAGTGAGAGAGGGGTGACGGGAGGTGGAGAGGGGGGGTTGCCCACTTGAGTGAAAAGCTTGTTAACTTAATAGAACCAACTGGGCCGAGCTCTTAATTTATTAATGATTCTCGCCGCGGACTATATATTTGAGTATTTCCTGTTTTTTTTTTTTTTTTTCGTCCTTTTCCTGCTCCTGCTCCTGTGAACTTTGTCTGCCATTTGGGAGTCCTGTGTGTGCGTGTGCATTAGTTTACATGTCAACGAAATGTTTTGTTTCCTGTCAAGTGCTCCAAATTCGGAATTGGAATTGGAATGGAACGAAGAAGGAGGAGCAGCACTGACAGCTCCTGCGCCATTATTCATATCCTTTATGATTCACATGTACAAAAATATATTTGTATAGGACTATATATAGACCAATCGAATGGTTGCCATTAACATAATTTCGATCGATATGGCGAGTGGGTGAGGTTAATTGCTCGCAGGGGTTCCCAGGACCAAGGACCAAGGACCTTTCCTTCATAAAGATGGGAAACGTGAGTGAAGTCCTTAAAATGCTCCTAACCATTGTTTCTTGAACCCCTGAAGTATTATTGAAATGAAAAGGATATTCGCTTAAAGCCTGGAATGCATGTCCTTTTTTTCTCCCCTAGAGACTCGGCTAACCCATTTTGTGCAGCCGCTCCAAACGAGCCGAGAGAGTCCTTCAATCATTTTAGTTTCCTCGTTCGTTTTTTTTTTAGAGCGTTTTGCATGTCCTGGTCCGGGGCAGGACCTGCTGGCGCCGCCTTCCCATAAATCGCCGGCTGGCCATGGTTATCGATAAACGATAGCCCACCACCAGCCAGGACCCTTTTTGGCGGAGAGCAAAATGCCAACGTGTTAACAACGGCCACTTTGTGTCCATGTGTGCAGGATACTCCGCAGGATGCGGGAACGAGGGGGTGTTGGAAGGGGGGGAGGAGTAGTTCTTTGATTTATTCTCGTGTGCATATTAATATGGCGTTAAAATATGATGCCAAAATTTATGTGCGAAAAACAGGACGATGCAGCAGCTGAAGCCACCAACTACAGCACCGCAGAGGACATTATTGCGATTCTCTTGGCCATGAGGAGCAGATTTATGGAGGAGCAAAGCTCCAGCTTCAGCTCCTTCTCTCCCCCCTCCCCCCGCTGCTCCTGGCCCCGATTTATGGGCGCACATTTGGCCAACTGGAATCGAAAATCCAGCCAAGAGGCAAAGGCGTAGCAGCCAAGGATAATGCAAGGCTACGCAGTAGTTTGCTATCCTTTTTTTTTTATTTTTTTTTTTTTTGATTGGAGAAAGGAATTTGGAAGAGGAAAATAATATTGATTCTTTAATTAGTTGTTGTATTTTTTTATTCAAAATTAAAATTTGTAAATCGAAAAGGAACTGAAGGTCCTTTGGTCGTATTTTATTACTTAGTTTTAAAAACTAGCAAGGTTTTTAAGGTCCTTAAACATTATTACATTATCTTTAAGGCAAGGACTACAGCATACACTTGAAAGTATGAAAATGTTTCTACAATATCCAACCTTCTTCGCTACTCGGACAGGCTAACGAGTCACCCAAATCCACTGGCTAGCAGGCTGGCTGACCCGCAAACTCTTAGACGTCTTAAGAAATTCCACCCCAGCGATCTGTCTTTCCGTGTTGTACATTAATATTTTAAAAACATGTAAATAATTGTAAATAATTGTATATAGTCCAGGCCCATATCCTATATGTACCATAATTACCCCACCTTCTAAACGCCCGGTTATGTTCAAATGATCCTGAACGATTCCGGCGATAATAAACAATATATAATATAAATTAAAAAAAAAAAAAAAAAAACAATATCCAACACTCACAAAAGTAGGCAACAAAAACTAATGAGCATATTTCTTGTGTCCTTGCAGCTGTCAGCTCAATGAAACCCAACATGGACTCCACCAACTGCATCCTAGTCCAGGACGTCAAGTCGCAGCCGCACGACCTGCGCGGCGGCTTGGCGAAAGGCAACGAGAAGACCGGCGTGGCCACGGCCTATCCCACGGAGGAATCGATCCAGACCAGCACCTCGGACCATGGCCATGGCCACGGCCACGTGGCGGTGGCGGGCGGAGCCATGCCCGGTGGCAATGCCGGGATCCAGCAGCAGCTCCTGTTGCAGCAACAACAGCCGCACTCGATTAACCAGCCGCTGACGCCGCTGGATGCCACCAACACCCAGTTGCAGGATCACCACCAGCTGACCTACGGCGGCATTGCCGGCATGGGCATGGGCATGGGCGGTGTCGGTGTCGGTGGCGGCGTCGGGGGCGCTGGCGGCGGCGGCGGCGGCAGCGGCATCGGGGGGCAGATGATGCAGCAGAACCATCAGGCCCTGCAGCCCCAGATGGGCGGCGGCGTGGTGGAGCTGAAGGAGTTTAACGAGGCCTACCACGCCACCATACCCGCCTACCAGTTCTGGACATTGGAATTCCGCAACAAGCATCCGGCCTTCATCCGCTTCAACTTCACGCTGCCGTGGGGCGCCCACTTTGCGGTCTACTCCCGGCGCAACGTGGCCCCCTCGGTGACCCAGCACGACTTTGTGGAGTTCATCAAGGGCGGCCGGCTGGACAGCCACCTCCGGCATCGTCGCAGCACCGCCAACGGCACCGACACAAACACCAAGGACCTGGAGCTCTACCAGCATCTGCGGGAGGAGGAGATGCGCTACCCGGAGCAGGACCCGGACCACGACGACGAATCCGACGAGAGTAGGAGCTTCGAGTCGCGCGAGGACGACGTGGACATACCCCTGAACATTGCCAAGCAGCACGTCCAGAGATTCGGCAAGGCGCCAGGACATTGGGTGAACAAGCGGTCCGCCGGCGACGGCCTGCCCGCCCTGGACGTGGACGCCATGACCGTGAACGTGTCCCTGCTGCAATACCTGGACACTGGCCTCTGGTTCATCTCCGTCTACAACGACGAGCTGGTGGCCCACTCCGTCTCCCTGTTGGCCGAGGAGGCCGAGGGGGTCAGCACCACCTGCCCCAATGACTGCTCCGGCCGCGGTAGCTGCTACCTCGGCAAGTGCGACTGCATCGATGGCTACCAGGGCGTGGATTGCTCCAAAAGTGAGTCCGACCCAAAACTTTGTATCCCAGCATTATTATTAATTCTTTCTTTCCTCCGTCCCGCAGGCGTTTGTCCGGTGCTGTGCTCCGCCCATGGCCATTACGGGGGCGGCGTGTGCCACTGCGAGGAGGGCTGGAAGGGGGCGGAGTGCGACATTCCGGTGGGCGAGTGCGAGGTGCCCAACTGCTCGGCCCACGGGCGCTGCATCGAGGGCGAGTGCCACTGCGAGCGAGGCTGGAAAGGACCCTACTGCGATCAGCGTAAGTGTCAAGGACTAGCACTAAAAAAAAACATTATTCTCTTAACGCTTCAGATGTATAAATGGTTGGAATATTCACTTTTTGTAGCATAATCTTAGGCCGCAAACATAATAATTTTTCAACAATAATTAAAACATTTAAAAGTAGACTATACATTCATATTTTCTATTTTTTTTTTTTTTAATCTTTGCTTAAAATTATTATTTTAGAAACTCATTTTTAGATGGGCTACCTGGTCACACCAACCAAAAAATTGTGCAAAAATAAATTTTGTATAATTTTTATTTGGAATAATTTACTTTAAGTAATCCAGCTTACGCCTTGCTAACGATCGTGTGCACATCTTGCACACGAAGTCTATCTTTTGGTCACTGCACAGCGGTGGCTACTATTGTTGAGAAGTCCAACAGCGACAAGTGAGACTAAAAGCGTATTGTTTCTTCCCCTCGCTCTGCGCTTTGCGTAAGCGAGAGGTCGTTAACCACTTAATTATTCAACTTAACTTGGTAAAGATTTTACTGATTGCTAAAAATGGACAGATCTCTCCAAAAACAATCCATCGATTTTAAAACAATGAGGAACATTGCTGGAGCAACTCCTGCCGAATTACGAGCTAGCTTGAGAGATATACTAACGGACAACAGCTCAAATGCTGACTGTACAACCAGATGGGCTCCCACAATCTGCATCACAACTTGCACTGTAACATCCTCGATCTCATCTCCAGTGATGTACACAACAAGCTCGAATGGCAGCTTGTGTTCCGTTGCATCCAGTACGTGGCATGATGCTGCTTCTACTAGCACATCATCATGCAACCCCACCCCAGGCTGGCAGCAAGTCACTGCAAAGCCATACAAAGGTGCAGCAAAGAAGAGAGCAGGTACCGTTCTCTCTCCCAAGGTTAGCCAAAAGAAATCAAGCTATACCGCCAATTCTGAAAACCGATTCATAACTCTAAGCGACGAGGAAGAAATGGATGTCGGGCCTTCCACTTCGCACGCCGCGGCAAACCGCGCCACAACATTGCAGCCGGCAAAATCCAACAGCTCAGGACAAGCCCAAACAGCCGCACCGCAAGCCGCTCGATCTCCCAAGGTCCCAAGGATTATGGTTCCTGGTGTAGTCAGCTACTCTGATTTCTGCAGTGAACTGGATGCTCTTATTGGAGACTCTTATTCCATCAAAGCCTTCAACTCAGGTGACTGTGCCGTTCAGTGCAACTCCTCCGACGCCTACAGGCTCGTGGCCAGACACTTCCGCGAAAAAGGAACTGTTTTTCACCATCATCAGCTCCCAGAAGACCGACCCTTTCGCATGGTAATGAGGAACATCCATCATGACGTCCCATCGGAGGACATTATTGAGTGCCTGCAGGAAGAAGGTCACTGCGTTCTGCGCATCTATACCCCTCGTAACAAAGTTACACAGCTTCCGCTCAACATGAGATTTGTGGACATTAAGAAGGCTGACAACAACAAGCTTCTTAAAAACATCTCTGCTGTTTGCAGACACATAGTGACCTGGGAGAAGCCACGCAAGCAATCCGGTCCTGTACAATGCCATAGATGTCAGGAATATGGACATACAAAAGCGTACTGCACACGGCATTACATCTGCAGAGACTGCGGAGAAAACCACCCTACTCTGGAGTGCAAGCTTGGAAAAGACGACCCTAGGTGCTGCTTTCACTGCGGCAGCTCTCACGCGGCAAACTTCAGAGGATGCCGCAAATATCTGCAAGTCGCTTTCAAGCAAAACAACCACTCAAAGCTCACAGCAGCCACCGAATCGAACACGATTCCTTCAACCAATCGCTCACCCAATGTTGGTAAGGAATCATTTGCAAGTGTTGTCAAAAAGAACATAATCATTGCACAACGCAACCAAAATGAGATGGACAATACTCTCCTCCAACACATTCCACCGAAAATGCCGCTCTGAATGCCAAACTGGAACAGCTTTTTATAAGGCTCGACAGGATGATGGGTCTGGTAGAAACTCTAATGCAAGCAATCTTGCAATCGCGTCCTTCCTCCTCTACTCTTCGCAATGGGAGTGCTTAAAATAGCCTGCTGGAACCCCAATGGGATAAGCTCAAAAGCAAATGAGATCATTGCCTTCATTGAGCTTTACGAAATTGACATCCTCTTGTTGTCAGAAGTCCGTCTCTGCTCGCGGTCCACCCTCAGGATCCCCGGCTTCACTTTGCACAAAGCCGATCATCCGGATAACCGAAGACATGGGGGCGCAGCGATCTTCGTCAAATCGGGCATAACACATCAACTCTCTTTCACGCTTTCGGAAGAGCACATTCAAGCTGTCTCCATCGAGATATCTTCAAGAAGAGGGAGGTTTAACGTTGCATCGGTGTACTGCCCTCCTGCGTTCAGGTGGATGGAAGCAGACTTCACGACTTTCCTCTCTAATCTCGGAGATAAGTTTCTTGCTGCAGGTGATTGGAATGCCAAACACAGAAGGTGGGGCAACTACAGGATGTGTGCCAGAGGTCGGACCCTCAGCTCTGCCCTGACCAATGTCAATGCCGATATTGTAGCAACTGGAGAAGCCACCTACTACCCCTTCCGTGCAAACGCCACCCCCAGTGCAATTGACTTCGGCATCTCAAAAGGCTTCAGACAGCAGCAGGTCTCCGTCAGAGTACTTACTGAGTTATCTTCTGACCATCTCCCGTTACTCTTCCTGATAGATGAAGAAGCTCAATTCCATAAAGGAGTCCCCAAAATGCTACCTGCACATGCAAACGTTGCCACTTTTAGGTCCTTCATCGATGCTCACACCGTACTCAATACACCAATAATTACCTGCAGCGATCTGGATGCATACGTTGGCACCTTCACTTCCACAATTACTGAAGCCGCCCAGAGAGCTACGCCACCTCACCTTACTAACTCCGGAGGCAAGGGAACGGCTGTATCAAAAAAGAAGACAATTCATTGTGTCAGGCGATCCTGCAACCAAGCAATTACTATCTAGCGTCACTAATAGACTGCGCAGGTTGTTAGCGAAAACCCGCCAAAAAAACATTGACACCCTGCTGGAGGGCGCTGGCCCGGACAACTGCAGCGATTTTTCGATATGGAAGCTAACAAGGAGTATTAAAAGACAGCCGCTTGTCCAATCCCCAATACAGAGCCCCAATGGCAGCTGGCTTAAGAACGACACCGACAAGGCAAACGCTTTTGCTGAACATCTGTCTGCTACCTTCACTCCTTTTGATCTTCCAGACGCCTCACACCGCGATGAAGTTGCAAACTTTTTAAGCGATCCCATTCAGCCAGCGCGCTCCATTAGGCACACCACGCCGCAGGAAGTCACACTACAATTAAAGGCGCTTAATTTAAACAAGACTCCTGGACCCGATGGCATAGACAACCGAGCGGCAAAGGCTCTTCCACCCAAAGGAGTGCTAGCGCTGGTGAAAATTTACAACGCCATGCTAAACCTGGGACACTTCCCAAGACAGTGGAAGCAAGCCCGGATTATTATGATCCCAAAGCCAAGCAAGCCATTATCTCAAATTGATTCCTACCGCCCAATCAGCCTACTATCCACGTTTTCAAAAGTGTTTGAGCGGATACTACTCAGTCGACTGCTGGAACTGCCACAAGTAGAAGGACATATACCTCAACACCAGTTCGGCTTCAGAAAATCCCATGGCTGCCCAGAACAAGTCCATCGCCTGGTCAATCACATCACCTACGGGCTCGAGAATAAACTGCACACTATAGGCGTCTTCCTGGATGTAAAACAAGCCTTTGACAAGGTGTGGCACGAGGGCCTTCTCTACAAAATCAAAGAACTACTCCCTGCACCCTATTTTGCCATCCTGAGGTCTTTTATTGCCGATCGATCATTCGTTGTAGCAGTAAGGGACTCACGATCCAGCTTGGGACTCATTCACGCAGGTGTGCCTCAAGGAAGTGTACTTGGTCCGTTCCTATACACCGTGTACACTAGTGATATGCCAGTTCCGTCCCCCACCACAAACGCTCGTATGCTTCTGGCTACTTACGCTGACGACACGGCCCTGCTTGCATCCCACACGTCTCAGCTAGCAGCTTCGGCTGCAGTTCACGACTGGCTGAGTGCGATGGAGCGCTGGACTAAGCAATGGAACATAGCCATAAATTGCAGCAAGTCGGCATGCGTCACTTTCTCCTTAAGGCCTGTGCTCGACATCGTCCATATTTTCAATGGTGACTCCATCAATAACACCACCTCTCACTGCTACCTGGGAGTACATTTAGATCACCGACTCATATGGAACACCCACATCACGGCAATCAAAGCTAAGTGCGTCCACAAACTACAGAAGCTCGATTGGCTCCTGAGATCCAAAAGCCTCCAGCTTTCTACGAAAGTTTTGCTGCTCAAAACAATCCTTACGCCAACCTGGACGTATGCGATCGAAGTATGGGGCACCGCATCGAAGCACCAGCTAAACAGGCTGAGGGTAGTGCAGGCACGTGCTGCTCGACGTGCATCCGGACTTCCCTGGTACGTGACAAACCAGGCCATCTTAAGGGACCTACGCCTTGTTCCACTGGGCGACCTCCTAAACCAACACAGTCGACGTTACTCGGACAGGCTAACGAGTCACCCAAATCCACTGGCTAGCAGGCTGGCTGACCCGCAAACTCTTAGACGTCTTAAGAAATTCCACCCCAGCGATCTGTCTTTCCGTGTTGTACATTAATATTTTAAAAACATGTAAATAATTGTAAATAATTGTATATAGTCCAGGCCCATATCCCATATGTACCATAATTACCCCACCTTCTAAACGCCCGGTTATGTTCAAATGATCCTGAACGATTCCGGCGATAAAAAACAATATCAAAAAAAAAAAAAAAAAAAAAAAAAAGAAACTCATTTTCATTTTCACTTTTTTTTTTGCGATTTATAGGAGAATGTTAGGACCCTTATAGCGCTTAAAAGTATGCTATCCGAAATTTTCTTTGGATAAATGTCGACATAAAATATTCTCAGTGTACTTTCTGTATGTCCTTCTGCTGAGTTGGCATAAAAATGCTAAAATTATTTATTTGCCTTGTTTGCAATTTGGAGGCAGCCTCGGCTAGTGTCCGATAAGGACAGTCGGCGGACAAGGACACGGGTGTCCTCTGGGCCGGGGCTGGTGGAGCTAGGGAGTGGATGGAAGCACCCAAGTGGATGCCAAAATATTTCAGTTATTATGCCGACACCTCTGCCCTTCCCACACTCCCCCCACACACACTTTGCCACTCTTCTTTGGTCCAAAAATATCCTGGCCTCGCTTGCTCTCCGTTTCTGGGCCCTAAATTGACAAAGCGAAGGGCGAAAGAAATGCCAAAAATTTTTCCGCTTTTCCAACGACCCCCCGAGCGCGCGCGCCACTGTCAGATAGCTTTGAATTAGCCTAAAAGCAGGCTATGAAAATAGAGGCGAGCCTTTAAAGCGAAAAATAACTAAGGATGCCAGAGTAATTTGGGCGGGAAGGAAAATGAACACAGAAATCTCCACGAATCGATCGAAGTTTTTAAAGAAGAGTGATACTCCTCGCAAGGATAGGGTATGTCCTGGCGCATAAAATATGCAACATGCAACAATACACGTTGGGGCAACAATTTTTATGTGTTTAATGTGTGGAGCGAGGACGACCCTTGGCATATGAAAACAAACAGGGACAAACAACAAACAGAATCCGAAACCGAAAGAGAAACAGAAACAGAAACAGAAGCCAAACAGGATGCGAATGGGGGCAGGACCGGAGGGAAAGGACAGGAGATGGAGAAAAACGTTGAGCAAACATAAAACGTATAAAATCGAATTTATATGTCGAGAGCATATTCCTCAAACACATGCGAGCCGGGGCTCGTTGGGAAACAGGGACGAAAAAAAAGTGGAGAAGAGGAAAAAGAAGTAAAGGAACAGAAACAAAACAGGAGGAAGCGGAGGAAGCGGAGGAGAGGCAGAGAAAAATTGCAACAACTGCGCAAAATTACCAACTTGAACTAAACTGGAATTTCATTTTAATGACCACTTTTGTACGTGTCTAACATACTAATCATGTCATGTGTGTGTGTGTATGTGTGCAGGACTTGGCCAAAACAATGGTAAAGAGGGGGAAGAGGGGCCAGAGTAGGTACCAAATGGAGGAAAGCTTTTTGTTTTGCCACGGCTGTCACGACTTTGCTGCCCTTCCGAAATCAAATATATATATAATATCCTTTTCCCACTCGATTCCCTTCATTTTGTTGTGCTTAGTACAGTAGGGACTCTAGAAAGGGGAAATCTCTGAGGTTCCTTAAAATTTTCAAGTGTTTTTTAAGGTAAATCCTTTTTTTTCGATTTAAACATCTATTTTGCTATAAGATTAAAAATAAAAAAAATGAAAGAAACCAAGCTCATAAGAAAGGCGCAATTAGTGTGACCTTTTTCCCTTTTCTTTACTAAATATATCTCTTAATAACTTAGCAAATCCAATAAAGAATCCAATAAACCTTGGAACTGGAAACGATGAAGTATCGTTTATCACCTTTTTTCAAAATTTTAATTTTGTTATAATTTTATGAAATTATAAAAAAAATTTTATTATAAAATATAAAATATTTATTATTTTATTATAAAATAAAATATTTACAAAGTTGAATTTTAAGCCATGTTTGTGGACCTTTTGAAACAATAATTACCAACTAGTTCTAGCTTTATAGAATAGAAAAGCATAGCCCCAAGATTGTATTAACTCTGAAAATCATTATCCTCAATCTATTTAAACTTTATACGTATTCCTTAAATATAACTTTATGTATAGTTTGCTTTGATCCTTGTTCACTGTGTCTGCTTCTACGTGTTGACTAACAATCGTTTTGTATTTATTCTCTCTCTCCCCCATCCGGCGATGACCCCTCCCGTTGACCCGATGACCTGTCACCCGTCACCCGCACATCGAACCATCACAGACGACTGCCTGGATCCGCTCTGCTCCGGACACGGCACCTGCGTGGCAGGACAATGCTATTGCAAGGCCGGGTGGCAGGGCGAGGACTGCGGCACCATCGACCAGCAGGTGTACCAGTGCCTGCCCGGCTGCTCCGAGCACGGAACCTACGACCTGGAGACTGGCCAGTGTGTCTGCGAGCGCCACTGGACAGGTCCTGACTGCTCTCAAGGTAAAGGATCGTGTGATCCAACCCCAAACCCCAAAACCCCCAAAGCCCCATTCCCCTAAATGTTCCAACAAAAAAAAGAAAAAAAAAGTAAAGGTGCAAGCCATTAATTAAATTTAATCATAATTACGAGGCATAGAGAGACGCCATTTAAGGCGAATCCTTGTGGCGCTCGTAAAGCATAGTGGCCGTTAAAATCCAGGTACCATACGTATATGGGCCACCGCAATCTCTGGCACTTTCCCCGAATATGATGATGTTTTACGGCCGCAACTAAATCCGAAATTAGAATGGAATGTCTGCTGGCCGTAAAGCCGGAGCTTCCAATTAGGCCCACGGCCCTTTTATCCTGACAAAAACAAAAAAAAAAAAGAGAAAATCAGACAGGGGAATCAGAATCAGGAGCTCAATAAAACAAGCGGCTTACGAGGCCAACAAGGACCACCACCAAAGGACACGTCGCGCCGTGGCACGCACTCCTAATTTGCTTAACTTTTTAGCACCACAACGGCGAAAAGCAACAGCATCCGGATTAAGAGGGGGGGGTGCATATTATAATACCCGAATATATACTCGACTATATACACTTTCGCTTATATAATTTTCGAGGGAGGGAGGGAGGTAGAGAGAGTCCTGCCACTGCCACGTTGACGACTTCTTCTCGCGTATAAAGCAGAGCCTCATAAAAATTCATTATTTATTTAATACGCAGGTTGTGGCACTGCTCCTGCTCCTCCCCCTGCTCCTGTTCGAAAAAAAAACAAATAAAATAAATTTACGCCTGCGAACAAAAGTCATGGCAATGGAGGAGCAGGCAGGATCAGGCAGGAGCTGGCAGGAGCAGGCAGGAGCATCCCCCGAAAAGCAGATTATGAACTAAACCATAAATTCCGGAGCGAGCCAGCCGGCAAGAAATATGTCCACCAGCACGTGAAAACGTGAAAAGGATACGGATAAGGATAAGGATAAGCTCCTGCCTTCACAAATTAATCCCAAAAATGTGATTTGAAGTAAACTAAACTTCAGTAAAGGATATTCTATAGTCCAGTGGGAGGGGGAGAAATATAGTTTTTGTTGAAAATATTATTAATAAAAGACTTTATATATTTTTTACAGCCGTTTGCAGTTTGGATTGTGGCAGGAATGGGGTCTGCGAGTCTGGAAAATGTCGCTGCAATTCGGGATGGACTGGAAACCTCTGCGACCAGCTGCCCTGCGATGCCCGGTGCTCGGAACATGGCCAGTGCAAGAACGGAACCTGCGTCTGCTCCCAGGGCTGGAATGGACGTCATTGTACTCTACGTAAGTTCCAGTCATTTTGATTCCACTAAGAGATAGGGAAGTACCGGGTATTACCTGGTTTAAGACCATCTTTAAGTGTTTTGGGTATTACACAGCTTTAAAAAACTTAATAGAATTAAAAAAACTTGGACCCCCAATGGGTTTATTAAAACCTATTGCTTCAAAGTCTCCAAATACTAAGAACTTTCTCCATTTAGAGAGAGAATAAGTAGTACCGGGTATCACATAATTGAAAATAAAATCAAATAAAGCTTTTTTCCTTCTTTGAAATATTTGCTTAGTTACCAAATTTGTTAAGAAAAAGTGTCTCCATCCCCATTCCTACGCCCCTTTCTACAGTTTTACCTGAGCAGTACCGGGTATCAAGTCGTTTAAAAACAAAGTTAAAAATGTAAAAAAAATGTATATCGCTTCTAGAGTACACCAAAAGCTTAGTTACCTAAATGGATCCCCTATACAGACCGCTCGTCCAAAACAGTGCCCCCATCACCACGCCCCTGTCCTTATTTTTTGGTTGCACTCCTGTCGTGCTTTTTATCAATTTTTTTCTGTACTTCTCGCTAGAGTCGATGCACCAAAGTATTTTGTACATGTTTACGCCATTTGCTCTCCAATCCACGCCACTCCAAGCCACTCCAGTGGCGTAGTGCAGTCCCCCGCGCCGTCCCCCGCCCTCCACTGATTTCCCAGGATTCCTCCACAAGTTTTGGTGTTTTTTGTTGGTTGGCTGGAAGTGCGTTTGACAGTTTTGCCGCCATGACTTAACCATGTTGTTTGAGGCGACAACACACACACACACACACAAAAGTCTGGCAACCAGCGCGCCAGGATATCGGCAGGATAACAGGAGGACAGGGCAGGGCAGGGCGGTACGGGGCACTGCAGGATGATAAGTAGCTATCGATTGACAGTGATTAAAACTTTAAAAACAAACAGTCATGTTACAAAAAAACCATCCACAAAACGACGACGCATTACCCCAGGCCCCCTTTTTGGGTGACGCCCCTGTGCTCCACCTCCACCTCCACCACTTCCTCCTCCCCTTCCCCACAGTTGACGTGTGCAAAACCAATAAAACTTCCGACGTCATTCAGAGTCACTGGCAATCTTGCCTCCTCCCCCTTCTCCCTGTCCCGTCCCACAGGACTCTATCGATTCCGACTCCTCCAGCCCCCACACATATGCCAAAAGGGGGCGTGGCAGTGGCAGTGGCAGTGCCACCAACACATGCAATATAGAATAGTGGCAGCGTGTCTGTGTCTGTGTTGTATTTTTAGAAAGTACTTAACGACTTTGCGGGGTCAGTGATGGCAATCCTTGGTATCCTTGTATGGAAAAAGTTGAGCCAGGATATTTTGATGCATTTCCCATGCTTTTAAAGTTAACTATAAAGGACTTTAGGCAGGACTTTCTTTTATCAGAAAAATATAAATGTTGAACATTGATTTTTGACTCTCCCAACTTTTTGAGAGAAAATCCTATAAAAAAAATATACATATATAAAAAAAAATTCCCAATTTAACAAGACACTATCCTAAAATGTCGTAGCTACCATTCAGTAC
This sequence comes from Drosophila varians, assembly GCA_018150405.1. Classification (NCBI taxonomy): domain Eukaryota; kingdom Metazoa; phylum Arthropoda; class Insecta; order Diptera; family Drosophilidae; genus Drosophila; species Drosophila varians. The sequence continues at coordinate 12,693,012 of JAECWK010000126.1, forward strand.
TTTCAGTTAATATTATTAACTATTATAATTCAAAAAGTGTCCAAGAAATATTTCTCTAGATCCTTAAATCGCAACCGAAAAACTTCCAAAAACCGCCATCACTATGCCACTGCACATGGGCGTTCTTGAAAGTGGTGAAAAGGGGGGGAAAAGGGGGGAGGTTTGCTGCACAGATTAGACCTTTCAGGCGGCCAAGTTGATTGAATTCGAAACAGAGATTTCTGGCGAATTACGCGCCACCGAGAACTCCGCTCAATTGGCCTCGGCGACGGGTGACCCCAAGGGGGTGGTGACCCCGACCGACCCAGACACTTGAAAGCCTTTAGTCCTTTAGTAGTTACATTTTAGTTGCGTTTTTCTATTGCCATTCCTATATCAAACCGTCGCGTCGTCATTCATTCAAATATTTACAATGTTTCCCTCATTTATGTTTCTCGTTTTTGGGGTCCTTTATGCCAGCCAGGATTTTATTATGGATTGTAAAATATGTGCAGAAGTGTGTTTGGCCAGATTACAACATTTTTTCAATGGCCAGGCATAAAAAGCGAGGGATTTGTCTGCCGAAAGTGATAAAATAGAGCCGAAAAAAGCTCCTGCCGGAATTGGAAGTTACTGGTGGACAAAAAAAGGATATACCAGTAGTGTTTGGAAATAGTTAATACCAAAACTACAAAAAAAATTTAATGGGAATTTAAATGGAAAAGAATTCATTTAAAAGGGAAAAGTTTTACCCTTGGAAAAAAAAAAGAAACACTTATCTAAGAAGGACCTGTTTTATAGTTGCCGCTTGGCGGTCCCTAATCCAGTCGTCAGACTCCTGCCTGAAGGCCAATATTTGCGAGTTGAACACTTGAAGTTATTGCCAATATGTGCACAGGATACCCAGGATCCAGGATACGCGGTGGCGGCGGGAGGCAGGGTAAAGGACAGGGAGCGAGTCGTAAACAGGAAGGCAGTAACAAGCAGGGAAGTCATTTTATGCGCCGCAAACTTTTTAACATGCCGGAAGCTGAGTTAGCAGCCCCCCAAAAAATAGGGGGGCAGGGGAGGGGCTCACTTTGCTACCTTTTTGGTGCTCCACCCTCCCCCAGACCCCCCCTTGCCATTAACATTTTGCAAATGACACATGTCAAGTGACATTAACTTTGCGTCAAATGCTGTCGTGGCACAAACAAATAAAGCCAGAATGATGGCGAACAGGGGATGGGGGGGGATGGGCGGAAAAAAAAATGTAGGAAAGGAGAAAAGGATAACAGGATGGAGGGGGGGGACGAAAATCATCTATCGTTAGGTTACGTTTCGTTGGGCTTTTATGTTTGAACAACATTTCGTCGAGTGCCGCCAAAGGTTAACTGCCACTGAGAGTGAGAGCAAACATCAACATTATTTTTATATTCATGATGTTGACTTGAAAAATGTAAATTTTCACGGGGAGTCCAGGGTCCTGGTCCTGGTCCTGGTCCTCCTGCACACACTGCCACGATGTGTTATCATTCAATTTGAAGCGCCACTCGATCCGGACAGTTTGCTCTTAATTACAGACAACACGGAACACTGCGTTGCCTGCCCCCCTCCGTCCATGTATCACACCATAAATGCCAAATAAAAAAATAGCAAATTGAAAAAGGATTTGATTCCTAAATAAAATTATATATTTACCAACGAAAAGTAAAGGTCCACGCTGTCAGTTTGCCAAATAAATTTTAGGGGAAATCCATAAAAGATAGCAGAGAAGATAGAGGCCACAATTTATATTGAAAATGAAAAAATATCTAAATAACCTGAAGGGGCATCGTGGCGTATGAGTAATGCGATTTTTCCATACAAACAACATAGATACTATTATTTATTCTATGGAATATAAATTAAAATGTCACACAAAGCGTAAATAAAATAAAAAGAAAACAAATAGTTATAAATGTGAATGAATTATTATTATTATAATTAAATCATTAATAATACTTAGTTTAATTTTTAAGTAATTCAGGAACCTACATGGCGTATGATTGATGTGATTTTGAAGCCTGAAGTCCTCCATCACAAAGTGTAGCATACTTTTTCGGGGTTTTCTTATCTGAGCTTACAAATCATAGTAAAAATTGGACTATAAATTATTTGCTTATTGGAAACCGTTTCAAATACTTCTACTTATTATATAATTATTAATTTTTTATTTTCCAGCTGGCTGCGAAAATGGCTGCTCCCGCCATGGACAGTGTACCCTGGAAAATGGCGAATACCGTTGCGATTGCATTGAAGGATGGGCTGGAAGCGATTGTTCGATTGCATTGGAACTGAATTGCAAGGATAATATCGATAATGATGGCGGTAAGTGCAAAATGCCTTGATGTAAACATTTTTAATTATTAATAATGTAATATAATAATATAATAATATAATAATATATGGCCATCCTTCAGATGGCATGACCGACTGCTCGGATAGCGAGTGCTGCTCGCATCCTGCCTGCTCGGAGCACATCATGTGCCTGTCGTCGAACGATCCGGTGGAGGTCCTGCTGCGCAAGCAGCCCCCCTCCGTCACCGCCTCCTTCTACCAGCGCGTCAAGTTCCTGATCGAGGAGAACTCGGTGCAGTCGTACGCCCACATGGACGAGTACAGCGAAAAGTAAGTGATGTGCCTCCTCTATTCTATCTTATGTCACCTATAGAGTCCTTTATATAGTCCATATATATATATATATACGTATGTACTCTTAGAGCGCAGGGATTAAAATTAAAATAATTACAAAAAAAAAAAAGAGGGCTTGCTATTAAGCGATTTTTTGAGTTTGAGAATATTTTTCAGTTTTCCTTTTTTCGAATATCCTTTTTGAATTGCAGATTCGATCGGACTTACGTCCTGTATATACAATATTAGAGACTGCAATTGAAAAAAAAAATAATGTTCATTGGAATTGCGTTTGAACTTTTTCCGTTTTCGGTTTCTCTCTGTGTATTCTTTAAGCTTAACGGGTGCTATGAAGGGAAAAAGCTCAAATTTATTCTAAATGAAGCGTATGTATGTATGTATGTATATAGAGCCGGATAGATCACTCATCTATGTAGAATATATACATATATATATTGCATTTTTACTTTATGCTTTTGACAAACGAAAAAAAAATGAATTAAAAAAGAAACAAGAAATTGTTTATTATTTTTTTGTTACCAACTTGACACACAAAAAAAAAAAAAAAAGGAAAAAAATTTAAGAAAGCAAAAGAAATTTAAAATCTATACCCATTCACATTCCCACAATCCCGTACGCCTCTCTCCCCTCAATGAGTCTATCATTTATGCGCTGAGAAAAAAAAAAAACTAACCTCAAAATGTATTGAGATGAGAATGAAAGAGTCTCCAGAAAAAAGAACTGTTAAGTTTTTCCAGTTTTTCGTTTCCGTTCCTCGAGATCTCTCGCTCTCGCTCTCTCTCTCTCTCTCTCTCTCTCTCTCTCTCTCTCTCTCCATCTCTCTCTTTTTTGTTTCCGTTTTCGTTTCGTTTCTTTTCGTATCCTGATTGCTCTCCTAATTTTCTCCCGCCACAAGATAAAGAATAAAAAATGAAAAAAAAGGAAAAAAGAAAAAAGAGGAGCAAAACGAAATGACATTTTCCCTGTTTGAGCTTTTTCTTTTCTTGCAAAGTCGAGAAGAAAACAACAACTTCCAGCGACAAAAAAATTAAAAAAAATTAAAATAAAACCCGAAAAAGAAAAGAAAATCACAAAAAAATTGATGAAATTTTTATCGTTTTTGTTTTGAGTTGATTCTCCTAAGTTTTCTGACGCCGCCTCATTTCTCTCTCATTCTCTCGAGTTGTGGCATCAGACATATATATCTTCTGTATATCTGATGCGATCCGAAGCGATAATATTTGATAGCACTCCATTGAGTTTGTGTGTTGTCTAATGTTTAACCTCCTTGTGTTCGTCTTACCTAAAAAAAAAAAAAAGAAAAACAATATATATATATAACAAATAAATGAACGAAACGAAAATAAGAATGTGATATAGAAATGGAATAAAAATCTCTACATAATTTAGGCCTTCATATCGATAAGTAAGTGACTCTGCTAATAAGAACCAAGACCTAGCTACATTATCGATAGTTTACTTTACCTTTGATTTGCTTTCGTTTCGTTTCCTTCTTCGATACAGTCTTAGAGCGCTACAGTCTGTCATTGTATTTGTCCAGCCTGTGTGTTTCGTTTCCTTTTCGTTTGCTATGATTTGTCATTTTGATTTCGAGAATACCCCCCTTACCCCTTACCTATTATGAAAAGGCCCCCCGACAACTGCGCCGATGTCCTCCGAAGGAAGTCCGATAAATGAAAATCCCAGCCTGATTTATACGATTACGATTTTTAGTTGATCCCCACGTATTGCTCCATTTAACCAACTAACCATACTAAACCAACAACGATGATAACTAGCCAGTACACCCCGAAGATGTCTGCCGAACTCCGTCTATAAGTCTTTTGTCTTCGTCCATCATCAGAATAAATGTGTATGTCAAATGTGTGTTTAGTTCGATTATTTTTTTGATTCTTTTCGATTGTTATTGATTTTATTTTGAGCGTGTCTCTGTAGTTATCGTTTCCGTTTCAGTTCCATATCGTTCCAACGTTTCTTTGGTTCTCTCTAAGCTATGAAAAGTACAATTCTTTACCCTAGGTATGCTAAAAATGCAACAAAAACAAAAAAAAATACAAAAAAAAAAAAACAAAAAACAATGCAAATTTCTACCAATTGTTAAGCAAATATCAAAGTTTGATCAATTCGTTAACGAAACGCATTTTTGTCTTTTAATTTCTTTTTTATTGTCCTGTCAATTAATTGTGTACTGTCCTACTCTGTTGCTGTGGCTCGATACCTTCATGTTGTGTGCTAAACCAAAATACCAAAAAATACCAAAAAATACCAAAAAAAAATATACCAAAATCCAAATCAAATTTCAACACAAATCAAAATGCATTTCCTACATGCAAATCAAAATTAAAATCTTAACCAAAAAAAAAAATTAAATATGTATCACACAAAAAAAAAAAAAAAAAATCCTCCGTTTTCAACCCGTGAATTTGTAGTCTCTTCTGGAGCTCATTCACACCTTGGTAAGTCGAAAAAAAAAACAAAACCAAAAAACATTTCAATAGGAAACACAGACTTGAAAAAAAGGAAAGAAAAAATAATTGTTACAGTCGCATCTTTTTGAGTTAATTCTGGAACTTTTTTAAGTTTTTCATGCAAAAAAAAAAAAAAAAAACACGAAATGCATTCATTTTGAGTTGAGTTGAGTTTCGGTTTTATTTTTTTTTTTCGTAAAAAAATGCATCCAAAAAATCACACAAAGTAGGTTTGCATCTCTCATTGAAATCCCGAAATCCCATCAATCCAGCAATCCATCAATTGCAGTTAATATTTAAAAGAGCGAGATATTTTTCAAATTATATCCTGGCATATAATATTTTCTTTTTGTTTTTTCGGTTAATTCCCTGGCCACTTGGCCGTGTATTAATTGCATTATGATTGTACCAGCACCGGCCCTTCGATTCCCGCTGCATATAATGCCATTTTGTTGATTTTAAATTACATTTCAACACACAGCACAAAAAAACAAAAGAATTGCGCGAAAAAAATGAAACGAAGAGAAAGAATTGAAACGAAACGAGTTCGAAAAGTCAACAAATCATTCATGTAAATAAAACACGACAACATGGGTAAAGACAACAATAAAATGCATTCATAATTTTTTTTATCTCACCGATACCACAGCACGCACTCTCCACACAATCACACATAAATAATAATAATAAAAAAGAGACAAAAAAAAAAAGAAAAAAAAAATAAAAAATACAATTAAATAACATTGGACATGCATATCATGAGTATGTTTTCATATTTATTTCCATATTTGTTTCCATCGCTTTTCGTTGGCATACTTTTTAGGGCCAGGCGATAGAGAGTGTTGCAAAATAATCGAATCTCGATTTATCTATATATGTACACCCAATATATATTATAAATAAATATATATACGAATAATTGTATGTGTTATGTGTACCGTGTCTATATGTGTATTTTTTTCTTTTGTCATTTCCAATTTCCGACTTTCCGATTTTTCGATTATTTGTGTTTTGTTTTTCGATTCCTTTTGCCAATCAGCCACCGATATTAACACTCATACTAACCCCTTTAACCCATCCCCCCCCACCCCCAAAATCGTTCGAATATCGTTCTATTCATACTTTCCTTAAAAGTTTGCGTTTTCTTTTTCAAATTATATTTTGGCATGTGAGCATATTTTGCCGAGGTTCTTCTTCCAGACACTTTTTTACCACTTTTCTCACCTTTTCGCTGTCTTTCTCCACTCAAAAAAAAAAGTAAAATTTAAACAATTGCCCCGAATCGTTAATTATGCCTTTTGATTTTCCCATCAACGAAAAACCCCTCATCTCTTCGAGTTTTCCTCTTCAGTTTTCGGTTTGTTTTTGATCAAAGCTTTTTATGGTAATCGAAACTCATCAAAATCAATCGAATCACTTTATTCTTTCCCGATTATCGATTAGTATTTGTAACTGTTTTGTTAACCAAAAAAAATATATATATCGAAGAAACCAGAAACTACTACAAGGATTATGTTGTATACAAAAAGGAAAAAACAGAAACAGTCAGTTAGGTGGAAAAAAAATATATATATTTAGACAATAATGAAGAAAACTCAGCAGCTAACAAAATACCAAGAAAAATACCGAATCAAAGCTATTATGTATACGGCGAAAATGCAAGTAAAAACCAAAGAAAAAATATTTGTATATCCCTATGTGTTATCACTGAAAAAAAAAACCGAATAACGAAAAAAAAAAAAGAAAAAACATCCCAACAAAACCCCCAAACGTATCCCTAAATGTCCTAATTGTCTGCGTCTAAGCCATTTGTTTCTATGTTTTCCAAAAACCAAAATACCAAAACTACATGCCACGCCCACTTCTCACCACTACACAAAAACAAACACACACACCCATACACACACACACACACACACTCCATCCATCCGTTCCAATACAAATAAATCTGTGTTAAAAAAAAAAAAAAAAAAAAAAAAACAAAAAAATAAAAATTTGAAGAACAAGAATATGACGGAAAATGCGAAATTTGTTTGTAATGCAAATTTCGCCAAACAGGGTTTTAAGTTTCTTTTTACATTAGCTCGATTTTATGAATTATATATTGATTATTTACCTCTTAGATGTATTATATATGAAACTATTTTAACGAAAAGTGATATATACTTTATATGGCTGACATTATTATAGTATTATATTTCCCTATCGGCCAGCCGATAACTTTAATGCCCTTGCAGAAGTCCCCCTCTCTCCCTCTCTCTCTCTCTCTCTTACTCCCTGTCTCTCTCCCTCTCTCTCTCTCTTTCTGTGGAGGATAATTAACATATTTAATCCTTTTTTTACGCAACTAATAATAAACTATGGGCCATAAATTAGTCAGATTGCGGAAAAAAAACGTTCAATTATGCGATGGAATCCGTTTTAAACTCCCGAAATGAACTCCCCGGCGATTAAAGTCCTTCCAATTAATTGATTTAAATTACATTTAGTTGCGGGGCTTGACAAGGACTCTGGTTCCTTTCAACTTGTCTCCCATATCTGATTTCAAATGCCGCAAAATATGAAAATATTTCCACAGAAAATATATACGAGTACACCGTTACAAAAATGCTATACCTCCAACATTTATATATCCTGATGAAATTTGTAAGTCCTTTAACTTTTCTCTCAGTGTCCTGCGGCTGCCTTGGAAACTGGGTTGCTGTTTTTCTTGCCGCTCCGATAAAGCGAAATCCGAATAAATGCGATACGGGCGTGTCACGACTCCAAGGGGGCGGGGCACGGGTGTCCTGTCTTTCCACTAGCGGTGCTGGGGTTGGGCTATGGGGGGGGGGGGCGAGTACCGTTGTCAACGTCTTCTCTTCGTCCTTAGCATCTTGGGCGTCTTTGTCCTGTTTTTTGTTTTGCTTCCTTTATTTTCCGACCCATCCTGCCCCTTCCCCTCACCCCCTTTTTTTTGTACCTGGTATTTCTGGCAAGGATTCTGGGCATATTTGTTTAACGGTAAAATCTATATTTTGATAACGGGATTTTTGAAGAGATTCAAATGTTTTCTTGTTTCTAATTCGAAAGGATATAGCCTATTAGATATTATCCCTACAGAATTGTTCTCAGGTCTGGATTAGCGGGTATCTCTAGTCGCCACTCGCAACTCCCCCTTCTTTCCGATTTCTTCCCATTTTCTTTGTAGTGCTCAAGTGGCATCGTTGAAAAGCTGGAACGTAGGGTGAAGGGGGAAGGGGGAAGGGGGGGTGGTGTGTGGAAGGACCAAGGGTGGTCGAACAAAGGTCCATTGTGAAAAGTTTTCGCTACTTGCAGCGGCAAATGCAAAAACTGTTAACAATAGAAATAATACACGAAGAAAATTCAGCGAGGAGGCGGCGGAGGGGGCGGAGTGGGCGGAGGGGGGCCCCAGGGAGCAGGGCAGGACGAACAGGAAGCGGGCATAACCAGAACGGAGTCAAAAGTTGCCGCCGGAGTGAGCAACAACAGCGTTGACTAAAAATTAAACAATAAACAATGGCGCAGCGACTATAGATTACTTCCTGTTTTGGCTTTCCAGCAAGGACTCTGACAAAAAAAAAAGGATTGGTGGGGTGGGCGAAGGGCGAAAGGCGAAAGCGCCCCCCTTTTCTTGGTTAGGTGTGGCTAGTTGCCCGCTTAAGTGGTTCCCCTGCCAACTACGCCCCTGCCCCTGTCACATTCTGCAAAGTGTATGCAAATCAGGTTGCCTGCCGGAGCCGGAGTCGGAGTCGGAGTCGGAGTCGGAGCCGGAGCTGAAGCTAAACTGATTAGAGTCAACTTGCTGGCTGTCATCAAGTGGCTGCCAGGGGCGTAGCTTGCAATGGGGGGGGGCTGGGCGTCAGTTCAAGCGGTTGATCCTTGATCCTTTTCCACCAAAACGCCTCAAAAATACTTGGCTTTAATAGGGATTAAAAGGAAGAATTTTATTTACATTTCATACAAAAACTTAAATATATTTTTCTTATTTTAATATATATTCATTATATATATTTAATAATATTACAATAATAGTTAAATGGGAAATAAAAGCTGAAAGAACTTTCGTCACAAACGAAAACTTGACATGGAAAGTTTTTGACACCAAAGTGCGTTCGTCACCGATTGGTTTTCCGATTTTTTCATCGATTGTTTGTCCAAACTTCTATTGGAGGGATTAATTATATTTTTTAGGAGATATATTTTAGGCGATTTAAACAAATGAAGTCACAAACATAGAGTTTTTGTCTTGCGTGTTTTTCTTTTATCGGTTATCGATATAACAATCGATTAATATATGACCTTAAAAGTTTTTGAGTTGGGATAATCAGAATCTATGTCGCAAAGTGCCTTTGTTACAAAATTCTCAAACTCTTTCAACTTTTACTCCTCGTAGACCCCAGAAGGTATATTATGGATAAGCCTTTGTATACTTTTCCCCCAGCCCCGCATCCGATTGCATATATAGAAGATATATTATATATTATATTTTCTATAAACGTATTTTTTTTTGCCAATGATAGCAGCGAGGCCGTCGCCCTTTGTGTGTGTATCCTGGAATAGTTGCTGTTGTTGTCGCCCCGCTTATCGGCATCCGTTCGCTCAAAGGCGAAAGGACGAAGGAGCAAGCGGCGAGGACACAAGTTGCCCATAAACCAAAAATAATACCCATATAAGTTACAAAAGAGCCAGGATTGTAGCAGGTAGTTAGGTGTCCTTTTTAGCCTTTTTCCCAGACAGCCTGGCCAATGGAAATGTTTGAAAACGAATATGATATGCTCTCCATTCCTAGATTTTATTTTAAAATCGTATCCTTTGCGAGAAGAATGACGAAACTTGTGCCTAGTTAATTTCGCTGAAGCCGCGGCAAAGGTCCTTTGTAAATATTTGGCATTCATATGTTGCATACACAGTCCTTTATTTATTCCCGTCTCGATCGCTGCCAACTTTACGCCAAAGTCCATATATCCAAGGACTTTCCCTTCTGCCCCCTCCAAAAAAAAAGGGGGGGGCGAAAAAATGCGCGGAATTTTCGCTGCAGTCGCACAAAAAGCACAAAAAAAAAAACAGGGAAAAGGGGAAAAGGAAAAGGAAGAAAGGAGAGCAAATATGTTGACGGGCCAAAAGGAAACATTGGCCGGCAGGACAGGACATGGGCAAAAAGGATAAAGCGCAGGAGGCCAGGCCATAGTTATGGTCTGCGGTCGACAACTTCTACCATACAATCCGCAGGATCCATATCCGTTTCAGTATCCGTTTCCCAGGCTGCACTCAATATAATTTAATATTTTTCGATAGCAACACAACGCCAGCTGAAAGTAATTACTTTCCATGCAAGATTAGATATATATATATATACATATATATATATAGGTGTATGTCGCTAATTCGACATCAGCGCAAAAATTTTTAATGGCCTGGCAGGAGGCAAGGGCTTACATTTGTGTTATCCTTTTTGACGGTCGCCGCACCGCATTTAAGTAAAGTGCAAACGGCAAAGCCACGCCGCGGATGCCGTGCCACGCCATGGATGGAGAGCCACTGTAATGGCTTCATATAACTATAAAATGTATAAGCCCGGTGCTGCTGGCATTGTGCTGGTGGCGCCACCGACATGAGAAATGAGTGGGTGTTGCAGTTGCAACATCGCCATCGCCATCGCCATCGCCATTGCCATCGCCATCGCATGCGGCCATTGCGGCAAAAAGTTGATGAAAACTGTTTTGATTGCGGTATAAAATGGAGGCGATGGAGGCGAGGCCCCGATCCGCACCCCAAAAACTCAGTTCCACCTGCTTTCTGGAATGATTATGACCGGAAATGGAATGAATCGGGGCCCCAAGCTCGCCAATTCTTGGAACTATTTTATTAACTCGACGCAGGAGCGATGGCGTTTCCAGGAATACCTGAAAGAATAAATAAAATAAAAGGCCAATAGGTAGCAGATTTCTTTTAGAATCGAGTTTAAAATAAATAGCCTTGTAACAGTTACTCTTCCTCCATTTTGTTTGAAATAGATATTTAAAGGTGGCAACTCTAAAATAAAGGTCAGTGCTATTAATAGGATTTTCCAGAAACTCTGAGCAAATTAATAAAAAAAAACGATTAAAAATAAAAGTAACCTTAATAATTTAAAACTGGGAACCATTTTGTTTCTACCAGGGAAAGGTGGCAACTCTACTACAAAATAAAAGGTTAATAGATAGAAACTAGAAACTTTAATATTTATAAACTGGGAAGCATTTGGTTTGAAAAGGATCCAGAGCCATTGTTACCGTTAGGATGGCAACTCTAATCTTCTTAGGGACAAAAGTGTCATGCAATCTGTAGAAACCCCACCCCCACCCCCACCCCCGCTCTTTTGGTGGCGCCCCTATCAGGGGGGCAGGGGGGGGGGGGACTTTTGCAGGGAAATGCTGCCAAATGAAATTTGTTTTGTGTGCATCAAATTGAACAGCCAAAATGTGGAAAACGTAGATATCCTTGGCATGTGTATGGGTCCTTGTGCGCTGGCAGCATTAGCCGCCAGGTGGCGCCAGCTAATCTGTAATGAAAAAGTGAGCGGCAAAGGAAAGCCCCCGAAAAACTAAATGGAAATGTTCGGGGAGCCAATGAATGGCATTTTATGCAGGCAGGCAGGATGGCAGGCAGGATGGCTGGCAGGCAGGATGGCAGGCAGGATGGCAGGATGCCTGGCAGGAGTTGCTTACTTAAAGCGACGACACATGGCATGGCATTTACATATCGTCTCTATCTTGGACTTATGCCAGTCGCCAGTTTTTTCCCCCACCCCCTTCCTATCCCTATCCCTATCCCTATCCCGGTTCCAATTCCTGGACCCCAATCCTTTTTGGTTTCTTTTTCCTTTTTTTGTGCAGCTTTTATGCAAATTTACAAAGTGCAAATTACACGCTACTAAAGGTTTTCTTCGCTCTCCTATCGGACGATATCCTTCCATACCTATGTATGTGTATATCGGTGTGTATGTGTGTGTGTGTGTGTGTGTGTGTGTGTAAATGGTAAACTTAAAAATTCTATTCAAACTTTTGCCATGCACGAGCCTTTTGTGCGAGGCTATGTGGGTGTTGTCCCTATTTTTAGCTCGAAACTCCCAGCAATTGCCTCGCGACCTACAATGGGCCGAAAAAATGCAACAAATTTTGAACTCAACTCGAAAGAGTTGAAATATTTGAATTTTCGAAAAATTGCTTCATTTTTAATATGAAGAGAAAGCATTGTCTACTTCCATTTCCGCCTAAACTTTCCTTTTTTTTGCGTCTGTCTTTCTGGTCTTCGCCTTTTAATGAAAAAAGGCGCAAGATGCAAACAGAAGAGAGGAGAGAGAAAAAGAAATGGCGAAAGTGCAGGAAACATTTCATCAGGCAGGACGAGCCCCCTGAAAAAAAAAAATGGAAGAAAAAAGAAAAGCCCCATCCCTGGCACTCGCCACATAAAGCACATTTATCGTGGTTACAAAAGCGTAAAAGAAAAGTGTGGCCCTGGGTTCTTCGCCTGAAAAATGTTTCAAAAACTGTTTCAGGCTAAATGAACATAAAGCGAACCACCCACCAGCATCCTACGACCCCTGCCACTGCCACTCCCACTCCCACTCCCACTCCCGCCCACGAGGCCCCGAAGCCTTTGGCTTTGTTTTTGTTGCCGGAGCTGGCGCTGCTTTGCCAGCCACTCCTCGCATCCTCGTGGGCGTCGTGAAAATAAAGCCAAATTAAAATTATATCCTTTTTTTCTGGCAGTGTGTGTGTGAGGGAGGGAGCTGGTGCTGGTTGGGGTGTCCTTTTGTATGCACAAAAGTCAACTAAGTCGTGCTCAATTTTTATGATGGCAAGACGACGAGGACGAGGACGAGGACGAGGACGCCGACGAGGATGTCGCTGCCGTCGCCACTTTGTGTGCAGCGGTGAGCCAAGTTAACAGAGGGGTTACGGGGTTAGGGGTTACGGGGTTACGGGGCTTTTTGGTGCAAATGAATGGCAGCCAGCCGCTTTATGAATGGCCACAAAAATCCACCCGATACCCCTCCTCTCCCCTCCTCTGGCACTTGCGAAAAAAAAAAAAAAGAAAAAGCGGAGAAAAGAAATTAAATGCACTTCCTTTATGCGCAGGCTTCTCATATTTTCCACCAGGCTCCAGGTCCTGCTCCTGCTCTTACACAACGCGCTAATAATGGAAGTGCACTTTTGACACAAAAGGTGCAGTGGCGACAATGCCGGCTCCTGGTTTTTGGTCCTGCTCCTGATCCTGCTTCTACTTTTTTTTTTGCCTTTTGCGCCTTTCCCCTTTGTTGCCTTTATTGCTCATTCGCTGCAAGGGCGATTAGTCGTTGCTAAAAGGGGGCGGAGCGGCCGGGCGTGGGGTGGGGGTGGTGGTGGGTGTGGGGGAGTGGCCCAAAGGACGAACATCTTTCGGCTGTTGCGAATGAGATTAGGACATTTTTGTGGCATTGCTTTCACTTCATCGGGCCAAGCAGGGCAATGCCGAGATTGCTTTTCCAGCCTCTCTCATTCCTACCCCCTCGCCCCCACCCCCCCGAGAAGGACACAAAAAAAAGGATCATAATTTTGAGTGGCCATTGCTGACGGAGCCGACAATGATGATTGGAGCCGGCTGATTGGCAGATTGACGATTGAAATCAAGTCAGCAGAAACTGTTTGGAATTTTGTTTGTTTTAAAGCGAAAGGTCCTGCCGTCCTGCAGGACCAGATCCTCCTTGGTCCTCCTACAATTTCTTGGCAATAAAAACTCCTTTCATAACCAAAAATCCAAAAGGAAAAGCAAAGCAAACAATGCCCTGAAGAGTGACGGTGGCGTATGAGTGATACCGGGCATCCTGGTGTCCTGGCATCCTGGGGTCAGAGGTCGGGCCAAGCGGCTCTGCCCGAAATCAAATAAATAATAAATGAAACGAAACGAATGAAATGCGAGAAGCGAAAATAAAAAATCAATGCCACACTCGCCACTCGAATGAATTGGAATACACTCCTTCCTTAAGGACGCACACACGACGTCCAAGGCAGAAAGGATAAACACACACATCCTGGCTCTCAAAACCCAAACACTCATGCAATTTGGTTGTTTTTTTTTTCGGCTTGATTTCAAATAAAATTTTGCTTCATTGCATCGAATTGAGGCGGCCAAGGATGGGGTGTGTGGGCGTGGCAGGACCAAACAGAACAAAACTAGTTGGGCATGACTTTTGAGCACGGCTACGGACTTTGGACTTTGGACTTTGGTCAATTGCAATTAGAAGTCAGTGGAGAAGTGCGCTGCTCTCCAAGAATTCCAATGGGCCTGGGCCTGGGCCTCGGCCTGGTCCTGGTCCTGGGCCAGGACCTGCCTTCCCCATCCTCCGACCCAGTCTCATAAAAATGCAACTGGGCACATAAAACTCTGACCCAATTCCTGTACATTATGTGTTTATGTCTGTTTTTGGTGAGGAAGGGGGAGGGGGTAGAGGGGCTAGAGGGGGAGGGGGAGGATGGTTGGCAAAAAGGAGCCTGGCCTGCCTGGCTCAAGGATGAGGAGCAGAAATTGCAACACTTGAAAACTTGAAAATGTTTTCGAGAACTTGCGCCGGCACAAAAGTTGCAAGAGGCCAACTGCAGTCGTCCTTTGGACGCATGGCTGGCATGGGCGTGGCATTTTAAGAGGGGGTCCAGAGGGGTCCAGAGGGGGGTATAAAGGGGAGGAAAAATCCCCCCCCCACCAGCCCGACCTCTGCAGTAATTAGTGCAAACAATTGCGCTCGTTTCCGATATCCTTGGCAACTTTGCACCCCCCCCCTGCACTCCATGGTCCTTGGTCCTTGGGAACTCAAATCTATATGGCATTTAATGTACACTTATTGGAAATATGAAGCATATTTTGTATACCCTCCCCTCCCCACCCCCTTCCTATAATAATAATAAATTGGCAAACTTGAAATCGGATATCGGTTGCAAGAAAGTGACGAAGAAAGAAAGCGGGTTGCCATAGTTCTCTTCCAGGAGAAATGTCCTCATTAAATGCGAAATTTAAATGATTGTCTGACTCCCCCTACACCCCCTCCCTCCTGCAGCATCCTTCCCATCAATAGAAAAATAGAAATGTATATCGAAAAAAGTGAAAAGAAGTAAAATAAGAGGGAAAAATAACAGAGGACACTGCAAGGGCAACCGCCTCCAAAGTTTGCATCCGACCCGTGGAAAGTATCGCATTTCCAGCGGCCCACACAATCGATATTGATATCGGGTCAAATGCGTTGCTTTCCTTTTCGCTTCTCCTTCTCTATCTCTTTCTCAACTTTCCACTTTATTTCCATTTTGATTTGTAACGCTTGTTGTTTTCCGTTTTCCGTTTTTCGTTTTCCAATCGACTTATCCTTGGCCTTGCTATATTGACAGGATATCGCAGCAATTGCATAATCGATTGCAAGCAAATTAGTTTTTCCCCCCTTATGATAATCGTTAATGAATGCATGTTTTCAATAACTTTATCCAATCGATTGGTGGGGGCAGGTTATCGGCTTTAAAATCGATTTATTAAACAATACTTACGTAAAAATGTCAAATAACTCCTTTTGCAACCCAAATATTTTTGTAAAGCTTGCCCTGGACTGGCGATAACTTCGATAACAAGCACCCACCAATCGATGAAGCAACATTCGTTTTGCGTGCACTTCACCCTTCTCATTCGTCCTTCATTCACACGAAACTGATTCGAAAGTATCCACTTCCACTTTTCTCCACACACTCTTGTCCATGTCCTTTACCGCTCACTGCCGGACACTCATTCGATTCATGCCTCATTCCCCTCCCCTCCCCCCCTCCCCCCCTCCCGCTACCAGGTGCAGGACACAGATACGAATACGTGGCTCATCCCCATCTCATGCTACCCCCTCTGCCACCATCTCTCTCTCTCTCTCTCTCTATATACACACCTTCCCCATATATATATAGTATATATATACCTTGAATTAAATCTTAGACCTATACATATGTGCATTTGACAAACACAACAACAAACAAAACGAAACATCTAGATATCTAGTGTATTTATTATATATGAATATTTCTTCAAATTTGTGCATACGTTTTCTCCGTTTATTATTCATTCGGTTCGGTTCGGTTTGTCCTTAGCGCCAGCCCCGTGCTGCGATTAACAATCGAGTCGCTTTTCAGTTTCACCCCCCTCCCCCCTCCCCCCCGCCCCCCCCATTTTCCATCAAACCAACGACCAAACATACAAAATACAATTGCTCAATCTTTTCTTCACCTTTTCAAAACGTTTCATTTCGACCACAAAACCTAAATTAGATGAAAAAAAAAAACAAAACTAAATGCTATATTTAATTCCATGTAACTAACAATACCATTTCTATTTTTTGCGCATCCATCAAATAATTTTATACAAAAAAAAAACAAAAACTATCGATACATCCTGGATCCACTCTGCAGTCGCGTTTCCGTGATGAGGGGCCAGGTGATCACTCCCCAAGGACTGGGCATTGTTGGAATTCGCGTCTCCGTGGACCGCGACTCGCGATTTGGCTTCACTTTAACCCGTCAAGGAGGCTGGTGAGTATTCAAAAGCTTTTTACATATTTTTATAATAAAAACTTCGATATCCTTGGTCTCTTGACAGTCTCGAGTTCTTCCAGAATTCCTCTCTTAATCGCAAATATCGATTTTTCAGATTTTTTCCGATCCCTATTTGGTCTTTGGCCCCAACCTGTGTAGATCTCATGACAGTCTCGCGGTTCCCTGCCCATTTTAAATATATGGATCCTGGTACCCCAACCCTAACCTAGAATTATCAATAGTCTCGATTTTTTTTTTTTAAGTTTCAAGGACAAAACTCTCCCTCTTGAGCTCTCTCTTGTTAATTACACCTTAATGTGGACAATGTCCAGTGGACATGTCTACACTTCTCCCCCTTGCCAGCATTTTAGGCGTCCCCTCTTGCCAGGCTCCACTGTACGATGCACACGCATCCCAATATATTTTAGACATTTTCTTGGCAAATGCAAATTACTTACGAATGGATGAGTTCGGAAAGGGAGCAACTTTTTCCGTTGATTAAATTCTGCCGATGGAATCCGCTGATGGCCAGGAGCAGTTACAAAAAAAAAAAAAAATACGAAGGATACAGAAAATACAGGGGAGAAGGTGGGGGAAGCGGGGAGCGGGGAGCGGGGAGCCAGGCATGTTATCATATTTTTAATTAAATCTTTCGCTTTGATGTCGGCGAAAAGTTCTTGGGGCTGTCCTCAAGTTGACACAAGTGGTTAGCATAATTAGAGCAGCAGTGCGTTTCGTCCTTTCGTCCTTTGGTAAGATTGGCTCGGCCATATAGTTTCAATTATTTGACATTTTATTCGAATTGGTTTTTAAGTTGAGAAAAGGTGCAGGACCAGGACTCTCTAATTGAGCTTATCAGAGATGCATAGACAAAATATTTTCTCAACTGTAAAAAGGATGTGCAGGAGGTCCTGCTGATGGCCAACAATCCAATATATCTAATATAAATATTTTTGCAGTTGCTTTTCTTTGTTTCTGCTGCTGTTTCTGCTTCTGTTTCTGTTTCTGTAAAAAGGATTTCCGTTTGCTGCCATCAGCAACATTGTTTGCTATCCTTGTTGTTTTTGGCATTTTCTTTTTAGCCCAGATTTTCAATGGTGTGTGTGTGTGTGTGTGTGTGTGTTTGTGTTTGTGTATCCTGGCCAATTTAAATAAACATTTCGCACCCGACTTTGTCTGATTTTATTATGGCCAAGCGCAGCGTGCAAACAAAATCTGTGCTTCGGCAAAACTCCGACTGTCTGATGATTATTTGTGTTTACTTTTCCACACACACACAGACGCACACACACTAGACAGTGTGTCCTTGTTTATTTCAATCTCGCTTTGGCAAATATCAAGGCAGGATAAATTCTCGGTGATTACAGTTTTTACCTTCATGGAATGTGGCCATAATTTCTCATTAGGCCAATGGCCAAGTAAGCGACTTTGCTTTCAGCAATCAGCCAAAAAGCAGCCAACTACACATCCTCGCAGGACAACACAAAAAAAAAAAAAAACGAAAGAAATAGGGAGAGCGAGAGCGAGAGCGAGAGAATGGGAGAAAATTAAAATAAAAGTCCTGGCATAAATTCCAGGACTCTGTTCTTATTTATGCATTTTTATTATGACAACTTTGTTGTTATTTATCTTGGGGTTTCCCTTCTTTTATTTCCTTTTCCATTTTTTTTCTCGAAGGACTTTAAAGTTGTCCTGGCCTTGTTATTTATTTTTTTTTTTTTGTGTGTGTGTTAGCCCGCAATAATTCCTGTTTATGTTCGCATTATTTTCGGTGGAGAAAATTGTTTAAGGACTCGAATCGAATATCTGGTTATCCTTTTACTTTTTTTTAAATTTTTTGTTGCATCTGCAGATGTTGCCTTTCCGACTTGTTGCCTTTTCACCCTCTAATTTTCAACATCCCCCCCTCCCCCTTTAGCAGGATGTTTTCCCACCCACACACACACACATGTATGTGTGGCAGGATTTTATGGTTTTGTATTTATAATGTTTATTTCAATTCTTGGCTTTTATTACTCGGACTCCTTTCTGGTTGCTCCTCCGGCTGGCGCCATGCCTTGTCCTGCTTAATTTTTCCTCCATTTTGTCCTTTTCCTTCTTTTCCTTCTTTTCCTTCTTTTCCTTCTTTCCCCACCCCAACCGCCGCCCAACCGCCGCCCAACCGCCGCCCAACCTCCGCCCACCGCCCACTGACATGCATTGTTGTTGTCATAGTAATAAAGGTAATAAAACTCATTATATTGTGCTGCAGGGGATTATTGTTGGCATTTTTTATTGCATAAAAGTATTATTAGAGTTTGGCCGCCGGAACGTATGTCTTCATGTGTGTGTGTCCCTGTGTGTGTGTGTGTGTCCTTTACGCTAAATGGCTGGAAAATATCCTAACCACCCACCAGGATCTCCCAGCTCCCACCTCCCCATCCCTCCGCTAAGGCTCATAAAATCCAATTCAATTACAAATGAATGAATGCAATGTCCTGGCATTGTGGGCACTGAAAAAAAAAAGTTTACGCTTCTTTTGAAACTACTTTTCTGCAGCTAATAATGGGGTATTCCCTAATTTTTTTTTTTTATTTTGTTAAAATTCAACAACAAATATTTTATGCTTACCATTTCGACAATATTCCAATTCAGCAGAGTTGCCATCCCACTATTTTTTTCGGAATTGCTTAATTTAATTTTTTTAGTAAATATGCGGGATATATTTTCCGTTACATTTTAAATTTTAAACTTAAACCCAACTAACATAAGCAATCCTTGTTTTTTAATATTTTTTCGCTTAGTTATTAAAAGCGACAACCCTTTTTTTCAACAATTCAACAACAAATGTTTTGAAGCTTTGAGGTTTATAATTTATTTGAATTTTAATTACCTTTTTGTATGGGGAAAGGACTTTTTTTATAGTTTCTAAAAAGGAAGGAGCTTTAATTTCTCTCAGTGCAGATGCATTGGCCATAAAAGCAGCTGCATCGGTGGAAAAACAGTAAAATTGAATTAGCAAAAATTGTAACAAATATTACGAATACTGCCCCTATTTTCTTTTATTTTTATTTGGCCTTTGTCTGATGCCAGTTTATGGGACTTTTAATGAAATGCATCCCTGTTTATGGACATGTTTATGGCGGCGGCTTTGGTCGCTTTTGTTTACGAGCCAATTCAATATTGAATGTTTGTCGTCATTTAATTCGTAATACCAAATATTTCCCGTTACAAATCCCCCCCTCCATTTTTTGCCGTTAGGATAGCATCCTTGTCGCACGCGCGCACAAAACACAATTAAAAATCGCATTAATTAAATATTTCAAAAGCAAAAGTTTTTCGCCGTTCCTTGAGTTTTCTACGCGACTTGGTCCTGGCCCCCTGCCCCTTTGCCAGTTGTTTTATTTTCGTCCTTTTGTTTATCCCAACATCTTTGCAGAAGTTTGTGCAACTTTTCCCGTTGCTGCAATGCGAATTTTCTCTCTCTCTCTTGTAATAATGGCGGCGGCGGCCATCATTATATTTAATGCGGCTAACGCATGACAAGGACCGGGGGAGGGTATGGGGGGGGGGGGAGACGAAGATGGATGTTCTTAACTTATGCTCTCCGATCCCAACCCGTCCCACCAAAGTTTTTCAATTTCCCACAAACAATCGAGGCATTATCCACCTTGGCGGCGGAATCGGAATTAGAAATTAAAATTACCAACAGGACGCCCCTCCCCCGATGTCCTGGCTATCCCAGCTATCTTGGCCAAAGGTTCATTAAAATATTAATTTGCATGTTTTTCCCCAGAAACTTTCTCACTCATTTCGTATTCCGCTATTTGCTCTGACGCATCTCTATTCTTATGTTTTCGTCCTTTAGGTTCGATGTCCTGGTTAATGGCGGCGGCGCGGTGACCTTGCAGTTCCAGCGCTCCCCCTTCCGGCCCCTCACCCGCACCGTATTCGTGCCCTGGAACCGGATCGTCGTCCTGCCCCCCGTCCAGATGCAGTTGAGCGACGACGACGAGACCACCAGCAGGAATATCAAGTGAGTTTCTTTCTAGCAATTATCCTTTTCCTAAAAAATACTAAAATATGAAAAATAGGTTTTGGCTACAACCAAAATAATTAATAAAGTTAAATGATAATAAATACTTTTATAAGAATTTATAAAATGGTTTCAAAAACATAACTCAAAGCTACTATTTAGTAAATATTTTTTTATTGTCGTAAAATATATTATATAATATTTTAAAAATTTATTAAATAACTTTTCTTAAAAAATTAGTAACTTTTGCTATTTCTTTTTCTGCTACTTACATCTGTAAATGTTTATTATATTTTTATTAATTATTTATATATTTTTTAAATATTTTTTGTTGTTATTCTTTAGTATTTCTTTATTTTTTTTATTCATAGCTTAAGTAAAAAAAAATAACATTTACATTTTATATATGTATGTTTTAAATTATTTAATTAATTTGTAAAATATACATGGATTTTTTATATGTATAAATATTTTTAATATATTCATATTTATATAATATTATTTTACGACTTTTATTGGATTTTAAATATATAAAACTAAAAAAAATATATATAACAAAATAATAATTAATTTTCTATTTACTTTAGTTTTTGTTTTTTAAGCTTTCCTAGTTCTTGCTAAAATGTGAAATTTATTAAATATATTTTATATTAAAATATAAATGCAAAAATATTTTTTAATAAAAAATGTATTTCTATTTTTTTTTTCAAAAATATAAATCAGCTACTAATTGTTTAAAAATTTTTTTTTAGTATAAAAGCATTCAGCATGTATTTATTTTTTAACACTAAATATTTATTGTTTAAACTTATTAATGCTTTTTGCATTTTTGCAGGGTGGCTCCCTTGAATCCGGCCCTGACGTTCCTCAACTCGATCCACTACCACACGGCGGACGAGGCGAACGACGCCAGCAAGGTGTGCATGGATCACGACCACGAGAAGCTCCGTCCCCAGCTGATCAGCACGTGGATGCCCAACGGAGTGGGTGCGATGCCTGGCAAGCGGGTCATCTTTGCGGAGACCCAGGTGGGTGGAGGACATTCTCTCCATTCTTTACTTATTTCCCTTTGCTCCTGCCTTTGGCTAGTGTCCCTTGCCATTGGCTCCTGGCCTCCGCCCTTAGCGCCCCCTGCCCCCCGGACTATGCCCCCTGCCCCCTGCCCTTGGCTCCTGGCCCCGAACGCCATTCCTAATTAGCAGCTCTGGCAGCAGCTGCTGGACGCAGCAGCGCACTTTTAATTAATTTAAAGTTTGCCTTAATGACATTATAACTTTGCATCTGGCCAAGGCAGCGGCAAGGACCAAGGACGAAGGACGAAGGACCAGGGGATGGGCATTCATTTAGATGGAGATGGAAGAAATCTCGCCTCCAAGGTCCCGGGTTACGTAATGCGTTTAATTGCTGCACTCGAACCTGTCCAGCTGCGGTTTCCGCCTGTCCTTTTGTCTACCTTTCCTGCCGAAGGACGAAGGCCAAAGCCTGCAAAGTTACTTCCCATTACGGAACCAAGACAAGGCGAAATATTAACTCCCTTTGTTCTTCCCTTTTAATCCACAGATCGTTCAGGAGTCGATCCAGATCCCAGGATCCGACCTACATCTCACGTACCAGTCGTCGCAGGCCAGCGGCTACCTGAGCATCGTCCGGATGCGCCTGACGGCGGACACCATACCGCCCACCCTCACCCACGTCCACGTGGGCGTCGAGATCGAGGGGGCGCTCCACGTGAAGACATACGAGGCCGATCCCAGCCTGGTGCACACGTTCGCGTGGAACAAGCGCAACGTCTACCGCCAGAAGGTGTACGGCGTGACCGTGGCCAGGATATCGGTGGGCTACCAGCACAGCACCTGCCAGTCGCCGGTGTGGATCGCCCAGACCGCCAAGCTCCAGGGCTACGACGTGGACATCTCGGACATCGGGGGCTGGGGCCTGGACATCCACCATCACTACAACTTCCACGAGGGCATCCTGCAGAAGGGCGACGGCAGCACGCTCCACATGAAGGAGTACCCGCGCACCGTCAAGGTCGTCATGGGCACTGGCCTCCAGCGTCCTCTGACCTGTCCGGACTACTGCAACGGCGTGGCCAAGGACGCCAAGCTGCTGACGCCCATCGCCCTGGCCACCGGACCCGACGGCAGCCTCTACGTCGGCGACTTCAACCTGGTGCGCCGCATCACGCCCGACGGCAAGGTCTTCACCATCCTGCAGCTGAGCGCCACCCAGGTCTCCTACCAGTACTACCTGGCCGTCTCGCCCGCCGACGGCCATTTGTACATCTCCGATCCGGAACGCCACCAGATCCTGCGCCTGCTGCGCCTCGAGAAGGTCAAGGATCCGAGCATCAACAGCGACCCGGTCGTCGGCAGCGGCCAGCGCTGCATCCCTGGCGACGAGGGCAACTGCGGCGACGGCGGCCCGGCGCTCCTCGCCCGCCTCTCCCACCCCAAGGGCCTGGCCATCGCCGCCGACCGCACCATGTACATCGCCGATGGCACCAACATCCGGGCCGTCGACCCCAAGGGCGTCATCCACACCCTGATCGGCCACCATGGCCACCACAACCACTGGAGCCCGGCTCCCTGCAGCGGCACTCTGATGGCCAACCAGGCCCAGCTGCAGTGGCCCACTGGCCTGGCGCTGAGTCCTTTGGACGGATCCTTGCACTTTATCGACGACCGTTTGGTGCTGCGCCTCACCTCGGACATGAAGATCCGCGTGGTGGCCGGCACGCCGCTGCACTGCAGCAATGGCGGACAGGACGGGCGGGTGAACAAGACCGGCACGGACAACGTCCTGGGCACTGTCCTGGCCATGGCCTTCTCGCCGTTCGGCGACCTCTACATTGCGGACAGCGACTCGCGGCGCATTAACTCGATCCGCGTGGTGGACACGGCCGGAAATATGCGTTACTTTGCCGGAAAGCAGGAGGGCACCGGGTGAGTAATGTCCTTTATTCTGGAAGTGGGGTGTCCTGGGGTGTTGAGGTCTGGAAAAGGGAGTTTTCCGCTTTGGAGGAAAGAGCGTGCTCCGCGGAAGGAAGGGAGCGGTCTGTGTGCGATATCCTAGATAAGGACATTCCTGCATGGAAGGAGGGATGTCCTTGTCCGATGTCTAAGAAAAAAGGCTGTCCGCTCAAGGGAGGGAGAGGAAAGAGTTGACCAACTTTTGCCATAATTATGGGAACGGAGTGTAGCTTTTGTCGACTCAAATAATTGGCATTGCCTGGATGGAGGATGGAGGATAGAGGATAGAGGATGAAGGATGAAGGACGAAGGATGGTAGGATGTATGTGGTATGTGGTATGTGTGGTCGGAATGGAATACCCGACTATTGCATTCTTGCTTGTTTTATGCTCGCAAATATTGACTGGCTACTGGGTCAACATAACAGGGAATTTGGTCAGCAGGCCGCTGGCCAAAAGCGGAACTGGAAACGAGGCAGAGGCAGAGGAGGAGGATTGGAGGGGGAAGGGGAGGAGGATTGGAGGAGGAAAGGGGTATTGGGGGACTCCACTTCCCGGACTTGTTTATGCGCATACTTGACCCAATTAAGTGAGCTCTGGGCTATTTGCATATTGCCCAACGATATCAGCCAATTTTTCAAAATGTCTGCCAAAGGACACAGGGGATACCGAAAGGGATAGCAAATACAGAGTGAAAACAGAGCGAGGGAGATGGAAAGGTAGCGTGAGAGTGAGAGTGAGAGGGGGAGTGAGAGTGAGAGGGGGAGTGTGTGCGAGTAGAGTGGGGCATAAATAATAAAAATTCAGCAAGAGAAGCACAAAATAGCCAATGCACCAAAACGGCCATAAATGTCAGGCCAACTAGGCATTGTATGTGCCTCTCTTTCACTCTCTCCCTCTTTCCCTCTCGCTCTCTAGCTCCCTCTCTCTCTATGTATGTGTGTGTGTGTGTTAACTTTATTCGACTTTATTAACCCATTTTGAAGGCATCGAAAACGGTGACCAGAAATTAATTGGAATTCTCACATTGGGGAATTTCATTGTCTGATTTTTCATGGCCCCTGGTATATTACGTATATACATACATAGCTATGTATTGTACATATATCCCCATATGTATTATATACATGGAGTGCCTGTGTACCACTGCCACTAAAGCCATTTGCATTTTCTGCATTGAGTAAATCGGGGCGGGCTTGGGGAGCGGGGCCAGTGGGAGGAAGGAAAATGGGAGCAGGAACTGGCCAGTCAATGAACTTCATTTCCAGCCAGAAATGGAATTATTTGCCGCCATGTTGATGGTAAAGTTTATGAAATGCCACTCCAAGGGTTGTCACAGTTGCGAAAACAGTTGTCAGCTAACCAGTGTTGTACAGTGACTAATCAAACAGGCTTTGCACTGCGTTTAACAACACTTGCGGTTTCTTCTTTAATTAGATATTTCTGTTTTGAGACGTTTTTAAAGTGTATATCCCTTATTATTTTTAAATAATGTTTTAAAAGAATTTTTTTAAGTGATTGATAATTATACAAAATTTAATAGTGTTGGAAACCAACAAACAGAACTTGATTTTAATAACGATTTTCCACAACTTTGACTTTATAGTTCCCCAATTTATTGGTATTAAGCCAAATTGGTTGACAAATAATGCAAGGATTATCAGTGTTGTAAAGTTACGAATAAAGCTCGCTTGACCTTTTCGAACACCTTCCCTTTACAATGAAACATTTAAATAGTTTCTTAAGGTTTTTTTATTTTTTACAAAAACCTTGTCTTGAAAACTAAACAGTGTTGTAAAGCATTAAATAACAAAACTGCTTTAAATTACGCTTTGCAACCCTTCAATCCTAGACTAAACCAATTAATTCGGTTCGCTGAGTGGCACAAAAAATTAAAAACTGAGAAAAAAAAAAGAAGAAGGTGGGAGTTTGTCGGAATATTCGGAGTTTGTGTTGATTTTAGCAAATAGAATTTCTGCTGCTTCCCGACCAAAGGACCAAGGGTCATGTGAATGGCGTCAGGTGCCGGCAGGGGCGGTGCTACTGATGCCTTCAAATGGGCGTGGCCGGCAGACGTGGCAAAGTAATTAGCGGCCGTCGCGCCACAGACAGAAACTATAAATCAACTTTTCACTCTCTTTTCTCTATTTGGGTTTTTTTTTTTGTGAAATGTAAGGGTTAAAGATGGGGCAGGGGCAGGGGCTTGGGCTGGGGCTGGGGCTGGGGCTGAGGCTATGGGGGTGGGGCATGTCTGTTGCGTGGGCGTGGCAGCGATAAGCGGCGCCCCCAGCTCGCTTTACTCCAGACTGTTTATCGAACAAACAATGTCATCATAAATATGCGTCCCGAGCAGGAGAACCAGCCAAGGGTTAAGGCTGACGCGGGTTAAGGGTGTGTGGACTGGCTAGATTAGAAAGGATACGTGGGTCCCTCAATTTATCAGGCCAGGCACAGGGGCTTCCGATTGGCAATTACTTTATTGCTAGGTCCTTAAATATTTATATAATATTTTCATTATCCTTTCTTCATTATCCTTTTCCCCCATCCAGATCCCAGACCTGCGAATGTGCCATCGGCGGCGGCAGCAACGGCAGCTCGGCCTCCGCGGGCGTGACCTCCGGAGCCGGGGGCGCCTACTCCACCACCGTGAATCCCACGCGGAATAATGGCGGCACCACGCCCACCACCCCCTCCGGCGGAAACGGAAGCGGAAACGGAAATGGCAGCGGTTCGTCGGCCGCCTCGGGCGCCACTGCCAGCGGCAATGGAGGCAGTGCCACCGGCGGCAATGGTGCGTGCATCTGCGCCGGCGGCATTGGCGTCTCGACCGGATCCGGCACCGTCTCCGGCAGCGGCGCGGGCGGCACCCTGGCCAGCATCGTCGGCGGCGGCGGCCTGATGTCCACCGGACCCACCACCACCACCACCGTCCTACTGGGTGCCAAGACCACCGCCTCCGGCATCGGCGGCGTGGGCGGCGTCGGCGGGGCGGCGACCTTGAACGACGACGGCACTCTGAGCAATGCGGAGACCCTGCTCTCCTCCAATGCCCGCTTCCAGGCCATATCCGCCATAGCGGTGGCCCAGGATGGCGTCATCAATGTGGCCGATCAGGGTGAGTGTCAATATCTCTTATTCTATTCAATTCTAAAATTTTATTCAACATTTGTTTAAAGTGTTTGAAATAATTGTCCCGATATTGAAGGACTATTATTGATATTATTTTTCAAAGTCCAAAAACGATAAAAAAAAACCCATAGCTGGTACCGGGTATTGATATTGATTCCCCAAAGAGAATCCCCAGATTTAAAGCAAGGAATAATTTCTTTAAGAGAAATCCTTAACATATTTTGGATCCTCTCGTAGCCCTATGATTTTTCGTTATGAAAAGAAAACTCGAAAAAAAACCTGCAAGGATCCCCAGCCTCTCTCTGTTGTGTTGTTGCGGCAACTGTCATCTGATATAGGAAATTTGTCATCTTCCTCGTGGCACATAGACAAGGACATGGGCATCCTTGGGGGCGACTGTGTGTGTGTGTTTGTGTGGCAATTTTCTTTTGTGCCCCACTACATACATAGATGGGGGGCAGGAGAGCAGCAGGAATACAATTGCATGGAAAATGGAACATTTCCTTTGGCAAATTTTCTTCAACTCGCACTTGTTCCTTTTCTTTTCTTTTCTTCTCTTCACTTTTCTCTTTCATCTGGTCCTCCATGTTGTTGTTGTTGTTGGTGGTGCTTTAGCCGTAACAATGCAAAGGACTACAGAAAAAAAATAAAAAAAATGGAAAATTTTAACTGAAAGGAATAGAAGAACAGCAACCGGAAGTCGAATTTCAACATATTGCGAAAAACACACACACACACCTACACACACACACACCTATACAGAACCGCAAATACAGAAAATGTACAGTTATAATAATGACAGAATTGTTGTTGTAATTGGCCATTATGGAGCACGAAGTGGGGAAGGGGGGGAGAGAAGGAAAAGCGAAACCAATTTCCGTTACAATTCGAACGAGGACAAATTAGGAAGTACTCTGGTACATTATTCGATATACAATATAACGGTATTCCCCAGGTAACTGGAACGAAAACACAAAACAAAATGGCCGCCAATAAATTTTCAAGTTGGGGGGCGTAGAGGGGGGTGAGGAGCTCAAAAAGCACGGAAGGTATAAATTTGAGTGCATTAGCGGAGCGTAATTTGATAAGACCCGGAACGTAATTAATAAATTTCCACAAGGATACAAAAAAGGTTGAGCCACACCCCCCTTCGGACAAAAGGGTGGATCATCATCGGGGGGCGAGGCGGATGGCAGGGAGGCAGGGAGGCAGGGAGGGGGGCGGTGTGGCTGTGTGGAAATTAATGAAAAGGCCGGGCCAGAGATGAAGCCGTGGAAAGCAAATCAATGGCCATAATTAATCAAGTTTCGGTCCAACTTAGGGTGGGGGGTGGGGGGGTAGCACACGTGTGAGTGATTGCCAGCCCCCCCTCCCCCTACCCCCTACTACTACTACTACTACTACTACTAGTGTGTGGGGTGTGCGAAAAAAGTGAAAATCAATCTTATTACCTACGCGGCGTCCAATTGGCAAACTTTGTTCGTCCTTCCTTCCCACCACAACAACAACAAAAAAAAAAGGAGGAAAATGGAAGGACACCCCCTTGAAAAGCATTAATCAAGCGAAGGAGAGAGCGCGCGGGAGGTGTAGTGTGTGCGAGCCAAGACAAGACATATACAAATGTACGAGTTTTAGAAGCTTTCCTTTATTTCCCCCCCCCCCCTCTGCCCCTTCCAAAAAAAAAAAAAAACGTAAATAAGCTTCATTAGCAGATCTCGCACCTTAAGTGGCCTTCTTGGCTCCAAACGGGGTAGGGGGGGAGGGGGAGTGTGTGAAAAATTATTGCATTAATTGTATTACCAAAAGGGGGGAGAGGGGAAGGCTAAAAATATCAATAAAAGTGGGAAGGATATGTGCGGGATAGAAATCGAGTTTGGGGATTAACGGAGATGCAACTAAGTAAAGGATTTCAAAGGACAATTAAATTATAAACCCAGAATTCCTTTCAAGAGGTCCCTAGGAAGCTTATAATCCTTTTATAATCCTTAAATAGAAATAGATAAATCGATAGAAGGATTAACCAGAAAGGACTCGAAATATTACAGGAATATATGGTTTTAAAAATGTGTACATTTTTTCTCAGGTTAAAAGTATATTCCCTTAATTAGACCCCTTAAGCCTTAACGCTTTAGAGTAGCAAACGTCCTGCTGGGATCTGTCTCTGTAAAAAGGTCCTCCCAACATTTTTCCGCCCATCGATATCAATTTGGGCAGCGATTTTGGACATATGCCAGCCAGCCAGGACGACTGTTTTTAAAACTCTGGGCTCGGGACAATTGCAGGACACCCCCCTGCCGCAGCGGTGGGGAAGGGGGGCGAGGGGGTGGCACTGATGGAGGAGCAAACATTCGGCGACACAATGGCAACAACCCTTTGCAGAACTGGGCACAAACAAGTTGTTCAGTTTATGGGGTCATTACCATTACATTACATTACAACCCACCCACACACGCACACTCTCCCGGGGTGTAGTAGGTGTAGTAGGCGGGTTGCAGGCGGGGGGGCGTGGCAGAGCTCCGGCTGAGCGTCACACATTTATTGCATTGAAATTCGCTCAATCGCTGGCCTGGCGCTCCGCCAATTCGAGTCCTGGCATACTGGCTACACTGAGAGAAATCACTGACAGCTGTCGAACATCAACGAAAATATATTTAAAGTTGAAAAGAAAGATTTCAAAGGACTGCCTTCACTGAAAGTCTCCAACATTTTGGCATTTTTTTTGGCAAGATTTTTCTGCCAGTGCAGCTGCGAAAAAACCCGAAACCAAAATGCTTCTCTAAAATGAGACCATAATGGCTTACGCTCCAACAGCGGAGAAATGTGGGCGTTCGTTCGGTCATGTGTCTCCAGGACGAAATGGTACGGCATGGCATGAGATCCTTGTTGCCCTCCATTCTCGTCCTTGGGTCTGAAGGTCCGTAGGTCCGTAGGTCCCAGGTCCTGGGGTAAATGAACTGTAACGCAATCAAATCAACACTGCCCGCACCGCAAGCCAAACAAGCCAAAATACCAAATACGAAAAGGATAAGCAGGACCGGGAGCAGAAGAAAGAGCAGGCAGTGGCTAAAGGAGGAAGAAACTGGGGAAAAAAAAAGGCAATAAGAATAAGCCACACAATGTATTTAATATTTTTATTGTGATATGTGAGACGGAGAGACGACCAATGCCACATAATTCGCAATCAGCGGTGAATTGTTGCATAACATAATTGTGCGAAATTGATGTTTATGGGGCGCTGGGAAGTGCGATAGTGGGGCGAAGGACGCGCAGGACTCTTATGCATAGTGCTGCCAGATGTTGGTTTGTCTGCAAACATTGCGTATTCGTATTCGATTGGGCTTATTATTGCGTTTTTCGGTGGTTTACTTGTGATATCGAAAAAATCGGTGTTATCGATAAATAAAACATTAAAAGGTTAACATTTATTTCCCGCAATTATTTTATAGTAGAATATGAGAGCCGGGGCACAGCTGATGGAAGCTTAAAGTGCCAGGACATCCCAGGACCATCACGCTGCTCCCCCTCTCGAATACAAAATTACAAAGAAGCCACGCCGAAACGGCATAAAAAATATTCTCGGTCGAGTTTTGTGGCCAAGTCCTGTTTTGTGACACTTGCAGTTTCAACTTGCCGGCAATGATGTAAAGTTAATGTGCTCTTGAGATCCATTCCTTGCTGCTCTTGGTCTCCTAGACAAAACGTCTCAGTCCTTCGTCCTTAGTCCCGAGTCCTGAGTCCTGAGTCGCTCCATTCCCCCCGTCAGTTTGTTTGCAATGCAAAGCCATGGGATGGAAGGCAAAAGCAAATTTATGCAAATCCAAAGCGATTTTCAACACTAACTAAAATGAAATGCTACGCACTGGAGCAGGGTCCTGCAGGAGCAGGGTCCTGGGAGGTGGTGAAGCACAAATTGCACAAAAATACTTAAGACACTCGCCCGGAAAACTTGCCCACACCATTCACTATTTGTGCATTTCCAGTGATTCATTCAGGACGAAGGACACTATGAATCCGGTTAACGTCAGAGAGAGAGAAAGGGGGAGGGGGGATGCAGGATAGTAAAAAACAAACAGCTGCAGGAAGTTGGCGTTTAGCTTAAGCAAATGATCAACAAACCCCCGAAAATGGGGGACTCTGCTCCAGATGCAGATTCAGATTAAGAAGGACTTCGCATAAAGGAAGTGCGAATAAATTTGATGACCAGTTAAAAGGAATTGAGTCCTGGCAAAGGAAGGAGTGTGGGGGGGGGCGAGTAAATGAGTCAATTATCTGGCGCTGGTGCAACTTTTTTATGGCCCAGAGCGAGGTGTAATCAAAAGCCAACAAAAAACGTGGCCATAAAAGCGAAATCACTTGATAAGCCAGGTCCTGCGAATGTCCTTTAACATTTCCTTTTCTCCCGCTTTTTCCCTCGTTCCAGGATCCCTGCATGTGTTGGCCTTGGAACACTACCTGCCCTCGCATGACGAGAATGGCGAGTTCCACATCCCGTTCCCGCCGTCCAGCGAGATCTACGTCTTCAATCGTTATGGACAGCACGTGGCCACCAAGGACCTGACCTCCGGGAAGACACGCTACAGCTTCCTGTACTCGAAGAACACCAGCTTCGGGCGGCTGTCCACGGTGACGGATGCCTCCGGCAACAAGATCCAGTTCCTGCGCGACTACAGCAACGTGGTCAGCTCCATTGAGAATACGCAGGACCACAAGTCGGAGATCCAGATCAACGGCATCGGCATCATGACCAAGCTGAGCGAGAAGGGCCGGCAGGAGATCGAGCTGGACTACGACAGCAACACGGGGCTCCTCAACTCGCGCTCCTCCGGCGGCGAGACGTACATCTACCAGTACGACGAGTTCGGACGCGTCACGGGCATGATCCTGCCCAGCGGGGAGATCGTGAGGATCACGTCCCAGCTGGCGGACAGCCAGGGACTCACCGTCTACGTGCACGCCTCCGTGGAGTCGCTCTTCTCGCGGGAGCGCATCTCGGGCGAGGCCAACGAGCTGCTGGTGCTGGGCGGCGTCCGGTCCACCTTCCTGAAGCGCGGCCAGGCGCACGCCGACGCCGAACTGAAGGCCAACAACACTCTGGTCATCCACGGGGACAACGGCGTCGTGGTGGAGTCCTCGGCCGTGGCCCGCCACCCCCTGCTGGAGGCGGCCCTGCCCGTCGAGGCCGAGATGCTGGCCATGTGGTCGCACCAGAGCGTCACCATGGGCGAGGGACTGACCAACTCCATGTACTCCGTCTACAGCCTGGTGGGCGATGTCAGGAATCCGCAGCAGACCCTCAACCGGGAGATCTGGGTGAACCAGTCGCGGGTGATCGGCGTGGAGTTTGATCAGTTCACCAACCGGGAGACCTTCTACGACGCCCGGCGCACCCCCATCCTCATTGTGGCCTACGACCAGTCGGGCCTGCCCAAGAGCTACTACCCCACGAATGGGTATCCGGTGAACATCACCTACGATCGCTTCAACCGCGTGGAGGGCTGGGCCTGGGGGCCCGCCGAGCTTAAGTACAGCTACGACCGGCACGGCCTGCTATCGGAGATCACGTCGCAGCAGGACGGCATCGTGTCCTTCGTCTACAACGACTGGAACCTCGTCTCCGAGATCGGCCTGGCCAGCCAGCGCAAGTTTGTGCTGCAGTACGACGACGCCGGCGGCCTGAGGCACGTGGTCCTGCCCTCGGGCACGCGGCACAGCTTCAGCATGCAGACGTCGATTGGATTCATCCGGTGCACGTACACGCCGCCGGGCAGCACCCGGGCCTACCTGCAGCACTACAGCCATGCGGGCGCCCTGCTCCAG
The DNA here is from genome assembly GCA_018150405.1 of Drosophila varians. NCBI lineage: Eukaryota > Metazoa > Arthropoda > Insecta > Diptera > Drosophilidae > Drosophila > Drosophila varians. The sequence continues at coordinate 12,725,640 of JAECWK010000126.1, forward strand.
ACCATCCTGCCCGGGGACGGGGCGCGCATCGTCTATCGCTACAACGCCGCCGGCCAGCTGACGGAGGTGGTGCACGGCGACGGGCGCAGTGAGTTCCAGTACAACGAGGCCACCGGCATGCCCAGCACCGTCTCGCACACGGAACGGGAGCTGGAGTACCGCTGGGACTTTGAGTACGCAGCCGGGCTGCTGGCCGAGGAGCGCATCGACTACGTGGCCAAGACCGGATTGAGCAACGCCAAGTTCAGCTACGAGTACGACTCGCAGCTGCGGGTGGTGGCCCTGCAGGGGCGCATCGGGGGCCAGAGCCTGCCGGCGCAGGCGTTCGCCTACGACCCGCGCACCGGCCGGCCCAGCCTGATCGGCCAGTTCCGGTTCTCGCAGCCGGCCCAGAACCAGACGCAGCTCCACGATGGAACGGCATCGTTCACACGAACGGTGGACGGTCGCTTCCAGACGCAGCGCATGGCCCTGGCCATCCACCGGCTGGAGGTGTTCCGCATGGAGTTCTCCTACGGTGTGCACGGCCGGATATCGCAGACGAGGACCTACACCCGCAACATGGCGGTGAACAGCTACACGAACGTGAAGAACTACACGTGGGACTGCGACGGGCAGCTGGTGGGGGTGGAGGCGCAGGAGCCGTGGGGCTTCCGCTACGACGACAACGGCAACCTGCTCTCGCTCACGTATCGCGGCAACACCATACCCATGGAGTACAACGCCCAGGACCGGATCGTCAAGTTCGGCGAGGGCCAGTACAAGTACGATGCCAGGGGCCTGGTGGCGCAGAATGCGCGCGAGGAGCGCTTCCACTACAACACGCAGGGGCTGCTGGTGCGGGCCTCCAAGCGGGGACGCTTCGACGTCCGCTACTACTACGACCACCTGAAGCGCCTCACCACCCGCAAGGACAACTTCGGCAACGTCACCCAGTTCTTCTACACGAACCAGCAGCGGCCGTACGAGGTCAGCCAGATCTACTCGCCGCGCGACGGCAAGCTGATGTCCTTGACGTACGACGACGTGGGCCACCTGATCTACGCGCAGGTCTACCGGCACAAGTACTACGTGGCCACCGACCAGAGCGGCACGCCCCTCATGCTCTTCAACCAGTACGGCGAGGGGATCAGGGAGATAATGCGCTCCCCCTTCGGCCACATCGTCTACGACTCGAATCCGTATCTCTACCTGCCCATCGACTTTTGCGGCGGCATCCTCGACCAGGTCACCACCCTGGTGCACATGGGCGATGGCCGGGTGTACGACCCGCTGATTGGCCAGTGGATGTCCCCGGACTGGCAGCGCGTGGCCGAGCGGATCATCACGCCGACGAGGCTGCACCTGTACCGGTTCAATGGCAACGATCCCATCAATGTGGGCCACGAGCGCCACTACCCGGAGGACTTTGCCGCCTGGATGAAGACCCTGGGCTACAACGTGGGCAACCTGGTGCCGCAGCTGGCCAGGAATCTGTGGCAGCCGCCGGCGCTGTGGGGTCGTCCGCCGGCCAATCCGGTGGCCCTCAATCTGCGCCGGCCCTTCGACAACATACCCACGATGGCGGTGGAGAGCGGCTTCCTGGCGCACTTGAACATCCGCCGGATGTCCGACTTCGAGCAGCTGTCGGCGCCGCCCCGCTCGGCGCTCAAGTGCGACGTGATGGACCCGTCGCCGCGCTCCATCGGCTCGGACACGGAGCCGCCGTTCGGCAAGGGCATTGTGGTGTCCAGGACCGCCGACGGCCAGGCGATCGTGTCCAGTGTGCCGGCGGCGAATGCCATCTACCGGGACGTCTACACTAGCGTCTTCAATCGGTCCAAGCTCCTGCCCTTCACCTTTGTGGTGCACAACGCCCAGCAGGACTCGTTCTTCTTCGTGAAGGAGGACGCCTGGCGGGCCACCGAGGATCGGCAGCAGCTGAAACGGCTCCAGGGCCAGGTCAATACCACCTTCCACGAGATAACCAGGGAGAGTTCGGTGGGACAGTCCACGTCCAGTGGCTCGACCTCGTCCTCTGGCTCGTCGGCTGGCGGTGGCGCCTCGTCCTCGGGCGGCAACTACCTGGACGTGAAGATCCATGGGGCGCACGCGATCATCAATCTGCGCTACGGCACCACGGTGGCCAAGGAGCAGCAGCGCCTCATGCACCACGCCAAGCTGACGGCCGTGCGGAAGGCGTGGCATCGCGAAAAGGAGGCGCTCCGCAGCGGCCTGACCACCGCCCTGGAGTGGAGCCAGCAGGAGAGCGAGGAGATCCTCAAGCAGAGCTACGCCAACAACTACGAGGGTGAGTACATCCACGACGTGGCGCTCTATCCGGAGCTGGCCGAGGATCCCTACAACATCAAGTTCGTGAAGAAGAAGGGCGCCACCGGGGGGGCGGCGGGGGTGCCCAATTCGCGACGGCGCCGCCGATCCACCGACTCCCTGGACTGTTAGCTCGCGCAAGGATCTAAACCGGATGGAAGGAGAGCGCTAAACTAGGAGCTGGAGCGTCGTCCAGGCGCCACGATTATTTATATTTATACATACATAAAAGTATATATATTTAAATATATATATATATTATATATTATATTATATATAGTGGATAAATCTATGTTATCGAACCAGTTTTTTGATGTCAAGGAACATTATATGTACACGATAATTTTTTTTTTAACTGTTAGCCATTAGAGAAAGTGTTGGGAAGGAAGCCAGCAGGACATGCCAACATAATCCCATGTACGTGTATATGTGTGTGTGTGTGTGTGTCGTCAGCTAAAGATACAAGATACAAGATAAAAGATACCAGCACGGATACAACAGTTATAGGATATAAAGGATATATATAAAAAGGATAGCGATAGAGTTGTAGTCATTATGGAGCATAAACCATACTTACCCACACATATGTACATGCATACTCGCCACAATAAGGGAGGGCTATTTAAGGACATTAAGGACATTAGGCGGGGAAGGATCTTTTTTTCGTGGTACTCGAGCTTTTTGAGACTGGCATAGTTTTAAACAAAACAAAACAAAACAAAAAAAAACACACACACACACCCGACTGACCGGACGCAAACATTTTGTTTTGAAGCTGATCCTTAGGATCCCCAGCCCCCCCCCCCCCCTCCCCCCCTCCCCATCGAGTGTACATACAAAAAGAAGGAGCCAGGACGGGGCGTGCGACGGGGGGAGCGAGCAGCCTTGACCAAAACACACACATACATCCTAATACACTGAACAAGGATGCTTTTTGCTTAGCGAAAGCTTTCTCTCATTTGCTTTGTGTCAGCTTCAAAAATTAATTCAAAAAAAAAAACAAAAAAATAATTAAGAAAAAAATTAAACTAATTATATGGAAAATGGAACAAGAAATCTAGCTGCTAGGCGAAAAAACGTTTTTTTTTTTATTACATTATATATGAATGGATATAAATAAAAAATATATAAATATATTACGCAATGATAATTGTAGAGAGAGAAACCTATAGCTGTAATGTCCTGATAGATAAGTTTAAGTTTTTCGTCCTACTTAATTAAATAATTTATTCATTACTAATTACAAGATTGTTCGTGGCCGAGGCAAGGGTAATACACACAAAGAAAACACACAATTAACGGTAAATCGAATTAATTTTAATGATAAATATTAACGCTATTATTGTATGCGAAATGTGAAATGTTATGTTATTATTTCTAAGTCTGAATTCTTTCTATTGAAAAAAAAAAAACAAAACAAAAAACACCACGCCCCTCCCCAGCTCATCAAAAATCGATCGAAATAAAGCTTAACAAGAAATATAAAACAGAAAAAAATGAAGCAGTATTAAAAATAAAAGTGAAAATGGAGCGGAAACCCCAAAAACCAAGCAAACCAAAAACCATACATTATATATAATATTATTTATGATATTATATATGATATGATTTCAGATGATTGGGAAACCTCAATTGTTTCCGTCCAATTGAAATCGCCAGCAGATTAGATTGGGATTGGGACTCGAAAAGGATATATAGATCTAGGAGCTAGGACCCAACGGAGGAGGGGGAGGGAGGGGGAGGTTAATTAGAGATGCCAATTATTAGAATGGGAATTATTTAAAAGTATGAATTCGCTTCGCTTCGAGAATCCTGCAGAATTGTTCAATTGTTTTCCATGAATTGGTGCTTATCGAATTTATTGCCACAACTGTAATTGTAGGTCCTTGCGTGGGTGTATTGTTTCCTTGCCTCCTAGAAACTAAGCCAAGAAATGCGAAAAACAAAGAAAAGAAAAAGAAACAAACAAATAACAAAAAAAAAAAGAAACGTAGTCAAAAGGAAAACAAAAAGATTGCTGAATTAGTTGCGAAAAGAAAGACGAACGCAAGAAAACGAAATTTTATAAAAATTATTAACTCAAAACCAGACCACAAACAAAAGGAAAAAACGAGGCCAAAAGAAAGCGATCGATCGGGCTAAGGAGGGGGAGAGAGGATAATGCTAACAAGGAGTGTCCGCTTAAGAGAGGGTGTCCGTGTGAGTAGAAGCGTTATATCAAAATATAAGAAGCCAGAGCGGAATATTTGTGTATATATACTAAGGCTAATCAAGGTAAACTAGTGTTATATCGTATATAGCACCATGCATCGTAATCCCCATAGATATTATACGGATATATGATATAGTAACATTTTTTTTTTTGGCTTTTTTTTTTCTTCATCGTTGTCGCGCCTAACTAGATGTAAAATAAACGAGACAAACTATTGGATAAAATATGCATCTAAATAAATATATATATATATATATATTGAATGTATATTAGTGCTATGTAGGATGTAGGATGTACGGATGTACGTTGTGTGCGGGGTACCACTGTACTTGCCGCTCGAATTTCTCCCATCTGGTTTTTGATTCGTTTCCGTTTCCGTTTCCGTTTCCGTTTGGTTGATTGGCAAACCAAAACAATTCGAAAAAGAGCAGGAGTCAGTTACCTATTAGATTTGGCAAGCATAAACAAAACAAACGAAAAGGAACACAAAAATAGTCATAAAACTGCTTCAAAAGCAAACAAAAAAAAAAAAACAAAAAACAACAAAAAAAAGAACATATATGGTAAATAAATGGCACACACTAAAAATTAATATTATTAAAAAATAGAGCATACTATGAAATGGCTTGAACATGAAATTAAGGACATCGGCAAGGAAAGATTTATGTGTAAATAAGTGGAAGGAAGGAGAGCTAGTATTTTAGTATATATTCTCGGCCATCTTAAAACATCAACTAAAGCTAAGACAAGGGCTAAGGAGGCGGCAGGCAGGGGCAGGATAATGGGATGAGAGAATATTTAGCAAATAAAGAAACAGGGAAACAATTGAGATAAATTAACATTTAAACGTTTTGCACACCACAATACACAATAAACAAGCTAAGCCACTGGAACACTCACACACACACACCTCCACAGTCACACACACACAGATACGAAATACACAGATACTAGATACAAGGATGCAAGGATACAAGAATACAGAAATGCACTCGACAGCAAAGCAAACAAACAAAATTTAGCAACAACATGAATTTATGAGATATAATAAAGTATGGTAAAAAAAAAAGAAAATAAACAAAACAAAAACCAACCAAGAGGCAGCAAAAGCAACAACGCAGAGAGTAAAAGTTGAAATACTTATTAAAAAAAAATAAAAAAAAAGGTATATTTATTAGACAAAATAGCAGTGGGATGGCTGGTCCCAAAAGGCCCCCCCCCAAAGAATCTGTAGAATATCGAACTATGTAATTCACAAAAAAAAAAATAGTAAATAGACCGAAACGAACGGCATATTGTAGGGCAAATTCAAAACTAAACTAAACCAAATCGATACATGCGAATGGTAACCCTAAAAACAAAAACACATTTTTTTTCTGTCGGTGTAAGCTTAGCGGTGGCGGACCGCCAAAATTGCTAGAGCAAAACGATAAACGATAACCCGAAATCCCATTCATCACCTAGTTCCCCTAGGCATATGCATATATATATACATAATATATATCTAACGGTAAATGAACAATTATATATGGCATTATATTACCACAGCAGAAAAGCAAAAAAAAAGCAAAAGAGAACGACATAAATGACATAACGATAACGATAACGATAACGATAATTATTGCAATAATGATAATGATATACCATATATGTAATAATTTCAGCGCGAAACGAGAATATTTTAAGCGTATTAAGTTGAACTATATTAAAAAACATATATATATATATATATATATATATATATATACATAAAGAAGGAAAACAAAAAAAAAACAAATGCGAAAAGCTATAAAAATAAACCAAAACAAAAAAGAAATGAACAAAATAAGAAAACCACACACACAACACAACTTCTGAGGATATCAAGGGTCTAAGAATAAATAAAAACTAATGAATTAATTAAAATAAATAAATGAATATGAAAACTAAATGTGAAAAAATATCAAAGTCTTTTTATTTCAAAGAAGGATTTGTGGGTTTTCAGGTTTAACGACTGGACAAAGGATAAGTATTATTCATAAATAGAGGTTAGTATTAGTTATCGAATAACGTTTTAAAAAATTTCGTTTTATTTACAATTATTTTAAAAGCAAATGAATATTTTTATAAATAATAATTCCATAATCATGTATTTTTGACTATTTTTCAAATAAATAAAATATGCTTTGAAGAAGCTATTTTGGTAAATAATTTTAGAATTCTGAAATCCAAACTCGATGACTGAATAAATTGTTTTAAAAATTCTGAGTTTCTGGCGTTTTTATTTTTGTTTTTGTTTTTCATTTTAATATTCCGGATCGAAGCTGCTGCAAGGACTTTGACTTTTGGCACTTTTGTGAATTTTTTTTGGCTTTTTGTTTCTGTTTTGTTGAATTTTTTTTGGCTGGGTGTCAGGTCTTGGCTAGAAAACAGCTCTTGATGCAGCAACGCATACTGATGACTGGTAAGGACGACAAGGACGACGATGGGGGATGATGATGATGATGATGATGATGGTGGTGGTGGTGGAAGACGAGGATGCCTGCAAGTCTGTAATTGAAATGCAGAAAATGGAGAGGAGGCCGCCCCAAAACAGCCTCGACCCGCTGAGGTGAGGCCGCCCAGCTTGTGTTGAAGATAAATAATGCAGGAGGAGCTGCTGGAGGAGATGGAGGAGCAACACAGGATGCTTTCTTCATCTGTCTCGGGCCTGAGCCGCTGTTGACACATAGTTTGTAGTTGGTAAACAGGCAACACACAACTGCTCAACGAGCACCTGAAGATGCTTTGTATAAATTTGAATATTTAACTGCAGGTGCAGGATGGATGCACGAGCACAAGGCACTAGGCACTAGGCACTAGGCAGCAGGCAGCAGGCACCGGGCACCACCTAGAAGTCTGAGGCATTGCCACTGGCAGTTGCAGTAGCAGTTCGGTTACTGAGGCACGAGCCCCGGCATTTCACTTAAATCCAGTGCAGCTGCAGCCGCCCGGGGTAGCCAGGAGGCGGAGGGGGACAGGGCCAAATCTTTTGGCAAATTCAGACTCAGACCCTTCTCCTCCTCCTCCTCCTCCACCTCCTCCATCTCCCTTTCCTCCTCCTTATCCTCACTAACTCATTTGGCATGCATGTGTGTCAACGTTCTGGCCAAGACATCCCACATCCCACAGAGCCACAGCCAGACCATCTAGGATGATTTTTATGTATGCATTTCGGGGCTTAACTTCCTTGGGTGGCCCAACTGGCTCAGCTCCTCCCTCGCCGCCAGTGGCCATAATGCCAGGATATTTCGATTCGGGACTACAATTGGCAACTTAGCAAAGTGCTTTGAACTTTCAAAATACTCGCAAGGTTATTATGGCTTGTGGTTGCATGTAAATACCACAAAGTACACATCGATTTAGAAATAATAAAATAATAAAGGAGATAAGCTTAAAGTTAATACTAAAAGACATTCACAAAGGGTTTTTTGAAATGGATTTAAAATTTTTGGAATTTTTTTTAGGGGTACCATCACAAAAATTGCCAAATTCCGAAAGTCTCTTTTTTGGCCTCTTGCGATGCGCATATTTCTGCCAATTTCTTTCCGATCGAGAAGAAGGAAGCTTTTCTATAATCAGGACATTCAATAGCTCATTTCCTTATTTAAAGTTATCCCCATAAATCGATTTAAAATTTTTGGAATTTTTTTAAGGGGTACCATCACAAAAATTGCCAAATTCCGAAAGTCTCTTTTTTGGCCTCTTGCGATGCGCATATTTCTGCCAATTTCTATCCGATCGAGAAGAAGTAAGCTTTTCTATAATCAGGACATTCAATAGCTCATTTCCTTATTTAAAGTTATCCCCATAAATCGATTTAAAATGCGCATATTTCTGCCAATTTCTATCCGATCGAGAAGAAGGAAGCTTTTCTATAATCAGGACATTCAATAGCTCATTTCCTTATTAAAAGTTATCCCCATAAATCGATTTAAAATTTTTTGGAATTTTTTTAAGGGTACCATCACAAAAATTGCCAAATTCCGAAAGTCTCTTTTTTGGCCTCTTGCGATGCGCATATTTCTGCCAATTTCTATCCGATCGAGAAGAAGTAAGCTTTTCTATAATCAGGACATTCAATAGCTCATTTCCTTATTTAAAGTTATCCCCATAAATCGATTTAAAATTTTTGGAATTTTTTTTAGGGGTACCATCACAAAAATTGCCAAATTCCGAAAGTCTCTTTTTTGGCCTCTTGCGATGAGCATATTTCTGCCAATTTCTATCCGATCGAGAAGAAGTAAGCTTTTCTATAATCAGGACATTCAATAGCTCATTTCCTTATTTAAAGTTATCCCCATAAATCGATTTAAAATTTTTGGAATTTTTTTAAGGGGTACCATCACAAAAATTGCCAAATTCCGAAAGTCTCTTTTTTGGCCTCTTGCGATGCGCATATTTCTGCCAATTTCTTTCCGATCGAGAAGAAGGAAGCTTTTCTATAATCAGGACATTCAATAGCTCATTTCCTTATTTAAAGTTATCCCCATAAATCGATTTAAAATTTTTGGAATTTTTTAAGGGGTACCATCACAAAAATTGCCAAATTCCGAAAGTCTCTTTTTTGGCCTCTTGCGATGCGCATATTTCTGCCAATTTCTATCCGATCGAGAAGAAGTAAGCTTTTCTATAATCAGGACATTCAATAGCTCATTTCCTTATTTAAAGTTATCCCCATAAATCGATTTAAAATGCGCATATTTCTGCCAATTTCTATCCGATCGAGAAGAAGGAAGCTTTTCTATAATCAGGACATTCAATAGCTCATTTCCTTATTAAAAGTTATCCCCATAAATCGATTTAAAATTTTTGGAATTTTTTTAAGGGGTACCATCACAAAAATTGCCAAATTCCGAAAGTCTCTTTTTTGGCCTCTTGCGATGCGCATATTTCTGCCAATTTCTATCCGATCAGGAAGAAGTAAGCTTTTCTATAATCAGGACATTCAATAGCTCATTTCCTTATTTAAAGTTATCCCCATAAATCGATTTAAAATTTTTGGAATTTTTTAAGGGGTACCATCACAAAAATTGCCAAATTCCGAAAGTCTCTTTTTTGGCCTCTTGCGATGCGCATATTTCTGCCAATTTCTATCCGATCAGGAAGAAGTAAGCTTTTCTATAATCAGGACATTCAATAGCTCATTTCCTTATTTAAAGTTATCCCCATAAATCGATTTAAAATGCGCATATTTCTGCCAATTTCTATCCGATCGAGAAGAAGGAAGCTTTTCTATAATCAGGACATTCAATAGCTCATTTCCTTATTTAAAGTTATCCCCATAAATCGATTTAAAATTTTTGGAATTTTTTTTAGGGGTACCATCACAAAAATTGCCAAATTCCGAAAGTCTCTTTTTTGGCCTCTTGCGATGAGCATATTTCTGCCAATTTCTATCCGATCGAGAAGAAGTAAGCTTTTCTATAATCAGGACATTCAATAGCTCATTTCCTTATTTAAAGTTATCCCCATAAATCGATTTAAAATTTTTGGAATTTTTTTTAGGGGTACCATCACAAAAATTGCCAAATTCCGAAAGTCTCTTTTTTGGCCTCTTGCGATGCGCATATTTCTGCCAATTTCTATCCGATCGGGAAGAAGTAAGCTTTTCTATAATCAGGACATTCAATAGCTCATTTCCTTATTTAAAGTTATCCCCATAAATCGATTTAAAATGCGCATATTTCTGCCAATTTCTATCCGATCGAGAAGAAGGAAGCTTTTCTATAATCAGGACATTCAATAGCTCATTTCCTTATTAAAAGTTATCCCCATAAATCGATTTAAAATTTTTGGAATTTTTTTAAGGGGTACCATCACAAAAATTGCCAAATTCCGAAAGTCTCTTTTTTGGCCTCTTGCGATGCGCATATTTCTGCCAATTTCTATCCGATCGAGAAGAAGTAAGCTTTTCTATAATCAGGACATTCAATAGCTCATTTCCTTATTTAAAGTTATCCCCATAAATCGATTTAAAATTTTTGGAATTTTTTTAGGGGTACCATCACAAAAATTGCCAAATTCCGAAAGTCTCTTTTTTGGCCTCTTGCGATGCGCATATTTCTGCCAATTTCTATCCGATCGAGAAGAAGTAAGCTTTTCTATAATCAGGACATTCAATAGCTCATTTCCTTATTTAAAGTTATCCCCATAAATCGATTTAAAATTTTTGGAATTTTTTTTAGGGGTACCATCACAAAAATTGCCAAATTCCGAAAGTCTCTTTTTGGCCTCTTGCGATGCGCATATTTCTGCCAATTTCTATCCGATCGGGAAGAAGTAAGCTTTTCTATAATCAGGACATTCAATAGCTCATTTCCTTATTTAAAGTTATCCCCATAAATCGATTTAAAATGCGCATATTTCTGCCAATTTCTATCCGATCGAGAAGAAGGAAGCTTTTCTATAATCAGGACATTCAATAGCTCATTTCCTTATTAAAAGTTATCCCCATAAATCGATTTAAAATTTTTGGAATTTTTTTAAGGGGTACCATCACAAAAATTGCCAAATTCCGAAAGTCTCTTTTTTGGCCTCTTGCGATGCGCATATTTCTGCCAATTTCTATCCGATCGAGAAGAAGGAAGCTTTTCTATAATCAAGACATTCAATAGCTCATTTCCTTATTAAAAGTTATCCCCATAAATCGATTTAAAATGCGCATATTTCTGCCAATTTCTATCCGATCGAGAAGAAGGAAGCTTTTCTATAATCAGGACATTCAATAGATCATTTCCTTATTTAAAGTTATCCCCATAAATCAATCATTCCCAAATCCTGAAATGGGGATGGCTTCCGATCAGCAAGCCCCAACCTAAAAACAGTTCCAAATAAAATAAAAAATATGAAATTCTTTTTATTTTGTGCCGTTTTATTTCTGTATTTCTAATGATTTCTAACATGTTGTGCAGGTTGATTGATTCTGGTGTCCGAAAATGATATCCTGAAGAGCGCGGCGAGAACATCCTTTCCCTGCCATCCGTGTCCTGCCATGGAAATATGGACGACGAAGCGCAGCTGAAGATCCTCGAGCAGGAGCGGTATCCTGGACGGGTGGAATCCATAAAGGCTCGACGATGAATGGAAGTTCGTATCCTGGAGGAAGCGCCAATTGGCCGCAGTCCTATAATTATGGAAAATATTATATAAAAATATGAAATATACAAAAATTTGTGGATGATACAATAAAAAATGATAACAAGGAATGAAATGGAGTTTTTAATTTATCTGCAGGGGAAAAGGGAATTCATTTTTTTGAGAGGAGATTTATCGTTTCAAATCAATTCCAAATTCAATACATTTGTGTCTTTTTAAGGATGTAACCTGTTTTAAGTATTATTATTTTAATTGGTTAATCAAAATAATTAAATTTTAAAGTTAAGTTTTTTCCAAGTTAGTTGCCACTTCAAAGGCGACCTGGAACCAGATTACCTTCCCGAAATTGTCCTGATTAAAGGCCTTGAAAATATAAATGTAAATTATTGTCTTTAAAACTTCTCACAGTGTTAAGTATTTTTTATAAATATTTCAGCCATTTTATTCAGGGAATCGAATACCTTTCCAGGATGAGGACTTTAAACTCTGGTTTGTTGCTGTTTTCCGCAAAAGCGCAGCTTTGGTTACCATACTTTTCCAAATATTTGCTTATAAGCTAAATGCATAATCGATCATACTTAAAAAAAAACTTAACAAAGAAATACAAATATTCATCAGCCACTGTTTATGTTTTGAAAATAAAATCAATCAAAAACTTTAGCAGCATTATCAAATTTTTGTAAGTATAAATGTTAATAATTCTGGACTACAGTTCCCCTCCTTCACAATTTAAAAAATTTGTTGTTTATTTTTTTTTTAAGGGATATAAAGGATACAGAATCTTATGTCTATCCCTTTCGTTAACGACATTCAAGCATTAAATTTATTCACTAATTTATTTTTATGCAAATTCCGATATTAAAAACATGTCCTTAATGGAGGTCCTGTGTCAGCATTCCATGCTTTTCATATAATAATCGAAAAAAGCTGCTCTTTTGGATAATAAGAAACATATTGGCTTCCCGGTTTTGTTTCCGAATAAAATCCCACAGGCCAGGACTCGACTAATGGTCACTTTATAAGCCCAGAAAGGAAATAAAGGAGCTGGAGTGGCTGGATGGCATGGGAGAGGGGGAGTAGAGGAGGGGCGATAGGAAGTCGGAGTGGAACGGAGAGGAACAAGGACGTAATCAGCTTACGTAAATGTGCGTGGCAGCGGTTAAATGTAGTCGCAGGATTTGTGCTGGCAGAAGAAAAAGAAGTCCATGCCACCTCTCCTTGGGGGAGGGAAAAATCCGCAGCCAAGGCGAATCAAGTCAAAGGATGTGCATTAAGCCAACAGGTCAAAGGACACGCAGCAATCTTTTCATTCCCAGCAAGACGCCATCCTCTTAAATATCGCGAACAATAGGCATCGAATAGAAATGTTTTCCGGGAATTATGTCCTTGAAAGGAAATCGTTGAAATCTATGATATTTCGAAATAGTTTTGTTTTATTTTCGTTTCTTTTTTTTTTTTGGGAATGAAGCAAAGACAAACCGAATGGCAGGCATACATTCTTACGTTACGTTCTCCCAACTAATTGATAAATAAAGGAATTCCTGGCAAAATATTTGTTGTTACAAAATCTAAGGATAAAACCAAAAACATACTCGAAAGTTTACAGCGAAATATGTTCGTTTTGTGTTTCGATTTGAATGCAAAAATGAATCGAAGGAGATGCGAGTTTCTTATTTGCAAGGAGGGAGCGAGAGAGTCCTGGCGCTTGGTGTCACCTCCTTGCTGACACCTCCCACCACTTGCCGTTGGTATTTTACAGCAGTGGGCCGTTGGTCGGCGAATGAATGAAAACGGGAATGGCATTTGAGAGACAAGGAATTTTCCAGGAAAACGAAAAGGATCAAGGCGAAGGGAAATGTCAACTATTTTGTGAGTCGCCTTTGATGCGGCGAGGGAACATCAAAAAGATGCAATGTCAACACACACACACACACACACATCCTCCATCCCACTGCCGGGTATATGTATATCCTTGGCAGGATTCTACTGTTCTGGCCACATTATTAACTCGGCAGAATGAACTCCGCTCGCCCACACACAAAAAGGTGGGCGTGTCCAGGATTAGGGGATGCGGCCAAAGGCAAGAAGACAAAAGAGAAGAGACAAAAACCAAAAGCCAAGCAAAAAAGGACACCATGCGACAGACTCACGAGCCCTGGCAAACTTTAGCATATTTGTTAAATACTTTAATTAATAATTTAGAAAACGAGGCAGGGACTCGGCGAGGACGAAGCGAGGGGGAGGGGCAGGGGGAGGCCAGAAGTTGAGCAAACAACTAACAAAAGATCAAGGATTATGCGTGCTCAGTCCATGGGCATGTGTGTGTGTATTTTCCGGATGCGGTATATAGTACACTCAAAAAAAAAGTCTATTTACATATAACTAATAAATCATTTTCTCTTGTCAAGAAAGACAATTTTCGGAATTCTGAAATGTTTGTCTGTTCCAAAGTCCTTGTGTTTTCCTTCGATAATTTTTTTGACATCGATTGATTCGATAAACCAATTTGAGGTCTCAGTGTAGTGGAGCAAGGGGACAAAGAGGCGGAAAAGCCTAGGACTCGGTGCTGTAATAAAAAGAAAACAAAGAAGATTAGACTAAACGGAGCTGGCTTGATGAGTTTAATTATTTGAATGCTTCAGCTGGCACACACACACATGACCGGGGAGGTGGGGGAAGGGTGGAAAGGATAAGGATAAAAGGCTGGTGGGGGTGGCAGAAGGACACCGGAGATGAGGAAGCCAAGGGCGCGCCAGGCAAACAAAAGGCAAATGCTTTTGTCACATCTCTCCACTTTTTTTCCAGAAAGAGAGTGGGAGAGAGAGAGTTTTCTGGCTTCCTCCTCAAAAAATGTCCTGCAGGCCGAGGCCGGTGACAGGACCTGCGTAGAATGCTTTTTGCCAGCTGATTGATCAGTAATTATTTTGTGATCGACATTGCTCCAAAGTGCAGTTTCAATTAGCGTTCGTTTTCGGTGTTGAAAGGATGCAGGACCCTACTGCGGAACTACTTTTGCCGACCGCCCCCTGCCCCCTGCCTCCTGCCTCCTGCCAACTGCCACCTGCCTAGTCCTACGCCCACCCTCCCTCGGGGAAAGTGCATTCAAAGTGATGCTCTGTTCTGTTTTCAATTTGGTTACATTCTCCATTTACACGGTCGCCCTTCCCCCTCCCATCCCCTTCTGTCCCACCCCTCTTCTGCTTCGTCCTTATGCCTGGCGAATTCCGTACTGGCGGGTGTCCTTTTGGACCCCCCCCCCGCCCTCCCGCCCGACCACCGCCACTCTATTCAAATGAATCCCCTTTTGGCTTCCACTTGACAATGGCAGCGTGCCGCCTCCGCCCTTGCCACGCCCCCTTTGGGCCCCCCAGCACTCCTCCCCCGCTTTGCCATTCGGGTGAGTCAGTGAACTTAATTTGGTCACACACAATTGATTCTTTTACAGGTGCTGGCATCCAGGACACCGCCCGCCGCCCACCACTCACCCCCCCCCCCCCACCTACCACCTACCACCTACCACCTCCCACCAACACATACACAGACACACACGAAATGCCATTGTTCCGGCTGCACTGAGAGAAAAAATATTTCAATAGATGGGGGATTAACGGAGGGACTAAGGGAGTCCTGTTGAGAAAGCTAGGAGAAAATATAAAAAATCCTTGAATTGTAATGAAAATTTGTCCTTTTAATAAAATAAAAAGTTATTTAAACATTATTTTTCTGGGTGTAGAAATGGCAGTGGGGCGGATCAGTGGGCGGGGCGGAAGGAGTAGCAGAAACAGCAGGAACCTGGACAGGAGCAGGAGCAGGAGCAGCACCAGTACTAGGACCAGGGCCAGTACTAGAAACAGGACCAGGACCAAGACGAGGAACAGGAACAGGACCGGGACCAGGACGAGGAGCAGGAGCAGGAGCAGCTGGATACTGGGAGACAGGAGGAGGACATGTTTGCTGCCTTGTGCAAAACTCGTTTTGTAATTTGTGGCTGAAACAATGCAATTAAGTTGACATTAAGTGAAGTTCGCCCTGCTGACTGCTGGCTGCTGGCTGCTGGTTGCCGGCTGTTGTCTCCTGGCAGCAGGATCTAGTCCTGGCACCACCTTGGAGGTCACCGCATCCACTCCGCAGCCACCACATGTCATTCGAAATGTCCCATAGTAATAGAATCTAAACTGCGGGGCGGGCAGGACGAGGCGAAGCCATCCATTTTGCGGCCATCGAGGTCACCACTCGGCAGGAGCTTATGTCAAGGATCAGAGGATCTCCGGCGGCCACTTCCCCCATTCGGGGCTATTAAATAGTTGGCGCCCTCTTTAAAGCAATTAAAAATGGAAATAGGTTTCAGCTTTTTCCAGCATTTTTTTTTTTTTGTTTGTAATATTTATCCTGGCAGTTGAGGGATTTGCAAATATCCTTATTGTGCCACCCTCAACGCGCAGGACTCTCCCGATTGCAATCCAATTTCATCTGCTGCCGTTTTTGGCGAAACTTTCGAGTGACGCGATTATCCTGCGAGTGCCGCATTCGAACTGCGGTTGCCCGCCTGGGTCCTGTCAGAGAGGTCCTGTCAGAGCGGGGGTGGGCGGGGGTCCCACAGTCGAGTGGAGAGTTACTGAAATTAATTTTGAAACATGTTCGCAACTTTAATGAGATTTGCGTGTATGCGTGTGTATGTGTGTGTGTGTGTGTGTGTATGTGTGTGTGTGTGTTTTCGTCCTGCAAGCATACATTTGTTGCTGCTGTTCGTGTTTTCTGCGGCTTTAGTGGGTTAAGCGGCTTATGTTGTTGCTAAGTGGCAAAAGAGCAAACCACCGAATGGTAAAAAGCATAATTAGTTGCATGCAACATCACGGCCACTGACACGCCCCCATTACCAGCCCCCGTTTTTTTTTTGTCGGACTTGTGTGCGACTTTTCCGGAAACCCATTAAAGTTGAAAGCTGCGAATTGCCAGCGACAGATTCCAGGCATTGGTTAATTAATAAATTATACAAAAATTATACATACATATATCCCCCTCCCACCCCCCATCATGCCATTGGTCATTTTTCGTCCTGCACGGAGCTCCTCTTCTTGGACTCCTGGACGGCCAAAGTGCTTAAGGACCAAACTCGACCAAGAAAATTGAATTCGAGCGAGTGAGGGAGTGAAGAAAGGTCCTGGCGGGCAAAGGGCAAAGGATACTCGGTGTGAAGTGAATTAGTGGGCAAAACTAAAACTGAAACTAAAAACTTAGCAAGATTAATAGGAACACGTAAAATGTAATTATTTTCCAGTGCTTGTGCTATTTGTGTGCCCAGGACTCGCACATACGCAAAAGGACTCGCACTGGAGCCAGGATGTTAGGGCGCTAGGGGGCTAGGGGGCGGCAAATTGTGTAGCTTTCACGCGCCCGGCATGACAACTTTGAGGATTTCTGGAACCCCCCAGCTCTCTCTTTTTCTCTTTCTCTGACACTCTATCCCCGTCTCTTTCTCATTTTTATTTCTTTCTCTTTCGCCGTGCAAGTTGCTTTTCCCCAAGTAGTTTTCTTGTGTAATTATAATTGCATAATTTATATATAATATTTTCATGCTGTTTTCCCCGAAAGAAAGGGATAGTGGGAGAGGCGCCCGAAAGGGACGGGAAGGTGGCTGAGAAGGAGACAGGTATGGCCTCCCAGCGCCGTTTAGTTTATATATCATTGCCAACAGGATTCACACCCCCCCCAGCCCTCTATGAGGGAGCTCCCACCCAAGCGCCTCCCGAAAAACAGGACCAAATGCCTAAAGGACCAAACAAACCAAGCAGTCAACCAGCCAAACTGCACTTTGGGCCAAAGTGAAATGTTACCAAACTTGCTGCCGCAGAGGGGGAAGGGGGAGGGGAAGGGGGAGGGGAGGGGGAGGGTGGCAAGTGGATAGGGGCGTACGTGCCACTGTGCCTCAAGTTCATTATGTCTGGCCATATAAATTTCACTTGGCCACAGACCGAAATCGGAGTCAAATGGCTCCGCCGGCATTTAGTTCTATAATATGCACCACACAGGAACAGGGACAGGGACAGGGGCAGGGGGGAGGTTGACACTGGTTAGGGTTAAAAGGAGGTATAGCCAGGAACCCCCCTCCCCCCACACACACACAAAAATATGACAAAGAATTATTCCAGCTCCCTGGCAGCTTTCGGTGGCAATTCGTAACTAAAATGAACACTGCCCAGATTTTTCGAAAAGGCCCCCAAAAATAGTATCCAATTTCAGGGTTGCCACCCCATTTGCCGAAAGTATGCGATTTCATATCTCCACCCATACGTACTTTTCGGCCCCCCTCTCTGTGTGGGTGGCCTGTATCTCACAGATACCTCCACCATCTGACAGATAACGAACCAAAAGTTAAGTTCCCACTTTTCGTCCTTTTTTTTCCTTACTTTTCAGGTCCGTTTGCTGTCTTTCTTTCCCAGGAAATCTCCCTCTACGGATTATTTTCTGCAAAATAGTCAAATTGTTTTTCAACTTAGAGAAGAATTCGAGATTAAGGAGTCAGTCTGTGTTTTTAATTTAATATTTTTAGAGCTTCAGTTGGCCTTTAAAACTTTACTTGGAAAACCTTGTTTATAAATTGTATGTTTTGGGAAAATAATAAACTATCATAAATAAATAAAACATTTTAATTTTTTTATTTCATTTTATGAAAAAGAATCATCTTGTAAAATATTAACAATATAAACATTTTGGATTTTGCTCGAGATTTCCTTTGGAAATTATGCTTTCAATCCATGTAGTCCTTTAAGGGCTTTCATTCCAGTTACGAATAAATATATTAACCTATTTATCAACAACATTTTAATAACTATTTTGTAAATGATGAAAATAAAAAAGAGTAACTACATTTACAAAAAGGAAAATCACAATCAAACTTGAGACTACGCAGTTACTTAAGAATGCACCCCAGCGGCTTCAGCCAGGACCTGGCACCCCGGCACACTCTTTTTCTATATATTAATCAAGTCTAAGGACTCCCCGGTGCGGCACTTACCAACACTGGCCACGTATTAGCAACACAGATAATCATCAAAATACATCAACAAACTTATTGGCCTGAGAGGTGTTTTTCGTTCCCTGGCAAGGATAAAGGATGGAGGAGTCAAGGGGGAGCCTGGCAGTCCGGAGCGTGACAATCCATGCAAATGCAGTGCTGAGGATGCTGTGGAAAAGGGGCTAGGGGAAAGTTGGAAGGATGGCAGGACGGCAGGATAAGGCTCCTGGGGATGGGGATGGAGATGGGGATGGGTCTGGGTCTGCTAACAGGTAATCGTAATTGAAACAAAAGTTGTAGCCAAAGAAACTGTAGCATACGTTGCGGCGCCTTAAAAACCCATTTCCAACTGTCGACACGTGCCGCACCGTGCCGCGGCCTCCTCCAGGACATCCCTCCCCCCCCTCTGCACACTCTGCAGGCGATCCGAGACGCCCCTGTATGAAAATCACGCGACCGCATGCGAAGTAAACAACGTGAAATGAAAGTCATGCGTCGCATTTTAAAACGCGCCGTTGTCCCGGTACGTGTTGGGTGCCCCCTCCCCATGGTCCTTAGTCCTTCTGCACACCCCCGCCCCTCCTCCTCCCCACCTCCCCCCCTCACAGTAGTGCCCTTTTCCCAGGCCAGAGATGCGCATAATTTAAAAGACAAATTTGTGTCGCACAGGGACTCTGATGAAGACGGGATGAGTCGGGGGCGGAGGTGGAGGTGGAGGCCAGGCGTAGGGGCCAGAGGATGCACCCCCTCACTAAGGGGGTCGGGGGAGAGGGGCAGCAGGTTGAAGGATTACTGCCTGTCCTTCATGAGAGGCTGTCACACGGAAAGAACAAAAAAATGGCCAAGTTCCCTCTTCCAGGCTAAGTTTGGAAATATTTATCAATCCATAAATTATCAAAAATATATTTAATATTATAACTAATATTTAAAAATATACATTAGGAATATTTCATAACATTTTTTATTTAATATTTAATATTTAATATTATCTTTCAACTGAATATAAATGTTAAATATTTATGCCAATAAAGCAAAAACTTTTTTTCCAAAATCGTTAAGGAAAGTTTTTTCAATTCCAACCAGCTGTAGCTTTAAATCTTTTTTTTATTTTTAAATCATTAAATTCTTTATCCTTAACATTTTAATTATCTATTTAATTTATTTGAGCCATTTTAAATAATTATTTCAAGTTAAATAATTATATTTTGAAAAAAAAGTTAATTCGTGGTAACGAGATAAAATAATAATATTATGTTTATATAAAAAAAATATTATTTTAAAAGTGTGTAATTGATAAATTGTGAGTTTTTAAAACATAAATTATTATGTAAACATTTTTTTTATGAAATAAAATTAGGAAAATGGAAATGTGGAAAGTCTGTATCCTAGAAATATTGAAAGGTGTCTGTGTCTTTTTTGTTTGAAATCTTAAGTTATATTAATTAAATCCATTTAGGTATAAAAAATTTAGTTTTGAAAAATTATCCTCCAAAGGTTCGGGCTCCTCAAAGAAATGAAAAAAAAGGAAAAACATTTTCGAGTTTCATTTGCGGGGAAATTTAAATATTCATGTCCTTGCGGGGCAGAGTGGCAGAAGGGGGAGGATGCATTTGTAAATACACCTCATTATTATTATTGTGTGGTGGGTGGTGGGTGGTATGTCGTGGGTGGCACCCCCCTCCCCCATAGTCCCCCTTCCCTCCCCCCCCACCTTAGCCCTAGCCAGGGAGTCGCATTCGTCACGTCGCATGTTTGGCTTTTGTCGTGCAACGGAACGGAAATGGCAACAAAGTACAAAGCAATTTAATAAATGCCGGAATCACGTGAAGGTGTTAAACAAAACAGTCCGGCGAGCCTATCGTCGCAGAGCCCGATTCGGGTCCTGATTCTGGGTTAAGGATAAAGCCGGAGAAATTGAAAAAAAAAGAAGGGCAAAAAAAGAAGGGCAACAGGTCGCCTAAGCCAAGTCGCTTTAAGCAGGATAATAAACACCATCTAGCCACGAGAGTCCCCTTTGTCCTGGAGAATTTTGCAGATTTTTCTCATCCAATCGATGCCATGTTTCGTTGGTCCTTTTTCGTGGCTTGTAAAAATTTAAATTGGCATTTCACGCTGTGTGTGTCCAGCCTGGTCGGCCCTTTATCCTGCCGCCATCCTGCATATTTATTACACACATATGTAAATGGCTCTGTTTCGGTGTGTGTGTGTGTGCCTTTCAAAAATATTGCCCAGTGTGGCAGGAAAAAACATCCAGAGTGTTGCTTGTCCCAAGAATATATTTCAAATTTTATTTAGGCATTTTTTTTTATAAAAATTATGATGTTTTTTAATTTTATAGGACCCTTGGAAGATCACTTTTCACTTTAAAATTACAAAAAAATTATCCTTGAATATATTTTTATATTTTCCTTTCCCTTGTATACATTTTCTTATTAAACTAATTTTTATTTTTTAAATATTTCAAGTTAATGCTACATTTTGGGTCATCTCTCGTCCTTTTCCGTTCATTCGCTTTAATAACTGTCAATGCGATGACGTTGGCGTCCAGCCTACTCCCGTCTCTTTCTCCGCCCCCTCCTGCTGCCTCTCTCTCTGCCGCACTGCGGCCAGCATCAGCGTCAGCTGTTAATAATGAACGAGGCGTGTCGGTATTAAATGCGACTCCGACCTCAACAACAACACAACGGCGGCCAGTTCGCAGTTGTTGTTGTCTCTGCAGCTGTGCATGCACTCCAAAAATCGGGCCTTTCTTTCAAGAAGGAAGGATACATATCCTTGCAACTAAGTGTTTTTATTTTTATACATTTTGTTCAAATTTGATAAAATTTAACGATATAAATACCAGGTACTCTGATAGAGTAACTCCTCCGCTATTATTTTTGCCTACTTTTATTTTTAATATTATTATTATTTTTATCATTATTATTATTATTATTAATACTATTATTATTATTATTATAATCATTATTATTATTATTATTATCATTATTATTATTATTATTATTATTATTATCATTATTATCATTATTATTATTATTATTATTATTATTATTATTATTATTATTATTATCATTATTTATTAAATATTAACAAAAACTAATAAAAAATATAATCACAAAATAATTAAACATTACATACTTTTATCATTAATGCACAACTATTTTCTGGCAGTGTAAAATCGCTTTCCACGACCGTAGTGGCCGTTGCCGGAATCCGTATTTCGGATTCCGTATTCCGTATTCCGGATCCGGCTGAGCTGGCAATGGCAATGGCGGCTGATCTTGTTCCGTTTACCTTTTCAAGTGGCCATTCCTGTGACAAAAAGCAAACCCATGTGTGATTCTGTATATTTTTGCGTCTCTTTCTCCCACCATACTCCTATCTCTTTCCCTCCCTGTATCCCTCTTCGTCTCCTGTCGCTTTTTTTCGAGGGCAGTGGATGGCTGACATCAATTTGTAATTTCAATTAAAAATTTAAACGGCGAATGAGCATTCGCTTGCATGAACCGGACTGTTGACCGTTTAACGGTAAAAGGGATATGCATTTCTTGGTCACTCCCCCGTTCTCCCACTCCCTTTTTACCCATCAGAATCCCATCCCCATCTCTTTCTCGCCACCTATCCCTGTCTCTGGTTCTGGTTCTCCCTGGGCCCATAATTTGATATAGCGTATGCTCAAAATGGCTGCCCCTGGCACTTAATTTGATTTCTTTCTCAAAATGGCTTTTCTATATACGTGTGTGTGTGTGCCGGATAGAGGGAGATGGGAATAAAAAAACAACAACAGAGATGGCTTCTCTTAAAGGCACAATTTTTCCAGTTTTTGCAAAATGGTAGCAGAAATCGAGTTACAGGACACTTTTCGGGTGACCCTTTTTGCCCCAAAAAAGGACGATACTTTTTTAAACCAAATTGATAAATTAATGCCTTTATTCGGGTAAAAATTAATGGCAAAAAAAAACATAACGTTTCTAAATTGTTAATTTTTGAGCTGTAGATGCATTTTTTGGGAATAACATTCTAAAGTATTTGAAATATTAAAAACGAATTCAATCAAAACTTATAAAATATCTTTCATATCTCTCAATCGGTCTTTTATAATAAGCTTTAATCGATCTTCTTTGAGGTTATCGACCACTTCGATTACCACCACCTTGGCATTCGGAATCGATTTTTGTCGCAAAGTTATTTATGAAGGTATCTTCATGTAGTATTATCTATATTTATTTATATGTATCTATATTCTCTATAAAGTTCCCTTAAACTTTTTTTCCATTGTATCGTTATTTTTTGTTGTTTTTGAAAATCAGAAATGAATGCCCCAAAAACTAGGCAATAGAAATAAATTTCCCTGCGCATTTTTTTTCAATTTATTTGGCTGGCGAAAAAAAGGCTGTTCGGTGGGGTGTCCTGCGGGCTACTTCCCGGTCCTTCCGCCGCCATTAGACGCAAAAGTGTCAACTTCCGCACCCATCCACACACTCACACTCAAACACTCACACAGCCGTACATGCACGCATCCTTTGTAGGAAGGATAGAAGAGGAGCTGTAATGCCGACCCACTAAAAGCATGTCAAATTTTTGCACATCGATGGGGGAAAATGGAGGATTGGTGGGGGGGGGCTGGTGAATGCCTGCGAGAATGCATGATTGAATGATTGAGAAATTAATACACACACACGCGGGCGTACAGCCAGGACGATGGCAAAGAAGAAGAAGGAGCGATGGCGGCGACGGCGACGGCGACGGCGACGGCGGCGGAGCTTCGTGAAATTATTCCATTTCACTTTACAACTGAATGCAAATTACATGCTGTAATTTCCTGCAAGAAAGCAAGAAATGAAGCGAAATGAATGTGGCACACACACACACATACACATATATACACACAGATACACACAT
Source organism: Drosophila varians (assembly GCA_018150405.1). Taxonomy (NCBI): domain Eukaryota; kingdom Metazoa; phylum Arthropoda; class Insecta; order Diptera; family Drosophilidae; genus Drosophila; species Drosophila varians. Next base: position 12,749,195 of record JAECWK010000126.1, read on the forward strand.
ATATAGAAAGACACACATATTGTTGCAGTTGGCAAATGTATTTTGCGCCGTGCGGAAATAAAAATAAATTCGAAAAGTTAATATTAAATGTGCCACATTGGAAACATATTGCGTGTGTGTGTGTATGTGTGTGTGTGTGTGTGTGTGATGGCTTTCTATCTCTTTCCCGCCTAGCTTGCTATCTCTTTTGCACTTTCTAGGGGAAGCATCCGCTTCGCTGGCGCTGATTTTCCACATCTCTGCCTCTGGCTACCCCCTTTTTTTCCGACGCCTATTTCCCAGGCAGGACCCCCTCCACAGGAGAGGACACCTCCACCCGGCACCCCCCTCCCCCCTGTCATAAACAATTGCGCATTTTCAGCGTCGTTTGCTTACAGTTTCCTTTCATTTTGTTTTTCAGTGTACCCGCTGCGATTCTTTTTTTATTTTTTATTTTTTTGTATTTTTTGGGCCCGGCTTGTTATTGCCTGGGGCGTATTTTTACATTTTTATAGAGAGCAATTTCCATCAGAGTTTTATTCTTTTTAATTTGTGCGCCATTTTTTGCACTTGCATTGTTGCCACCCCCTTTGCCACTCTCCCCCCCACCCCCCCCACAGCTGGTAATTTTTTTTGGTTTTTTTTGTTTCGGGTTTTGGCCAACGCGTAAAATATGCTTAAATATTTTAAATTTAATCACACGCTCCGCTGGCTTTGGCAAATACGTCAATGCATATGCAAACAAATGAGGTGGAGTCCTGGCAGGCCTGTGCATGGTGGCGGATGGGCGGTGGGAGGTCCTGCAAGCCAGCCAGGTGAGTTGCGAGCTGTTTTGTTTGTGTCTGGCCAGTCAAGGGTTGGCGCCCATAAGGAAAGGGTGGCCAAGGCAGGACTACTAGCGGCTCCTGAAAATCAATGCCACATTACCGGCAATTAAGGATGCATAATTGCGACCACATTTGCATCCAGAGGGTGGACCTTTCAAAGCTTCCCATTAAACGCCATTTTGCATTTATTTGTTACTTTATGTACAACTTTTAACCAAAAAAAAATAATACTTTTTATAGTTACAGACATTGGAGTACATTTTTCGATGCTTTGTTATTTAAATATTTTAATTTTATTTTTTATTTATTTTTTTTCTAAAAATGTCCCAACTTTTCAGACAAATTTTTAAAGATATTTAGAAAGTCGGTGTTTATTTGTATTAAACAAGGAAACTTCCTAATCGGAATAAATATATATATTTGATATATTAAAAAATATTATATTATTTTATAATATTATCTTTGCCTGTGATTTGGTTTGTTTCTATATCTAAGAATAAAAACATAAAGCTTGGACTATAAATCTTTTTTAATACAAATCTTATTTCAAATCAAACATTAATATAATAAATAGCTAGAGTATTGAACAAATTTAAATAAAAGGATACAAGTTATTTACTCTTCTAATATGTATATACAAATTATAAATTATAAAAGAATAAGTAGATTTCTTTCAGAGGAAAGGAGGAAAGGAGCAAAACCAGAAACAAATCATTATTTGTCCATCAAACCAGATGAAATGGGAAAAAGCACACTTTGGGAGGACGAGGGATCCTTTGTGCTTTGTGTATAGGAGGCAGGATGGCGAAATTAATTGCACTCGATTTGGTTTCATGCGGCTGCCGTGAATTAGTGAGAATCCATTAACAATGGAATATTTTGCAGCAGATGACAAATCGGGTCAAAGGTAATCCTGTCGCTCATTTATATTGCATGCCTGCCGATTAACGATAACAATCGTTAACAGGGCAATCGCTCCTGCCATCCCGTTATCCATACAGCCCTACACCGTTATGTGTGCATACGTCTAAGAATATAACTGGATAATGCTCGGCCTGGGCCAAGTTGAGAGAGGCAACTGCAATTAATGTAAATTAAAATCAAAGCCCGAAACCGAATTCCACATCCGTTTTAACAGGACACTTAATTACATAAGTGTGCCAGTGGATTGGAGATGGAAGATGGAGGATGCAGGATGGGAGGATGGGAGAATTGGCCAGATGGCCATCAGGCCAATTGGGAGCGAGTTTATGGCCGCATTATAGACACATTTAGTTTGCCATATTGCTCATACGCCATGTATGTATGACGAGCCACTTGGCTTTCGGATTTCGCATTTCGAATTTCTGCTTTCAGCCAGCCACGAGTGTCCTGTTTGCCTCCTCCCGTCCCCCGTCCCCCGTTCCCCGTCGCCCGCAGCCTCCAGCATCCAGCCCCCTGGCTTTCAGGTATTCCAAAATTCCAAATTTGCATCCGCATCTGCATCCGCATCTGCATTTGTATCTGCATCTCGAATTTGCATTTTGCTGCTTGCTGCCAGTCGGCCACGGCTTCGTAATTAAGTTTCAAGTGCAATTCCAGTTTATCGGCTAACCGAATGCGCAAATGCATCTTCCAAGGACCCTCTCCTGCAGTCCTGAAGTCCTGCTGTCCTGGACTCCTGTAAATCCTGTCCAAAGGGGGGTGCCTGACCTCGGCATTATTTTGTATTAATTACCCGTAATCGAATCCTGGCAAATTACAATTGGCCTTTGTTTAATTGCAATTACAAAATATTAGCCACTTCAGCGTTAGCCGGGTTGCGAACCGGCGCCTGAAGGATTTATAGCAAGTCGGGCCCAGATTTATGGCAGCCGCGCAGAGAAATCAAGCGAAAGAAGAGAGCAAAAGAGAGGTGGTCAAGGTGAACGGGTGGCGCGGGTGGCGGGGTTCCAGGACTTCAAGTTGGCCCAAGCCTATGGCGACTGGGAATCTATCGATTGGCAATTAAACAACTTTCCCCGCCTTTCACTTCCCGCCTTTCACCTGACACTTTCAGGCCAGACTCATTTATTTTCCGGCCTTTGCATTTACTGCAAGTCATTTGGAGTTGAAGGACTACCTCTTCGTCCTTAAAAGCCCTTACTTTAATTTCTAAAACTGCATTTTCCTCGCTGGCGCTAAAAGGATTTAATTTAGTTGAGAAGCAGCTTCTCCAAGATGTTTAGGATTTTCCTAATTTAAAATATTAGTATTCGAGTTTCTAATATACAATTTACAAAAATTTACTTTTAATTTTTATTAGGAACATTTCTTGACATTTATTTGAAGTTTTCATAAACTTTTATGGTATATTCTTATAATTATTGTTGGGTCCTTCAGTTCCACCTTCAAAAAGTTTCATATAATAAAAGTTTTATTAATTTTTTTTTAATTATTTCTGAAATAACGTCACAATTTTTTGGAGACTCAAACTTATGATTAGACTAATTATTTTATAAATCTTTAATTGAGGCATTTATGGAATATTTAAAGTGTAATTTTATTCTTATATTTAATTTCAAATTCTTCCTAACATTTAACATATTTTGTTCAGGTATATATTTTTTATTTAAACAAAGTTTGCGGCAAAAAGTAATGAGACAAAAAAAAAATGAAAAAGAATAATCAAAAAACCAAAAAATCGGAATTGCAAAAAATAGAAAGCCAGAAAAATGGAAGCAAAGCAAAAACTAATTTTGTCAGCGGCGTTGGCGTTGCGACTGACAAGTGACTTGGACTTCCCCCCCTCGTCTCCCCCTGTTGTGCCATAAATAAAAATAAAAATAAAAATAGAAATAAAAATTTGTTTGGCAATATGCGCGCCGCGTATTTTGTTGCAAAAGTCTTGCATTAATCTAAATATTTGCATGCTTACGTTGCCCCGCTGGGTGCTCTCAGAGGGGGGTCGCATGGGGGGAGTGGATAAAACTTTGGCTCTGGCGGATCCATCCTGGTATCCATCCAGGACCAGGCTTTGCCTATTTATTTATTTCCATCGTCGGCAGCGGCGGCGGTGGCGGTGGTGGTGGCGGCGCCCCTGTTTCTGTTCCCGTCGCCAAATTGTCAACGACTTGTTTTTTTGTTTTTTGTTTTTACTTTTATTTGTTTATTTATTATTTTTTTTGGGAACGGAGACCGTACCGGTCTGCAGTCCCGCTCTGGCCCCCACTTGCCCCTGCACCCCCTACCCATCCGATCGGATCCTTTTTTCGGCTGGCGTCGCATTTAAAATGCATTTCGCATGCAACGATGATGGCGGCGACGACGGCGCCCATTTCCATTGCAAATCAACATCAGTAACGGTAAAGGATCCATCAAGCGGTAACGACCTCTGCTACCTTCTATTTCTTTTTGCAAGTACTTTTCAAAGATTTTTCATTTCGAAGTTTATTCTCCGAATACAAAATATTTAATAATCAAAGGAGAATAAAATAAATTTATCAACAATTTTAAAAAAATATTGTTTCTTTTTTGTAAACTTAAAAAATAATTTTCATATTGATGATAACGGAAAAGAAACAAAAGTATAAACTTTTCTGGTGGATGGTATTTTATTTTGAGATTATAACTATTTTTACTTTTAGTTTAAAAAAATTAATAAAATATTTAAGAGACAATAAATAAAATTTAATTCTATTCAATGAATGTATAGAAGATACGAGATACTCGTAAAGCTTCTCGAAGTTTAAAAATGGAAAATTAAAAGTTTAAAATAAAATAAATAAAATAAAAAAATAAAATAAATGCAAGGATTTTCCCATCCACCTCTTAAAAAATAAAATTACAGGGTATCAGAGAGCGCCGGCGAAACAGAGACAGAGACATAGGGAGAGACGGAGAAGGTCCCGAAATAATAATGATAATCATCCACGGGGAGGGGGGATGCTGCTTCCCAGCGTCTTATTTATTTTCAAATATATTTATTTATTTGGATGCCTTTTCCGGTTTTCCGGCTTTCCAGTTTCCCGGCTTTCCAGTTTGCTGGCGCTTGCATTTGAAGTAATCAAAAGCGTTTAAACGAATTGCCGCGATTTGCATTCGCCGTCAGTTGGAAAGTGCAGGAAGCCGGAGTGGAAAATGGGAAAGAACATCCCGCAGAACGGATCCGTCCGGGTATAATGACCCGGCCAAGAAAGAGACGCCAGTAGCTGGCTAAGAGAGACTGCTACTTTAATTTAATTATTTTTTTTTTTTCGTTTTTTGTTGTATGTTTTTGTTTCGACCAAAAACCGACGTCCGACGTCAACGTCTATATGTATGTCAAATTAATTGATGACCAATTTGCGTTTTCAATTAAAAGCAACGGCGCACTTTTTCCCCTCCCTACACCCCCTCCGCAGATACAATTTCATCTGGCACGCCCCCCACTCACTGCCTCCTTCTGGTTTTTTAGCCCAACTTGCAATGTTTGTTGCACATATTTTTTTTTTTTTTTTTTTATTTTTTATTTGGGATGTTGTCGCCGTCAACACACACGGAAATTGCCCTGTTTTTTTCACTCCCAATTTGTAATTTTTTGTTGTTGTTTTTTTTTTTTGGTTTTGGTTTTAGTTTTGTTTTGGCCAGCTTATGAGCCAAAACCATCGGGGCCAGGACGAGAGGGCCGGCTGGCCAAGGGCTATTTTGGCCGCCGTTTTTTTTCCGGCCAAAGCCCCAGCTGGGAACCCCACTTTCTGGTTTATTTTCTTCAATGCGGTGATTTTCGTTTAATAAATAATTATGCCAAAAATAAATATTTGGAAAAATATCGGTCTCTGCGTATTATCTTCCAATTTTTTTCCAAAATCGCATTTTCCCATCGCCTTTTTGTTGAAATTTATAAATTTTCGGCATTCGGGTATTTGTGGAAGAGATTTTGTAAACAAAATCGTAAATATATCGATTCATGTTTAATTGGCTATAAAAATAGTTATTTAATTCACGATTTAAAAGGTAGTAATATATTGTTCATTTATTGAAGTCGATTAGATTTTCAAAAATTTTATTCTTATATAAATAACCTTTTTTTCCAATTTTAAAATATTTTATAACATTTAGCGCCTTTTTATTTAAAGCTTCACTTTAAAGAATGTTATAAATTTATATAATTTATAAACTACAATATTTAATATACTTATTGTAAATTGTTTTTTAATTTAAACTAAAGGTAAATAACTGGCAAACATTTCACTTGAAATATCTCTAAGAAGTTTGTAGAATTTTTATTTTCATGTCTCATTCATTTTCAATTCTTGTTTCAATAATTCCCAACCGTTTCTGATTGCTTGGACGCTGCTGTACACACTCACACACTGCCGCGTTTTTGCAATGGCACTGCTGGCCGCTCAATTACAAAGTAAGACAGCTTTTCTTTAATTAAGTTGGACAATTTTTAGCCAGTTGCTGGATGGAATGGAATGGATTGGATTCGAATCGGCATGGTGGGGAGGGGAGGGGGAGGGAGGGAGTTTTTGGTCCATTTGCGAGTCGCGGTTATTCCAGGGGCAGGACACTCATACGGTTGGGATATATGGAGATGCCTTGATTTTTGTGACCAGAAAGTACACAGTTTTTCGGGGACTAAAAAAATTGATGAATTAAGTCAACAATTTGTGGGGCGACAAAAAAAAATTCGAAACTTTAAGGACTTTGATCCTTTCGAAATGGTTAATGAAATTTGAGCAAATTTTCACTCCAGCTACAAAATCAAAGCCTATTGGCGGCGACCTTTTTCGTCCGTTTCGTCCGTCCCAGGGAATTTGGCGGACAGGTGTCCGCGGACAAGTGCTGAAACGTGGCCTCGAGTGTCCTGGCAGGGTCCTTGAGCGACTGTGGCCCCCACCCGAAATGAAGTGACAGGCAACTTAGCGCATTTAAATTAATTAAAAATGTGCTTAAGATGTTTTCGACTCGCGATGGCGACGATGCGGCGACAAAAGGCGCAAGAGCTTTGGATTTCGCCGTTCCAGCTCCTTTGTTTTCCCCTGCAACTGGCAGCTGTAATTAGACAATTCACCCGCCTCCCAGTCCGGCCAGGACCTCCTCCCTCCTTTCCATTCCGTTCCATTTCCCAGGATCTGGCCAGAAGGGCATCGGATATTTTTTTGTTGACGGCACAGATTCGGGATGCGCCGCATTGGCGGTAAAGTTTGCACCACCGAACTTTGTCCTCGGTTCTCCAGCACCTCCTCCCCTCTCTCTCTCTATGTCTCTCTCTCTATTGCCTTGCCCAGCTCCTTTGGAGTCTCCGGTGACTCTACTTGCGTTTTCCCCCTGGATTCCTCCCCCTATCCACGATGTCAGTCGCCAGTGTTGATCCTTTGGCTTTGGCTTTTCTTCTAAACACTTTTCTTGGATTTTTTATTTAAAGGGATTATAGTTTTTTTTAATTTTTTTTATTACTATTCAAATACTATTCAAATAGAAACAAATAGATGGACCTTCCCTCAAAGTATTTAGAAAATCTCTTTAAATTTTAGTTTATGTATTTTTGTTATTAATTTATTTTATCATCTATCAGATTATCAATAATTATAGTTTAATCTTTCCCAAAATAAAATAAATTTCTGCTAATAAAATATATTTTTTATATTAATTTAAAATAGAACAAAATATATTTTAAATTTTATTTATTTTCTATTATGTGGTCATATTTTCTGTTAAAATTGTAATATAATAATAGTAATATTTATTATTATAAAGCAAGTCTCATGGAATTTATTAAAAATTATTTAAGAATTAAAATATAAATCATATATATTAATATTATTTTATACTCCTACATATATTACCTCGGAAAATGTAATTATTTTTAGAAATAAAAGCTAAAAGCTAAAGAAATATTATTTTATAGAATTTAAAACGAGTGAAAAATTTTACTTTTTAAAATTTTCACTTTTTTTCTGTAAATTTTTTCCTTTATTGTTAGATATTTGGAATTTAATTGATAACTTAAAATGACCCTCATTAACTTTATTTTTAAATTTAGATAAAAGCAAATATTATGTTTTGCCGGCTTAGTGGGATGCCATCTCCGCTGGCGCCCATTTTCGCACTTTTCCAGGACACTTTCCCAGTGGCCGTCTGCATTGTCACTTGAGTGACTGCAAAAGTGTTTTAGCCGTGCTTGCACATCGACTTTTAAGTAGTTGGTCAACCCCCCCGATCCCCTCGCTACCCTCGCTGCCAGGACCTCTCCGATGATTTTCCCATATCCCGGACTCCCAGACTCCCGTTTTCCATTTCCCATTTTCCATTTCCCGGCCAAATGAAAAGTGCAAGGCTGCTCACTCGTAGGCGTTAATGAAAATGCTTGTAATTAGTTTTGTTTGTTGGCAGCCCAAGCGGAAGTGGGCGTGGCAATAGGCAGAGGGCGGTGGGTCAGGGGGCGGGACGGGACAAATAGAGACGAGGCGTGGCGTAGCGTGGCGTGGCTCTTCACATGCATTGAACTAATTAATTCGCCAAAAAGGACTTTGAGTCCCTTTCAAAATGTAATCTTTTAGAAGAATGTCGCTGAAGCTGAAGGTCCTGCTGCCTGCATCTAGATCCTGGATCCTGAGACCACCTTAATTGCCCCAAAATTTAATTTCCGCTTTAAGTTTGTCACACGGACGAAGGACGGCAGGACATTAATATGCAGCAGCCGCAGTGGCAGCAAAAACAAAAGGATGTTTTGCAAGGATATAAGGATATAGGGATGCTGATGAAGGTGATGAGGGATGGGGAGAAGGAGAAGAAGAAGGAGAGGGAGAGGGTGGACCGGGGGCAGGAACAATTCATCATCCATATGACAAGCAGTCGAAAGCAATCGTTTTGTCATCTTCTCGTGTGTTGCTAAATTGAATATGCCCCTCTCCCTCTCCCACCTTCACCCTCTCTCTCTCTCTCTCTCTTCCCACCTCCCACATGCCATCTCTGTCTCTGTTTGATATGCCACCCCACTCGCCCCAACGCTATCCCATATCCACAGATCCGAATCCAAATCCAGTTCTAGGGCTCCTGGGTTCCGGGCTTCCTCAGTTCTTCGGCCGAAATGAATGAACGAATGATTGAATGAATGAATGAATGAATGAGCACACACGTGGGTGCGGCAATGTCGAGATGGCTGCACTCAACAAAAATCTTGAGACTTTATTATGAATTAAAAGGTTTTAACCAAATAAATAAATAATAAAATAATGTTTTTTTAAATTTCAATTATTTTTAAACTAGTTTTCAAAATATGTTATTGAAATACTCTCATCAAAACTTTATGTTAATTAAAAATATTTTTATATTTATAGTTATAGACATTATAGGATAATAGGATCACAGGATATAATAGGATATCATAGGATAATACTAATAAGAGATTGACCAACAACATCGTAGTTCCTGCGAAAATCTTTGCTAATTTTCTCTTTTGAAAATTATGAATATTTAATAAATGAAATTATATATTATATTTAATTAATTATATTTAGTTTGTAGGTGTTTCTCTCTTTTAAAGATTGTTTTGAAATACCTAAAAATATTTACTAATAATATTTAATATTTAAAAATATTTATTTGGAGTATATTTTCCCCTTCTTTTATATCTATCGATATAATAAAAATATTTTTTTTAGAGTTTTGTATTTTTCTCTCAGTGCATATCCACATACATATGCATATCAGGCGGCGCATTCCAAAACAACACCGAACGATGCATGGAAGGATTGGGGTTCTAAAAAGGGCGACGAATTTCGGGGGGATGGGTTATGTGTGGGAGGGGTAGGGGGGGGGGGGGCGTATGAGGAGCAGTGCCAGGATGAAAGGGGGACGGGCTAGTAAGGGGGAGGCAGACGCACGCATTGCCGCACGTTCGCTCCGGCGGACAGGAAGGACGGAAGGAAGGAAGGAAGCTCTGCAGACTGATAGATGCCAAGGATGCATACACTCATACACGCACATAGTCCTGCATCCTGCGAGACACGCATACAAAGTGAGCCAACGCAGTGACTTTAAAAGAGGCCTATGCTCCACCCAGCTCCTTCCATATCCTGCCACATCCTGCCCACGGCGACAATAGATCATCAAATTCATTACGTTACATTTCGTACATATGTCCTGCGGGGCAAGGACTTCTTTCAGCGCCACATGTGCGTGACCAATCCGCCAGTGGCGGCCCCCGAACAAGCCTCCCAAACCCGAGGCCAACCATTTAAAATATCCTTCGATCCTTCGATCCTTCGACACTCATCGGACTCATATGGTAATTGAGTGACTTCGACGTCCCTTGATTAGAAGTATTCATGTCCTGTTGCTCACACTCACCTTCAGGGTCCTGGGAGTGCATGTACTTCTATCCATCGTCCTGGAAAACCAACAAAATGCAATTAAGTTGAAGGACTTTTTACAATTTTTTTATGGTAAACAATAATAAAAAATATAAAAAAACATATAAAAAATAAATAAAAAAAAGGATAATAAAAATTAATAATAAAAAAGGATAAACAAGGATTAACTTTTTGTGCAGATTTAAGGCCTTGGGGGGGGGATGGAAACTTAAAGCTGAGCCGCTTAAACACCAGCTCCCCCCTCTTGGGGAAAAATCTATGAATACCCTGTTATCAAGGATGTGCTCCCTTCCCAGGGCATCCTTTTTGCCTTCTGCTTCCACTCCCCCTCCCCCTCCTACTCTTCCTTTTATCCTTTGTGCTTTTTTTTCGACTGGGCGTGACAGTGCTAAGTGAGTTGACCTCCTGGCACCCAAAAAAAAAACAACGAGAAAATAAAAATAAGAGGAGGGGGGAGAATGGGGGAGAGAAATACGAAAAACACGCAGACATCGCAAGTCGCAAATTATGAAAATTGAAGGCACCCCGCGCAAGGACACGGCGGCAGGACTCGCACTCGCACTCGCACTTGGCAACTGGAACTCCAGTTTCAGTTCCAGTTCCAGACCCATAATAGAGCAAATTATGCGCGAAAAATGATGGCCAGACGGTCATATCGAGGCGGGACGTGTGATGGTTGTGGGGCGGGGCAGTGCGGCCGAGTCCTTGCCGGCAAGGGTGGCCAGACACACCCCCTCAGTCCAGGTGGTGGGGGTATAAAAAAAAAGGAAAAAAAAGAGGAGAGGAGAGGAAAGGAAATTGCGGCGGCTCGACGGGGCAAACAAGGATAAATTATGCCGACGCACTCGAGTGCTTATTGTCCTGCCACGCCCCCACCCATCCCCAGGCCTCTATCAATACAGAAATCGAAGCCGTTTTGTTTGCCATATTCGAAGTCATAAATCATAAAAAACCAGGACAGGAGACCGGCTCGAGGATATTTTATCATAATCACATCAGGAAGCAGAAAATGGAAAATGGAGAAGAGCAGAAATGGAGAAATGGAGAAACGGAGAATTCTGGGGAAGTATCCCCCCAAACCCCCCACCGCCGCACAACCCGACACCCCGTTAGAAAAATGACATTATCCATATTTTTGGCATTAAGTGGGGCTGAGTCTTTTAATTTCGATGCGATTCGATTTGATTCGATTGGCTTTATTCTATTTCGTCCTTAGTCCTTCGACCTGCATTTGACAGCGCGACCAAAAAGTCGTGGTGGGGAGAGGGGGGGGGGGGTGCCTGAATAATTCACCATCCTCGATTTGTTTGTCTGGGCCTGCCAAATTGCATATGAAAGTCAATAAATAATTTCTACACAGGACCTCCTCCCGCTACGCCTTCCGCCTTCCTCCTTCCTTCACACACGAGTCCTGCTCATTAGGCATGCAAGGAGTTGGCTTAATAAGCAAAGAGTCCTCGCCCTTCCATTTGGTTAAGTGAATTCTGATTTCGCCATTCGAGCGGAAGGACTCTCGGTGGGAAGGGGGATAGTCTCTGGGGTTATGGGAAATTAGCAATATTTTAAAAGGATAACAAATCCATGGAGGCTTATCAATGTTTTTTAATATAGTTTTCAAATGGTTTCTGAGTGTTTTTATTTTTAATATTTATTTTTAAAAGCGTAATTTTGTATTCCTGCTAAGCCCATTAATTATAACTATTTTATTTCAGAATATACGATTCTAGGTTAGAAACCCATTAATATTTATATTTATTTTAAATATTATTTAATTAAATATTAAGAAATTCAAATTCCAACTATTGAGCCCTTTAAAAATATAAATAAAAGGTTGTACTTTATTTTCTTTTCATTATAAATAGGTATAAGAAGTATATGCACCTACTCCTTTCTGGAATATATTACTGGAATATAATACTGGAATATAATGGAATATAGGTGTATACATATGCATACACTCTTTTAAAGAAAACTTTACTATTATTTAGTAAATACTTAGCAAGAGCATTCCTTTTAATTCTATTAGAAAATAGTCTCGAAAAAAGAAAATGTTCTCTTGCATTTATTTAGTATTATATTATTGTTTATATTTCATATTTTCATATTAACATTAGGAATAAAGAAAAGCGTTTAATTAAAAAAAGCGCCATTAAAAAATCAAAAAAAAAAAGTAAAAAATATGAATTAAAAATTAGTATAATAAAAGTCATAAAACAATGACCTCACTCTCTATAGGGAATCAACAAAAGCAGATATCTGATGAATAATAATTCGATAAATAGATTATCCTGGATTTGGTCTAAGGATAATAAGGATAATATGATAAAAAAAAGCTCCTTAAGAACCAACAAATAATCGAGTTTCGCCAGAAACTGGGAAACCTTTTAAATCTATAATTTGGTTATCCGCTCAAAAGCCACGGAAAGTGGATTTCCAAAGATTTATATTTTTTACTTTCAATATGGCGCCCCCCTCTTAAAAAACGATGGTGCAGGGTGGAGTGGGGGGGGGGGGGGGGGTTTGCTCTAATTATATGGCTGGGCGGGGAGTTTCATCCCCGGGGTTAAGATGTCCTGCTAATGCCCGTTTTGCCGGCATATGTTTTGGCCAAATGCTGTCATAAATTTCTGGCGCCGACAGCCGGCAGAAAGTCCTTGGTTCTTGGTCCTTAGTCCCTTTGTCCTTTTGTCCTGAAAGTGCAAAGAAACAATGCCGGCCGTGCCAGGGGAAAAAACAAAGCGAAACGAAATGCGGTTGTCTGGCCAAAATAAAAGGGCTGGGGATGGGGATGGGGATGGAGGGGAGGGAAAATGGCAAAGGAAAAGTTGGCAAATGATCTGCCAGAAATCAGGAACGTTAAAAAGTAGCCTCGTCCTGGCTGTCGTCCTGTGCCGATTAGAGTTCGCAGTTCGAGGACATCGCAGGACATGGCAGACTGGAGCAATCAGGCAAAGTGCCTCCTCCTTTTGTCCCGAACTGCATTTGCTGATGCTTCAGTTGTTGTTGTGTTGGTCACTTGGCAGGATACCTGGCAAAAAGGATACACACACATACACACACACACACACCCACGCCGGTCGAATAGTGGGCGATAAGGGCGCTCGGCAGACACAGGAGCTAAAATAATTGCATAATTTGCATATTATTTTCTGCTAAACATGCAAAAAGCTGCCACACCGCGCTTCCAACATGCACTCATGTATGCACATCCTTTTTCCCCCACACACACACACCCATACTGCCAGGATGTGTGTGTGTGTGTGTGTGTATATTAAGTGCAAAGTGTAAATAACCAACTCAGCATAAATCGTGATTACAACATTTTGTGCGAGTGTTCTAAGGGAGACTGTGTGCGTGTGTGTGTGTGTGTGTGTGTGTGCGGATATTTGCGGGTTGCATTTTTTGGTTTTAATTTAATTAATATTTTTCACTTCTTTTTGCGGCCGCCCCCCATTTCTCCCCGTGTACCAGGCTGCTTTTTGCACTCAAACGGGCAAAATGGTAACAATTGGCCGAAAGGCACTGCAATGTTTTCGGATTTCCCAACTTTTTTATTATTTTATCTCCTTAAGATTACTGCTTTATAATTATAATTTCAATTATTATTATAGTGGATAAATTCTTAAGCTATTAAATATTAGATTGGCGATTCAAAGCCCCAAATATTTCTGTTGCGGTTTGTACTTTCATAATTGTTTTAACAAAATTGTTTTATTGCATGGAGCACCTATAAAGCTCAAAGTTTAAATTTTCTCATAATTTAAAAATGCTATTAAATATTATAAACAATCCAAAAACATCTTTTCCAAAATAAAAATAAATACAGGATATAATAAAGACAAGTACTACCTCTACTGCTCTGCTTTTTTAAATTAATTCTTTAAATTGTTTATATCGGCCGAGGAGCGCTGGCGTTTATCGTACGACTCGCATCTACACAACTATTTAGCACGAACGAAATAATATTTTATTTAATTATCTTAGTCTCCGGTGTTGATATCAGGACTATATTTTTGGCTAGAAAACTTTTGGCGTTTTTCGCTAATCATTAAAAATAATAATTAATATTTATAAGGAAAATTGGCAACTAAGAGAAATGTACATATTTCATTTAATTTTAAATAAATCGTGACAAAAACTCCCTCTTTAAGGTTCCAATTTAGGATCCAATTATAGGCAAACACATTAGGTGGACGCCAAAATTTTCTTCCGGTGCACGCCTCCGCTTCACTGCACCCATGCAACAATTTGTGTTTACCTTGTGGATGCCACTCCCCTCGGGATGGGGATTTTTTGGCTGGCCTGGCTTTTCATTTCGAGCTCCATTGGCGGTGGGAACAATGCGGTTATGTAATATAGTGCAAATATTGCGTAAAACTTAGATAAATACGTTTTAGCCACGGCCAGCAGAATGGCCCGAATGCGTTTATGGAGACCAAAGCCAAAAAAGAAATACGAATCCCAATAACTTGCGACAAAATGTACATCAGGCTTTGTTGCACAATTCGTTTAAAGTTGATCGCAATTGGTTTTATAATTTATGGATTGAAAAATGTAACAAACATTATTTTCGCTTTTTCGTAGCTTTTGTAATCAAAATCTGTGTGTGGAGTGGACAGAAAAACCTGAATATTACTTATTTTATTATTTAAAGGACATTCAATTTTAGTTTTACATTTTTTATATATATATAAAATATAACAAAAAAGTTTATTATTTAATTTGGAGAATTTTTTCTTCGAAAACTATTTCTTTAATCTTTTCCAAAAATTTCTGTAAACAATTTATTTTGAAAAAGAAATATTTTTTTGTGTCTTTGTTTTTAAACATTCTTCAAAAAAAATAATATCAATAATTAAAGCAAATATTTTTAATTAGAAGAGTTAATAAACAGTTTTTTCAACAATTTTAAATTTTCTAAATAAATTATTAAATGTTTTATTCGAGTCTTTGGTTGTTTTCCAAAAAGTTAATTCCTAATTCCCGGACCCCCATAAACCCGGGAGTTTGTTCATTTGCCGACGCCTCTGAGTGGGCGGGAGGGTCCGTTACTGTGCATTTGTATTGCATCCTTTCAGTGTGTGAGTGTAGGAGTGTGAGTGCAGGAGTGTGTGGGTGTCCGATAGAAAATGCAAACGTGCGAAATCGCATTAAATGAGCATTAGCGCATTGTTGGTTTAGTGCAACGGACCCCGCCCTCTCAGTCCTGTACGCCCCCCACCCGCCTAATAGCAAACTTCTAAATGCAAATCCCCCCCCCCCTCTTCTGCAAATCCCCGCCCCTTTTGTTGGTTAAATTAAAGCAAAAATTTTAAAGCGAATTTATTATGAAGTGAAAATATTTAAAAACTGAAAGTTCCACTTGGATTCTCGCTTTGATCTCGTGCTTTTTGCTTACAAAAAATGACCGCGGGTCAAAGTTCACAGACACCGACCACCGACCCCCTGCCCTCTGCCCCCTGCCCCCTCAACTGGCACTTTTCTCTCTCGCCTCGCCCGAAGCACTTCAATAAATTAATTTAAAGTTTAATTAAAAAATTGGTCTTTATTTTCAATTAGTCCTTGGATTGGTTGGTCGGAGAGGGGAGGGGGTGCCCCCACACCCCGCCACTTGCAGCTTTTCTTAATTAATTAACCAAATTAAATTTATGCACAACATGGCGGGGAGATAGGCGGCAGGGAGGGGGTGGGGTGGGGCCCCCCCAAGGAGCTGAAAGGAAGCCTGGCACAATAATTATCAATAAACCTGAACGTTCCACCGTTTCTTCGGCTTTTTGTTGTTTCTTCTCTTTTTTTTGTTCCTCTTTTTTGGAGGACTGTCTGGTGGGGGTCGAGGGGCAGGCACAACAATGGCTATTAACTTACATTACCCAAGAAGTACCCGGCCAGACGGAGGGGCAGGACGAAGGACACTACTGCGGGCACGTAAAAGAAACATCAACGCACCACCAACCAGCCCCTCCCCATTCCCCCACCTTCCCCCCACCGGGTCGACCCCCCTGGCAAGCTACGCCCCTGATCCCGGTGGCCCTGTTACTTGTTAACCCGAGGAGCGTCAGCATCCGGCACGTGACCTGGAACCTGCAACATGGAACCTGCAACCCGGAGTCTCTGCGCCTGAATCCTGAGTCCTGTCGCCTCAAGGAGGCACTCATGGCCCCAAAAAAAAAAAAAAAAAAAAAACAAGGATTCTAAGACTCTCAGTGCACTGAGAATTTTTGAAAACAAATTATGTCAAGGACATTGCTGATTGAAATTTTATAAATTTTATAAATATTGTAAAAGACTTTTTCTTCCTTTAAATAATATTTATTTTTTAATATATTTATTTATATATTTATACACATTTTTTAACAAGAAAAAATCTCAAATGTTTGGAACTCATTTTAATTTTTTAAAACTTTTGTTTGCTAAGAATCTTTGCAAAACGCCCATTGCCTAAAATAAAAAATTTATTAAAAAAATTACGTATAAACTTCAAAATAAATAAATATTAGTTACATTTCGTTGGCTTTAATAAATATCAAATTATCAAAAATATTTATTTTTTTATAAAACATTCTACAAAAAGGTTTTAACTTCTGGTTACTTGAGTCAGGACTGTCAAATATTTTTTAAAAACTTTTTTAGAAAGAATTATAATTATGTAAATATAATAAAACCCCTTCAATTTATTATAATTTATTAATATATATTTTGAAATTGAGGACCTATGAAAGCCGTTGCAAATAATTTAATTAATGAAATAATTAATTTCAATAGAAACTTGTTGTTTCCTTAAACAATTCCTTAAAATAAATAATTAAATTATTATTAAATGTTATTATTATTATTTAATATTTATATTTACCAACATAGATAGGTAATCCCAATTGCTAAATAATTGCTTTTGATCAAAAAGGATGCCCATGGAATCTGTAAAGTCCTTGCCCTCTCTCCCCTGCCCCCTGCCCCCTGCCCCGTGCCCCTCACCACAAACACATACCATACATCAGGTTGCATCCAGGACGAACTTTGGTCTTACATGGCCATTAAGATGTCTCAGGTAGCTCGGCAGCAGGACTGCAGCTCTAAAGGACTAAAGTATCCAGGATTCAGGGTTCAGCAGGAGTCGCTCCAGCACTCTATTATTGCCACACGGTCGAGCGGGACAACTTAATTTCCGTCTAGATTTCAATAATGGCGAGAAACCTGCAACCTGCAACCTGCAACGTGCAACCTACAACATGAGCAACATCGCCAATGAATTTTAAAATATTCATAAATGAATGCAAAAAGAGTTTGTCGGGTGCTAATGGGATAAGGTGGGGCACGCCCCCTTTTTTCCAAGCCCATCCCCCCTCTCTCCCTCTCTCTCTCTCCTCTCTCTCTCTCTCTCTCTCTCTCTCTGTCTCTCTGAGGTCGAAAGCGAACCGTGTTGGTGTTGCAGTTGCACTAATTGCTGCCTCAGTGGGTGAAATCAATGGCAACTGGCAGAGTGGCAGAGTGGCAACAATGCCATCGCATCCATCGCATGCAAACTCGAGGAGCACACCTCCCCCCTCCTCCAGCCCCCGCCACCCCCCTCGTAATGTTTCTGTTGTCGCTGTCAGTTGTAATCAACGTTCTAGTCACACCCCCGCCCGCCACAGCGCCTGCCTAACCCCAACCCGTGCCACATCTGCGGCAATTAGAAAATGTTACCGACTTAGAAATGCGTGGCGCTTGGCTAAATGGACGTTAATGGCCATCTGCTGGCAACCGACTAATAGCAAAAAATAACAGAAGACAGCAACAACAGCGGCAATAATAGAATTATCGCCGAAAAGGGGTAAACGCAGGCAGGGTGGGGGAGGGGTGGTGGGGCAGCTGGGGCAGCTGGGGGCGGAAAGGGGTGGCCGACCTTTCTAAATTGCTCATACGCCCAGGTGGCCCAGGGGGGCTAAGGGGGAGGAGTGGCAGGTCAATAGTGCTAAGGACATCTGCAGATTTAAATGGAAAGGGTATTCCAAAATATGTTTTTTTTTTTTTTTTAAATATATATTAATAAATTATATTGTAATATAGGATTTTAAAAGTTTATAGGCAATGTAGAAAATTAAACTATTTCAAAAGACGAATGCAACGAATCGTAAAATGTTTGTTTCAACAATTTTTATAAAACTAAATTCAATAACTTAATTTTAAATATCTAAATAAATAAATAAATAAACATGCAACACAAATATTAAACAGATTTTAATTTTTTTATTAAAATTAAAATATAATAAAGAATTCTAGAAAAAGAATAGAAAAGAATAAAAGAAAAACAAACTAACTGAAATAAAGAAATAATGCTAATAGGACCTTTCATATTTTCCCTAAAATATTGGGAATAAAATACAGAATAAATAAAATGTTTAGCATTTTTTATGGTTTTATAATAAAATATTAAATATTCTTTAAAAATGAAATCTCATCCCAGAGGCAAGGAAACAAAAGAGTAGCCTAGAAGCCGTTGAACGGCGGAAGGATGTCCCTGGCAAGAGGGAGGGGGGGAGGTCTAAGGTAGGCGTGGCACATCGGAAGGCGCATTAAAATTAAATTGCAAATTAAACATCAAAGTCGCTCCCGGACAGCGCGAGCGGAGACTGAAATGAGTTGATAATCGGATTCGAGGACTTCCGAAATGCTTTTAAATGGCCTTCAGAGTTCGATGTTCGATGTTTCAGTCCAAAGGAATTGCAAAACGCTCTCTGAGGTGGGAGAGATTCTACAGAAATCTACAATTTATCATTTAAAAGAGAAAATTAATATTTCTGAAAAATATATTACATTATTTAACTTTGAAATAATTGGTTTGTATCTCAAGATACAATTTTAATATTTCTAAGGACCTTTTTGCGAAATTTTTAACTTTTCCTTTAATGTTCATTTACTATTTTATTTTATTATATGGTTTATTTTACTTTTTTTATTTATCCTGGCTTAATGATTTTATTTCAAATATTTAATACACTTTCCTTAGATTCATTTTTTTTAAGCTTAACTAATAAATATTTTTTTTTACATTTTTCTTTTGTTTTTTTTTAATTTTGTTTCGTTTATTGTTGTAGTAGTAGTTGTTTGTTGTTGTTGTTCCTGCCACTATCAATAAACATTAAAAACAGCCGCCGACTGACAATTCTTCAGAAATCAATACGCGAAAGAGTCCTGCAAGCTGAATGTGTGCACCGTTACATTTTTTTAACAAATTTCAAATAATCTCTTTAATAGTTTTTCCATCTCCATTACTTTTTCCCCATTTCTATAGCCCGAAACTAATACAATTTTATTGTTAATTGATTTTTCTTTATTTATATTTCAGTTTTTTTCAGTGTATCACATATGTTGTCAGTTTTTCGGTGGCTACGTTAGCGGTCACAATGGCGATTTTTCTTAAAACAGTGGATCAACATTTTGAAATAAAAAGGGTTGCCACCATCTGTTGAAATATTTTTTAAATTTTATTTTTAATCTGCTTTAATTTGTTATCTTTTTACCACTTTAAAGTGTTCTTCTTCATAAAAGTATTGTTATTATTTAATATTTGTATATTTATTTTCCTTTCTTTTTTCTTTTCAAAAAAATAATTTAAAAATATTGGAATATGAAATTTTGAAAAAATAAAAAAGGTAAAGAAAACACTGAAAAATTTTTAAATAAAAATCATTACTTGCATTGATTGTCTTTTTTGGATTGCTTTGGAATTTTTTTAAATTATTTAAAACTTAAATACTTTTTAGCATTTTTTAGTAATTTATTATTTTTATTATTAGTATTTTGTTTTTACTTTGAAATTTAAGCTGAAAATAAAAGAGAGACCCCCAGACCACTGTTTTGCTTAACGCCGTAGGACCCCTTTTGGGAGCCCTTGCACCGCCGCCCTTGGACCCCCCCTCCGGCACCCCTCGTGGCCCTTCCCCCAGAAGCCAGCCTAATGTTTCCCGCTTGCCCCAAACTGCTGTTGGATGTGCGGCTTGTGCCGGCGGTTGAGTGACGCGAATGCGTTATTAAATCTGCATGTGTGTGTGTGCCAGGATGTGTGAGCGGCAGGATGTGCGTCTCTGTCTATGCCGATAGATAGATATGCATGCGTGTGTGTGTGTGTGTGTGTGTGTGCTGACAGCAATTTGCGTATCAATATGGGCACATAATGCTCCGAAAATGATTTTCGAAATTTGCATTTAAATTAAAAATTATATTTGCAACACAAACACACACGCACACACACACACGCGCATAGTGGCCAGGGGCGTCATTGTGGAGAGGGGCGGTAGAGGCGTGGCATAGGCATAGGCATAGGCATGCCTCTCGCCGCAAAAACGTCAAAAAATGCAAATTTGGCAAATTTTAACAAAAATTTTTAGCTTTTAGTTGTTTCAGAGCTGCTTCCGATGGAAATAGAAATGCGTTACGCATACGCACCGTGTGCGGCCACAAAATGGACGTGCACCCACACACACACACACACACACAGACACAGACACACTAGCACACTAGCACACACGGACTAGCACAAACACAAACACACATGCACTTGACAGCATCCGCTGGCCAAAATTTGCGGCTTTCGGAGCTTCTGTTTTTGATTAGGCCGCCAACACGATATGCTGTTATATGTATGGGTAAGCACACACACACACACACACACACACACACACACTCGAGCCCAAACACTCCTGCACACTCGCACAGGCAAATAGGAGATCCCGAAAAATTATCGAAAATCGCTGGAGGCTGTGCGGATCCCTAAAGGCCTTAGGTCGATGGGGCCAGGATAGAGAAAGTTGCCTTCCAGCTCGTACTATTATTTCTCTATCCAATATGGTATTTTTGTCCATCTAAACTTTTTGTAATATTTAAATAAACCTGGACGGATAATGGTACAAAACAAAGGATTCTGGTCTTTAAAAGCCAAAGCCAAACCGAAAGAAACCAAAACAAAATCGAAATATGAAAGGAATATGAAAGGGAAAAAAGGATATTACTCAAATATCAAATATAGGGAAGGTATAATATCCATAGATCCGCCAAGTACAAGTTAAGTTATGAGTAATATTTCGTAAATAAATGAGGGGGATAAGTAAGTCTGGGATCTATTTAAATATGGGGGGTTGTGGGGAGGGGAGGGGGGTTGCCCCCCCTCCTCCACAATAAGCGCCCACTTATGCAAGGCGTGGCATTCCAACGGCGGACACAATCCCTCAGAATGCAACGCCGCCATTTGTATTGTGCGACAATGCGGCGATACCAAAACAATGGCACCATCGGCGAAAGGAATCCACCACAATCCCAGAAAGGACTTGGCCGATAGCACTTGGAAAAAACTTTTTGAACCTTTGGCGCATTCTATGAACATAGGCCCAAGGGGCCTCTACTTGGGATTTGACTAAATAAATTATTGGATATAATTATGCTTAGGTGCGGGGTATCACATACATAGTATCCTTTTACCCATACAATAATAATAATAATGAATATAATATAATAAAATATTAATGGGAGATTTCTTCTTAAATATTATTTCATTTTAGAACCAGAAAATCATTTAGGGACATTGTAAGAAATTGTAAGACGGTACCGGGTATCATACACATAAGTAATACCCCCCTAGTCCATAGTCCTAGTCCTAGGACTATTTTGTTTCAAATTTTCAAAACAATGGAAAATAAAATTGCCAAATGAATGTTTCTCAGTGTACCCCAAGGCGATGGGGGGGGGAGAATGGGGAGTGGGGGTGTGGGGGTGTGTGAGTGCTAGTGTTGGTGTGTGTCAAAACAAATTTCATTTCACATTCAATTAAATTAATTTTAACACCATTTCCAGTCGGGCAGCTGGCAGGACGATGGCCAAGGACGATGGGCAGCAGGAACCTGGCCGCTGGCCTTTGGGCTCTGGGAGGACTTCGCTACAGGACCTGTCCCCGGCGTAGAAGATGCCGATGCCAATGCCAATGACGACACAGCAGGACATGCTGCAGGATACGCTCAGGATGCCCGGGCGCCAAGGACCAAGGACTAAGGACCAACCAGGGAGTCGAGCGTGCCCCGCATGCCTTTGCCACGTTTTCCACATTTCTCCACTTTACCGTTAATGGTTTTATCTTTTCCTTATTGCCACGCCTCCACTCCTCCCCTCCTCCACTCCTCACCACCCTCCCGTAGATCGATCGAGCAAAAACAAAAAGCCCAAAGGGAGGGGATGGGGGGGAGGAGCAGCGAATTCGAACAGCGAGTTAATATAATTACAGAAATAAAGTCTGGAATTTTAATTAAAACACAACTTCATTTACAGCCGCAGACGACAGGCGGCCGAGTTGAGTTCAGTTCGGTTTTCAGATAATTCCAGTGTTTGGTCCTGGGGGGGAGTCCTGCCGCCTCTACGCCCCTCTAGTCACAGGCTCTATACCGAAAGCAAAGGATATAGAAAAGTCCCCATACTCACCATTAGTTTTATAAATATTTTACATTTTTTTTTTTAACTTAGAATTTAGACAAAGTTGAAAGCGGACCAGGAGGTCCTTGAAAAACCTTGCAGCTACGCTTAACTTGTGCTGAGAGAAAAATAAAAATAAGCGCAGAGATGGAAAGTTCGTTTCGATTGTCCTTCGAGAAAGGACGAGAAAGGAAGCTGGACGAAGTCGCCGACTTGCCGCGCATTTCAATTATGTTTTCACGGCTTAGAGTTAATTGAAAAGCAATTCGCGGGCAAACAGCCATTGGTCGGAGTTGGAAATAAAAATGAAAATTAAAATGTATACTGTAGTGTCCTGCATCCTGTATCGTGTGTCCCAGTATTGGGCAATGTGAAATGGACGTCCTTCTTGCCGCTTAAAAATTAAATAAATAAATAAACAGATGCATGCGCGACAAAACTCAACAATTATATACATTTTCCCGATATTTATATTTGCTTTTTTTTCTGGTCCTGTTTCTGGTCCTGTTTTTGGTCCTGTTTTTGGTTTACTTGATTTCGTTATTGACTTTGGCGATTTCAATTAAAGCACGTAATTGATTAACAGCGAGGCGGCGAATAAAAATTGAAATTATATTTATATTTACATTTTATTATTGTTGTTTGTTTGTTTGTTTTTTTATTATTTCCAATTGCATCGATTTGTAATATTTATTGTTTCTTTGGGTAAAAGGTGCCACGGAGGCGACGATTATGGAAATTGCACTCTGCCACAAGGACCTGACGAAGGAGCCACCGGGACGAGCTAAGGTCTGCGAGTTGTTCGCCCGAATTTAACCCTCCGACAAAGAGAGACGACGCCAAGGACGAGGAGGAGGAGGAGGACGAGGAGGAGGAGGAGGAGGAGGAGGAGAACACCCGGCTCGGATTTGCATAATAAATGAGACACAAAGCCAAGCGGCTACTGTCACATGGCCAATGGGGAAACTGGCCATGTGCCATCTATAATGATGATAATAATGATGCCAAAGGACATCCACATCCACAGCCACAGCCACATTCACATTCGCATCGACGCAAGGACATGGACAGGTGTAAAAGGGGCAAGCAATTGAAGTGAGAGTTCACTTGAACACTCGCCCAAATGCAAATCGGGGTGCATATGCTATCGATGCACTGGGAAAAATAGTATATTTCCATACAGAAATTACAGAAAACAATTTCCACATTTTTACATTTAAAAAATTTATATTTTAATAAAATATACAATAATATTTCTAAGATGACCTAAAAACTTAGTCTATTAGTTTTTGTTATTATTCTCTCAGTTTTTTAATATTTTTTTTAATAATATTCAATAATAATGAAAGCAATTTATAATTTCTGCCAGTGCCTATGCAAAGTGGAGAAATGGCAAAAAGGAGCGAAACAAATTGCGGGGGTGTGGCGGATGGGAAGGCGGAGGAGCAAAACAATATGCAAATTATGCTGCATACTTTTCGGAGGCAGCGTGAAAATCATTGCAGCTAAGCAGACAGAAGGCCCCCAGCCGCCAGCCCCAGCCCCAGCCCCCAGCTCCAGCCGCCAGGCAGGACTGCATTTTGTGCTCCAGACCAAAGTCAGGCCGTCGGACAGACCTCTTCACTCAGCAGAATCAAATACAAACACAAATACAAACAGAAACAGAATCAAGCAAGTGCACAAAGGCTAGAAAGAGAGCGAAAGATGTGAATAGAAAGAGATAGATAGGGGGGGGGGAGGGGGAAAAGGAGCAGGAACATAATGCCCTTCCGGTATCCAATAAACCGACTGCACTTGGACAGCCCGGATTTCCGCCTGAATCATTGATGAGCTATTAAAGTCATTTATATTTTGCTGTTTGTTGTTCATCCAACTTCGGCGGACTTCTTTCTCTTTCTCTTTCTCTTTCCCTCTCCTCCCATCCGCCGTCTCTGTCTAGGGCCGCGCTCTGTCTCTTTCCCGGTGCCGACTGCCGGTCCTTTCAAACTTTTCTGTCGCGTTTGTTTTCGTCACGTTTGCAAGTTGTGCCCAGCGAATGGTATAAGTTTCATATTCATTAATGCTCATTTACACACCTGAACAGTATCCTTGCGAAAGGATAACACACTTGCGGCCCCTCGAATGCTTCGAAACTTTTTTACTGAGCTCTGCTAAGTGAAACGATGCATTTTCAAATGAACAACAAACACTTCGGGGGAGACAAGCTTTGTCTTTTGTGCTAAAATATATTTACTTTTGATTGGAAGCTACTTTCGCATTATCCTGAAAGCATTACATTAGTTAAATATTTAGTAGAAAGTTGACTTTTAAAAGGCCGTAAAAATTACGATAGACATAGGAAAATATTTGAATCAATGGATAGTGCCTGGTTTTCTTAGGTTTGCTGCAAACGAAAGAAGGTCCTTGTAGACATTTCTTATGTATAAACTTTTCCCAATTACCCATCCATAAGTATATGGTTTTTGTTAAATTACTTACGAGTATGTACAGCAGTACATACTTGAGAGGCAATTTATTGTTTTGACTGTTTTTTGGGGCTACAAAGGGTTCCTTGAAGGGCTTCTGAGACTGGCGACGAGGCGGTTTGCGGCTCCAGTGTTCGGATACCCAGGAGAGGTGCCTTCCAAGTGTCATCTTCCCGCATCCAAGATGGCCAGAAACTGTGACAGGTTGGGGAAGCAGCCCCATGGTAGCCACCGTCTTGATGCCAAAGTCCTGGCGTCTTCCGGCGGCGAAGATCCATCCGTCCGGCGATACCTCGTCCAGCTTGTTTGCCGTGAATGAGGATATCGCCCGACTGATGTTGATCCGATTTTCCAGGGGTCTGGTGTTGATGGGTCGAGCTCCAGGTGGGGTTTGAGCTTTGCTGCTACAGCCGAGGACCCGAGGCGTTGGAAACGTTAAGGACACAAACATTGATTGCTTGTTGGCGAAAAAATGTTCAAGGCCTACTTAGTCCTCGCGTCGTGGCTTAATTAAAGCAGCAACAGCCACATTTCTCACGTGCGAGGAGAACGGGCTGCTGGCAATCCAGACAACAAGGACAACAAGGACACCGACTACGCGACTACGCGACGTTGATGGAAATGAAAAGATAATTTACCCGCATGTTTCAGTCTCAGTCTCAGTCTCAGCCAAAAGGCCTCGCCCACCAAAATACCAGCTCTGCATCTGAATCGGAATCCAAATCCGAGGCGGGATCTCCAACATCATCATCATCATCATCATGGTCCTGGCAATCATCATCATCCCCATCATCGTGGTCCCATTGTCCTGGCCACTAATGCTAATGCCCGGCTATCTGTCTATCCATCAGGCGACCATGTTATGATGTAAACGCTAGGCTCCATCTACATTTCCACCTCGAACTCCACTTCCTGACAACTGACACTGAGAGAAATTGCATAAACTTCCAATATTAACTAACAATTCGCTTTGAGACCTAGATTTCAGCGACAAATATTGTATCGATTGTTTAACAGACGAAATTTTTAAGCAGTAAGGTATCAGTAATTTTTTTCGGTGTCCCAACAATGGATAATGTCCTGATGGAGCCCCAAAATCCCGCTTCAGTCCCGTTCAAATATGTCGCTTCCGTCTTGTCATTGGATTTGCAGGCAACCAACCAGCCAGCCAGCCAGCCAGGCAGCCAGACAGCCAGTAAGGCTACTGCCAAACATTTTCGGGGACACAGGACACCACCACGCACAGGCCCACAAATTTATTGTCCTTAAACATCCACTAACGACAGCGCGTGAGGGCGAGAGGGGTAGAGAGGAAGGGAGAGTCCTGGTGGCTATATTTGAATGCCAAGTTGCCAGTTGTCACAATGTGAGTGATATATAGCCAAAATGTCAAATGTCAGCGAAAGACATTATTACTGGCTAGTTGATCCGTTCTCGCCACCACTTGACTCCCACTTTAATCGCCTCACCCACCCCCTCCCCTCCCCTCCCCTCCCCCTCTGACAGCTCCTTTCGCATCCTTGGCCATCCTTCGCCGCCACCGTCTCCGTCTCCGGCTGCGGATGTCGCCGTCTGCCTGGATAATCGATACGCACAAATACCCACACATGCAAATGCACATACAGGACACGCAGGCTCAGGCACACGAAGGACCCTTTAAGGATCCGCCAGAGTCGCGTTTAAATATTGAATTTCAATTCGATTTGGGGCAGCGATCAACACCGTTTAGGGGTTTCAGCTTTAAACATTTTCAAAAATCGAGCTTATCCTTGCTATCAATTAAAGGATATACTGGCTAGAAGGACATGCTTGAAAAATAGATTATAGACAATTATATTTCGTTTAATTAATAATTATAAAATAATTTAATTATGGAATTAAATTAACAAAAGAAAATATATTGTTATTGTTAAACACCTTAAAGTTTTTTTTAACAATAGTATGGAAGGATAATTGGAGATATTTTATAATTTTTTACTTCGTTGAAAAACTTAAAACTAGAAATAAAAAAAAAAAAGATTATCCTTTATTCCATCTCCCTTTCAAAATAATATTGTAAAAAAGGAATTCCTTCATTCAAATTGAATTTTTATTGGAAATCTAAAAAACAAAGTAGCTATTTTTAAACTTTTAATAAACTATTTTGCAAAAATTTGGTGTAAATAAAAATTCATTAGAAAACTAAAAATTTCCGAAACTTACGCTTTGAAGCCGCCGCGGTGAAGCGGAACAACGGAAGCGGCCGTCAGACCGGAAACGGAAACGACAGCAGAAGCGGAATCGGAATCAGAACCGGAACCGGAACCAGAATGGAGCGCCTGAAATTGTCGCGCAGCCGGGAAGTGCGAATCGGCAGCTACAAGGTGATCCGCAAGATCGGCTCCGGCTCCTTCGGCGACATCTACCTGGCCGTCTACATTCACAACGGGGAGCGGGTGGCCATCAAGGTGGAGAGCTCCAAGGTGCGGCATCCGCAGCTCAACTACGAGCGGCGTCTCTACCGCGCCATGCGCCCCGCCCCTGGCCTGCCCCGCATTCGCAATTTTTTCAAGGAGCCGCACTATCAGGTGAGGGGGTCCTGTATCCTGTCTCCTATGTCCTCTTCCCAAGTTATTATCCAGAAACCCATTGATGTACTTCCATTTGCAGGCCATGGTGATGGATTTGCTGGGACCCTCGCTGGAGCAACTGTTCCAGTTCTGCGAAAAGGCCTTCACCATCAAGACGGTGCTGCTCCTGTCCGAGCAGCTGCTGCGCCGGGTGGAGTACGTCCACGGGCGGGGATTCCTGCACCGCGACATCAAGCCGGACAACTTTCTGATGGGCCTGGGCACCATGTCCAAGCAGGTCTACCTGATCGACTTCGGGCTGGCGAAGAAGTACCTGGACATCACCACGGGGGTGCACATCCCGTACCGGGAGGAGCGCAGCCTGACGGGGACGGCGCGTTACGCCTCCATCTGCGCCCATGCGGGCGTGGAGTCGTCGCGGCGGGACGATATGGTGGCCATCGGCTACGTCCTCATGTACTTCAACCGGGGCAGCCTGCCGTGGCAGGGACTGAAGGCCTCCACCAAGCAGCAGAAGTACGAGCGCATCTACGAGAAGAAGATCTCCGTGTCGGTGGAGGCCGTCTGCGAGGGATATCCTTGCGAGTTCACCATGTACTTGAACTACTGCCGCGGCCTGGGCTTCTACGAGCGCCCCGACTACGACTACCTGTGCCGCATGTTCCGGATGCTCCGGCAGGGCCTCAACCTCCGGCCCGGCCTCATCTACGACTGGGACATGCTCATGATGAAGTTCCACAACACGCAGGACAATCCGGGCATCGGCAAGCGCGTCTTCCCCCCGCCCCCGGCCGTCGACGGGGGCGAGAGTGGGGAGCCGATCGTCATGGACGAGAAGTGCAACGCCTGGCCCTGATCCTCCAGGAGGTGTACCGAGTATTCCCGAGTCCTGCCAGTTGAGACATTAGTCAAAGGACACTGAAAAACAAATTGGTTAATGTAAAATCGAATGCTAATGCAATAATCGATAATCGATATTAAAATTCATCGATTTAATGATTCTTCTACAAGACGACTTTTCTCCAGATTAAAAATAATCTGAAATCTCTTCGTTGTTGGGTGGATTTTGAATGGATGAAATGGAATGGATTTTAAAACTACGTAAACGTTCTTAATTTTAATTTTTAATTTTGAAAACTTGAAAAACTTTGAGTCGGGAGAAAATGTTGGTGACGAAGACATACTCTCACAACTCTTGATAATAGTGACGAAGTTTAGAATTAGTAACGAAATTATTTTAATTTCGGAAATAATCTCAGAGAATTATATTTTTCTTATATTTTTATATGGTATAATTCTATAAAGTTCTTATAAAAGTAAACATGTTTGCTACCTACGAGGCTTAGGGTCGGAATTCCAAATATTTTTTGAAAAATGAAAAAAAACAAATTAATTGTCTCAACCTGCGACTCGAGACTCTGTTTCTGGGATTCTTTAAATGAAAGAGAATATTCTGGAAATGCTGATATATCTGAAAATTGTTGATTCCTTTGTTTACGCACTCGATGGGTTAAAAAATGTGATTGAATCCGAATCGGAGTCGGAATAGGAATCGGACGGACAATCAAGGCGACTTCCAGCTCAGCTCGGCTAATAAAACTTTTTTTTCCGATTCCAGAGAGGGAGAAGGTCCTGGTAGAAGGACCTCCACCTCCACCACCCCCTTTCAGGCAAATAGACCAATTTAAATTGGAACGTGATTATGCAAACGTTTGCACAGCTTAACTCAAGTGTCGCTCCGTGCCGCTCGGCCAGTTGCAAGTTGGCCAGTTGCCGCCGCCCATAAGTGTGGAGGGGCGTGGGGTCGGGTAGTCCGGTATATCCGGCACTCCCATGGCGCCCAGGATGCCCAGAGTGTCCAGGGTGTCCAGGGTGTCCTGGTTGCATTACAAGTCTTGAATCAGTTTTTAAGGCCAACCAGTGCCGCACAAAAAACCAGACAGCTTGGGAATGAAAACACTTTGTTTTCAAAGCAAATAATTCCAAAATTCCATTAAAAATTCAAAGGAAAAGATAGAAAAGGTTTTATTTGAAAATAATAAAAATTAAAATTGATTTATTTTACTTATCACAACAAAAAAAACGTCAGAAACTCCCAAAATTCATACAATTTAATAAAAAATTGTGAATTTTAATAGAAAACGTAGAATAAGTCAACAATGCTTTCGTTTTTAGTTAAATATTTTTATTATATTAAAAATACATAATTACACAATACGTATCATACAAGTATAGTTAATATTTGAAGCATATTACATACATTTTATTATATAAATATCAATAATGATTTCTATTATGTGTGTTAAAAAAAGAGATTCAATGCAAAAACTATTTCCATCCATTCAAAAATCGAATTAAAATACTTTTATAATTTATAAGTTTCAAAATTGTGACAAAATTTGAATATTATGTTAAATAAAATACTAAGTACGTGATATTTTTAAGCTCAAGTTTAAGTATAATTACCTTTAAAAATTAACAGTACAAATCAATACGAAATTTTCTAATCTTGATTTTATCTAGAATTCGGAAATACATTTTAATAAATAAATTATGTTTAAAGTTTAGTATAAATATTAAATATTAAAGGTATATATAATACTTGAATATACAATAAATATTAAAGTTTCAAAAATTAAATAATCACTTTTTAGTCTTTAGATTTTGATCTAGCATTTAACATTATGTTTTCAATAAATGTTTTTAAAGTAAATAATAAAAATACAGAAGCGCTAAGAATTCTTTTAAGTTTTAAGGGAATAAAAAATTCGTAAACCCTTATTAAAAAATTAAAACTATTTAAAAAATTACGAAAAAAGGATGAAAATTTCAATTGCGATGTAACCACTCCATAAGGCGCCTCAGCCTGCGCCAGCTGAGGGAGATCCTTTCCAGAAGAAGGACGACCGAGGCCAGGACCGAGACCATGGCGAGGACGCGACAGGCGCCGGCCATTATTTTGTTGGTGATGCGGGGCAGGAGGTCCCGGTTGCCGGGCAGCTCCTTGGCGCTCAGGTAGCGCAGGTAGCGCCGCCCGATCTGGGCGATCACCCCGGCGCCGAGGAGCTGCTTCAGCTTCCGGTCCACCGCCGGCTTGAGGAAGGAGCGGCGCGGGAAGTAGATGACCAGCTGGTAGGTGTAGATCGGCTGGTGGACAAAGGTGAGCCGGCTGTGGGGACGGTGGGCGTGATTCCAGTAGGCCAGGTTGCTGATCAGGGCGATGGTGGTGAGGCGCTCCCCCCGCCGGGCGCCCTGCACCCGCTCGAAGCGCGTCGAAAAGGACTCGCCCAGGCGGCGCGTCATCTCCTGTGGATAGAAGTCGTGGTAGCCGTTCGACAACAGGGTGTAGTTTTCGGCAATCAGCCCGGCCACGTCCTTGGGCAGGGGGCGGTGGTGCTGCAGGCGCAGGGCGTCGAAGAGGCGGGCCTGGTAGGCGCATCGCAGGACCAACGTGAGCAGCAGCCAGCTGGCCAGGAGGTAGCGCAGGAATCCTGTCCCCGGCAGCCGCTGCTAGGGCATCGGATTTCCCAGGCTAATCTGCGAAAACAGGATGTCGCAAATGGTTTCAATATTATTTTATAATGTAAAATATTTTATAAATAATTTCATTCTGACCAGGAGCAGGTTTTCCAAGGAATGGCGCAACCGGAAACGGGAACTCATAGCGAAGGTGGCCACAACGGCGGTCACGCAAATAAGGATTATCATGGACCAGACCTTGCCCCGGAAGGGCATGAGCAGGGCTCCGAAGGGGCCCAGGTGCCGATCCCGTCGCACCACCATCACGAAATGGCTCTGGTAGTAGACCGTCGACTTGGAGAAGCGCCACCGCCTTTTGTCCGATCCGCTCAGGCCGCCGATGGCCAACTGCGCATATCCTTTGTCCAGCTAAAAGTTTAGGTACTGTACTATTAATATTATTCGATTTTTTAATCGATAAATGGGATACTTGGGAAAGTAAGGGAACATGAAAGCGTTACTTCGATTATTTAAAATTGTGAAAATTTGTGAAATTGAAGAAAAAAGGTTTGGAAATCTGGAAGAGTACTGGGTATCGTTATTGTAGTCCTTCATATCGATTAGAGTCCCATATCTTTTTCTTTATATTCCTTTTCCAACTTTTTTGTTAATTGTAAATGTTTTTTTTTTTTTTAAGCTTTCTTCAAGACATTTCTCTATTTTTTAGAAATCGATAAAAATCCGTTGGTTCAAAAGCTTTTTGCGAAAATCGATAGGGTCGATAACATTGTTCAAGGAAATCAGTAACTTTCGATTGATTAATGCGATATAATTTTATCCTTTAAATAAAATAAAAGTCTCCAAAATTTGTAGAAGGACCTCGACTCACCTGCGCGAAACTGCCGGTGACATTGCCCTCGCCGAAAATCTGGCTGGCCTCGCGGGGGATGAGCAACTGGACCTGGAACTTGAGGGCCCTGGCCAGCAGCAGCAGGACCTCCCAGTCGATGCCGGCGGCCAGGCCGGGGTCCACCAGCTGCCTCTCCTGGCTCGGGGCGCGCCCCTCCCGCCACTTGTGGTAGATAAAGTGCGGCGGCATGTGGTTGGCGCTCACATTAAGGATGCAGTTGCCGAGGTGGCCCCGCCGCACAGGATACAGCTCGGTCATGGGCTGGAGTGGCTGTCCGGTGGCGGGATCGAAGCGCTGGATCCGCTGGACGCTGACGCCGGCGGTGCAGTTTCTGGTGAAGAGCGAGTAGGCGTAGGTGGCGACGGTGCCGTCGAGGATCTGGCCCACCACCACCACATTGATCACCGGATGCCGCAGGCTGGACACGATTATCCGCTCGGCGGTGTGCTCAATGTATTCCGGCGCCACAAGTTCGGTCACCACCACCACGAAAAAGAACTCCCGCTCCAGCATTTCGTCCGGGAAGTTGACCTTCAGAAAGCTTTAAAGGAATTTCGATTTCGATTACTTCGGGGACAAAGGACTCCCAATCGGGCTTCCCTACATAAACTCCTTTTCGGTGTTGATCACAAAGAGCGTGTAGTCCCAGGACGTCTCCTCCCCGGACTTGCCGCTGTGCAGCACCACACTGATGTTTGGGGCCAGGCTGGACAGGACCTGGTCGACGACGACCCTTTGGCGGTGGATCTGCCTTCCTGTGCACCCCATGCAGTCCTGCCGGATGACCATCGTGTTGATCCTGCTGGCGATGAAGGTGCTAACCAAATAGTTGGTGGCGTTGGCCAGGAGCTCGGTCTGGATTTTGTCCTGGCGACGGGCCAGCTCCGCAAGGAGCAGATCCTGGCCTTGTCCATATCCTTGTGGGATATGCCCCTGGGAGAGTCCGTGGAGGAGCCATACGGCGGCGAGCAAAAGTCTCATGACTGAACGCAAAGGACCGTCCGACAGGACTGCCCGACAGGACCCTGGCCAATTTCCGCTAATGAAATGCCATGATAGCAGGACATAATTAATTGCCTCCACTCCTGGTGATTGTGTTTCGCGATAAACAGGATATCTTACAACAAATATAAATAACTTGATATATAATTTTTAAATGAATAAATTTTATAGCAAAGTTAAATAAATAAAAATTCTTGAAAGGCTGTCTAAGGTCTTAGGACTTTTGTGCTGACTTGTATTTTAACGGACAGACGGACACGCGGACAAAGCGTATACAGGGTTGGTCACACTGGCTTGGAGTGGCCAACTTCCTAAAAATTTATATAACTCTAGAATCGGAATCACTTTAATAATCAATTCTAAATGAAAATCCTATAAAGGCATTAATTTTATTTTTATTTAATCGTTTTCTTTAAATTCTTTTATTACCTTCCCTTCAACCTTATATTTTACGAATGACTTCAATTATTTAAGGCTGCCAGAGATTTTTCTTATATTTTAAAAATTATTTAAAAAAAAAACCTATTAAAAATGAAGAAACCCCACATAACACTCTCTTATTATTTTCATAAAATTTTAAAATGTAATTTATATTGGCATCCCTAGTTTCTCTCGGTGCATCGACTAACTCTCAAATATTTACCAGGGAAAACGCACTCGATCGTCGCCCGAAATCCGAGATGAAGATGGAAATTTACGAGCAATCGGTCGATGGCTTTAAATTGAGTCAAGGCCCAGGACGAGGACCAGGACCAGAACCAGCGCCAGGACCAAAGGAACGACCCACTGCCATTCCAAAAAGCAAAAGCAAAAGCATAGAAAAAAAGCGAAATAAAAATGGAAAAGCAAAAGCAATAAGCGCACTTCTTGGTAATTTAAGAAGCACGACTTGACCAAGAATATGGTGATAGATGGGGGGTCCTGGCAGGTCCTCCCAGATGGTCCAAGGTGGCACTGGGTGATTTCTGGGCGGTTCAAGGGGCCTTTTGGGTTCACTTGATGTTATTTTACAAGGACACGCGCACAATTTATAAAAACGTCGTCTTCGCCTCGTCTCGGACTCTTCGTTCGTCTTCAAAATCCTTAGGAATATTCTAGCACAAAAAAATAAGGACACACACACATATATGTATATACATATATACCCGCAAAGGATAAGAGAGTGTCTTTGTGTGTGTGTGTGTGTGTGTTTGCAAACGAGAAAAATGAAGCGAAACAATTCCAAGTAAGCAAACAAAACTGATGGAAGATAATCTACTTGAAGCATACTTTAAGGCGTATCTAATGGTCCTTTTAATGTTTAAACACGCTTTCGTCCTGTTCGTCCTTTTCGTCCTGCCTGGCTGACTGGCTGGCCGGCTCCTTGGCCAAAACCAATGTCCCATGTTTATTTTATCCACATCATCAGCGTTCAAGTCGCCCGCCGGCCGGGGCCGGGGCCGGGCCGGGGCCGGGCCGGGGCCGGGGCCGGAGTCGTCGCTTCCAATTCTGCGGCTGCCTTTTTCTCACAGTAGCCGGCCAATGTCACGTTTGCCCTCCCCCCCCTCCCCTCTTGCCACCCATCTTCTATTACCCAGCCACGCCAACTTTTGCCCACCATCCAGGGCATGCACTGCGCAAAAAACAGGAGGAGAGGAAGTGAGTTTGAGGGAAACGCAAGAAATCAAAGTATTTCTTGTAAATATTTTATTTTATTAATCATTTTTATTTAATGTTGACTTTTATTTATTAAATTTGTATTATTTATTATTAAAATTATTAAAATAAATGCAGCTACTTTTAATTTTATCTTTCTTTGTTAAATATTTTAATATAATTTTTGTTTATATTAAATGGTTATTAATGGTTAAAAAATAATGGTTAAAATAATATTAAGTGATAGCCTTTTTTGTTGCAGTGCATTTATGCACATCTTATTGCCCGTCGTCTGCGGCTTCTTTTCTGTGTTTATTTTATCATCATAATTTCGCATTTCTGCTTTTATGAATTTTTAATTTGAACAGCCAGGAAAATCCGCATGGCTAATGTCTAATGGAGGTGGGCGGTGGCCGGATTGGAGGTGGGGGAGTGGCACTGCGAGGGTGGAGTTTTTCGGAGTCGTTTCCCAGATAACTCCTTGATCCAAAGAGCCATATAGTTTGAGTGGCCATTAATCGATAAAAGACGCAAGCAGGATAAGTAGTAGAAAAAGTAGTAGGGTAGTAGAAATAGTAGTAGTTGGAGGAGAAAAAAGTAGTAGAAAAAAGTGACTGCGAATCAAAATAAAAATTTCACATTGAATGTATTTCGACCAAAATATTCGAATTTAAATTCGTTTGTCCTTCTTTTATGGCAAACATTTAATGCACCTCCAGAAAATACATCCCCCTTCTCCCCCCCACCGCTCTTAAATGATGTTGCCACATGCCACATGGAACAATCCACCACCTGCTCCAGCCGCCCCCTTACTTTTCGGTGGCAGGTCCTTTGGCGTATGGTCCTTTACATTTTTTTTTTTTTTTTGCGAAAAACGATTACGCACTAAGCCTATAACTTATGTTGATGTTTTCTTTCCGTCTTAACATTTGCAAATTTGTCATTTTTTTGCCTTTGTGCCGCTTTGGGCTGAGCCTTGGCTTTATCTCACCAATATTTTGCCAGCGTCCTGTCCGTTTGCTTGTGGCTTTTCGTGTCCTTGCTGGCTCCCCCTCCCCTCCTCCTCGCCTCCCCTCCTCCTCGCCTCCCCTCCTCCTGGTCGTGTTCTTAAGTAGTCCTTGCCTGGTCTTGGCCGTCAGTTTTAAGTACTGTTTGCTTATTCCAGGAGCGTTATCTAGCCTCCCCCCCCCCCCTTCCCCCCCCCACCACCACCACCACCACTGAGGACGCCGCCAAGTCCCTGTGTATCATATTAGACTAATCCTAAATGGTTTCTTCACGGTACATTTGCCGGCACTTGTAAGGACGAAATACAGGCCACAATCTGCTCGGCACACACCATATGCACCTGCACATTGTTTGGCATTTTGCCATCTAAACATATTTGTTAAAAAGTAAAAAAAAAAAAACAAAACAAAATGTACAAAATTAACAACAGCAAAGAAAATCCTCCCGAGTAAGTGGAACAATTCCTGGAGCTTTTCTCAGACGTGTTTGCCAACTGGGAATACATATATCGGGTGGCTATATAAACTTATATCCTTTATCCTTGCACACATTTTGCGAACCAAATGCGATTAGGCGGTTGGCGTGTCCCTCCGTGTGTCCCTCCAGGATTTGGCTCATA
This sequence comes from Drosophila varians, assembly GCA_018150405.1. NCBI lineage: Eukaryota > Metazoa > Arthropoda > Insecta > Diptera > Drosophilidae > Drosophila > Drosophila varians. The sequence goes on from JAECWK010000126.1 coordinate 12,785,424, forward strand.
CGCTCTCCGGGGTCCTTTGAATCCAAGCAGGTGTCCTCGTTTGATCGACTGGTGGAATAATTTCCGTCTTCCAATCCCCCAGGACAGATGCTCGAATAACTCAAGCACAGAATGCAGAATCCTTGTTCATTCACAAACATTTACGTATTTATTATTATTTTTTAATTAACTTAGTTTTACTATATATATACATAAATATACTTTTTTTATGAATAACATTACAAAATTATTAAGAGATTTTTCATTATTTTAATATTTTCCAATAAATAGAGTCCTGGTCGTGGTAATTTAGAAGAATGTGTTTCCAAATCATTTTTAACAAAAAGTAAAAGACATATTGCAAATAAAAACAATAAAAAAACCTATTAGCATTAAAAAAATATTTACATTAATAATCCATTAATTAATACTTTTCTGAAATTCGACTATATTAGATGAATTAATTTATAAATATTATTATTATTATTTTTTAGCGGCTCCCACTGCATACGTACCGAGGGGCGCTGCCGTTTATCGTACGGCTCGAATCGCGGGGATAGATCCGAGACGAGGATTAATATTATTATTGATAATATGAAATATTATTATAATTATATATATTAAAGTCCAATAAAGGGTTTAATTTATTTATTTACTTAAAAAACACTCATTAACACTCAAAACATTCATTTTCTCTACGTTTTTAACATTATTTTTATTGATTCTATTTTATAATATATTCTATTCTATAAACTCCCAATTAAAGAGAAAAGCTCTTGAAGCTTAAAGCCAACTGAAAAGTGAAGGCTATTCATTCGATTAATCAGACACTCAATCAATCAGGCAATCCTTCAATTTGTTACTTCGGACCCCGCACCGATGCATTGATTAATGGCCCTCGAATCGAATGTAAAACTCAATGCCGCTAATTGAGCTACGAATTATAAATCTATGAAAATTGTCGTCACCATTTTCCCGGCCCATCAAAAAAACAGAGGGGGGGCGGGTGGTAGATAGGGGGGTGTATACCCAGTGGGGACTTGGCCAAATTATGTTTTTGGTAAAGCTCGGGGATGGGGGTGTGCGGCGTCAACTTAAATTTTGGAAACTCCCATTCATTGCTTCCCATTTATAGATTTATGCGCTAATAAATAGTTCACAATCGCCGATAAATTGCCAGTTTCAGCCTCTACCTCACCTCCCCTACCGACCGAAACACAAAAAATTGGAGGCGTGGCATGCATACAATTTTTCGACTCGAATAAGGAGAAGCAGGCCGCAAAATGATAATAATTACGTGCATTATGTTTAATGCAAGCCATGAACAAAATGTGGCCGAAACTGCAACAGGGGGGGAGGGGGGTAGAACGGTAAATGTGGCCATTGATTTCAGCTTTTAATTTGCCGCCATTGTTCTAAGGCGCATGCACTGCAAACAATTTATAATTACAAATTTTTGTATTATAACAAATTATTTATTTATTTTAGGCAAATCTTTTAAAATAATAAATTTTGTTAAAACCTTCAATAAAAATGAATAAAGTTTCAAAAAACCTCGATAATATTACCCCATTTATTTTTATTTCAAAAACTTTTTTAAAAATTTAACTCAATAATTAAAAAAATATAAACAAAATAGTACAGAATAGTATATAATGGTAATTTTATTATATCCGGCATATATGTTAATCTCCCGAAAACGGGTTCTACATAATTTTCTCTCAGTGCCGGGACATGGGTATGGCAGGGAGGGGTCAGAGGTTAAATGCGAGTGCATGTTTATATTGCCACGTTGGCCAAACAATAGCCGCTAGTTAGTTTGCCGACCATTCTTTTTTGCAACTATTACGGCCGGATCGCCTGCCCCCCCCCACACATCGCTCCGCCAACCCCCTTCCACTACGCCCCTTGACCCCTCGCCACCACTGCATTTTTGTGTGTTGCATTAATTAAAACACAATAACGTCGGCCTCGTTGAAGGGGTAACAATTATTTATTGAACGGTAAAAGGCATTAAAACAAATATGGAACCCCCCTTGAAAATGCCCCTACGACCTCTCTACGCCTCTGACCAGTAGCTTTTAGCAACTGATTAGCTAAAAAAAAAAATTATTTCAAAAATGTTGCTCAATTAGAAAATCCAAAGTGCAAATGCAAATTCATAACCCAAAACAAATTACTTGAATTTGGCTAATTTTATGAGTACATAATGATGGAAAAGGGGCGGGGGTGGGGGAGGGAGGTATATTAAAACTGGCTATAAAGTCATTTAAGCCAAAAAGCTTTTTGGCCTCGCCCTCTGGTGAAAAGTTGCCGAACTGCCAAGGATTCTCGTCAAAAGCGATTTTTTTTAGGGAAATTTTGCGAAAAAAATAGGGGTTTCTTTTAAATCTTTTTTTTAGGTAAAGCTATGAAATCTTTTAATTTTCATAGATTTTTATTTGCTTTACATAATGCAGTAAGTAATTTAATAGATCGATTTGCGATAAATCACAAATTAAATATGCATTTCTGGATGGACCCATTTGTAATCATTTCTAATATTTACTACTATTACTATTATAATTAGTTTCATTTTGTTATTTTTTTTTTAATTTTAAATTTAACTTTAATCTATTTTAGTAAATATTTCTGGAAATTGCAACTCAAATATTCCATAAGTGGCCCCATAAGGCCAAAGTACAGTCAACACAAAAACAAATTACCAATAATTTGAGACACTGAGAAGAAATTTGTGTAAAAATAATAGGGAAAAAAAAAAACAATTAAAAAAATAGTTTAAAGGTTATAATCCTTAATGGTTTACATTCTCCTTAAAGTGAATAATTTTTGAAGAGTGTGAAGAGAGAAATCATTAACCCATGTTGCCGCAGGAGTGTCACATTAATTACAGTTATTGAAAATCAAAACATAAATGCCAGTTAAGCACTTTGCCGTGTTGCCGGTTACGAATTGCAGCTTGCAACATGTGGCAGCAAAAGAAAGAGATAGAAAGAGACAGAAAGAGAGTGAGAGAAAGAGAGAGAGAGAGAGAACGAGCGGGGGAGAAGTGAAACCGAAACTGTAAATCGCATTAAAATAATTACATTTAATGACAACCGATCCCTTACTCCTTCTCCTTGCCACGCCTGCCACTGGAAACTCATTTGTTTTTATTAACGCCACATGTAATTGCAACCGTTGCAAGTTGCAAGTTGCTAGTTGCGCGTTGCACGTGCCCAGCCATATGGAAGGACGAAACGAATCGGTACTGCTGGTCCTGGCAATTGGATTTTGGCCAAAAGGTCGAACTTGGCCGGCGGCCGAATAGTTAACGATTATTTAACCAAAAGGAATTAACCTCATTTTCATGGTTTCCATAATTAATCCAATTTGTTCAACATTCACATTCGCATTTCCCAGCCTCAAACTTTCCATTTGTGCTCTTCCGTAACTATTTTTCGTATACTCTTTCCGGGTGGGGGGTATTACGATTTCAATGGAAAATGTATTACAATTTTGGTAAATGGGGCGGAGTATGGGAATTAATATTACATGGATGATCCTTTGTGATTATTCTCTCATTTCCCATTTTTTAATTAAATTGTTAAAGAAATCTTTTAAATAAATTAATCAATAAAAAAAAGGCAACAAACAACTTTTCCAAATAATTGAAAACATGTCCTCAAGAGCATTTGGAATCCTTCGGCTACCTTAAATTCATTTATTCCTTCATATTTTATCTGGCTGTTGATTTTTTCCTCTCCCCACATTTTCTCCTTTTTTTTTTTTTTTTTTTTTGGCCTCTGATCATAATTGGAAATTTATTATCCACCGTGGAGTTGTCGACAGGGGACTTTGGTTGTAATCAATATGCGATTGTGTCTGCCTACCTCTCGTCCTGCCGCTCCCGCTTCCCGGCCCGCCGCTGGTCACGTGGCGTATACGCAATGCGGACAATCAGCAACAGGAACAAGGACAACTTAATACGCGGCCACAAACAAGGGTAATTATGAAACGCCAGCACTTATGTGTGGCATGTGCCCCGAAGAAGCCTCCAGTGGGTGGCCGAGTGGCCCAGTGGGTGGTGGCATCCAGATGCAGGACTCCGAATGTCCGGCAGGTCCTAGCGGGAAATTATCGAAAAGAAGGGAAATCTTAAAGGACCAAGACCAAGCTTAACAAAGCTCCAAAGCTGGACGAAGCTTGTCCCAAAAGCTATCTAGTATTTACCCAGGCGATGTTTTTCGATTTTCCAAACAGAAAAACTTTTTTTCTAAAATAAAATAAAAGCGTAGTTTACATTTTCTGTTATTGGTTTGTTTTTAAGACTGTTATGTGTTATATTAAATATTTAAAAGTCTAAATATCTAAATAAACTCTCCTAAAAAAAAAATTTCCTTCGCCTTAGAAATATTTCTGAATTAAATTTTTATAGTTTTTCTGTAGGTATAATATTAAAATTATATTATATAAATAATATTATATACAAAATTAAAATTATAATTAGGTATTCATTTTTACATGATTCGGTTTTACAAACTTTTTGTGAAACTAAAAAGCTTTAGCATTTGCTAATATTATTATATTCTTTTTTTCTATTTTCTATTTTAATCTATATTTTTCTATATATTTTCTATTGCTATACTCTTTTTTTATTATTTTCTAATTAATTACTGAGCTCTAGAAATGTTTTCTACAAAACACCTTTTTATTTATAAATAAATTTTATAAAAATATTAATTTAGTTTTTCGGGAATAACAGGCGGATTTTTGAACAAATATTTAAGCCAAAAACCAACATAATTTTATAACACCAGGTTGTGGAATTGTTAAAAATATGTTTCAAATTTTAAATTCCAAAGAGAACTTTTCAAGTCCTTTCCAATATCACATCTTATCGTCTCGATATCTTCGATCTTGCTTATCTTTTAGAATTCATATAACTTTTTCTAGCTTTATTTTTTTAACAATTATTTATATCTCAACAAATCACTCGAAGTTTTTTCTCACAAAAAGACTCTTAAATATTCTGAAACATTAACTAAATAAATTTTTAATTAATACATTTTATAATAACAATTCTTATATAATAACAATAATATATTTAAAAATAATAATAAAATTATGTTACAAACGTAATAGAAAAATTTAAAAATATATAAGTAATAAAAAAATTAATAAAACTTTTTACTTTAAAATCGATGCTTAAATTCTTACATTAAAATAAAATATATTGTTGTAGTATTTTGTATTTTTATGTTTAGTAAACGTATTTTATTAAAATAGAATTTTTTTAGAATCCATATTATGGGCACTGATGGACAAAATCTTTGTATGCAAAACCTTTTAAAACTTTTATAAATATTTTAAAATATTTGCATTACTAAATTATCATTAAAAATATTTTTAAATGTCACAAATTACGAATTCGAAAATTTTAATATCTTCTTTATGTTTTTAATCGCATTATTGTTGAGGAAAAAATTAACCCCTCGAATGTTGTTCTAGATTTTTCATTAAATACAGAAACACATAAACATTTTTATTATGTTACATTATTTTTTATAATTTAGGTAATTTTAAATTTCGATTTTATAAATTTTTTTATATCTTATGTGCTTTATGCGAAAATTGTAAGAAATATCAGAATGAAGGGCCAGCGCAGACTTTTTTTGGTTAATTTTACTCTTAAATCTTTTCATCCTTAAAAATATATCTCTTTCAGTTAAACTAAACTGAAAATTTAATTTGTTATTCGATTTTCATTCAAGGATACTTTTTTCCAAAATTAGCAACAAGTTTGTGGAAACTCCGAAAGAGGATGCCACACGAATGCTGAAGGATAAGTCGAGACTCTGTCCTCAAACTGTTATACAATTTATTCAAAGAGTTGAAAATGTGTTGAAATAACTTTAAGGGAAACTATTTTGAAGAAAGCGCATGACCAGGATAATTAACAGGGACAGAGAGCAAGCAAATGATAAGAACATGCCTCTTAAGGTTTTTCCTTTTCGGAACGGAGTATCCTGTTCCTAGCAAAGTTCCAAACCCCGCCATAAATATAACAGATAATTAAGCAGGGACTCCTGGCCCAGTAATCCTGGTCTCTTAAAACCCAAAGCGCAGAATCCGAGAGGAAAGGACGAATTTCATTTAATAACATTCCGTTAGCATTTCGGCATTTGGATATTTTGGGAGTCCTGCCGGCGAATCTTCAAAATCGGATGCAACTCCCAGTGAAAATCCTTTTTAATTCTCCATCCACTTTCTGGGCAACATTCTACGATAATAAATCCCAATTACCTGGACCCACAAATCACTCGAAAAAAAGGACAATAAAAATTCGTATCCCAATGCATACACTTCAATTTATGTGTTTTGGAAAGGACGAGATTATTTTTGTAAATAAATGCATATTTTTAGTTGGCTTGAATAAAAAATAATCTTTTAATCTTTACTCTTTAACAATAAAATATTATCTTTTCAAATTCATTGCGACTTTTATTTTGTTATTTAATGTATTTTTTATTTAATGATACCTTTTCATAATTAATACAATGCCTATATTTTTATATATTTTTATATTTTGTATATATGTATAATTTATATATTTATAAACTTATTTAAAACGATATTTGACAAACAATTTCAATTTTTTTACTTTATAGAAATACGACAATAACTCATTGAAATGAATAATAATTGTTTGTAAAGTGAAGTTTGTTTATACATTTAAGACTTTAAAATAATTTAAGAAGGTCTTTTAAAAATAAACTTTGGAAATATTATCATAATAAGATTTTGAGTTTATTTTAAAACTAGAATTTGCATTTTAAATCTTTTTTTTTTTATATTAACAAAAAAAGCAAGAATAAAACAAATATGTAATTTAGAATATATAAGAATATATTCTTATTTTTATATTCCTTTTATCCTTTTTATATATTTTTCTATACTTTCCATGAGGCTTTTAGTTCCTTTTCATAATCATTCCACAAAAACTTGAAAAGAGTGTAAATATTAAAATAAATATTAAACATAAATAGCCACTTTTGTGTTGTGTTTTTGTAAATGTTGGAAAGGATCCAGAAAACTATAAATCAAGTCATCTCCGTTTTTTTGATTGTTGCAAGAGTTGCTTTTTTTGGCGTCGCCCGCACTTGGAGTCTTTCGGTGGCAACGTCTTCATTTTGCAGTCATCACGTTTTGGCCAAGTCCCCGCCCCCTTTCAGCCCCCGCCCCTGGCACATTTTCGCCTTTTAATTTCGCACTTGGGTCATTTTGTTGTTTGGTGTGGATTATAAGACCACTTCATATTCATGCAAGTAACAACCGACCCGGCGTAAACAAAAAACAAAAAACAAAAAGGAGAAAGGAGAAAGGACCAGACATTTGCTACATCTCCTTTTTTTGGAGGCGTGGCAGTGCAAGGGGATAGGCATAAAAACCAGCTGCCTTTTGTATTTAGCCACAAAAAAAAAACAAGAGAGAAAAAAAATAAAAGAGAAATAACCAAAAGGAGAGGCAGCAACAATAAACATTCCCGGCGACTGCTTCTTTCTGGCCAAGTGCAAGCTGACCGAAATGAAAGGCCAAAAGGTTTTCGCCGGGCCAACAGGCCAGGAGGGCCAAGGGGGCCAGCAGCCAGGAGCCAGGAGGTGGCCCGAATCGGGGAAAACAGGAAGGAAGGCGAAGCAAAATGCCCAGACCAGGCCAAAACCGACTTGGCCTCAACTCGACTCCCACACGGCCAGAAAAATATATCCACAAATTCTAAAATCCCAATAAATTAAACTTAAAGATGTTCTTTAACATTTTTTTTAGGAGATTTCGTAACTATTTCCACAGGTTTCTTTCAAGATAAAAAATTAATAAATATTTCAAGGACATTTTTGGAACCTTTAAGTAAAAGTTAAAAAAGGATAAAGAATAATACAAAATAGCGCAAGATTTTAAAAGTTTTGAAGCTTTTGAAGAATTTATTTATATATTTAGGTGAATAAATCATTTTGTAATTAAATAATTTAAACATTAATAGCAAATATTTAAATAAAATGTATGCATTACTTTGGTTGTATTTCCATTATATTTTAGAAATAAAAATAAAAATATTAGTAATTATTTACTTAATATTATTCAGTTGGAAAAATGTTGGGCTTTTCCTTTCCGAGACATTTAATATTTTATGTTTTTAAAATAATATTATATTATAATTAAATAATTTGCCCCAACTATACAGTCCGATTAAAATGTTTAAACTATTTTTTAATGCATTTTCGTTTTCCATTTGTAAAATGATGAAATGTTTTTAATAATACAAATTTTCAACAAATTTTTTATAAATTAATTACTAGTAGAAATTAAAAACGAGAATGGAAAGCTAACTTCGGACGGAGCCGAAGCTTATATACCCTTGCAGTTAAATAGCGGCTTCTATTGACTTAAGATATAGTAAATATCGGATATAATTGGCCGATCTTTACAAAAACATTCATAACAACCTTAGATTCGTATAAAATGGATTTTAAAAGAAGTCCGACGCTTCTACGCCCAAAAACAGGAAAGTTGTGGCATTTCCGATCGTTCAGTTATATAGAAGCTATACGATATAGTCGGCCGATCCGTATGAAATTTTTTAGATCGGCTTAGATTTCTACAAAAGAGAATCTGTGCAAATTTCAAGTTTCTATCTTCAAAAACGTGGAAGTTATAGCATTTCCGATCAATCATATAGCAGCTATAGGATATAGTCGGCCGATCCGTATGAAATTTTCCAGATCGGCCTAAATTCCCCTTATAGTCAATCTGTGCAAATTTCAAGTTTCTATCTTCAAAAACGTGGAAGTTACAGCATTTCCGATCAATCAGATATATGACAGCTATAGGATATAGTCGGCCGATCCCGGCCGTTCCGACTTATATACTGCGTGCAAAGGAAAGAAGGGTGTGTGCAAAGTTTCAAGACGATAGCTCAAAAACTGAGAGACTAGTTTGCGTAGAAACAGACAGACGGACAGACGGACAGACGGACATGCTTATATCGACTCAGGAGGTGATCCTGATCCAGAATATATATACTTTATGGGGTCCTGGATGTCTCCTTCACTGCGTTGCACACTTCTGACCAAAATTATAATACCCTCTGCAAGGGTATAAAAAACATAAAAACCATTGTTGGCCAATTTTTTCGCTCAGTGAACCACCACAAAACACTTGAATGTCTGCCATTCGTCGTTGCTGGGACAATATGATGGAGTACTAACAAAAAAAAAAAAAATGGGAAAAAGGATAAAAAAGAAGAAGAAAAGGAAGCAAAAAAATACTCAGAGCTCTCACAAAAGTAACAACTTAATTTCTGGTCTCTGGTCTCCTTTGCCCAGGACTCTGCTGCTTGGTTACCCTTTTGAATTCATGCCGAGGACATTGGCAATCCATTGAAATGGAGTCCATCAATCAGAAGGACGAAACCGGAGCCACAAGACACAACACACAAACCCAAACGGAAACAGAAACAGAAACAGAAACTTGTCTATGGCTCCAATGAAAGCCTTTTATTACAATAAATTTCCATTTTGTTGGGGGCCATCCAAGTTGAAAGTTTATCGGGCTAATTGGCTGAAAGGAGAGAGGGTCCTTCAAATCAAGTCGCAATTATTATAAATGAAATATCAAAGAAACAATCATCAGGTGTTTTTTTTTTTTGGCTTAAATAGTTGGCCTTTATATAAATTTTTTTTGGCTGGGTCATAGATCACAGCTGTTCCCGCCACTTGTTTCGCGCCCTTTCCGTTCCATTCCCCCCGTTCCGCTTCCGCTTCCACTTCCATTTCCACTTCCGTTTCCGTTTCAGCTTTCTTTTCCATAGTGTGTGTGTGTGTGTTTGTTTTTTTTTTTTTTTGTTTTCTACTTCCTGCATCCGGTTGGCTTTTATTTTTGTTGATAATTTGTTGGCCATCACATTTTCCGCACATTTTGCGTCTCCCGAACTTTGTGCTGTCCCTTTCTCGAGCCACATGCCTGTCTCTTTCTTCGTGCATTATTCAACCACTCAACCCGTCTCGCTCCTGTTGCCATTATTATTGTGTTTTGCTTTGTTTTGTTTTGTTTTAATTAAAACTGCTGACCGCCAAACTGTACCTAGTTCTCCTTGGATTTTCTTTCCCATTTTCCCATCCGCCCCATGTCCTTGCCACGCCTCCCATCGCCCAGCCAGCGGGGCATGTCTGTGCATTAATGTGGCCTATAATCAAGATCCGCCAACACAAAAAGCGAGCCCAACCGGCGTCGAGTCAAGTGAAATGGAATAAAAACTTGTTCCTCCTGCTTTTTGGCCACATCAAAGGCTATATCCTTCCCCCATCCCATTCCCACTCCCCCCTCCTCGGGGGGTCATCGAGTGTGGTCGCATTATGTCGAAGCTTAGCTCGTCCTTTGGCGGCTGTTGTTTGTCCTTAACCTGGGAGACAAATACTTGGCCTAATAAATTGTCATTGTTTTTAAAATAAGAATATTTATCATTTTATTTATTTACTTTGGTTTTCATATTTTTCTTATTAACATTAACATTTGTTAATATTTAACATTTTTAATTTAATTATTTCCCACTTATTGTATTTTCATAGGTATAAAAAAAATACTCTAATCAATTATAAATATTTTAAATAATTCATTAAATTTATAAATATTTACTGAAATAAAAAATCTGTTAATTTTATTATTTTAATTCTTAATACGTTTAAAATTCTAAAACAAATTTATTCAAACACCGAAATGTAAGCAACATTTTAAACATTTTATTTTATTTTTTATAATGTTAAACTATTTTTTAATGGTCTTTAAAGGTTAAAAAAGGAAAAAAGGATATTAAAAATTAAATGAAAAACATTTCAAGATTAGATATTAAGAATATTTAATATTAAAACTTTATGTTTACAATTTCTAACTTTGTATGAAGGATACATCCTTGCAAGTCCTTGACCCGGTTGGGCAATTTCCGTTTCCAAAAGAGACCCCGTCGCCTTTTCCTTGAATTTTTGAAACTAGAAAACAAAGTCAAGGGGTTAGAGATGGCTGAGAAAATTAACGACACGACGCGGTTTCATTTGTTTTCTAATTTAAATTTATGTTTATGAGTTATGGCCGCACCCCCAACTCCTGAAAGTCCTTTTATCCCCTTCCCTTTCACTTATAATTACGAGTTCCTGGTCTAGGCTCTTTTCAGGTTACTTTCGCGGGAAGGCTATTAATTTTTGAGCACTTTGTTTCGCGGTCTCTGATTAGTTTACCCCAAAAGGAGGAGGAGGAGTAGGAGGATGTTGGATCCTTTTGGGGTAATTGGATGAACGCGACCATCTAGGCGAATGACTAATGTGGCTGGCGATTGACAGATGGCCGCCAGGACCAGAAATTTGACTCTCAAGGAGTTCCACAAAAATTCATAATCAAGATTGTGCGACATCGGACTTATTGGTAATTTTTTTTTTTTTTTTTTGCAAATAGAGTCCTGGAACTGGCTTTGTCGCCAGGCTATCTGGGGTTAAGGCCGCCTGGCCACGCCCCCCGATATACGAGGCAGCACAAAAAAAAATTCATTTATTATTAAAATCACTTTCGTTGCAATGAGGATTCCGAATGTCCTATCGTTTCGTCTGTTTTTATTAGTGTGCGTGTCCTGCCGTCCCTCTCTGTCTCTCCGGACATCATTCCGTCTCTCTTTCTCTGTTTGTCTCTGTCTTGGTCCGTGTTTTTGTCCAAATTCCTGACGAGAATTGTCTTGAACTAGCCCCGAGTCCATGTGTAATGTGCCCTGGCACCCGGGGGATCTCGAGACCAAGGAAATCCCACAGTTTGGGTTTAACTACACTGAGAAAAATTGAAAAAAAAGTACGATTTCCACTATGAGGAAGGAAAAAAAAATTAAAATAAGGAAATGAAAAAAATTCAATGTGCAAAGTGCCCTAGAACCCGAAAATATTGAGCATAAATAGGTCCAACTAATTACACAAAGAAAAAATATAAACAAAAATTAATTAAAAAATAAAAATATTATGATGCACATTTCTTGCAAAATAAAAATTTAATAAGAGAATAATTTTTAAAAAGAAGGAATCTGTATTGTTTCCCTCTACTCTACAGTACAAGGTTCCAAAAATAAAAAATAAAAAAAACATAATTAAAATATATAACACCTTGAAAGGTGAACAAAAATATTTAAAAAAGGGGGGATTTAACGATGGAATACATTAACTAATTATAGACCATGACTAGTATGTAAGATCCTTTAACAATTTATATTGTTTCTCAAAATAAACTAAAAAAAAAAAATTAAATCGAATGCTGCTCTGGGAAATATCTTCAAGAACTACATCGTCTATTTAATTTCGGCAAAAATAAAAATTTCAAAAAAAAATACTTCAAAATAAGGAAAGCAGGAACACAATTAAATAAAAATAAGTAAGACTGAACCGCTTAGCTTCGAGCTAAAAAACGAACTGAATTTCCTGGACAAAGGTCCAGCTTTTATATCCCATTCTGGGGCACAGCCTGCTACGTTTTTTGTTTGTTTTTTGAATTTGAATTTGGAAAAATAGAATTACTTGGCATACTACGTTTTTGGGAGGGACATTGTTGTGAAATATTGATGTGTAATATTATTGGAAATGAATGAAAATAAATATTTTAAAGAAGATATTAGAAACTTTTTTGTTTTTTAAACCGCAAATTGCCATACAAAAAAAATAAATAAATTTTCAACTCCTTCAGAATCTTGAAGATTTTTTTCAGTGTCGCCACTTGAGTCCTTGGCATCCTCTAGCCGAGTGGAGTCGCTTGTTGTTGGTGGGTTAACAAGTGTCATATGTGGTTGCTGGATGTCTCTCCATCTGGTCGTCCTTCCTACCATTCCGTCCGCCCCTCGCTCTCCTTCCTGTGTGCCCTTTTGTCTGTCTGTCTGTCTGTCTGTGGTAATGGCAGAGCTTCCAAGGCTTCTACAGTTTCCACAGGAGCACAGGAGGACCCCCCTCCTCCTAGTCGCCAATATATGCCACGGCACACCTGTCTCAGGTCCTTGGATTTAACTCAAGTGTGCTTTGGAGATTTTGTAGCCGCTTTAAAACGTTGGCCCCCAGTCCCAGCCGCCTGTTATCCTGCCACGGCCACCCCCTCCCCCCTGGAAGGATAACTCGCCCCACCCTCCCATCCCTTTCCCGGGTTGTTTGTTTTTGTGTTGTTTTGGGCTGCGCAAAATGTCAACGAAAGTGCAAATAAAATCTAATGGCGAAATCATTGCAAAAGTTACGAATACACAGAGACGTGTCCTGCGAGTATCTATGTGTTTGTGTGTGCTTGCATGTGTGAGGATAGGTAAACTGTGTGCTTAATGTGCTTGTCATTTGGTTTGTCGCACCCGCGTGAATTTGTTTTTATTCCAGCATTGCATTTTATGAGTCGACCGACTCATTTATGCCAAACGCATTTCCCCCTAACCTTTGCCAAAAAAAAAAAAAAAACAAACGGAAACCTGAAAAAAACCATTCCCCCTCCCCCCTGGCGCACACACGTCCAGGACTTAATGATCCTGTGGCAGCCGTTAGTCCCGCAGCCCAGAAACCTCGATTGCGAAGCTATTTTGGCTCCTTTTTATTTTAAATTTTAAAATATTTTCAAAAATAATTAAATAAACCGATAAGGAACTTGTAAAATCGATAAATAAAATATATTTATAATATTTACTAATAATATTAATAAATGGATAAATGACAAAGATAAATAAACCCAACAATCCAACAAGAAAAATCTGGAAAGCCTGCACAATGGAAAAATAGAGCATAAAAAATATACTTATTAAAAATTAAATGTTTCTTTAATACTTAAAATAAGAGAACAACTATTAAGAAATTAACCCAAAAATTAAAATAAAATTTATTTTAATGCCTAGTTATAAATTAATCGTTTTTTTTTCTGTTTATCGATTATTAAATAATTTCCTACACCATTCATAATCCCAGTTTTTCCTACAATAAACTATTTTATTAATTTTTCCTTTAAATTTAATAAAAATTTTGATAGAATCCTTACTATAAACTTTCCAAAGTTCTCTATAAATTTAATGTAAATGTTTAATACAAAAATAGAAACAAAATAAATTTATTAAAAAAATAAATTTCAATTTTCGAAGCATTTACAAATTGTTCAAATATTTAGTTGTTAACTTTAAAGCTTAATTGATTTAAATAAACAACAGCTGTGGAGATTATTGGCAATTTTCTAAACCGAAATCATTTTTATGTTGGCCAACGCATTTTTATTTGCATTAAATAAATGCGTGGCTCTTTATCCATAAATGTTGCATTTGATTTGAGTTTACAATTGGCGTGTAATTGAGGTAAATAATTACCAAAAATTAATTCACACCACACGCCGTTGCATTTAGTGAATAACGGGCCACTCTAATTAAACCATAACATTGTCAATATTTAATTGGTAACGAATATTGCCGAGTAATTACTGTTTTTGGTTTCTGGTTTTTTTCTTTGTATTTGGCTTAAAGTTTCTGTTTCTGTTTCTGTTTCTGTTTGGGCATTTCGTGCTGGCATCTTGGCAGATTTTATTTGGCCTAAACCCATTTCTAATCCCCCTTCGCACTGGCACTTGATTCAATTTCAAATATTTGCCTGTGGCCGGCGACTGCCGTGGAATTCCGGGGAAATTCGCTGGAAATCTGTATGAGGCCATGGGCGGCGTTAGCTGGCAGGGGGGACGCCGGGCCACTAAAGGTGCTCAAATATTTATGCCCCTTGTGGTGGATAACTGAAGAAAACACAATGAAACTAAATAAGAATATTGCGATATACAATATCCGACTCCCACGGCCTGATCCTCTGAATAAAACATGTACACTCCAAGAAAACTTATCGACTTTTATTCCTTTTAGAATTAAATATTAATTGATAAACATTTCTTTTCCCCATTCTACCTTTATTCAATCTTAAATCTCTAATAAATATTTTTTAAATTTTCCTAATGTCAAAGATAGGAAAAAAAAAATATTGTGATGTATAAAAACGTTAAATGAAGTCTTTTTATTATCCTTTTTATGAAATTATATATTATTTTAAAGGTAATTTAAATATATTATGCTTGCTAGAAATATATACAATTAAAAAGCGTATTAATTGTTCCTTTTTTTTTTAGTTTTTGTTTTTATATTTCAATAAATTGTGTATAATTGTTTCTATTTTTAGTTTCTATAAATAATTTTAAATCCATTAATCAAACATTTTCTTCAATTTTGAGTATAGTTCTTCAACAAAATAATCTCTTAAAAAATTGTAGAAAAAGTATTTTATTTTTGAATATCTTTAGCGCAATGATAAAGTGCAGAGTTTTATTCGCAGTGCAGTGCCTGCTGCATAATCAGTGGCAAAAAGCCTGGCGGAGGCAAAGAATTTCTGAATTTAGGCGCTGGCCATTTTATGAAAGCCCCCCCTCCGCTCTCCGCTCTCCGCCCTTCCCCCACCCCCCACCGCCCCTTTTACGACTCGCATCGCATATGAGTGCCACACTATGGTGCACAATTACACACATTTTTCTCCAGCTCCTGCAGCTGTGGGGGTGTATCCTTGTATCCTTGTATCTGCCATCTCCATATCTGTATCTGTATCTGTATCTGTGGATCTGCGGATCTGTGTGGCATCAAATATTTATAGACGTGCCAGGGGAAGCCGCCAAGCAATCGCTTCATATTCAATATTCAGTTGTTACGCGCGGCAAGTGCAGCAAATTGCCAATTCGCCATTCCAATAAGCCGAAACCAAATGAGCAGCCAGCCAAACAGCCAAACAATGGCCCAAGTCCTTGCCCCTTGCCCTTGCCCCTTGCACCGCCCCGTCACGCCACGCCCCTTGAACCACCCATCTCCCATTATCTATGGGCCAGGATCCGAGCCAAGGGCCAAATCCGTTCCGGCTTTTGAGACGAGCTGGATGACGGAAGCTGCCGAAGAGCAATTATCCCGGCCAACACAATAAAATCCAAATATTGGAATCGAACCAAGCGAATGGAATTTCAGTTGCCATTTCGGGTTTATAGAAGGCTATAGAAGGATCTGGCCAAAAGTGACAAGCTGTGGAATCTGGGCCACAGACTCGACGGCTTTTGGAAACCTCTGGAAGTCTGCGAGGTTTTCAAAAATGTCTTTATTCATACCCTTGCAGAGCTCCTCCTCTGGAGTAAGACCTTAAGATTAAGTTAAGATTTGAAATATTCATTATGTAAGCTTTTTTTATTTGTATTTCGATTTAAAGTTTATACAAGAATTAAACGATTAAGACATTTGCTCAATTAATGTTTCCAAAATGATTACTACTACTTGATGATATTTACATTGATTTTTGGTTAAACATTTACGCAGTTAAAATAATATAATAATGATTATCACGTTATTTTTTATATAATACTTGAAAGTTGATTATTAAGTTCAGTAAAAGTATTGAGAAATGCAAACTGAAAAATCTTGAGCAATAATATTACGCATTTGATTTTATTGTCATTGCCAAATGCCAAACAAATCACAAATTTTTTAATACTGAGTAAGAAATTAATACTGAGTAACAAAAATAAAGCTTGATAATAAATTTACTTAGTTTCAAATCAAAAATGTTCACTAACAAGGGAAAAATTTCTAACCGGGAATGCTCGTGCAGACCCGAGGAATCAAGTGATTTTCATTATTTAGGAACGGATATTATTACTAAATTCTCCACCATGTCGACGCGGATGTGCCAGGGCGATGAAGATCCTGAGCAGCTGATCATAAATAAGGCAATCAACCACGGAGAACTTATAATACACAATTGCATATGTGAAACCAAGGTAATCCATATATCCGAGTTAATCAACTATAAAAACGTAATCATCAGCAAAACAAACTGCAAGGCCTTAAATGCAAAAAAAAGATGCGACGGGGACTCCGGAGAAGTTGGGAGATACACCCTCTAAAAATGAGAAAAAAGAAACATTAGCTATTTTACTTAATCAGTGTTTCACTGGTGATACATTTGAAAAGCAGAGAAATAGGAATCCTGAAAAGCCATGGGAATATTCGACGGAAATGTGCCGGCAATGCCAGGGGCGTTATGAATCTATAATGAAGGATCCCAATCACCGGACGATTAGACCCGACTGTAAAGTCAACATAAGTGACCGATGTCCTGAATGCTGGGCATATTTGGGAACAAAGAAATCAAAGAGAAATCACCTCGATCAGTGCCGCCTTACAGAAAAACCTTTTGAATGCGAAGCATCCCCGTTTAAAATGGCCAAGGAGACTTCGTTATATTCTCATTATGCAAGGTGCTACCGGTGGAACACAGCAGAGGACATTTCCCCCAGGTGTGAGGCCAGTAACCATCAAATGGGTGATGAAAATTAAACTCTTTCGCAAGTCAGTTAATTTTAAAAATGTTTGTTTGTTTTATATTTTGTTATATTTTTTAAAGATTAAAATCAAAATACAAAGTCGCAATCAAAAATGTTTGATTCATTTAAATCGAAGAAAACATAATTTGTTTATAATTTGTTCAACCACAAGACAAGAACAAGAACATTTTCGTTTATCAAAAAAGAGTGTCGCAGAGTATTGTGTAATGTAAAAATGTAAAAACAAAAGGGAAAATGTTCATATTTTTGTTATTAAATGTTTATTTAGTCTTCAACTTTTTATTTCTAATTAAATTGTAACACTGATATTTTCAGGATTAAGTTCGCAACCAGTTTTAAAATGGAATATTTCTACTTTAACTCTCTTAATCATAATTAATAAGTTTTTATAAATTCCAAGAAAGCCCCTCCAGCCTTAAATAACATTTTTCGGCAAACAGAAGGTCCTTAGAGGACCCTGGTCATCTGAATAAAATCCTCAAAACTGCCTTTATCAATTAATTTGATTGCCGATTCACATTTTACTTAAATACTTGAATTCGGAAAGGAAGCGTTGTAATTACTAACCCCCTCACCCCCCACCCCCCGCCAAGTGTCCTGGAGCCGGGCGCCCCTGCATATGCGGAGGCAATCAAATTTTCAACGGCCATTTGGGCCAGCCAACCAATCTAATGGCCATCAGGGGGCTGCTGAGGGGAGGGGCGTGGCGTGGCGTTTATATATTCATAAAGCAGCCGCCGCTCCTGCATCCTGCATCCTGCATCCGAATGATGTTTACCTCATAAATAAATAAATGTGGAGCTCAAATATGTGGAGTTGCAGCAGACAAATTACCAGCGACTGCAAATGCTGGCCAAAAAAGTGAGTCAGGAAAAAAAAGGATAACGAGGCTACAGTGAAAGCTGCTTGAAGCGAATACCAGCTGAAGTCCTGCACATTTTTTGCTGTTTTCGCTATGGTATTACGATTTCCGAATGAAAAATCGGATGTGTGTCACATCGCCCCATGTCCTGCGAAAAGGATTCAATCAGGATAATCAATTTTGAAGTTAAAATATCACGTATACGCCCTGCTGACCTGCCCTGTTGAAATTGATTATTAATTTTGTTAATTGAGTGTCCTTTTTTCGTCCTTACAACGTAACAATTGTAAATAATCTCGCAAACTTATATCAGCTGTGCAAGGATCTGCCATCAAGTCGTGACCACTCATCGAAATGCAATTGCACTTTTGAAGGAGCAAGGAGCAAGGATATTGTAGTTGAGAAGCAAAGAAAGGAGCCACGGCTCATCAAGCTCCACTCGAGAGAGTGGATCAAAATAAAAATCAAAATGAAAATGGCGACGGCGACGGCGACGGCACCGAATCAGTTCCACTCTAATGGCCACAACTTTAAATGTCTCGCAGATGTGTTCTCCCGATGAAAAAAAAAAGCCAAAATGAAAACTGGAAACTGGCAACTGGCAACTGGAAACTGGAAACTGGAAACGTAAGTAACGAGTTCGAGTCCGGGGACAGCAGTAGTATATCATTTTTTAGTGAAGTGCAACCGCAGCAGCCGCAAAACGAAGGAGAGCAGCCGCCAGGGGCTTGGCGGGGCGGGGGCGGGGGCGGGGGCGTGGCCTCGACCCTCAGACGGATGCATACAAGGATACTTTTAGCCACAGACACAGTTACACATACAAATACACAAATATGTAAGGTGGCCCAAAAACGCCCGCACTTGAATTAAACATCCTTCGCATTTGGTAGCTGAAATGCACTCACACACTCACACACTCACACACACACACACGGATAGAGTGTGTGTTAAACCAATTTGTCTGACTGCCTGCGGATGTGTGAGTTAGTGGATGTAGAGCTCCTTTTTTTGCGAGAGGAGGTCCTAAACTCTCTTAAAATTAAATATAAACTTGATAGTATTGTTTACAGAAAATACATTTTATTTTTTTTTGTGTGTATTTAAAATTTGGAAACACCATAAATAATATCAAGTTGTATATAAATTTTTTATTTAAAACTAAAAGATAACGGTTTCTTCAAAATGCTAATTTATTTAAAAATAATCATCTTTTTTAAACAATTTTTTTCTAAATCAGGACTTTTATTGAATTATTTTGAATGAAAGTTATTTCTTGTAAGATCTAAAAAAAGCCGTAAAATTTAGGAGAATTTATTAAATTTATATTTTCAGTTAATATACAAAAGTTGTTTAGTAAATGCTTTGAAATTTCTTTTTGATTATTATTTCAAATATTAATATTATAAAAAATTTGATTTTAAATGGTATTATGTCCAAACGTTACCGATTAGTGTAAAATAATTCAATAAATTCTAAATAACAACAAAAGTATAATTTCAATGAACGAAAGGCTACTGAAAAATCTTTCGAATTTTCGAAAAAAAAAACAAACAAAATGTTATGGTCTCCCCACTGCCAAAAACTAAGGCAATGTCATGGGCGGGGCTGGGTGGCTTCCCCCCAGGAGGGGGGTTTCGGTCGGGGGCTTTGGCTAGCATTACAAGCAGATGCTGCAGAGGTCCTGCCCGCTCCTGCCGCTGCTCCTTTTTCCATCTTTCTGATATTATCGTCGACTGAGACGTCGTCTCCTTCAGCTGAACGCTCATAAGAAATTCATAAGTATTTCCGCTTCTCTGATTTTTGATTCGGTAATTAAAATGCAACTGAGATTCTGCTTGCTCTTTTTCTTCCAGTGTGTATGTGTGTGGGTGGGGAGAGGGGAGTGTGTGTTTTGTGAAATATTTTGTATTTGTACAACGAAAATGGGCAACATTTGACAGGCAACATCTTCGGCGATGTAGTTCCTTGACTTAAGGGCCTTAAAGTCCTAAATGGGGATTTTACTCAATTTTTTAGGGGAATAAAGTTTTTTTTATAATTCTTTGGTCCAATGTAGTAGTTAAAAAACTACAAATTGTCGTCAATTTCTGTAAACTAATTATTTTCGCATAAATTTTAATGTAAAGTTTCATTTACAAATTAATAGAAATAGATAAGAAAATAATATTAAAAAAAGGAAATAACAATAGATATTTCATTTACAATAAAAATTATATTTGTTTCTTACATATAAATAAAAAAATAGACAATATGTGTATAAACTTTACAATTCGAAATGAAAAAAAAATGTTTTTTTACGTTTTACTATACAATAAATAAAAAGCAATAAATATTATTTAATTAAAGTAAAAATATTTCCCATTAAAACATGATTTTTAACTTAAGTCTGACAAATTTTGATGAAAATTTAAAATAAATTTTTAATTAAATATTACGTATACGCCATGTTGGTTTCGTGATTCCTATTAATAGTTTTTTGCCTTTAGTAATAATAATTGAATAATAAATTAATTTTGAATTAAATATTAAGTCTTTTTTAAATTATATTTGTAGTATTGCAACATTTATTTGCAAATTGATCGATGGCATTGAATGTCCTTCGTGTCACGCGACCATCACCAATCGACTTCAGGCTGTGATTGTTTTTGCTCGACACACACACATGCACACACACACACACACACACACACTTGCACACACACTAACACACTGACAAACTAACAGAGAGGAAAATGCGCATTGGGGAAAAGCGATGGAAACTGTTATTCCAGGTGCTCCCTGGGCCCGACAGCTGATTGCTTTGGCGGCTCCTTGGCTCCTTCAAGTCGAGCTTTGATTACTCGAACGGTTTCTAAGCATCAAAAGGACGACTCCTTTCCGCTTTCGCCCCCCCTGCCTTGCCCCTTTTATCGTCCTGGCTGCATTCGAAGCCAATGCAACAGTGGCAAAACGCATTATCTGCTTCAGCTGTCAAGTGAGGGGGGGCAAGTGCGGGAAAAACTACGCGGGGATATGGCAGAAAGAGGGGGGGGGCAGAAGCAGACAGGATGGGGAAGAGCAAGAGAAATATATTTTGCAATTTCATTTACAAAAGTTTATCTTGGAGTGCGCGATTTGCGCCCGGAAACGGTCTGCGACCAGGTGGAGGCCCAGATTCAGGGATTCAAGCGATTCAGGACTCAAGATTCAGGTGGCAGAGGTCCCGGACTCAGAACGAAGGAGACAGCCAGCTGTCACAAGACGTCGATGATGTTAATACTTTAACCTTGTCAATAAAAAATTAAATCAATCATTCATTTTAAATAATAATAAATTCATACTTTCTTTTTTTATTTCAATTGTAAAAAATTTAAAAGTTTAAGTTTTACTTTTTTTCACTTCTAAAAGTTTGAAAGATTTTAAATTAATTTCAAGGAATTTTTGTTCTTTATTTTTTAATATTTTCACATCTTCATTTTAATTTTAAATGTTATTTTAAAAACATAAAAAAATATAACAGTTTTTGTATTGTTATGTGAATTAGGACTTGCATTTAAATAAACTAGTTATTACAATTTGTTATAGATTTTTCCTTTAGATAACGGATTTTTTTAAATCTATTAATAAGGGAAAACTGATTTTTTTTTCAAAACAGATTTCTATAATTTTTAAAGAATCATTTTTTTTTAGATTTTTTCATAATTGTCTCTTGTTTAATGATTTTATTTAAATAGAAAAATGTAAATACTAATACGAAGATGCAATCAGAGTGGTTTCAAACTTTATAAATGCCCTTAAAAAAGGGTGCTGCTAAAAAAAATAGAAATAAAATAATAATGAAAAGCGAATGAAAGAAAAACTAATGGCATCAAAGAAGAAAATCAAATATTGCTCAAGTGGCAATACTGGCAGGCCAGCCGCTAACAAAATTCGCCTCCACATCCGCATCCGCATCCGCATCCGCATCCGCAGGATGAGGGAGGGGGAGAAGGGAGGGGTGGGGAAAATAGGAAAAACAACAAATACAAGACGAAGCCGATTATCGTGGAAAAGCCCGTGTAAGAAAACATGCAGATGGTCGAGGGAAAGTTTTTGGGCCAAAAAAACGATAGACCGCAACACTGGCACCGCCCGGGAATCCTCGAGATGAGATTTAAGGATACCAAGGAGGATGGCTGAAAGGAGGAAGGGAGATGCGGGAGATGTGGGAGAGAGGCAAGACGGTGAAGAAGAAGTTTATACGATTTTGATGAATTTCTGTGGCAACGGGGCCAAAATGAAAGCGCGACTCGATAAGTAGCAGTTAAGATTTCGCTGCTCTTCTCAATATCCGCATGGTCACAGCGAAAGGGGGTGGGGGGATGGAAGAGTTTCTCAACTCAAACCCCCGTCCCCCCTCTCCCCCTCACCCCCTCCCCCCACCTCCGACTACCTTTGGCGAAAAAGATGAAAAGTCCTGGGGAGCGACGGGTTCCGCCACTGCAAAGTAATTTCCTGCAATTTAAACTAAAGAAAAATAAGGATGCGTCTTTGATTTCCGCGTGAAATTATGGGCGGTGGCCCAGCAAATGGGGGGCGTGGCAGCTGCCTCATTCAATTAAAGTTGATTCAATTTATTATTAGCCCCGACTTATTGGATAACTCCAATTGCGCCAAGTTTTCTGCTGCTCCCCTGCCGGCAAATAAATTAAATCAATCGATCCCTCACATTCTACAATTTTGTTTAAATATTAAATATAAATAATAAACATAAATAATAAATATAAATAATAAATATAAATAAAAATATATTTTAGGGACCATCGGCAAGATATTAAATATTAAATAAATTCGAGGTATTTTAAGAATTATTTGTATTAAAACTTGTTAAAGACTTTACTGGTTTTTCTTTAAAAAAAAATATATATATATACATATGTATATATATTATACATATAGAAATATATAAACAAAAATACCCTTAACTACTAATCCAGGAAATTCATTCATTTCTAAACCGTATTTTTTTTGTATTATTATTATTAATTTTTGTATTTTTTATTATAAAAGTATTTTGGAAACAATATTAACAAGATTAATGTTTTTTTCTTTTTATTAATTTTTGTAATTTATAATTTATGATTTAAAATTTAAAACACTAAATTATGATTTAAAATTGTATATATTATAATTTAAAATATTTAGCAAGCCAATAGTTTATCCCAAATAAGAAATTAATAAACAATATTGGGAAAAGTACACGGTATCGTACAGTCAAAAAATTCTACGAAACCAATAATTAAATCATGATTTTAATTTTTATAAAATATTTAATCTTAGTTATCATTAAAATACATTATTTAATTATTGGGAATGATTAATGTTATTTTATGTTTTTATATGGAATCCTTTTTGACTTTTTATATATATGGTACCATCCTTTTTTTAATAAATATTAATTGCAATTGAAAGTACTTAGTCCTGTTGAATATATTTAAACGTTTTGAAGAATTTTAACCATTTTTGGCCCCAAAGTGAAAACCAAGTGTGGAGAAAAAAAGGAATTGCATTGTCCTGCCAAAAAATTCAAACCTATCTGTAGCATATCGGTCTGTGACTGTTTTGTGTTCGGTTCCCATTTCTTTTTGGCGATTTTATTTTTTTGTTTTTTATTTTTTTTTATTGAAGGAAAGGCAGGAAGGGGGAGAACAGGATGTGGGAAGGGGAGGGGGGGGTTGGGCGAAGGATACGGACTCCTCCCCCGTTTAGACGCGACACCAAAATGAAATGCCTGAGGGCAGTAAATTTAGGCGCCCGCCAGGACTTTCTGTCCTGCCAGTTGTGGGTCTCCTAGTTGGTAGTTGGTAGTTGGCCAACGGAAACGGCAATGGAACGCGGTTTTGGCCACGTGGCGATCGGAGTATTTACCGCCATGTGCATACTTTGCAAGTCTGCGCGGCGACACCTGCAGGAGTGGCCGAAACCAACGCCTCCCCTTCTATTGCCCCGCATCCTGGTGGCAGGACCAACTCGCCAGCAGACTGAAAAGCAGACATGGCCACTAACAACATCAAAAAGTGCCAAGTGCCAAGTGTTTGCGTTTGCGTTGGTCGCCAAAACGCGGCCCAACAAATTGTTCTCCTCCTCTCCGGCATTGCGATATCCTTCCAATGCCTGCCACTCAGGGGTATATCTATTTTCAATTCACAACAACAAAAAGTTACCAATATGGGGGAAAAATTTCAATAATAAAAATTTACTTTAAAAAATATTCCAAATAAAAATCAATGAGTAACAGGAGTGCGAATTGTTTGAAAAATATTTCCTATTTTTAGCTGTGTGACATTTTTCGTATTTTTTTCGCATTTTTGTTGTTTTTGTTGTTGTTTTTTTTTTGAAGGGAAAAGGACCTGCTCTAATGTGTACTGGACCGGTCCAAGTTTTCTTCTCCCAGCCCCCTTCCTCCGATGCCGTTTATTTTCGCTTTTTTGCGAAACTTTTTTTCGACGCTGGCTTGTTTTGTTTCGTACACTTGTTGGCTACTCTTTTATGCACATCGATTTTCGCTCAGTGCTTTTTATTTGCCCGGGTGACGGGGGAGCAGGAGGGAGGGGGTAAAAGGACAAGGTGCAGGACATGGAAAGGTGGAGCCTTGCATCGGAGTTGTTTGTTTGGCACTGTTTGTTTATGTGCCGTAACTGGTTGGTGAGGAAAAGGTAAAAAAAAAGTTGGTAAAGGGTGAGAGAAAGTGGAGAAAGGGTGGCAGAAGGAGTGGGAGAAAGGGTGGGAGAAAGAGTGGGAGAAAGGGTGGGAGAAAGGGTGGGAGAAAGGGAGGCTGAACTTTTTAAAGCGACATTTAACGATGCTCCAAAGTTGAGCACCCTTCACCCGAAAAAGAAGAGTGGCGAACGTCGCATGAGTGCATTCCTTCCCTCCCTCCCATTCGCAATCATGGGCTCCGGCGAGTGACGAGTGACGAGTAACGAGTGACGAGTCACAAGTACTCACGCTCGACACCCAAGTAATTATATTTTTAAGCCCGTTTTCGGGCAAGAAATTTAACTGAAACCCTAAAACTGAGGCCAAAATCGCGTCACAAAAACACGAAAATTGTGAAAGTGCGGCGGTGGTTAAAGGGGGGGTGGGGCTCTACTACATGAAAAGGGGGAAGGGGGGGGGAAGGGTAGCCTGCATGTGATGATTCATTTTGCAATATTGCATATTGTGCGTCGCACTTAAATTCAATTAAGCTACAAAGGCAGTTACACAGCACAACACAAGGCAGTCAGCCAGTCAGGCAGTCAGGTAGTCAGGCATCCAGGGAGAGAGGACGAAAAGGACCAAAAAGGACGAGAGCCGGGGACCACAAGCGTCCAATAACCCATCAGCTGTCGCACCGCCAAACCGCCCACTCCACTCTAGGTAACCTCCAGGCCGCAACCACTCACTTTTGCAGACAGCACTGAAAAAAAAGAAAGAGTACCAAAAATATTAAAAATTTAACAACAAAATTCATATTTTTTAATGATAAATGAAATACAAAGTCAAATGCAGCTCACTCGATAACTGTGTCACTTATCGAAAATATCGAAGGTCAAAATGTTTTAATTATTTCGATTAAATAAATATCATCTATTTACTCCCTTAATTGGGACAAAATAATTTGATTTTGTATTTCGAATCTTTTGTTGGAATCCCCTTAGGGCTCCCCGCTTTCTCTCAGTGCTGTTGCGATGGCTACACTTCACGGCATTGCCCTTCGTGCACTCACTCATTCATTGATTCATGCACCAATTCCCTCAACCATTCAAGTCCCTCATTCAATCATTTCTGGCGAGTCCTCGAAGCCATTTCTTTAGCTTTATAGTTTTTCGCTCCGAGAACTCCAAGATGGCATTGTTATTTAGTGTTTTTCACTAAACTTGACGTGAAACGAGGACTAAGTAACTAGTTGGAGGTGCACCCATTCATAAATACCCATCAGCGCCGCTTTATTCCAGGGTATCCATCACCATTTAGATTGTTCGATTTTCTTTTAGGAACAAAAAGGATAGTGCCAGGGTGTCGGGTGTGTCTCTAATTTCATTTACACGCTCTTCACCGAGCTCCATTTAAATGTTTTTCCAGGTGTGCCAGGTGCTCATACAGTGGCGGCGAAAATTATGGATATTACTCTTAATATCTAATCGATAACTTTCGATAACATCACCCAACAATTGCATCTTCAAAGATGTTGATTATCGACGTTGATATATAATATAAAAGTATGCCTTGGTGCAATAAATTCCCATATACATCCTTTTTTTATTGAAATGCTTTAATTTATTTTAATTTCTTTATAAGATTATTAGTGAATACTAGTAGCAGTAATACTTATTAATAAAGTTAAAGGGAATTCTTTCAAATTATCAATAATGAAGAAAAAATGTTTCGATAAATATCGATATTAATCGGGGCTAGTGTGATATGATCGTTTATTAGAGTAAATATAAGCTTTCTAGAAACTTTAGTTATCTAAAAGCAATTTTAAAACAGAGAGTAAGCCCGTCCAAAGTTATTTTGAAAAAGCAATTAATCGACCTACTCCATCTGACTTATTTCGCCACAAAGGACTCTCCTTTGTGCTATTCCTGTGACCCCGGGTATGAAGTAATATATATGAATGTGTGAGTGCTTGCGTCCAGAATCTAGATACTGGGAGTGGCAGGTGAGTGAGAGGAGGGGGAAAAGGATGTGGATGTGGAAGTG
The DNA here is from genome assembly GCA_018150405.1 of Drosophila varians. Classification (NCBI taxonomy): domain Eukaryota; kingdom Metazoa; phylum Arthropoda; class Insecta; order Diptera; family Drosophilidae; genus Drosophila; species Drosophila varians. Next base: position 12,812,392 of record JAECWK010000126.1, read on the forward strand.
GAAGTGGAAGTGGAACTTCCGTAACTGTATTCGCACGAATCCTTGGCTTTGCATCTCGCAGATGCCTCGCTGCCATGTAGAACTAATTCCATTAAAGCCAGCTCTAACTTGATTTTCAATTGACTCCTCATTTGCAATGGGGCGGTGCGAGTTGCCAGGACTCGGGACTCGGGTCTGAGGAAGGACTGAGGACTGAGGACGGCGGACTCAGTCGGTGGGTCAGGACGTCGGCGCTGTCAGCAATCAACATGTTCAATTGAGCATATCCTGCCGGCTGCAGGACACTATACCAGAGAAATGTGATTACCCGACGCTATTTCCAACACACATCCATTCGCACACTCGCACCTCAACGAGGACAGGATGCGGGGGGCGGGCAGGACGATATTAAACAAGGACGAAACACGAAGAAAGAAGTCCAGCGGGCGCCTTTTACATTTCATTGGATTTTATGCGTTTCACTTTATGCTGATGTTTTTATTATTAAATTTTCTTGAATTTTCATTTACATTTTCTGGCTTTCTTAGCGCTCCTCCCTCTCTCTCTCTCTCTCTCTCTCTCTCTCTCTATCCCTCGTCATCCCATCTCTATCTGACCTTCCCATCAACCCTGATTCCCCGTCTCTTTTTGGTCGTTAGTGTTGTCGCTGTTGCTGATGATGACTCCTCTTCATTTTCACACTTTTCATTCAATTTATTGCATTTCGCAAATTGAGTGTCGCTTTCCTTAGATCTCCTCGCATTTTTCCTTTTACTTTAGCGCTTTTTTTCTCGTTTCTCCTCTTTTCTCCTGGCCACATCATCATGCTGTCCTGTTTTCCACAGCGCCACAGCGCTAAATATGCGAACGAAATCCCTAAAAAGTAGCCAATTCGATTTAAAGAGTCCTCCGGAATACATTTTACATTTGCGGAGATAAGGTCCTTGCTCTTGATTTTCGCCAAAAATCTCAAAATGTATTAAGAGTTACAATATATAAGAGATAAAGGATATATTCTAAATGAAATTTTTCGTGATTTAAACATTTGTTACGCGGCATCCTCTGCATATGTTCAGCATTCGCACCACCAAAGGCCGCTGCCGTTTATAGTACGGCTCAAAAAAGATTGCGTGGATTACGATTAAGTTGCTCTGCACAGTGAGAGGGAATAAAATACCTCCATAAATATTTTTTATTTAATTATAACAATTATTCCCCGATATTTTCAGTGGCTTCGACAGCTTTGCTTTCGTCCTCGCCGGCGATGTCCGTCTTAATAGCGGGATTTACATCCGGAGCCATCACAGAGACGTCCATTTTGGCAGACACCTGAATGCCGACCATCTCCTTGCCGTTTTGGGTGAGGGCGCCCACCTGGCCGGCGGTCAGGATAATGGCCCGGCCACTCTTGAGGATGTTGAGGGGGAGGCGAGGGTTCCGCAAGTCGTACGGCCGGCCCGTGTAGGAAACGAGGCACTCGGGGCTGCTGCCCTCCAAGGACCACAGGCTGAGGGTGACGCGCAAGGGCAGGAGCTTCGTTACAAAGGACGAAGCCCAGATGATGGTCAGATTCTGATCCGAGTTGGAGTTGCCAGTGATGTCGCCCAGCTTAATGTTCATGCTAAACACCAGAATTGGCAGCAGATTCTTCTGATCAAAGTATCCGAAGCCAGTCACCAGTCGCTCCGCCAGCATCACGGCATGGCACTTGGGCATATTCCGGACAGTCAGCCGGAGGTCCAGGCAGAAGGTCTTGGGCACCCCGAGGTGGATCCGTTCGATGGTCCAGAACCGGTGCCAGCCCACGAAATGATCGTTGAGGCTCTCCGCGCACAGCTGCTGGTTGCAGTTCCAATCCGGACACTTGCCCAGCCGGGAGGCCACTGTGATGGCCTCCATGGGGACCGGCAGGCTCACGTTCAACACGTTGGCACGGAGCCGCATCAGCTCGTCGAAGAACAAGGAAGGACATCCCACGCTCGACGAGTGCCATTCCTGCCACTTGCGTCCTGTGTAGACCACACGGCGTACCTGTAAACGGAATTTTATTTTATTGCCAGTTTTTGGCGGACAAACGGATAAATTATTCATCTCGCTGTTAAATAGTAACGAGTGGCGCATACTCGCTGCTAATATGAGGACCTTAATTAATTTCAAAATACTTTACCATCGAAATCAAGTTGCAGAGGGCATTCGCATCCGGGTTGGGGGGGTCCGAGGACAAAAGTGACAGCGAGAGACTTTTCAGGGGATCGACGCCCAGACTCATGGCCGCCAGTCTCTTGTTCGTCGCCACAGAAACGAAGTTCAAGTTGTCCGGGGTCTTGGAGGCCCCCTCCTGGTGGAGAGTCACCTCAACCTTTTCCTCGACGCTGACGTGTTTGGCTCCGTCGGAGGCGTCCTCTGACGGCGGCTTTTTTTCCTCCTCGAGTTGGGAGGTTTCGGTCTCCCAGCCGGGAGCGCCGCTCCTGTTGTGCTCCAGGGAGGTGCTGCGACGCCGGCACTTGTCCCCGGCGAGCCGCTGTCCGGCCTCCACCGAGCAGGAGCGCTTCTTCTCGACTACGATGGTGCGGCTGCTGTGGCGCGTAAAGTTGGTCACATTGTCGCTCTGCCAGAGGGTGACCATTTTCTTGTCGCTGGACGACACCACTAAACGCCGGGCGCCGGAAACAACGGCTGCTGCCACCGCCTCCGACAGCGTCTCGCCCTTCTGCAGCTCCAGGCGCAGCTGGACGCTGAGCAGGTGGGTGATCTGGCCACAGAAGCCGCACATGCTGTACATGCGCTCGTCGCAGTCGAGGCACTGGTAGTGCTCCTTCTTGCAGACGCACACCTGCGGCGTCGACTCCCGGGAGAAGGGACGGATCAGGTTACGCTGGCACAACACGCAGTTCATTTTCGAAATTCCTCCAACTTATTGCAAAAATTATTTACAAAATTTGTTTCACTTTTTTTTATGGCGACGACTTAGCCGGGCAAAGGTTAAAGAAACAGTGAAAATTTCTGGCAAGCAAAGCTCTGACACCAAAAGGAAAATGTCAAGGGGTACTAGATCTATGGCATATATTTTTCATAAAAAGTTTCAATTGGGAAATGGTGTTTTTAATAATACTAGAAATTAGTTCATCAGTAATTAAAAAAAAATATAGTCAATAATTTGGAATACAAGAAAAGTTTCATTTTTCCATTCGCAACGCTCTATATCGCGCTATCGCGTGTTATCGCGATAACATACTCGATAAGTATGCGGACTCTCAGCTTGCACATCTCTAGCTGGCAAAAATAATAATATTCCTTAATATTTGAAGCCTAATAAAAATGTAGAGTCACGTCTATATATATTCGATATATTATCGATACAATTGGTTTCAATTTAAAATAATTATTGGTTTTGACAAACCTATATCTTTAATAAAAATATAAAAATCTTGAACTATAATTTCTTATTCTACTGAGTGGATCCGCTATCCGCTATAAATAAAAGTATCGATAACGATAGTTCTAAAAAGGCTTTCCTGCCATTAAGAAATCAATGCCTTTTATGGCAATAGAATTAAAAATAAATCTAATTTTAAATAACAACACCCAGAAGAGTTACTAAACCTTGGTCGATAAGTAGTTTTTGGAGTGACCTTTTCTCCAAATTTCACCGATCGCCCGACTTGCTTTGCTCCAAAACGCCAGAGTCTAGAGGACTCGAACGGAACAGGCTGCGACAAATGGAAACCATGTGAAGACCTCTACAAAAATCTCAAAATTACCCGAACCGGTTACGGAGCCACATACAAATTCCCAACGCACAAAACCTGATAAATATATATTTATTTATTTTTCTTTTGAAAAACTAAACAATAGAATTCGGGATGTCCAGCAGCGATCCACCGGAAGCGGAACAAATGGCCGTGGAGGTGCCATCGACTAGCAGCATGACCAGTTCGGAGAGCGAGAACCCAGCCCCCAGCACCAGCACCAGCACCAGCCACCGTCCCCCGGTGCTGACCTGCCCATCGCGCGCACCAGGAGCATCCTCGCCGATGCTCAGCGCCCCCCTCAGCGGCTGTGTGGTGCGAATCAAGCGGGAGCTGCAGGAGATCCGCAAGCATCCGCCGCCCAACTGCTCAGCGGACATGCATCCCGATGACCTGTTCCGGTGGTCGGCGGGCGTCAATGGACCCGCTGGCACCGCCTACGAGGGCGGCCACTTCCGGCTGGACATCCGCTTCCCGCCGGCCTATCCGTTCCGGCCGCCGCGCATCCGGTTCACCACCAGGATCTATCATTGTAACGTGGACAGCCGCGGCGCCATCTGCCTGGACGTTCTCGGGGAGCGCTGGTCTCCGGTCATGAACGTGGCCAAGGTCCTTCTCTCGATCTACGTCCTCATGGGCGAGTGCAATCCGGACGATCCGCTGGTCATGTGCATCGCCGACCAGTACAAGAGCAATCGCAAGGAGCACGACAAGATCGCCCGGCACTGGACCAAGCGCTTCGCCATGCCCAAGGACGCCCAGGACCCCAAGCAGCCGGAGGACATTGAAAATACTGAATCGCAGCCGCAGCAGCTGCCTCAGCAGGAACAAAATCCAGTTCAAAATCAGGCTCAGGATCAGGCCGGACAGCAGACCCCGGCCAAGGATCAGCAACGTTAGGCCTTTGACCTCTTCATCCTTCAAGCTCGATTCCCCGATTATTTTTACATTTTTCCCTTAATAAAGCATTGAAATAATTCAGGACGTGCCCAAACCCCAAGTTCCTAAGCGTTTTTCCTTTCTCATTTAAAAATTAAATGCTACGAAAAAAGGAAGGCGAGGTCAGTCCATATTAGCGGAGCCATAACTATTAGCAAGGCAATAATTCCCTTGTTAAAAAAAAAAAAAAAAGTGAAAACACTTCTAATAGTGTTTTTCGGAAAGCACTTTCTTCCAATTAATGGGTTTCCGTGTGGGGCCGCAAAATGTGAGCCACTCGACAGTTTTTGGAATTCCCACATCCGCCACCTCAAGGCGGGTCATTCTCAAAATACTGCTGGCATAATGTCCTGCCTCTGCCTCCGCCTCCGCATCCACCCTTACCCCTTTTGTGCCAACGCCCGTGAATTGCTGACTGTGTCAGATAGCCGACGCCATCGGAGGTCCTTTCTGGGCGCTCATGTCTATGAATATTCATGAGCTGCCAAAAAACGAATGTCGGCAAAAGAGCCACGGCCCAATGGCGGGTTTTTTGGCCAAGGTGTTGCCCGCCATCCTGGCAGGATGGCTTTGAAAAATGAATTGGAACGCGAACGGTTTAAGGACCCTGGGACCCATCAGCGATATATGTACGCCACGGAATGGGGTCAAGCCCGAACGGCGTGCCAGAAAATATATACACACAGCCAGTGTCCTGTAGATCTGGTGTCCTGGAGCTGCTGGAGTCCCGGAATTCTTTAATGCCCACATGGCACACTAAACGGCAAACACAATTAATATTAACCATTCCTGACACGCCCCGACGCCCATGGCAAGGAGTAACCTAATTAAACTCATTGCAAATTAAATTTTATTTTATGGACTAATCTACATATTTTGTAATTAACATTTCGATTAAAGTAAAAGTAAATGTTTCGCTCTTTAAAAATATAAATAAAAAATATAAACATTAGTATTTTATTTTTTTTATTAATAAATAGGTGTGAAAAATGTTTATTACTAATTAATTAACGGTAATTAATATTACATATATATTTTCTCTTTTTTTTTTTTACTTCCACCATTTTTCTGGCATTACCTTCCTTCTCGCTTCCTCACTGCTAACAAAAGAAGTCGCGAGCGCATGCGAAATAATGAAAAGAGAGCGCGAAAGCGAGTTAGAGAGAGCGATAACTTATTAAGTGCGTCGATAACGCGAAGCAGCGCGAGATAACGCCGAAAGAAAGAGGGAGAGAGAGATGGCAAGACAAGAGGGATATGTCTCCCGCACCATACGCCATTTTGAATTTGCTTTTTATTTAATTATTATAATATTAAATATTAAAAATGTATTGAGATTAAATTAAAGTAAAATATTAGTAACGTTCTTTAAAAAGTAAGTTTCTCTCCATTTTGTTTTGATATCGATAAGAAATAAATACAACAAATGCTGCTAAAAACAATAAACTTTACGTACATACATGTTACGATTTTATAATATTCTCTTCTACATATATAATATTTTAAAAACTTCTTTATTTTATCCTTTAAAATTGCAAACCTATACCATCATTAAATCCTTAAACAGTGCTTTAAATTTAAATTTAAAAAATTAATAATTTATTATATATATTTAACAAGAAAAAGCTTTAATATTAATTGAAATAAAATGTCCGAAGGCAACCGAGGTAAGTAAATAAAATCAGTTTGAGGATATTGCGTGGCAATTTTCGCCTGGAAATCTTAATTTCTGCAATCCCGAGAGGGTGTGACAGCAGGATAACCAAAGTGACACAACAGCCCTCGAAGGACCCGCACAAAATCGTCCTTCGTGCGGACTCTGGACGGGGAAATTTGGACACCGGACACCGGACAAGGGACAAGGACTCGCAAGGATGACAATGTCGTCAAATGGCGAACGAGAGTGCCTTTCCAATATCGCCGCCCATTTGCTGTCTGATGGTTGTCTGTTTTGTGCCGCACTGTACCGTACGGTATTGTATTGAATGTATGGTATGTACTGCACTGTCTTTCCCCGGCAAGTCAAACGTTAATGAACTTAAAGAAATTAATTAAAGTGGCCGACGATGGCAGATAGCCCACATATGCCACGCCCCCTCACATCCACCCACCCGCCGGGTTAATGCCTGTACCGTTTATTGGAATCGACATCCTGGCAGGATCACCCTCCCGCCACCCGCCACCCGCCAGAGCAAATGCAATAAAAGCAACTGGCTGCTTCGTTCCTTCGTCCTTTTCCTCGTCCTGAGACAACTTGACCCTTAAAAATAAAGTCACTTCTCGGCTGGATAATGGGACCATATTTTTTTGTCGCACGACGAGGATATACTCTAAAGGATACTGCCCAGAAAGTGAAGTCCTGGAATATGGAACTGTTTTCAAATAAATTTCTTTTTTGGATAGATTGTTAAATAAATTAAAAACAACATTTAAAAACAATGCAACTGTCTTCTAATCGCATCACGATTATCCTAAAGGATCTAAGGACGAAAGCAATTTGAATGGCGGTGGCAGTCAGCGGGAAATTGCACCTCCTGGTCGAACCGTTTTGGCCAAATCCAATGCGATTATCGGGCCAAGTCAGTGCTTTCCAGTTACCAATATGAAGCTAATGACCAATTCCAAATCCAATCCCAATCCCAATCCCAAAGCCCGAACCGAGCGATTCAATTCCATTTCGTAGTCCTGGCGTCCTGGCATCCTGACGGATTGTCCAAGTTATTTGGCTGCCTGTTTCGCCGGCGAAATTGGCAATCGAACTGCCATTAGCCTTCTGACTCGGCCTCTATTAGCCTGGGTGCGAATTGGCCAACGCCTGGGGTTAAGGGGCATTCGAGGGTTAAGGGTGGTGGGCCTAACTAGGGGTTAATGAGACTGCATGCAGGAAGTTTGCGGTCAAGTCGCATCACAAATGCGGTCACCATCGGGACTATCGCTAGGATGTTTCCAGGATTTTTATGCGGTTATCAAAAGGGTGGAAGGGTTAAAAAATATAAAAATTAAAAAAAAAAAATTATGGTAAGCTTATGGTTAAAATATTTGAATTAAAACAAAAGACAATAAATAATAGGGCCCATCCAATATCGAAACTTTTATAAAATATCGAAAAAAGGAAATTGAAAGGAATTTTTTAAGGAATTGTTTAATATTTTAAATAACAACTAATCTGGTGAGTAAAAAAAATTTAAAAAAAATAAATTCAGGCTTTGTAATTACATTATTCATATTTTTAATAAAATAATTAAAATAATATATAAAAAATGAATTTAAATAAAAGAAAACTCATAAATAAAAAACTCTTTTTTCCATAAAATAATAAAATTCTTTCCATTTCCCATCTTAAGTATATTAATTTATATTTAATTTAAAAAAATTAAATAGTTTTCCAACAATTATTTAATTGATAGTTAGATACAAAAAGTATAAAAAAAAAATATGAAAATGGTTTAAGAAAAAAAAGGAAATTCCGAGAGCAAAGGCCCAGTGTCCTTTAAAAGGCGATGGACCCCGTGGATCCTTTGTCATTTCTGCAAAGGATATATTGCTGTCGTATGTTAAATGCTTCTGACTGCCCAGATTGGAGGCTGGCAGGAGGCAGGAGACAGGAGACTGGCAACATCCTTCGGCCACTCGCCGATATTGCTGAAAATTAACAAATGAGCCCGACAAGCGACAGGCTGATGAGTTTTCATGCCACATTTTCTGAGGGGGGCGAACGGGGGACGACGAAAAGGTCCTGGAAAAGCCCCGGAAATCCTCCGCCACCCCCTCCCCCTCGACCCAGCGCCCGTTTCCGGGCAATAGCCGTGGGGCGGAGCTATTGGATTCCGTGTCAAACGGGGTTGCCTCCTGCACTCTCAGCTCTTATTGAATTCCATTGCAGGACCAAAGGACAAGCGCTGGCGTCACAAACGTCATCATAAAGTCGTGCCCAGAAAGGACGAAAAGGGCCAAACCAATGAAGTATCGATATGCCCACCGATGGCTCTCGTTAATGTTAATGCCAAATTGTTTTAGATGATTCGGATTTAGCCAACCAAAAAGCGGAGGACTTCTGCCGGTGACACTCCTGCCAGGACCGCCAAGGACCCAAAAACAGGACAAACAGGAGCAAACAGGACCAAACGGCACCAGCCCGCATCCACACATCTCCCACTGAGTCCTGGACGGCAATATTCTTGTCAAAAGGACAAACTACAAAAGGACTCGCTTCTTATCGCACCAGACAGACTTTTCCATCCCATCCCGTATTATTATGACTATGGCGGCGCTATGGCCCAGCTGCAAAGGACCTCCGCTCCGCTTTGCCCAGTCTGAGCCCAAGGATCCTCTTCAAAGAGAGGGGGGGTGGGGGGGAAGGGGGGGTCCCCCCATTTACAAATTACTCGCCATCGAAAGTCAATTTGTCAGACGAGGCTGCACATTCGGACTTTAGGGATTTTATAACTTTTTGCTTTAAACTCTTTGTTTAATTATTAAATAAGCGTGTATACAAATTTTAAAAACGTATTATTAATACATTCATTCATTTTGTTTATATTTTTATTAAATATTTTTAGCTATATAAAGTGAAACAAAATATTTTTAAAATATATTTAAAACGTCACTACAACCTTTTTTATTTCATAATTTCGAAAGTATTAATGCTGGAATGTGAAATATTTAATAAAACATTTTTCTTTTAATATTAAATATTCAATATTCATCCAAGTAAGACAAAAATTATGCTATTTTTAAACTTTTTAGTTATGTTTTCTGTAAGAAATTGAGAAAAAAAATTCGAAAATGAAAAAAATTAACACAAAATTAAAGTTTCTGGAAATATAAATAAACAAAAGTCAAAAAAAAAAATAATAAAATTTGTAAAACTAAAAATGGATTCCATTAGGAAGGAAAAGTATGAATTAAAAGTTCCGGCTGGCGAAGACAAAAAAGTGCTTTTGGCCAAAATGTCGATGGTCGTCGCCCTTGGCAATGGCAGGGAGAGAGGAGGAAAGGGAATGGGAATGGGAATGGGAATGGGGATGGGGATGGGGATGGGGATGGGACAGTGTAATCCTGGACCAGGACACCAAGTGGCAGTGAAAGGCTTCCGGCAGAATCAAAATCAAAATCAAAATCAAAATAGTGCATTCAAATCTGTGGCAACTCCAAACAAATGCCAATTCCATGGCATTTTCGGCAACAAAGCGAAATTAATTTCGTCAAAGTGGGGGAATTTTGCGGGGCTTCCGTGTGGATCGAAACTAAGGATACTATTCGGGCGCAAGGACTCAATTAATTTGGCAAAAGTGAAAGAGCACCATGGCGGTCCTTGGCGGTCTTCGGCTTGGCTTGGATTTTTGGCTTTCCATCCGGAGCTGGAAAATGTAATTAAGCCCGGCCGGGGGCGGCTGCGAATGGAAAGCTGCCTCGCAAAGTTGCCGTCTAAATATTATTTTACACGATGCTTTAACGGCAACTTTTGCATGCCCCATAATAATAATAATAATCGTCATAATGCCGCCGGGCCGCAACTGTTTCATTAAAAGAAAAATAAACCCATCTGCAAGGATGTGCCAGGATGGTGGGTGGGATGGTGAATGGATGGATGGAGGGGAAGAGATTGCAGATTGCATCGTATGTTGTTTTATGCGTATGATATTTTTCCAGGCCAAAGTTATGAGTTTCGACCGGGGATTCTCATTCTCATTTTTATCCTTTTCTTCTCCTTTCTTGCCTTTCAAGGACCCCGGCGACTGGGGCTTCAACTTGCTCTTTTAGTTAAATGTTTGAAAAGAAAAATTAAAAACTTTTTACAACGCGCTCACAACATGCGCTTTTTTTTCTTGCTCCGCCATAATATCCTGTAAGCGGGGCCAAAAGTTAAACGGCCAAAGGGGAAAAGGCGGGTGGGGGGTGGTGGAGATTATGTCGCACTAGGACACCCCCTGGCCCCTCAAAAAATGCGTCTTAATCCTGGACTAAGAACAACCGCAGGCGGTGACACCCACATCCCACATGCCACTCCCCCTAATGCCACTTGCCACACATGCAACATGTCAGATCTTCTCCAAAGTTGCTCGTCCTTAAGCGATCCCTTGCCACCAGGTCCTCGACAATTTCTCACACCAATCCCAACCACAAAGGAATCCGAATAATCACCTTCAGGACGATTTCAACATTAAAATTAATATCTTTTAGATTTAATAATTAAGAGATCATTTTAGAAAATTGAAAGTTTTTCTGCTAAAGCTTAATAGTTTATAAACTTAAAAAAAGGCATTTTTGTGTTAAATAAACATTCAATAAAATATTATTTTATAATGTAATCCTTTGGAGTTTCATTAAAATAAATATTTAATTTAAAAATATATCTTATAAAATAAATATTTATTTAAAATTATAATTAATAAATATTATTATTAATTTTTTTTTAAAAACTTCTAAAAAATAGTGTCCTTAATTGTTTAGCTTTGGAAGAGAAATTTATTATAAACTATACACTAGTTATCTTTAAATTTAAATATTTTGGAAATATTTTTTTTTTAATATTTTTAATTTTTTTTTATGTTTATAATTTGGAATAAAATGTCCTTGTTAGGGATTCACATTTTTTTTTTTTTTGTTTTTTTATTAGAAAATAATTATTAACGAAAATTATTAATTCAAAAAATTTTCAAGATGTATATTTTTTCCCGAAAATATTTATCTAAGCCAAGGCAGAGGAAAATGAGGGAGGTGGGAGGAAAACCAACAGAAAAAAAAAATAGAAACAAAAGAAGAAATTTTAGAAAACACGCAAAAAAAAAGTGAAAAATCAAGAAAAACTTGAAACAACTTTTTTCATATGGATGTTTGTATGTTTTTTATTTTTTTGTTTTTTTTTTGTTACTCGACGACGGCTGACTTGGCTGGCTGGCATGTCTTGTCTGAGCCACCCAAGACGGCCCACCCACTGGGGGAAAAATACCCAGGAGTAGCTAGGGCCACCCTGGACCAGCCTGGGACCACCCATATCCTTTTTCCCTGTGCCACTTTCCACTTGCCGCTCTCGTAACTTTTGCTAGTGCGGCGACATCTGCCAATGTTTTCAACATTGCAACACACACATTGCCACTGGAAGGGGGTGCGAGGGGAAATTTGATGCACTGGGAAAAATAAAGCGTTATTTTTGGATATAAAAAACATTAAAAAATCGAAAAGTAACATATATTTGCCATATATTAGGCAATATTGTATATAAAACTATACCTGATTTTTCTCAGTGTAGTCAGTTGCAAGTGTGTGACACACGCCAAAGGACAAACTCCTTGGAAAAATAATGAAAAAGTAACTCAAAGTCGTATTTGTATTTTCTTCAGCTTCTGCCGTCTATCTCTCTTCCACAACCTCTCGCCTTCTCTCTCTCTCTATCTCTCTCTCTCTCTCTCGCCAGTCGGCAGATATATCCTTTTGGATATCTCAAAGTCGAACTCCTCCATCATGCTGCGCTCCGTCCATGGAGCCTGTTTTGGAAATTGGTGCGAGTAATTGGTTTGTTAGAACAAAACTTATGGCCCTGGTCCTGGCACGACCCCTTTCGCCAGGGCGCCCCTGTAAGGGGGGTCGGCGAAGTTCACCCTGTGCCACTGGACATGGGCAAAGTTTTTCGGAGACTCACCTGGCAGGCGACAGCCGTGTACGAAGCTAAAGAGATGAACAGACTGAAGGACAGACGGACTGGAGGACAGGAGGACTGGAGGACAAGAGGACAGACGGACTGGAGGACAGGAGGACTGGAGGACAAGAGGACAGACGGACTGGAGGACTGGGGGACTGGAAGACAGTCGGACTGGAGGACAAGAGGACAAAAGGACAGGAGGACTGGAAGACAGTCGGACTGGAGGACAAGAGGACAGGACGACTGGGGGACTGGGGGACGGACAACCTAATAATAATCTGCATGCCAAGCTGAGAAACTTAAAAACATGTCACAGACTTTTCGGTTTACAGATTTTCGCAAGCTGCACACGGAACTTTGCTTTGCTACACTGGGAGAAATTATGGAGCCACAAAAGTTTTAATCAAGTGAGTATTTTTAACGGATCGAATAGGAATGTGTTATTGAATAATATTGAAACACTGTTAAAAAGTATATATAAAAAAATTATTATTTTCCAATATAAAATAATTAAAATTTTTACAGAACATGAGAAAAAAAGAAAAGAAAATTTAACAAGTTTTAGAAACTTGAATTTTGCTTTAAAAATTTCCGTAGATTTGAAAGCTCAGCCTAATAATAGCCACATTTTCTTGCCGTGTAAAAGTGTCCTGGCTGGGACGTGGTCGTCGTCCTGCCCCGGGTCGTGGCACCACCCGTGGCGAGGAGTCGAGATACAGATACACGTCTAACATGTCACTGACACACACGAAGTAACTGCAGTTTCTGGGGACGCAACGCGCCCCTGCCACAGCACAAAGGTTAAAAAGCAATTTTTCGAAATGTCAGCATACAAAATTTCATTACAAATTTGTTTGCGTCATTTTTTGTTTTCTTGTTTCTTCAGTTTGGCCACTTTCTTTGTTTTTCGTAGTCGAGATTGCAAGCTTATAAGCATATACTTTTCTATTATTATTATTATTATTATTATTTTTTTTTTTTTTGTAAACAGTGTTGAACAATTTCCTTTTCTTTACATATTAAGCGTTGGATTGCAGTGTTGTGAAGCTATATAAAACACAAGTATCTTCATTTAATTATTGTAAAAAAAAAAATACCTTTTTAAGAGCTTTAACTAATGTTTTTCGAAGAAAAAAAAGATAAATTGCCAAAGAAAGATTTTAAATATTCCGTTTTAAGATTTCCTTCGATGCAACGATTTTTTTTGTTATTTCTAATTTTTTATGACAATGCTCCATCTGGATACTTTTTAAACAAAGTAAATCATTACTAGACATTAGCAATCTCTTTTTCCTAGACATAATTCCCAGACATAACCTCACTCTTTAAGTGCTGAAAAAGGTTTCATTGCCGAATAAACAGTGTTGAGTTGCGTTCTTTGAATAAATTCCCTTCAGCCCGACTTGGCCGGAACGGGGGGCAAAAATAAAATGATTTATGATTATTAATAACAATAATAGAGCATATATGCATATGTGTATGGAAAGTGGCCGACGGACCGGAACAGAAACACAAGAGGTCCTGGGGAAAATCGACGTTTAAAAAGGATTTGCCTTGCTAAACATTTTTGAAATGCCTTAAGCTATTCAAAAATTACATCACTCGAGTAAATACAAGAGAGACATTCGAAGGGAATGGAATATAAATGGAAAATGGAGGGGAGAGTGGGGAATGGGGAATGGGCGAATGGGGAAATGGGAAAATGGGGAATGTGGGCCGTCAGTCCTGTGTGTGTGTCCTGCGAGTCCTGCGGATCCTGAGATGCACGATTAATGGCAACGAGAAATGTAATGTAGCGAATATGCGAGAGTTGCCGTCCTGATTTCAAAAATGGGATCGGCCAGGAGGCACAAGCGATGGGGTGGTAAGGTGGGGGGGAGGGAGGAGGAGTAGGAAAACGAAGGGAAATTAAAGGGAAAAAGCTAGGGAAAACAAAACAAAAGGCGGCGATGGAAAAACAACGCCAAGCAGTTCAATGCTCGACCGCTGGCATTCGCCTGATTTAACCATGCATTGGGTCAGAATTGAGGTCCAAGGACCAAGGACTCGAGCTCTGAGGACTCGGCCGCAGACACAGGACCTCCACGTTCACGTCCTGGCCCGCATCTCGTCCTCGACATCATCGAGAAATGAAAACAACTCAAGCGAAAATACAATCATATTTTTATTGCCGGCTGGTTGGCTGCATTTCGAGGCGAGCCCAAGGAAGCGGACACATTGCTCGGCGGTGGGTGGGGGTGGGGAGGTGGTGTATGGGCCCAGGATATCAAGGGGCACTACACTATAGCCCCACCACACTGGAAAAAATAATATTTCCCATAATTGTTGTAAGCCTGCAGTCATTTATAAATTTTTTTATATAATTATATAAACTAATTTAATTTAAAATATTTATTTAAAATATAAAAATATTAATGATATATCATTAATTTGTTATTTTTATATTAAACATTTAGAAAGCAAATTTCTCTTCTGTAATTATAACTATTTGAAAATCTTGCATTTTTAGCTTCAGTTTAAATATTAAATAAGACACAAAATGTTAAATATTAAATACCAATATTTGTCTCCTCATTTTGTATATTGTGCGATAAATAATATAAACAAACTTCAAATTAATTGATTTATAAATTTAATCATAATTTAACAATGTATTGTCCCTAGTAGTTTTCTTTTCTAACTTTTAATTATTCTTAATTTGCAACCGACTGAGGGGCGCTGCCGTTTATCGTACGGCTCGTTTTTTAAACATTTTAGCAAACTTAATACTTAAATGAAACCATTTGTAACATCCATTTCCCAGAAGGATTTGATGTTAGTTTCCATCTTATATCAAAAACAATATACACAATTTTAAATTGTTATTACCTTTTGTTAAATTGAAGAAAATATTTTTTTTTTGTGTGAAAGCATTGTGGTTTGCCGGCCCGTTTAGTCGATTATTCTTGGAGGCGTTTTTCTTGGAGGAAAGCACAACAACACTGGCAGGAAAAACAACAATTGGTGAAACAATAACAGTTGGAAAAGCACTCCAGGGGGGGAGGGGGATGGAGGGGGGGATGTCCTGGGCAGTGAAATGAATTAAAAGTGAATCAAAACATCTGGACACACGACCAAAAGACAACAACCGAGTCGAATTCTCACTATTTATTCAAACCGAAACGGTTGAGTGGAAAGGACGATTTTGGAGAGTAAGAAAAGGGGGATATACAAAAAGGATTGCATGGCGGACTTTATCAATTGTAATTGCAACCTTTGCAACCTTTGCAACCTGCAATCAGGTATTCAATTATCTGGGAATATTTTAGGAAACCGCTTCATTAAGCCTGGCGAACGCCCAACCCAATAAACCGTGTCCTGTCAACTCCCTACGGCTTCATTGAGTTAACTTTGAGTTATTTGCGAATTGATTTCTCGTCCTTGGTGCTGTTGGTCCTTGGGCGCCTGCAGCTTTCCTTCTCGAAACGGAGAAGTGCATTTGGAAAGAAGCCACTTACCTGGGCGGAGATGGAACTCTAAGATGGAACCATCAATGCGGCTGGCCGCACTTCAGTTCGGCCCCTCCGGCACACCTCTGGCTCATTCCAAAACGGAGCATCTCCAAGGACTACAGGACTACGGGACTATGGGACTCTGGGACTCGAGTTGAAAATATGCAAGCCAAGCAATTTGCATTTGCACACCGCAAACGGTGAAGCAAAACTTAAGAACACAGCAGACAAGGACAACAAGTCCTGCAAGGAATATGCTAAATTACCAAAAGACAAAAAACAAAACATGCCTCAAAACAACAAAGAAAAAAAGACAAAATGGGAAAAAAAGAAACGCACCAAATTGTATGGCAGAAAGAATAAACTTTGTTAGACCCCCTTGCCCCTTGCCCCTTGCCCCTTTCCCCACGCCACTCTTTTTTCCTCATCCACCCCCACCCGGAAAAAAGAGACACCCCCGCCTTTGTGAGAAGCGTCTATAAAGTTGCCCAAAGTCGAGTTTTCCACTTGCCTTCCAAAGACAAAAAACCAAAAGCCAAAGCAACTACTCCTCTCCGGTCTAAAGGATACCCGTTAAAAAAAAAATTATTTAAATAATTATAAATTATTTAATTGAATTTCCTAGATCCTGAAAAATATGCATATTTCCGATAATTCGGGGAAAATCGATTGTAAACGATTGCAAACGATAGACAAATTTTATATTAAAAAATAAAAATATATTTTAACATACAAAGCAATTTCAAACTTAATCAACAACGAATATTTAATGAAAACGCCAATTATCTTTAACTAATTATAAAACAAATTTAATTTTATTTAAATAATTAGAAACAAAACATTTAAAATTCCTTAAATATAAATAAAAGGATTTATTCTTTCTAATTAATATATATATATATTGAAATTACATTTAATTGCTTTTCACATTTCCAATTACTTTAAAAATAAAACAAAGAAATTCGTTTAAGGATCTACATTTTATAATTATTTCAAGCAATAAAGTATTTTTTTTTATGTTCAAAATGAACAATTTGTTAAACATATTTAAATTGATTTAAATTTTTAAATAGTCTCATTTAAAAATATTAATTTATAAATTTATCCAAATGTTAATTTGTAATTTTCCAAAACTAAAACCAAGACAAATCGCTGATTTTGAGAAAGACTGGGTATCGAAGGGAAAGCCCTTTAACAGGACGAATCCAGGCGATGATTGCGGGGGAGGGCACAAAGGCGCCCCGTCCTGGTGGTCCTCGTGTCAAGGTAGAAGGCAAATAATCAGGGACCTCAGGCCCGAGCATCCTTGTTGTGTGCTGTTATTGAAAATAGTTTTACAATTTATAGAGCTGGGGGTCCTGCCTCATCCTGGCACCTGGCCCGGCCTTTGTCCTAGCCGATTTACGAACGGAGGAAGGGGAGGGGAGGGGTGGGAGGGGGCGTGGCACTGCGGCTATGCGCCCACTATGCTCTTTGCATGACAAAGGCTCCTTGCGGTTGCCAGGTCCTTCAGATTGTCAGTTCAACTGTCGGCTCAGTTCGGCCCGAAAGGGTGGTGGAATGGCTTCGCCTAAGTCCTGCCACTCCGTCCTCCCGATTCGCCGATTCACCAAGTCCTGCTCAAAGTCCTTGTCCTTCCAGGACATCGGCATCGCACTCCATCTAAGCTGATTTGTCGGCTTACGGCCAAGTCACACACAAGATGGCCATAACCGAACTTTGGTTATATGCAAGCCATCGCATCAAGTGAAGTTATGTGTGCCAGAACGGACCAAGGACCTCCCAGCAAGGACCTCGGCAGCTCCTCGCATCTGGCATTCAATATTAACTGTAGTTTCCCCGTAGGTGTTTCCAGGGAGCAGTTTTGATTTAAATACTTTTATCTATTTTCCACAGTATTTCGGGGGAGGGGGTTAGGGGGGGATGTTTTAAAAATATCACAAAAATAAATTTTTAATACTTGCGTTGCTTTTTTATCTTAATTTAATTTATCTGTTATTTAATTATTAATATTTATAAATGTTAATATATTACGTTAATAATTAAAAAAGAAAAATTTAAATATAATTATACTAAGATATTTTTTTTTATTTAAGTTTTAAGATTATTGGAATAGTTTAAACAAATCTTTCAGAAATTTTCTTTTTAAGTTGATTATCTAATTCATTAAGGATTATTTTATTTTATTATTTTATTTTAAAAAATTGGTTTACATTTTGTATACGATAATGATTTAATAAATGTTTATAGAAACACAGTAACACAATTTTAGTGACTTAAAAACATAATAATATTAAAACTTTCAATATTATCAATATTATATTTGTATATTTAGATAATTTTTTATGTGGTCCTTAAGTTAATATTTATTACATTTTCTAAATATTTAAAATTTTATTTATACAATTATATTTTTTTATGTTTTTTTTATAATATATAATTAAATTTAATTTATTTATCTGTTAATCTTTTCTAAATGAGATAAATAATTTATTTCCTAAAATATTCTTTCTGCCCAATTTCGTGGACATTCAAGTGGAGCCCCCCCCCACGTACTCCACGTAACGCCAATATCAATCTGCCTAAAATCATCAATCTGCATTGTAGTCCTTTTTTGTTTTGTTTTGTTTTGTTTTGATTGGGGGAGAGGAGGGGAGGGGAGGGGAGGGCCGAGAAATTAACATAATTTATCGCTTATTGAATCAATCGAGGCTCCGGCTTGTCAACCACCGTTATTTCCCTCTGCTCGATTTCCCAGGGAAATAATACGCACGGAGAAAGCGGAGAAAGTGGAAGAGGGGGAAGAGGAAAATGGGGGAAAGGAGGCAACAAAAAAGTGTCGGATTGGCCGTTTAAAAAAGCGAGCCACGTAGAAAGATTACATGAATTCGTAATAAAAAAAATAAAAATAATAAAAAAAACTACTGTCAGCTTGCATCAGGGAACTTTCCATCATTTCCACCAGGAGCAGGGGTGGTGTCCTGAAAGGGCTGGGGGGGAGGGGGGATGGAGGGCGGGGCTATGCTTGCAGATTTGATTTGGGTGTTGGCATTCAGTAAATCCATTGGGTATATCTCCCAGTTACACGATACTGGATACTGGATACAGGGATACAGGGACCCGCATGCCGACTGCCAGGCTTCAAGGATGCTGGAGGAATGTTTTGCTATTTTGCGATTGAGCTGTCCAAATGCGCCTTTTAATGTAATCTCTTACGGATTTGTTTTGACAGGAGTGCCGCACAAAACCATCCACTGAATCACACACACCCCCCCATCACCCCCCTTGCAGGATGTGTGCGAATTTTCTTTTCATCCAATGCATATGAAATGGGTGTGGATAAGTCCTGGCTATGCCCTCCTTCGGGCCGAGTGCTTTATGCTTTAGGTATACTTTCATCATAAATATTAGATTACTCGGCCCTACGTTATTTATTATATTAGATTTGGCCTTTTTAGGTCCGTACTTCCGGTTCAATCTGGGGAATTCCCGCAAACCAATCGTATAAATACTAAAAATATTTACCATAATGCCTACAAATATTATTCGGATGAAAAAAAAAATAAATATTAGGAAAACTTTTGTTTCTTTAATCTTTGTTGATTTTGTTTTTAATTTGGTCACACTTTTATAATAAAATTTAGTCTTGGTCATACTTTCGCTGAATAATTTTTTTCTCTGTATTTTATATTATTATTGAAACTATTATTTATAATAAGAATGAAAAAACATACAATTTTTAATTTTAACAAAAAAAATGCATTACAATAAAATCTTAAATATACATGTACCAAAAATTTTATTTTTCCAAGATATAAAATAATTTAATAATCTAAAATAAATGTGAAACATAAACGTATATGTTTTGTATTTATTTTAATATTATTATTATTGATATTTGTGTGAAAAATTCGTATTTTATTTTATTTTATTTATTTTTTGTTATTATTTTTTATATATTTTTTAAATTAATTGTTTTTTTTTAATAAAACTATAAAATTTTAAAATTATTAGATATTATTATATTATATGCACATAAAAATGTATATTCCATTAAAAAATAAAATAAAATTACAAAAATAAATTAAAAAGAGAATGGCCACACTGACACTATTTTTAATGCAATATTCATAC